>CM062255.1:13862481-15164561 GCA_031216405.1 Syzygium malaccense | reverse complement strand
CAATGTGATTAATAAGGAGTGTCAACTCGGACAAAAGGGAAGAAGCTATCTTTCTCATCTTCCTTTTTCTCCCACAACTAGGGCTCTTTATCACAACACACAAAACGGCTGTACATGCACATCCTTTATACGCTTTTCGATACCCAACTATCCTGTAAACTATACCCTTCCTCGACGTCACAGCCGTACTAAACTGTCAATTCATAGACACAATCTCATTCTCTTCTCCTAATTAATTGGGGGTTGACGATGACCTTTCGACACAGGCAGTTTGGAGAATTAGCAACAAAACCAGGAACCCGGTCAGTAACCCATAGAAAAGGTTTGGAGAATTCAGAGGCAGTTTCTAACCCTAGATATAATCTTTATGTTGGGCCATCTTATATTCGGAAAAAGAAGAAGATTAAATTGATTGCTCATAATTCTCCGCCGAAGTACTGCTAAAGTGACCAAGTACTACTCTAACACAATAACAAGGTAAAACTGTAGTAATTGAATATGTACAAAAATATTTACTCTCCGTCAAAATTCCCTCAGATGACTTTTTTACCAAAACAAAGTCATTTTTATTTCACTTAAGTCATGTGGGCGCCATATCAACACCGTTTGTTGTCCAACGTCCATGTAGCCAAATTTTTAATGGTGCTCATTGGCGAAATATTGATGGAGGATAAATGTATCACACAAGTAGAAGTTTGAGATTTCTAGTGTCACAGAAAAAGTTTAAGGTAAATATTTCACAATATACATAGTTTGGGGTTTTTGGTGGTTTTTGCCCTTTTCACTATCTCTAACATTCCAATATTGGTAAGTGTAGAGGTGCGTGGCTTCCAGTTTAGGGAGCGTGGTCGTGATCATGGATGAAGGTTGTGTTTTCTAAAAGGTTGTTTTTGGAAGAAAAACCTACGTACTTCTTCAAATTGAAACTTACACATGACATTCATAGATTAAATCGAGCTAAAGAAACCGGCAACGGAAAATTGATGTGATCTTGAACAGTTAATGTGTCATAGTTTACACATAACTTATTAACATAAGCTTTTGATCGGGAGAAGTAGATTGATGAATATTTATAGTACAAGATTACTTTTGCTAGTATGCTTATAGAAACCAAAAAAAAAAATGCTAGATTTGTTCGAGAACACATAATTGATCATCCAATATTATTTTCCTTACAAATAAAGGGCGAAATAAGTGTTGTTTCTGTGAAAGGATATGTGGATGCTCTTTGATCTTTGATAAACATGTCAATTATTTGCTTGGAACCATCATTCTCGTTGTTATTTAAGTCGGTCTATTGTCATTTAGAAAATGACATTTCCTTCCTCGGATTTGTATTGCGCATACTACTTGTAATCTAATCAAAGAAAAAGAAAAGAAAAGAAAAGAAAAGAAGAAGAACTTTAAGCAAGACTCACTCTTCGGTTTATTTCATGTCAACGGGATTACACCGTAATGAAGTGATGTAATCAGGTTTACTTCGTGTCTCTCTACTGTGTAGGTTCCGGTTGCCTATTCCATTGTAATTGCAGCTTGTGGCCGTTATCATGGCAACACTCCGTACGAGGCTGACAAGCAAAGGACTTGCAGAATACTGTATGCACGAGTTCAATTGGAGAGAGAGAGAGAGATAGGCCACCAAGGTTTTGTCTCGGATGAGAATGGAGCTTGCTCCTTTTCTTGCGATTTCGAATTCAAATTTCGTTGAGGACTTTGGACGTAAAATTCAGAACGTTTTAAGTAGATATGGAGGAGTGGGCTTTTAGAATCTGTCAGGAGGTGCACTGGTCGAGGTGCGCGAAAACATCCCAAGCGGCACCTAACCTTAAAGAAAAAATTGGAGAAAGAGACTAAAGGGACAAGTGTCTCTGTTTGGGCCCAACCATTGGGGGGAATTATCTCTGCCACATGCATGACGGGCTTAATGTTGCGAATCTTTGCGGTGGAACATCTGACAGAATTTGAAAATATTGGAGAAATTGTATTGTATTGCTCTATTTTTGTACATGTATTACAAGCCTATTTATAATACAAGATGGATGAATAATGGAAAGAATATTCAATGTAACCTTTCCTATTCTACTATCTTAATATTTGATCCTACAGATTGATTGGATCAATTAGTCCGTGATTAGAATAATCAGAATCATAATCAAATTGTATCTCCAACACTCCCTTTCAAGCTGGCGGCTTGTATGTTGAAAACGCCTAGCTTGCTCAGTAGTTATGGGTGTTGTTTTTGACATTGTGGCTTGGTGAAAATATCCGCAAGTTGTTCCTCCGTTCTAATTCCTTTTGTTATGATTATCCCTTCTTGAATTTTGTCTCGAGTGAAATGACAATTAATCTCTATATGTTTTGTTCTTTCATGAAATACTAGATTTGCCACTAGTTTGAGTGCGGCGTCATTATCACAGAACAATACAGTTGGCCCATCTACATGCATTCCAAGATCAGAAAGTAATCCCTATATCCATACTATTTCACAAACAGTTTTTGCCATAGCTCGATATTTTGACTCAGCTGAAGATAATGAGACGCTCGATTGCTTCTTTGTTTTCCATGAAATCAAGGACCTTCCCAATTTTATGCAAAACCTAGTAATGGATCTTCGAGTCATAGGACAAGTGGCGTAATCCATATCACAGTAGGCTGTCATCTTCATGTTGCAATCACGAGGCAAAAGTATACCAAGTCCTGGACATCCTTTTGAATACTTCACAACTTTTAGAGCTGCATTAATATGAGATTGTTTCGGGTTATGCATGAATTGACTGAGTATCTGTACTGCATAACATATATCAGGTCTAGTCATGATAAGATATATTAACTTCCCGACGAGTCGCTGATATCCTGATGGATCTTTAAGCAGTAGATCCTCATCGGATGATGATAAACCCGCATCATATTCATGCGTCGTTAGTTTAGCATTTTGCTCAATTGGTATGACAGATGGTTTGCATCCCAATAGCCCTGCTTCCAAAACAATTTCTAAAATGAACTTCTGCTGACTGAGTCAAATTCCTTTGTCGAATCGAGCTATCTCAATCCCAAGAAAAAATTTGGGAGGTCCCAAATCTTTGATATAAAAAGTAGAATGCATATATTATTTTAATTTTCCAACAGCGGAGTCATCATTTCTCATAATAAGTATGTCATCGACATATATCAACAGATAAATTGATGAAGTACCTTTAGTCCAGGTAAATAGGGCATAGTCATATTTGGAATGTTGGAAACCTGCACTTGTGAGTGCAGTGGTAAATTTTGCGTACCATTCCCGAGATGCCTGCTTGAGCACATATAGGGATTTACAGAGACGACACACCCAAGACTCCTCGGTCTTTATAAGTCCTGTGAAAGTTCCATATATATTTCTTCGTCTAGATCTCCATGGAGAAAAGCATTATGGACGTCCATTTGATGTAGTTTCCAATCACGAAGTGCAGCAATAGACAAGAAAGAACGAACAGTTACTTCCTTAGCAACTGGAGAAAAGGTCTCATGATAATCGAAACCTTCTTTTTTAGTAAATCCTTTCACAACCAAGCGAGCCTTGTAGCGTTCAACAGAGCCATCTGCCTTGTACTTAATTTTATATACCCATTTGCAACCAATTGGTTTCCGATGTGAAGGTAGGGGAACAATGTCCCAAGTGTGATTCTCGGTGAGAGCACGTAACTCTGTTTCCATGGCCTGTTGCCATCGTGGATCATGTGCTACTTCATTATAAGATGATGGTTCTTGCTCCTCAGATATGCGACTAATACAACACATGTGTTCTGGTGATAGTTGACTAAATGAAACATAAGCGGAGACAAGATAATATGTACTTGGAGAATCCAAGGTGGGACATATGTAATCTTTTGTCCATGTAGGGGGACGAACGTGACGTCCAGAACATCGAGGTTGCTCAATAGGCATCTGTTCGATAACTATCGAGCAAGGATCATCAATACACGGATTCGGAGATCCCACTGATGAGGTAGGTGTCGCTGACAAGGCAGGCAAATGATCTTCCTCAAGAGATAATATTGGTGATTCAATATCCCCATTCAAAGAATTTGAAACGGCTGGCATAGATAACATAGGATCTGCTACAATGAAGCCGTATTGAGATCCCATGGATAAATCTTCTTCTAATAAAAATGGACGGTGATTTGTTGTTGAGACAGATAATTGTTATAGAAAATGCTATTATTTAATGAAGATAGATCAAAATCATCAGGAAAATTGATCCAAAAATATAGTCCCTGTGCGATACTACCCAAGCCCATAAGTTGGCAGTCGAATGATCCTGAAAGAAACAATTTTTGGAGTTGAATATAACACGACAAGAATTGTCCTCACAGATCTTGGAAACAGATATAAGATTGAATTCAAATTCCGGAATATAAAGGACATTCTTGAGGACGATATTTGGACTAAGATAAACTGTGCCAACTTTGGTGACATATGTGACATCCCCATTTGGAAGGTGTGCCGACACGGAAGAATGAGATTTCTTGTGGGGCATGACAAAGGAATTGATCATTGCATATTATGTGGTCACTAGCACCTGAATCAATTATCCATGCATCAATCGAAATTGAATTCGTCTTGCAAAAAGAAGTACCTAAGAGACTTGCAGTCTTATCGGTAGTCCTTAATTGATTCAAGGCTCTCATAATGTTTTGATATTGATCTTGTGTAATGGTATGAGATGCCCCTTCGATCCCTTGTGCTGAAACCTGATAAGCACAATATTCTCTTCCCTTTTTTTCTTTATCATTTGGTTTTCCATGCCGGTTTCCAACATGTATCAATAGTACTATGTGGGCGTTTGCAATATTCGCAAAATTTACCTTTTATTTTCGAATTTTACCCACTTCCCTTATGTGATGATGTGGCACTTCGTGGACCGTTCGATGGTTTAAAATTCAGCGCTAACGTGGCTTGAGAAGGGCCATTGGATTCGGTCAAATGGATGGACAATTGCTGGTCGTCAGATCCTTCTTTCTGATTTGGGCCATCCACCTAAAACCCCTTAGGGTTTCCTCCTTCTGCCGAGTGAGAGGTAATTGCCGCTCGTGGAGCTCCATGGTTCTCGAGAGTTCGCTGCGCCTGCCTCGCCGAAGCGGCGAGTGTGATGTCCTTGAGACTTTGCTGCGCCTGTCTCGTCGGAGCGACAAGTGTGATGTTGTTCCCTACCCGCACGTACTCAGCCATAGCCAAAAGCTGGCTTTCCTCTTGGACGACTAGTTGATATACTCGTCCGAGTGGTGGCACCGGCTCCATGGCTAGAATTTGCGATCTAAAATGTGAGTGGCTCTCATTCAGAATCAATATAAATCTTGTGACTTTTTCTCTGTCCTTCACACGGTATTGTCTGAGTGTCGACTCGGGTCCTTCGAGCTGTTCCTCGGCCACCTCAAGCTCATTCCACAAGGCTGAAAGTCGATTGAAGCAAGCGGTAACCGAGAGGTTCCCTTGCTTCAATTCCGACAAGGCTTGGGTTAACCGAGAGGTTCCCTTTCTTCTTCTTCTTCTTCTTCTTTTTCTTCTTCTTCTTCCCTTTCTCCAAGTAATAAGGAGTCGCCTCCATACGTCACAGAAAATGCTTTTGCTGTTGTGTGTCCATTCTTATCTGCCTCTTTGCAAACGTTAATAAGCAATGGGGTGACAAATCCATTCAGGGTGAGTTCTGCTTTCGATCGGTTTTTATTGGCCAAGCTCGCGGCTCTCATAGTTTGACTTTATTTAACGCAAAATATCTATGACGTGTTAAATATATTTAAACATTGACAGGGTAAAACCATATGTGATGGTTTATCAACGTTAGCTTGTTATCTACTCTATGTACATGAAATTGATTAGTTTTTTAAAGGGATTTTCGGACATTTTAGTCGACATAGTCAACTTTTTTTTTACACATTTTATCTCGTTGTCATGAAGTACTCCGGTTTGTTCCTTTTTCATCCCATATGATTCTTGACTCTGACGATGTCGCGACCTAAAATTTTTCCTCTCAGGCTAATGGATTGTTAAGACTAAGCCTAACTCGAGCCCTCCCAAGCCCTACCAATTCGCAACTTAGGGTTTAAGTTTTTAACATGCAAATGTTTTCATGCTTGGAGTCGCCACTAATCTATTTGTGGTAGGTCGATTAGAAACCTAAATAAAACATAGGGAGGTATGTTTTATTCCTACGAACCAGAGATTCTAAGCCCGGGGACTTGATTACGCTAGATCTAGTCTAACGCCCTTTCGGTACCTTTTCTTTTCAAAAATATTTTGGCGAGCAATCTGGATCCATTTTAACTTAGTCACTAACATGTGAGGTGTTCATGCGGGTACGCAAACCACCAATTTAACATCCAAGAAAGCATTAAATAAATTGCAAGTTGGAAGAATCACTTGCCTCGAAGCAACGTAGGCATCTGCATTGTTAGCTAGAAAATCACATCAACAACCTAATATGATTTCTAATTAACAAGGAATTCACTCAATTTTTGGCTTTTCGCTTATTTAAATGAAACCTAATCTACATGCAATGACGTGCAAAAATGACATGCAAGTAATGCAACCTAGCATGCAAACTATATGTCATGCGACGACGTGACCTAATTCTGATGACGGGCAAATGATTTATTTTTGGTATTTTCTAATGAAATTAGGAATAAAAATATGCCTAAATTAACATGCAACCTATGATGACTTAACATATTCTAACATGACTTATTTTTTGGGATTTTTGTTAAAATTCGAAATAATAAACTACTTAAATTAAGAATGCAATCTATCCTAATCTACCATAAAACAATTCATTCTTTTTTTGGGATTTTCATGAAAATTCGGAATAAAAAATAACCTAAATAATCTATTAAGATTAGAATATTACTTAATTTAAACTAGGAAATAGATTATCTCAAGTCCTAATTTAAATTAAATAATTACTCTATCGTCTAGATATATTTAGGATTCCTAAACATGCAAAACTCAAATTCAAATCCTAACTGATATTTTTTGAATTTTCTTTTTTATTTGAAAAGGAAAGACAATTTAAACAGAGATATCATCCACATTTAAAACAGCCACGCGATCCACAAGATTCGTTTCAAACTCGGATTAGGCACAAAAATCGAACTATCAGTCATATCTATAGGGTTATAGATATTGACGGAAAGTCGATCATTCAAATTTGGAAAGCAGATAGAAGTCATTATCGTACCCAAGTGATTATGGATAGAACAATGATTTTCTGTATCGCCACGTATCGTTCCTTAGGGATAAGGTCAGATAGTTGTCCAGATACATTGCCGAATTAGGAAAGTTTCCTAATTTTGAATATTTTAAAAATATTGCGAACAAGGCAAACATTATCCTAAAATATCTAGCAATCCACACAATATTCACAGAATATTCAAACATCCAAACTGGGAATCTAAATATTTTGAAAAATATACCGGATAGAGATCTTTACCTGATTTCCGGATTACTTTCCAAAGTTGGACTCGCGGATCGGGATTGCGAATCGGGACGAGCGGCGAATGGCGGACCGGCGATGGCGCGACCTCGAGGACGGCGGCGGCGCTATTTACGGTGGTGCTTGTGACGACGCGGCTCCGGGGCAGCAGCGGTGGCGGAGCAACGGCGGCAGCGGCGTTGCGGCAGCGGGGCGTCCGGCGTGCGGCAAAGATGTCTGGGCAGCAGCGTGCAGTGGCAGGGAGCAACGTCGCGCAGCAGCAGGCGCGGCAGGGAGCGGCGGCAGCGGGTGGTGACGCACGGCGGGGAGCGACGCACGGCGGGCGGCGGGCGGTGAGCACGCAGCAGGGAGCGGCGCTCGGCAGGTGACAGGCGCGGTAGGGAGCGGCGGCAGCAGGGGCGGCAAGGAGCGGTGGCGGCAGGCGCACAGGGAGCGGCGGCAGCAGGCGCACGACAGGCGCGGCGGCAGCAGGCGCACGGCAGGCGCGGCAGCAGGCGCGGCGGGGAGCGGCGGCAGCAGGCGCACGCAGGCGCGGCAGCAGGCGCGGTGGGGAGCGGCGGCAGCAGGCGCACGCAGGCGCGGCAGCAGGCGCGGCGGGGAGGCTCCACACGGCGGCGATCTTCGCCGGTCTCTTTCTCTCTCTCTCTTTCTCAATCTCACACTCTAAAAATTCTGATCTGAAAATTATCCCCCCCCGAAATCATGACCTAATGATGTATATATAACGCTAATCTAGGTCAATTAGATGGGCTCTCTAGTCCTAATGGGCTTAGGCTTGGGCTTAGATTTTAATTTAATTTAAATGGGCTGAATTAATTAATGATAATGGGCTGAATTAAGTTCAAATTAAAACAACCGAGCCCGTTTGACTTGTAATTTCCGGCCCTTGCATTTCAAGCGAGCCGAGTCACATTTGATTAAGCTCGTTCGTTACCGCCAGTCCGATGCAAAATGCAATTAATCTAAAATGAATTTAAACTATATGTTATGCAATTTAAATATTTTTGTTTAGGGGTTAAAAAATTAATCCCTAATTTTCTATGCAAATTACGACTAAATGATGCGCCAAAATTTAGGTGTCAACAGACGAGAATACCAACTTTTGCGCAATGGACACCGTATAGAAACGTGGTCACGTTTTATTTATCTCCACATACACATATGATCATTACAGTTCCGATTTGTTAAATGCAAATCCTTCTTATCGTGCTATTTTCATTATCGTGCGTAGATTCTTGGGAGGAATAATAGTCTCTGAAAGTCGACCCGACATCGACCGTCATGTGTCGTCAGTGTCATATCTCTCATTTTCCTTGTTTTCCCATCTCCGTTTCACTTCACGTGGTCCTAGGATGCTGATTTGCATGTGTTTAAGGTGCGGCCTCGAATGAGTTTCATTTGAAGCACTTGCTAGGTCGTAGAAGTAGCGACAGGTCGTCTTGTCGTGGATTCATTTTTCCAAGTTTGATGCGTCAAGTCAGTCGCTGATTCCCTTAGTCAAGTCAGTGGTGCTATTGGTGGTTCACCAGAGTTACTGTTAACTGACCTCAAATGGAGAGTTCTGTTTGGCGACTGCATGGATTTCGTTCGCTTCTCAATGAAAGATTAGCTAATCTTGATATAAATAACGATATGAAAGAAGGGTTCATAGGATTGAATCCAATACTTATTATATCAATCGTGCATTGCATCTCGAGTTCTTAAACAAGCTCAATTGCAGAATGAAGAATCAAATTTTTTCCCATCATTTTTGGGTTGGATCTGAAGGTCTAATTAGAGTAATAATCCCCACTCAAAAAAAGGAAGCAAAATGTTCAATTTTCTACCAACCAGACGAATCAAATTTCTCTTCCATATCTATCAAATCGTGCCTATTTATAAATCATCTAGATTTATAAAGAAAAGAGTCTTTAGGAAGAGGGGAACATAACATCCGTCGAAGCAATGAAAATGAATATCATTTAAATTAATAAGAAAAATCATACAGATGTATATTTATTTTTAGTGTTTTAACAATTAACAAGAATCTTGATAGATTAGTCTGATGAGCAATAATAGATCTCATTTTCATGAAGAGGGGAGCCAACTTTCCCAGCAATAAAAGGATATTTATCCCTTTATCATATTTACAACAAAAGAAAAAAAATATCAATATCCCACGTGATATGTTATAATCCAGTAACATGATGGTAATAATTACATGATCAAGTTTTTCCCTTTTTATAATTTAAGGCACGAGCAGGGAGATCTAGCTACCTGCTGGGCCACAAAATACTCTACAAGTCTCATGATCCGGCCAAGTCAAAACCTTTGACCTAAAAAAAATTGCACACAATTGGTGGAATCGAAACAAATAACCTCCAATTCCCGAGCCGGAAACTCTTCAACATGTCAACCAAGTGCACCAACCTTAAGGTTATATGATCATCTTTGTATATTTCCTTAGCTTAGTACGCTCTCAAATATAATTCAAGCACAACTTTCATCCCCGAAACTTTATTACGATAGATTAAACAACGCTTCCTAATGAAAAATGAACTTACCTACAAGATAAATGGAGTTGCCTGTTCATCGAAATCAATACAAAAGGATTAGCAATTAGGAAACAAATTAAAACAATTTTTTTAATCATCATACATTATGCTCGCATCAATCACTATGAGTATATAAAGCTGTCAAATATTCATATAAAATCAATATAGTACTTTGATAAGAAAATGAAACAAACCGTATGTAGGCACTTCACTTTTTATTAAGGATTTCTCAAGTTTGATCATATTTTGAGCAAGATTGACTTGCATAAAAAACCCAATCAAAGGGTGCAATTAGATAGTATTCGTCAAGAGCTTTCAATCAATATCCAACTTATCCAAATCTGACATTCTTATCATAAATTATCTTATCATAAAGTATCTTCTTTGGATATGGGTCATCTGATCCTGACATCATTAGCCCTATGATCTAGGAGTCAAGTCAAAAAACTTCAAAGGTTAGTCTGTGATTATGCATTGTTCTTCTCACATGAATATATGGTTTTGTGCTAAGTTAATCCCCATGGATTTTGTCATGCCCCGAACCCCATCGAGCACGCGATACACCTTTTTGATCGAATATTGCGACATCCTAGGATATCACTGACCCAAATCAACTCATCAGTGATATAGAGCACCAGCAAAAGCTACAAATACCCGGATAATATTTGACCAAGGGTACAAGAGAGAATAAACATTCATTACTTATTCAAACTTATACAATATCCACCAAATACAATCCATATAATGTACATGCACACCGAACCTCTAAACTATGCACCACCGATATCAAAAAAATCAGTAGCTTGGGCAAACCCTACTCCAAAAATGGGACACTTCAAAATCCTTTACTCAACCCCTAAACTAGCCCCTACGTCCTCTAGATGGCGTCCACTCCGAGTCAAACTCCCCATAACTCGAGTCTGAATCCCCTTGGGCCACCTGCTTCTCTTCGGACTCCGAATCAGCCTCGATCTCAATCAGGTATTCTACCACGTCATGATCGATGTGCATTAAAACACCAAAACGTTGAGGTGGCGGCGGTGGGAGATTCATGGTTTAGGCCGGGGTTCTGAAATTGTTTGGCTGAAACAACCATGAGAGCACGTCTAAGCAAGTAACGCCCTAAACCCCACCTAGGCTAACACGTATCTCCAGACAAGTCAAGCACACTAACACTCAGCAACCACATAATAAGCACACAATCTGCACTTATCTGGGTTTTTGATATGCGCAATCTGCAGGTTAGTCTCAAATATACAATTTCCAGCCACATGCACATTCCAAATTAATTTCATGCTCGAAACACAAGTCGAACACATGACATTTCCAATTCCACATTCCACACACTCTTCATGCCTCATCACACTATTTTCGCTTGACTCGTCAGTGACCCGCGTAATAGTACCACCTCAGGTCCACTGCGATCATCTCATATTCACAACACTTCTTAGCCCGCGTAATAATACCGCTTCAGGCTATATATCTTGCCTGCATAATGGTACCGCCTCAGGCTCAACATCCACCACCTATGGCACAATCCACGTTGAAGTACACGCCTCAGGTTGGCAATCTTCCGGTAATACCGGGCATTGTCCCGCGTAAAAGTACCGCCTCAGGACGGCATAATTCCCCATGTTAAAGTACACACCTCAGGGATTTTCCCGCGTTAAAGTACACGCCTCAGGGATTCTCGTGACCACACGCATAACACATCACGCAATTTCTCATTCATTCACTTGCTCGGACCTCATGCGAACATGCTCGATTTACATACCAACATGCCAAATTATCAACCGATCCAATTCAACCCGTGCACGCATCAATCCTCACACATTTCACATACTCAATTAACATCCAACCATGGCCAATTGCCAATCAATTCAACTCAGCCCATGCGTGCAAATAACGGTCCACATTTCAATCAATTCATTCACAATCCAACGAGCATACAAGGCCGCCATTGGACCCACAACCACAGCCACTAACATGGGCATAATTTCAACATTTTCATGTGTATTTCAAGCCATAATAGGCACCACAAACCAGCCAATTCAACTCAGTTCGCACGTGCACAATCAACACGATTTTTTGCATTTTAAGCCAAATTCCGTCATTCACGGGTGTCGTACTCCTACCGACAACCCCCAAACCAACACGCATTATATCATAATCACCGAAATACACTAATTCGACCATAGAATGAATAGTAACTCAGCCACCACGGAAAATCACCATAACGGCGCATTTAGGCCCGTTTTTCGCGCAATAAGCTACAATAATCACTCGGAATCATTCCGATTACCTAACCAATCATTTCTAACCTCCAATCCACCTCAAAAATTATCAAAATTTCACCCAAAGCACTCAGCCAAATTAGTCCAACCATTATCCCATGATTAACCCCTAAAACTCGCTAAAACGGCCCCGAACTAACCCGAAAATACCCGCTATCCTAGGCGAGGGTTAGGATATCACTTACTTGTGATTCCTACACGAAATTGAGGCCTTAACGGTGGCTGGACAGAGGGCAAACAGCAGCGGCAGCAGTGCCTCACGAAAAGGGATACCGGTGACTCACCGGTGTCCATGAGCGGCGGCAATGGGCTGCTGGTTTTCTTGGCTGAGATGGGCTGGTGAGGGTGTTTCTCGGTGGGACAAACGTGGGAGAGAGACGGCGGGGGCGGTGGTGGTGTGACACGGCAAAAAGGCGAGCGACGATTCGACGAAACGGCGATGAACGGACGACGATTGGCCAACTCACGTGAGGAAGAGGGGGAGGGGAGCTCAAGCCAAGAAGAGAGGGAGAGGGGGAGATGGCGTGAGAGAAAATGAGAGAGAGAGAGAGAATGAGGGGGAGAGAGAGAAAATGGTTTAAATACACCAATAATTGTTCCCCTTTCTCTACTTTCCAATCGACGGCCACGATTCGTTCTTATCTTGAGATCAACGGCCGAAATCGAATCTTTTCCAAAATATCCAAAGGTAAAATGGGAATTTCACAAAAAGTCCAAGGGTAAAATTGTCCAAAAATTGTCATTTCTAAAGTGAGGGTGAAATGACTAAAATGCCCTTCTCCATTTACACTTGGCCTTAACAAAGTCCCAAGGGTAAAACGGTCATTTTCCATTTCTCGCCGAAATTCGATTTTTTTGAAGGATTCGGACAATTCTAAGGCTGATCATGCCAATAACAACGTCGTCCAAATGTTCTATCGTGACTTTCTAAATTTCCAATGCCCAACTTGATCTCTAATCAATGACTAAATTTTAAATAACGTAACTTGGGCGTATCTCAGACTAACGGGTGGCTTTTGGGGAAATTCGGATATTCAACCCATGATCGATACTAAATCAAGCCATGTTTAAACTTACTCGGATCGTGACGACCTCGGATATCATGTAATCGCGAGGATTGATCGCTAGTTTCGACGGACACGATCGTTTGGTATAGGTTTAGGGTCATTCGCCAATTCATCTCGTGGTCAAACGGAATCACCCGTGATCCACTCATATAATAGCGGCGAATCGGCCCATAACTATCTTCAGATCGGCCTACATTGGCTCAAAACATCACATCGACAATTCTATGGTCGGAAGTCAGTTTACGATCAAGTTTCTTTGGTCTCGTAAATTTAAATCCCTAATTACCCTTTCCCTAATGGTTAGTATCCTAGAAATGATCAGTTTCAAGCGAGATCTAACTACAAGTACGTTCTTAAAATTATCCATTTCATAAATCCCAAGTGGGTCGGATTTCAAAATGTCACAACTCTTCTCCCTTTATAAAAATTTCGTCCTCGAAATTTACACTTCAACCTAGCTACTCAAACAAGTGGGGGTATTGACGTTGCATTAGCTCTTCACTTTCGCACGTTGCGCCTTCTATCCCATGATGTTCCCAAATAACCTTGACAATCGGGATTGTCTTGTTCCTTAAAACTCGTTCTTTCCGATCTTCGATCCTTATTGGCCTTTCGATATACGACACCCTATTGTCCACCTCTATCTTTTCATAGTTCAACACATGAGTTTGGTCTGGTTCATACTTTTTCAACATCGATACGTGGAAGACATTGTGCACTTGCGACAAATTTGGTGGCAATGCAAGGCAATAAGCTAAATCTACAATCCTTTTTATAACTTTAAAGGGTCTCACGTATCTCGGACTCAACTTCCCTTTCTTACCAAATCGGGATAATCCTCTCATAGGTGATACTTTAAGGAGTACGTGATCCCCTACTTGAAATTCCAAAGGTCTTCGCCTTCTATCTACATGACTCTTTTGACGGTTTTGAGCCGTTTTCAGCCTTTCATGAATTACCTTAACAGCCTCAACTGACTGTTGAACTAATTCTGGCCCAGTTATACTCCTTTCTCCAACTTCATCCCAACACACGGGCGTTCTACATGCTCTGCCATATAGCGCTTCAAATGGCGCCATTCCGATGCTTTACTAAAAACTATTATTATATGCAAATTCTGCTAAGGGCAATTGCTTTTCCCACTTGCCCTGAAAATCCAACACACAAGCCCGAAGCATATCCTCTAAAGTCTGAATCGTCCTCTCAGACTGACCATCCGTTTGTGGATGGTAAGCTGTACTAAACTGCAACTTTGATCCTAATGCCGTCTGCAGACTTTTCCAAAAATTGGTGGTAAACCTAGGATCACGATATGAGGTAATCGTCACTAGCACCCCATGCAAACGAACTATTTGTTGTACATACAACTCAGCATACCGATCCGATGCGAAGTACTTTCGCACGACCAAGAAGTGTGCTGACTTTGTCAATCTATCGACAATCACCCAAATGGAGTCATGGCCTCTTTGACTCCTTGGTAATCCCATCACAAAATCCATAGTAATATGTTTCCATTTCCACTCTGGGATTTCCAAAGGTCGCAACAACCCTCCAAGTTTACAATATTACGCTTTCACTTTCTGGCACGTCAGGCACTTAGCAACGTGCTTAGCTATATCTACCTTCATGCCATTCCACCAATAGTACTGTCTCAGATTCTAATACATTTTCGTATTATCGGGATGGATACTATAACTACTACGATGTGCTTCCGACAAGATTTCTTCCTTAAGCTCCGCATCGTCAGGCACGCATAATTGTCCACGGAACTTCAATATCCCGTCTTCGGATATCTGAAAATTCGGCTTTCTCTTGGTAGCATCCATTTCTAGAATCCTTTGAATTTCTTGGTCCGTAGACTGTAAAGCCCTAATCTTAGTCTGGATTTCTGGTTCGACTCTTAAAGTGACAAGTAAGCTCGAGACTTGACTTACTTCGAACTTAAACTCCGAGTCTCGCACTCCTTCTAATAAAGTCCATTCCTTGATCATCAAATGTGCGATGCTTGACTTCCGACTCAATGCATCGGCTACTCGGTTGACCTTTCCGGGGTGATATAGAATATCACAATCATAATCCTTAAGCAATTCCATCCAGCGACGCTGCCTCATATTTAACTCCTTTTGAGAAAATAAATATTTCAAACTCTGATGGTTCGTATATATCTAGAATTTCTCTCCGCATAAATAATGTCGCCAAATCTTAAGGGCGAAAATGATTGCGACTAATTCCAAATTATACGTCGGATAATTCAGTTCATGCTGTCTCAACTGCCTTGATGCATAGGCTACCACTTGCCCATATTGCATCAACACACATCCTAATCCTTTCAACGACACATCACTATAGATTTCGAAACCTCCAGATCCTGACGGAATAGTCAATACCGGTTGTCACACCCCGTATCCCCATGACACGCGAGCATCCCACCACAGGTCGAATTTGTTGCGACGTCCCAGGATGCGTCGCCGACCCAACGCCCAACAATCAGAGATCATTACACAAGTCGAAGAAACATATATAATTATATATATACACCCGTAGAATAATAAAGACAACCATCTATAGCGCACAATGAAAACCAATATGATTAAAAACATACTTTTGCATTACCATAAGATATTTACAATATTCATTTATAGAGAAAACAAACTGCATACAAAAAGGGTCAACGGCTACAAACTCATGGGTCTCAAAATGTGCCTCACCCATGCCAACCCAAACTAAAGTGTAAAACCTAAAATACATCTCCCCGATCCCTAAGAGGTAAACTGGTATCGTCTTCTCGATGTAGTCGGGGATCCCAAAACGTACTGGCACCTCTAGCATCCTCAGGGCCCGTGTCGCGACCAAAAAATCAGGTTTTCCGATCTTAGGCTAATAGATTATTAGATCAATTAAATTAATTAACCTAACTCGAATTCTTCCAAACTCTACCAATTCGCAACTTAGGTCCAATTATGAGCATGCAAATATTTTCAATGGGAGCCACCACTAATCATTTAAGGTAAGTTGATGAGGAACCTAAATAAAATAGCGGGAGTACTATTTTATTTCTACGAACCAGAGATTATAAATCCGAGGACTTGGTTACGTTAGATTATCCTAACGTCCTTTCGGTACCAATCTCAAGAAAAACGCTCAATTCGGCAATTTTGATGAATTCTAACTTAGAGTTCAAAGGTGCAAAATTTTTTTTAGATTTTCTTTTTATGAATTTTTTTTGCATTTTTGATACATTTTCAAATTTAAATTCGAGTCGCAAATCTTTTAATAGAAAGATTATAACCGCTAAATCTTTCGAATTAAATTTCGATCTGAAGCCTGACAGATCGACCCCAAAAATTCAAAATACCCGCTATGGAAATAACTCTATCTAAAGCTTGATAGATAGACTTATTCCCATGTGTGCGGTTGGGGATTAGGAGATTTTCCTAACTGATCACATTTTGAAAGGATTTTGCTATCTTGAATATCTTGGATATATTCAAAAGATTTTGAAATTTTCAAATTCTATCCAAATTTGACAAGTAATACACATCGAAGATTTCCAAAGAATATTCAGTTAAATCGTAGTTTTTAAATTAAGCGAGGCACCTTCATTTTTTTTTTTGAAACTTAATGGATACAATAATATCATTCAAAGATTCACACAAAATTACAATATTTCAAATAAGGAGACAATATACTTGAAAGTCAAATTAGACCAGATCTTTACCTAATTCGAATATTTGCTTTCCAAGTTTAGACCAGCGAATGGCGACCGATCGACGATGGATGTGAACATCAGACTAGAAGGTAGCACCGTCGATGACTAGACAACAATGGCAACGTCGGACGGAGATAAGCAACGACGTCTTCGTCGAGTGGAGTACAGCAAGCGTCGTCGACTTCGATTAGTGGAGGTCCTGAGCACATCAGGAATGGTTAGAAAATCTGCAAAAATTAGTCAAATGCGGTTTGCATTGATCTCTAAGTGTCCCCAAGCGGATTCCTTTGAGAATCTCCCAAAGTCTGATGATGCTGAACGTTCTTCCAAAGTAATCCAGCGAGGTCTTCTTTGCGGGCCCTTGACTTAGTGATTGACGAAGAACTATAGAGGACCGATGCAAGTATAGATCGTCGTCGAAGATCGTGCTTTGGCTTCGTAGGATCTCAGGACAGTAGGGGTAGAGACTACTCGTCGCGGTGGTGCAGCAGCGGTGAAACAGGAATAGAAATAGTTTGTCGACAACAAGGAAGAATCGACAAGGCTTAGAGCTCTATAGCTACTTCGTCGTCGGGAGGACCGCAGCGAGGCTGTTCGTGGTTGGTGCAGTAGACGTAGGGAAGCAGCAGCGGCGAGACAGTGAGCGTCAGGCAGCAGTGATGACGAGCACGGCTTTAGCGCGAGCGACACAGGTGTGGTGGCGAAGCAGCGTGGACGCGGCGGCGGTTGCACACATACACTGCCGACTCTCTTTCTCCCTCAATCTCACGTGTATCACTCGTGTCTTTCTGAAAATTATTCTGGGAATTCTCGAGCTCCTTTCTCTGTTGCTTTTGGGTCCCTTTTATAAGTGGGGAAGACTTAGGCTTTCAAGAGAAGAGAACAAATCAAATTTCCTCATATTTAGAATATATTATATTTTGGTTCTTTTCATTATTTTGGCCTTTTCGTTCATGCCCATGGATGCAAGATATTGACCAGGATATACGCCCCTATATTGACCGGATTCCACTTTCCTCTCTTGTATTTTTTTATATTGTTTCCCTTTTGCACGGAGATACAAAGGAAATCAAATCTTTTTTTTTTGCTTCTTTTCTTCCCCCTAACCGAGAGAATCGAGTGCCACGAGTGTTCGAAAGATCATGCCCATTTCGAAATATTATGCTAATTGACCAGAATTTTAGTAACATTAATTTCTGAATTGGGCGCAATATATTTTCTGATCACGGGCTCAATTAATTCTATTTCACGGACCTAAACAAACTAATTGAGCTCAAAACTATACTTGCAGCAGTCCAATAAACTTAAAATATCCGATCCATCCAATTAGACCCATATGACGTTAGCCCAATCACTATGCAATCAAGCTATATGATAAATGCTCCTAAAAACTATGTACAATTTAACTAATTAAATTTTTTTAGGGGTCGGGATCGATCACTAATTTTTATGCAATGAATGACTAATTGGGTCTCCAAAATTTAGGTGTCAACAGCTGCCCCTCTTTGAGTGGAGGCTCGCAGAGGTTTCGCTCAAAGACTGAAACCTAAATTTAAACCATGCAAAATGATGAATGATCTTCTTTTTTTTTGTTGGGGGTTTTAATTCCAATTTTTCAAATGCAATGATACGTGATATGCAAACAATAAGGAACGTATGCTAAGGCTTCTCACTTCATGAAGAGCGGTGAAAGAGCCTCACATACGGATCGCACAAAAAGCGCCCAAGTGAGGGAAAGCTTTATAATGCTGTGAACTTCCTCGATCTCCAAACTTCTAGTCCACTAGAAGTAAGGTTCTCAAGGTACATGATTACCTATTTGTTACCTGTAGTTTCCTACAGATGCGAAATAACGCATGATATGAAGAAAGAATTAAAAGAGACGTGTTGCCTATACCACCGAGCAATCACGAAAAGGATCATGTCACACGTTCCATTGGATGAGCATGAGGTTAGTTGTGCCACCTATTCTACTGGGTGAACACGGAATGAGAAACTATGTCGCCTGTTTCACTGGGTAAACATGAAATGGGGTGTGCTGTCTATTCCACTGGGCAACACAAAGAGATATGTCACCTGTTCCACTTGGTGAACATATGAGAGAGATCATGTCTCCTATTCCACCGAGTGAACACGAAAAGAATAATTAGCAGACGTACCTAAACTCTTCTTATGTTATAAAAAGGATAGAGCTAATTGCATTGCACCTGTTTTTACCTGAGAAAATGTTAAAATAACACATGCGCATGGGCAAAGAAAACATAATTCATGAATCTGCCTGCATTACCAAGCTTTACTGGGGAATTTATCAATAAGAACAACAATTTCGTCCTTTTGACAATTTGATCATATTAAATGAGAGACCTTTAATCAGAAAGGACTTTCCACTCACTTTCAATGAAAGGCTTTTGACTCGACCTTTGATGCGGGTATCACTCAAACTCTCTTTATCGTGCTTGACAAGGGGTTCGGATATTCTCAAAATCAGTATGACTTGGCCAATCTGAGAGGTCTTTATAAGGATTGAAACTCAGGCTTGGTCAAAGGTTTCATAATGGGGACTCACGAGAGTCATAGCTTTGAAAGAATTGATATCACCGGCTGCTCCGGGTTTATAAGTCAGGAATGCTACAAAAATGAGATAGAAAAATCTTGCTCGCACTTCTTCGAACAATATTTATAAGCATTTAAAACTCTACGTTAACTCAAGTGTCCTATTCTGAAGAGACTTCGATAAGGGTTGTAACGTAGATTCGGGTAGGCTTGAAATGAATGGCCTATTTTCATCAAAGGGGGTATTATGAACATGTAAATTGGTGATCATCTAATCATGCTACTGGTACCATTGATCTATCTCTAACGATTGCTCTACAAATGAACCTTCAAATGATTTTTTCCTTGAAGAATGATCTTGCATATCGACTCAGTTCTCACCGAAGCCTTTTTTTCTCTCATCGTTTTTTTTTCCAGAGAGATTTTTTTTTCGAGAGCTTTTTCCGAGAGAGAGAGAGAACTTCGATTTAATGGAGTCCTTTTGCGTCCTTCC
This sequence comes from Syzygium malaccense, assembly GCA_031216405.1. Classification (NCBI taxonomy): domain Eukaryota; kingdom Viridiplantae; phylum Streptophyta; class Magnoliopsida; order Myrtales; family Myrtaceae; genus Syzygium; species Syzygium malaccense. The sequence goes on along the minus strand of CM062255.1, from coordinate 15,144,446 downwards.
TGAGGAATTTTCTTTTGAGCTCACATTTGCCTCGAGTCACCTTGAACTTGCTTCTAGATGATTTCATTTGTTTGTCACGAGAATGATCATCAATCGGGTTGAAATGAATTTACCGCTCAAATTGGGTATGCAAAGGGTATAATGTGTAAGGATATAGAAAGAAATGCTCTTCGTCATATTTAAGGCACTGGAGCTAACACAGAATTAGCATGCAGTAAATATACCTAAAGATTGATGCAAGTGAAAGCAAGAAAATTCTAACCATTTCAAACTTTCTAAGAAATTGCCCCAGTACGGGGTTGTTCCTGACAGGGGTAACAAATGAAACTCCGTTCAAAGGGTTAAGCAAATGATAACATGTAGTGTTTAGATAGAGAGAATGACTGCCTCTCATTATTTTGGTCGTCATACTTTTTCATGAGATAATCCTTTACCTTGTCAACACGGAATTTTCACTCAACTCGCACTGGGGATTATTATTCAAGACATGTATGGAAATGACTTGCCTTTCGTCATCTTGGAGTCTCTCATGCAATATGATCGCTTCATTAGGACAGAAACAGATTGCCAAATCAAAAGCTTTCCTCAAACAAAGTTTAGTAACACAATAAGAAAATCAATTGATTCATGAAATTCAATTTGAGATTTGATAGAAACAAAGTCAGAATGAGTATAAATCAAGTGTAATACTTCACAGAATCAGAATTAACTGGATTGGAAAAAACACAACCATCCATCTCGACCAAAATCAAAGTACCTCCTGGAAGGACTTTCTTCACAATGTACGGGCTGCCATAATTTGCGGCGAATTTTCCCTCTGCAAAAGGAACTATCGGTAATAATTTCCGCAGGACAAGATCACCTACCTGAAAATGTCGAGGCTTGACTTTCTTATTGAAAGATTTAGCAACTCGTTGTTGGTAGCACTGGCCATGATATAGAGCTCTAAGCCTTATCTCATCAATCATATTCAACTGGTCTAATCTCTGTTGGATCCAATCTGCTTCTGACAATTGTACCTATGAAAGAATACGTAACGAAGGAATTTCAACCTCAACAGGTAGAACTGCTTCTATATCGTACATAAGAAATATGGAGTTGCCCCTGTAGATGTCCGGATAGAAATCCGATATGCCATAAGTACAAAAAGTAATCTCTCATGCCAATCACGATAGTTTTCAGCTGTTTTAGCTAAAATTTTCTTGATATTCTTGTTGGCTGCTTCGACCGCTCCGTTCATCTGCGGACGGTATAGAGAGGAATTCATATGCTTGATCTTGAACTCCTTGAACAAATCATCCACCAATTATTATTTAGATTCGACCCATTATCAGTAATTATGGTCTCAGGTGCACCATATCGAGCAATGATGTCTCGACGAATGAGCTTCACCATATTCTGGGCCGTTACTGTCATATAGGACATAGCTTCGATCCACTTCGAAAAATAATCAATAGAGACCAGGATAAACCGATGTCCATTTGACGCTTTAGGATTGATTGGGCTAATCACATCAATGCCCCACATAGAAAATGGCCATGGTTCAGACATATGATGCAATTCATTCGGGGGAGTATTAATCTTGTCACCATGGATCTGGCATTTGTGACAACTCCGGACATGCTGAATGCAATCACTTTCTAAAGTGAGCCAGTAATAACCCATCCTCGTTATCTTCCTTGCTAGCATATGACCATTCATGTGCGGACCACATACTCTCTCATGTACTTCTAGCATCAAATGAACAGCCTCGATTGAATCAACACACCTTAATAAGATCGAATCATAGGACCGCTTGTATAGACGTTCTCCGCTCAAGAAGAACTTCGACGCCATTTTCTTGATATACTTTTGGTCAGATGCGGTACTTTTCTCAGGAAACTCCTGTGTTTGAAGATATGCCTTGATATCATGATACCACGGCTTGCCGTTGGGCTCTTCTGTCGTGGCTATGCAATAAGTCGGTTTCTGTAAGACCTCTATCTTTAAAGGCTCAACTTCTAACCCACTTGCTACTCGTAGCATTGCTGATAACGTAGCCAGAGCATCGGCAAAATGGTTTTGAATCCTTGACAAGTATTCAAACGAAATGTCTTCAAACTCTTTCACCAACTCCTCTAAATAGGCGTGATAGGGCTGCAACTTGGCATCACTAGTTTGCCACTTACCAACAGTTTGAAGAATAATGAGGGCTGAATCTCCGAACACCTTAAGTCGAGCTACTCCCATTTCAATTGCAGCTTGTATCCCGAGGATGCATGCTTCATATTCAGCGATATTGTTCGTGCAAGGAAATATTAGTTTCGCCGCCATTGGATAATGTTATCCGCCTGGGGATATTAAAACTGCCTCGATACCTAATCCTGACAAGTTAATGGCCCCATCAAAATACATGGTCCATACATACTCATCAATTGGCATGACTTTATCCTCTAGCAGACCCAGATCCTCATTTTTCCCAGGATTTTTGGCCAGGACATCAGCAATTACTCGTCCTTTGATTGATTTTTGAGACAAGAATTGAACATTGAATTCTGAGATGAGAATCTACCATTTTACCAGTTTTCCAATCAAAGTGGGTTGATTGAGCAAGTATTTGATGGGATCACACTCTGTTACAAGCAATATCTGATAGTGCAAAGTGTATTGCCTCAACCTGTATAGCACCCAGACCAGTGCTGCGCACGTTCTTTCTGTTTCAAAATAGTTCATCTCAGAGGCGGTGAACTTCTTACTCAAATAATAAATCGCATTCTCTTTTCCATCCTCTTCACTTTTTTGAGCAAGCATGGTGCCTAAGGACTCGCTATGGATTGTAAGGTACAGGATCAAAGGTTGCCCCGGCGTCGGCGGATCAAGCATCGATAGATTCATTAAGTAGTGCTTAAGCTTGTCGAATGCCAGTTCATACTCTTCATCCCATCTAACCAGCGCATTCTTCTTGAGAAGTTTAAAGAAAGGTTTCGCTGTCTCAGATAGCTGAGAAATAAATCTGGCTATATAGTTTAGTCTACCCATTAAGCTACGAACTTCCTTCACCGAAGAGGGAGATTTTATTTCACAAATGGCCTTCACTTTTGACGGGTCAATCTCAATCCCTTTGTTACTGACAATGAAGCCGAGTAGTTTGCCATAGGCTGCCCTGAATACGCATTTTACTGGATTGAGGCACAATTTGAACTTGCGAAGCCTATCGAATAATTTCGTCAAGGTTTCTATGTGATCTTCTCCACGCCGAGTTTTTGCAATCATGTCGTCAACATAGACCTCAATCTCATTATGCATCATGTCATGGAACAACGTGACCATTACCTGCTGGTAAGTTACCCTAGCATTTTTGAGACCGAAGGGCATCACTTTGTAATGAAATGTCCCCCATGGAGTGGTAAATGTTGTTTTCAACTTATCATCTTCATTCATTAAGATCTGATTATAACTTGAGAAACCATCCACGAAGGAGAATAGTTCGAACCCGGCTGTACTGTCCACAAGCACATCAATTTATGGGAGTGAAAAATCATCCTTAGGACTAGCTTTGTTCAGATCTCAGTAGTCAACACACACTCGAACCCGACCATTTTTCTTCAACACTGGGACTATATTAGCGACCTATTCTGAGAATTGGGTAGTCTCAATAAATCCCACGTCAAGAAGCTTCATGACCTCTTCCTTCATCTTCTTTGCCAGTTTTGGCTTAGCTCGTCTCGGCCTTTGCTTCATGGGTTCAACCGAAGGATCAGTCGATAGACAATGTTCGATGATCAATCGATCGAGACCCGGCATGTCAGTATAAGACCAGGCAAAGATGTCTTGATAATCCTTCAACAATTGAGTCAAGCGTTTGGCCACATCTTTAGGGAGACATGCCCCAATCTTCACCTCTCTAGGATTCTCCATGTCGCCAAGATTAATCACTATGGTTTCCTCGACAGTCAGAGGCTTAGATTTCTCATGGATTTCCAAGCTCCGTCGTATCTCTTCATCATTCGGATTAGAATCGTCTAAGTCATCGAATTGACTTACATCACATATACGAGGATCAATGATTCCCGTTCCTTCGCATGCCTCGAGATTAGTCCTGAAACATGAAAGAAAGGGATAAAAAATACAAGACAGGGCTTAACTACATGCAATTTTCAAAAATTGATCCTTGCTTTTTTGAAATTCATTTTGCTTTCGAAGACCTCGAGACGAGAATTCTTGAGAAGCCCAACCCTCAGTTCTTACCGTAGATGATAAATTTTTCCAATCGTTAGTTATCGTCATCATGTTGGTTTGGGGCACTTCAACAAGATTCAAACTGATAAAAACCTTTGTAATTTTACTGATATCGAATGAATGAATTACATCTTATTGGATTGAAAAACCTAAGTGCAACATGAATTGGAATGAAAATCGAAAAAAAGCAATAAAGATTCCTACGTAGGGGAGATACGAAAACTGGAAATAATTACTCTTGAGGGCTAGCGCCCATCCCTTCAAGTGGTCCTTCAGTGATTGCACCAATGGAGGTCTCAGCAAACCATCCGGTGAGGTAGGGTATACCATCGTTAAAGTCAAAGTCCACCACCCTCGACTTCGGCTTCTTGAAAATACAGGGTTGCTAGTCATCCTCAAAATCATCGGACAAACTGACCAAAATCTCTTTGCCGTGCTTCTTAGACGAGTCAGTTAGGGCTTGTGACGACTTAGGGAAGATAAGCCCGAGATCGTCCTCAATCGGGTTCGGCTTTAAATGCTCATATCCCCCCACTACTCCAGCTGAGCGAAAGGTGTGGTTAATGGGAGGTGGTAAGAGACTTTGACTTACTCCTCTTCGGCCTCTGCAACAATCATAGCCTTGTTCGCGGCTTCCAAGCCCATGATATCCCAAACCAGCCTTGTGGAATTGTCTATTTGTCTCAATCGGGGCATGAATGCCTTGGCCTTCCTTCCCAAGCCCCGACCTGGCTCAAAACCATTACCCACCATGACCTTGGCCACCATGATAGCTGCATTAGAAACCTTAGGAACGGGCAAAGGCATATCAGAGGAGGCCTAAATAACTTGAACTATCTCAAATGAATGATAGCTATCCTCTTCAACATGATCGGGCTCTATGTATGGGGCCGATGTCGCATTGAAGATTCGGTGATCTTCCTCTCCATAAACTGTAACCAACTTTGCCTCAGCCACAAACTTGATCTTCTGATGCAAACTGGAGGGCACTGCGCCTGCATTGTAGATCCATGGCCGTCCCAACAAGAAATTGAAAGCAGAAGGGATATCTAACACTTGAAAAAGAATATCGAACACCGAAGGTCCGATTTGCAGTTTTAAGTTAATCTGGCCTACCACATCCTTCTTTACTCCATCAAAGGCTCGAACAGAAGTCTTGGCTACTTGCATGGTAGATGGATAAATGCCTAACCTTTTCAAAGTAGCCAACGAGCATAAATTCAAAGCTGACCCGTTATCAACAAGCACCCTAGCCATGTGAGTCTCCTTATACTTCACTGATATATGAAGCGCCTTATTGTGACCATGTCCTTCAACTGAGATTTCCTCATCAGAAAATGCTACTTGATCCTTGAGGAGGATTGCTCCGATAAACCACTCTGGCTTATCTTCTTCAATAGTCTCGAGCACATGAATCTCACTCAAAACCTTCATCAGAGCACCCCGATGCTTATCTGATGTCTGGAGAAGTTCCAACAACGAGACTTGTACAGGTAACTTTCTCAGCTGATCAACCACGCTATATTCACTAGCCTTAATCACAGCTAGGAATTCCTTCGCTTCTTTCACGGCCACTGGCTTGGCCGATTGATTATCAGCATAAGTTCGTCCTGACCTTGTTATAAGATCAACATTGTATGACCATGGAACCATCTTGTTACTTTCATAAGCATAGGGCTGAGGTGATGCCAGCACCAATACTTCATAAGCATCCGGTATAGCGATCCCGAGGTCATCGTCAGAGGCGTCCTCGAGAGGGGGCATGTCAGTTAGCTCAGAATCCAACTTAACTGGTTCATCGGTCAACATTACGAGTTCTTCATTCCAGTCAATGATGACCTGAGATATAGTAACCACTACCCCGAATTTATCAGCCATGCCAATCATTCCCTCTCTTATCAACTCATCCACCTTCTTCTCTATTTCACCGAATGGCACCATTTCACCAGTCGAAACATAACCAACTCGGACTAAAGTATCGAACATATCCTCAAAAAGGACCCTGAAGCCTTGAACTTGCTTGACCCCCCGGCCAAGGACAACATTTGTACTGCTCGAATGATCAGGGAGTGGATTGTTCTGTATATTGGGCTTACCGGCTGGCTATAGTGCAAACGCTCCAGTCTCGAGTAGATCCTGTACTCGATATTTGAGCACTTGACAATCATCTGTCGAATGTCCTACCTCACCTCTATAGTAATCACATTTCTTCAACGGATCATACCTTGCAAAGCCAGCAGCGTTAGATCTTTGTGGTTCTGAATTCAGCAAGTTTTTCTTCCTTAGTATTGCCAGTACCTGAGATAACGTCCCCGAAAGTAGAGTAAACTGGCAAGGTTTACGTTGCTGGCGTGGGTCCTGCTGGCTTTGCCGCCCATAAGAGGTTAGCTGGTGGGTGGTAAATTGTAGCTTCGGGGCCTGAGCTAGCGTCTTCTGTACATAAGTCATGTTGACTTCGGGGACATGCTCTTTGTCCTTCTTACTAGTAAATCTCTTGCCTGATGAATCCGACTCACTGTACCATCCTTTCTTGAGCCCGGACTCAATCTCCTCACTCATGGCTATCAGCTGGCTAAAAGATTGGACGGCCGTTACTAATATTCGTGAACGAATCGATTGCGGTAGAGTGGACATGAATAATTTCATTAAGTTACGCTATGAGGGTTCAGGCATGATCTGTCCTACCATGTTCCTCCAGCGAGTGGCATACTCCTTTAGAGTCTTGACCTTTTTCTGCTCAGCTCTCTCCAAGTCTTCCCTTGTAATGATGACATTCAGATTGAACTTAAAGTGCTTGACGAAAAGGTTTGCCACCTCTTCCCACGAGTCCTTCCGGTTGATCCGGTGGTTGGTATACCACCTCATTACAGCATCCTTCTAGCTTGCTTGAAAGGTTTGGATCATTAGAGGTCCATTAGAAACATATTTGTTCATGAGCCCCTGGTACATCTCGATGTATTAAATTAGATTTGAGGTGCCGTCATACTTCTCGAAGGCTGGCATCTTGAATTTATCGGGCACTTGGACTCGGGCAAAAACAGACAAATCGATAGGCGAAACACTTTGAGTTCCCTTTACTTCACGTAACCTCTGGTCGAGCTTAGCCAGCAGCTTGACATTCTCATCATTGGGGGGTGGATGAAGAACATGGGCCGCTGGAGATACACTGGTGTCAGTCAAAATGACATCATCCAGTTGAAAGGTTGAATCGGTGTTTACTGCGGGAGTTTTGTCAAGGCGGAGGCCTTGACGGGTTGGAGGTGGAATCTCCGATTAAGAGGCAGCATTGATCTGTTGCTGCTTGGCCATGAGATGACTCATTATTTTGGATATGGTAGCCGCGATCTGCTCATTCATTACATTCATGTGTTCTTTCAGTTTTTCGTCAATCATGGCTGCAATCTCGGCTTGATTGGCCATCCTTCTTTTGGTCACTGATCGAGTATTATAAGGATGAGGAGGATCCATAGCAAATTACCTACAAAAAGTAACGAGCGAATAAATACAACAAGTAAGAATAGCAAGTCGGTCTATGACATCCTCTAGACCCCCAAGATGAAATTTTTTTCGAAAGACCGATTCGTCCAGTAAATCTCGAAATTCCAAATTGCTTTATTCAGTAATAAATAAATAAATAAATAAAAACCTAGATTAATTCCAAAATTTACAAATTATAGCTTAATATTTCTCATTGAATTGCTCAAAATGGAAAATGTCTCAAAGGAATTTCTAAAAAGATTGCCCAGAAACAGCAACATCTATTACCAGAAAACGTCAATAGTAAGCTAACATTTCCTCCTAAAAAGAAAAACTCCCTAAACCAAACATGAAATCAAATGGTCTTCCTTTTTTTAGAGGCCACGTGATCTATAGACGAATGGGCCTTCAAGGCACGTCGTAATCGTGCATTCTCTTCAGCCAAAGCATCTGCCTTTTCCTAGGCCTTCATGGCCTTTTCTTCACTGATTTTGATTTGGGTCTGACGAGTATGCCGCACTGTCACAACCGGGATCTTCGGGAGTATCTCAGCAGGGATGGTATGATACTGAATATACCGGGTCGTGGCAAAGTGACTTTTCATCCTTCCGGTGGGCTCATCTGTGGGCCAAATCAGCTTCTGAATGGAATATTTCTGCTAAGCCTCAGAATGACGCCTAAGCTCGGCTCTATAGCACTCGCCTTTCTCGAACTGGACTTGGAATTCATTGGGCCTGAGTGGAGGTGGGACATCCTATAAAACTCGGAATTGTCGTGTAACTCGAAGAGGCTGATAGCTGGTTACCCCATAAATGCTCATCAAAGGTACAGGCTTGTGATCGCCATGGCATAGTCGAGCCTTGACCTCCCGAAATCACACAGCTTGCCAAAAGAAAATCTTAGAGTTTGGATCCTTGAACAGAAGGACCCATTGTGTATAGTGCAAACTCTTAGTTTGATCTTGGATTTGTTTGAACCTTAAAATAGGGTTATCAGTCATGCCCATTTCAAAAACAGTCATATTTTCCCCAAATTGAGAAAGGTGTGAGAAAAGCCAGATTTGTAAAAGCTTAATTAGGGCTCGAAAAGTTCTGTCTTTCTCTTTCTTGAATCTTGTCAGAGATATAAAAGTCTATGCTAGAATTGTGTTCATGAAACTAACCCCACCACATATTAGTTTTACCGTCCAAGCTATCACAGGATCAATAGCATTTTGACGGAATGGAAAAATGATGAGTCCAAAAAAAGCTAAGATAAAAATCTTAGATCTCATGAGGACGGGGCTATTTTCGAAACATTCAATAAGAAAAGATACTGGGCATGCTTGACAATTACCCTTTAGCACTTTTTCAATTTCTTTTTTGGTCAAACTCAAAAATTCAGCAAGTGCTACTACAGGATTTACTCGAATGGGTGGTTCAACTATATCCAACTCAATCGATTTTCCAATGGCAATACTGTATTCTTCTAAAGTCGGTGTGAGCTCAAACTTACCTCCCAACACAAATGTGGTCATCTCGGGGCACCAAAAATGAGCAAGTGCCTGCATGATCCCGCTCTGAACATCTATGTTCAGGATTGGCAGCATGAATCCAATGCGCTTGAGAACGTACTGCTGACCATCTGACTTCAACTGGCCCCATAACTTCTTGAGCTCTAGCTTCGGAGTAGGCACGAAACGGATATCAAGGCGACCCATTCGTATATAGATCACGTGCCAAATAACTCAACCTAAATCAAGGACCGACTCAAAATAAGATGAAGAAAACCAAAGATAAAGCTCAAGAAATTACCGCCTTTGGGGAGAAAGTGTCAATCACAGAGACATGCACATGAATCATGAGTTTAAATCTTAAACTATTTACCCTAAAGGCTTTTGCAAAGTGAAATGATGAACGGAACAACATGTCGCAGCCTCGCGCACAATCATCGTGACTAGTCGCAGCCTCGCATACAATAGTCATGACTAGTCGGGTCCAATCACTCCGGCTTGGTTCGGTCGACAAGGGCAACCCCTATGCATCGTAGCCTTACGTGCATGAGGACAGCCCTAGAGCCATTTTTGGAAAAATTTTCGGGATCCAAATGGGATAACCTTTAGCGAAGCCTTACCGCAAAGGTTAAAGAACCATATAAATACCATCTTAAAACTATAGGTGTGACCCAGGTTCGGTCACAGGTCGTGTGTGGTGTAGTGCAAATACGGTAAATCATGCACAACAATTACATGCAAACATTGCTTCAATAGTACAAAAAATAAATCACAATTCCAATCCACCAAGCCTGCAAAACAAAGGGCTAGCCAATCACTACTCCCCTTATAACTCCCATACTGCAAAACCATTTAACACCTAAGAATGAGAATTCAATCAAGTTTTGCCAAATCGAGTGATTTTTCCATGAAAATTTTTTGGCCTAAGTCCTCCTTAAATTTTCAAAAAATTCAAGTCTGTCCCCAGTGGAGTTGCCAAGCTGTCGCGACCTAAAAATCAGGTTTTCCGATCTTAGGCTAATGGATTACTAGATCAATTAAATTAATTAACCTAGCTCGAATTCTCCCAAACTCTACCAATTCGCAACTTAGGTCCAATTATGAGCATGCAAATATTTTCAATGGGAGCCGCCACTAATCATTTAAGGTAGGTTGATTAGGAACCTAAATAAAATAGCGGGAGTACTATTTTATTTCTACGAACCAGAGATTATAAATTCGGAGACTTGGTTACGTTAGATTATCCTAACGTCCTTTCGGTACCAATCTCAAGAAAAACGCTCAATTCGACAATTTTGATGAATTCTAACTTAGAGTTCAAAGGTGCAAAATTTTTTTTTGATTTTCTTTTTATGAATTTTTTTTGCATTTTTGATACATTTTCAAATTTAAATTCGAGTCGCAAATCTTTTAATAGAAAGATTATAATCGCTAAATCTTTCGAATTAAGTTTCGATCTGAAGCTTGACAGATCGACCCTAAAAATTCGAAATACCCGCTATGGAAATAACTCTATCTAAAGCCTAATAGATAGACTTATTCCCATGTGTGCGGTTGCAGATTAGGAGATTTTCCTAACTGATCACATCTTGAAAGGATTTTGCTATTTTGAATATCTTGGATATATTCAAAAGATTTTGAAATTTTCAAATTCTATCCAAATTTGACAAGTAATACACATCGAAGATTTCCAAAGAATATTCAGTTAAATCGCAGTTTTTAAATTAAGTGAGGCACCTTCGTTTTTTTTTTTTGAAACTTAATGGATACGATATATCGCCGTACCTTTTTATTCTGGTTATGGAGGTCTTCTCTGGCATCCTAAAGGCTAAAACTGATACGCCGGATTTTCACTGGTTTTGGAGATGTAAAAAGACCCGGCTATCGCATCTCTTCTTTGCTGATGATGTACTGCTATTCTCTCAAGGTCACTTGAGGTCAGTTGAATTAATAAAGGAAGCTCTCCTCTTATTTTCTCATTGGTCTGGTTTAAAGCCGAATAATGCGAAAAGTAATATCTTTCTCACGGGAGGGACTCAGGCGTTACATGACCAATTAACTCAATGCCTCGGATTTCAACAGGGTGCACTACCATTTCGATATCTAGGTGTACCTATTATCTCAACTAGACTTCGTAAAGAGGATTGTAAAGCTTTGATTGATTCCATTACTACTCGTGCTCGCTCCTGGTCTCAACGCTTTCTCTCCTTTGCTGGTCGCCTTCAGCTTATCAAGTCGGTCTTGCATTCCATACAAGTTTACTGGGCCACTATCTTTTCCTTGCCCAAAAAGGTTTTATATAGTATTGAGGCAATCTTGTGGCAGTTCCTGTGGAAAGGTCCTGACCTTGGGGTTGGTGGCGCTAAGGTAGCATGGAATGCTGTTTGCTTACCCAAAAACGAAGGTGGCCTAGGCATACGGAGACTTATCGATTACAACAATGCTTTGATTTTAAAGCACATTTAGCTTCTTTTTACTGACAAAGAGTCTTTGTGGTGTAAATGGGTACATTCCACTTTTTTAAAGAAGGCTAACTTTTGGGTTGTGTCCAAACCTACTTTCTGCTCTTGAACTTGGAAGAAAATCCTTGATTTGCGTGTCTCAGCCCAATCTATGATCCGGCGGAAGATTGGAAATGGACGTTCAGTCTCCTTTTGGTTTGACTGGTGGCATAGCAGAGGCCCGCTTTACTTGCTGTTTAGTAATGTAGAAATTTACCAATTGCGCATTCCTCGGGACACTACAGTACGATCCTTCTATGAAGGATCCTGGCAACCTTCAAACACCTTGGCCACCATTATGAGCTGTATGGATCCCCCTCCGTTCATTGTGGATAGCTCTATGGATAACTTCGTCTGGACACCGCATCCATCTAAGTCCTTTTCTGTTACTCTTGCTTGGAGTCACATCCGAAGGAAATGGCATCCAACCCCCTGGCATTCTTTCATTTGGGATCGGCACATAGCTCCACATCATGCCTTTCTCCTTTGGTTAATATCTCTTAACCGGTTACCTACTCAGGTATTCCTTTTATAAAATCACAGGATCGTGGATGCTTTATGCGCCTTTTGTGGGTCTAGACCAGACTCAATCAACCATTTTTTCTTCGAATGTGCTTCTACCAGTAGATTGGCCTCTCTTCGGGTGACAAACTGCGTTTTACCTTGGCGCAATAGGCCCTGGCAAGAACATATCAGTTGGGCTATGAAAGCTTGTGGAGGATCCTCGTTTGCCCACTGTATAGCTAGATTTTCCTTCGGTGCACTATGTCACATTATTTGGACCGAAAGGAATAATGCTATCTTCAGAAACAAGAGTGTCTTCATCCCTGGTATGCGGAAACATCTTCTCAAAGTCGTCAAGGACAAAGCTATCTCCATGGGGAGGATTGAGGATACTCTTAGGAACCGCATTGTACAGAGAAAGTGGGACCTTCCCCCTTCTATTTTTGACTAGTGCTGGTTTTGGCTGTTTGCAGCGGCACCCGGAGTTATGGCCTCTTCACCTCTTTGTTTTGAACTGGTTTGGCTGGCCTTGTTTTCCTGGTCCATTTCCTTTGTTTGTCTTTAGCTGGCTCCTACCTTTCTTGTATAGTTCCTGCTGAACCTCTCTTGACCTTGTGTGGACATCTCTATGTCCAAATAGGGTCAGGTTCTGGTTTGGGCTTTAGGTTGTATTTGGTGCTTTGAAAAGTTATATACATTCTTACCTTACCAAAAAAAAATAATAATATCATTCAAAGATTCACACAAAATTACAATATTTCAAATAAGGAGACAATATACTCGAAAGTCAAATTAGACGAGATCTTTACCTAATTCGAATATTTGCTTTCCAAGTTTAGACTAGCGAATGGCGGCCGGTCGATGACGGATGTGAACAGCAGACTGGAAGGTAGCACCGTCGATGACTAAAGAACAATGGCAGCGTCGGACGGAGATAAGCAACGACGTCTTCGTCGAGTGGAGTACAGCAAGCGTCGTTGGCTTCGATTAGTGGAGGTCTTGAGCACGTCAGGAATGCTTAGAAAATCTGCAGAAATTAGTCAAATGCGGTTTGCATTGATCTCCAAGTGTCCCCAAGCGGATTCCTTTGAGAATCTCCCAAAGTCTGATGATGCTGAACGTTCTTCCAAAGTAATCTAGCGAGGTCTTCTTTGCGGGCCCTTGACTTAGTGATTGACGAAGAACTATGGAGGACCGATGCAAGTATAGATCGTCGTCGAAGATCGTGCCTTGGCTTCGTAGGATCTCAGGACAGTAGGGGTAGAGACTACTCATCGCGGTGGTGCAGCAGCGGCGAAACAGGAATAGAAATAGTTTGTCGACAACAAGGAAGAATCGACAAGGCTTGGAGCTCTATAGCTACTTCATCGTCGGGAGGACCGCAGCGAGCCTGTTCGTGGTTGGTGCAGTAGACGTAGGGAAGCAGCAGCGGCGAGACAGTGAGCGTCAGGCAGCAGTGATGACGAGCACGGCTTTAGCGCGAGCGACACAGGTGTGGCGGCGGAGCAGCGTGGATGCGGCGGCGGTTGCACACATACACTGCCGACTCTCTTTCTCCCTCAATCTCACGTGTATCACTTGCGTCTTTCTGAAAATTATTCTGGGAATTCTCGAGCTCCTTTCTCGGTTGCTTTTGGGTCCCTTTTATAAGTGGGGAAGACTTAGGCTTTCAAGGGAAGAGAACAAATCAAATTTCCTTATATTTAGAATATATTATATTTTGGCTCTTTTCATTATTTTGGCCTTTTCGTTCACACCCATGGATGCAAGATATTGACCAGGATATACGCCCCTATATTGACCGGATTCCACTTTCCTCTCTTGTATTTTTTTATATTGTTTCCCTTTTGCACGGAGATACAAAGGAAATCAAATCTTTTTTTTTTGCTTCTTTTCTTCCCCCTAACCGAGAGAATCGAGTGCCACGAGTGTTCGAAAGATCATGCCCATTTCGAAATATTATGCTAATTGACCAGAATTTTAGTAACATTAATTTCTGAATTGGGTGCAATATATTTTTTGATCATGGGCTCAATTAATTCTATTTCATGGACCCAAACAAACTAATTGAGCTCAAAACTATACTTGCAGCAGTCCAATAAACTTAGAATATCCGGTCCATCCAATTAGACCCATCTGACGTTAGCCTAATCACTATGCAATCAAGCTATATGATAAATGCTCCTAAAAACTATGTGCAATTTAACTAATTAATTTTTTTTTAGTGGCCGGGATCGATCCCTAATTTTTATGCAATGAAAGACTAATTGGGTCTCCAAAATTTAGGTGTCAACAGCCGGGTGTCTGAAATAGTGGGTTTATACAACAATGAAACAAGGCTCAGCGAGTAAAAACCCCTAAACCAAGACTAGGCTAACATACACCTCTTGACAAGCAAACAAACCACAATATCCAAAACAACAACAATGGACCTAGGCCCTTTGGCCCAGATCGATCACATAATTAACCCTGCAGGTTAGGCAAATTATACAAGTCACGGCACAAACGCGACACACCGATCACACGTACGCCATACGCACGCTCATGCTCAATAGTGCCTGTCATACACACGAATCACCGGCACGCACATTAGCCAACACACTATAGCACACATTTGCCATACTCATGAATCACCACAAACGATGCACTCTAGCATGCGGCTCATTTTCAATTATAAATTGACCCGAAGGCCACGACTCAAAGGCCAATAAATATTCCAACCCGAAAGCCATAACCCGAAGGCCAATAAAGATTCCGACCCGAAGGCCAACAACACTTCACGGCCTGCGCCGAAGTACATATGGCCCAGTGTCTCTAGCCCGCGCAAAACGCATTAGGCGCAACACCGATCTCCTTAATCTTCCGAACAAATCGAGCATCGTCCCATGTAAACTCTTCAGGACGGCATCGACTCGAAGGCCACGACCCAAATGCCTTAAGTGATCACACGGCACACTGCCAATTTTATTTGAGCCCGGCGTAAACGCATCAGGGCATTTAGGGTGATCACACATGCTCATGTCAGGCACGCATACTCGCACTCTTTTCTTCTCATGCCCATTCTCAGCATACGAAATGCTTGGCCACGTAATATGAGCACTCAATTACAATCACGAGCACATAACTCAATAAAATCAATGCGTGCTCAATTTATGTCACACGTGCCCAAATTATATGCTTGAAATTTCAACACATAAATCACATTCACAGGCATCTTAATTTGCGCCAAAAACAATAGCCAATCACACACCGCATTAATCGGTCACACAACCATGCGGCATAGCATCACGGGATTAACATCCTATTTAACAAGAATCAGCCAACAATCAGTAAATTTAGGCATAACTCCCAATTACCCAATTAAATCCCTAAATTGACCAAATTAGTCAAATTCGGATCTAATAGGGCAGCCCCAAAATAGTCCACGTTCGGGCATTATTCCACCGCCTAATTAGCTCAACTAACTCCCAAATATGCCACATAATCATCCGATAATCCTCCGCCCATAATCAAGCTTAATACCAGTCTAATTAACCTCAAAATTCACCTAAACCTATCTAGAGAGGCAAAATTAGTCCTAATCAAGGTTTAGGAATTTATACTCACTTAGTGCTAAGCTCCAAGCTCGACTAAATCGACAGGGAACGAGCGGCCAATTGCCAGCGAGCGGCGAAATCGGCGGCAGCGTCCCGGTGGCTTCCGCGACGGTGCAAGGCGGTCCGGCGAGCAGCGGCATGGAGTCCTTACATGCGGCCGAAGGAGGAGGAGGAAGAGGTCAGGTCGGCCAGACGGTGGTGGCGAGACAGAAAAGGAGAGAGAGAACGGGTTGGTCGGACGGCGAGGCGGCGGCTGGCTTGGGCGAGCGGCGGTTCGGCGGATCCTCATGCCGCCGTCTATGGCTTAGGCAGTCCAGCTATCCTTGGCCCAACAAGGAGAGAGAGACGAGAGAGAGGGAGAGAGATGGGACGGTGGTGGTGACAGGTGGTGGCAAACGACGGCACGGTGGCGCGGCGGTGGCTCCGGCGGTGATCGGCCTCTTGGCCAAGAAAGAGAGGAGAGGGAGAGGGAGTGATGGCCGGCGGGTGGAGAGGGGGAGGAGAGAGAATGGCTGGCTTCATGGGGAATAAACAAAAGCAATAATTATGTTTGACCACTTTTTCAAAATTCCCAAAATGCCCTTGAACACTTGGCCCACATTGAACCTTATCCAATAATTGAGGGGCGTTTTGGTCATTTTTCGGCTGAATTATTGGGTCTGAAATATCCATGGATAATCCTTAAATAATTCCCATAATTAACCCAAAATTCGGAATATCCAGCACAGGGTCCAGGGGCAAAATGGTCATTTTCCGGTCCCGAGCCGAAATTCCTTTTTTCGACCGTACCAACCCAAAATATAATTGGCCAACATAATATGACGTCGATTCCGTAAAAATAGCCTCTTAAGCCCTCGAAAATCGACATTGAAATCCGGGCCCAATTGCGCGATCAAAACTTACTCAATTTGAAATTTTAGGGTCTCTCACTAATGGGTGGTTGTTTAGAGGTTACGCGTATCGACCTGGGTTTACTCGAGTCATGACAGTCTCGATCACCGGGAGAACGTTAGGAATTATCACTAGTTCCGGAGGTCGCAATCGCTCGGTTTTAGTTCGGGATTTGTTCGCCACGTGCACTCTCGATCGTGCAGAATCACCCGTGATCCGATCGTGCGTCATTGGCCAAATCAAATCCTTCACTCTCCTAAGATCGGCTCACATTGGCACAAAATATTTCCTCGTCGTTTCTCGGAATCGGTGCCCAAATCGCGATCGGGTCCCTGGTCCACGTGCCGTTTCCTAATTAGCCATTCCCTATCGGTTAGTATCCCGAGAGAGCTCAATTTCGGGCGAGACTTACTAAAATTAAATGAGAATAATATCACTATTATTGATCCCGAAAACGAGTCGAAATTCGGGATGTTACACCGGTGCCGTCCTTAATCTATGCTTTAATTCCTGAAAACTCCTTTCACACGTGTCAGTCCACTCAAACTTCATTTCTTTCTTTAACAGACGCATCAATGGCATTGCTATAGCAAAAAATCCTTCTACAAAACGTCTATAATATCCTGCCAAACCCAAGAAGCTTCGAACCTCTGTTACCGGCATCGGTCTTGGACACTTTATCAAGGCTTCAATCTTTGCCGGATCTACTGAAATTCCATCCCCCGAGATCACATGTCCAAGAAAGGCTACTCAACTGAGTCAAAACTCGTACTTACTAAACTTAGCGTACAGTGCGTGTTCCCTTAAGGTCTGCAAAACTTTACTCAAATGGAACTCGTGCTCTTCCGAGCTCTTCGAGTACACCAATATATCGTCTATGAAAACTATCACAAATTGATCTAAGAACTCCTTAAACACCCAATTCATTAAGTCCATAAAGGCAGCATACAGTGCGTGTTCCCTTAAGGTCTGCAAAACTTTACTCAAATGGAACTCGTGCTCTTCCGAGCTCTTCGAGTACACCAATATATCGTCTATGAAAACTATCACAAATTGATCTAAGAACTCCTTAAACACCCAATTCATTAAGTCCATAAAGGCAGCATGGGCATTTGTCAATCCGAACGGCATTACTGTAAATTCATAGTGCCCATATCTCGTCCTGAAAGCCGTTTTCGATATATCCTCCTTCCTAATCCTCAATTGATGATATCCCGTTCTCAAATCAATCTTAGAAAATACCGAAGCCCTTTGTAATTGATCAAACAAATCATCAATCCTTGGAAAAGGATATTTATGTTTTTATCGTCACTTGATTTAGCTGCTTGTAATCAATACATAACCTTAATGACCCATCCTTCTTCCTTACAAATAAGACTGGCGCTCCCATGGAGACGTACTTGGATGAATAAATCCTTTGTCCAATAACTCTTGCATTTACACCTTTAACTCTTTTAATTCTAACAACGACATTCTACAAGGTGCCTTCGAGATTGGCTCAGTCCCAGGGGCCAATTCGATTACAAACTCTACTTCTCTTTCTAGTGGCAATCCTGGCAATTTTTTAGGAAAGACATCGGGATAATCGTACATCACAACTATGTCCTCTAGCCTCGGCTCCTCTGCCGTCGAATCAACCACAGTCGCTAGAAATCCTTGACACCCTTCGTTTAATAACTTAGTCATTTCTAGCGACGAAATCCATAGGATCGAGGTTCCCCCTCGATTTCCCGTAAATTTGAATTCCAGATGTCTACCAGGATAAAATTGGATCACCCTGCTACTACAATCCATTACGGCCCTCTACTTAATCAACCAATCCATACCCACTATCACATCAAAGTCATACATCGCTAAAACCGCTAAATCAATTCTCTCTTCCCTATCACTAATTACGATCTTACAATTCAGCACCCCAACGAGACTAGCACATTATCATTCATGGGAGTTGTAACACACAACACAACATCAAGCAAGTGCAGTTCTATACCAGTCAATTTAATAAACTGCTCTGATATAAATGAATGTGACGCCCCAGGATCAAACAAAGCATACGTAGCATGATCGTATAGAGAAACTGTACCTGTGATTACCTCTAGCGCATTCTCAATCTCTTTTCTGGCCATGGCGTACACCTGTCCTTGGGCCTGTGGCCTATTTTGATTAGCTGACTGGGCAGCTCCAATTTGGTTCCTGTTCCGGGGTGGCGGCAATGCAGGCAATCTATTCTGCCTGATATTGGGGCAAAACCTTATCTAATGATCAAACTCGCCACATCCAAAACAGGCTCCACCCTTGCTCGGACAAGGTCCACTTCCGTATCTTTTTCCACATATCCGACATGGACCATTCTAAAAACGGGTCAGTTTCCCGATATTCCTTCTAGCAGGAGGGACGAAACGTCGATTACTCGTTCTTGGCCTCTTCCCTAAGTGACAGTTGTCCTTACCCTGGGCAAATCTTGACCCAGAAGTGGCTGCCCTATCCGCTAAGTCTCGCTCAATCGCTTGAGTCCGGTCATAGATCTCGTTATAGTCCTTCAAATTCAACAAAATCATTTGGCTGCAAAGGTCCGGCTTCAAGCCTTCTCGGAACCTCCGAGCCCTATCCAATGGGTCTTCTACCATCCTTGGGGTGAACTTAGATAATCGAGCGAATTCAGCCTCATACTGATCCACTGTCCTCTGTCCCTGACGAAGTCTCATAAACTCGACTAACTTCTGATCCCGAGCACTCTCAGAAAAATATTTATCATTAAAGATTTCTATAAACATTGCCCAAGTTTGGGCGGTACTAGCTAGGAACACCCTTCCTCTGGTAGCTTTCCACTAATCATTTACATTTCCTTGGAGTTGGTATACCGCTAAGGTCACTTTCTCTTTCTCGGTGCACCCTAGTACATCAAAAGCCTTTTCTAACTCCTCTACCCATAAGAATGCAACCTTAAGATCGCCCTTACCATCAAACTTAGGGGGCTTTAATTTCAAAAACTGCTCAACTAGTTAGTGCATCCGCCTATTCACATTCACTTGCCTCTGTCCTTGATTCCCATTATTATTATTGACGGCGGCCAGAGCGGCCTCAGCAGCTTGGGCAATAGTGGCAGCTCGTTCTTGAGTCTACCGTCTTATCAAATTACCAATCTCCTCTAAGGTCCTCATGACTGCATCCATTCTCGGATCTCCTGCAGGTCGGGTTCGTGAACCGGATGGACACCCGATTCCTTTACCCCTTGAACTCATCCTCACGATTTTCTATCACTCACCTACCTGCTATAATTCCATACAGGAATTAGAGACCTAGGCCAACTATACCAGTCTAGTCCTAGGCAATGAATTACAACAATAATTCACTTAGCAGGCAATCAACCATCACAACACAAGATCACAATCAATAAGTTTCGTGTACTTACCTTAGGTCTAGACGCACCTGCACTTCAACCATTAGAATACTCAATTCACTCAGCAATCACAACAAATAGTCTGGAGGCACGCGTAGCTCATTCCACCCTATGACTCACTAAAGTCTCCTTAGATGACTACCCCATGGTCTCCGCTCCTTATCACTCCAAACTTCGACCAGCTTAGATCGAGCTATCCTTGCTTTGATACCAAATCGGACCAGGATGTCACATCCCGAACCCCATCGAGCACACTACACACCTCTTTGGTCGAATATCGCAACGTCCAAGGATATCGCCGACCCAAATCCACTCATCAGAGATATAGAGCACCGGCGAAAGCTACAAATACCCAGACAATATTTGACCAAGGGTACAAGGGAGAATAAACATCCATTACTTATTCAAACTTATACAATATCCACCATATACAATCCATATAATATACATGTACACCGAACCTCTATACTATGCACCACCGATATAAAAAAGATCAGCAGCCTGGGCAAACCCTACTCCAAAAATGGGACACTTCAAAATCCTTTACTCAACCCCTAAACTAGCCCCTACGCCCTCTAGATAGCATCCACTCCGAGTCAGACTTCCCAGAACTCGAGTCTGAATCCCCTTGGGCCACCTGCTTCTCTTCGGACTCTGAATCAGCCTCGATCTCAATCGGGCATTCTACCACGTCATGATCGGTGTGCATCGAAATACCAAAACGTTGAGGTAGCGGCGGTGGGAGATTCATGGTTCAGGCCGGGGTTCTGAAATTATTTGGTTGAAACAACCATGAGAACACGTCTCAACAAGCAACGCCCTAAACCCCACCTAGGCTAACACGTACCTCCAGACAAGTCAAACACACTAACACTCAACAACCACGTAATAAGCACACAATTTGCTCTTATCTGGGCTTTTGATATGCGCAATCTGCAGGTTAGTCTCAAATATACAATTTCCAACCACATACATATTCCAAATTAATTTCATGCCCGAAACACAAGTTGAACACATGACATTTCCAATTCCATATTCCACACACTCTTCATGCCTCATCACACTATTTTTACTCGACTCGCCAGTGACCCGCGTAATAGTATCGCCTCAGGTCTATTGCGATCATCTCATATTCACAACACTTGTTAGCCCGTGTAATAGTACCGCCTGAGGCTATGTATCTTGCCCGCATAATGGTACCGCCTCAGGCTCAACATCCACCACCTACGGCACAACTCACGTTGAAGTACACGCCTCAGGTTGGTAGTCTTCCGGTAATATCGGGCATTATCTCGCGTAAAAGTACCGCCTCAGGACGGTACAATTCCCCGCATTAAAGTACACACCTTAGGGATTTCCCTGCATTAAAGTACACGCCTCAGGGATTCTCGTGTCCACACGCACGACACATCACGCAATTTCTCATTCATTCACTCACTCGGACCTCATGCGAACATGCTCGATTTACACACCAACATGCCAAATTATCAACCGATCCAATTCAGCCCGTGCACGCATCATTCCTCACACATTTCACATACTCAATTAACATCCAACCATGGCCAATTACCAATCAATTCAACTCAGCCCATGCGTGCAAATAACGGTCCACATTTCAATCAATCAATTCACAATCCAACAAGCATACATGGCCGCCATTGGACCCACAATCATAGCCATTAACATGGGCATAATTTCAACATTTTCATGCGTATTTCAAGCCATAATAAGCACCACAAACCAGCCAATTCAACTCAGTTCGAAAAACGTGGGAGAGAGACGGCGGGGGCGGTGGTGGTGTGACACGGCAAAAAGGCGAGCGACGGTTCGAGGAAACGGTGACAACGGATGACGATTGGCTGGCTGATTGGCCAACTCACGTGAGGGAGAGGGGGAGGGGAGCTCACGGCCAAGAAGAGAGGGAGAGGGGGAGATGGCGTGAGAGAAAATAAGAGAGAGAGAGAATAAGGGGGAGAGAGAGAAAATGGTTTAAATACACCAATAATTGTCCCCCTTTTGGCAAAATGACCATCTTGCCCTTCTCTCTACTTTCCAATCGACGGTCACGATTCGTTCTTATCTTGAGATCAATGGCCGAGATCGAATCTTTTCCAAAATATCCAAGGGTAAAATGGGAATTTCACAAAAAGTCCAAGGGTGATATTGTGCAAAAATTGTCATTTCTAAAGTGAGGGTGAAATGACCAAAATGCCCTTCTTCATTTACACTTGGCCTTAACAAAGTCCCAAGGGTAAAACGGTTATTTTTCATTTCTCACTGAAATTCGATTTTTCTAAAGGATTTGGACAATTCTAAGGCTGATCATGCTAATAACAACGTTGTCCAAATGTTCTATCGTGACTTTCTAAATTTTCAATGCCCAACTTGATCTCTAATTCTTTATCAAAAAAAAAAAATTGATCTCTAATTAATGACTAAATTTTAAATAATGTAACTTGGGCGTATCTCATACTAACGGGTGGCTTTTGGGGAAATTCGCATATTCAACCCATGATCGATACTAAATCAAGCCATGTTTAAACTTACTCAGATCGTGACAACCTCAGATGTCATGTAATCGCGAGGATCGATCGCTAGTTCCGACGGGCACGATCGTTTGGTATAGGTTTAGGGTCATTCGCCAATTCATCTCGTGGTCAAACGGAATCACCCATGATCCACTCGTATGACAGCGGCGAATGGGCCCATAACTATCTTCAGATCGGCCTATATTGGCTCAAAATGTCACCTCGACAATTCTATGGTCGAAAGTCAGTTCACGATCGAGTTTCTTTGGTCTCGCGAATTTAAATCCCTAATTAGCCTTTCCCTAATGGTTAGTATCCCAGGAATAATCAGTTCCAGGCAAGATCTAACTACAAGTACGTTCTTAAAACCATCCATTTCATAAATCCCAAGTGGGTCGGATTTCAAAATATCACAAATTTCCCCTCTTTGGTCACTTGATTTGCAATCTCTTTTGACGCATACATATATTAGGTTCGGTTTTGTTAGTATTCTTGGCATGAAGGAGTTTATATCACTAAACAACATCACTTTTCGATTTGAACCGGTGTGGAGGGAGAAATATTTGGGGATAAGAATAGCATGAGTATCTTAACTTTCGTATGGTGCTCACTTGAATGCCATAACTTTGTTTTTTGCTCACTAAGTGTCACATCGGAGTAAAATCAATCATTTAAGTGCTTTTTCCAGCAAATTATCCTACAAGAATCTTTTTTTTTATTAATATTCCATTCCAACTTGGATTTTTGATTTTTCAATTTTTTATTAATTGTCCATGTTAGCGTCCGCGTCGCCATGTAAGATGACCAATGTCCACATCTAATTTTCCAGCGAGGCAAATTACCGATGGCACTTAAGCGATCGATTTTTCAAATTTGTGGTATTCAAGTGAATATTGTACGAAAGTTATGGCACTTATAGTATACTTATCCCAAAAATTCTTATACATGTGTTCATTGAAGGAGTGATTATTTAAATGTTTGGGAAAATTATCAATTTAGTCATAAATTTATTGTATGAATGTCAATTTAGTTTTAACTTTTCAATTTAGTCATTGGAACAAGATCGGCCGGCCGACGATGACAATGACGATTGGCGGCGGTTAGAGGTGACGATGATCTATTGTCATGGAGGTGGTCCTTGTGCAGGTTGGCAAAACTAGATGTGGTTCTTCATTGTTGGAAGATAAGTGTTTAGTTATTTTTTATTTATTTTTTATCCAATCCAAGTTTATCCCACCCCTACCTCGGATTTTTTATCCGGGTATATCCGAGTTTATCCGGTCCGGAGGATGTTGCCAAATACCGGATGGGATATTTATTATCATATCCGAACTCAAATTCAGACTACTAAATGCAGTCTTAGTATCATTTGAAGTTGTGTCTGATAACAAGTCCATTTGTAATAAACCTATACATAGGCATTAAATACCTCTTGGTGAAGGTTTCTGAATTACATATTAATCTATCCTTTCTACCATCCAGTCATTTTTTTACTTTCACTTACATTTTCCATTTCTCTAATACTTTCTTGTAATGTAGATTCAATGTAACCAA
This sequence comes from Syzygium malaccense, assembly GCA_031216405.1. Taxonomy (NCBI): domain Eukaryota; kingdom Viridiplantae; phylum Streptophyta; class Magnoliopsida; order Myrtales; family Myrtaceae; genus Syzygium; species Syzygium malaccense. The sequence goes on along the minus strand of CM062255.1, from coordinate 15,120,285 downwards.
GCCACACTCATTGCTTGAGATCTCTATAGCCATAAATTTCAAGAACTCGAGAAAAAGACTCGATGGCCTCCACCTGAAAAAAAGAAAGACTCGATAGCATAAATTGAAATGTCGAGAACTCACTTGCACAAACGATGTAAAAGCGGACCCAATGCAAAATTATGTAATTTAGGAATGACGTGCACATCAAATGCAACATCATGACAGTAAATTGACACTTCATTTCCATTCACAATCTCACACACGAATGGAGTCACGTTGTGACACGTGAAACGGTATCGTTTGTCGATAACCACCCTCAACAAGTGTTTTGGTGACATTTTGATTTTTAAAACCAACCGTCGTGCACTTTTAGGATGAAGTTTTACGATTGATTTTGTAGTGAATGAAAAGTAGTGTTGCGGAACTGAAATGGCGTCCTGGGTTGCTAATTCATCCCGCGCCGGGACCTAAGTTATTTAGGTTTTGTTGCACAAGCGCACTTAGGTAGTTTAACCTCCCCAGACGCTGCCTTAGGCGTTAGGTGTCCAATCAACCTAGGTTTTTCTAATTTGTTAAGTGGCGACTTTAGTGTGATCTCAAGTTCTAGATCATATTGCATATTATAGATTACTCGAACCGTGAATTTGGGAAGATCCTAAAGAACTGGGGCGCCTTTAGTTGGCGACTCCCGATCTGCAAAATTCCCACGTGCTACATCAAGTCGTGTTTTGTGAATTGTGGTGTTTATTCATGACTTATCCATGATTTGATACAGATGATGTTTGGGCGGACAACATCATGTAATTTAACCTAGAAAACTGACCTTCATCGCTGTTGTTAGCAAACCTTTTTCCGTTCTATAGTTAACAAATTGCAATTCTTGTTAGGGAAAATTACCAAAAAAATTATAAACCTATTGCACTTCTGCCAATTCGATGCTAAACCTTTTCATTATACCAATTAAGTCCTAAACCTTTTCACGTTTTATCAATTGAGTCCATCTAGCCAATTTTAATAGGAAATTACTGACATGGACGTCGGCTATCCTACGTGGCACGACCGGCACTGACATGGATATTTTTACCTAAAAGTATGATGCTTCCACTCTCTTGCCACTTTCGTAAAGTTTCGATGTGAATCGGAAAGCTACGGAGAAGAAGACGCTTCGACTTTCACCAGTTTCGTGAACTATTTTCGTGGAATTTAGATGTGAATGAGTTATAGAGGAGTCGCGGAGTCGCGTGAAGCTTCAATGTGAAAACAAAGTAGAAGGAGAGCATAGGGATTTTTGAAAAATAGCTTTTATATTATGTATACGAGAAATCATATCCGGTTCCATCCACCTTCCTAGGATTTTTTTAGTTGGGCTATATCCCATCTATATCCGACTTTATCCTGTCTTGGATAGCCACCAAACACAGGATATCCTGACTTTTATTCGGGCGACCAAATGCAGTAATTGGGATTAAAGATTGGACCCTCGTTTAAAATTTGTTTCCTTATTTGGGTGTGGCGATATTTAATATAATCAATGATGTAGGGTGTTAGATTTTATTTGTCATTAGAGGCACATGTATCATATAAAAAAAATATAAAAAAGATTGCATTGTGTTTAGTTTAGACTATGTTTTTGCATATTTCATAATTTAGAAATTCCTGTCATAAATGAATTAGGAATCATGTAGTAACTTAGGAAAACCACAAACTTCAATATAGTGCATAACTAGGATTTAATATACATAATTTCCTAATTGGTTAAAGTCATTTTAGGTAGTTTCCTATTTGAATTCATAAAAATAAATACCAAAACATAATTAGCATCGCATTGTTAGGTCATCTTTTAATAAAAGCCATTAGGTGTCCTAAAATTTAGTCTTTTATTTTTGTAAGAAAAGAAAATGCAAAATCTCTCACGTAGTTTAAATGATAGGATTAGTTCATTATTAATCATATTTCATGTCATTAGAGTTGCATATAGGTTGCATTAACTTTAATTAATATAGCATGCACGTTATTTAGATTTCTTGTTAGTTAATCAATTCATGTTCATTTAGAACTCATATAGATATAGCATCTAATTAATTCATGCTTATATCAAAGAAAAACCCAAAACAAATTAATTGTATGAGCCTTGGTGATTTCATATATCACATCATTTTTTTTTGTCTTTAGTTAATGTTTGCAGAACACTTGATGTGTGAGATCGTAATAAAGCTTCGCTTAGCGCATCAAGATTTTTTCTATCTCTCTAAGCAATTTATTCACTACTTTGATTTATTGAGTGTTACATTCTTTTCTATGCACTCGCATGATTACCCCTTGCATGTTTGTGGTTTTGGAATAAAATTGGTCAAGCTTGATGGGATAACATTTTTGAAATAAAGAGAAAATGTACTAAAAGGATGTTAAATTTATTTAGCGTAATCAAGTTCTCGTACTTATGAAATCTCTAATTCGCAGGGTTAAATGTTCTTCCATATTCCACTTGGGTTTCGAATCAACCCGTAATAGATTAGTGGTGTCTCCAAATTGAATTGATTTACATGTTTAGATGATTTAATTAAAATTTCGAAATTGGTATTAGTATAGGCCTGGGAGAGTCCGCGCTAAGTGTTTGCTTAGTAATCATTTAGATTTCATGTAGTAGTTCACCTCTAGGAAGGTCACGACACCTTTTGAAAAAAAGGAATTATCAATTTTTGCTTTCTTTTAAATGTGTATCTATTTAGCATTATTTGAAGTCGTGTCTGATAAGAAGTTCCGTTTGTAATAACCTATAAATAGGCATTAAATACGTCATAGCGACTCGATAGGATAAATCGAAATGTTGAGAATTCACTTGCACAAACGAATGTAGTCACGTTGTAACACGTGAAACGGTGTCGTTTGTCAATAACCACATGAAATAAGTGTTTTGGCGACATTTTAATTTTTAAAACAAAAGCATCATGCACATTTAGCATATAGTTTTACGAGTGATTCTGTAGTAAATGAAAAGTAGGGCTATGGTACTGAAACGGCGTCCTGGGCTGCTAATTCATCCCACCCCGGGACCTAAGATATTTAGGTTTCGTTGCACAAGTGCACCTAGGTAGTTTAACCTCCCCAGACGCTACCTTAGGCTTTAGGTGTCCAATCAACCTAGGTTTTTCTAATTTGTTCATTGGCAACTCTAGTGTGATCTTAAGTTCTAGATCATATTGCATAGGGATATATTCACTAGAAGTCTGTCGCGACCTAAAAAATTTCTCTCTTAGGCTAATGGATTATTAGGACTAAATCTAATTCGAGCCCTCCCAAGCCCTACCAATTCGCAACTTAGGGTTTAAGTTTTTAACATGCAAATGTTTTCATACTTGGAGTCGCCACTAATCTATTTGCGGTAGGTCGATTAGAAACCTAAATAAAACATAGGGAGATATGTTTTATTCCTACGAACCAGAGATTCTAAGCCCGGGGACTTGATTACGCTAGATCTAGTCTAACGCCCTTTCGGTACCTTTTCTTTTCAAAAATATTTTGGCGAGCAATCTGGATCCATTTTAACTTAGTCACTAACATGTGAGGTGTTCATGCGGGTGCGCAAACCACCAATTTAACACCCAAGAAAGCATTGAATAAATTGCAAGTTTGGAAGAATTACTTACCTCGAAGCAACGTAAGCATCTGCATTGTTAGCTAAAAAATCACATTAACAACCTAATATGATTTCTAATTAACAAGCAGTTCACTCAATATTTTTTAGGATTTTCACTTATTTAAATGAAAGCTAATCTACATGCAATGACGTGCAAAAATTGACATGCGAATAATGCAACATAACATGCAAACTATATGTCATGCGACGACGTGACCTAATTCTGATGACGGGCAAATGATTTATTGTTAGTATTTTCTAATGAAATTCGGAATAAAAATATGCCTAAATTAACGTGCAACCTATGATGACTTAACATATCCTAACATGACTTATTTTTGGGATTTTTGTTAAAATTCGAAATAATAAATTACTTAAATTAAGAATGCAATCTATCCTAATCTACCATAAAGCAAATCATTCCTTTTTTGGGGTTTTCATGAAAATTCGGAATTAAAAAAAATAACCTAAATAATCTATTAAGATTAGAAAATTACTTAATTTAAACTAGGAAATAGATTATCTCAAATCCTAATTTAAATTAAATAATTACTCTATCGTCTAGATATATTTAGGATTCCTAAACATGCAAAACTCAAATTCAAATCCTAACTGATATTTTTTGAATTTTCTTTTTTTATTTGAAAAGGAAAGACAATTTAAACAGAGATAGCATCCACATTTAAAAAAAAAACCACGCGATCCGCAGAATTCGTTTCAAACTCAGATTAGGCACAAAAATCGAACTATCAGTCATATCTATAGGGTTACAAATATTGACGGAAAGTCGATCATTCAGATTTGGAAAACAGATAAAATTCATTATCGTACCCAAGTAATTATGGGTAGGATAATGATTCTCCGTATCGCCACGTATCATACCTTAGGGATAATGTCGGATAGTTGTCCAGATACGTTGCTGAATTAGGAAAGTTTCCTAATTTTGAATATTTTCGAATATTGCGAACAAGGCAAACATTATCCTAAAATATCTAGTAATCCACACAATATTCACAGAATATTCAAACATCCAAACTGGGAATCTAAATATTTTGAAAAATATACCGGATAGAAATCTTTACCTGATTTCCGGATTACTTTCCAAATTTGAACTCGCGGATCGGGATTGCGAATCGGGACGAGCGGCGAACGGCGGACCGGCGATGGCGCGACCACGAGGACGGCGGCGGCGCTGTTTACGGTGGTGCTTGTGACGACGCGGCTCCGGGGCAGCAGCGGTGCAACTCGCGGAGGAAGCGGCAGCAGCTGCGTCGGCGTGCGACGGCTCCGGCGGCAGCAGCACACAGCAACAGAGGGCAGCAGCAGCGGCAGTGGCGCACAGCGACGGAGGGCAGCAGGGCGGTGGCGCATGGCGTGATCCGCGACGGCAGCAGTCGTCGGTGGGAAGCGGCGGCAGCAACAGCGTCGGCGGGGACAGGCGCACGGCAGGTGCGACTCCGGCGGTGTAGGGCGCGGTAGCAGCAGCATCGGCGGGAAGCGGCAGCAGCAGCGTCGGCGTGGGAAGCGGCAGCAGCGGCGTGAGGCGCGACGGCAGCAGGCGTCGGTGGGAAGCGGCGGCAGCAGGCCCGGCAGGGAGCGGCGGCAGCAGCGTCGGCGTGGGACAGGCGCACGGCAGGTGCGACGTCGCGCGGGAGGCAGCAGCGGCGACCGGTGTGGAGCGGCAGCGACAGGCGCGGCGTCGCGCGGTGGGGAGCGGCGGCAGCAGGCCCGGCAGGGAGCGGCGGCAGCAGCAGCGTCGGCGGGGATAGGCGCACGGCAGGTGCGACGTCGCGCGGGAGGCAGCAGCGGCGACCGGTGTGGAGCGGCAGCGACAGGCGCGGCGTCGCGCGGTGGGGAGCGGCGGCAGCAGGCCCGGCAGGGAGCGGCGGCAGCAGGCCCGGCAGGGAGCGGCGGCAGCAGGCCCGGCAGGGAGCAGGCGCGCGGCAGGCGCGCGGCAGGCGCGGCGTCGGCGGCGGGGCGTGCCGGTCTCTTTCTCCCCCTCTCTTACTCTTTCTCTCGCTCACGTGTGTCTCTCGTGCCCTCAAAATTGTGTTCTGAAAATTATGTCAGCCCCCCACTAAAACCCTGACCTAATGATGTATATATAATGCTAATCTATGTCAATTAGATGGGCTCTCTAGTCCTAATGGGCTTAGATTTTATTGGGCTGGATTAATTAATGACAATGGGCTGAATTAATTAATGACAATGGGCTGAATTAATTAATGACAATGGGCTGTATTAAGTTCAAATTAAAACAACCGAGCCCGTTTGACTTGTAATTCCCGGCCCTTGCACTTCAAGCGAGCCGAGTCCCATTCGATGAAATTTAAGCTCGTTCATTCACCGTTGTCCGATGCAAAAAATGCAATTAATGAATTTAAACTATATGTTATGCAATTTAAATATTTTTTGTTTAGGGGTTAAAAATTTAATCCCTAATTTTCTATGCAAATTACACTAAGTGACGTGCCAATATTTAGGTGTCAACAAAGTCCTAAAACTTATCACGAAAGTGCAATTGAGTCATAAAACTTGTCAAATTGATCTAATTGAGTCCTAAAGTTAACACTGTTAAACTTATTAATGGAAAACGTTGATGTGGCTTATTTTAATTTTCACATTTTATTTAAATTAAGTTTAAAAAATAAAATAAATAATAATAAATAAAAGAAAAAGCAGGAGAAGACCCACGGTGATTGTGGCCAAGCCCTCGCCGTAGTCGGTGGTCGCCGCCACAACCGCCGAGAAGGGTCGGTGGAGGTCACATAGGCCTTCCTGAAGTTTGGCGACGGCCTGCAAGCCTCGATTTGGGGGAGGGCGCACCCTTGCCCCGACCTCGCTGGCCCTCGCCAGTCCCAAGCGAGGGCTGGCGACCCTTGCTCAGATCTGGGGCAAGGGTCGTGCCTTCCCCCATATCGGGGCTTACAGGCCCTCGCTGGGGCTGGCAGAGGTCGCCTGGGCCTTGTCGAGGGTCGCCGGGCTTCAATAAGGCCTAGGCGACCTCAGTCAGCCCTTCCTAGCAGCTGTGGCGGCGGCCACCGGTGATGGTGAGGGCTTAGCCACAGCCGCCGGTTGTGCCTCTTCACCTCTTTTTTTTTAACTTTTAGCTTTTATATCTAATTTAATTTGTAGTTTTTAATTTTTTTTCTAATGTGGCGCTTGTTGGATGCCACATCATTGCCATGTGTCTCAAAAAAATAATAAAATAAGACACATTAGCATTTTCCATTAGCCTAGTTTGATGATGTTAACTTTAGGATTCAATCAAACCAACTTGACAAGTTTTAGAACTTGATTACTCTTTTTGCAAATTTTATTATTCAATTACACTTTTGTGGTAAGTTTTAGGATTTTTAGTAAACATATCCCTATTGCATATTATAGGCAAAAGAACACTACAAGTGCCATAACTTATGTACGGCGCTCACTTTGGTGTCATAAGTTTTTTTTGGATCACTTTAGTGCTAAAATTTTTTAAAAACGATCACTTAAGTGCTAAAATTTTTAAAAAATGATCACTTAAGTGCCAACTCCAGTGCCGTACACAATTTTTCGTCGGAAATCCGACGTGGCATTTTTTTTTATTAATTTTTTAAGCTGACGTGGCTCGCCGGAGATTGGCACTTAAGTGATCATTTTAAAAAAATTTTAGCACTTAAATGATCGTTTTTAAAAAATTTTAGCACTTAAGTGATCGTTTTTCAAAAATTTTAGCACTGAAGTGATAAAAAAAAAACTTATGGCACTTAACTGATGGTTTTTCCTCCAACTTGGTACCAAAGTGATCCGAAAAAAAGTTATGGTACCAAAGTGATCTCCGTACACAAGTTATGGTACTTATAGTGTCATTTTGCCACATATTATAGATTACTCGAACCATGAATTTGCGAAGATCCTAAAGAACTGGGGCGCCTATAGTTGGCGACTCCCGATTTGCAAAATTTCCACGTGCCACATCAAGTCGTGTTTTGTGAATTATGGTGTTTATTCATCACTTGTCCACGATTCGACAGAGATGATTTTTGAGCGGACCACGTCATCTCATTTAATCTAGAAAACTGACCTTCATCGCTGTTGTTAGCAAATCTTTTTTTTTTGGTAAGTTAAGAAAGTTGTTAGCAAATCTTTTTTTTTTTTTATAACCCAGGGAACCCCCGTACGGCCGACAGTCGGGAGGTAAACCCTGGGGGCGACACGTGCTAGCCACCACATACGTGCACTGGTTAAGTCACCCTGCAGCGTTCGGGATTCGAACACTCAACCTTTTGCGAGAGGAAGAGTGCCCTCTCCAGCAGCGCCACCCAGGCGGGTGGTTTGTTAGCAAATCTTTGTCCCTTCTATGGTTAACAAATTGCAATTCTCATTAGGGAAAATTACCAAAAAAATCATAAACCTATTGCATTTTTTCCAATTCGGTACTAAACCTTTTCATTTTGCCAATTAAGTCCTAAACATTTTCACGTTTTACCAATGAAAATATTATTTTAAAAATGTCAACGTTAGCACCAGTCGTGCCACGCGAGACGGACGACATCCGGCCAATTGGCCAGATGGACTGAATTGGCAAAATATGAAAATGTTTAGAACTCAGTAGGCACAATTAAAAGGTTTAGGACTAAATTAGCAAAAGTACAATAGGTTTATGATTTTTTTGATATTATTCCCATTCTCGTTGGGACATGCATCTATCAATCTCCTCTCCCCCCCCCCCCCCCTTCTTCTTCTGTAGATAGCAATTCGTTAACGTTCAAACGTAGTTTTTATAGTACACAATGATACACATTGCTTGCCTTGATTCAAGTTTCTGGCAATTTATTTAAGTACACTAAACAAGCAAATCGCTTTGCGCGCTTTTGCCATGGAAGCTACAGAACAATGATTAGGAACAACCTTTTGCGCCGAAACCAAGCCGCCCACCAGCCACATCATACACCACCTCAAATGACCTCTGCTGTATGTTCCCGTAGATGCTGAGATCCGAGTCGGCGGGGCTCGATGCAAACGCTAGGCACATTGTTGATGGATTCACGGGAAACAACACACCGCTGGGGTCCAAGTCGACGGCAATTGGTCCGTTGAAGGAGAATGTGATCACCGGGACAGTGACCATGGTGGACCCGCTCAAGTCGTAGCAAGTGTCGAAGGGAGAAGCCGGAGCTGACATCTTGTACTTTGACATCGCCTGCTGGAAGGCCGAGCGAAGGGCGCTGTACGCAGTCGGGGGCAATTGCGTGATTGTGGTTCCCGAGTCAATGATCGTGCCAGCATTTGAGAACACGGTCGACGGTATAGGAAGTGGTTTGCCTCCGACACTGATTCCTATTATGTTGATGCCGTAGAAGATTGGACTCTGTCAGACCGTTGATATTGGCGTGAAGCGAACTGAGGTGGATGTCCCGTTGCCCTTGCCAAAGGTTAAGTACCCCGTGGAGCTTGTCAAAGAGGGGAGGCAATACGAGAATGATCGACCGTATTTGGTAGCGCTTTGTTCTAAGAGTGAAATCCGGTCCCGGCCAAGCCCCAACAATCCGGCAAATCCCGTGAATCGCCCTCTATTGTTCTGACCGCACCCGAATTCAAAACCGGAGATTGCATCTGTTGGTGATAAGGTCAGTGTTTCTGTTGCAAAGAAGCCGATGGTGAAGGACTCTTGGTCACCATACCGTGATTCGTAAACGCATGTCGAACCGCTGCAGCGAGGCCATTGAGCTGCATACCATGGAGCAACATGAAATTACAATCGAGATGAACAAAACCTCCTAACTAGTCTTTTGTCCATTTTAATCGGATTTTCTGGGTTTACCCTCCGTTTTATTGATCTAGAAAATTGCTTTATGAAATAACGTCAAGACTAAACTCAGTGCTTGAATATTATTTAGTTCAACATATAGAGATTTAATTGGAATACCCCGGAATTTAAATTGAGGTGAAGTTAATTACCAGTGCCAGAAGGAAGCTGAGAGCAAGATGGAGAAGAGCAAGAGATATTGGCATAGGACGAGGACTGAGAGGGGTCAAAGATTGGCTCGGTTTGCGTATAGCAAGACACGATGCAGGGCTCGCACTGGGTCCACGTGAGTGCACTTCCGGTGTCGAACAAGAGGGTCAGGTCCTTCTTCGGCGTGCCGAGTCCTATCGTCACCAGGTAGCTCCCTCCGCCAGGACCATACTTGGCCTGGACGCTGACGGCTGAGTCTTTTAGGTTGTCCGCGGCGTTAGTGCCAGATAATTTGGATCGAATCCACTTTGATCTCGCAATGTCTTCAAGCAGAAATTGGGTGTGGTTCACCGGTTCGCCGTTGAAAAGGGGAGAGCATGGACCGTGCTTGTGAACGAGCTTCAAGGTTGAGTTTGCTGCAAGAAGAATGAGAATTTGATTAATATGAAAGGCTTTCGAACGATTAACAAAGATTTATAAATCGATGTAGAAAAATCATAATGTGCATTATTGAAAAAATGATACATCTTGTAATTTTCAAGGACCATGTTGTTATCTTTAATCCCATTTGATGGGTCCACCAAATGGGAATTTTTTAATTAGAAAAATAAATAAATCAACCAAAATAAAAATAAATGAATAGAAATCGCACATTATTGTAAGACAAACAGGTTTCTATTTCTTTATTAAATAAATCAACGTCATCCGTTTAAAATATTTTTACATTCAATCTAAATATAGGTTTCTATTTCTTTATTGCAAGACAAAATGAAAGTAGGATTCTTATTAGCAACGTCCCCAATGTAAAATATTTTTCAAATTTGAAGTGGTGCAAGAAAAATATCCATCATTTAACAAAGTGAACACAATTGTCAAAATAAAATCTCGGATATGTGTTAGTGTATTAATTTTTGTGTAGAAAGTAAAAATTCATAAATATATAAGGAGATTATTTCTACATCCTTGGCAAGTAATGCTTATCATTGTCCAATCAAAGTCAAAAGAGACAGATGAAATTTTGAGAAAATGATAACTTAATATGTATGAGATACATTGTAGTGTCTAAATTTTCGCTCGTTGGGTAACTCTCCACAATCCAATTAAAGGGTTAATACTACAAAAAACCCAAGACTGGTACACTTGTAATAAATTTATACCAAACTAATTTTTTGATCACAAAAAACTCCAAACTGGTACACTTATGACAATTTTACCTTATATTAGTTTTCTTTAAGTTTTACTGTCAAATTTCTGAGTTGGAGGATACGTAACAGTTGATGAGTGTACTAGTTTGGGATTTTACCTTTAGTTTGTCGCAGGTTTACCAATTTGTGATTTTTCATGGAATTATTCCAATTTAACGGAGGGTAAATTTGTGAAAAATTTACTAATTTGGGGTTTTTGGTGATCAAAAAATTAGTTTGGATTAAAATTATCATAGGTGTACCGGTTTAAGATTTTTGGTGGTTGAAAAAATAATTTTGGGTAAATTTATCATAGATATATCAGTTTGAGATTTTTCATGATATTAATCCCCAATTAAATTAGGTAAAATTGCATGTGCGGTTGCTAATTTGACTTTTCTTGTATCTATAATAGGTGGAAATGCATCGAGAGTACACTATAAAAAGAATTTAAGTCTTACATTCAAGTGATTATTCAGAGTGTATAAAAAAAGTTCACATGCAGTAATTATATTCCCTTCTTGTTGGTTTCAATTTCTTTCCGGAAGAAATGAATATGGTCCAAAATCTGAACATTTTCTATTTGAGATTCTACTCAAAATTTGCTTCGGTTGCCTATTCCCATTGTAATTGCGGCTTGTGGCCGTTGTCATAGCACCACTCCATACGAGGCTGACAAGCTGCACTCAAAGGACTTGCAGAATACTGTATGAGAAAGAGAGAGAGGCCACCATGGTTTTTGCTCGGATGAGAATGGAGTTTGCTCATTTTGTTGTGATTTTGAATTCAGATTTCGTTGAGAAGTTCAGACGTAAAATTCAAAATGTATTAAATCAACATGGAGAAGCGGGCTTTTAAAATTTGTTGGGAGGTGCACTAGTCGAGGTGCGCAAAAACATCCCGAGCAACACCTAACCGTAAAAAAAAAAAGAAAAAATTGCAGAGAGAGAGATTAAAGGGAAAAGTTTTATTTTTGGGCCCAACCATTGTGGGGAATTATGCGGGCTTAATCTCACAAAAATATGTGGTGATGATAGGGATTTTATGAGTACTAGCTCTATTTGTTTCTCGGAAAATAAATGATTTGCCTAAAAATGATCACTTGTTAGTTAATAAAAATATTTTCCTTATCGATAACAATTTATGTCTAAATATTTTCATGAAACGATGTAAGCGATCATTTTTAGAAAAATATTCTTCAAATCAATTTCTTTTTTACGAAACAAATAGAGCCGTAGTAAGAACAAATCATGGAGATGAACTTTTTGTTCCTATTAAATGAGTGGTCCAGCATTAACCATGCTTCTTAACACTAGATTATTAATTTTTTTATAAAAATTATATAAAGAAAATAGATGATTTAAAAAAAAATTGAAGGAGTAGAGACTATGATGGGAAGTGTATGTTCTCCTTCGCGGACTGTCACGCCCCGAACTCTCACGGACTCGCGACATCCCTTGCTGGTCGATCATTGAATGCGACGTCCCAGGCAATGTCGCCGACCCAACTTAAACATCAAAGATTTAGCACATGCGGAAACAAAATGAAACAACCCAGACAATTACTAAGAACAAAGGGGTAGCAATAGTACACTTCAATACTTGCAATTCATGCCCTTGGTAGATATATACAATATACACAAAAGTCAACTGCCAACAGGGCCAAAAACGACAGAACCACATTCAACAAAAGAGACCGTGGTTCGCCCACTTATCTACCCTACAAAATGGGTCACTCAAAATACAGGGTCCTTGACCCGTCTTCGATCCCCGAGATTATCCTTGTAGGGTCTCCAATCAATTACGGTCGCGGACCTGAAATGGTTTGGTTAAACAACCATGAGAACACTTCTCAATAAGCAGACAGCCTAAACCCCACATAGGCCAATGCGTACCTAGATGAGTCTAAAAATGCAATTTAGCTATCCACATAACAAATTTCACATACTTACCTCAATTGCTCGAGCGTCAATAACATGTACATTCACTAACTCAATTAAGTACAATACACATGCGCATACATTCAACTTTCTCATGACCCGGGTCAACACCCCACAGGTCCTTTTTCGCCACCCGCGTCAACACGCTCCAGGCTGGCAGCCCTCCGATCAATCCGGGCTTTGTCCCGCGTCATCACGCTCCAAGACTTTTCTCTCGACCTGGGTCAACACCCTACAGGTCCTTTCTCACAACCCGGGTCAACACCCTACAGGTTGGCAGCCCTCCGATCAATCCGGGCTTGTTCAAGCAACCACACACGCCATACAATTCACTAGAACCAAGTATCGATCACATGTCAAGCTAACACAAGCACCACATCTATCATTGCAATTCAAGCGCACCTAAAGTGTGTCAACCTACCACAAGAGACCAACGCGAATAATAGCCAATCGAGCATTGAATCACACACAAACAACCAATGCTCTTGACATAGATTCCACCATCAGACAAGCTATAAGTTCAACCACAATTTCGGCCGTAATCCACCACAAAATCAGCCACGCTTTGCACATCAAACAACTGAGATTCTAACAATTAAAGTCACAAATGCATACTCGCAATCGGTCATCTCAAGGCAACAACAACCATCCATAGAAACAACGAAGATTATACACCAATCGAGTGTCAAATCAACCTACTAATCCAACAATAATTCCCCACGACACAACTTGCCACTCCGACACATTCTAATCCGCATTTCATTCAATAACCCAACCAACGTCGCTTCCTCATCCCACTACGATCCAGCCATCAAAACAACAAGCAACATACGCAATTCGGGCACTAAATCAGCCCACACCTCCAGCAATGCTCAACCGCAACATAGCTCGCCATTTCAACACGATTTAACACACATTTCACTCGATAACCCGATCGATGTCACTCCATCAAACCAGCCATCGAGACCCGCCATAATCCATTATGAATCACCATAAATCAGTCCCCATTTTCTCCTTGATTCACACATCCCTCGGCTCAAAAACTCGCCACTAGAGGAACATCATTTCAGCTATGGAGCAGCCCCCATGGCAGCACACAAATCATCGCCATTCAGTCCGCCATTTCAACATATAAAGGCCGACACTCAAACCTACGAACCAGACAAAGGCAGCCACTAAACCAGCCCCTAGATCCGACTCAAATAGTCCCCAATCAGCCATTAACTCCCCTAAACAGCCCTTAACCAGACTACACAGAATACCCAATGTCCTAAGAGAGGTTTAGGGAGTCGCTTACCCCGACTTGAGCGGGAGAACAAGGCTGGGCAGCGAGGAAAATCGTCGGGACAACGGCGACGGCGGCGATCGGCGAGGCTCTCGGCCACAGCCGGCGACAAGGAGTTCCGGCTGAGGCAACAGCAGCTCGTCGGCAGCAAGGGAGGACCGGGACCTCGCCGGGACGGTAGCAGCTCCGGCGTCGAGCGGCGGCCCACGGCGGCGACGAGAACATGGGCGGTGAGGGCAGAACAGGGGAGGGGAACGGTGGCCAGAACAGGGGAGGGGGTGGTGTCGGGTGGCCAGCCCGGCGGTGGGGTGGCGGTCGGTGGCTGGGAGGGAGGCTGGGTGGCGGGGGTGAGGCGGCGGCGGCCAGAACGGCGGCACGCGGCGGCGACGAAGCTCGGAGCCCTAAACAGGGGAAGACGCCGGGGAAAAGAGAAACAGGGGAGAGGAGGTCGCGCGGCGGCCGAAGGCGGCACGGCGACGTCGCGGGCGGCCGGGCGACGGAGGGCAGGTCGGCGAACGACTGGGCAACGCCGGACTGCGGCGGACGCACCAGTGAGCTGCTGCTCGCGAGCAGCGCGGCAAGGCCGGCGAGCAGCGGTCGCGGGCGACGAGCGGCGGCGCGGCGCGGCTCGGTCGGGCGACGGCAGCGCGAGGCGGTAGGCGGCGGTGGCTGGGCTGGTCGCTGGCAAGGTGCGATCGAGCGAGCAGCAAGCAGGAGTAGAAGCCAGAAAACAATGGCGTCGGGGGCAAGCCAGCGAAGGAGAAGAAGAAGAGAGGAAGAAAAGAAAAGAAAAAGAAGAAAAGAAAGAGAGAGAGGAGAGTGGATAGGTCTGACAGAAGGGCACACGTGCGAAGGGGGGGGAAAGTGACCGGAGAGAGAGAGAGAGAGAGGGAGAGAGAGAGAGGAATAAAACAAAATATAGACATTCAAATATTAATTGCGATCCAATGGCCCAAATTCAAAATCGAAAGCGATCTACCACTCCAAAATAAGCCTCGCATATAAAAAGGGACAAAGGCCAAATTAATTAGACCAAGTTATAACGAGAGAGGTCTACTAATCCAAATTCGCACCTGGTCAAAAACTCTCCTTTTTCCATCATTCCTGACAATCTCAACGCTGGCTACGATAATATTGACACCGTCCAATTTATTTCGTCCTGAAACTCCCAAAAATCGACTGCCAAGTTCGGGGTCTAAATAACGGCCAAATTTGATCGAGTGCGATTCTAGCGAAATCTCTAATTTAAAATGATAACCGGGAGTGATCAGTTCCCGGGCGAGATTTTACTATAAGCACACTGACAAATTACGCGTTTTATAAATCCCAAAAATGGGCCGAAATTCGAAATGTCACAACTCTTCCCCCTTACAAAAATTTCGTCCTCGAAATTTACAATTCCACCCAACTATTCAAACAAATGGGGGTATTGGTGTCGCATCAACTCTTCGCTTTCCCACGTCGCACCTTCAGTTCCATGGTGCTCCCAAATTACCTTGACCATCGGAATTATCTTGTTCCGTAACACTCGTTCCATTCTGTCGTCAATCCTGACCGGCCTTTCCACGTACGACACTCTATCGTCCACGTCTATTTCCTCGTAGTTTAGCACGTGGGTCGGATCCGGTTCATATTTCCTTAGCATAGACACGTGGAATACGTTGTGAACTTGGGACAAATTTGGCGGTAGTGCGAGGCGGTAGGCCAGAGTACCGATCCTCTCTAAAACCTCGAATGGACCCACGTACCTCGGGCTCAATTTTCCTTTCTTGCCAAACCGTGATAGTCCTCTCATCGGCGACACTTTGAGAAAAACGTGGTCCCCCACTTGAAACTCCAAAGGCTTACGTCTCCGGTCCGCATAATTCTTTTGGCGGTTCTGCGCGATTTTGAGTCGGTCCCGGATAACCTTGACGGTTTCAATTGACTGTTGCACTAACTCTGGACCCGTAATACTCCTCTCACCAACTTCATCCCAACACAACGGTGTTCTGCACGCCCTGCCATATAGTGCCTCAAACGGTGCCATCCCGATACTCTGCTGAAAACTGTTGTTATAGGCAAACTCAACCAATGGCAACTGTTCCTCCCAACTACCCCTAAAATCCAATACACATGCCCGTAGCATATCTTCCAAGGTCTGAATCGTCCTCTCCGACTGGCCATCTGTTTGGGGGTGATAGGCTGTGCTAAACTGCAACTTAGTCCCCATAGCCGATTGCAGACCTTTCCAAAAATTTGCAGTAAATCGGGGATCACGGTCCGAAGTGATTGATACCGGTACTCCATGAAGACGAACAACCTGTCGCACATATAACTCTGCCAGCCTTTCTAGCTCGAAGTCCTTTCGCACCGCCAGGAAGTGCGCTGACTTGGTCAATCTATCCACTATCACCCATATAGAGTCGTGTCCCCTCTGGCTTCTTGGCAATCCCGTTACAAAATCCATGGTAATATGCTCCCATTTCCATTCTGGGATTTCCAATGGTTGCAACATTCCACCAGGCTTACAATGCTGTGCCTTCACTTGTTGACACGTCAAACACTTGGCCACATGCTTGGCCACGTCTACTTTCATTCCATTCCACCAATAGTGCTGGCGAAGATTCTGGTACATCTTAGTGTTTCCCGGGTGAATGCTATAATTGCTCATGTGAGCCTCCGACAAGATCTCTTCTTTAAGCTCCAAATCATCGGGCACGCACAATCGTCCTCGAAACTTAAGAATTCCATCCTTGGACACCTGGAAGTCCGGTTTCCTCTTAGTGTCATCCATACTCACGATTTTCTGAATCTCAGGGTCCGTAGACTGCAATGCCTTGATCTTGGCTTGCACCTCTGGCTCGATCCTTAATGTCGCCATCAGACTGGAGAGGTGTCCTATCTCGAGCTTAAATTCTGAGTCCCGCACTCCTTCCAATAAAATCCACTCTTTAACCAACAAATGCGCGATGCTCGATTTCCTGCTCAAGGCATCCGCTACCCGGTTCGCCTTTCCGGGGTGATATAATATGTCACAGTCATAGTCCTTCAGCAATTCCATCCAGCATCTCTGCCTCATATTCAATTCCTTCTACGAAAACAAATACTTGAGGCTCTGATGGTCCGTGTAAATCTGGAACTTCTCTCCACATAAATAGTGCCTCCAAATCTTAAGTGCGAAAATAATTGCTGCCAGTTCTAAGTCGTGGGTCGGGTAGTTCATCTCATGAGGTCTTAACTGCCGCGATGCATAAGCAACCACCCTACCATGTTGCATTAGCACGCATCCCAATCCTTTAAGCGAAGCGTCACTATAAATCTCATACCCGCCCGGTCCTGAAGGAATCGTCAACACTGGCGCGGTTGTCAACCTCTGTTTTAACTCCTGAAAACTCCTTTCGCACTTATCTGTCCATTCAAATCTCGTCTCTTTCTTTAGTAACTGCATCATTGGCATCGCTAATGCCGAAAACCCTTCCACGAAGCGTCTGTAATAACCTGCTAGACCCAAGAAGCTCCGAACCTCGGTAACTGTTGTCGGCCTTGGCCAATTCACAACGACTTCAATCTTCATCGGGTCCACTGCAATTCCTTCTCCGGATACCACATGTCCTAAGAATGCCACTCGATGAAGCCAGAATTCACACTTATTGAACTTAGCGTAGAGCGCATGTTCCCTTAGAGTCTGCAAAACTTTTTCCAAATGTAACTCATGCTCGGCGGAACTCTTCGAATATACTAGAATATCGTCTATGAACACGATTACAAATTGATCCAGAAATTCCTTAAACACCCTATTCATCAAATCCATAAGAGCTGCCGGGGCATTCGTCAATCCAAACGGCATTACCATAAACTCGTAGTGCCCATATCTTGTCCTGAATGCCGTTTTTGGTATATCATCCTTCTTAATCCTCAATTGATGATACCCCGTTCTCAAGTCGATCTTTGAAAATATCGATGCTCCTTGTAACTGATCAAACAAGTCATCAATCCTTGGCAGTGGATACTTATTCTTAATGGTCACCTGATTTAACTGTCTGTAATCTATGCACAACCTCAAGGACCCATCTTTCTTTCTCACGAATAACACCGGTGCTCCCCATGGAGATGCACTCGGGCGGATAAAGCCTTTATCTAGCAACTCCTGCATTTGGACCTTCAATTCCTTTAATTCAGACAGTGACATCCTATAGGGCGCTTTTGAAATCGGTTCTGTTCCTGGGGCCAACTCAATCACGAACTCCACTTCTCTATCAGGTGGCAGTCCCGGCAATTCCTGAGGAAAAACATCGGGAAAGTTGCACACCACGGCTATGTCTTCTAGCCTCGGCTCTCTAGCCGTCGAATCAACTACAGTCGCCAGAAATCCTTGGCACCCTTCATCTAACAGCTTCGTCACCTCAAGTGATGAAATCCATGGGATCAGGGTTCCTCCTCGGTTTCCTACAAACTCGAATTTAGAATGTCCAACCGGATTAAATTGGATCACCCTGCTACCACAGTCCATAACAGCTCTCTGTTGGACTAACCAGTCCATCCCGACAATCACATCAAAGTCATGCATAATTAAAACTACCAAATCTATTCTCCCTTCTCTATCGCCAATCACTATCTTACAATCAGGGCATCCCAACGTAATCAACACTTTATCATTCAGCGGAGTAGTTACACACAGCATAACATCAAGTGGCTTTGGCTCAATCCCAAATTTACCAAACTGATCAGATATAAACGAATGCGACGCCCCCGGATCAAATAAGGCATATGCCGCATGATCACATAGAGAGACCGTACCTGTGACCACGCCAGGTGCGTCCTCAGCTTCCCTTCTTGCCATTGCATACACCCGTCCTTGGGTTGGCGGCCTATTTTGATTGGCCGGCTGAGTAGCTCCACCTTGATTCCCATTCCGGACCGGCAGTGGCAGCAACGCAGGCGACCCAGCCTGTCTATTATTGGGGCATTTTCTGAACTGATGGCCCACTCCGCCACATATAAAACATGCTCCGCCCCTATTCGGGCAAGGTCCATTCCCGTGCCTTCCACCACATAATCTACACGGGACATTCTGATAACGATTTGGCTTCCCAATATTCCTCCTAGCGGGAGGGACGAAACGACTATTTCCTGCCATGGGTCTTTTCCCATATTGACGGCTATCCCTAGCTGGGACGTACCGCGATCCAGAAGCGGCAGCCCGGTCTGTTTGATCTCGCTCGATTGCCTAAGCCCGTTCATAAATCTCATTATAGCCCCTCAAGTTCAGTGAGATCATTTGGCTGCGAAGATCCGGCTTCAGCCCGTCCCGAAACCTCCTAGCTTTGTCGATTGGGTCCTCCACCATTCTGGGGGCAAATTTGGACAACCTAGCAAACTCAGCTTCATACTGATCCACCGACATTTGACCCTGGCGAAGTCTCATAAATTCTGCCAGTTTCTGCTCTCGAGCGCTTTCCGAGAAGTACTTGCCATTGAAGGTCTCAGCGAAGATGGCCCAGTTCAAAGCAGTACCAGTGGGGAATACTTGACCTCTGATGGCCCTCCACCAATCGCTTGCATTGCTCTGAAGTTGGTAGACTACTAATGTTACCTTCTCTTCCTCAGTGCATCCCAACACTTCGAAGGCCTTCTCTAGCTCTTCCACCCATCTTGGGGCGGCCTCAGGATCGCCTTTCCCATCAAACTTTGGGGGTTTCAACCTTAGAAACTGTTCTACTAGCTTGGACATTGGCCTGATCACATTTACTCGTACTGGACCGGGATTTTCACCAATGACATTATTCCCCTGGCCTCCATTATCCCCAACAACCTCACTAGCAACTGCAGCGGCGGCAGTAGCACTTCTTTCCCTCGTCTGTCTACCTGATAATATTCCTGCATCCTCTAGCGCCCTCCACATTTCATCCACCCTGGGGTCCCCCATTAGTCCAGCTAACGGAACTACGCGACCTCGACCTCGACCTCTACCTCGACCTCTACCTCGATCACTCATCTTACTAAATCTCACAAAAGCTCACCTGCTATAATTCCACGTAGGAATTAGAAACCTAGGTCAACTAACCCAGTTTAAAGCCCTAGGAAACAAATCACAACAATTCATTAAGCAGGCAACCAATTACGAACATCCAATCACAACCAACAAAATTCGTGCACTTACCTCAAGTCCTGACGCACCTGCATTTCACGTATTAGTGCATAATATCACTCAGCAATCACAACCAAGCAATCTGGGTAACGCATGGCCAACAAGTCTCCCTAACTAGCTACCCCAAAGTCATCGCTCCTTATCACTCCAAGTTTCGACCATCTTGGTTCGAGCTGACCTTGCTCTGATACCAAATCAACGGGGATGTCACGCCCCGAACTCTCACGGACTCGCGACATCCCTTGCTGGTCGATCATTGAATGCGACGTCCCAGGCAATGTCGCCGACCCAACTTAAACATCAGAGATTTAGCACATGCGGAAACAAAATGAAACAACCCAGACAATTACTAAGAACAAAGGGGTAGCAATAGTACACTTCAATACTTGCAATTCATGCCCTTGGTAGATATATACAATATACACAAAGTCAACTGCCAACAGGGCCAAAAACGACAGAACCACATTCAACAAAAGAGACCGTGGTTCGCCCACTTATCTACCCTACAAAATGGGTCACTCAAAATACAGGGTCCTTGACCCGTCTTCGATCCCCGAGATTATCCTTGTAGGGTCTCCAATCAACTACGGTCGCGGACCTGAAATGGTTTGGTTAAACAACCATGAGAACACTTCTTAATAAGCAGACAACCTAAACCCCACATAGGCCAATGCGTACCCAGATGAGTCTAAAAATGCAATCTAGCTATCCACATAACAAATTTCACATACTTACCTCAATTGCTCGAGCGTCAATAACATGTACATTCACTAACTCAATTAAGTACAATACACATGCGCATACATTCAACTTTCTCATGACCCGGGTCAACACCCCACAGGTCCTTTTTCGCCACCCGCGTCAACACGCTCCAGGCTGGCAGCCCTCCGATCAATCCGGGCTTTGTCCCGCGTCATCACGCTCCAAGACTTTTCTCTCGACCTGGGTCAACACCCTACAGGTCCTTTCTCACAACCCGGGTCAACACCCTACAGGTTGGCAGCCCTCCGATCAATCCGAGCTTGTTCAAGCAACCACACACGCCATACAATTCACTAGAACCAAGTATCGATCACATGTCAAGCTAACACAAGCACCACATCTATCACTGCAATTCAAGCGCACCTAAAGTGTGTCAACCTACCACAAGAGACCAACGCGAATAACAGCCAATCGAGCATTGAATCACACACAAACAACCAATGCTCTTGACATAGATTCCACCATCAGACAAGCTATAAGTTCAACCACAATTTCGGCCGTAATCCACCACAAAATCAGCCACGCTTTGCACATCAAACAACTGAGATTCTAACAATTAAAGTCACAAATGCATACTCGCAATCGGTCATCTCAAGGCAACAACAACCAGCCATAGAAACAACGAAGATTATACACCAATCGAGTGTCAAATCAACCTACTAATCCAACAATAATTCCCCACGACACAACTTGCCACTCCGACACATTCTAATCCGCATTTCATTCAATAACCCAACCAACGTCGCTTCCTCATCCCACTACGATCCAACCATCAAAACAACAAGCAACATACGCAATTCGGGCACTAAATCAGCCCACACCTCCAGCAACGCTCAACCGCAACATAGCTCGCCATTTCAACACGATTTAACACACATTTCACTCGATAACCCGATCGATGTCACTCCATCAAACCAGCCATCGAGACCCGCCATAATCCATTATGAATCACCATAAATCAGTCCCCATTTTCTCCTTGATTCACACATCCCTCGGCTCAAAAACTCGCCACTAGAGGAACATCATTTCAGCTATGGAGCAGCCCCCATGGCAGCACACAAATCATCGCCATTCAGTCCGCCATTTCAACATATAAAGGCCGACACTCAAACCTACGAACCAGACAAAGGCAGCCACTAAACCAGCCCCTAGATCCGACTCAAATAGTCCCCAATCAGCCATTAACTCCCCTAAACAGCCCTTAACCAGACTACACAGAATACCCAATGTCCTAAGAGAGGTTTAGGGAGTCGCTTACCCCGACTTGAGCGGGAGAACAAGGCTGGGCAGCGAGGAAAATCGTCGGGACAACAGCGACGGCGGCGATCGGCGAGGCTCTCGGCCACAGCCGGCGACAAGGAGTTCCGGCTGAGGCAACAGCAGCTCGTCGGCAGCAAGGGAGGACCGGGACCTCGCCGGGACGGCAGCAGCTCCGGCGTCGAGCGGCGGCCCACGGCGGCGACGAGAACATGGGCGGTGAGGGCAGAACAGGGGAGGGGAACGGTGGCCAGAACAGGGGAGGGGGTGGTGTCGGGTGGCCAGCCCGGCGGTGGGGTGGCGGTCGGTGGCTGGGAGGGAGGCTGGGTGGCGGGGGTGAGGCGGCGGCGGCCAGAACGGCGGCACGCGGCGGCGACGAAGCTCGGAGCCCTAAACAGGGGAAGACGCCGGGGAAAAGAGAAACAGGGGAGAGGAGGTCGTGCGGCGGCCGAAGGCGGCACGGCGACGTCGCGGGCGGCCGGGCGACGGAGGGCAGGTCGGCGAACGACTGGGCAACGCCGGACTGCGGCGGACGCACCAGTGAGCTGCTGCTCGCGAGTAGCGCGGCAAGGCCGGTGAGCAGCGATCGCGGGCGACGAGCGGCGGCGCGGCGGGGCTCGGTCGGGCGACGGCGGTGCGAGGCGGTAGGCGGCGGTGGCTGGGCTGGTCGCTGGCAAGGTGCAATCGAGCGAGCAGCAAGCAGGAGTAGAAGCCAGAAAACAATGGCGTCGGGGGCAAGCCAGCGAAGGAGAAGAAGAAGAGAGGAAGAAAAGAAAAGAAAAAGAAGAAAAGAAAGAGAGAGAGGAGAGTGGATAGGTCTGACAGAAGGGCACACGTGCGAAGGGGGGGAAAGTGACCGGAGAGAGAGAGAGAGGGAGAGAGAGAGAGGAATAAAACAAAATATAAACATTCAAATATTAATTGCGATCCAATGGCCCAAATTCAAAATCGAAAGCGATCTACCACTCCAAAATAAGCCTCGCATATAAAAAGGGACAAAAGCCAAATTAATTAGACCAAGTTATAACGAGAGAGGTCTACTAGTCCAAATTCGCACCTGGTCAAAAACTCTCCTTTTTCCATCATTCCTGACAATCTCAACGCTGGCTACGATAATATTGACACCGTCCAATTTATTTCGTCCTGAAACTCCCAAAAATCGACTGCCAAGTTCGGGGTCTAAATAACGGCCAAATTTGATCGAGTGCGATTCTAGCGAAATCTCTAATTTAAAATGATAACCGGGAGTGATCAGTTCCCGGGCGAGATTTTACTATAAGCACACTGACAAATTACGCGTTTTATAAATCCCAAAAATGGGCCGAAATTCGGAATGTCACACGGACTCTTCGAGAAGTCCATTATCCAGGTTTAATGCATTCGATGATTTGTCTTAGATATGCGTAATTGTAACAGAATATGAAATTAAAAGATTATATATGTGGGATTTGAATTGAATATTAAGGTAACCAAGGGACACTCCCCTAGGGTTTTATAGTAGTTACCTTAACCCTAGGGTTCACTGCTTCCTTGGTGCTACTGCTGACCAACCCTACTAGGAATTGGTGGGCAGCATACACACCTTATTTAATGTCCCAGCTGTCGAACAATCCAAAGTTCCCCCAATTCCCCCTTGGATTTTTGTCTTCCCCAGGAGGGATGTAATATCCCCTAGAATGCTTTACATCCCGCAAGACCTAAGAGAAAGACCTTAGGAGATGAGCCCTTTAAGGACCTGCTCAGGTCTAATTTATCTTAGATATGCATAATGGAAACAGAATATGAAATTAAAATATTATTTATGTGGATTCTGAATCGAAAATGCTGAACGTACACACTTTCTTCAATTCAATTAGACCAAAGTCAAAGAAATGATCTCGTTTTGAATATTAGAAGCATTAATAGATGAATAACTGAGCGTCTTAGCATTACACGTCGAAGCCTATTTTGACTTTGAAAGAGCTTAATTTTAAGCAACAAAACAAATAAATAAATTGCACGAGTAGTCTCTGGTTTTCACAAATCACAATTTTGCATATCACCATTTGACAATCTAAGTTTGCCCTTTTAATGACACGCCATGCAGAGAGAGAGAGAGAGAGAGAGAGAGAGAGAGGTGACCATTGGAAGTTGAAGCTTTGCAGTCAGGAGAAGGGAAAAGAGAGCTGACTGGGAGGGTGATCTCATCAGCTCCATGGACGACGCAGCCCTTCTCGTTTGAGCACAAAAGGCAAAGGAGAGAGACACAGAGCAGGATCTCGATGAGGAAAGAGGAGCGCGGCGAAGCTGCCATCTTCGTCGTCGTCTTCTTCTTCTTCTTCTCTTTCTCAAAGTGATGTGGAGCCGCCTCCACAAGTCACAAAGAATGCTTTTGCTGTTGTGTGTCCATTCTCATCTGCCTCTTTGCAGACGTTATCGTTTGGTAAATCAGAGTTTTCCGAAAGTGCTTCAATTAGGGTCCCATGTCCCCTCCATTAACGCATCTCTCGTGCTCAAACTTGTCTTTCGTTTTCTTTTCGTATGGGGCGGGTCCAGATTGATTAGTTGCTGCTCTCCGATTGATCCTTCTATAAGCAATGGTTTGGATCCATTCGGGGGCGAGTTCCGCTTTGGATCGGTTCTTATAAGCCAATCTCGTGGCTCTCACAATTCAACTTTATTTAACACGAAATACCGATGACATGTTAAATATATTTAAATATCAATTGGGTAAAACTCTATATGATGGCTTATCGATGTTAGCTCGTCAGCTACTCTATGTACATGAAATTGATTGGTTTCAAAACTACAGATTTTATCTCACATGCCACACCACACACAATTTCTTGCTCATTCACATACTCAACACTCACTTGCTAATAAATTGGCCAATCACACGTGGCCCTTGCACGCATCAATTCATACACATTTCTCATTCTCACTAAGCATTCAACACGGCCAATTGATAATTGATTCAATTTGGCCCGAGCGTGCACATAACAAAGCATATTTCAGTTAATCAATTACACATTAATGCACCCAATTTCATTACCACAACTCAGCCACATTACAGGCACATAATCAACATACAAATTGCCATTTTTCCACATCCAAACAACAGCAAATCAATTCCAGCCCTTCACGACATTTTCACACAATTAATTACCGAATCCAAATACCCAAGTTACGTACCGTACAACACATCATAGCACGCGTTTCAGCCAATCACAGCCCGCTTTTGGCCTCTAATTTTCCACCGAAATCTCCCAAATTCATTCCTTAGGCCCGCTAATCAATTCCGCCCCTAAAACTACACTAATCCACATCTAATTAAACCCGATTCCACCTCAAATTTGTCCGTCGATACCCGAAGTCCTAAATAAGGTTTAGGGCGCGACTTACCGAACTCTAGACTAACTCGGCTAGAGAGAAAAACGGGTGGCGGTCAACGGTGAGCGGCGGCGTGCGGCTTGGCGGTGGCGATCAGTGCACGGCGACGGTGGCAGTGGGCTGGACGGCGTGCGGCGGCGACGGCGGCTTGGGCCGGTTCCTCAGGGCCACGGGAGAGGGAGAGAGAGAAGGACGGCGGCATGGGGGTGGTGGCGGTTTGGTGCTGGTACGGCGGTGGTGGCCGGCGGGCGGTGGTGGCACGGCCAAAGGGAGGGGCGATCGGCGGTGAGGGGAGAGAGAGATGGAGCCGAGAGAGAGAGTGAGAGAATGAGGAGAGAGAGAGAATTTTGGTCTAAATAGTCAAGACCAATAATTGGGGAGTCAAAATGACCATCTTACCCTTGTCTCACAAACCAAATCGACGGTCGAGATTCGATCTTATCTTGAGATCGACGGCCAAGATCGACTCTTTCCCAAAATTTTCTAAGGGCAATTTGGGAATTTCATAAAATTCTAAGGGCAAAATTATCCAACTCAAAAATTATGGCAAAATGACCAAAATGCCATTTCCCTTTAACACTTGTCCTTTATAAACCTCCAAGGGTAAAATGGTCACTTTTCCATTTTCTTGCCTAAATTAAATTTTTCTGAAGGATTCGGGCATATCCGAAGCTGTACGTTCCAACTACAACGTCATCCTAACGTCCCGTTGTGACTTCCTAATTTTTCGATGCTCAATTTGGGCTCTAATTAATAATTGAATTTTATTTAACGTAACTCAAGCATTTCTCAAACTAACGGGCGGCTTTTGGGGAAATTCGCATATTCGTTCCGTGACTGATAATAAATCGAGTCATGTGCAAGCTCATTCGGTTCGTGACGATTTTGGTTGTCATGTAATAGCGAGGTTCGATCACTAGTTCCGCCGAGCATGATCGTTCGGTATAGGTTCTGGATCATTCGTCAATTCATTTCGTGGTCAAACGGAATCACCCGTGATCCACTCGTATGACAATGACGAGTCGACCCATAACTATCCTAAGATCGGCCTACATCGGCTCAAAATGTCACCTCGACGATTCTATAATCGAAAATCGATTCACGATCGAATTTTCTCTAGTCGCAGGAATTTTAAATCCCCAATTAGCCTTTCCCTAATAGTTAGTATCCCAGGAATGATCAGTTCCAAGCAAGAACTAACTACAAGTGCGTTCATAAAACCAAGCATTTCATAAATCCCAAATGGACAATTTTCAGGATGTCACAAAGTTAATCCCCATGGATTTCCCCTCTTTGTTCACTTGATTTGCATAATCTTTTGACGCATACAAGTATTAGGTTCGGTTTTGTTAGTAGTCTTGGCATGAAGGAGTTCATATCACTAAACAACATCACTTTTTGGTCTGAACCAGTGTGGCGTTAAACAAAGGTTTGGTGTTTAATAAGTAGTTATTTTTGGCATTCATAAGTTCCAATTAGTATAGAAGCATGTCATAATTCCTCCATGTTGATTTTGCATAGTGTCCATGTGATTTACATGTTGATTTCATGTTTAGATCAATTTTACTTCAATTTCCAACATCATGTTGCTTTGTTTTCATTATTTTCAGGTTTGCACTAACTCCGTTCTTGCAGGAAATTTAAGGTTGAAAATCCAAGAGGAATGAGGTTGATCCCTTGTGCTAGTTTTCATGAAATCCATCGTTGTATTACATATTAATTAAGCATATAGTTTGATTTATGCATACAAGTTATTTTTCATGATTACTTCGCCATATGGTCGATTTTCGGGTTTTAATTGCTTTATTAAGAAATAAAGTAAAAAAATAAAATAAATAAAAGACGAAAAAAGTAGATTAGAATTGCATCTAAATTGTATCTAATCGATCATTGCATTGAGTGTTCAAGTTTGCATATTATGGATATTAAGATAGAATCTCATGTTTTATTTGCATTATGATAATGCTATAATTTTTTTTGGTCAGAATGATAATGCTATATTAGAAAATTAGAGTTTCCATGAATAAATGTTTTCGTGCATATTTAGGATATTTGGGTTTCATCCTCATTAACAAGTTCAAAAAAAAAAACGTAATTACACCAATTTTCGCGGGTACTGTTCACGCGAGCAGATGCTCTCTCTTGTGATGAGTTCGCGGGTACTGTTCACCCGCCGGACTTCCTCCGATTCCGGCTGATTCCGACGGCCGTTGGAGCCGATTCTTGGAGGCTAGGCCCTCTGAACCCTCCTCTCTCTCCCCTCCAACGGAATCTCCCTTCCATTTAGTGTTGAGGGCGAACTACCAGATCTGGCCGGACCTGTGCGCCTTCTTCCGACTGGTGTATTCGCGGGTACTATTCACCCGATCGATCCCCTTCGATTCCGGTTGTCTCCGGCAGCCGTTGGAACTATTCTCTAGAGGCAAGGCCCTCTATACACTCATCTCCGACCTTGCCAAAGGAATCCTCTCATCTCTAAGCGTAGAGGGCGGACCATCAGATCTGTTCGACCTTTGCGTGCGTCCTCTTCGTCCAGGATTTCTGACTTAGCTGGTGTTCTCGTCTACTGGGCAGCTTTGTTGGAGGTCGTACAACTATCATGAAGGTATTACTTCGTTCGGTTTCCCTTCTTGAGTGGTGAAATTGGATTTGGTAGTTGGTGGACGCATTTATGCTGGGTTGAAGCTGGAATACTGTGACTTTATTTGAATCTGGCTGTATGTTGCGTTATTGGGTTGGTTAGTTGGTGGTTTGGATGTGGTAGCCTGATAATCCGACCTTATGGAGCTGGACTTTAGGAACCCCTCGCCTGACCATTGCCCTGTTGTTGAGGCTCAGCGATTGAAAGCTGATAATGCTGTAACTTTTGTGACAGCTGAGCCAAAAGGAAAATCGATAGCTTCTTCTAGCAAGGGCGTCCCCCCTTCTAGTCACATGCTTACCTAAGACAATGCTAGTCGCAGTCGTAGCAGGGGTCGATCTAAAAATCGACGCAACACTCTTAGACAAGCCAACATTGCAGGACCTTCAACCTGTTCTGATCCCAGGACTAACACAGCAAGCCAAGCTTTTAGGGGGAGACAGAGCACTAGTCGCCAGCCTAATCCGGCACCTGTGTCCAGATCTTGGGCTAATGTTGTAAAGGCCTTGACTAAAGGGTATTATCTTACTTTTGTTCCACCTTTGATGGAGAATGGAGAACCTATTGTTGATATTACCCCTGAGGTTGCTGCTGATGAGAACCCACGTTGGCTGGAATGTATAGTAGGACACTATATTGGTAAGAAAGTTCCCTTTAAGCTTACTGAGGAAGCTATTAAGAAATCCTGGGCCGACCAAGT
Source organism: Syzygium malaccense (assembly GCA_031216405.1). Lineage (NCBI taxonomy): Eukaryota > Viridiplantae > Streptophyta > Magnoliopsida > Myrtales > Myrtaceae > Syzygium > Syzygium malaccense. The sequence continues at coordinate 15,091,458 of CM062255.1, read as the reverse complement.
GGTTGATGTAAAACTACACGACAATGGTTTCTACTTCTTCCGAGTCCCAAATGCTGAGTTTCGCAGGAAGATCATCGACTTGGGACCTATTTCCATCTTTAGTAGCACAATGATGCTACAACAATGGCATCCAAAAATGAAACTCAATAAGGGCAAGCTTGACTCTCTCCCGATCTGGGTTAGACTGAGGGATATTCCATTCTTATTATGGTCTCCGGCGGGTATTGGTCGTATAGCTAGTGCCATTGGAAAACCACTTTATGTGGATGTTCAGACTGAACATTTGACTAGAATATCCTATGCGCATGTTTGTGTGGAGATCAAAGCCACTAATCCTTGAGTGGATTCTGTAAAGATCAGGTGGGATGGTGAGATGAGCCATATCAGCATTGAATATGAATGGAAACCACTTGTGTGCTCCTGCTGTTGTATTTTTGGACACAAAGTGGGAACCAGGGGATTTGACTGCTACGCTGCTTGTCCTCAACATAGAGGGGAGGATTCTTCTCGGCCTCAAGATACTAATGGCTGGACTCAGGTCAACCGAAGAAAAAGCAATGCTCCTTCTGTCAACCCAACAAACCAGCTGCTACCTATTCTAGACCTTCAACTGGATCGCAACTTGAGAGAAGATGAACCCCTGCCTCCTGCTCTTAATTCTGATGTTGAACCTGTCCTGGAAGGTACTGCACTAACCCTAGATCTTCAACTGGTCTCAAACTTGGAGGAAGTTGAACCCCAGCCTCCTGCGTTGAACTCTGTTACTGATCCTGTCCTGATGGGCTCTGATACATCTCAGCACAATCTATCAACCACTGTTCCAAGCCCCTCCCCTGCACCGTGTCCTATAGGCTCGCTGGAACAGCAGGAAGAGGATTCCTCTCTTAACTCCCACTCCTTGACAGAGGACTCCTCTGACTCTCGCCTAGCATTGGATAATTCTAATGCTCCATACGAATTGGGGGAGCTAGACCCTGCTGGTTTCTCCCCCCCCCCAACACCCGGTCTAGAACCATGGCAACCAGCACCACAGGAGAGGTAACTAAACCTTCCCCTGGATCAACGCCTATCTCAACCCATCCTTCCAAGACACCTGGTCCTTCCTCCTCAAAGAAAAAAACAAAGAGGAGGAGACCTAGGACTTCTCAGAGGTAACTCTACCCATCTTTTGTGATGTTTTTTGGTATATGGAACATAAGGGGGCTAGTAAATCCCCTTAGACAAGCAGAAATTCGTTCCTTCATCAGGACGCATCGCCTCTCGTGCATTGGCATTGTCGAAACAAAAGTCAAAGTTTCCCATTTTGCTGAGATTTCTGGAAGCTTATATGTAATTGGAGGTGGATATCCAACTACGATTTCTCCCCCCTTGGAAGAATTTGGTTCGGATGGGACCCAAGTGAGATCGAGATGATTCTCATTTCCTCTTATGGCCAAATGATTAATACCCAAATTAATCTTCTGAATTTGCATAAATCTTGCCTTCTCACTATTGTTTATGGCGAACATTCCTTTACGCTCCGGCGCGCACTATGGGCTGACCTTATTCGACTCTCTTTGAGTGACTTGCCATGGATTGTGGCTGGTGATTTTAATGCCATTAGAGACCCGCAGGATAGAGTGGGTAGCACAACCCCTTGGATACCGGTTTTTGATGAATTTGGGGATTGCCTCCACCAGTCGGGACTGGAAGACCTCCGGTATGTGGGCTATAGATACACATGGTCGCATTCCTCTGGTGATAACAGGAAACTCCGAAAGATTGATCGGGTCCTCATCAACAACCTTTGGAACCAGTTCTTCTCCTACTCGGAAGCCTCCTTCCTTGCACCAGGTATTTCGGATCACTCCCCCATGGTGATTAAAATTCTTTCACCCGGCTGCTCAAAAAATCCTTTCAAGTTTTTAACTTTTGGACTACTCACCCGAATTTCTTGGAATTAGTAGCCCAAGCCTGGGATACTCGCGTGGTGGGCATCCCTATGTTCCAGATCTGTTGCAAACTAAAATTGCTTAAAGAGAAACTGAAACACCTGAACAGGAGTTCTTTCTCGGCTATTTTCGAAAGAACTGAACAAGCCAGAGCTGACCTTTATTCAGTCCATGAAGCTTTAGAACTCCATCCCTTCGACCAGAGACTGCTCGAAAATGAAGTGGAACTCTTAAGAACATTTTCTACTCTGAGACTCCAAGAAGAATCCTTCTTCAGGCAGAAATCCAGAATTAGATGGCTTAAAGAAGGGGACCAGAATACAAAATTATTTCATCATTTTGTCAACAAACGTCGATTGCAAAATCACATTCTCTCAGTTGCCACAGAGGATGGTGTTCTCTTAACTGAACCACAAGCGGTCAGGAACCACATTGTTTGCCACTTCCATATGCTACTCAATGGCAACTCTACTTCAATTCAGCCATCTATACAGGAGATAGGTGATTTCATTGGCCGGGATCTAGATGATACTCAAAGATATTTCCTTGAGCAACCGGTGTCTGATGAAGAAATTAAATCTACTCTATTCTCGCTGGCTAAAGGCAAAGCCCCTGGGCCGGATGGGTACAATGTGGATTTCTTTAAAACTTCTTGGGAGATCATTGGGCCCTCCATTCTTATGACGGTGAGAGACTTCTTTCAGTCTGGACGTATGCTCAAGCAGTTAAATAATACCATCCTCACCCTAGTGCCGAAGTCCCCCAATGCCTCAGCCATGACTGACTTCCGTCCAATTGCATGTTGCAATACCCTCTATAAATGCATTTTTAAAATTTTGGCTAGGCGTATTGCACATGTTCTTCCCTCTCTGATTAGCCCTTCTCAAACGGCTTTTGTCCGAGGGCGCAGGATTAGTGACAACATCATGATAGCACAAGAGTTGTTTGTGGACTTTCACCATGAGGCTTACCTCCCAAAGTGTGCTATCAAAGTGGATTTCCAGAAGGCTTTCGACACAGTAGACTGGAAGTTCATTGAAAAGACACTTTTGGCCTTTAAATTCCCGGTCTCCTTTATCAGGTTGATTATGGCTTGCGTGTCTTCAGCCAAATTCTCGGTTTCGATCAACGGAGAACTACATGGGTTCTTTGCCAGTAGCCGAGGAATTCGGCAAGGAGATTCGCTATCGCCATATCTTTTCATACTAGTTATGGAAGTCCTTTCGGGCATTCTCAAGACTAAGACTGAGTCCCCGGAATTCCGCTGGTTTTGGCGATGCAAAAGAACCCGATTATCTCATCTATTCTTTGTGGACGATGTGCTACTCTTTTCTGAAGCTCACTTGAAGTCGATTGAGATAATCAAGGAATTTCTACAACTATTTTCCAACTGGTCTGGTCTTAGACCTAATAGCAGGAAAAGCAATATATTCCTCTCTGGAGGGACCCCGGCATTCCATAGACAGTTACTACAATGCCTTGAATTTCAACAAGGTACTCTCCCCTTTCGTTATCTCGGTGTGCCTATCATCTCCACTAGAATGCGCAAAGAGGACTGTAAGATATTAGTTGATGCTATTACTGCACGGGCCCGCTCATGGACACAATGTTTCCTGTCCTTTGCTGGGAGATTGCAACTCATCCAATCTGTGCTATACTCTATCCAAGTGTACTGGGCCACCATCTTCTCTCTGCCGAGATCTATTCTGAATAAAATAGAGGCTATCTTGCGATAATTTCTATGGAAAGGACCTGATCTAGGTTTTGGAGGAGCCAAGGTAGCATGGAACTCTATTTGTCTACCTAAAGAAGAAGGTGGCCTAGGAATTCGGAAACTTGTAGACTATAATAGGGCTCTCACTCTTAAACACATTTGGCTCCTCTTCACTGATAAGGAGTCTTTGTGGTGCAAATGGATACACTCCAATTTCTTGAAAAAGTCTAACTTCTGGATTGCAACTAAGCCCACCTTTTGCTCCTGGACTTGGAAGAAAATATTGGATTTGCGAATCTCAGCCCAAACTCTTTTCAGATGGAAAATAGGAGATGGTCGCTCGGTCTCCTTCTGGTTTGACTGGTGGCACAACAAAGGTCCTCTATACCTTATTTTCGGTAACACTGACATATATAGATAGAGGATCCCCCGGGACATATCTGTCCGAGACTTCTATGATAACACATGGCAGGAATCTAGCACACTGTCCACCCTCTTGGATTGGGCGGAAGCACCTCCATTTTTTGAGGACAACACTCCGGACTCTTTTATTTGGACGCCGTACTTAGCTGGATCTTTCTCGGTGGTGCATGCATGGAATCACATCAGAATTAAAGGACAACCAGCCCCACGGTCCTCCTTTGTCTGGGACCGCCACGTAGCCCCACGCCATGCTTTCCTTCTTTGGGTAGTATCCGTAAACCGTTTACCTTCCCAGATATATCTTCTCCAAACCCGCAGGATCCTTGCTGGTATTTGTGCTTTTTGTGGGAACACACCGGATTCGATGAATCACCTTTTCTTTGATTGCTCTTCGACAAATAGACCGGCAACTTTTTGGGCAACAAGATGTAATCTCCCGTGGCGTAATAGACCCTGGCATGACCATATCACGTGGGCAATGAGAGTATGCGGGGGCTCCTCTTTTGCGCACCGCCTCTCCAGGTTCTCATTTGGTGCCTTGTGTCACATCATATGGATTGAACGAAACAACGCCCTCTTCAGGAACAAGAGTATTTATATCCCGGGCATGCGCAAGCATCTCATCAAAGTGGTGAAGGACAAAGCAATTTCTCTTGGAAGAGTTGCTGACACACAAAGAAACCGGAGAATTCAAAGAAACAGGGGTCTCCCTCCATCCATCTTTGAAGAGCCCGGTCATAATTAGTTTTTGCTGTACTAGTCCTGTCTGTCTTGTATAGCTAGCTGCTTGCTTTTGTATAGTTCCGCCTAAGTCATCCTTGACCCTGTTCGGACATTCCTATGTCTTAATTGGTTCGGGGTTGTCTCGGGTGTTCCTTTGTAATTGGTGTTTGGAAAGTAATACATATTCTTACCTTACCAAAAAAAAAACAAGTTCAAAAAAAAAGTTCAAGAATGCATGTGTTTGATCGTTTGGATTTCTAGCTAAGATAGAACTTGATAGGATTAGGATATGAATACGAGAATTTTGCTATGTCATGTCCACTATTTGATTAATTGCATAATAAAGTCGGATATTTTTATATCCTATCATGTTCATTATTTGGTAAGAACTGCATATAAGTGTGAATGACAAATATACCTTGATATGTTGCCCATGCAAGTATTATTCTTAATTATTATTGTGATCCCTATGAGGAAATAAATAGAAACGCTATGTACAAACTGCCAGGTAAAATAATAGCAAAATCATCCAAAATCCTAGAATTAAAATGGTAAGATTCTTACCGAATCAATCCATGGCTATTGTTGGAAATGCACTAACAAAAAGTATTGTCAACTCTTTCTCACCATTCACTACTAGAGAACCCAAAAATGAACAAATGAAAATGGTAAAAATCTCTCACGACTCACCAATGTAGAAACTGGATATGCACAGACGGAGACAACTTCTAGCAATTAATTCTTGATTATTATACATCTAAATCTTAAACAATAAATGAGTTTATTGTAACATTCCAAACTACATGATCAATGACAAGAAATGTAAACAGGCTATAATTACATCGACAAGGTAGATGAACCGGAGAATGTAGATCTAGTAAGAGAGAAAGGATGATCATTCACTGATGCGATTCTAAAATCTATAGTGGTTCGACTCTCTTCCTGCTTTTATGAAGCTTCTATGTGAACCAAAGAGTTACGAAGGAGCTGTGAAACTTTCATGTGAACCAGAGCTACGAAGGAGAAAGAGAAGGAGATGAGGGTTTTTCAAAAAATTAACTTTTATTTTTGAAATATAAGAAATCATATCTATCCTTATCCCACTCTCCACTTAAAAATTTTTAATCTTAGTTTTATCTCTCCTATCTCTGGCTTTATCCTGTCTTGGACAACAACCAAACACATGATAGAATGGGATAAAAAATATCTTAACTTTTATTTTGACTACCAAACGTAGCCTTAAGGAAAAATTCATATTCACATATAGATTCATTCTCTCAATATTGCATTACACTTTAGATTGTGTTAATTAGATTATTTCCACATTAAATAGTTCATTTTAGGAATAAATTTATTTACTGAATATTTTTAGCACTTTATATTTGCATATTCACTTTCATTTCCAAATATAGATTTAATATCAAGTTTCCATTTATCGCTCGTGTGTCACGCCCCGCACCCTACGACACACGACAACCCTACCGAGATCGATTTAGTGCGACATCCTAGGACGCGTCGCCGATTCAAAACCCAAAATAGAGAACAATGCACATGCGAAAGCAACATAACACCCATACAATATAAAACAACATGACCCAGGGATAGCAATAAATACGATAAATACAACTTGCATTAAGAACATGGATTTACAATATCCAAAGACAGGCATATACACCAACCAAAAATGGGTCAATAGCCACTAACTTTAAAAAGGAGTAGGTGGCTCGAGCGGTCAGGCACTATCTCTAAAAAGGGCTCTTTCAAAAAGTGTCGGCCCTACCTAACTATGGTCAAGGCTAAACCTAGGGCAACCAGTCCGGGTCGGATCCTAAGAACACAGACAAATCGTCAGATGACTCGGACTTAGAATCCATCGAATCCGGCTCGGACTCGGCCTCCACTGACTCCACTCCAGAATCATCCTCCGGCTCAAACTCTTGCTTCATAGGCTCCGGCTCCGGCTCCGGCTCGATGTCAGACTCCCATTCCATCGGCTCCTCTCCCTCAGACTCGATATCCATCTCGATGACGACTGGCTGAGGGTCAGAATCCTTTTCAGACGTGATAGCAGGGCTCACGATCTCTCCATCAACGGCCTGCAGATCCAACTGGCCTAACGCATCGAACGGGACATCAAAGGTCTTAAGAGGTCCATGGGTGCCGAACTGATCCCGAAAACACCAAGTGAGATAAGGATGGGCCCGGAATGGGGCCCCACCCTCATCGACCTAAACTATAGTGTAATACCTAACATAAGTCTCCCCGTTCCCTACGGGATACTCCGTCACCGATCGCTATATGCGATATGGGACCCTAAAACGAAGCGGTGCCTTTGCCATCTCAAGGTCGAGGGTCTGAAAAGTGGGGTTTAAACAACAATGAGAATAAATCTCAGCGAGTAGGCCCCCTAAACTTAAACTAGGCTAACATGCACCTCCGGACAAGTATAAACCAAACACATAATGCAACATTCGAATGACTTAGGCTCTCGGCCCAAATCAAATATATTCTTAACCCTGCAGGTTAGGCACATAAGAATAATAATAATAGTACAGAATCCAACCATGACACATGCACAGTATCACTTGGCCACGACGCATGTCATGCACATGCTCATGCTTATACTCATGCTCATGTCTCATTGATGCACTTTTGTACACTTGCACGCTTACCAATTTACCAATTATTCACCGACCCGCGTAAAATGCATCAGGTCTATCACATTTCGATCGATCTTCGGCCTGCGTAAAAAGCATCAGGTTCATGACACAGCCCCTATAAAACACATCAGGTTGGCCATCTTCCGGTAGTCCGGGCATCGTCCCGCGTAAAACACATTAGGACGGGATCAATACGCCGCGTAAAACGCATCAGGGTTTTATGTGATCACACGTACACATCCACTAATTATTATCTGAACCCCGCGTAAAACACATCAGGGTGATTAAGTGATCACATGCTCATGCCATACGCGCACACTCGCATATGCACATGTTATGCCAATGCTCGATACGCACAATCATGGCCATAATGTCCACACTCGGCATTCGTACAATTTCACATTGAGCATTCAATTTCAACATAGCCACATGTTCAATCAATGCCACAACATGCTCAATTGATGCCATAACGAGCTCACTCAAGCAATTAACCCCAAATCAGCCACGACTCTCCATTCGGTGCACAAAATCATGTCATTAGTCATTGAAATTATACATGTCGATGGCCCACCAAGAATCACATCATTCGGCCACACCAAGCACATCACATGGCATCATACAATCAATCTCGAACCAAGCATCATTTGGCCATTACACGGACAAATCAAGGCACACACGACAATTCACAATTAAGCCCTAAATTAGCCAAACGAGGTCCAATTAAATCCACAATGGCCAGCCACTATTCAGTCCACTCTAGGCCACTAAATCACCATTAAATTGTCACACTAAACCATCAAAATGGCCGCAAGGTTAGCCCTAATCATCCTCCACAATTTAACCCCTAAAATACCCTAATTAACCCCTAAAACTTGTCTAAAGTGCACATAATCCTAATTAGGGTTTAGGGTTTGTGCTCACTAGGTCTCCTAAGCTCCAATGAGGCTAAACAAGAGGGAGGAATGGGCTGGACGTTGGTTGGTTCAAGCCGATTCAGCGGCGGCGCCGGCGACTCCTCACGGCGGCGGATAGTGGTGGCAATGAGCGGCGGTGGCTCTCGGCTGATCTCACACAGGTAAAGGGCAACGGTGATGGTGAGAGGGAGAGAGAGATGGCAAAGGGGCGGTGGTGGTGACGCAATGCGGGGCGTGGATGGCGGCGTGCGGCGCTCGATACCGGCGGGCAGCGGCGGCGTGACCGCGGCTGAGCTGCTCTGGTGAGGACCTCACGCGGCCAAGGAGGAGAGGAAATGGAGAGAGTGAGTTGCCAAGAGTGAGAGGGAGCGGCCGGTTAGGGGGTGAAGTGAGAGGAGAGAGAGATTGCAAGAGTTTTTAGAGAGAAATGGTGAGTAGGGTGGTTGACCAACCTACTAAAAACTCACATTCTATCGACTCCACTAAAATTATGATCAAAAGGTCACCATTTGAAGGCCAATCGCATCCCACCAAAATCAAGGGCCAAGATTAAGTCTTGATCAAAATATCTAAGGGTCATTTGGGAAATAACAAGGTTGATGGGGGGCATTTTTGTCCAATAATTTCGCTCACCAATGGGCTGAACAAGGCCAAAATTAACCTTCTAAAATTCGGAATTAGCACTTAGGGTCAAAGGGCAAAACAGTAATTTTTCGTTCTTAAGCCAAATTTTCAATTTTTGACTCTACTGATCCCAAATATAATTGGCCACGCTTATAAGATGTTGTCCTTGCAAAATAGTCGCGTACGTCCATGAAATTTGACACTCAAGTCCGAGTTCAATTCCACGATAATTTCGCTCAAATGCGATTTTAACGTCTCTCACTAACGGGCGGCTGTTTAGGGGTTACGCTTATCGACTTAGGATACTCGAGTCGTGATGGTCTCGATTTCCAAGAGAACGCAAGGATTTATTGCTAGTTTCGAGGGTCGCGATCATTCGGAATAAGTTTGGGATTATTTGCCACGCGTACTCCCGGTCGTGCAGAATCACCTGCGATCCGATCGTACGTCTTTGGCCAAGCCAATTCTGTCACTCTCCTTGGATCGGCCCACATTGGCCCAAAATATTCCCTCATCATTCCTTGGAATCGGAATCGATTCAAGGTCAAGTTCTGGGGTCCACGTACCGTTTTTTTAGTTAGTCATTCTCTATTGGTCAGTATCCCGAGAATGATCAGTTTCGGGCGAGACTCACTAAAATGAAATGAGGAATACATATCTATTTCATTGATCATGAAAGTGGGTTGGGTTCAGGATGTTACAACTCTTCCCTCCTTACAAAATGACTACTCAAACAAATAGGGGTGTTGACGTCGCATTACTTCTTCACTTTTCCAGGTGGCACCTTCTGTTCTATGATGTTCACAAACAACTTTTACCATCGGGATCGTCTTATTTCACAGCACCCGATCCTTCCTACACTTAATTCTGACTGGTCTCTCCACGTACGACACCCTGTTGTCCACGTCTATCTCTTCATATCTCAGCACATGGGTCGGGTCTAGTTCGTACTTTCTCAACATCGACACATGAAACCCATTATGAACTTGGGACAGATTAGGCAGCAAGGTGAGTCGGTAGGGCAGGTCTTCAATCTTTTCTAGAATTTCGAACGGACCGATACATCTCAGGCTTAGCTTTCCTTTTTTGCTAAATCGGGATAATCCTTTCATTGGCGACACCTTGAGAAATACATGGTCACCAACCTGAAACTCCAAGGGTCTCCGTCTCCAATCGGCGTAGCTCTTTTGACGGCTCTGCACTATTCTTAACCTTTCCCGAATAATCTCAACTGCCTCAACTATCTGTTGTACCAACTCTGGGCCCGTTATGCTTCACTCTCCAACTTCATTCCAACATACTGGCGTCCTACAAGCTCTGCCATACAAGGCCTCAAATGGTGCCATCTAAATACCCTATTGGTAACTGTTATTATAGGCGAACTCGATCAAGTGCAACTATTCTTCCCATTTACCCTGAAAATCTAGTACGCATGCACGCAACATATCCTCTAAAGTCTAGATCGTCCTCTCCGACTGATTATCTGTCTGGGGATGATAGACCGTACTAAACTGAAGCTTTGTCCCTAAGGCCACTTGCAGACTTTTCCAAAAATTGGCCGAAAATCTAGGATCACGGTCCAAAGTGATCGTCACCGGTACTTCATGCAGTTGGACTATCTACCGCATATACAATTCCGCATACCTTTCCAATTCAAAATCCTTTCGCACGGTCAGGAAGTGCGCCGACTTAGTCAATCTGTCTACCCTCACCCATATAGAATTGTGTCCCCTCTAGCTTCTCGGCAATTTCGTAATGAAATCCATCGTGATATGCTCCCATTTCCATTCGGGAATATCCAAAGATTGCAGAAGTCCCCTGGGTTTGCAATGTTACGCCTTACTTGCTGACTGGTCAGGCATTTTGCCACATGCATGGCCACATCCGCCTTCATTCCATTTAACCAATAATGTTGTCGAATGTTCTAGTACATCTTCGTGCTGCCCGTGTGAATGCTATAATTGCTTTTATGAGCTTCCGTTAAAATCTCTTCCTTAAACTCCGAATTGTCGGGCACGCACAAACATCCTCAAAACTTTAGAATTCTATCCTCGGACACTTGGAAGACCGGTTTCCTCTTAGTGCTATCCATCTCCAGAATCTTCTGAATCTCGGGGTCCGTAGACTGCAATGCCTTAATCTTTATTTGTATTTTTGGCTCGATCCTCAATGCGGCGAGTAGACTCGACATATGGCTCACCTCAAATTTAAATTCCAAATCTCTGATTCCTTCCCATAAGGTCCACTCCTTGACCATCATGTGTGCCATACTCAACTTCCGGCTTAGCGTATCCGCCACTCTATTGGCCTTCGCAGGGTGATATAAAATATCACAGTCGTAGTCCTTGAGAAGTTCCATCCAGCGACGTTGCCTCATATTCAATTCCTTCTGCGAAAATAAATACTCGAGACTCTGATGGTCCGTGTAGATCTGGAACTTTTCCCCGCACAAATAGTGCCTCTAAATCTTGAGGGCGAAAATGATCGCAGCCAACTCTAAGTCATGCGTCGAATAATTCATCTCATGTGGTCTTAACTGACGTGACGCATATGCGACTACCCTTCCGTACTGCATCAATACGCATCCAAGTCCCCTCAACGAAGCATCACTATAGACCTCAAAACCTCCTGGTCCAGACGGAATGGTTAATGCTGGAGCAGTCATCAGCCTATGCTTCAACTCCTGAAAATTTCTTTCGCACTTATCATCCCATTCGAAACTTTGCTTCCTTTTTGAGCAACCGCGTCAATGGCGTGGCTATCGACGAAAACCCTTCTACGAAACGTCTATAATACCGGGCTAATCCCAAGAAACTCCGAATCTTGGTCACTGATGTCGGTCTTGGCCACTTAGTCGGTGCCTCGATTTTAGTCGGGTCCATGGAGATTCCTTCTCCGAAAATTATATGCCCAAGGAATGCCACTCGGTTGAGTTAGAACTCGCACTTACTGAACTTGGCGTGGAGCGCGTGTTCTCTTAAGGTCCGTAGTACTTCAGTCAGATGTACCTCATGCTCCTTCGGGCTCTTCGAATACACTAAAATGTCATCGATGAAAACTATCACAAACCAGTCCAAAAACTCCTTGAATATCCAATTCATCATATCCATGAAGGCAGCAGGGGCATTTGTCAATCCAAAAGGCATTACCGTGAATTCATAGTGCCCATTCCTCATCCTGAATGCCGACTTAGGAATATCCTCCTTTTGAATCCTCAACTGATGGTACCCTATCCGTAGATCGATCTTAGAAAATACTGAGGCTCCTTGCAACTGATCAAATAGGTCGTCAATCCTTGGCAGTGGGTATTTATTCTTGATAGTCACCTGGTTCAACTGTAGGTAGTCAATACACAACCTCAGAGTCCTATCATGTTTCCTTACGAACAACACCAGCGCTCCCCATGGAGATGCACTTGGGCAAATGAATCCCTTGTCCAGTAATTCTTGCATCTGGACCTTTAATTCCTTAAGTTCCGACAGGGATATCCGATACGGTGCCTTCGAGATTGGCTCAGTCCCCGAGGCCAACTCTATTACGAATTCCACTTTCCTTTCTAGTGGTAAACCCAACAATTCCTACGGAAAGACTTCGGGGAAATTGCACACCACTAGTATATCCTCTAAGTTTGGCTCCATGACCGTCGGATCCACGACGTTTACCAAATATCCTTCGCAACCTTCATCTAGCAACTTAGTCACCTCGAGCAAAGAAATCCAAGAGATCAAGGTTCCTCCTCGATTTCCCTGAAACTCAAATCTAGGATGTCCAATCGGATTGAATTGGATCACCCTGCTACTGCAGTCCAATATGGCTTTTTGCTTAACTAACCAATCCATCCTAATATTTACATCAAAGTCGAACATAGTCAGAACTGCCAAATCTATTCTTTCCTCTCTATCCCCAATAATTATTTTATAGCCAGGACACCCTAACGAGACTAACACTTTATCATTCAGTGATGTCGTCACATAAAGCATAACCTCAAGCATAACCGATTCAATTCCAATCAACCTAACAAATTGCTCTGATATAAACGAGCGGATAGCCCTCGGATCAAACAATGCATACGTAGCATGATCACAGAGAGAAACGGTACCTGTGACCACACCTGGTGTGTCTTCAGCCTCCTTGCGCGCCATCGCATACACCCTTTCTTACGCTGGCGGTCTACCTTGAACAGCTGGCTAGGGATTCCCGGTCTAATTTCTAACCCAGGGTTGCTGTGATTGCACCAGTGGTCCTGATGGGCATTGCTGGGGCAATTCCTTATCTGGTGGTCCAGACTCCCATACTTGAAACACGCCCCGAATCGATTCTACTTGTGGTTTGGCTTACCAATGTTCTTCTTAATGGGAGGGACGAATCGCCTATTTTCCGCTATCGGCTTCTTCCCGAAGCGGCAGTTATCCCTAGCCAGGGCAAACCGTGATCCAGAAGGGGCTGCCTTGTCCACCTAATCTCGCTCTATCGCCTGTGCTCACTCGTACATCTCCCCATAGTCCTCAATGTTGAGCGATATCATCTGGCTTCGAAGATCCGGTTTCAGCCCATCCCGGAATCTCTGGACCTTATCCTGAGGGTCCTTAACCATCCTAGACGCAAACTTCGACAGCCTCGCAAATTCCACCTCGTATTGGTCCACAGTCATCAATCCTTAGCAGAGCCTCATGAACTCCGTTAACTTCCTCTCTCTGGCACTCTCGGAGAAATACTTCCCATAAAAATTCTCAGTAAACACGGCCTAAGTCTAGGCGGTACCCTCAGGAAGTACTCTGCATTTGGTGGCCTTCTACCGGTCATTAGCATTATCTTGCAATTGGTACACTGCCAAAGTCACCCTTTCAGCTTCGGTGCACCCCAGAACTTCGAATGCCTTCTCCAATTCTTCGATCCAATGCGGCGCGGCCTCGGGGTCACCTTTTCCGTCGAACTTCGGCGGTTTTAATTTCAAGAACTGTTCGACCAACTTAGACATTGGCCTGATCACATTTGCCAGTCACAGAGCTAGATTCCCATTATCCCCCTGATTCCCGTTATTTTTGTTATTTCCATTGGCCCCATTGGTAGTAGCAATAGCGGCCTCAGCAGCAGCGGCAACAGTGGCATTTCTCTCCTGGGTCTACCTACCCATCAGTATTCCCACTTCCTCGAGTGCCCTCAAAATCCCATCTACCCTTGGATCCTCTACAACCCTCATTTACGGGTCTACGCGACCTTGATCACAACCTTGATCTCGATCTCTACCTCTTCCTTAGCTACTCATCTCCACAACTCATACGTTTGCCTACTTGCTATAATTCCACTCAGGAATTAGAGACCTATGCCAAACTACACCAGTCTAAAGTCCTAGGCACAGAATCATAACAACAGTCGCATAGCAGGTGGTCAAACACAAGTAGCATAAGTTTTCAGCCAAAGAGACAAGTGTCCTTACCTTGGGTCCTGCTGTACCTACACTTTACGGGTTAATCACAACAATCACTCAATCAAACAAGTCAAACAGTCTAGAGGTACATGTAGCACATAAGTCACCCTATTAGCTACCCAGGGTCATCGCTTCTTATCACTCCAAATTTCGACTGAGTTAGATCGAGCTGACCTTACTCTGATAACAAATCAACGTGAGATGTCACGCCCCGCACCCTACGGCACACGACAACCCTACCGAGGTGGATTCAGTGCGATATCCCAGGACGAGTCGCCGACCCAAAACTCAAAACAGAGAACAATGCACGTACGGAAGCAACATAACACCCGTACAATATAAAACAACATGACCCAAGGATATCAATAAATACGATAAATACAACTTGCATTAATAACAGGGATTTACAATATCCAAAGACAGGCATATACACCAACCAAAAATGGGTCAACAGCCACTAACTTAAAAAAGGGGTGGGTGGCTTGGGCGGTCAGGCACTATCTCTAAAAAGGGCTCTTTCAAAAAGTGGCGGCCCTACCTAACTATAGTCAAGGCTAAACCTAAGGCAACCAGTCCAGGTCGGATCTTGAGGACTCGGACGAATCGTCAGATGACTCGGACTCAGAATCCATAGAATCCAGCCCAGACTCAGCCTCCACTAACTCCACCTCGGAATCATTCTCCGGCTCAAGCTCTTGCTCCATAGGCTCCGGCTTCGGCTTAATGTCAGATTCCCATTCCATCGGCTCCTCTCCCTCAGACTCGGTATCCATCTCGATGACGACTGGATGAGGGTCAGAATCCTCCTCGAACGTGATAGCGGGGCTCACGATCTCTCCATCAACGACCTGCGGATCCGATTGGCCTAACGCATCGAACGGGACATCAAAGGTCCTAAAGCGTCCATGGGTTCCGAACTGGTCCCGAAAACACCAAGCGAGATAAGGATGGGCCTGGAACGGGGCCTCGCCATCATCGACCCAAACTATAGTGTAATACCTAACATAAGTCTCCCCGTTCCCTACGGGGTACTTCGTCACCGATCGCTCTATGCGATATGGGATCGCAAAACGAAGCGGTGCCTCTGCCATCTCAAGGTCGGGGGTCTGAAAAGTGGGGTTTAAACAACAATGAGAATAAATCTCAGCGAGTAGGCCCTCTAAACCTAAACTAGGCTAACATGCACCTCCGGACAAGTATAAACCAAACACATAATGCAACATTCGAATGACTTAGGCCCTCGGCCCAAATCAAATATATTCTTGACCCTGCAGGTTAGGCACATAAGAATAACAATAATAGTACAGAACCCAACCATGACACATGCGTAGTATCACTTGGCCACAACGCATGTCATGCACATGCTCTTACTCATCCTCATGCTCATGTCTCATCGATGCACCTTTGTATACTTGCACACTTGCCAATTTACCAATTATTCACCGACCCGCGTAAAATGCATTAGGTCCGATCTGTGTAAAACGCGTCAGGTCTATCACATTTCGGTCGATCTCTAGCCCTAGTAAAAAGCATCAAGCTCATGACACAACCCACATAAAACACATCAGGTTGGCCATCTTCCGGTAGTCCGGGCATCGTCCCGTGTAAAACGCATTAGGACGGGTTCAATACGCCGCATAAAACGCATCAGGGCTTTATATGATCACACGTACACATCCACCAGTTATTATCTGAATCCTGCGTAAAACACATCAGGGCGATTAGGTGATCACATGCTCATACCATTAGTGCACACTCGCATATGCACATGTTATGCTAATGCTCGATACGCACAATCATGACCATAATGTCCACACTTGGCATTCATACAATTTCACACTGAGCATTCAATTTCAACATAGCCACATGTTCAATCAATGCCACAACATGCTCAATTAATACCATAACGAGCTCACTCAAGCAATTAACCCCAAATTAGGGTTTAGGGTTTGTGCTCACTAGGTCTCCTAAGCTCCAATGAGGCTAAACAAGAGGGAGGAATGGGCTGGACGGTGGTTGGTTCAAACCGGTTCAGCGGCGGCGCCGGCGGCTACTCACGGCGGCGGACGGTGGTGGCAATGAGCGGCGTTGGCTCTCGGCTGATCTCACACGGCTAAGGGGAGACGGTGATGGTGAGAGGGAGAGAGAGATGGCGAAGGGGCGGCGGTAGTGACACAATGCGGGCTGTGGACAGCGGCGTGTGGCGCTCGGTACCAGCGGGCGGCGGCGGCGTGACCATGGCTGAGCTGCTCCGATGAAGGCCTTACATGGCCAAGGAGGAGAGGAAATGGAGAGAGTGAGTTGCCGAGAGTGAGAGGGAGTGGCCGGTTTGAGGGTGAAATGAGAGGAGAGAGAGATTGCAAGAGTTTTTAGAGAGAAATGGTGAGTGGGGTGGTTGACCAACCTACTAAAAATTCACATTCTACCCACTCCACTAAAATTATGATCGAAAGGTCACCATTTGAAGGCCAATCACATCCCACCAAAATCAAGGGCCAAGATTAAGTCTTGATCAAAATATCCAAGGGTCATTTGGGAAATAACAAGGGTGATGGAGGGCATTTTTGTCCAATAATTTCGATCACTAATGGGCTGAACAAGGCCAAAATTAACCTTCTAAAATTCGGAATTAGCACTTAGGGTCCAAGGGCAAAACGGTAATTTTCCGTTCCCGGGCCAAATTTCCAATTTTCGACTCTACCGATCCCAAATATAATTGGCCACACTTATACGTCGTTGTCCTTGCAAAATAGTCGCGTACGTCTGTGAAATTCAACACTCAAGTTCGGGTTCAATTCCACGATTAATTTCGCTCAAATACGATTTTAGCGTCTGTCACTAACGAGCGGCTGTTTAGGGGTTGCACATATCGACTTAGGATACTCGAGTCGTGACGGTCTCGATTCCTAAGAGAACACAAGGATTTATCGCTAGTTTTGGGGGTCGCGATCGTTCGGAATAAGTTCGGGATTGTTTGCCACGCGTACTCCCGGTCGTGCGGAATCACCCGCAATCCGATCATACGTCTTTGGCCAAGCCAATTCCGTCACTTTTCTTGGATCGGCTCACATTAGCCCAAAATATTCCCTCATCGTTCTTCGGAATCGTACTCGATTCACGATCGAGTTTTGGGATCCACGTATCGTTTTCCTAGTTAGCCATTCCCTATTAGTCAATATCCCGAGAATGATCAGTTTTGGGCAAGACTCACTAAAACGAAATGACGAATACATATCCATTTCATTGATCACGAAAATGGGTCGAATTCAGGATGTTACATCGTGGATCCTATTCCAAGGCCTAATAAATTAACAAGGCTGTGTTTAATTTGCTCGACACTGCTCGGATTCTTTACTTCCCCGTCTCTTATTTGATTTATCTGGTTAGATATTGTGCTTGTTTGAGACATTTGCGCATGATCACTTGCTTTACATATCTTAGATAATAAAAAGGAAAGATAGCATGAAAAACGTTTTTATAAAAAAGAAAAAAATGTTAGGAGGATCCACGATAAGTGCGAGCGCCACCTCACAAAAGGGATTATTTCGCCCACCAGTCTTCTTCAAAGAATTCGAGCGTGGTCCCCCTAGCCAAATAAGAATTCCTGAAAATCAGGCATTCCTAATCGCGAAAATTCTAATTCAAGTACGATAGAACAACAGTGTACTTAGATTTCCAAATATTTATGTAAACATGGTTACGTGGATTTCATGAAAATCGACGTAATGTTTTATGTAATCTTTCAAATGGACAACAAACACTCACAAAAGTTACTATATCACAAAATCATGATGGTAGCGTTTTTTGACTTGAAGTGACAAGGGGAACGACATTCGTTATTATTCTTCAAACCAACCAAGTACTACTAAAGCACACACTCGAATGATTCCTTGTCCTTCCGAGAACTCCAAATGCAACCTAAGTGGACCGTGCCCATCTTAGGAACAACCCTTGGCGCCAAACCCAATTTGTCCTCCGGGCACATCATAGACCACCTTAAATGTCCTCTGTTGTATGTTGCCGTAGATGCCGAGGTTGGTGTCTGCGCTGTTGGGCACGAATGCTAGGCAAACATGCGACGCACTCACCATGTAAAATGTCCCGCTCACGTCCAAATCCACGTCAATTGGCCCGCTGAAGGAGAACGTGATCATTGGGAAGATAAAGTTACTAACCCCACTAAAGTCGTAGCAAGTGTCCAACCGCGAAAATGGAGGCGCACGCTTGTAGTTCGCCATTGCCTGTTGGAATGCCGACCGGAGGGCGTTGTACGCAATAGGAGGCGAACGTGCAAACGTGGTCCCCGAGTCTATGATTGTGCCGGCATTGGAAAACACGGTTGACAGTATGGAAAGTGGGTTCCTTCCTACGCTGATTCCTATTATGTCCATGCCGTAGAAGAGTGGATTCTGTCGGATCGTCACCATCGGCGTGAAGCTCAACGAGGGAGATGTGACCGTGCCCTTACCAAAAGTCAAGTATCCTATCGAGCTAGTAGAAGGAGGGAGGCAGTATGAGAAGTATTGGCCATACTTGGTCGCAGTTTGTCCTACGATCGATATTGGGTCTCGGGCGAGCAAGATATGCTGAGTGCAAGATGAAACCCACACCCGTCAATTTTTGCCTGTGGTAGAAGAAGCTGAGTGCAAGATGACGCGTTGCAAGATATGCTGGCATAGGATGATGATTGAGAGGGGTCGAAGATTGGCTGGGGCTGGCTATAGCAAGACACGATGCAAGGCTCACATTGGGTCCAAGTAAGCGCACTTCCCATATCGAACAGGATGGTCAGGTCCTTCGTCGGCGTGCCAAGGCCTATAGTCACAACGTAGCTGTAGCCGCTGGGCCCGTAACTCGCTGGGAGGTTTACGGTGGACTCCTTCGAATCACTGGTGCCACTGATGCTGTTGGAGACCTTGGATTGGATCCATTTCACCCTTGCCATGTCTTCGAGAAGTACCTGCGTGTGGTTGATGGGGCCACCATCGAACAGCTGAGAGCATGCTCCATACTTGTGAACTAGTTTAAGGGTTGAGTTCCCTGAAAAAGAAATAATGGAAGTCGCAAACGCATTAACAAGAGATTATATTACAGCGCAGAACTATGTCAGATGCAAGGAATGAGAATTCATTGGCAGCATACTATTGAAAATACTCATCAAAGCTCTCATGGTATCTAAGCAATCAAATTTTATGTTTATGAGTAGCTAATTAATTAATTGCATTGTGGTTGGAGTTTAACAGTCCTTATTAAGTAAACCATCTGTTGCTTCATGAATGATCATGCTATATTTTAGGGTTTCTTCATCCACCAACCTTAAGATTTGGTATCGTTATCCTTCCTTTTAGATTATTCTTTGCTATAAGCAAAAGATCTAGCCATCGGCTTTGTACATATATTTGGTCTCTGCACAATGATCAATCCCAAGTTAACCTAAAGTCGAGTCCACTTAGAGACTCGACCCCAATTGGTTAATTGGAGGAGATAAACAAGTGCACTTTTAACTTATCTTTGGTGCAACTCATACTCACTTAGCATGCAGGTCTGAATTTATCCTAGCTCAACTCACCTAAGGTCTTCACCTAAGTTTCTTGTTGATATCTCTGTCTTGCTCACTTTTGAAAGACTTTCAGCTCAATTCAGGGCTGTTCAATATTCACGTATCTGCTCTGATGGGGTGTAGTACATCATAATCAATGTGATTAGCAAAACGAAATGGAGTCATTCCCCTACAAACTCGTTGTTGCAACTTACAATAATTAGTTTGAACGAAGTTGTCATCGGTATACTTTGAGTAAATACTGATAGATTCAACAGATCACAACCCAAAAGTCAATCACTCATCGTTTTTAAGTTTGTAGAACAGTCCCACGGAATACCACGTTTGCACACACATAAGCACAAAGATACATACTCGGAGAGAGAGAGAGAGAGAGACGATTTGTAGTTGAAGCTGTGCAATTGACAGAAGGAAAAAGAGAGCTGACAGGGAAATCTGAGCTCCTTGGACATGAACCTTCTTCTCAAAAGAGCTATGAACGCTCAACACAAAAGCACACAGCAAAATGCTCATCAACTCGGACAAAAGAGAAGAAGCCATCTTTCTCATCTTCTATTTTCTCCCACAGCAAGGGCTCTTTATCACAACTCACAAAACGACAGTACATGCACATCCTTTTATAAGCTTTTCGATACCAAACTATCCTGTCAACTATACCCTTCCTCTACGTCACTCCCGTACTAAACTAGTAATTCATAGACACAATCTCATTCTCTTCTCCTAACTAATTGGGGGTTGACGTTGACCTTTCTACACGGCCCATTGAATTCAGAGGCAGTTTCTAATCCTGGATATAATCTTTATGTTGGGCCATCTTATATTCGGAAAAAAAAAGATTAAATTGATTGCTCATAATTCTCAGCCGAAGTACTGCTAAAGTGACCAAGTACTACTCTAGCACAACAAGGTAAAACTGTAGCAATTGAATATGTACAAAAATATGTGCGTGAATCGGCCGAGCAACCTACCCGAGTTTTAGACTCGTTTCTTATCCAGGACGTGAGATTTCTGGGATTATTCATGGGTCTAGAATTTACATTTCGAAAGTGGACTTCCTTGTCATGACAAGATAAGGTTACAAGGCAAATTGCAACGAAAGTAATAGACATTCACTTTACCAAAATAACAAAAAGCAAAAAGGAATATTTGTATTTTTCACCAGGGAAAAAGCCATAAAAAACCCCAAACTATATTGTTTTTGTGGTTGAAAAACCCAAAATTATGTTCACTGACACATTTATCTTGAACGTTTTTGTGACATTAAGAACCCCAAACTATGCTCATTGTGTACCCTAAATTTTTTCTCATGACATGAAATGATGCCGAAACGCGATAGAAAAATTGACTGAACAAGAAAATTCGACAGAAGACAATTCGTCCTCTAAATATGATTATCAAATCAAAATATCAAAAGTCTCCTCGAACGAAACCCTAAAACAAGCTTATATATCCCAAACCTAACCTTACTAGGATTAGTAAACATCAAAACGTAAAATTACGAAACTACCCTTTACTAAATTAACCCATAAAAAAAACTAAAAAAAAGAAAAACCCATCTAAACGACCCCGAATCGCGAAAATCCATTATTAGTCACGGCCAATGGCGTGAGTATTGATCAACACACCGTTTCGCTTCGGCCAACCAAATTTGAGCTCGATCCGACATCATTGACTTTAAGCCCACCGGTTCGTCCAGTTGCATAACGGGTCCGCCGGTCCCCTAGGTGCATCATCCTCCCTTGCTAGAGAAAGATTCGTCCTCGAATCTGCTTCGCCTTCATGGTCGTCGTCAATCTCCTCAGGATCTTCTTCTCCTTCAGGGTAGTAAGGTGACAAATCCGCTACATTAAAAGTTCCGGATACATTATACTTACCCGGCAATTCGATCTTGTAATCATTATCACTAATTCGCTCCAAAACTCTGAAGGGTCCATCAGCTATAGGTTGAAGCTTGCCAAACCTACCCGCTAGAAATCATTCTTTCCTAAGATGAATCCAAACTAGATCACCCTTCTTGAAGACGACTCTTTTCCTGTGTATATCCACGCGTTGCTTATACTTCATGTTCTGCCTGTTGATCTGATTATGGACCTGGGAATGCAGCTCTTTGATATGCTTTACATATTCTTCAGCTTTCGAACTAAATTGCTTGAGAACTGGTATCGGAGTGAGATCTAAAGGAGTAATTGGATTACGCCCATAAACCACCTCAAAAGGAGTCTTAGCTGTAATTCGGTTCTCTGATCTGTTATATGCAAATTCTGCCTGAGGTAATGCCAAGTCCCACTGTCACGGATTATCCCCAATCAAACTCCGCAGCAAATTCTCTAATCTTCGATTGACAACTTCTGTTTGACCATCAGTCTAAGGATGATGAGATGAACTAAACTTCAAACTTGTACCCATGTACCTCCAAAGAGTGTGCCAGAAGTGACTCACAAACTTCACATCACGATATGAGGTTATGGACTTAGGAATTCCATGCAGCTTAACAATCTCCTACAGAAACAATCAAGCAACCTGTGAAGCATCATAGGACTTGCTACACGGGACAAAGTGGGCCATCTTCGAGAATCTATCGACAACCACCATTATTGAATCCTTACTCCGTTGCATTCTTGGTAAACCCAAGACAAAGTCAAGACTGACATCCTCCCACGGTGCAACCGGAACAGGTAGAGGCATATACAATCCTGCATTAGTACTCTTGGTTTTTGCCACATGACATACCCTGCACCTCACTATAAAACGTGTCACGTCACGCTCTATCCGAGGCCAATAAAAATGTTTACTCAACAAGGCCTTCGTCTTATCCATGCCAAAGTGCCCAGTTAAACCGCCTGCATGTCCCTCAATAATAATAGATTCCCTCAAAGAACATTAAGGAATACACAACCTGTTACCTTTAAATAGGTAACCCTTCACGGTTTGAAATTGCTGAAAAGGCTCCGTTTTGCTCTTCCTCCAAATATCCCCAAAATGAGGATCATCAGCATATAAATCTTTAAAAGTATCAAATCCTAGAACTTTTACCTGCATCGTAGATAGCAAATAGTGTTTTCTGCTCAATGCATCTGCCACACTATTTAGCACTCCTGCTTTATGCCTGATGGAAAAACTAAAAACTTGAAGAAACTCTACCCACTTTGCATGCCTTGCATTCAATTTGTGCTACCCATTGATGTATTTCAAGACTTCATGATCAGAAAATAAGATAAACTCTTTTGAAATAAGATAGTGCCTCCAATGCTCCAAACTCCTCACAATAGCATAAAATTCTTTATCATAAGTTGAATATTTCCTTTTCACCTCGTTTAACTTCTCATTAAAGAATGCTACAGGTTTACATTTTTGACTTAAGACACCCCCAATACCAACACCTGAAGCATCACAATGCACCTAAAAAATCTCATTAAAATCAGGAAGCACGAGAACAGGTGCTTCAGTCATCTTCTTCTTTAATAATTGAAAGGCAGCTTCTGCCTCCTTAGTCTATACAAATTTACTTCCTTTCAGACAATCCGTCTAAGGTGCAATAATAGTACTGAAATCCCGAACAAATCTCCGATAAAAAGACGCAAGCCCATAAAAGCTACGTACCTCATGAATATTTTTTGGAATCTCTCAATTTGTAATAGCCTCAACCTTAGCTGGGTCCATATGAATGCCCTCGTTAGTTACAATATACCCCAAAAAGGTCATACGATCAGTCAAGAAGTGACACTTCTTGGTATTAGCATATAATTTATGCTCCCTCAAGATCTTGAACACCCTTCTCAAATGCTGCAAGTGTTGATCAGTCGATGCACTATAAACCAAAATATCATCGAAATATACAACGACAAACTGGCCAATAAAAGGACGAAAAACCTGATTCATGAGTCTCATAAAGGTGCTCGGTGCATTAGATAACTCGAAAGGCATCACCATCCACTCATAAAGACCATCTCGAGTTTTAAAAACGGTCTTCCATTCATCTCCAGGACGTACTCTAATATGATGATATCCACTCCTCAAGTCTATCTTCGAAAAGATAGTCGCTCCATGCAGTTGATTAATTAAATCATCAAATCACGGGATAGGAAAGCGATACTTGATCGTGATCTTGTTAACAGCTCTGCTATCCACGCACATTCTCCACAACCCGTCTTTCTTAGGAACCAACAAAGCTGGCACTATACAAGGGCTCATGCTATCTTGAATTACACCTTTTTCTAATAGTTCCTGCACTTGCCTCTGCATCTCCTCATGCTCCTTAGGATTCATTCTGTAAGCTGCTTTATTAGGAATAGCAGCTCCTGGAACGAGATCTATACAATTCTGAATATCCCTCATGGGTGGCAATCAAGGTGGCAATTCCTCTGGTATGACATTAGCAAACTCCTCAAGTATAGGTAGAATTTGAGTTGAAATTTCTGGACTATCAAGATTCTGCTCCATAACTACAATAGCAAAAAGCTCTAGGGCATTCACCGCTTCCTCCTGGAACTCTGATTTGGAAAGCAGATTACTTTTTCCATCTTTTCTCAAATCTGAAGGACCCAGAGTAATGATTCGGCCATCCTTCTTGAAAGTGTATGTATTTTTGATTCCGTCATGCTGTGTTTTCCTATCAAACTGCCAAGGTCTTCCTAATAGAATATGACAAGCATCCATTGGAACTACGTCACCCCACACTTCATCAGTATATTTCTTTCTAATTGAGAATTGCACTAAACACCTCCTGCTCACTTTTACCTCATTCCCCTTCTTAAGCCATGACAACTTATAGGGTTGAGGATGTTCGATAGTTTTCAAACTCAACTTTTCTACCATAGTGGTAGATATCACATTCTCACAACTTCTCCCGTCAATGATCATACTATACACCTTTCCCCCACTAGTGCACTTAGTATGAAGATATTATGCCTGAGCCACGATTCATCATCTACCTCAGCAATATTTAAAACCCGACGCACAACTAAAAACTCACCAGAATCTGCATAGATAATGTCCTCCGGATCTGGATCCGCATCTGCTTGCTCTCCATCAGATTCATCGTAAGTTGGGTCTTCATCGAAAGTTGGATTATCTACCACTGTCACAAACTGTCGATTCGGATAATCAGCAGCAAAATGCTTGAGTCCTTGATACTTAAAACAACGCTTGCCTGCAGCTCCTCCCCTGCTAGATCCTGTACTACTCTACTCTCCTTTTGTTACAAATTTTGAATCAGCGCCCTTAACTGCTGCCGAGGCTGAAGAACTCCCTGTTTTCCCCCAGGACTCTTTTTCCGATCACTTGAAACTGCTGCCTGACCACTTAGAACCGCTACTAGACCACTTGGACTTACTGTTTTTTCTTTTAAACTGCCCCTCCACCTTTAGGGCTAGTCTGCACACATCCTCATATGTCCAATACTGCTGTAATTGGACGACATCAGAGATCCCATATCGCAGCCCTGCCAGATATCGTGCAATCATCTGCTCGTCTTCCTCTGCCATATCACAACGCATCCGCAAGCGATCAAATTCTTCTGTAAATTCCTCAACTGTTTTATCATCTTGCTTGACGTTATGATATTCGATAAACGCCTCTTGCCTATAATGGGTAGGCAAAAATTTTTTCTGCAATAACTTTTTTATCTTCTCCTAGCGATCCACCTTCGACTTCCCCTCTCTAGCACGTTGCTTTTTCACGTATTCTCACCAAATCGAAGCATGTTTTCGCAGCCTAATAGCCACTAATTTCACTTTTTGCCCCTCAGTTAGGTCTTTAAGATCAAAAATCTATTCTACCGTATGTAACCAATCAATAAACTCATCAGGATGAGTCTTACCATTAAATTCAGGAATCTCGATCTTCATTCCAAAATTTTGAGAAGAGCGCTGGTTTTCAGGTCGTACTCCTCGATTCCGCCCTTAATTCAGAACCCCAAAAGGGTTTACGTAATCCTCTTCATCATCGGATGGATCCTTAGATTCTGCTTCTTCGGATTGAACGCCCAACCTCGCCTCCGCAAGTTGTCGCTCCAAATCCTAGATTCGTCTTCTCTGTTCTTCAATTTCTACGTCTCGCAGATCTCTTAGACGCGATTGGTTGGCTACTTCAGGAACGCCTCCACGCCCCCGGCCAACACGAGCCCGCCATCCACGACCGCGATTCTGTTCAGCCATTGATTCAAGCAACTTGGCTCTAATACCAATTGATATCAAAATGCGATAGAAAAATCGACTGAATAAGAAAATTCGACAGAAGATAATTCGTCTTCCAAATATGATTATCAAATCAAAATATGAAAAGTCTCCTTGAACGAAACCCTAAAACAAGCTTATATATCCCAAACCTAACCCTACTAGGATTAGTAAACATCAAAACGTAAAATTACGAAACTACCCTTTACTAAATTAACCTATAAAAAAAACTAAAAAAAAGAAAAACCCATCTAAACGACCTCGAATCGCGAAAATCTATCGTTAGTCACGGCTAATGGCGTGAGTATTGATCAGCACGCCATTTCGCTTCGGCCCACCAAATTTGAGCTCGATCCGATATCATTGACTTCAAGCCCGCCGGTTCGTCCAGTAGCATAACAGGTCCGCCGGTCCCCTAAGTGCATCATGAAAATCCCAAACTTATACCTGTGTGACATATTTATCTTCCGTTAAGGTTCCATCATATGATATTTTAACCAAAACAAAGTCATTTTTGTTTCACTTAAGCCATGTGGGGCCATATCAACTCCGTTTACTGTCCAACGTCCATGTTACCAGATTTTTAACAATGCTAATTGGTAGAACATTGACGTAGGATAAATATATCACACATGTAAAAGTTTGATATTTCTAGTGTCACAGAAAAAGTTTATAGTAAATATGTCCCAATATACATAGTTTTGGGATTTTGGTGGTTTTTGCCCTTTTCACTATCTCTAACATTCCCATATTGGTAAGTGTAGAGGTATGCGGCTTCCAGTTTAGGGAGGGTGGCCGTGATCATGGATAAAGGTTGTGTGTTTTCTAAAAGGTAGTTTTTGGAAGAAAAACCTACGTACTTCTTCAAATTCAAACTTACACATGACATTCATAGATTAAATCGAGCTACCTTGTACAAGAAACCTGCAATGGAAAATTGATGTGATCCGAAACAGTTAATATATCATAGTTTACACATAACTTATTAACATAAGCTTTTGATCGGGAGATGTAGATTGATGTATATTTATAGTACAAGATTACTTTTGCTAGTATGCTTATAGAAACCAAAAAAAATGCTAGATTTGTTCGAGAACACATAATTGATCATCCAATATTATTTTCCTTAAAAATAAAGGGCGAAATAACTGTTGGTTCTGCGAAAGGACATGTGGATGCTCTTTGATCTTTGATAAACATGTCAATTATTTGCTCGGAACCATCGTTCTCGTTGTTATTTTAGTCGCGCCATCGTCATTTAGAAAATGACATCCCCTTCCTCAGATTTGTATTGAGAATACTACTGGTAATCTAATCAAAGGAAAAGAGAAAGAAAAGAAGAACTTTAAGCAAGACTCACTCTTCGGTTTCTTTCATGTCAATGGGATTACACCGTAATCAAGTGATGTTATAAGGTTTATTTCGTGTCTCTTTACTGTGTTGGTTCCGGTTGCCTATTCCTTTGTACTTGCAGCTTGTGGCCTTATCATAGCAACACTCCGTACGAGGCTGACAAGCAAAGGACTTGCAGAATACTGTATGCACGAGTTCAACAGGTGAGAGAGAGAGAGGCCACCAAGGTTTTGGCTCGGATGAGAATGGAGTTTGCCCGTTTTTCTTGCGATTTCGAATTCAAATTTCGTCGAGGACTTCGGACGTAACATTCAGAACGTATTAAGTAGATATGGAGAAGTGGGCTTCTAGAATCCGTTGGGAGGTGCACTGGTCGAGTTGCGCGAAAACATCCTGAGCGCCACCTAATCGGAGAAAGAGACTAAAGGGACAAGTGTCTCTGTTTGGGCCCAACCATTGGGGGGAATTATCTCTGCGACATGAATGACGGGCTTAATGTCGCGAATCTTTGCCGTGGAACATCCACAAAAATATGTGGTGATTGATGATAGGATATTTCATGAGTACCGGTTAAAAAAAGGTTCTAATACTTAGTAAGAACAGATCATGGAGATGTACCTTTTGTTCCTATTAAATGAGTGGTCCAGCATTAACCATACTTCTTAACACTAGATTATTATATTTTTTAAAAATATATAAAGCAAATAGATGATTTAAAAAAAATTGGAGTAGAGACTATGATGGGAAGTGTACTTTCTCCATCACGGACTCTTAGAGAAGTCCATTATCCAGGTTTAATGCATTCGATGATTTGTCTTAGATATGCGCCATTGAAACAGAATATGAAATTAAAAGATTAATTATTTATGTGAGATCTGAATTGAAAATTAAGGTAACCGGGGAACACTCTCCCTAAGATTTTATATAGTGGTTATCTTAACCTTAGGATTCATTGCTTCCTTGATGCTGCTGCCGGCCAACCCTACTAGGAATTGGTGGGCAATATACACACCTTATTTAATGTCCCAGCGGTCAGACAATCCCAAGTTCCCCCAATTCCCCCTTGGATATTTGTCTTCTCTAGGAGGGATGGAATATCCCCTAGAATGCTTTACATCCCCTAAGACCTAAGGGACAGACCTTAGGAGATGAGCCCTTTAAGGACCTGCTCAGGTTCAATTTATCTTAGATATGCATAATTGAAACAGAATATGAAATTAAAATATTATTTATGTGGATTCTGAATTGAAAATGCTGAACGTACGCACTTTCTTCAATTCAATTAGACCAAAGTTAAAGAAATGATTGATCTCTTTTTGAATATTAGAAGCATTAATAGATGAATAACTGAGCGTCTAAGCATTACATGTCAGAGCCTATTTTGACTTTGAAAGAGCTTAATTTTAAGCAACAAAATAAACAAATAAATTGCACGAGTAGTCTCTGGTTTTCACAAATGACGATTTTGCACATCACCATTTGACAATCTAAGTTTCCCCTTTTAATGACACTCCATGCAAATTCATGCAAGAATCTAGAGAGAGAGAGAGAGAGAGAGAGAGAGAGAGAGAGAGGTGACCGTTGGAAGTCGAAGCTTTGCCGTCAGGAGAAGGGAAAAGAGAGCTGACTCGGAGGGTGATCCCGTCAGCTCCATGGACGACACAGCCCTTCTCATTTGAGCACAGAAGGCAAAGGAGAGAGACACAGAGCAGGATCTCGATGAGGAAAGAGGAGTGTGGCGAAGCCGCAATCATCGTCGTTTCTTCTTCTTCTTCTTTTCTTCTTCCCTTTCTCCAAGTAATATGGAGTCGCCTCCACAAGTCACAGAAAATGCTTTTGCTGTTGTGTGTCCACCCTTATCTGCCTCTTTGCAAACATTATCGTTTGGTGAATCGGGATTTTCCAAGGTGCTTCAATTAGGGTCCCGCGTCCCCTCCATTGACGCTTCTCTCATGCTCAAATTTGTCTTACGTTTCGTTTTTGTTTGCGAGATTGATTAGTTGCGGCTCCTCTAATTGATCCTTCTATAAGCAATGGCGTAACGAATCCGTTCAGGGCAAGTTTTGCTTTCGATTGGTTTTTATTGGCCAAGTTCGCGGCTCTCATAGTTCGACTTTATTTAACGCGAAATATCTATGACGTGTTAAATATATTTAAACATTGACAGATTAAAACCCTATATGATGGTTTATCGACGTTAGCTCATTATCTACTCTATGTACATGAAATTGATTAGTTTTTTAAAGGGATTTTCGGACATTTTAGTCGACATAGTCAACTTTTTTTTTACACATTTTATCTCGTGGTCATGAAGTACTCCAGTTTGTTCCTTTTTCATCCCATATGATTCTTGACTCTTGTGGTTGGACGCGAATACCAACTTTTGCGCAATGGACACGTTTTATTTATCTCCACATACACATAAGATCATTACAGTTCCAACATGTTAAGTGCAAATCCTTCTTATCATGCTATTTTCATTATCGTGCGTAGATTCTTGGGAGGAATAATAGTCTCTGAAAGTCGAACTGACATAGACCGTCATGTGTGGTCCGTGTCATCTCTCTTATTTTCTTTGTTTTCCCATCTCTTTTTCACTTCACGTGGTCCTAGGATACTTATTTGCATGTGTTGGGGTCCTAGGATGCTGATTTGCATGTGTTTGTGATGCTTCAACTCTCTCGCCGCTTTCGTAAAGCTTCGATGTGAATCGGAAAGCTACGGAGAAGAAGATGTTTCGACTTTCACCGGTTTTGTGAACTATTTTCGTGGAATTTAGATGTGAACGAGTTATAGAGGAGTCGCGGAGTCGTGGGAAGCTTCAATGTGAAAACAAAGGAGAAGGAGAGCATAGGGATTTTTGAAAAATAGCTTTTATATTATGTATAAGAGAAATCCTATCCGGTTCCATCCACATTCCTAGGATTTTTTTAGTTAGGCTATATCCCCTCTATATCCGACTTTATTCTTTCTTGGATAACTACCAAACATGGGATATCCTGACTTTTATTTGGCGTTTTATTCGGACGACCAAATGCAGCATTTGGGATTAAAGATTGGACCATCATTTAAAATTTGTTTCCTTATTTGGGTGTGGCGATATTTAATATAATCAATGACGTAGGGTGTTAGATTTTATATGCCATTAGAGGCACATGTATCTTATAAAATAAATATAAAAAAGATTGCATTGTGTTTAGTTTAGACTATGTTTATGCATATTTCATAATTTAGAAATTCCTATCATAAATGGATTAAGAATCACGAAGTAACTTAGGAAAAGCACAAACTTCAATATAGTGCATATCTAGGATTTAATATACATAATTTCCTAACTGGTTAAAGTCATTTTAGGCAGTTTCCTATTTGAATTCATAAAAATAAATACCAAAACATAATTAGCATCGCATTGTTAGGTCATCTTTTAATAAAAGTCATTAGGTGTCCTAAAATTTAGTATTTTATTTTTGTCAGAAAAGAAAATACAAAATCTCTCACATAGTTTAAATAATATGATTAGTTCATTATTGTTGACA
Source organism: Syzygium malaccense (assembly GCA_031216405.1). Classification (NCBI taxonomy): domain Eukaryota; kingdom Viridiplantae; phylum Streptophyta; class Magnoliopsida; order Myrtales; family Myrtaceae; genus Syzygium; species Syzygium malaccense. Next base: position 15,060,419 of record CM062255.1, on the reverse strand, counting down.
CCTAAATTTTAACTAGTCATTTAGGAACAATTGCATAGAAAATTAGGAATCGACCTCAACCCCTAAACAAAAAATATTAGTTAAATTGCATTTCATTAATAGTTAATTAGGCCCATATAGTTTGCACATTTATCGGACATACGGTAGATGGACTCGAGCGAATGGTTCTGAGCTTAATTCAATCAAACCCATGACCAAAAGTCACATGTTTTGCACGTGTGATCTTCGGTCGCAAGAGATCTTCTTTATATATATTTCTCTATCACACGGAGGACCAAGAAGGAAGGGAGATTCATTATATTTGGCCGTATTGACAGAAGATAGGAGGGAGTAATATCCTATCTGCACATATCTTTAATCCATGGACAGTAATTGGCAATATATCTTTTGGAAATTCCATTAAAAATCTTGGGCGTCATGACAAGGCAAGGGGGAACATTCTTCACCGAGGCAAGGGCAATATATAAAGGAAAGAGGAAGTGTATCAGCAGATTTTGTTTCTTGGTATCTTTGTGCAAAGGAAAAAAATATATGAAGGATACAAGAAGAGGAAAATGGAATCGGTCAACGTGGGGCATATATAATTGGAATTACGTTTTGGCGTCATGGGCACAAGCAAAAAGGGAAGAAGCCAAACGTAATATATTTTAAATATTCTTCTGTGGGTCTCTTTCTAAAAAAGGCCTAGACATTCTCACTTATAAAAGGATCACGTACGGACAAGGGGGGGTGGGGTGGGGGGGCTTTCTTTGTTGGATAGACAACACACGAAAAAAACAGCACACGCGAGATTGAGAGAGAGAGTTGGCTGCATATACGTGCAGCCGCTACGCTGCTGCGTTCGCAACGCCCTACCACCATACCCGCGTTGCCTGACGCCCACCGCTTCGCCGCCGATCGTTCCAGAGGTGCCATGGCTCCCACACCGATCTCCACCAATCATCACTGCCACCCAACCGCGACGAAGAGCCGTTGTTGTTAGCTCGATGACGCTGCTGTCCCGAAGCCCTGCCGACGACCTGCTGCCCCAATCTGACAATTCACTTTTGCTATTTCTGTTCTTCGTTCGGTGATGTTATGCTCGTCACCGATACGTCAAGCAAGCCTTGACATTCCACGGTCAAATATCTGAGGAGTCAACCTACACACAAATCATTCAGTAAGTTTCCCAAAGAAGCCGCTAGTGATCTCCCCACCATCGCCGCGAGACACTTTGTTTTGCAGCTTTCTTGCGAAGCGTCGTCGCTGGTCATCCTCACCGCGATTTTTGACGTGAGCCGCTCGAGCATCACTTGCCTTGACCGAGCATCACCGTGAACCACCATCGAGACGAGCTGCTCGTGATCCATCGCCAGTCCGCCCTATCTCGATCCGCGAGTCCAAATTTGGAAATATCTCGAAATTAGGTAAGGATGTTATCCAATATTTTTAGAATATTTGGTCTCTTAAATTGAATATTTTGAATATTCCGTGATTATTACGTGATTGACTAGATACCTTAGGATAATTTTATGGTATCCGCAATATTCGAAAACACCCAAAATTAGGAATCATTCCTAATTTGGCAACGTATCTAGACGACTATCCTACCTTATCCCTAAGGTACGATACGCGGCGATACAGAAAATCATTATCTTATCCATAATCACTTGTATATGATAATAAATTTTATTTGCTTTCCAAATTTGAACAATCTACTTTCTATCGATATCTATAACCCTATAGATATGATCGTTAGTTTGATTTCTTTGCCTTATCTGAATTTGAAGAATCTTGCGGATTGCATGGATTGTTTGAATGTGGTTATTATCTTTGTTTGATTTTTTTAATAAAGAAAATCCAAAAAAATGTTAGTTAGATTTAAATTAGAAGTTTTGCATGTTTAGGGAACCCTAAATGTATCTAGAAGATAGGATAATTATTTAATTTAAATTAGGACTTGAGATAATTTATTTCCTAGTTTAAATTAGTTGTTATTCTAATCCTAATAGATTATTTAGGTTATTTTAAAATTTCGAATTTTAATAAAAATCCCCAAAAAAAAGAATTACTTTAGGATAGATCAAATCATTTTCTCTGGGATAGATTGCATGTTGATTTGTGTATTTTTAACTCCGAATTTCAATGAGAAAAATACAAAAAAAAGTAAATCATTTTTCCATCATTAGAATTAGGTCACGTCGTCGCATAACATATAGTTCGCATGCTAGATTGCATTAATCGCATGTCATTTTTTGCACGCCATTGCATATAGGTTAATTTGCATTTTAATAAAGCGTAAACCCAAAAGAACCTTTCGAGTGTCTTGTTTTGTTAATTAGAAATCATATTAGGATTGTCTGTATGATTTTCTACTAACAATGCAGATGCTAGCGTTGCATTAAGGTAAGTCATTCTCCTAGTCTTCCAATCTATTTACTGCTTTCTTGGGTGTTAAATTGATGGTTTGCGCACTCGCATCAACATCTCACATGTTAGTGATTAAGTAATAATTTGGATTCAAACTGCCTGCATAAATATTTTTGAAAAGAAAAGGTACCGAAAGGGCGTTAGACTAGATCTAGCGTAACCAAGTCCCCGACCTTAGAATCTCTGATTCGTAGGAATAAAACATATCTCCCTATATTTTATTTAGGTTTCTAATCGACCTACCATAAATAGATTAGTGGCGACTCCAAGTATGAAAACTTTTGCATGTTAAAAACTTAAATCCTAAGTTGCGAGTTGATAGGGCTTGGGAGGGTCCGAGTTAAGCTTAGACTTAATAATCCATTAGCTTGAGGAATTTTAGGTCGCAACAGCTTGGCGACTCCACTGGGGACTTGAGTTAAAACTCTTAACGGACTTAGGCCAGTTTTTCTTTTAAAAAATTATTTTTGTTTGGCAGCGAGGATCCTAGGTACATCCCTAACATTTTAGGTGTTAAATGTTTTTGTAAAATGGGAGGTATAAGGGGAGGCGTGATTATTAACCATTGTTTTGCAGGGAGGTGTTTGGATATATGGTTTATTTTATGCAGGAAGTGTTGTATGATATAACCTGTTGTGCATACCTTGCATTACATTTCATCGCACACACTACCCGCTGCCGGACCTGGGCGGCACAGGTTTAGGATGGTATTAAGATAGCGAATACCCCGACCACACCCGTGTAGTACGGGCCATCCTTCTCAGTCTCAAAAGTTCTTTCATGGTGTCATTAAGTTCCCATCACGATTGCAACCCTTGCAACCCAGGTCGGCTCCTTGACTAAGCCGGAGTTAGGGGAACCCCGGCCTATCCACTACCATCACTTGTTTAGCCTGGTAATCCTCGCGTCTCCACTTTGCAAGCCAGAGTCTAGATAGAAATCGAACCTCACATTTCATGCGTATGTCTATGTGATTGCCATGGTCCTACCTGGTAAAGTAAGCCTTCTGAACCTTTATCTTGCGATTTACTTATTTTCTCTTTTATTTTGGGGTCGGTCCATGATGGGTCTAGATCGGTTTTCAATTCGAAAGTAATAATCATTGAGTCCTTTGAAAATAAAAAACGAAGAAGAAAGAAAGCTCTTTAGGAGAATTTATTTTCATTCTATGTCTTTTTTTTCCTGGATGTGTCATAGGTCATTATTTTCACAAGAGGTTGTCATCATTTTTATAACAAAAAATGGCGAAAAAAAAGCTTTAGAGAACTTGTTTTCAGTTCATAGTTTCTAGGGAGTCTTAATTTTTTGTTTTACTTGTTTTATGATTAGGGATTTCGATGCATCTATTTCCTAGGTTGTGTCTAGAGTGTTATTTATATTTCTTTGCTTAGAGCACTTTTCCATAAAGTCTCATTCATATACGAGTATTTTTATGAATAAATGAAGAATGAAAAAACTAGAAAGCGTGTCATGGACCAACCTTGTCTTGACCATGTGCTTATTTAGTTTATTTATCTTGAATTAGGTGACTACGGATCATCCATAGTTATCGATCCATCCCTCGAGCCTCACCAAGGGCAACCTCGCCGAGTTCCTTCGTTGTTGCTCCTCCGCCACCGTGAGCTCACCGCCCATCACAAACCGCAGCTCCATCCACCACTTGCCGTTCTCGCGGTGACTGCGGCTTCTCTAGGTGTGGCGGCTAAACTTTAACGAATTGGACGAACTCCCCCGTTAAACACCTATGACGATATCTAGGTGTGGCGGCTAAACTTTAACGAATACTTCAGACGATAACTAGGTATTTTGTTAAAGTCGGAACGAACTCCATTTTGCTAAATCTTTCTCTCGGGCACCCCAAACGATAACTAGATGCCTCGAACTTTCTTCATGTGTCTTGACTGAATTGCAGGTCACTGGAGCCCCCCAACATTTTATCAGGCAATATCTTTGGGACAATGCCCAAGTGATTGTCAACCTACAAAGTCGGAGTCATGCCTCGAATTACGCTACCACTCTTGTCAGGTAAGTAACTCCAGGTATGTTTTATTCACGCCAGCATGCATCATTTCTTATTGCATTTCAAAGTGGGACTCATACTCCCACAAAAAATAATATTCATTACATTTGTATAGTCAAAATTTAGGTATCATTTAGTTTTGAATGCAACATCTTCGAGCTCACCTTCAAAGAGGGGCAGCTGTTGACACCTAAATTTTAACTAGTCATTTAAGAACAATTGCATATAAAATTAGGAATCAACCTCGACTCCTAAACAAAAAACATTAGCTAAATTGCATGTCATTTATAGTTAATTAGGCCGATATAGATTGCACATTTATCGGACATATGGCAGATGGACTCGAGAGAATGGTTCTGAGCTTAATTCAATCAAGCCCATGACCAAAAGTCACATGTTTTGCAGGTGTGATCTTCGGTTGCAAGTGATCTTCTGTATATATATTTTTCTGCCACATGAAGGACCAAGAAGGAAGGGACATTCATTACATTTGGCCGTATTGTCAGAAGATAGAAGGGAGTAATATCCTATCCGCACATATCTTTAATCCATGGACAGTAATTGGCAATATGTCTTTTGGAAATTCCATCAAAAATCTTGGGCATCACGACAAGGCAAGGGGGAACATTCTTCACCGAGGCAAGGGCAATATATAAACGAAAGAGGAAGTGTATCAGCAGATTTTGTTTCTTGGTATCTTTGTGCAAAGGAAAAAAATATATGAAGGATACAAGAAGAGGAAAATGGAATCGGTCAACGTGGGGGATATATATTTGGAATTACGTTCTGGGGTCACGGGCACAAGCAAAAAGAGAAGAAGCCAAAAGTAATATATTTTAAATATTCTTGAGTGGGTCTCTTTCTAAAAAAGGCCTAGACATTCTCACTTATAAAAGGCCGGGGAAGGGGGGGGGGGCGGGGGGCTTTCTCTTTTGGATAGACAACACACGAAAAAAAAAGCGCACACGAGATTGAGAGAGAGAGTTGGCTGCGTACATGTGCAGCCGCTACGCCGCTGCGTTCGCAACGCCCCGCCGCCGCACCCACGTTGCTTGACACCCACCGCTTCGCCGCCGATCCTTCCGGAGCTATCGTGGCTCTCGCACCGATCTCCAACTACCGCCGCTGCCACCCAACCCCGATGAAGAGCCGTTGTTGTTAGCTCAACGACGCTGCTGTCCCGAAGCCCTGCCAACGATCTGCTGCCCCAATCCGACGATTCACTTTTGCTATTGCTGTTCTTCGTGAGTAATCCCTGTTGCTGTTCTTCGTTCAGTGATGTTATGCTCGTCACCGACATGTCAAGCAAGCCCCGACATTCCACGGTCAAATATCTGAGGAGTCAACCTACACACAAATCATTCAGTAAGTTTCCCAAAGAAGCCGCTAGTGATCTCCCCACCATCGCCGCGAGACACTTTGTTTTGCAGCTTTCTTGCGAAGCATCGTCGCTGGTCATCCTCACCGCGATTTTTGACGTGAGCCGCTCGTGTATCACCTGCCTTGACCGAGCATCACCGTGAGCCACCATCGAGACGAGCTGCTCGTGATCCATCGCCAGTCCGCCCTATCCCGATCCGCTAGTCCAAATTTGGAAATATCTCGAAATTAGGTAAGGATGTTATCCAATATTTTCAGAATATTTGGTCTCTTAATTTGAATATTTTGAATATTCCGTGATTATTACGTGATTGACTAGATACCTTAGGATAATTTTGTGGTATCCGCAATATTTGAAAACACCCAAAATTAGGAATCATTCCTAATTTGGCAACGTATCTAGACGACTATCCTACCTTATCCCTAAGGTACTATACGCGGCGATACGGAAAATCGTTATCTTATCCATAATCACTTGGATACGATAATAAATTTTGTTTGCCTTCCAAGTTTAAACAATCTACTTTCTATCGATATCTATAACCCTATAGATATGATCGTTAGTTTGATTTCTTTGCCTTATCTGAATTTGAAGAATCTTGCGGATTGCATGGATTGTTTGAATGTGGTTATTATCTTTGTTTGATTTTTTTAATAAAGAAAATCCAAAAAAATGTTTGTTAGATTTAAATTATAAGTTTTGCATGTTTAGGGAACCCTAAATGTATCTAGAAGATAGGATAATTATTTAATTTAAATTAGGACTTGAGATAATTTATTTCCTAGTTTAAATTAGTTGTTATTCTAATCCTAATAGATTATTTAGGTTCTTTTAAAATTTCGAATTTTAATAAAAATCCCAAAAAAAGAATTACTTTAGGATAGATCAAATCATTTTCTCTAGGATAGATTGCATGCTGATTTGTATATTTTTAACTCCGAATTTCAAAGAGAAAAATACAAAAAAAAAATCATTTTTTCATCATTAGAATTAGGTCACGTCGTCGCATAACATATAGTTCGCATGCTAGGTTGCATTAATCGCATGTCATTTTTTGCACGTCATTGCATATAGGTTAATTTGCATTTTAATAAAGCGCAAACCCTAAAGAACCTTTCGAGTGTCTTGTTTTGTTAATTAGAAATCATATTAGGATTGTTTGCATGATTTTCTACTAACAATGCAGATGCTTGTGTTGCATTAGGATAAGTCATTCTCCTAATCTTGCAATCTATTTACTGCTTTCTTAGGTGTTAAATTGATAGTTTGCGCACTCGCATCAACGCCTCACATGTTAGTGATTAAGTAATAAAATGGATTTAGACTGCCTGCATAAATATTTTTGAAAAGAAAAGGTATCGAAAAGGCGTTAGACTAGATCTAGCGTAATCAAATCCCCGAACTTAGAATCTCTGGTTCGTAGGAATAAAACATATCTCCCTATGTTTTATTTAGGTTTCTAATCGACCTACCACAAATAGATTAGTGGCGACTCCAAGTATGAAAACTTTTGCATATTAAAAACTTAAACCCTAAGTTGCGAATTGGTAGGGCTTGGGAGAGCCCGACTTAAGCTTAGACTTAATAATCTATTAGCCTGAGGAATTTTAGGTCGCAACAGCTTGGCGACTCTATTGGGGACTTGAGTTAAAACTCTTAACGGACTTAGGCCAGTTTTTCTTTAAAAAAATTATTTTTGTTTGGCAACGAGGATCCTAGGTACGACCCTAAAATTTTAGGTGTTAAATGTTTTTGCTGAATGGGAGGTATAAGGGGAGGCGTGATTGTTAACCATTGTTTTGCAGGAAGGTGTTTGGGTGTATAGTTTATTTTATGTACGAAGCGTCGTATGATATAACCTGTTGTGCATACCTTGCATTTACACTACACCGCACATACTACCCGCTGCCGAACCTGGGCGGCACAAGTTTAGGATGGTATTGAGACAGCGGTCACCCCGACCATACCCGTGTAGTACGGGCTGTCCTCCTCAGTCCCGAAAGTTCTTTCACGATGTCATTGAGTTCCCATCACGGTTGTAACCCTTACAACCCAGGCCGGCTCCTTGACAAAGCCGGAGTTAAGGGAACCCCGGCCTAACCACTACCATGACTGGTTTAGCCCGGTAATCCTCGTGTCTACACTTTGCAAGCCAGAGTCTAGATAAAAATCGAACCTCACATTTCATGCACATGTCTATGTGATTGCCATGGTCCTACTTGGGAAAGTAAGTCTTCTGAACCTTTATCTTGCGATTTACTTATTTTCTCATTTTTTTTGGGGTCGGTCCATGATGGGTCTAGATCGGTTTTCAATTCGAAAGTAATAATCATTCACTCCTTTGAAAATAAAAAACGAAGAAGAAAGAAAGCTCTTTTGGAGAATTTATTTTCAATCTGTCTTTATTTTCCTGGATGTGTCATAGGTCATTATTTTCACAAGAGGTTGTCATCATTTTTATAACAAAAAATGGCGAAAAAAAGATGCTTTAGAGTATTTGTTTTCAGCTCCTAGTTTCTAGGGTGTCTTAATTTTTTGTTTTACTTGTTTTATGATTAGGGATTTCGATGCGTCTATTTCCTAGGTTGTGTCTAGAGTGTTATTTATGTTTCTTTGCTTAGAGCACTTTTCCATAAAGTCTCGTTCATATACGAGTATTTTTATGAATAAATGAAGAATGAAAAACTAGAAAGCGTGTCATGGACCAACCTTGTCTTGACTATGTGCTTATTTAGTTCATTTATTGTTGACACCTAAATTTTAGCAACCATTTAGTGTAATTTGCATAGAAAATTAGGGATTAAATTTTTAACCCCTAAACAAAAAATATTTAATTTGCATAACATATAGTTTAAATTCATTTTAGATTAATTGCATTTTTGCATCGGACCGGCGGTGAATGAACGAGCTTAAATTTCATCGAATGGGACTCGGCTCGCTTGAAATGCAAAGGCCGGGAATTATAAGTCAAACGGGCTCGGATGTTTAATTTGAACTTAATTCAGCCCATTGTCATTAATTAATTCAGCCCATTTAAATTAAAGCCCAAGCCTAAGCCCATTAGGACTAAAAAGCCCATCTAATTGACCTAGGTTAATACTATATATACATTATTAGGTCAGGATTAATGGGGGGAACACAATTTTCAGATCAGATTTTTTTAGAGAGTGTGAGAGTTGAGAAAGAGGGAGAGAGAGAGAAAGAGACCGGCGTGCCTCCACACCGCCGGAGCCACCCTTCGCGCCGTCGCACGCCGTGCCCCGCAGCCGCGCCTCCACGCCGCCGGAGCCACTCCACGCCGGACGCCCCCGCTGTTGCACCGCCGCCTGCCGTGCGCCTGCTGCCGCCACTCCCTGCCGTGCCCGCCACCGCATGCTGCTGCCCCGAAGTCGCTGCTCCGCCGCCGTACGCCGCGCCCTGACGCCGTCGCATAGCCGCGCCTCCACGCCGCCGGAGTTACTTCACGCCGACGCTGCTGCTGCCGCCGCGCCTGCTGTGGCCGCCTCCCGCCGACGCCGTTGCTGCCGTGTGACGCCGCTGCTGCTGCCTCCTGCTGCCGCGTCCTGCCGCCTCTCCCGCCGACGCCGTGCCTGCTGCTCCCTGCCGCGCGACACAGCCGCGCCTGCCGTTGCCGCTGCCGCTGATCCTCACGCCGTCGCCGCCGCTGTTGCTTGCTGCTGCCGTGCCTGCTGCTCCGTGCCGCGCCACGCCGACGCCGCTGTTTCTTGCTGCTGCCGCTACCCCTCACGCCGTCACCGCCGCTGCTGCTTGCTGCTGCTTGCTACTGCCGCTGTCCCTCACGCCGACGCTGCCGCTGCTGCTTGTTGCTGCCGCCTTACGCTGACACCGCCGGTCCGTCATCGCCGCCGTTCCCGACGCCGCGCCGCCAGTCCGTCGTTCGCCGCTCATCCCGATCCGCAAGTTCGAACTTGGAAATTATCCGCAAATTAGGTAATTGAACATTATCCAATATTTTTTTTAGAATATTTCGTTTCTTAATTTTTGAATGTTTGAATATTCTGTGAATATTGCGTGGATTGCTAGATATCTTAGGATAATGTTTGCCTTGTTCGCGATATTTGAAAATATTCAAAATTAGGAATCTTTCCTAATTCAGCAACGTATCTGGACAACTATCCGACCTTATCCCTAAGGTATGATACGTGGCGATACGGAAAATCATTATCCTATCCATAATCCCTTGGATACGATAATGATTTTTATCTGCTTTCCAAATTTGAACGATCGACTTTCCGTCAATATCTATAACCTTATAGATATGACTGATAGCTCGATTTTTGTGCCTAATCCGAATTTGAAACGAATCTTGTGGATTGCGTGGTTGTTTTAAATGTGGATGCTATCTTTGTTTAAATTGTTTTTCCTTTTCAAATAAAAAAGAAAATTCAAAAAAATATCAGTTAGGATTTGAATTTGAATTTCGCATGTTTAGGAATCCTAAATATATCTAGACGATAGAGTAATTATTTAATTTAAATTAGGACTTGAGATAATCTATTCCCTAGTTTAAATTAAATAATTTTCTAATCTTAATAGATTATTTAGGTTATTTTTTATTCCGAATTTTCAAGAAAACCCTAAAAAATGAATTGTTTTATGGTAGATTAGGATAGATTGCATTCTTAATTTAAGTAATTTACTATTCCGAATTTTAACAAAAATCCCAAAATAAATCATGTTAGGACATATTAGGTCATCATAGGTTGCACGTTAATTTAGGCATATTTTTATTCCGAATTTCATCAAAAAATACCAAAAATAAATCATTTGCCCGTCATCAGAATTAGGTCACATCGTCGCATGACATATAGTTTGCATGTTAGGTTGCATTATTCGCATGTCAATTCTTGTACGTCATTGCATGTAGGTTAGCTTTCATTTAAATAAGTGAAAATCAAAAAATGTGGAGTGAACTGCTTGTTAATTAGAAATCATATTAGGTTGTTGATGTGATTTTCTAGCTAACAATGCAGATGCTTACGTTGCTTCGAGGTAAGTAATTCTTCCAAACTTGCAATTTATTCAATGCTTTCTTGGGTGTTAAATTGGTGGTTTGCGCACCCGCATGAACACCTCACATGTTAGTGACTAAGTTAAAAATGGATCCAAACTGCTTGCTAAAATATTTTTGAAAAGAAAAGGTACCGAAAGGGCGTTAGACTAGATCTAGCGTAATCAAGTCTCCGGGCTTAGAATCTCTGGTTCGTAGGAATAAAACATATCTCCCTATGTTTTATTTAGGTTTCTAATCGACCTACCACAAATTGATTAGTGGCGACTCCAAGCATGAAAACATTTGCATGTTAAAAACTTAAACCCAAAGTTGCGAATTGGTAGGGCTTGGGAGGGCTCGAGTTAGGTTTAGTCCTAATAATCCATTAGCCTGAAGAGAAAGGAAAATTTTTAGGTCGCGACATTTATCTTGAATTAGGTGACTACGGATCATCCAAAGTTATCGATCCATCGCTCGAGCCTTGCCAAGGGGCAACCTCGCCGAGTTCCTTCGTTGTTGCTCCTCCGCCACCGTGAGCTCACCGCCCAACACAAACCGCAGCTCCATCCACCACTTGCCGTTCTCGAGGCGACTGCGGCTTCTCTGCATAAACGTCGTCCTTATCTTTGTTTCTCAGAGTCCCATATGTCTGCTAGCCGCCAAGCCGAGACGCCCCTAGCTGTCAGCCATCACCGCAAGGAAGTTGATACTCGAGCTAAGTGATTATGGATCGTCAACCACTGGCCGTTCCTGCCTGGCCACGAGAGAAAATAGGTAATCAGAGTGAAGTGCTGAACCGCCTCGCTAATATCGAGAAGGACCTGAAGCAGGCCTCTGTCATTCTCCAACAACTCTAGAGGCAAATGGCGCATCTGTCGGACTGTTTGAAACAGCTCACCATGACCCGTCCCTTTCCTCAAGGGCTAACGGTGATGATTCAAATGAAGCCCTTCAGCACCGACCCAAATGACAAAGCAATCATACCTAACAATACTATTGAGTCCCCTGATCCTAGGGAGTTGAGCACCTTGCGTCCAAAGTTCGTAAAGCACAAACAAGGTAATCGGGATCCACTTGTTCCAACATCGTGCCCCCAGCAAGACAAAGCACGACTACTCCCTAGATGTCAAGACAGCCCACTGAGACACCCATTCTCTATTCAACAACAAGGCGCTAGAAGACAATTCACTCCTCTCCCCGGGTCTCTATCCCAAGTATTGACGATCCTCTAGGAAAAGAGCTTGCTTTCCACTGAGCCGAAGCGGCCTAATCTTAAGCGGTTCTCCAACTACAACCCATCCAAAAAGTGTGACTATCACTTGGGAGAAGTCGGTTACTCCACTGATGACTGCTATGATCTAAAGCACAAGGTTCAGGACCTCTTAGATACTGGGGCATTCACTTTCCGTGCTTCATGGCTCTGCCAAGGCCGAGACGATCTTCTCATAGTTCCAAACATCCAGACCACACCCCCGAGTCCTGCAAGAATGATACATGAAGACAAGGAGGTGATCGACACCCTGGGGCAACCGAGCGGCAAGTTCGACTACTACGTGAAATACTTGGCTCTCCCAAGCATCTATATTGACCCGCGTGATATTGTCTCCAATGGATGGGGAGGTATGGATGATCCAACACCTCCAGTGATAGAAGATCCTGATGATGCGATGAAGGGAATCACTGCCCTGTTCAATAACATGCTCATTAGAGCTATCGAGGAAGGATCATTGGATGGAATGGGTACTGGCCAACAAGAGTAACATCTTTACCTTTTTCCGCACACTCCCCTGCGCGGCAATTTTTACAGCTTTCTAGGGCTTGCCCCATCTCGGGAGCTGCTTTTCAAGACCTTTCTTTTCTAGGATTTGATTGTTGTAATTTCCATTCCAATAAGTGTAATTCATTCGGTGATAATAAATGAAATTACAAATTATTTTCATTTTTGAGAGCATGTTGAGGTACATCAAATCAGCTCGGTGATGATATCCAATCGATAAAAGAAAAATATAGATCAAGGAGAATTCTGAGGCCTGGGCTATGCTTCCTCGTGTTAAAACCTTTTTGAAAAAAATTTAGAAAAAGTCACCGAAAAAATCAAAAAACCAAAAAAGAAATCGAAAAGATAATACATTGTTTGGCCCTATTTGTCCTTCTGAACCCCTTACCTTATGTTTCAAGGGCAATCTTGTGACACGTGAAGGTATGGGAATAGTCCAATATGATGAATTATGTGCCGCCGAGCCTGATCTCGATGACACCGAAGAACTCGAAGATTCCTCGGAAATGCTGCGTGGCCTAGAACGACATGAAAGGTCCAAAGTTCTCACGTTAGACCAAACTGTCATTATTAACTTGGGTGATGCGGAGGAAACCAGAGAAGTGAAGAGAGGCGCAAATCCCCCTCAGAGTGAGACGAAACGCCCGATCCAGTTACCGCATGAGTAAGTAAGTCTTTCAACCAAAAAGTCCGCCCAAGACACTTCGAGATAAATGATCTAGTCCTAAGGAAGGTACTGCCAGTCTTTTCTGTTCCTGAGGGTAAATTTGCCCTAAACTACATCGGTCCACATATGGTTAAAAAGGTGTTTTCCGGAGGTGCCCTGATTCTCACAGAAATGGATGGTCGTGAGTTCTCCACTCCTGTTAATTCTGATGCTATGAAGATGTATTACCCCTGACAAAATCTAACATTTTGCAGCAACATTTTTCAAGTGTTTGGTTTTATATTCTGAGTTGCAAACATTTCACTGATGAATAAATGGTTTCAATCAATTTCAAGTTAAGATGTGTGCATTGGCTTTAAATTCTGCATGCTTATTTTGTCGGTCTGCATCATCGATTTCGAAAGGGGAATCTATTTGGACAATCTGATAACTCATGTGGAATGAATCGAATGTGTTGAATGAGGTATATCGGGATGCTGAAAGGCAAGCCCTATCTTATACACAGTCCCATGCACTAATTCCCAGTGAGTTGAGTGGAAATATTCCATGTCTGCAAAGTAAAGGGTTATCTCGCAAAAGGTACGGCAACAGAAGTGACGAAAGGCAATTCATTTCTCTATCCCAAACACCACAGGTTATCTATTGTTTCGCCACTTTGAGCCTAAACGCTTAGAGAAATCCTTTCAAATTACCCCTGTCAAGAACCACCCCACATCGGGACAAACTGGAGGTAAGCTAGCATTATAAGGTGAAAAATGAATAGAGATTGTCTTGCTATCACTTGCATCAATCTTCGAGTATTGCTTTTTCAGATGAATTCACACGAAGTTCAAGTCCCTGAGGATGACAAAGAGCATTTCTTTCTCTATCCTATACACACTTTATCCTTTGCTGAGCCCAATTGAGCCTTCAAATTCATTTCTTAAACCCAGTTGGTGATCATCCCCCACACTGGGGTAAGGTAAAAGCCATCATTGTCTAAGCAGCATATCCGGAGCGCCGATAGAAGACAGAAATCCTTGAAAGTCCAAATGGCGAGTCATTCAATCAGAGTATAGTTGGCCAATGTTTACATTGTAAACAACGTAAGTCAAGTGTAAAAAAAAAAGGGGCAAGAAAAAGGAGTGTGCCTGAAAAAAGCAAGGCCGATGCCCAATGAAAAAATAGGTGTGTCAAAATCATCTCCGGTGGGATAGTCATAGTCCTACAAATTTACAGAAGTGGTGAATTCAAGCCCAATAAGGCATTTACTGAAATGACAATGCTTGGGGATGACAAAGAAGACTGGTGACAATGCTGAGAAGATCACCAACTTATTCACCCCATTTATACACATTTGAGCCTAATGATCCATTCATTTTTCAACCCACGAGCCTAGCCTAAGTTACGTCCTTTACAAAGTCTCTTCAGAGTATGGCACTTGAACTAGCATAGAATTCGGATGTTTATAAGCTTAACTCGAAAAAATGCGAGCAAGTTCATTTCTATCTCATTTTACAAGGTTCTTGACTTATAAACCCGAAGACAATTGTGAAGTATTATTTTTTCAATAGCCTTGACTCAAAGAGTCCCCTTTTGCTAAGCCATTGATCAAGCCCACGTTACGGTCCTGACAAAGACCTCTCAGATTTGTAAGTTCATACCGCTTGCGAGAACACTCGAACCCTTGTTCACACGATGAAGGTGAGACGGAGTGATTCTCATAAATTAGCCGCTTTTCGATGAAAGTGAGTGAAAGCCCTTTCAGACCAGAAGTCCCTCATTTGACATTTTCAAGACACTCATTTATGAGTTCGGATTGTCTTATCATGATTTTCCCTAGTGAAATTTAGTAATGCTGATTTGACAAAACCGTCATGCATGAAAACCAGTTGAATTTATAGTGCATGAGTATATGTGTTCTTGATTGTCCATGAATTCATATTACATGTTACCTAAAATCGTATCCAGCAAGAGACACGCCCTCAAGAGTCGGAGATATCACCAGGTTAGTACATCTTTTATCCCTTGGATGTCTGTGACTATCCAGGTATCCCTAACCTATTCTAGCAATTATCAGGTCCCATATTTGATCATTTTGTTGCGATCTCTAGACGCCTGTGACGATATCTAGGCATCTATTGATCAAGCCTTTTTAGGTACCTCTGATGATATCTAGGTACTTTGTCAAGGAACCCCTGAACATTCGGGCTAGCTCCTAGTTCAGCCAATCGTTAAGTATCGGCGACGATATCCAAGTATTTATCGATCAAGTCCTTTCAAATATCTTAGATGATAACTAGATATTTTGTTAGGCACACTTTTCACACAATCTCGGGAAGATTCTCCCGTGTTGTACGTACGACGATAATTAGGTGCAGCGGCCAAATCTTTACGTGTACCTATGAGGAAGGTATATGCATTTCATAAAGGTCGAAATATTCTCCTAATCTCGGAAAGTTCCCCCGCATTTTACCTATGACGATAACTAGATGCAGCGGCCAAATCTTTATGAGTATCTATGAGGAAGGTATAGGTATATCGTAAAAGTCGGAACATTTTCCTAATCTATCTAGAGTTCCCCCGTGTCGCGCCCATGACGATAACTAGGTGTAGCGACCAAATCTTTACAAGTACCTATGAGGAAGGTATAGGTATTTCGTAAAGGTCGAAATATTCTTCTAATCTCGGAAAGTTCCCCCGCATTGTACCTATGACGATAACTAGGTCCATCGGCCAAATCTTTATGAGTATCTATGAGGAAGGTATAGGTATCTCGTAAAGGTCGGAACATTTCCCAATCTATCTAGAGTTCCCCCGTGTCGCGCCTATGACGATAACTAGGTGCAGCGACCAAATCTTTACAAGTACCTATGAGGAAGGTATAGGTATTTCGTAAAGGTCGAAATATTCTCCTAATCTCGGAAAGTTCCCTCGCATTGTACCTATGACGATAACCAGGTCCATCGGCCAAATCTTTATGAGTATCTATGAGGAAGGTATAGGTATCTCGTAAAGGTCGGAACATTTTCCCAATCTATCTAGAGTTCCCCCATGTCGCGCCTATGACGATAACTAGGTGCAGCGGCCAAATCTTTACAAGTACCTATGAGGAAGGTATAGGTATTTCATAAAAGTCGAAATATTCTCCTAATCTCGAAAAGTTCCCCTGCATTGTACCTATGACGATAACTAGGTGTAACGGTCAAATCATTATGAGTATTTATGAGGAAGGTATATGTATCTCGTAAAGGTCGGAATATTTTCCCAATCTACCTAGATTTCCCCCGTGTCCCGCCTATGACGATAACTAGGTGCAGCGGCCAAATCTTTACGAGTACCTATGAGGAAGGTATGGGTATCTTGTAAAGGTTGGAACATTCGTACGAATTGGACAAACTCCCTCGTTAAACACCTATAACGATATCTAGGTGTGGCGGCTACACTTTAATGAATACTTTAGAAGGTAACTAGGTATTTCGTTAAAGTCGGAACGAACTCCATTTCGCTAAATCTTCCTCTCGGGCACCCTAGACGATAACTGGATGCCTCGAACTTTCTCTGTGTGTCTTGACTGAATTGCAGGTCACTGGAGCCCCCCAACATTTTATCAGGCAATATCTTTGGGACAATGCCCAAGTGATTGTCAACCTACAAAGTCGGAGCCATGCCTCGAATTACGCTACCACTCTTGTCAGGTAAGTAACTCTAGGTATGTTTTATTCACGCCAGCATGCATCATTTCTTATTGCATTTCAAAATGGGACTCATACTCCCACAAAAAATAACATTCATTACGTTTACATAGTCAAAATTTAGGTATCATTTAGTCTTTGAATGCAACCTCTTCGAGCTCACGTTCAAAGAGGGGCAGCTGTTGACACCTAAACAAAAAATATTCGTTAAATTGCATTTCATTAATAGTTAATTAGGCCCATATAGTTTGCACATTTATCGGACATATGGCAGATGGACTCGAGCGAATGGTTCTGAGCTTAATTCAATCAAGCCCATGACCAAAAGTCACATGTTTTGCACGTGTGATCTTCGGTCGCAAGAGATCTTCTGTACATATATTTTTCTGCCACAAGGAGGACCAAGAAGGAAGGGACATTCATTATATTTGGCCGTATTATCAGAAGATAGGAGGGAGTAATATCCTATCCGTACATATCTTTAATCCATGGACAGTAATTGGCAATATATCTTTTGGAAATTCCATTAAAAATCTTGGGCGTCACGACAAGGCAAGGGGGAACATTCTTCACCGAGGCAAGGGCAATATATAAAGCAAAGAGGAAGTGTATCAGCAGATTTTTTTCTTGGTATCTTTGTGCAAAGGAAAAAAATATATGAAGGATACAAGAAGAGGAAAATGGAATCCGTCAACGTAGGGGATATATATTTGGAATTACGTTCTGGGGTCATGGGCACAAGCAAAAAGGGAAGAAACCAAACGTAATATATTTTAAATATTCTTGAGTGGGTCTCTTTCTAAAAAAGGCCTAGACATTCTCAATTATAAAAAGGATCATTCTCAATTATAAAAAGGATCATGTACAGACACGGGGGGGGGGGTCTCTCTTTTGGATAGACAACACACGAAAAAAAAAGCGCACACGAGATTGAGAGAGAGAGTTGGCTGCGTACGCGTGCAGCCTCTACGCCGGTGCGTTCGCAATGCCCCGCCGCCGCACCCGCGTTGCCTAATGCCCACCACTTCGACGCCGCTCCTTCCAGAGCTGCCGAGCCTCCTGCACCGATCTCCACCTACCGCCGCTGCCACCCAACCGCGACGAAGAGCCGTTGTTGTTAGCTCGACAACGCTGCTGTCCCGAAGCCCTGCCGATGTCCTGCTTCCCCAATCCGACGATTCACTTTTGCTGTTGCTGTTCTTCATGAGTCGTCCCTGTTGCTGTTCTTCATTCAGTGGCGTTATGCTAGTCACCGACACGTCAAGTAAGCCCCGACATTCCACGGTCAAATATCTGAGGAGTCAACCTACACACAAATCATTCAGTAAGTTTCCCAAAGAAGCCGCTAGTGATCTCCCCACCATCGCCGCGAGACACTTTGTTTTGCAGCTTTCTTGCGAAGCATCGCCTCTAGTCATCCACACCGCGATTTTTGACGTGAGCTGCTCGAGTATCACCTGCCTTGACCGAGCATCACCGTGAACCACCATCGAGACGAGCTGCTCGTGATCCATCGCCAGTCCGCCCTGTCCCGATCCGCGAGTCCAAATTTGGAAATATCTCGAAATTAGGTAAGGATGTTATCCAATATTTTCTGAATATTTGGTCTTTTAATTTGAATATTTTGAATATTCCATGATTATTACGTGATTGACTAGATACATTAGGATAATTTTGTGGTATCCGCAATATTCGAAAACACCCAAAATTAGGAATCATTCCTAATTTGGCAACGTATCTAGACGACTATCGTACCTTATCCCTAAGGTACGAAACGGGGCGATACGGAAAATAGTTATCTTATCCATAATCACTTGGATACGATAATAAATTTTATTTGCTTTTCAGGTTTTAACAATCAACTTTCTGTCGATATCTATAACCCTATAGATATGATCGTCAGTTTAATTTCTTTGCCTTATCTGAATTTGAAGAATCTTGCGAATTGCATGAATTGTTTGAATGTGGTTATTATCTTTGTTTGATTTTTTTAAAAAAGAAAATCCAAAAATATGTTTGTTAGATTTAAATTAGAAGTTTTGCATGTTTAGGGAACCCTAAATGTATCTAGAAGATAGGATAATTATTTAATTTAAATTAGGACTTGAGATAATTTATTTCCTAGTTTAAATTAGTTGTTATTCTAATCCTAATAGATTATTTAGGTTATTTTAAAATTTCGAATTTTTATAAAAATCCAAAAAAAAGAATTACTTTAGGATAGATCAAATCATTTTCTCTAGGATAGATTGCATGTTGATTTGTGTATTTTTAACTCCGAATTTCAATGAGAAAAATACAAAAAAAAGTAAATCATTTTTCCATCATTAGAATTAGGTCACGTCGTCGCATAACATATAGTTCGCATGCTAGGTTGCATTAATCGCATGTCATTTTTTGCACGCCATTGCATATAGGTTAATTTGCATTTTAATAAAGCGTAAACCCAAAAGAACCTTTCGAGTGTCTTGTTTTGTTAATTAGAAATCATATTAGGATTGTCTGTATGATTTTCTACTAACAATGCAGATGCTTGCGTTGCATTAAGGTAAGTCATTCTCCTGGTCTTGTAATCTATTTACTGCTTTCTTAGGTGTTAAATTAATGGATTGCGCACTCGCATCAACACCTCACATGTTAGTGATTAAGTAATAAAATGGATTCAGACTGTCAGCATAAATATCTTTGAAAAGAAAAGGTACCGAAAGGACGTTAGACTAGATCTATCGTAATCAAGTCCCCGAGCTTAGAATCTCTGGTTCGTAGGAATAAAACATATCTCCCTATGTTTTATTTAGGTTTCTAATCGACCTACCATAAATAGATTAGTGGCGACTCCAAGTATGAAAACTTTTGCATGTTAAAAACTTAAATCCTAAGTTGCGAATTGATAGGGTTTGGAAAGGCCCGTGTTAAGCTTAGACTTAATAATCCTTTAGCCTGAGGAATTTTAGGTCGCAACAGGTTGGCGACTCCATTGGAGACTTGAGTTAAAACTCTTAACGGACTTAGGCCAGTTTTTCTTTTAAAAAGTTATTTTTGTTTGGCAGCGAAGATGCCAGGTACATCCCTAACATTTTAGGTGTTAAATGTTTTTGCACAATGGGAGGTATAATGGGAGGCGTGATTGTTAACCATTGTTTTGCAGGGAGGTTTTTGGATGTATGGTTTATTTTATGCACAAAGCGTTGTATGATATAACCTGTTGTGCATACCTTGCATTTACACATCACCGCACACACTACTCGCTGCTGGACCTGGGCGGCACAGGTTTAGGATGGTATTAAGACAGCGGATACCCCGACCACACCCGTGTAGTACGGGCCGTCCTCCTCATTCCCAAAAGTTCTTTCACGGTGTCATTGAGTTCCTATCACGATTGCAACCCTTGCAACCCAGGTCGACTCCTTGACTAAGCCGGAGTTAGGGGAACCCCGGCCTAACCACTACCATCATTGGTGTAGCTCGGTAATCCCCGTGTCTCCACTTTGTAAGCTAGAGTCTAGATAGAAATCGAACCTCACATTTCATGCGTATGTCTATGTGATTGCCATGGTCCTACCTGGTAAAGTAAGTCTTCTGAACCTTTATCTTGCGATTTACTTGTTTTCTCATTTTTTTGGGGTCGGTCCATGATGGGTCTAGATCGGTTTTCAATTCGAAAGTAATAATCATTGAGTCCTTTGAAAATAAAAAACGAAGAAGAAAGAAAGCTCTTATGGAGAATTTATTTTCAATCTATGTCTTTATTTTCCTGGATGTGTCATAGGTCATTATTTTCACAAGAGGTTGTCATCGTTTCTATAGCAAAAAATGGCGAAAAAAAAATGCTTTAGAGAAATTGTTTTCAGTTCATAGTTTCTAGGAGTCTTAATTTTTTTTTTTACTTTTTTTATGATTGGGGATTTCGATGCGTCTATTTCCTAGGTTGTGTCTAGACTGTTATTTATATTTTTTTGCTTAGAGCACTTTTCCATAAAGTCTCATTCATATACGAGTATTTTTATGAATAAATGAAGAATGAAAAAACTAGAAAGTGTGTCATGGACCAACCTTGTCTTGACCATGTGCTTATTTAGTTCATTTATCTTGAATTAGGTGACTACGGATCATCCATAGTTATCGATCCATCCCTCGAGCCTCGCCAAGGGGCAACCTCGCCGAGTTCCTTCGTTGTTGCTCCTCCGCCACCGTGAGCTCACCGCCCAACACAAATTGTAGCTCCATCCACCACTTGCCACTCTCGCGGCGACTGCGGCTTCTTTGCATAAACGTTGTCCTTGTCTTTGTTTCTCAAAGCCCCATACGTCCGCTAGCCGCCAAGCCGAGACGCCCCTAGCTGTGAGCTATCTCGGCAAGGGAGTTGATACTCGAGCTACGTGATTAGGGATCGTCGACCACTAGCCGTTCCTGCCTAGCCACGAGAGACAATAGGTAATCAGAGTGAAGTGCTGAACCGCCTCGCTAATATCGAGAAGGACCTGAAGCAGGCCTCTGTCATTCTCCAACAACTCTAGAGGCAAACGGCGCATCTGTCGGACTGTTTGAAACAACTCACCATGACCTGTCCCTTTCCTCAAGGACCAACGGTGATGATTCAAATGAAGCCCTTTAGCATCGACCCAAATAACAAAGCAGTCATACCTAATAATACTATTGAGTCCCCTGATCCTAGAGAGTTGAGCACCTTGCGTCCAAAGTTTGTAAAGCACAAACAAGGTAATCGGGATCCAGTCGTTCCAACATCGTGCCCCCAGCAAAGCAAAGCACGACTACTCCCTAGATGTCAAGACAGCCCACCGAGACACCCATTCTCTAATCAACGACAAGGCGCTAGAAGACAATTCACTCCTCTCCCCGGGTCTCTATCCCAAGTATTGACGATCCTCTAGGAAAAGGGCTTGCTTTCCACTGAGCCGAAGCGACCTAATCTTAAGTGGTTCTCCAACTACAACCCATCCAAAAAGTGTGACTATCACTTGGGAGAAGTTGGTTACTCCACTGATGACTGCTATGTTCGAAAGCACAAGATTCAAGACCTCTTAGATACTAGGACATTCACATTCCGTGCTTCATGGCTCTGCCCTGGCCGATACGATCTTCTCATAATTCCAAACATCTAGACCACACCCCCGAGTCCTGCAAGAATGATACATGAAGAGAAGGAGGCGATCGACACCTTAGGGCAACCGAGCGGCAAGTTCGACTATTACGTGAAATACTCGGCTCTCCCAAGATTCTATATTGACCCGCATGATATTGTCTCCGATGGATAGGGAGGTATGGATGATCCAACACCTCCAATGATAGAAGATCCTGATGATACGATGGAGGGAATCACTGCCCTGTTCAATAACATGCTCATTAGAGCTATCGAGGAAGGATCATTGGATGGAATGGGCACTGGCCAACAAGAGTAACATCTTTACCTTTTTTCGCACACTCCCCTACGCGGGAATTTTTATTGCTTTCTAGGACTTGCCCCGTCTCGGGAGCTGCTTTTCAAGACTTTTCATTTTTAGGACTTGATTGTTGCAATTTCCATTCCAATAAATGTAATTCATTCGGTGATAATAAATGAAATTACAAGTTATTTTCATTTTTGAGGGCATGTTGAGGTACATCAAATCAGCTCGGTGATGATATCCAACCGAAAAAGAAAAATATAGT
Organism: Syzygium malaccense; assembly: GCA_031216405.1. Classification (NCBI taxonomy): domain Eukaryota; kingdom Viridiplantae; phylum Streptophyta; class Magnoliopsida; order Myrtales; family Myrtaceae; genus Syzygium; species Syzygium malaccense. Next base: position 15,037,807 of record CM062255.1, on the reverse strand, counting down.
CCAAGGAGAATTCTGAGGCTTGGGCTTCTTCATGCTTCCTCGCGTTAAAATTTTTTTGAAAAAAATTAGAAAAAGTCACCCAAAAAAAATCAAAAAACCAAAAAAGAAATCGAAAAAATAATACACTGTTTAGCCATGTTTGTCCATCTGAACCCCTTACCTTATGTTTTAAGGGCAATCTTGTGACACGTGAAGGTATGGGAACAGTCCAATATGATGAATTATGTGCCGCCGAGCCTGATCTCGATGACACCGACGAACTCGAAGATTCCTCGGAAATGCTGCGTGGCCTAGAACGACATGAAAGGTCCAAAGTTCTTACGTCAGACCAAACTATCATTATAAACATGGGTGATGCAGAGGAAACCAAAGAAGTGAAGAGAGGGGCAAATCCCCCTCAGAGTGAGACAAAACGCCCGATCTAGTTGCCGCATGAGTAGGTATGTCTTTCAACCAAAAAGTCCGTCCAAGACACTTCGACATAAGTGATCTAGTCCTAAGGAAGGTACTGCCAGTCTTTCCTATTCCTGAGGGTAAATTTGCTCTAAACTACATCGGTCTATATATGGTTAAAAAGGTGCTTTCCGGAGGTGCCCTGATTCTCACAGAAATGGATGGTCGTGAGTTCTCCACTCCTGTTAATTCTGATGCTGTGAAGATGTATTACTCCTGACAAAATCAAACATTTTGCAGCAAAGTTTTCAAGTGTTTGGTTTTATATTCTGAATTGCAAACATTTCACTGATGAATAAATGGTTTCAATCAATTTCAAGTTAAGATGTGTGCATTGGCTTTAAATTCTGCATGGTTATTTTGTCGGTCTGCATCATCAATTTGAAAAGGGGAATCTATTTGGACAATCTGATAACTCATGTAGAATAAATTGAATGTGTTGAATGAGGTATATCGAGATGCTGAAAGGCAAGCCCTATCTTATACATAGTCCCATGCACTAATTGCCAGTGAGTTGAGTGGAAAAATTCCATGTCTGCAAAGTAAAGGGTTATCTCGCAAAAGGTACGGCAATCGAAGTGACGAAAGGCAATTCATTTCTCTATCCCAAACACCACAGGTTATCCATTGTTTCGCCACTTTGAGCCTAAACGCTTAGAGAAATCCTTTCAAATTACCCCTGTCAAGAACCACCCCACATCGGGACAAACTAGAGGTAAGTCAGTATTATAAGGTGAAAAATGAATAGAGATTGTCTTGCTCTCACTTGCATCAATCTTCGAGTATTGCTTTTTCAGATGAATTCACACGAAGTTCAAGTGCCTTAGTATGACGAAAAGCATTTCTTTCTCTATCCTATACACACTTTATCCTTTGCTAAGCCCAATTGAGCCTTCAAATTCATTTCCTAAACCCAGTTGGTGATCATCCCCCACACTGGGATAAGGTAAAAGCCATCATTGTCTAAGCAGCATATCCGGAGCGCCGATAGAAGACAGAAATCCTTGAAAGTCCAAATGGCGAGCGATTCAGTCATAGTATAGTTGGCCAATGTTTACATTGTAAACAACATATGTCAAGTGTAAAAAAAAGGGGCAAGAAAAAGGAGTGTGCCTAAAAAAAGTAAGGCCGATGCCCAATGAAAAAATAGGTGTGTCAAAATCATCTCCGGTGGGATAGTCATAGTCCTACAAATTTACAGAAGTGGTGAATTCAAGCCCAATGAGGCATTTACTGAAATGACAATGCCTGGGGATGACGAAGAAGACTGGTGACAATGCTGAGAAGATCACCAACTTATTCACCCCAATTATACACATTTTGAGTCTAATGATCCATTCATTTCTCAACCCATGAGCCTAGCCTAAGTTACGTCCTTTACAAAGTCTTTTCAGATTATGGCACTTGAACTAACATAGAATTCGGATGTTTATAAGCTTAACTCGAAAAAGTACGAGCAAGTCTATTTCTATGTCATTTTGTAAGGTTCTTGACTTTGTAAACCCGGAGACAATTGTGAAGTATTGTTCTTTCAATAGCCTTAACTTAAAGAGTCCCCTTTTGCTAAGCCATTGATCAAGCCCACGTTACGGTCCTGACAAAGACCTCACAGATTGGTAAGGCCATACTGCTTGCGAGAATACTCGGACCCTTGTCCACATGATGAAGGTGAGACGGAGTGATTCTCATAAATTAGCCACTTTTCGATGAAAGTGAGTGAAAGCCCTTTCAGACCGGAAGTCCCTCATTTGACATTTTCAAGATACCCATTTATGAGTTCGGATTGTCTTATCATGATTTTCCCCAGTGAAATTTAGTAATGCTGATTTGATAAAATCGTCATGCATGAAAACCGGTTGAATTTATACTGCATTAGTATATGTGTTTTTGATTGTCCATGAATGTATATTACATGTTACCTAAAATCGTATCCAGCAGGAGACATGCCCTCAAGAGTCGGAGATATCACCAGGTAAGTATATCTTTATCCCTTGGATGTCTGTGACTATCCAGGTATCCCTAATCTGTTCGAGCGATTGTCAGGTCCCATATTTGATCATTTTGTTGCTATCTCTAGATGCCTATGACGATATCTAGGCATCTATTGATCAAGCTTTTTTCAGGTACCTCTGATGATATCTAGGTACTTTGTTAAGGAACCCCTGAACATTTGGGCTAGCTTCTGATTCAGCCAATCGTTAAGTACCGGCGATGATATCTAGGTATTTATCGATCAAGTCCTTTCAAATATCTTAGATGATAACTAGATATTTTGTTAGGCACACTTTTCACACAATCTCGGGAAGATTCTCCCGTGTCATACTTACGACGATAATTAGGTGCAACGGCCAAATCTTTACGAGTACCTATGAGGAAGGTATATGTATTTCATAAAGGTCGAAATATTCTCCTAATCTCAGAAAGTTCCCCCGCGTTGTACCTATGATGATAACTAGGTGCAGCGGTTAAATCTTTATGAGTATCTATGAGGAAGGTATAGGTATCTCGTAAAGGTCGGAACATTTTCCCAATCTATCTAGAGTTCCCCCGTGTCGCGGCTATGACGATAACTAGGTGCAGCGGCCAAATCTTTACAAGTACCTATGAGGAAGGTATAGGTATTTCGTAAAGGTCGGAATACTCTCCTAATCTCGGAAAGTTCCCCCGCATTGTACCTATGACGATAACTAGGTGCAGCGGTCAAATCTTTATGAGTATTTATGAGGAAGGTATAGGTATCTCGTAAAGGTCAAAATATTTTCCCAATCTATCTAGCGTTCCCCCGTGTCGCACCTATGACGATAACTAGGTGCAGCCGCCAAATCTTTATGAGTACCTATGAGGAAGGTATGGGTATCTTGTAAAGGTTGGAACATTCGTACGAATTGGACAAACTCCTCCGTTAAACACCTATGACCATATCTAGGTGTGGCGGCTAAACTTTAACGAATACTTCAGACGATAACTAGGTATTTCGTTATAGTCGAAACGAACTCCATTTCGCTAAATTTTTCTCTCGGGCACCCCAGACGATAACTAGATGCCTCGAACTTTCTTCATGTGTCTTGACTGAATTGCAGGTCACTGGAGCCCCCCAACATTTTATCAGGCAATATCTTTAGGACAATGCCCAAGTGATTGTCAACCTACAAAGTCGGAGTCATGCCTCGAATTATGCTACCACTCTTGTCAGGTAAGTAACTCCAGATATGTTTTATTCACGCCAGCATGCATCATTTCTTATTGCATTTCAAAATGGGACTCATACTCCCACAAAAAATAACATTCATTACATTTGCATAGTCAAAATTTAGGTATCATTTAGTCTTTGAATGCAACCTCTTCGAGCTCACATTCAAAGAAGGGCCGCTGTTGACACCTAAACAAAAAATATTAATTAAATTGCATTTCATTAATAGTTAATTAGGCCCATATAGTTTGCACATTTATCGGACATATGTCAGATGGACTCGAGCGAAAGGTTCTGAGCTTAATTCAATCAAGCCCATGACCAAAAGTCACATGTTTTGCATGTGTGATCTTCGGTCGCAAGAGATCTTCTGTATATATATTTTTCTGCCACATGGAGGACCAAGAAGGAAGGGACATTCATTATATTTGGCTGTATTATCAGAAGATAGGAGGGAGTAATATCCTATCCAGCACATATCTTTAATCCATGGATAGTAATTGGCAATATATCTTTTGGAAATTCCATTAAAAATCTTGGGCGTCACGACAAGGCAAGGGGGAACATTCTTCACCGAGGCAAGGGCAATATATAAACGAAAGAGGAAGTGTATCAGTAGATTTTTTTTCTTGGTATCTTTGTGCTGAGGAAAAAAATATATGAAGGATACAAGAAGAGGAAAATGGAATCAGTCAACGTGGGGGATATATATTTGGAATTACATTCTGGGGTCATGGGCACAAGCAAAAAGGGAAGAAGCCAAACGTAATATATTTTAAATATTCTTGAGTGGGTCTCTTTCTAAAAAAGGCCTAGACATTCTCACTTATAAAAGGATCATGCACAGACAAGAACGGGGGCTTTTCTTTTGGTCTGATCAACATACGCAAAAAAAAGTGCACGCGAGATTGAGAGAGAGAGAGTTGGCTGCGTACGCGTGCAGCCGCTGCGTTCGCAATGCCCCGCCACCGCACGCGTGCAGCAATGCCTGATGCCCATTGCTTCGCCGCCGCTCCTTCCGGAGCTGCCGTGGCTCCCGCACCGATCTCCACCTACCGCCGCTACCACCCAACCGCGACGAAGAGCCATTGTTGTTAGCTCGACGACGCTGCTGTCCTGAAGCCCTGCCGACGACCTACTGCCCTAATCCGACGATTCTCTTTTGCTGTTGCTGTTCGTCGTGAGTCGTCCCTATTGATGTTCTTCGTTCAGTGATGTTATGCTAGTCACCGACACGTGAAGTAAGCCCCGACATTCCACGGTCAAATATCTGAGGAGTCAACCTACACACAAATCATTCAGTAAGTTTCCCAGAGAAGCCGCTAGTGATCTCCCCACCATCGCCGCGAGACACTTTGTTTTGCAGCTTTCTTGCGAAGCATAGTCTCTGGTCATCCTCATCGCGATTTTTGACATGAGCCGCTCGAGTATCACCTGCCTTGACCGAGCATCACCGTGAACCACCATCGAGACAAGCTGCTCGTGATCCATCGCCAGTCCGCCCTGTCCCGATCCGCGAGTCCAAATTTGGAAATATCTCGAAATTAGGTAAGTATGTTATCCAATATTTTCAAAATATTTGGTCTCTTAATTTGAATATTTTGAATATTCCGTGATTATTACGTGATTGACTAGATACCTTAGGATAATTTTGTGGTATCCGCAATATTCGAAAACACCCAAAATTAGGAATCATTTCTAATTTGGCCACGTATCTGGACAACTATCCTACCTTATCCCTAAAGTACGATACGCGGCGATACGGAAAATCATTATCTTATCCATAATCACTTGGATACGATAATAGATTTTATTTGCTTTCCAAATTTGAACAATCAACTTTCTGTCGATATCTATAATCCTATAGATATGACCGTTAGTTTGATTTCTTTGCCTTATCTGAATTTGAAGAATCTTGCGGATTGCATGAATTGTTTGAATGTGGTTGATATCTTTGTTTGATTTTTTTAAAAAAGAAAATCCAAAAATATGTTTGTTAGATTTAAATTAGAAGTTTTGCATGTTTAGGGAACCCTAAATGTATCTAGAAGATAGGATAATTATTTAATTTAAATTAGGACTTGAGATAATTTATTTCCTAGTTTAAATTAGGTGTTATTCTAATCCTAATAGATTATTTAGGTTATTTTAAAATTTCGAATTTTTATAAAAATCCCAAAAAAAAGAATCACTTTAGGATAGATTAAATCATTTTCTCTAGGATAGATTGCATGTTGATTTGATTATTTTTAATTCCGAATTTCAATGAAAAAAATAAAAAAATAAATCATTTTTCCATCATTAGAATTAGGTCACGTCGTCGCATGACATATAGTTCGCATGCTAGGTTGCATTAATCGCATGTCATTTTTTGCACGTCATTGCATATAGGTTAATTTGCATTTTAATAAAGCTTAAACCCTAAAGAACATTTTCGAGTGTTTTGTTTTGTTAATTAGAAATCATATTAGGATTGTCTGTATGATTTTCTACTAACGATGCAGATACTTGCGTTGCATTAAGGTAAGTCATTCTCCTAGTCTTGTAATCTATTTACTGCTTTCTTGGGTGTTAAATTGATGGTTTGCGCACCCGCATGAATATCCCACATGTTAGTGATTAAGTAATAAAATGGATTCAGATTGCTTGCGTAAACATTTTTTAAAAGAAAAGGTACCGAAAGAGCGTTAGACTATATCTAGCGTAACAAAGTCCCCGAGTTTAAAATCTCTGGTTCGTAGGAATAAAACATATCTCCCTATATTTTATTTAGGTTTCTAATCGACCTACCACAAATAGATTAGTGGCGACTCCAATCATGAAAACTTTTGCATGTTAAAAACTTAAACCCTAAGTTACGAATTGATGGGGCTTGGGAGGGCCCGAGTTAAGCTTAGACTTAGTAATCTATTAGCCTGAGGAATTTTAGGTAGCGATAATTATTAATCATATTTCATGTCATTAGAGTGGCATATAGTTAATAATATTTCATGTCATTAGAGTTGCATATAGGTTGCATTAAATTTAATTAATATAGCATACACGTTATTTAGATTTCGTGTTAGTTCATCAATTCATGTTAATTTAGAGCTCATATAGATATAGCATCTAATTAATTCATGCTTATATCAAAGAAAAACCCAAAAAAAAATTAATTGTATTAGCCTTGGTCATTCATATATCACATCATTTTTTTTGTCTTTAGTTAATGTTTGCAGAACACTTGATGTGCGAGATCGTAATAAAGCTTCGCTTAGCGCATCAAGATTTTTTCTATCTCTCTAAGCAATTTATTCACTGCTTTGGTTTATTGAGTGTTACATTCTTTTCTACGCACTCGCATCAATACCCCTTACATGTTTGTGGTTTTGGAATAAAATTGGCCAAGCCTGTTGAGATAACATTTTTGAAATAAAGAGAAAATGTACTAAAATGATGTTAAATTTATTTATCGTAATCAATTTCCCGTACTCATGAAATCTCTAATTCGCAAGGTTAAATGTTCTTCCATATTCCACTTGGGTGTCGAATCAACCCGTAATAGATTAGTGGCATCTCCAAATTGAATTGATTTACATGTTTAGATGATTTAATTAAAATCTCGAAATTGATATTAGTATGGGCTCGGAAGAGTCTGCACTAAGGGTGTGCATAGCAACGATTCTGTGCCCAGGAGCTGATTCTTCTTAGAAATGGTTCTTTTTGATTCCATGCCTGGGAATAATTTCTAAGCATTTTAAGGCGTTTGGTAACTGTCCAAAATATCTATTCTTAGAATAGAAAAAGAATAGATATGCATTTGGTAACTACACAAAATTTCTTTTTATTAATAATATTTTAAATTTTTTTAATATTTCTTTTTTTTTCTTTCCCTTCCCTTCCTTGGCCATGGCAGGTCGTCGACGCCAGCAATCGGCCATAGGCCAGGGCCGGCGAGGGCGTAGTGGCCCTCGCCGCCGGCCTCGCTAGTTGCGACAACGAGGTCAACATTGCTAGATCTGGGCGAGGTCGAGCCATCTGGGTCGCGACGGCGAGGTCAACCTCACCTTGGCTGGGTGAGTCCCTTGCCTAGGTCGTGACGGCGAAGTCGGCCTCACCATGGCTAGGTGAGGCCTCGCTGTCGTGGCCGCGAGCCGCCCTTGCCCAGGCGGTAAGGATCGCGACGCCCTCGTTGGCCTTGGCTTGTGGCTGGTGGCAGGCCAGGAAGAAGAAAAACAGCAAACCGAAGAAGAAAATCAAGAAGAATCAGAAATGAAAAATTTGTTCCCAGAGTTAAGAAACTACTTTTGTTTGCTTCCTGATTCTGCTCCAAAACTAATTCTAAGAACAATTTTTTACAAATTTGTGCCCCGGCACAAAAATTTTATCAAACGGATTTCTCTTCCCAAACTGATTCGGGAACAAAGGAACAGAAGTTTTCACTATTTGACAACTTGCCAAATGGGCCCTAAGTGTTTGCTTAGTAATCATTTAGATTTCATCTAGTAGTTCACCTCTAGGAAGGTCACGACACCTTTTGAAAAAAAGAAATTATCAATTTTTGCTTTCTTTTAAATGTGTATCTATTTAGCATTATTTGAAGTCGTGTCTGATAAGAAGTTCCGTTTGTAATAACCTATAAATAGGCATTAAATACCCCATAGCTAAGTTTTCTGTATTACATATTAATCTATCCTTTTTACCATCCAGTCACTTTTTTTTTACTTTCACTTGCATTTTCCTTTTCTCCAATACTTTCCTGTAATGTAGATTCAATGTAACCAAGCGAAACTTCTTGCTTGAGATCTCTATAGCCATCAATTTCAAGAGCTGGAGAAAAAGACTCAGACGGCCTTCACCTGAAAAATAGAAAGACTCGATAGGATAAATCGAAATGCTGAGAATTCACTTGCACAAACGAATGTAGTCACGTTGTAACACGTGAAACGATGTCGTTTGTCAATAACCACATGAAATAAGTGTTTTGGCGACATTTTAATTTTTAAAACAAAAGCAACATGCGCATTTAGCATATAGTTTTGCGAGTGATTCTGTAGTAAATGAAAAGTTGGGCTGTGGTACTGAAACGGCGTCCTGGGCTGCTAATTCATCCCACGCCGGGACCTAAGATATTTAGGTTTCGTTGCACAAGTGCACTTAGGTAGTTTAACCTCCCCAGACGCTACCTTAGGCTTTAGGTGTCCAATCAACCTAGGTTTTTCTAATTTGTTCATTGGCAACTCTAGTGTGATCTTAAGTTCTAGATCATATTGCATAGGGATATGTTCACTAGAAGTCCTAAAACTTACCACGAAAATGCAATTAAGTCCTAAAACTTGCAAAAAGTGCAATCAAATCCTAAAACTTGTCAAATTGATCTAATTGAGTCCTAAAGTTAACACCGTTAAACTTACTAACGGAAAACGCTGACGTGGCTTATTTTAATTTTCACATTTTACTTAAATTAAGTTTAAAAAATAAACTAAATAATAATAAATAAAAGAAAAAGCAGGAGAAGACCCACGGTGGCTGTGGCCAAGCCCTCGCCGTAGCCAGTGGCCACCGCTACAGCCGCCGAGAAGGGTCGACGGAGGTTGCCTGGGCCTTCCCGAAGCCCGGCGACGGCCTGCAAGCCCCAATTTGGGGGAGGGGGCACCCTTGCCCCAACTTCACTGGCCCTCGCCAGCCCCAAGCAAGGGCTGGTGACCCTTACTCAGATCTGGGGTGAGGGTCGTGCCCTCCCCCAGATCGGGGCTTACAGGCCCTCGCTGGGGCCAGCAAAGGTTGCCTAGGCCTTATCGAGGGTCGCTAGGCTTCAGGAAGGCCCAGGCAACCTCCGTCGCCCCTTCCTGGCGGCTATGGCGGCGGCCATCGGCAACGGTGAGGGCTTAGCCACAGCTGCCGATTGTGCCTCTTCACCTTTTTTTTTTTTACTTTTAGCTTTTTTATCTAATTTAATTTGTAGTTTTTAATTTTTTTTCTAATATGGCGCTTGTTGGATGCCACATCATTGTCACGTGTCTCAAAAAAATAATAAAATAAGACACGTCAGCATTTTCCGTTAGCCTAGTTTGATAGTGTTAACTTTAGGACTCGATCAAATCAACTTGACAAGTTTTAGAACTTGATTGTACTTTTTGCAAGTTTTATTACTCAATTACATTTTCGTGGTAAGTTTGAGAATTTTTAGTGAACATATCCCTATTGCATATTATAGATTACTCGAACCTTGAATTTGCAAAGATCCTAAAGAACTGGGGCGTGTCATGCCCCGAACCCCGCGAGTGGGCAACATCCTGCAATGGTCATTATGATGCGACGTCCCAGGATGCGTCGCCGACCCAATATTTTATCTTTTGATTACGCATGCGGAAGCTAAACAAAGATTCACCCAGATAATAACAATAAACAAGAATAGATAGGAAAATGGTTTACAACATTGAAATCAAAACACCATTTTAACATTTACTTAATTAACCCTTGGAAACATTTTTTTTTACAAGCCCACTTCAGGCATTTCCAAAAAGTCTATAAAAAGATGTTACGCTAGGATCAATCTACTTCACCAAAAGTCAGCTTCCACGCACCCCAAACCATACTAGGTGCATCAACATGCTAAGGGCCTGAAAAATATTTAACAACCACAAATGAGATAAAAATTTCAATAAGTTAACGCCTAAGCCCCGTTTAGAAGGTCAACTCACCTCGGGGGTCCCTAATCACGCGACCATGCACAAATCATTAACCAACCACAGGCATCCTTACCTTGCCTTGGCGCACATATTATACATAACATAGATAGTCATATGTCACAACGATGCATCAAACATATCACATACCCAAAACGTGTAATGAGATTTCTCATGCATTAATGCATCACAATCGCGCGTGTCTCGATTATAAGGCAGAATCTACTTGGGCACATCCCATACCATGCCTAGCAGTTTCTACCCCATAATCAAGCACTATGCATCACACGTATTCCATTTATTGCGACCCCTCTTGGCCACTACACATCAAGCGATACACAGCAAGATGGCAGTCTTCCAGCATAACCGGGTGTTGACACCTAAATTTTGACGCATCATTTAGTGTAATTTGCATAGAAAATTAGGGATTAAATTTTTAACCCCTAAACAAAAAAATATTTAAATTGCATAACATATAGTTTAAATTCATTGCATTTTGCATCGGACTGGCGGTGACGAACGAGCTTAAATTTCATTGAATAGGACTCGGCTCGCTTGTAATGCAAGAGCCGGGAATTACAAGTCAAACGGGCTCGGTTGTTTTAATTTGAACTTAATTCAGCCCATTGTCATTAATTAATTCAGCCCATTATCATTAATTAATTCAGCCCATTTAAATTAAAGCCCAAGCCTAAGCCCATTAAGACTAGAAAGCCCATCTAATTGACCTAGATTAATACTATATATACATTCATTAGGTCAGATTTTGAGGGGGACACACAATTTTCAGATCAGAAAATTTTTAAAGTGTGAGAGTGAGAAAGAGAGAAAGAAGAGGAAGACCTCGCGCGACGCGCCCGCTGCCGTTCCCCGCCGGGTCACCACCGCGAGTCGCCGTCGCCCCGACACCGCCCCGCCGGTCCGCCGTTCGCCGCTCATCCCGATCCGCAAGTTCGAATTTGGAAATTATCCGCAAATTAGGTAATTGAACATTATCCAATATTTTTAGAATATTTCGTTTCTTAATTTTTGGATGTTTGAATATTCTGTGAATATTGCGTGGATTGCTAGATATCTTAGGATAATGTTTGCCTTGTTCGCAATATTTGAAAATATTCAAAATTAGGAATCTTTCCTAATTCAGCAACGTATCTGGACAACTATCCGACCTTATCCCTAAGGCATGATACGTGGCGATACGGAAAATCATTATCCTATCCATAATCACTTGGGTACGATGATGATTTTTATCTGCTTTCCAAATTTGAATGATCGACTTTCTGTCAATATCTATGACCCTATAGATATGACCGATAGTTCGATTTTTGTGCCTAATCCAAGTTTGAAACGAATTTTGCGGATTGCGTGGTTGTTTTAAATGTGGATGCTATCTTTGTTTAAATTGTTCTTCCTTTTCAAATAAAAAAGAAAATTCAAAAAATATCAGTTAGGATTTGAATTTGAGTTTTGCATGTTTAGGAATCCTAAATATATCTAGACGATAGAGTAATTATTTAATTTAAATTAGGACTTGAGATAATCTATTTCCTAGTTTAAATTAAGTAATATTCTAATCTTAATAGATTATTTAGGTTATTTTTTAATTCCGAATTTTCATGAAAACCCTAAAAAAAAAGAATGAATTGTTTTATGGTAGATTAGGATAGATTGCATTCTTAATTTAAGTAGTTTATTATTTTGAATTTTCACAAAAATCCCAAAAATAAGTCATGTTAGGATATGTTGAGTCATCATAAGTTGCATGTTAATTTAGCCATATTTTTATTCCGAATTTCATTAGAAAATACTAAAAATAAATCATTTGCCCGTCATTAGAATTAGGTCACGTCGCCGCATGACATATAGTTTGCATGATAGGTTGCATTACTTGCATGTCATTTTTGCACGTCATTGCATGTAGATTAGGCTTCATTTAAATAAGAGAAAATCCAAAAATTGAGTGAATTCCTTGTTAATTAGAAATCATATTAGGTTGTTGATGTGATTTTCTAGCTAACAATGCAGATGCTTACGTTGCTTCGAGGTAAGTAATTCTTCCAAACTTGCAATTTATTCAAGGCTTTCTTGGGTGTTAAATTGGTGGTTTGCGCACCCGCATGAACACCTCACATGTTAGTGACTAAGTTAAAATGGATCCAAATTGCTTGCCAAAACATTTTTTTTGAAAAGAAAAGGTACCGAAAGGGCGTTAGACTAGATCTAGCGTAATCAAGTCCCCGGGCTTAGAATCTCTGGTTCGTAGAAATAAAACATACCTCCCTATGTTTTATTTAGGTTTCTAATCGACCTACCGCAAATAGATTAGTGGCGACTCCGAGCATGAAAACATTTGCATGTTAAAAACTTAAACCCTAAGTTGCGAATTGGTAGGGCTTGGGAGGGCCCGAGTTAGGTTTAGTCCTAATAATCCATTAGCCTAAGAGGAAAAATTTAGGTCGCGATAGCTTGGCGACTCCACTGGGGAATGAGTTAAAACTCTTAGTGGACTTAGGCCAGTTTTTCTTTTCAAAAAAATATTTTTTGCTTGGCAGCGAGGATCCCAGGTACGTCCCTAACATTTTAGGTGTTAAATGTTTTTGCAGAATGGGAGGTATAAGGGGAGGCGTGATTGTTAACCCTTGTTTTGCAGGGAGGTGTTGGATGTATGGTTTATTTTATGCACGAAGCGCTGTTTGATATAACATGTTGTGCATGCCTTGCATTTACACTACACCGCACACACTACCCGCTGCCGGACCTGGGTGGCGCAGGTTTAGGATGGTACTGAGACAGCGGACACCCCGATCACACCCGCGTGGTATGGGTCGCCCTCCTTGGTCCTGAAAATTCTTTCATGATGTCATTGAATACCTACCACGGTTGCACCCTTTGCAACCCGGGTTGGCTCTTTGACTAAGCCGGAGTCAGGGGAATCCCAGCCTAACCACCACCATGACTGGTTTAGCTCGGTAATCCTCATGTCTCCATTTTGCAAGCCAGAGTCTAGGTAGAAATCGAACCTCACGTTTCATGCGCATGTCTATGTGATTGCCATCATTCTACCGGGTGAAGTAAGATTTCTAAACCTTTATCTCGCAATTTATTTATGTTTCGTATTTTCTTTGGTCGACCCATGATGGGTCTAGATCGGTTTTCAATTCGAAAGTAATAATCATTGAGTCCTTTGAAAATAAAAAAAGAAGAAAGAAAGCTCTCTCGGAGAATTTATTTTCAATCTGTCTTTATTTTCCTAGATGTGTCATAGGTAATTATTTTCCTACGAAATTTGCTGTCATCTTTCTTTTACAGAAAAGGGGGGCTTTAGAGAATTTGTTTTCAGTCCATAGTTTCTAGGGAGTCTCACTTTTTGTTTTTCATAGTTTTATGATTAGGGATTTTGGTGCTTCTATTTCCTAGGTTGTGTCTAGGGCGTCATTTATATTTCTTTGCCCATATCACTTTTCATAAAGTCTCATCCATAAACGAATATTGTCATGAATAAACAAAAAAAAAGACTAGAAGCGTGTCATGGACCAACCTTGTCTTTACCATATGCTTATTTGGTTCATTTCTTTTACATTAGGTAGCTACGGACCGATCACGATCGCCCATTCGTACACGGTCGAGAGCCAGAATGGCCGATCAAACCGACTTGCAAGAGCGTGTTGTTGGTGTGGAAGACCAGATCAAGCAACTTGTCATCGCAATGCAACAAATGTCCGCTGAGATCAAAGCTCTCCGGTCGGTTCCTGTTTCGGCACCCCTCGAAGCGTCAGTCCCAAAGCAGAAAATCAGAAAAAGTGTCGATGTTGACGGAGATGACGATATTCCTGATTTAGAAGATGACCCCGTCCAGATCATCGTCAACAAAGACAAACCTGATGAACGGGTCAATAAACTTGAAGAAAGAGTGAAGCAGCTGGAAGGTTCGCAGGATTCACCTTCGATCGATCTGTCCCTGTACTCACAGATCAAAATCCCAAAGAAGTTCAAAATGCCGGATTTCGACAAGTACAATGGCACCACATGTCCAAAAGTCCACCTACAGCTCTATCACGTACAGATGACTTCGTACGTTGATAACGAACTCCTGATGATCCATGCCTTTCAAGCAAGTTTGACGGGTCCTGCTTTGAGCTGGTATCTCATGAAGAAGATAAATGGCCTCAAAACTTGGAAAGAAGCCAGTGAAGCATTCTTGAAGCAGTATAGATTCATAACGGACATCATTCCTACCCGTGATGATCTCGAACGTGCTCAGATGAAAAAGACTGAGTCCTTCAAAGACTATGCTATCAGATGGAGGAATTTAGCTACTCAGGTTGTCCCAGAACCCATAGACAGTGAGTTAAAGAGGATGTTCGTGAAAACTCTTCCGTTCGAATACCGTAATCGGATGGTTGCCATTCCGGCCGACAACTTCAACCAACTCATCCCCATGGTTGAACAAATTGAGATAGGGCTGAAAGATGGATGGTTTGTCGAACCGTCCTCCTCGACCAGAAGATTTGGTGCGAGAAAGGAGAAAGAACCGGCAGCTGAAGTGAATATGGCTTATAACCAGCCGAGCCGGCGGAATGCTAACTCCGCCCCAGCAATCCAAGTAGTAGAAGCTCAGCAATAAAACTCGGGTCGTCAACCTTTTCAGAGAAGGAATAACATGAGGCAATTCACCCCCCTCCCCGGATCGTTGTCTCAAGTACTGACAGTGCTCCAGAAGAAAGGCTTGCTTACCACTGAGCCAAAGCGGCCCAATCCTAAGCGGTTCTATAACTTCGACCCTTCAAAGAAATGTGATTATCACATGGGTGAACTGGGACACTCAACCGATGATTGCTATGCCCTCAAGCACCGAGTCCAAAACCTCCTGGATACGAAGGCTTTCTCATTTCAACCTGCTAAGCCGAATGTTCAGAGCAACCCACTCCCTGATCACGCAAGCAATGTGAATGCCATATTTAGCTTCGACGCTGGTCGAATCAAGAATGTTAAGGTGTATACTACTGACGTCTACGGTGAGTTAGTGAAAGCCGGGTGTTACCCGAGTAATGAAGACCTTCCCCTTGCCATCATGAGAGAAAGAATCTCAAGGATAGTAGAAGCTGGGATGATCGTTTATGCTGACCACACTGGCATCGTTTATACTATCTCTGAAGTGGTTATTAATTGGGAGGAGGAGTTTGCTTCGTTGAACACCGGGAGCGATGAGGGCGACCCTCTGCTTGAAGACATGCCTTCGCTTGAAGACGCGTCCGATAATGAAGAGATAATTGTAAGCACGCCTACAACTGACGAAGGGATAGTGATCGAGATACCTCAACCGTATGAGTACAGTGATAACAAGGCGGTTCCTTGGTCCTACAGTCTCGATGTCGACTTAGTTACCAGATCTGGACGTTCCTACGGCCAAGCTAATGCTCAACCTGCAAAACCTGTTACTGATGAAGAAGCCAAGGAATTTCTAGCTGTAATTAAGGCTAGTGAATATAACGTAGTTGAACAACTGCGCAAGCTGCCCGCACAAATCTCTTTGCTTGAACTACTCCAGACATCTGTCAAACATCAGAAAGCCTTAATGAAGGTGTTAAGTGAAGTCCACGTGCCAGAAACGATCGATCATGACAAATTAGAGGAATTTGTGGGTTCTATACTCCTCAAGGACCTCATAGCCTTTTCAGACGAAGAGTTCCCTCTAGAAGGGAGGGGACATACCAAAGCACTCTACATTTCTGTCAAACACAAGGCCTCGCATGTAGCTCAGGTACTCATCGATAATGGATCAGCCTTGAACATCTGTCCTCTGGCAACTTTACACCGGCTCAAGATAGATCCTTCTAAGATAAATTCTGCGAAGATCTCCGTTCGAGCCTTTGACGGAACGAAGAAAGAAGTGATGGGAGAAATCCACCTTGATATACAGATAGGACCAACGATGTTCAATGTCCTATTCCAAGTTATAGACATTCCCACTGCATTCAATTTTCTGTTGGGTCGTCCATGGATTCATACAGCCGGAGCTGTGCCATCCAGTCTACATCAGATGGTGAAGTTCGTCGTGGAGAGAAAGTTGATTACAGTTCATGGTGAAGAAGAGCACCCAATTTACCACGCAACGGCTATCCCCTACGTCGAGCCTGATTGCAAAATAGAATCGAGCTATCAGTCGCTCGAGCTCGTATCAACCATACATACGTCTAGAGGATCATCACCGCCTATTCCCGAGGTGTCAAATGCTGCAGTCATGGTTGGCAAAGTAATGATGTCCCATGGCTTTACTCCAGGTGAAGGCCTTGGTAGGGATGGTCAAGGTATCCGTCAACCGGTGGAAATTTCTCAGAGGCCCCGCATTACTAGGTTGGGATACCTGGGGTCAAGTGAGTCAAATAATGGGGCACGTGGACGTGGACGCGGACGTGGACGCGTTCGAGGTCGAAGTCGGGGAAATGGACAGAACAAATCGCAATCCGAAGAAGAGCCGAATGTTGAAGAACGTGAGCATGGTAGGTTGCTTCCACACCTCCGCACCACATTCCCAGGTCCTGCAAGAATGATGCATGAAGAGAAGGAAGTGATCGACACTCTGGGGCAACCAAGCGGCAAGTTCGATTATTATGTTAAATACTCGGCGCCCCCCAGCTTCTATGTTGACCCCCGTGACATTGTCCCGGATGGATGGGGAGGTATGGATGATTCAACACCTCTAGTGACAGAAGATTCTGATGATGCAATGGAGGGAATCACTGCCCTGTTCGATAATTTCTTAATTGGAGCCATCGAGGAAGGATCGTTGAAGGGAATGGGCATTGGCCCGCAAGAGTAACACATTTACCTTTTTCGCACACTCCCCTACGCGGGAATTTTTACTGCTTTTTAGGACTTGCCCCGTCTCGGGAGCTGCTTTTTAGTACTTTTCATTTCTAGGATTTGATTGTTGCAATTTCCATTCCAATAAATGTAATTTATTTGGTGATAATCAATGAAGTTACAAGTTATTTTCGTTTTGAGGGCATGTTGAGGTACATCAAACTAGCCCGGTGATGATATCCAACCGATAAAAGAAAAATATAGTCCAAGGAGAATTCTGAGGCCTGGGCTTCTTCATGCTTCCTCGTGTTAAAACCTTTTGGAAAAGAATTTCAAAAAAAAATCAAAAGAAATAAAAATACACTATTTAGCCCTGTTTGTCCTACTGAACCCCCTACTTTATGTTTCAGGGGTAATTTTGTGACACGTAAGGGTATGGGAATGGTCCAATCTGATGAATTATATGCCACCGAACCTGATCTCGATGACACCAATGAACTCGAAGATTCCTCGGACCTCCAGCGTGATTTAGAGCATCATGAAAGACCTAAAGTCCTAACGGTAGACCAAACTATCACCATCAACTTGAGTGATTCCGGAGAACCCAAAGAGGTGAAGATAGGGGCAACCCTTCCCGAAGGTGAAGCTAAACGCCTGGTCCAACTGCTGAAGGATTACCGAGATATCTTTGCCTGGTCGTATGTCGATATGCCGGGTCTAGACCCTTCTATCGTGGAGCATAGTCTACCCACTAATCCAGACGTGCCGCCCAAGAAACAGAAGTTGCGAAGGACCAAGCCTGAACTTTCCAAGAAAATAGAGGAGGAGGTCATGAAGCTCTTGAAAGTGGGATTCATCGAAGTCACCCAATACCCCAGCTGGGTGGCTAATATTGTACCAGTCATAAAGAAAGATGGTCGAGTTCGGGTTTGCATCGACTATCGTGATTTAAACAAGGCTAGTCCTAAGGACGATTTCCCATTGCCACATATAGACGTTTTGGTGGACAGTACTGCAGGGTTCGAGCTGTTTTCCTTCATGGATGGTTTCTCGGGTTATAATCAGATAAAAATGAAGGACGATGATAAGGAGAAGACGGCGTTCATCACTCCTTGGGGGACATTCCACTATAAGGTCATGCCCTTCGGCCTTAAAAATGCCGGGGCAACATATCAACGGGCAATGGTGACGCTTTTCCATGATATGATGCATAAGGAGATTGAGGTCTATGTCGATGACATGATCGCTAAGTCTCGACCTGGGAAGAATCACGTCGATACTTTGAAGAAATTATTCGAGAGGCTCCGTGAGTTTAAGCTCCATCTCAATCCAGCAAAGTGCGTATTCGGAGCAACCTCGGGTAAATTACTTGAGTTCATAGTAAGCAGTAAAGGCATTGAAATTGACCCCTCCAAGGTGAAGGCTATATGTGAGTTGCAACCCCCGTCGACCGTAAAAGAAGTGCGGAGCCTCCTGGGTAGATTGAACTACATAGCCCGTTTTATTTCTCAGCTTTCCGCAACTGCTAAGCCATTCTTCAAACTTCTAAGGAAGAATGCTCAAGTGAAATGGGACGATGATTGTCGGGAAGCGTTTAATGAATTAAAATGGTACCTGATGGAACCACCGGTGCTAGTCCCACCAATGCCAGGCCAGCCTTTGATCCTTTACCTCACGATTTATAGTGAGTCTTTAGGTGCGATGCTAGCCCAGAAAAGTCCTGAAGATGGAAAAGAGCGAGCAATTTATTACCTAAGCAAGAAGTTCACCATCTCGGAGTTGAATTATTCTGAAGCCGAGAAGACTTGCGCTGCACTAGTATGGGTGCTCCATAGGCTACGACAATATACATTGCATCACCAGACTTTGCTGGTGACTGAGAATGATCCCATTAAATATTTACTTGATCAGCCAGCTTTGGTAGGGAAGTTAGCCAAGTGGCAGATTTTAATTTCAGAGTTCGATATCCAGATGAAGCCACAGAAGTCAGTTAAAGGTCGAGTGATTGCTGATGTGTTAGCTGAAAATCCTGGAGTCCCTGATGATGATAGATATTCTCCAGAAGATCGTATTTTGGTAATAAAGGAAGATACATGGACCATGTTTTTCGATGGAGCCGTAAACTTGGCCGGTTCCGGTACTGGGGCAGTTTTAATATCCCCAGATGGGCAACATTATCCAGTAGCAGCAAAGTTGGTGTTCCCCTGTACCAACAACATAGCCGAGTACGAAGCTTGCATCCTCGGACTCCAAGCCGCAGTGGAAATGAGGATAACCAAGTTGAAAGTGTTCGGTGATTCTGCTTTGATTATTCTTCAAACTGTGGGAGAGTGGAAGACGAGAGACACCAAACTAGTGCCGTACCATGAATACCTCGAAGAAATCATAAAGGAATTCGAAAATATCTCTTTTGAGTACTTATCGAGGTCTCATAATCAGTTTGCTGATGCGCTAGCTACGTTGTCATCCATGTTGCAAGTGATTGATGGGTTAGAGGTAGAACCCTTGAAGATTGAAGTCCTGACAAAACCGGCCTACTGTATGGTTGTGACCGGAGAACCTGATGAAAAGCCATGGTATTATGATATCATGAGTTATATCCAGAAACAAGAATTTCCTGAGGGAAGCACCCCGGCTGACAGGAAGTACATAATGAAAATGGCTTCGAAATTCTTTGTTAGTGGTGAGAAGCTGTACAAAAGATCATATGATTCGATCCTATTGAGGTGTGTGGATGCGGCTGAAGCTATCAGAATCATGCAAGAAGTACACGAGGGGATATGTGGTCCACACATGAATGGCCATATGTTAGCTAAGAAGATCATGAGGTTGGGTTATTATTGGCTCAGTCTTGAGAGTGACTGCATCCAACATGTTCGAAGATGTCATCGCTGTCAGGTTCATGGGAATAAAATAAATGTTCCCCCGACGGAATTACATCAGTCGTCTGAGCCATGGCCTTTTTCAATGTGGGGCATCGATGTGATTGGCCCAATTAATCCTAAGGCATCGAATGGACACCGATTTATCCTGGTCGCGATTGACTATTTCTCTAAGTGGATCGAGGCGTCATCTTATGCAAACGTCACCGCGAAGAATGTTGTAAAATTCATCAGACGAGACATAGTTGCTCGTTATGGTGTCCCTGAGGCTATCGTCACTGACAACGGGATAAATTTGAACAACAAGTTCATTGATCAGTTGTTCAATGAGTTCAAAATCCGGCACCTGAATTCATCTCCTTACCGTCCACAGATGAATGGAGCAGTTGAAGCCGCTAACAAGAACATCAAGAAGATCTTGGCCAAAACAGCTGAAAACTATCGTGACTGGCATGAAAGGTTACCATTCGCACTAATGGCATATCGGACTTCGATCCGAACCTCTGTCGGAGCAACCCCTTTTTCCTTGGTGTATGGCATGGAAGCAGTCCTACCCGTCGAAGTAGAGATCCCTTCCTTGCGAGTCTTGTCTCGAGTGGAGTTGTCCGAGGCGGAATGGATGCGACAAAGGCATGAGCAGTTGAACCTAATTGATGAGAAGCGATTGAGAGCCATTTGCCACGGTCAAATCTATCAGCAGAGGATAGCTAGATCCTTCAATCAAAAGGTGCGTCCAAGACACTTCGAGGTAAATGATCTAGTCCTAAGGAAGGTACTGCCAGTCTTTCCTGTTCTTGGAGGAAAATTTGCCCCAAATTATATTGGTCCGTATGTGGTTAAAAAGGTGCTTCCCGGAGGTGCCCTGATCCTCGCAGAAATGGATGGTCGTGAGTTCTCCACTCCTGTTAATTCTGATGCTGTGAAGATCTATTATCCATGATGGAATTTAACATTTTGCAGCAAAAGTTTTCAAAAGTTTGGTTTTATACTCTGAATTGCAAACATTGCATTTATGAATAAATGGTTTCAATCAATTTCAAGTTAAGATGTTTGCATTAGCTTTAATTTCTGCATGGTTATTGGTCAACCTGTATCATTGACCTCAAAAGGGGAATCTATTTAGACAGTATGATAATTCATGTGGAATGAATTGAATGTGTTGAATGAGGTACGTCGGGATGATAAAAGGCAAGCCCTATCCTATACACAGTCCCGTGCACTAATCCCTAGTGAGTTGAGTGAAAAAATTCCATGTCTGCAAGGCAAAGGGTTATCTCGCAAAAGGTACGGCAACTGAAATGACGAGAGGCGGTTCATTTCTCTATCCCAAACACTACAGTTTATCCATTGTTTCGCCACTTTGAGCCTAAACACTTGGAGAAATTCATTCAAATTACCCCTGTCAAGAACCACCCCACATCGGGGCAAACTGGAGGTAAGTCAGCATCATAAGGTGAAAAATGAATAGAAATTTTCATGCTCTCACTTGCATCAATCTTCGAGTGTTGCTTTTTCAGATGAATTCACGTGAAGTTCAAGTGCCTTAGGATGACGAAGAGCATTTCTTTCTCTATCCTATACACACTTTATCCTTTGCTAAGCCCAATTGAGCCTATAAATTCATTTCTTAAACCCAGTTGGTGATCATCCCCCACACTGGGGCAAGGCAAAAGTCATCATTGTTCAAGCAGCATATCTGAAGCGCCGGTAAAAGACGAAGACCCTGAGAGTCCAAATGTTAGTCATTCGGTCAAAACAAGCCAAAGTGTGACTGGCCAATGTATGCATTGTAGACAGTGTGTGTCAAAAAAAAAACTAGAGGGCATGAAAAAGCAGTGTGCCTGGTAAAAGCAAGGCCGATGCCCGTGAAAGAAAAGAAAAGAGAAGAAAAAATGGAGAAAAGTGACGACTTTAGAAAATGTTGAGATGTGTCAAAGTCACAAAAATATCCAGAGTCTTAAGGAATCAAGTGATGAATTCTCGAAGCCAATGGAGCATTTACCAAGAAGACAATCCCTGGTGAAGAAGAAGACCGGTGACAATGCCGAGATGATCACCAACTCTCACCCCAATTATACATATTTTGAGCCTTATGATCCATTCATTTCTCAACCCACGAGCCTAGCCTACGTTACGTCCTTTACAAAGTCTCTTCAGATTATGGCACTTGAACTAACGTAGGATTTGGATGTTTATAAGCTTAGCTCGAAGAAGTGCGAGCAAGTCCATTTCTATCTCATTTTACAAGTTCTTGACTTGTAAACCCGGAGACAATTGCAGAGTATTTTCTTTCAATAGCCTCGACTCAAAGAGTCTCTTTTGCTAAGCCATTGACCAAGCCCATGTTACGGTCCTAACAAAGACCTCTCAGATTGGTAAAGTCGTACTGCTTGCGAGAATACTCGGACCCTTGTCAATATGATGATGGTGAGATGGAGCGATTCTCCATAAATCAGCCTTTCGATGAGAATGAGAGAAAGCCCTTTTGGACCGGAAGTCCCTCATTCGACATTTTCAAGATATCCGCTTATGAGTTCGGATTGTTTTGTCATGATTTTTCCCCAGCAAAGTTTGTAATGCTGATTTGACAAAACCATCGTGCATGAAAATCAGTTGAAATCATAGTTCATGTGTATATGTATTCTTGACAGTATGCGAATGCATATTACATAAAATCGTGTCTAACAGGAGACACACCTTCAGAGTTGGAGATATCACCAGGTAAGTATATCTCTATCCCTAGAATGTCTATGACTATTTAGGTATCCCTAACCTGTTCAAGCAATTGTCAGGTCCCACATTTGATCATTTTTTGCAATCTCTAGATGCCTTTGATTGTGTTCAGGTGTCTATTGATCAAACCTTTTCAGGTACTTCTAATGATATCCAGGTACTTTGTCAAGGAACTCTTGAACACTTGGGTTAGCCCCTTTTGTTCATCAAATCACAGATTTTCATACAATCTCGAGAAGATTCCCCCGTTACATGACTATGAGCAGGTATAGGCATGGCGGCTAAATCTTTACATATGAGCAGGTATATGTAAAGGTCGGAATATTTTCCTCAAATTTCAGGTATTCCCCCGTTACTCACCTATGAGCAGGTATAGGTGAAACGGCCAAATCTTTGCATATGAGCAGGTATATGTAAAGGTCGGAATATTCTTCCCAAATCTCAGGTATTCCCCCGCTACTCACCTATGAGTAGGTATAGGTGAAGCGGCCAAATCTTTGCATATGAACAGGTATATGTAAAGGTCGGAATACTCTCTCAACCCCAGGTGTTCCCCCGCTACTCACCTATGAGCAGGTATAGGTGAAGCGACCAAATCTTTGCATATGAGCAGGTATATGTGAAGGTCGGAATATTCTCTCAACCCCAGGTGTTCTCCCGCAGTTCACTTATGAGCAGGTATAAGTGAGGCGGCCAAATCTTTGCATATGAGCAGGTATATGTAAAGGTCAGAATATCCTCTTGATTTCAAAAGCTTCCCCGCAATTCACTTATGAGCAGGTATAAGTGAAGCGACCAAGTCTTTGCAAACACCTATGAAATGTATAGGTAGTTCGTAAAGATCGGAACTATTCTCACGAATCCAAATGATGATTGGATACGTCGAGCTTTCTTTGTGTGTTTTGACTTAACTGCAGATCACCGAAGTTTATCAACGTATATCAGGCAATACCTATGGGACTGAGCCCATACATTTGCCAAAACAACATACAAGTTAAAGTTGTGCCTCGAATTGCATTATCTCGCTCCTGTCAGGTAAGTAATTCCAGGTATGTTTTCTATTCAGCTCAGCATTGCATCATTTCTTAATGCATTGTAAAATGTGACTCATAATCCCGACAAAAACAACATTCATTGCATTTGCATGGTTGAAATTTAGGTATCATTTAGTCTTTGAATGCAACCTCTACGAGCTCACCTTCAAAGAGGGGCAGCTGTTGACACCTAAATTTTGACGCATCATTTAGTGTAATTTGCATAGAAAATTAGGGATTAAATTTTTAACCCCTAAATAAAAAAATATTTAAATTGCATAACATATAGTTTAAATTCATTGCATTTTGCATCGGACTGGCGGTGACGAACGAGCTTAAATTTCATTGAATAGGACTCGGCTCGCTTGTAATGCAAGAGCCGGGAATTACAAGTCAAACGGGCTCGGTTGTTTTAATTTGAACTTAATTCAGCCCATTGTCATTAATTAATTCAGCCCATTATCATTAATTAATTCAGCCCATTTAAATTAAAGCCCAAGCCTAAGCCCATTAAGACTAGAAAGCCCATCTAATTGACCTAGATTAATACTATATATACATTCATTAGGTCAGATTTTGAGGGGGACACACAATTTTCAGATCAGAAAATTTTTAAAGTGTGAGAGTGAGAAAGAGAGAAAGAAGAGGAAGACCTCGCGCGACGCGCCCGCTGCCGTTCCCCGCCGGGTCACCACCGCGAGTCGCCGTCGCCCCGACACCGCCCCGCCGGTCCGCCGTTCGCCGCTCATCCCGATCCGCAAGTTCGAATTTGGAAATTATCCGCAAATTAGGTAATTGAACATTATCCAATATTTTTAGAATATTTCGTTTCTTAATTTTTGGATGTTTGAATATTCTGTGAATATTGCGTGGATTGCTAGATATCTTAGGATAATGTTTGCCTTGTTCGCAATATTTGAAAATATTCAAAATTAGGAATCTTTCCTAATTCAGCAACGTATCTGGACAACTATCCGACCTTATCCCTAAGGCATGATACGTGGCGATACGGAAAATCATTATCCTATCCATAATCACTTGGGTACGATGATGATTTTTATCTGCTTTCCAAATTTGAATGATCGACTTTCTGTCAATATCTATGACCCTATAGATATGACCGATAGTTCGATTTTTGTGCCTAATCCAAGTTTGAAACGAATTTTGCGGATTGCGTGGTTGTTTTAAATGTGGATGCTATCTTTGTTTAAATTGTTCTTCCTTTTCAAATAAAAAAGAAAATTCAAAAAATATCAGTTAGGATTTGAATTTGAGTTTTGCATGTTTAGGAATCCTAAATATATCTAGACGATAGAGTAATTATTTAATTTAAATTAGGACTTGAGATAATCTATTTCCTAGTTTAAATTAAGTAATATTCTAATCTTAATAGATTATTTAGGTTATTTTTTAATTCCGAATTTTCATGAAAACCCTAAAAAAAAAGAATGAATTGTTTTATGGTAGATTAGGATAGATTGCATTCTTAATTTAAGTAGTTTATTATTTTGAA
The DNA here is from genome assembly GCA_031216405.1 of Syzygium malaccense. Lineage (NCBI taxonomy): Eukaryota > Viridiplantae > Streptophyta > Magnoliopsida > Myrtales > Myrtaceae > Syzygium > Syzygium malaccense. The sequence continues at coordinate 15,012,530 of CM062255.1, read as the reverse complement.
TTTTCACAAAAATCCCAAAAATAAGTCATGTTAGGATATGTTGAGTCATCATAAGTTGCATGTTAATTTAGGCATATTTTTATTCCGAATTTCATTAGAAAATACCAAAAATAAATCATTTGCCCGTCATTAGAATTAGGTCACGTCGCCGCATGACATATAGTTTGCATGATAGGTTGCATTACTTGCATGTCATTTTTGCACGTCATTGCATGTAGATTAGGCTTCATTTAAATAAGAGAAAATCCAAAAATTGAGTGAATTCCTTGTTAATTAGAAATCATATTAGGTTGTTGATGTGATTTTCTAGCTAACAATGCAGATGCTTACGTTACTTCGAGGTAAGTAATTCTTCCAAACTTGCAATTTATTCAAGGCTTTCTTGAGTGTTAAATTGGTGGTTTGCGCACCCGCATGAACACCTCACATGTTAGTGACTAAGTTAAAATGGATCCAAATTGCTTGCCAAAACATTTTTTTTGAAAAGAAAAGGTACCGAAAGGGCGTTAGACTAGATCTAGCGTAATCAAGTCCCCGGGCTTAGAATCTCTGGTTCGTAGAAATAAAACATACCTCCCTATGTTTTATTTAGGTTTCTAATCGACCTACCGCAAATAGATTAGTGGCGACTTCGAGCATGAAAACATTTGCATGTTAAAAACTTAAACCCTAAGTTGCGAATTGGTAGGGCTTGGGAGGGCCCGAGTTAGGTTTAGTCCTAATAATCCATTAGCCTAAGAGGAAAAATTCAAGTCGCGATACCGGGCATCGTCCCGCCCTATCGGGCACGGCAACATCAAACGATACACAGGATGACGGCGTTCCAATACAACAGCATCAAACGACACACAGTAAGATGGTATCCCGTAAGGAGCATCGGAGCCACCCTCGGACCGCGATCCGGCATCCGGAGTATCGGCTATAACAGACTGAATTTTCGATCCTTTTCCCGGGATTTAAGAATGAATTTGACCAATGCACTGTAGTGAGATCTCACCCGGAACCCGCCCATTCTCGGGATGCTAACCTTAGGGGTAAGGCCATTACGGGATTGAGTTTGCACGACCAAAGAACTCGACCTTGGTTCGATCTCCGACCATAAGAATTGACGAGGGAATGTTTTGAGCCAACAGAGACCAATCTAATTGATTGATCGTGTCCAAAGAGAACTAGTGACAGACCCTCGTAATTATATGACAATCGAGGTCGTCCTGGGTAGAGTAAACTTAAACGTGATTTGACTTAGTGTCGGTCACGGGTCTAGAGCGCGTAATCCCAATGAGCCACCGGTTAGCCAGAGATAAGCTAAAGTCGCGATTGTTCAATTTTAGTCATTTCTTGGAATTTGGGCCCGGGAATCAAGAATTTTGAAAGTGACAATTTTGGATGGCCGATGACGTTTTTGGCTTGGCCAACCTTGGGGCCACCCATTTCTGCAAAAAAATGGATTTCGGTTTGGGATCGAAAAAATTACGATTTTGCCCCTCTGGACACCAACGTTGATTTTGAGGCCATATAAAATTATTTTTCGAGGCTGATGTCATTTTGGGGTGGCCACGCACATTTAGAGTTGTTACGGTCAAAAATTGAAATTTTGGCTCGAAAGTGAAAAATAATATTATTTTATTCCCCAAGACTTTGCAATCGATTTTCGAGGGCTTAAGAAGCTATTTTCGCGATTCCGACGCCATATTATGTTGGGCACACACATTTGGAGTTGGGACGGGCGAAAAATGAAATTTCGACCCGGGATCGGAAAAATGACTATTTTGCCCCTGGTCTATTTTTGGGTTCCGAATTTTGGAAAATTTTTGGGATAATTAAGTCTAAATTTTCAGCTCAATTATTGGACAACTGACCTCTTTGCCCCTCAATTATTGGATTGAATTGAATTTAGGCCGTTGGATCAAGGGCAAAATGGGAAATCGCGTAGGATTGCGACACGTGTCACCCCACTAGCCCACATATTTGACCAGTCTGACCAGACTCTCTCTCTCCTCCCCCTCATTTAGCCAACTCTCCCGATCACTCACACTCTCTCTCTCTCTCACGTTCTTCTCCTCCTTAGCTGTTCGGACACCATCACCGCCGCTGCTGCTACTGTTCCGCTCGTTCTAGCCATCCATCTAGCTATTTTGTCCCGCCTTTTTAGGGTAAGTGACCTCCCCAAATATCGCCTAGGACCTCGGATATTGCTAGGCTCGTTTAGGACTCGGTTTAGGGTGAATTAAGTGGCTATTTTGGGTTTCAGATAGGGGCTAGAAATTGGTTATTATGGACTGATTTGGAGACTGAAAATATGAGGTTTGGGAAGTTCAGATAGGGCCGTGATGATACGGAACAATTACGGTTTGAAATCGTGTGATTTGGTGTGATTTTCGGATTTGTGACTACTGTACCCGTCTAGTTTGCTATTTTTGTGGAGAATTTTGGGGGCCGAATTTGAGGAAATTTTCTTCATAAAAATTATTTCCAACATCTTGATGTATAACATAATTTAATTTGGGAATTTTTGGAAATCATTTGAGATCATTCGGAAGTCCATCTTTGGACCGAAACAAAACTGCCCGATTTACTGTTCACCCGACCTTCTGGTCTATTCGAATTTTTATAAATTTGTTTAGGCTTATTTTCCAAATACTTCCTTCACAAACATTGTTGGAGACATTTATGGCTATAACATATAAAAATTTCAAAGCTTTTCAATGTGATTTGGGTGTTGAAAAAAATGTATTTTGAGGACAAAACAGTCTGTTAGAGCGAACAGATTTTGGTCCGATTTCGAGGGACTAAAAGGCATGGTTGTAGATTGAACCGGATTTCATATTCTTCATAAGAAATGTTTGTCGGGATGTGTTTTGTGATATATCCAAAATTCAGAATTTTTGGAGTTCGTATATGCGATTGTATGGTTTGTGATTATTGGTTGATTCTGGATTGTGTTTTGGGCTGAATGTGCCGTGATTGTGTGCTGAGAGTGTGTGGCCATGAGGCGTGATGGTGTAATTGCGCATTGAGTTTGCGTGCCAAGCATGGGTGTTCAAGTGGTATTCGTGTGATGAGAATATGAAATTGTGATATGTGTGTGAGGTGCATGTGTTTGGCCATGTGGTATGTGTGGAGAGTGTGAAATTAAGGTACGGGAATGTAGGATGGATTGGAAAAATGATACCCTGAGGCGTGTTCGTTTACGCGGGATAAGGTCCGTCATGATGCGTGTACGTTTACGCGGGACGATGTCGTCCCTGACGAGGTGACGATGCCCGACCCGACGGGGTATCGATGCCTGACGAGGTCAAAAGACCGTTGGCCTGATGCGTTTTACGCGGGCACGATAATTACGGAAAGGGAGAGATAGGATTCCGTCTTGAGGCGTGTTCGTTTACGCGGGACGATGTCGTCCCTGACGAGGTGACGATGCCCGGCCCGATGGGATGACGATGCCTGACGAGGTCAGAAAACCGTTGGCCTGATGCGTTTTATGCGGGCGCGGTAGTGGTGGAAGAGTTGAGAATGAGCGAGAATTGGCGGGACGAGTGAAATTAAGAAAGTGACGTGTGGTGTGAGTAGTGTGCGAGTGTGTTTGTATCACGTGAGGTGATGCTTAATTATGGGATAGAAATTGCTAGGCACGGTATGGGACGTGCCCAAGTGGTTTCTGTCTTATAATTGAGGCACGCGCGCGTCTATGATGTATTGCTGTGATGTGCTGGCTGTATTATGGTCTAACGTGCAGGGACGTGCATAATGGATTCCAGGTAGGGTCGTGTGTGGTTGCTAGTTTGGTTGATTGCCGTGTGAGACGCGTGTTTTGTCTGGCGGTACGTGAGTGCCTACGTGGGGTTTGGGGTTGTACACTTATTGAAATTCGTCTCATAGTTGTATAATCCATAATTTCAGACCCCCAGCCTTAGACCCAGAAAGTCCGTCTCCTCTTTTTGGAAGTCCGGGGAGCTGCCTTTGGTGCCTAGTGGAGCTGCAGGTGAGTTTCCGGAGATTCAAGCCCGAAGGATCTGGAGCAGAGTGCTAGAAGGCGGTCCTTAGGTTGTCCTAGGCCATTTTATGGGTTGTGTAAGTTGGGTTGACCTATTGTGAAGTTAGGTTAACCAGACCCCTGATCTTTTGTTTTATCGGTGGCTGTGGATGCTTAAGTGTTAATTACGTTTGTAATACAATATTCGTGTATTTGGTGTTGTATGATTATGCTATTGTTGTTGTTTGATTGTTCTGATGTTTTACCCCATTGTCGTCATCTTTTTGTTCGGAGATTGTTTTATACGCTTCCGCATGTGGCTCTGATGTCTGGGTTGGGTCGGCGATGATCCTGGGATGTCACAACAAATTCGACCCGTAGCGGGATGTTCGCGCTTCGTGGGGTTCGGGGCGTGACATCGGCAATCTAGATAATCTCTAGGCATCTGATAAACCGAGTGCGATACGCAGCAGATCTCGATAAACCGGGCATCGTCAAGCGATACACAGCGAGACGGCTCCAACGTGTGACCACATGAGCACACAAGCATTTAGGCCAATTCTTATCTTTTCATTTAGCCAATGCATACATGAATCGTGCTCACATTCATGCCACACAACAATAACAAGTGGTCACACAAGCAAACGGTTAATCGACTTTGTGAACCTCATTTTAAAACATGAATTTACAAAAGCATTCGACATCAGATCAATGCCAAATAAACATCATTAAAAGGCTAGATAAGTGTGGTTACTGTTTCCAGTAAGTCAAAAATCAAAAACCAATGCTTTCATGTAAGAACCAGCAGATCATGGAAATCTAGTAAAACTGGACAGATTTGCATGATTTGGGAAATCAATCTCAAAGGCATAGCAAATGGTTTCCAAAAATTATAAAATTCAAATATGTTATAAACAAGACCTTCACAAATATTTTCCATGAAGAACACAATCCCAAAATCCTTATACAAAGATCACTTTTGATGGCTCGGAAACAACCTAGAACTGGTCCGTCGGAGCAGGGGAACTAAACCAGAAGAAATATACTCGTTTTACAAACCAAATCCTTTCAAAACACTTTGAAATTTTTATACGTTGTAGACATGGATTTCGTTTACAAATCTTGTGAAGGAAGTATGGCCGAAATCGAACTGGAAATTTTTATAAAAATCTGAGACGGCACGAAGGTCACGGAATCCACAGTATAAAACAGTTCTGATTCGGTAAGAAATTGGACCTTCGTGTAACCCATTTGAGCTCAGAAAAATCTGAAATTTAAGTATGTTATAGATCAAGATCTTGTGAACAACTTTTATGAAGAACACTTTTCAAGATTCCAACCACAAAATGCTTTATAAAAATGGAAATCCAGGGACGTACAGTAGAATCAGTTCTGAAATCAAGATAAAAACTCCAAGAAACGCCTTCAACTTTGAGATCCACCACTTCTCGGCCATAAAAATACCACACCAAGAGTTCAAATCAACATCCAACATCTATTTCAACTTAGTCTAACAATCAAGACTCGCCAACGCTCATTCTAGAAGTTCACACACACTAAAATATTAACTAGTTAAACTACCCAATGCAAGTTAAACATCCTAAACAAGGGATTAGATGTTAACTTACTCGTCTAAAAACGACGACAACGCGAGGACGACGGCAACGACACGAGTTGTCCGTGGTGTCCTCGGCTTGACACGGCAAGCGGCAAACGGCGGTGAACGGCACACGGCGATCTACAGGGCTCAAGGGTGGTGGTGTGAGGGAGGAGAGGAAGGCATGAGAAGGGAGAGAGAGGCATCAGAGAGGAGAAGGGGGGGCTTCACGTGAGGCTCTCCCTCTCTCTCTCTCTCTTCCTATTTATACATAGAAGCCTTACTTGGTCACCACTCAAGACATTTAATGCTGGTCATGATGACGGTGCCTCCAAAGTCCAATTTTCATTAATGCGAGTCATGATAAAGGGCCCTAAAGTCCAAGCAATCAATACAAGCCATTATGAGGGTGGCCTCCAAAGTCAAGAACAATAATGGCCAATTAATAAAGCTTGGAGGATAAGCTTTGACTCGGTCAATGCCTTATCCTCTAGATTCCTCTACAAATTTTCCGAACCGTGTACTCCCTAGAACCTTCTGACTTTGCTGAATTCTCACGCAAATGACTCGGGCCAATCGGATCACACGAAATATATCAATTGGCACAAAAATCACAACCCGTGCCATACTTAATCACAAGATTTTCTGAAGGTTTTTCGCAATAAACACGCATAATAATTCCATCCAACGGCCAAAATTTAATCTAACAAAGAGGTTTCTAGAATGGCAAGTTAGCAAATAATTTTCGATGGCCAATTCGTAAAAATTATGAGGCGACGTCCTATAGTTCGGGCGTGATATCCTGGAGCACTCGACACGCGAAATCGGATCATAATTCGTGGCTGAAATTGATCAATCGCAATTATAATTTATCTCGAATTAACGGGCGACTGCTAGAAATAAATTCTTCGATAGCCTTTCTCCTTTGGTTAGTGTTCCTTGGGTGATCAGGCCAGAGTGAGAATTAACTAATAGAGCATCGATGAAATCATCATTTCATAAATCACCAAATTTGATCGAATTTTCAGGATATCACAGGGCGCCTATAGTTGGCGACTCCGGATTTGGAAAATTTCCACGTGCTACATCAAGTCGTGTTTTGTGAATTATGGTGTTTATTCATCACTTGTCCACGATTCGACAGAGATGATTTTTGAGGGGACCACGTCATGTCATTTAATCTAGAAAACTGACCTTCATCGCTGTTGTTAGCAAATCTTTTTTTTTTTTGGTAAGTTAAGAAAGTTGTTAGCAAATCTTTGTCCCTTCTATAGTTAACGAATTGCAATTCTCATTAGGAAAAATTACCAAAAAAATCATAAACCTATTGCACTTTTTTCAATTCGGTGCTAAATCTTTTCATTTTGCCAATTAAGTTCTAAACATTTTCACGTTTTACCAATGGAAATATTATTTTAAAAATGTCAACATTAGCACCGGCTGTGCCACTCGAGACGGACGACATCCACGTCAGTAATTTCCGGCCAATTGGCCAAATGGACTGAATTGGCAAAACATGAAAATGTTTAGAATTCAGTATGTACAATTAAAAGGTTTAGGACTAAATTGACAAAAGTACAATAAATTTATGATTTTTTTTATATTGTTCCCATTCTCGTTGGGACATGCATCTATCAACCCTCTCCCCCCCCCCCCCCTTCTTCTTCTGTAGATAGCAATTCGTTAACGTTCAAACGTAGTTTTTATAGTACACAATGATACACATTGCTTGCCTTGATTCAAGTTTCTGGCAATTTATTTAAGTACACTAAACAAGCAAATCGCTTTGCGCGTTTTTGCCATGGAAGCTCCAGGACAATGCTTAGGAACAACCTTTTGCGCCGAAACCAATCTGCCCTCCAGCCACATCATACACCACCTCAAATGACCTCTGCTGTATGTTCCCGTAGATGCTGAGATCCAAGTCGGCAGGGCTCGATGCAAATGCTAGGCACACTTTTGATGGATTCACGGGAAACAACACACCGCTGGGGTCCAAGTCGACGGCAATTGGTCCGTTGAAGGAGAATGTGATCACTGGAACAGTGACCATGGTGGACCCGCTCAAGTCGTAGCAAGTGTCGAAGTGAGAAGCCGGAGCTGACATCTTGTACTTTGACATCGCCTGCTGGAAGGCCGAGCGAAGGGCGCTGTACGCGGTCGGGGGCAATTGTGTGATTGTGGTTCCCGAGTCAATGATCGTGCCAGCATTTGAGAACACGGTCGACGGAATAGGGAGAGGTTTGCCTCCGACACTGATTCCTATTATGTTGATACCGTAGAAGATTGAACTCTGCGGGACCGTTGATATTGGCGTGAAGTGGACTGAGGTGGATGTCCCGCTGCCCTTGCCGAAGGTTAAGTACCCCGTGGAGCTTATCGAAGGGGGGAGGCAATACGAGAATGATCGGCCGTATTTGGTCTCGCTTTGTTCTAAGAGTGAAATCCGGTCTCGGGCGAGCCCCAACAAACCGGCAAATCCCGTGAATCGCCCTCCATTGTTCTGACCGCACCCGAACTCAAAACCGGAGATTGCATCCGTTGGTGATAAGGTCAGTGTTTCTGTTGCAAAGAAGCCAGTGGTGAAGGACTCTTGGTCACCATACCGCGATTCATAAACGCATGTCGAATCGCTACAGCGAGGTCGTTGAGCTGCATACCATGGAGCAACATGAAATTACAATAGAGATGAAGAAAACCTCCTAACTAGTCTTTTGTCCATTTTAATCGGATTTACTGGGTTTACCCTCCGTTTTATTGATCTATAAAATTGCTTTATGAAATAATGTCGAGACTAAACTCAGTGCTTGAATATTATTTAGTTCAACATATAGAGATTTAATTGGAATACCCAGGAATTTAAATTGAGGTTTAGTTAATTACCAGTGCCAGAAGGAAGCTGAGAGCAAGATGGAGAAGAGCAAGAGATATTGGCATAGGACGAGGACTGAGAGGGGTCAAAGATTGGCTCGGTTTGGGTATAGCAAGACACGATGCAGGGCTCGCACTGGGTCCACGTGAGTGCACTTCCGGTGTCGAACAAGAGGGTCAGGTCCTTCTTCGGTGTGCCGAGTCCTATTGTCACCAGGTAGCTCCCTCCGCTGGGACCGTACTTGGCCGGGACGCTGACGGCCGAGTCTTTCAGGTTGTCTGCGGCGTTAGTGCCAGATAATTGGATCGAATCCACTTTGCTCTCGCAATGTCTTCGAGCAGAGATTGGGTGTGGTTCACTGGTTCGCCATTGAAAAGGGGAGAGCATGGACCGTGCTTGTGAACCAGCTTCAAGGTCGAGTTCGCTGCAAGAAGAATGAGAATTTGATTAATATGAAGGGCTTTCGAACGATTAACAAAGATTTAAAAATCAGCGTGGACAAAGGATAATGTGCATTATTAAAAAAATGATACATCTTGTAATTTTTAAAGACCGTGTCGTTATCTTTAATCCCGGGTCCACCAAGTGGGAATTTTTTAATTAAAAAAAATGATAAATCGACCGAACTAAAAATAAATTAGTAGAAATCGCACTCATTGGAAACATCATCCGTATAAAATATTTTTACATTCAATCTAAAAAAGAAGGTTTCTATTTCTTTATTGCAAGACAAAATGAATGTAGGATTCTTATTAGCAACGTTCCCATTGTAAAAAAATTTTCAAATTTGAAATGGTTCAAGAAAAATATCCATCATTTAACAAAGTGAACACAATTGTCAAAATAAAACCTCAGATATGTGTTAGTATATTAATTTTCGTGTACAAAGTAAAAATTCATAGATATATAGGTAGATGACCACTACATTCCAGGCAAGTAATGCTTATCATTGTTCAATCAAAGTCAAAAGAGACCGATAAAATTACGAGAAAACTAATAACTTAATATGTAGGAGGCACATTGTAATGTACAAATTTTCACTTGTTGGGCAACTCTCTACAATCCAATTAAATTAGGTAAAATTACATTTGTGGTTACTAATTTGACTTTCGTTGCATCTATAATAGGTGGAAATGCTTCGAGAGTAAAAGAATCAAGTCCTACATTCAAGTGATTATTCAGAATGTATAAAAAAAGTTCATATGCAGTAAATATATTCTTATCCTTGTTGGTTTCAATTTATTTTTGGAAGAAATAAATATGGTCCAAAATCTGGACATTTTCTATCTGAGATTCTATTCAAAGTTTGCTTCGTGTCTCCAAACTGTGTAGGTTCCGGTTGCCTATTCCATTGTAATTGTAGCTTGTGATAAAAAAGGCACCTCTAGTCAAGGGGAACAACGGTGCCGTTATCGTAGCACCACTCCATACGAGGCCGACAAGCTGCACTCGGAGTTTTAGAATACTGTATGCACGAGTTCAATTCGAGAGAGAGAGAGGTCACCGAGGGTTTGGCTCATATGAGAACGGAGTATGCTCATTTCCTTGTGATTTTGAATTCATATTTTTTGGAGTCTGTTTCATGGAAAATAAACTAATCATGGAAAAAGAAAGGAAACAAGAGAAAAAAAAATTAAAAATTCGAATTTTTTGGTAGTTTTCCATAGAAAATCAAATCGGATACCTAACAATGGAAAATATTTTCTAGTTAATTTTTAAGTCTCAGTTGAGTATCGAAAAATATTATTATTTTTTTGAAAAATGACTTTCTAAAAAATATTTTCCAAAAACGTCACATTTTCTGTGAAACGAACGGAGCTAGTAAGAACATATCAGGGAGATGTACCTTTTGTTCCTATTAATTGAGTGGTCCAGCATTAACTATACTTCTTAACACTAGATTATTAATTTTTTTTATAAAATTTATAAAGCAAATAGATGATTTAAAAAAAATTGAAGGAGTAGAGACTATGATGGGAAGTGTACTTTCTCCCTCGTGGGACTCTTCGAGAAGTCCATTTATCCAGGTTTAATGTATTCCACGATTTGTCTTAGATATGTGTAATTGAAACAGAATATGAAATTAATAGAGTATTTATGTGGGATCTGAATTGAAAATGCTGAATGTGCACACTTTCTTCAATTCAATTAGACCAAAGTTAAACAAATGATTCATATCGATTTGGACATTAGAAGCATTAATAGATATATAACTGACCATCTAAGCAATTACACGTTGGAGCCTATTTTGACTTTGAAATAGCTTAATTTAAGAGTAAATACGATGAAAAACCTCAAAATGGTACACTTCTGAAAAATTGGCCTCAAATTAATTTTTTGACTACAAAAAACCACAAACTGGTACACATGTAACAAATTTATCCAAAACTAATTTTTTGACCATAAAAAACCTTAAACTGATATATATGCAATAAATTTAACCTTGGTTAAATTAGATCAATATCACGAAAAATCACCAACTGATAAACTTGTAACAAACAGATGGGTAAAACCCTAAACTGGTGCACCCGTCAACTGCCACGTGTCATCAAACTCCGTAATTTGATGGTAAGATTTAATGGAAACTAACGGAAGGTAAATTTGTCACATGTGTACTAGTTTGGAATAGTTTGGGGTAAATTTATCACAGGAGTATCGGTTTGAGATTTTTTGTGGTATTAAACCTTAATTTAAGCAACAATATGAATAAATATATTGCACTAGAAGTCTTTGGTTTTCAGTTCACAAATGACGATTTTGCACATCACCACTTGACAATCTGAGTTTGCGTTTTCAACAACACTCCATGCGAATTCATGCAAGAATCTAGAGAGAGAGAGAGAGAGAGAGATATGACCGTTGGAAGTTGAAGCTTTGCAGTCTGGAGAAGGGAAAAGAGAGCTGACTGCGAGGGTGATCTCCTCAGCTCCATGGACAATGCAGCCCTTCTCGGTTGAGTACAGAAGGCAAAGGAGAGAGATGCAGAGCAGGATCTCGATGAGGAAAGAGGAGCACGGTGAAGCCGCCATTGTCGTCGTCATCTGTCTTCTTCTTCTTCCCTTTCTCCAAGTAATATGGAGTCACCTCCACGAGTCACGGAAATGCTTTTGCTGTTGTGTGTCCATTCATATCTGCCTTTTTGCAGACGTTATCGTTTGGTAGATCAAGATTTTCTAAGTTGCCTTAAAATTAGGGTCCCACATCCCCTCCGCTAGCACTTCCCTCGGGCTCAAAGTTGCCTTAAAATTGAAGGAGTAGAGACTATGATGGCGAGTTCTGCTTTTCAATTGGTTCTTATCGGCCAATCTCGTGGCTCTCGCAGTTCGATTTTATTTAATGCGAAATATCCACGAGGTGCTAAATATATTTAAATATGGACAGGGTAAAACTCTATATAATGGTGTATAGACGTTAGCTCGTTATCTGCTCTATGTACATGAAATTGATTAGTTTTTTAAAGGGATTTTTGGACATTTTTAGTCGACATATTAAATGTTTTTTTTTTGGGGCGGGATTCAAAACTACACATTTTATCTCATGGTCAAGTACTCCAGTTTGTTCCTCTTTCATCCGATATGATCCATGGCTCTTGTGGTTGGGTCGAGAATACCAACTTTTGCACAATGGACACCATATAGAAACGTGGTCACATTTTATTTAGAATTAATATCACGAAAAATCCAAAATTAGTATACATATAATAAATTTACCTCAAATTAATTTTTTGATTATAAAAGACCTCAAATTAATACACTTGTAATAAATTTACGTGCCAGTAATTGCTGTTAAATTTTACCGTTAAATTACTGAGTTAGATGACACGTGGTAGTTGACAGGTGTAATAGTTTGGTGTCTTACCTTCGTTGTTACAGGTATATCGATTTGTATATTTTTATTGTATTAATCTAATTTAATAAAAACTAATGAAGGCTAAATTTATCACAAATGTATTCGTATAGAAATTTTGACGGTCAAAAAATTAATTTGAGTAAATTTATTACAAATGTACCATTTTGAAGTTTTTTTTTTGCGATATTGATCATTTTATTTATCTCCAAATACACATGATCATTACTGTTCCGATATGTTAGTATAAATCCATCTTCCCATACTATTTTGATTTTCGTGCGTAGATTCTTGGGAGGAATAGTCTCCGAAAGTTGACTCGACATCGACTGTCATGTGTTGTCACTTGTCAGTGTCAGCTCTCTCATTTTCCTTGTTTTCGCATCTCCTTTTCAGTTCACGGGCTCCTACGCCTAGGATGCTGATTTGCTTATGTTTAAGGTGCGGTCTGGAAAGGTTTTCATTTGAAGTACTCGCCAGGTCACAGAAATAGCGACAGGTCGTCTTGTCTTGGATTCATTTTTCCTAGTTTAATGGGTCTCAATGGGTGATTCCCCAAGTCAAGTTAGTACTGCTATTGGTTGGCTCACGAGAGTGAGAGTTACCACCAATTGACCTCAAATTGAAAGTTCTGATTGGTGACCGCATTGATTTCGTTTACTCCTCTATGAGAGATCGGCTAGTCTTGATGTGAATATTCATACGAAAAAAGGGTTCATTGAATCGAATCCAATTCACTAAGTTCTATTAGTCATTCCTTGCATTTCTAGTTCTTTAGACAAGCTCAATTGCTGAATAAAGAATCAAAATTTTTTCCCATCATTTTTGGGTTGGAATTGAAGATCTAATTAGAGTTATGATTACCACTCAAAAAAGAGGATATAAAATGTTCAATCTTCTACCGACAATACGAATCAAAGTTCTCTTCCATATCCATCAAACTGCGCCAATTTAGAAATCATCTATATTTATAAAGAAACGAAATGAATCTTTAGGAATGAAAATGAACATCATTTAAATTAATAAGAAAAATCATACAGATGTATATTTACTTTTAGAGTTTTAACAATCAACAAGAACCTAGAAAATTATACTTATGAGCAATAATAGATCTTGTTTTCATGAAGAGAGGAGCGAACTTTCCAAGCAATAAGAGGATATTTATCCCTTTATCATATTTACAACAAAAGAAAGAAATTATCAATAACCCACGTGATATGTTATTATCCAGTAACATGCTGCTAATAATTACATGATCATCTTTTTCCCTTTTATAATTTGAGGCATGACCATGGAGATCTGACTACTTGTAAGGCTATGAAACACTCTGCAAACCTCATAATTTAGCTAAGTTGAAACCTTTGATCTAAATCAATTTGCACGTAGTTTGTGGAATTCAAACAAATAACCTCTTGTTTCCGAGCCGGAAATTCTCCAACTCGTCAACCAAGTGCACCAACCTTAAGGACATATGATCATCTTTGTATATTTCCTGAGCTTAGTAGCCTCTCAAATATAATTCAAGCACGTTTCTCGAAACTTTATTACAATAGACTAAAGAACGCTTCCCAATGAAAAATGAACTAACCTACAAGATAAACAGAATTGCCTGTTCATCTAAATCAATACAAAAGGATTAGCAATTAGTGAACAAATTAAAACAGATTTTTTAATCATCATAGAATAGAGCTCGCATCAATTACTATGAGCAAATAATGCTGTCAAATATTCATATAAATCAATGTAGTTATTTGATAAGAAAATGAAACAAACCGTATCTTGGCACTTCACTTTTTATTAAAGATTTCTCAATTGACTTGCATAAAAAACCCAAACTGCGGGTGCAATTAGATAGTATTAGTCAAGAGCTTTCAACCAATATCCGATTCATCCAAATCTGACATTCTTACCATAAAGTATCTTCTTTGGATATGGGTCATCTGATCCTGACATCATTAGCCCTATGATCTAGGGGTCAAGTCAAAAGACTTCAAAGGCTAGTTTATGATTATGCATTGTTCTTCAAACATGAATATATGGTTTTCTGCTAAGTTAATCCCCATGTATTTCCCCTCTTTGTTCACTTGATTTGCATCATCTTTTGACGCATACAAGTATTAGGTTCGGTTTTGTTAGTATTCTTGGCATGAAGGAGTTCATATCACTAAACAATATCACTTATCAGTCTGAACTGGTGTGGGGGAAAACAAAAATTTGGCCTTTAATAGGTAGTTATTTTGGGCATTCATAAGTTCCAATTAGTATAGAAGCATGTCATAATTCCTCCATGTTGATTTCGCATAGCGTCCATGCGTATCACATGTTGATTTCATGTTTAGATCAATTTTACTTCAATTTCCAATATTATGTTGCTTTGTTTTCATTATTTTCAGGTTTACACTAACTCCGTTCTTTCAGGAAATTTAAGGTTGAAAATCCAAGAGGAAGTAGGTTGATTCCTTGTGCTAGTTTTCTTGAAATCCATCGCTACGTGTTAATTCGGTATATAGGTTGATTTATGCATACAAGTTATATTTCATGACTACTTCAGCATATGGTCGATTTTTGGGTTTTAATTGGTTTATTAAGAAATAAAATAAAAATAAAAAATAAAGAAAAGACAAAAAAAAATTAGATTGGAATTGCATCTGAATTGTATCGAAGTGATCATTGCACACAATGTTCACGTTTGCATATTATGCATATTAAGATACAATCTCATGTTTTTATTTGCATCATGATAATGCTATATTAGAAAATTAGAGTTTCCATGAATAAATGTTTTCGTGCATATTTAGGATATTTGCGTTGCACCCTCATAAAAAAGTTGAAAAAAAAAGTTCAAGAATGCATGTGTTTGGTCATTTGAATTTCTAGCCAAGACAGGGCTAGGTAGGATTAGGATATGAAATTCATGAATTTTGCTATATCATATCTATTATTTGATTAATTGTAGTAATAAAATCGAATATTTTCATATCCTAATGAACTGCATATCAATGTGAATGACAAATATAACCTTATATGCTGCCTATGAAAAAAAAAATTGTTCTTCGTTTGTTGTGATCCATATCTAATGAGGAAAAAGACAGAAACATTATGTACAAATTGCCAGGTAAATTAATAGCAAAATCATCCCAAATCCTAGAATTAAAATGGTAAAAATCTTACTGAATCAATCCATGGTTATTGTTGGAAATGCACAAACAAAAAGTATTGTTGACTCTTTCTCACCATTCACTACTAAATAATCGAAAAATGAACAAATGGAAATTGTAAGAATCTCTCACGACTCACCGTTATACAAACCGGAAATGCACAAATGGAGACAACTTCCAATAATTAATTCTTGATTATTGTACATCTAAACCTTAAACAATAAAGGAGCTCATTGCAACATTCCAAAACCACATGATCCATGACAAGAAATGTAAACGAGCTATATGAACCGGAGAATGTAGATCTATTAAGAGAGAGAAAGCATGATCATTCACTATTGCAATTCTTAAATGTACAATGCTTCGACTCTCTTCCTGCTTTCATGAGGCTTTTATGTGAACCAAAAAGTTATGAAGGAGCCGTGAAGCTACCATGTGAACCAGAGCTACGAAGGAGAAAGAGAAGGAGAGGAGTGGGTTTTTCAAAAAATTAATTTTTATGTTATAAATATAAAAAATCATATCTATCCTTATCCTACTCCCCACTTAAGACTTTTTAATCTTAACTATATCTCTCTCATATCCGGCTTTATCCTGTTTTGGACATCAACCAAACCTATGATAGGATGGGATAAAATATATTTTAACTTTTATCAAAAATATATTTTAACTTTTATCTTGACTATCAAATATAGCTTTAAGGAAATATTCATATTAACAGATAAATTCATTATCTTAAAATTGCATGACACTTAGATTGTATTAATTAGCTTATTTCCATCTGTCAAAAAAAGAGAGCTTATTTCTACATTAAATAGTTCATTTTAGGAATGTAATTTATTTAGTAAATATTTTTAGAGCTTTATATTCGCATATTCACTTTCATTTTCTAAATAGAGATTTAATATCAAGTTTCCATTTATAGCTCATGGGTCCTATTTCATGGCTTAATAAATTAACAAGCTATGTTTAACTTTGCTTGACATGGCTCAGGTTCTTTACTTTCCCATCTCTTATTTGCTTTATTTGGTTATATATTGGGGCTCATTCCAAAAAAAAGTACCAATTTTACCTTGAATGACAATTTTGGTCCAAACTTTTTTTTGTCTTAATAAAAAGCACCAACTTTTACTCGAGTTCCAAATCCGGCTCCCGTGATGTAAACTTTTCAAATTGTTCAGGCCAGATTTAGGATTTAAGTGAAAGTTTGTGATTTTTTATGAAACAAAAAAAAGTTCGGGTAAGAATTATTACTCAAGATAAAGTTAGTGCTTTTTTTTGGAATTAGGTCATATATATTGTGTTTGTTTGAGACATTTGTGCATGATCACTTGCTTTACATATCTTTGATGAGGAAACAGGAAAGTAAAAAGGAAAGATTGCATGAAAAAAATTCTTATAAATGAGAAAAAGGTACTGAAAACGGGTGTTAGGAGGACCCGTGATAAGTGCGAGCGCCACCTTGCAAAATGGATTATTTCGCCCACCGGTCTTCTTCGAAGATTTCAAGCGTGGTCCCCCTCGTCAAAGAAGAAGAATTCCGGAAAATTTGGCATTTCTAATCACGAAAATTATACTTCAAATACAATAGAATAACAGTGTACTTAGATTTTCCAAATATTTATCTAAACATGGTTACAAGAATTTCATAAAAATCCACGTAATGTTTTATGTATCTCTTTCAATTGGAGAGCAAACACTCACAAAAGTCGCGATATCACACCATCACAAAAGTGGAGTTTTTCGACTTGAAGTGACAAGGAGAACGACATTTGTTATTATTCTTCAAACCAACCAAGTACTGCTAAAGCATGCACTCGAATGATTCCTTGTCCTTTCGAGAACACCAAATGCAGCCCAAGTGGACAGTGCCCATCTTAGGAACAACCCTGGGCGCCAAACCCAATTTGTCGTCCGAGCACATCATAGACCACCTCAAATGTCCTTCTGTTCTATGTTGCCGTAGACGCCGACGTCGGTGTCTGCGCTGTTGGGCACGAATGCTAGGCAAACTTGCGACGCATTCACCACGTAAAACGTCCCGCTCACGTCCAAATCCACGTTAATTGGCCCGCTGAAAGAGAACGTGATCACCGAGAAGGTCATGGTACCAACCCCACTAAGGTCGTAGCAAGTGTCCAATGGTGAAAATGGAGGCGCACTCGTGTAGTTCGCCATTGCCTCTTGGAATGCCGACTGGAGGGCGTTGTACGCAGTTGGAGGCAAATGCGTGTACGAGGTGCCCGAGTCTATGATTGTGCCGGCATTGGAAAACACGGTTGATGGTATGGAAAGTGGGTTCCCTGCTACGCTGATTCCTATTATGTTGATGCCGTATAACTGCGGTATCGTCACCGTTGCCATCGGCGTGTAGTTCAATGAGGGAGATGTGACCGTGCCCCTACCAAAAGTCAAGTACTCTGTGGAGCTAGTCGAAGAAGGGAGGCAGTATGAGAAGTATTGGCCATACTGGGTCGCACTTTGTTCTACTATCGATATTGGGTCTCGGGCAAGCCCGAGGAGTCCAGCGAACCCATTGAATGTCCCTTGGTTGTTCTCACCACAACCGAATTCGAAGTAGGTAATAACATCAGTTGGGGTTAGGGTCAGCGTTTCCGTAGCAAAGAACCCATCCGAGAAGGACTTGTCACCGTATATCGCCCCGTAGAAGCATGTGGATCCGCTACAGTTAGGTTGATTACCTGCCCATCATTAAAGCTGATTTATAAAGCGATTCTAAACGCGTTCTTAGAAACCCCTCACAACAAGCAGTCTTCTTCTCTGTCTTTATTCTGTTAAATAAAAATCTCGCCAACATGGTTGATCGGGCATGTTTTCCGTCATAGAAGGCTTTCAATTGGCGAGTTACAAACATTGACATCACTGATTGGGCATGAGACCACCACCCGTCAATTATTACCTGTGGTAGAAGAAAGCTGAGTGCAAGATGACGCGTTGCAAGATATGTTGACATATGACGATGATTGAGAGGGGTCGAAGATTGGCTGGGCCTGGCTATAGCTAGCAAGACACGATGCAAGGCTCGCATTGGGTCCAAGTAAGCGCACTTCCCGTATCAAACAGGAGGGTCAGGTCCTTCGTCGGCGTGCCAAGGCCCATAGTCACAACATAGCTGTAGCCGCTGGGGCCGTAACTCGCTGGTAGGTTTACGGTGGACTCCTTCGAATCACTGGTGCCACTGACGCTGTTGGAGACCTTGGATTGGATCCATTTCACCCTTGCCATGTCTTCGAGAAGAACTTGCGTGTGGTTGATGGGGCCACCATCGAACAGCTGAGAGCATTCTCCATACTGTGAACTAGTTTAAGGGTTGAGTTCCCTGAAAAAGAAATAATGGAAGTCGCAAACGCATTAACAAGAGATTATATTACAGCGCAGAGCTATGTCAGGTGCAAGGAATGAGAATTCATTGGCAGCATACTATTGAAAATACTCATCAAAGCTCTAATGGTATCTAAGCAATCAAATTTTATGTTTATGAGCAGCTAATTTATTAATTGCAATATGGTTGGAGTGTAACACTCCTTATTAAATAAACTATCTGTTGTTTCATGAATGATCATGCTGTATTTTGGGGTTTCTTCATCCACCAACCTTATGATTCAGTTTGGTTATCCTTCCTTTTAGATTATGCTTTGCTATAAGGAATAAAGAACAATCCATCGGCTTTGTACATATGTTTGGTCTCTGCACGATGATCAACCCCAACTTAACCTAAAGTTGAGTCCACTTACAGACTCGACCCCAATTGGTTAAGTAGGGGAGATAAACAAGTACAGTTTTAACTTATCTTAGGTACAACTCATCCTGACTGAGCATGCAGGTCTGCATTTATCCTAGCTCAAATCTCCCAAGGTCTTCTCCTAAGTTTCTCATTGACATCTCCGTCTCGCTCACTTTTGAAAGACTTTCAGCTCAATTCAAGGCTGTTCAATATTCACGTATCTGCTGTGAGGGTGTGCAGCATATTATAATCAATGTTATTAGCAAAAAGAAATGGACTCATTCCCCTACAAACACGTTGTTACAACTAACAAGAATTAGTTTGGACGAACTTGTCGGCAGTATACTTTGAGTAAGGGGAAAGAACAGCATTGGTGCCAAAAGTTGTGTACGAAGGCCACTTTGGTACCAAAAATTTCAATCGGATCACTTAAGTGCTAAAAGTTGTGAAAAACGATCATTTAAGTACCATTTCGCCGAAAATCCGACGTGGCATTTTTTTATTAATTTCTCAAGCTGATGTGGCTCGCCGGAGGCTGATGTGACATTTCTTTTCTTTTTTTTCCTTTTCTTTCTTTTTTTCCTTTCTTTTCTTTTTTTTCCTTTTCTTTCTTTTTTTCCTTTCTTTTCTTTTTTTTTCCTTTTCTTTCTTTTTTCCTTTCTTTTCTTTTTTTTTTCTTTTCTTTCTTCTTATTTCCGATGGCCGGCATCCAGCCACCAGCCACCGGCCATGGCCGGCCTCGCCGGGCGTCGCCTTCCTCCGGGCGAGGCCCGGCGAGGGCCGGCCTCGTCGGATCTAGTGAGGCGAGCCCTCGCCGGGGCTTGCCCTGCCCAGGCGAGGGTCGAGGTCGCTTGGGCAGGGCGAGCCCCGGCGAGGGCTCGCCTCGCCAGATTTGGCGAGGCCTCGCCTCTCCAAATTCGGCGAGGCCGGCCCTCGTCGAGGCCACAGCTGCCTCGCCGGGCCGGCCTCGCCGAGGCCACGGCTGCCTCGCCCGGAGGAAGGCGACGCCCGGCGAGGTCAGGCATGGCCGGTGGCTGGCCTTCGGCCACCGGCCATGGTAGAAGAAGAAGAAGACAGAAATGAAAAAAGAAAAGAAAGAAAAGAAAAAAGAAAAAAGAAAAGAAAAAAAAATCATAAAAAAATATTTTAAAAATTGAATTATACACATGGAAATGCCATGTGTCATTAAAATTTAAATATAAAAGCCATGTATTAAATTTGATCGGAATTTCTCGCCGTTGGCACTTAAGTGATCATTTTTTTTCCGATTTGGCACTTAAGTGATCGTCGGCGTAAACTTTTGGCACTTAAGTGATCCAAATAAAACTTTTGGCACCAATGCTGTTCTTCCCCCCTTTGAGTAAAAACTGATAGATTCAACAGATCACAACCCAAAAATCAATCGCTTATCATTTTGAAGTTTGTTGAGCAGTCCCACAGAATACCACGTTTACACACACATAAGCACAAAGATACATACTTTGAGAGAGAGAGAGAGAGAGAGAGAGAGAGAGAGAGAGAGAGAGAGAGAGAGAGAGAGAGACCATTGGTAGTTGAAGCTGTGCAATTGGCAGAAGGAAAAAGAGAGCTGAGAGGGACCGTAATCTGAGCTCCATGGACATGAACCTGCTTCTCAAAAGAGCCATGAACACTCAACACAAATGCACACAGCAAAATCCTCATCAACTCGGACAAAAGAGAAGAAGCCATCTTTCTCATCTTCTATTTTCTCCCACAACTTGGGCTCTTTATCACAGCTCACAAAAAGGCTTTACTTGCACATCCTTTTATAACCTTTTCGATACCCAACTATCCTGTAAAGTATACCCTTCCTCTACGCGACACCCGTACTAAAATAGCAATTCATAGACATATTCTCATTCTCTTATTCTAAGCAATTGGGGGTTTACGTTGATCTTTCTACACTGGTACGTAGTGAGCAATAAAACCAGGAACCCGGTCAGTCGCACGTATAAAAGGTTTGGAGAATTCAGAGGCGGTTTCTAACCCTAGATATAATCTTTATATTGGGCCATCTTATATTCGGGAAAAAAAGATTAAATTGAGTGCTCATAATTCTCTGCCGATAAAATGACCAAGTACTACTCAAACTCAACAACAAGGTAAATTGTAGTAATTGAATATGTACAAAACTGGGTTAATACCACGAAAAATTCCAAAGTGATATACTTGTGACAAATTTACCTTTTGTTAGTTTTCGTTAAATTTTACCGTCAAATTGCTGAGTTAGATGATGGGTGGCAGTCGGCAGGTGTATCAGTATGGGGTTATACCCCTTCGTTTGTCACAAGTATACTAGTTTGTGATTTTTCGTGGTATTAATCTAATTTAACAGAAACTAACATAGGGTAAATTTGTCACAAATGTACCGGTTTAGAATTTTTTGTGGTCAAAAAATTACTTTAGAGTAAATTTATCACAAGCATACCAGTTTAGAATTTTTTGTGATCAGAAAATTAGTTCGGAATAAATTTGTCACAGGTATACCAGTTTGGGGTTTTTTATGATATTAACCCTATAAAAATATGTGCGCACAACCTACTCGAGTTTTTGACTTGTCTCTTATCCAGGACGTGAGATTTATGGGATTACTCATGGGTCTGGAATTTACATTTCGAGGGTGGACTTCCTTGTAATAACAAGAGAAAGTTATAAGGCAAATAGCAGCAAAAGTAATTGTCACATCCTGATTTTTCAGCCTGAGAAGCCACAGGTAAATTGTAATATCCTCAATTTCAGTTCCTGAGAAATGATTATGGGTTAAGTTTGGTGGTTTTCCAATCAGAACTAAATTGTTTTCTCTTGTTTTGGAAAATCCAGTTTCGGATCCTTTGTACCCCTTCATTTTGTTATTTTTGGAGAGACTTTTGTGGTCTGAATTTCCAAACACTTCCTTCTTGAAAGTTTCTCCAAACGTCATGAAGTTTTACATACTTTAATTTCAGAATTTTTGGAGTTGATATGAGTGGTACGATGGCTTGATTTTCGGACCGTGTGAAACTGCCCAGAATGGGTATTTGGGTGATGTTTACACCGTCTTTATTTTCTACAAGCTTTTCTGGGCCGATTTTGGAAAATTTTCCTTCACAAAAGTTATTGAGAACGTCCTTTTCTATAACGTATATAAATTTGGGAATTTTCTGAGATGATTTGGATTATGGACAAAGCTTACTTTGAAAAGCAAAGAATGCTGTTCCAGTGAACTATTTTTAGTTTGTCTTTGAGCTACTAAAATGGTGTTTACAGAAAGATTCTGATTTTGTGTTCTCATGAAAAGTGTTTGTTAAGGCCTTGTTTATGACATATTCAAATTTAAGAATTTTCGGAGTCCGTTTACTATGATTTCAAGTCCGATTTCGTGAACAGTGCAAAACTGTCCGGTTTTGTCGGATTTCAAAGAATCAGCATTTTCTATATGAGAACATTGGAATTTGGACTTGGTGTCTTCTGGTGATTTAAATTAAATGTAATGATCTTTCAAATGAGATATTTTATGCTTTTATTGGAGGTCGGCCCAGTGGGAAACCGAGAGAGAGAAGCAAGCCTGGAATTGGATGATTATAGAGAAATCAAAACTTGAAGCCCAAGTTGGAAATGAATGAGGCTTGTTCAAGAAGCCTAATTAAATGGCCCTTGACTTAGAAGCCCTATTTCATGATGACAAGCATTAATAACCTTAGACTTTGGAGGTCCTATCATTATGGGACACAAGGCAAGGCCATTCGGCCAAGCCAAGGGGAAGCCGAGAGAGAGAGAGAGGCCATTCGGCCAAGAGAGAGAGAGAGAGAGAGAGAGAGAGAGAGAGAAGCTAATGGATAAGATCCTATTTAATGCCTTGATTGCTATTCATCATGACTTTTGACTATTGTGCATTAATGCACATTAATATTTGGCTTCTTCTCCAAGCCTATTTGGCTATAAGGAAGCAAGAAGCCTCACGTGAAATCCCCCCCCCCCTTTGTCTCTCATCTCACGCCAACATCGTCTTCTTCTCCCTTTGTTCTTGCTTTCTCACTTTTGACCGAGAAAGAGAGAAAAAGAAAGAGAGAAAAAACTCACTAGCTAGCCCGTGTCTCTCTTGTGGTTTGATCGAGTGAGGAAGCCACGTCCAAGGCCGTGTGTTCGTGTTTAAGCCCGAGAACCACCAAGAATAGTCTGAGAATCGCCGAGACTCGCGTGCCCTTCACACGCCTCGTTTTCTCTAGTTCTTGTTTATTGTTGAGTAAGTGAATTCCTTAATATCGGGAAAGGATGTTGAGATACGTTGTGACGTGGTTTGCTTGGACCGTTTCTCGGTCGTTTGGTTAGTCGTAGTTAGTTCATTTCCTTGGTTTGATCGTGTTTCATGTTTAAAGTGTACATGAGATAGAACCGAGTCTTGATTGATAAAGTGTACATGAGATAGAACCGAGCCTTGGTTGGTTACCGAGAGTTGGCCGGTAAAGTGCACATGTTATAGCCGTGCGTGATGTTCTCTTGTTTCGACTTTGCTATTGATCTGCCATCAATGTGGGTGCGGTAAGAGCCGACTTGTGTTAACGGCGATCGATATATCCTCGCTTGACATTAGTGTTTTCACTTGCTGAGTCTCCCTAACTCATCCCCCATTTTTCCCTCTCAGGTCCATAGCATGGTCGAACGAACAGCGGCGATAAGGGGAGTTTGAGCCATGTTGAAGTTCAGGAAAGCTAAGAGCTGTGAATCCGAAGTAGTGGGCTTAGGACACCCAAGCCACTTGTTATTGTTGTGTAAATGGCTAAAATTGGCTAAGTTGGCTCGTAAAATATGTTTGCGTGTCCTGTAAATATAAGGTTTGCTCATGATGCTGTTTGTCTTAATCTCGCTGTTGTTTTTAATGTGATTGTCCCGAGATATGCTACCGCTTGTGTTTAAAGAAAGATAATAATGAACAGGACATCACGTGAATGACCCCGAGGTGGGGGCATGACAGTAATAGACATTCACTTTATCAAAATTGCAAAAAGCAAAAAAGAATATTTGTTTTTTTCACAAGAGAAAAGGCCACAAAAAAAACCCAAGACTATAGTCAACATATTTACATTGAAATTTGTTTGTGACATCAAAAACCCCAAATTACACTCACTTATACCCTAAATTTTTTCTTATGACATGAAAAACCCCAAACTTGTACGTATGTGATACATTTACCTTCATCAAGATTTCGTCAGATGATTTTTCAATCAAAATAAAGTCATTTTTATTTCGTTTAAGTCATGTGGGCACAATACAACACCGTTTGCTGTCCGATGCCCATTTAGCCATATTTTTAATAGTGCTCATTGGTGGACATTAACAGAGGGTAAATGTGTCTCACAGGTAGAAGTTTAGAATTTTTGGTATCGCAGAAAAAAGTTTAGGGTAAATGTGTCACAGTAAGCATAGTTTAGGGCTTTTGGTGGTTTTTGCCCTTTTCACTATCTCTAATAGTCCCATATCGGAAAGTGTAGAGGTGTGCTGCTTTCGATTCAGGGAGGGTGGTCATGATCATGGATGAAGGTCGTGTGTTTTCTAAAGGGTAGTTTTTGGAAGAAAAACCTACATACTTCTTCAAATTCAAACTTACACATGACATTCATAGATTAAATGGACTACCTTGTACAAGAAACCTCAATGGAAAATTGATGTGATTTGGAGCAGTTAAAGTATCATAGTTTACATATACCTTATTAACTTAAGCTTTTGACCGGGAGACGTGGGTTGATCTATAGTTATAGTACAAGAGTTACTTTTGCTAGTATGCTTATAGAAACCAGAAAAAAATGCTTGATTTGTTCGAGAACGCATGATCATCCAATATTATTTTCCTTACCAATAAAGGGCGAAATAACTGTTGGTTTTGCAAAAGGATATGTGGATGCTCTTTGATTTTTTGATAAACATGTCAAGCTTTTGCTCGTAACCATCGTTCTCGTTGTTATTTTAGTCGCACTATTGTCATTTGGAAAATGACATCCCCTTCCTCGGATTTGTATTGAGCAGATTACTTGTAATCTAATAAAAGGAAAAGAAAAAGAAAAGAAAAGAAGAAAGAACTTTAAGGAAGACTGACTCTTCGGTTTATTTCATGGCAACGGGATTACACCGTAATCAAGTGATGTCATCAGGCGGGCAGGTACATATAGTACGTTACCTAGATAATGAAGAGAATTTACTTTTAAAAAAAGGTAGCATTATCGTAGAACATACTTTTGGAGGGATAGAGTAGAATCGGTCATAAACGATTTAGTCGTTGATTAATTAAGTTTTAACATTTTATTATCTTGAGGAAATACCCCACTTTGAAACCAATACTTCAAACATTTTTTTATCACCCAAATCCCCAAATTTGTACTAGTGTGAAAAAATCCCATTTGTCTACGACGAAAAATCATAAATTTTGTTCATTGTGATATTAATACCCTAAATCCTTTTTTTTGTGTTGTCAATACCCAAACTTGTATCGGTGTGACAAAAATTTAGGATTTTTTTCACTTTTATCCACTGCTACAAGTTTATGTTTTGGTGTCACAGTGAACCAATGACCATCTTCATATCTCCTCTCCCTCTATCAATAGATTCTTGTTGTCGCCACTGTTGCCAGCAAGACAATGCCACCTTGTCTAGTAGCAAAGCTATCACCACCACCTCTTGTCACGATCGACCTCCCGCCTTTTTTTTTTATCGAACATGTACAAAAAAAAGGGGGTTCGCCTGGTACATGCTAAGTCTAGGTTCGGGACTTAACTCGGGTTCTCCCAAACTCATACCATATCATGACTTAGGGTTTAAGTATTTAACATATAAGTGATTTATATCAAGGAGTCGCCACTAATCGATTTGGGATGGGTCGATTAGAAATCCAAATAAGGTGATGGGAGAATCACCTTATTCCTGCGAACCAGAGATTAACTGAGTTCGGAGACTTGGTTACACTAGTTGGATAACTAATGCCTTTTCGGTACCTTCCTATCCTATTCATTTCTGAGAACATTTGTCAAGCAATTTGGATTGATTTAGGACCTTTCTCCTAACATGTGAGGTGATCAAGCGAATGCATAATCATAAACGATCAGCAGTCAAAATAAATATGCAGCCTTAGGTTTTAATCCTAACTAAGTGAGATGACATTCAAAATACAACAATTCATGCAATTGTATTTTAATGACATGCATAATAATAACACGACATGCATAATAATAACACAACACTATAGGCTTATTTAAATACGACATGCAAAATACTACCGCACAACACTATAGGCTTATTTAAATTAAACATGGCAATTTATGCAATTATTTTAACAACATACATAACAATACAACAATAAATTAAAACAACAGATATATCACATAATTTAAAAAAAAAAGAAAAAGAAGAAAAAAATAAATAAATAAGTAAATACGGAAGAAGAAAAAAAAGAAATTTTTAATTTTTAATTTTTTAAAAAAATTAAAAAAAATTAAAATAATAATAATATAATAACCGGGTCGGGGGATCCGGGTCGGTCGGATCCGACCCGAGTCAATAGATCCGACCCGGGTCAACGGATCCGACCCAGGGCATTGACTCGGGTTGGGTCAGTTGATCCGGATCGAAACTGACCCAGGTCAACGGATCTGACCCAGGGCATTGACCCGGGTCGGATCGGTTGATCCAGGTCGGGTCAGACCCGTGTGCACAGACACGCGAGGGCGCCGGCAGAGCCAAAATTGGCCTTCCGTCGGTCGACCCAGACCGGCACAGACTGAAAATCGGCCTCTGGAGATCGTCTCTGAGCTTTCTCCGCTGTCCACTTACTGTTCAACGTCCCGCTTGCCGGCCGGCGGCCAAAAAACAAACCAGCTTCCTTGAGGCATTTCATCAAACAGGTGGGGGGTACAACCAAAATCGAGGGATATGGACCTCCTCCGGCAACCCAGTCGACTCCAGCGGCTACGGCTCACCTTCAACGGCTAGTGGGGGTCGGGACCGACGATGGTATGGGTCGGGATTCACACGAAATGACTGGCGCAGGTCCCGGCCAAACCAAACACCAAAACAGAGGTGAACAGGGCAGAACAAGGAACCGGGGAGACTCACCAATCGGCAACACTTCTAGGGGGGCTTCCGGCTGGTCAGGGGACGTCGGCAACGCTGCTGGTTCTCCTTCTTGCCCCGACGAACTCTTGGTTTGGTTTCTTTCTCTCTATATCCTCTCTCTTCTCTCTCTGTCCTCTCTCTCTCTGTCTCTCTCTCTCTCCATCTCTTTGTTTTTCTCTCAAAATGGCTGACCGGCCTCTCTCTCTCTCTCTGTGGCTATAAATAGTCGGTGACAATGCGTTTCACCTGCTCACGCACGTTGACGACAGCCTGCACTGGCCTACTCTGGCTCGTGACTTTCGTGGCCACTTAGGCCGGTGTAGAGCAGGAGGGCCAGTTCTGTGAGGGGCAGAGAGGAAGAAAGAGAAAGAGAGAGAGAGAGAGCTAGCCGGGAAATGGGGAAGAAGGGGACTGGCCATCAATGCCAGTCCCGGTGGTGTGCTTCCCTGGCCATCCTCTAGCGTGATAGGGACGGCGCGGAGACGCTTAGCCGCTCACGCTCTGCGGCCGGCTGCAGGGGTGAATAGGGGAGAGAGAGCGATGTCCGACGAGGGGGAAGAAGGAAGAGGAAGGGGCTGGGCCGAGCTAGGCCTAGCCGCGCGAGAGGAAGAAAAAGGGAAAAGAAAATAGGCTGGCCGCGCGGGGGGAAGAGGAAAAAAGGAAAAAAGAAAAGGGCCGGGTCGGCCCGGCCCCGACCCGGCCCAACTAGAATTTTTTTTTTTAAAGTTTGAATTTTTTTTCAAAGTTCTAATAGACCTTATTAATACAAAATGTGCATAATTTCTATATGCAATGCATTTAAATTGAAATATTTTTTGTTTTAGGAATTAAAAAAATTAACTCCTAAATTTTGTGCAATTAATTTTAGGCAAATTAAAATAGGCGTCAACAATTGCCCCTCTTTGAAGGTGAGCTCGCAGAGGTTGAGCTCGTAGAGGTTACATTCAAAGATAAAATAACACATAAATTTGACCCATGCATGCTCAATAAATGCTATTTTTGGCGAGAATGGAGTCTCATTTTTATGATGCGATAAGATGGTGCATGCTAAAACAAATAAAAATATACCTGGGGTTACTTACCTTGCCGAAGGATAGAGTAATTCTAGATAATTGATATTGTGTGTCAAGGACCCGAACCTATCTTCAGTCGCCTTGACGGGGGGAAATGGTATGTCTAGGGCCCGATCCTATTTTCGGTCGCCTTGACTGGGATTGCTTTTGTCTAGGACCCGAACCTTTATTCGGTCGCCTTGACTGGGGAAATCATTTGCCTAGGACCCGAGCTTATCTTCGGTCGCCTTGACTGGATTTCGTTTGTCTTAGACTTGAATCTATCTTCGGTCGTTTTGACTGGGGATTATTTTGCCAAAGTACCTGAGGGTCCTCGCTCGAGGATTTGATGGTTTGTCTAGTAGGTCCTCGCCAGCAGGTCTTGAAAAGACTCAAACAATGAGCACCTGGGGGTCCTCGCCCGAGGATTTATTGGTTTGCCTAGTGGGTCCTTGCCAGCAGATCTTGAAAAGACTCAAACAATGAGCATCTGGGGGTCCTCGCCCGAAGATTTGTTAGTTTGCCTGTAGGTCCTCACTAGCAGGTCTTGAAAAGACTCAAACGATGAGCATCTGGGGGTTCTCGTCCGAGGATTTGATGGTTTGCCTATGGGTCCTCTCGCCAGCAGGTTTTGAAAAGACTCAAACGATGAGCACCTGGGGGTCCTCGTCTGAGGATTTGATGGTTTGCCTGGTGGATCCTCGCCAGTAAGTCTTGAAAAGACTTAAACAATGAGCACCTGGTGGTCCTCGCCCGAGGATTTGTTGATTTGCCTGGTGGGTCCTCGCCAGCAGGTCTTGAAAAGACTCAAACAATGAGCACCTAGGGGTCCTCACCTGAGGATTTGTTGGTTTGCCTAGTGGGTCCTCGCCAGCAGGTCTTGAAAAGACTCAAATAATAAGCACTTAGGGGTCCTCGCCCGAGGATTTATTGGTTTGCCTGGTGGGTTCTCGCCAGCAGGTCTTGAAAAGACTCAAATAATGAGCACCTGGGGGTCCTCGCCCGAGGATTTGATGGTTTGCCTGGTGGGTCCTTGCCAGCAAGTCTTAAAAAGACTTAAATAATGAGTACCTGGGGGTCCTCGCATGAGGATTTGATGGTTTGTCTGGTGGATCCTCGCCAGCAGGTCTTGAAAAGACTTAAATAATGAGCACCTGAGCGTCCTCGCCCAAAGATTTAATGTGAAGAGTGGGGATCATTCCCATGCTTAGGAGGGGTACCATAACAATCGTAGATACATGGTGAATAGAGGGGTCAATCTAATATTCAGTTGGTGAATAGAGGGGTCAATCCGATGTTCAAAGGGTACCATAACAATTATAGGTATATGTATTTTTGGAAATGGGCATGGGTAGAAAATACTTACCTGGGCATGTTCCTACCTCTTAAGGGCATGTCTTCTGTCAGACAAGTTTTTTTTGTGCAAAGATATATGCATTCATTGGAGAGATAGACAACAAAGGCTATTCTAGAATATCGTATGAAATATCTTGACCAGCAAGTCAAGATGCTTTTCTTTTTTAAAGGAACTCCCTGTTTGTCTTTTGGATAATTTGAAAAGAAATCATAATGAAATACCTAGGGTTTCTTACCCAAAGGTTTAATGCATCATCTGCTGAATACCTAACCTTTTTCGGGGCATCTCTTGTGGGATGATAATGAGGGCTTCTCTAGCGCCCGAATTTTCGTGTTCTATCACTAGGGATCAAAACTCTGAGCTGTGAAAGACGATTAGCGTAAATATGCATGATTCATCAAAGATAGACAAGCTAGGCTATTCCAGAATGCGCATTTGAAAGTTCATGCAAGATGATTTTGTCATGTTTGAATTACCAAATATCCATCGATGGTAATTATCAATTGAGACAATTTTCGCTCCCAAGGTGGATTTCTCGAGATGCTGAACAAGAGACCTTCAGTCAGAAAGGACTTTCCACTCACTCTCATTGAAAAGGGTTGTTTATCCCATCCATTAATGCGGGAAGATCTAAAACACTTAGTCCGACCGTTATCACATCCGTAAGGGTCTGAGTTTTCTCGCAAGTGGTACGACGCTGCCAATCTGAGAGGTCTTTTTCATGGTCATAATGTTGGCTTGGTCAATGGCTTAATAAAGGTGGCTGTCCAAGTCAAGGCCATGAAAGAAAATATTCTGCAATTATCTCCAGGTTTACAAGTCAAGAACCCTGCAAAACGAGATAAAAATAGTCTTACTAGCACTTTCTCGGGCATTATTTATAAACATTTAAAATTCCATGTTTATTCAAGTGCCCTAGTCAGAAGAGACTTCATAAGGGATGTAACGTAGGCTTGGTTCATAAGTTGAGGAACGAAATGATCGTTGGGCTAAAAAATGTGTGTAAGGATGAGAATTGGTGATCATCTAGCATTGTCACCAGTCTTCTTCTCCACCGTCAGGATCCTTCTAGAAAACTCCCTAGGTAATCCCATGCTTTGGCTTCTTGGATAGCTTTTTCTTGAGGAATTTCTACGTCAAGCATTTTCCTGGATACCATTCGATCTCTGTCCCAATTGCTTTCTCAAGAATAGGTTCGTCTTCATCTATCGTGTGGCAGATTTTTGTCAAGATAGAGTTCTTAAAGTAGGAGTTTGTATCAAAGAAGAACTCAAGTTTAAACCTTTTGGGGTCGTCTATTCTATGCCACTTAATATCTTTGAGATAATTGAGAGTGCCTTAATCACGCTCAGACATCTCCTCAGCTAAAACTTCATTATTTTTCATAGCAGTTGTCCAAAAATCAAGGACTCCTTTATCTTCATCTTTTTCATCATTTTCTTCTTCCCCTTTTCTTTTTCTTAATCTTTTTTATATGGGTATTGGCCTTGCTTTTACTAGGCACACTACTTTTTTATGCCCCTAGTTTTCAGCATTTTTTTTGCTGTTCTTTTTGTGTTGTCAGGACTAGCCTAAATAAGTTTGAACAGAACAATATTATTAGGCTCTTGGAATCTTCATCTTCATTCGGTACTTTGGACCATGATGTTCAAACTGTGGTGACTTTTGCTTTGCTCCGGTGTGGGGGATGATCACCAACTGGGTTTGTACGAAATGAAATCGCCAGCTCAATTGGGTTCGCAAGGGATATAAGTGTATGAGATAGAAGAAGAATTGCTCTTCGTCATTCGAGGGCACTTAAATTATCGTGAGAATTCATTTGCAATAATAACATTCAAGGATTAATGTAAGTGAGAGCAAGAAAATTTCTATTCATCTTTTCATCTTGTGCGAGCTGTTGCGGCTGATGATTATAGAAAATTTTAGATATTACAAACTCCTCATCCTTCTTTGTCTTGCTCAGTTCCTAGATGAAAACATCATTATTATCAATGACATGTTGGCATTTTGGACAGGCTTTAGTTTACTGCTCCTTTCTTGACAAAGCCCTCTTAGCCTCGACTGTCCTGCCGTCGATGGTGTGCTTGTCTTAGAGGACCTTATCGAGGACCACCGGATCCGTGAAGACGGCGAGGCCGAAGCTATGGGGGCGGTGATCAAAAGGGAGGGACACTCTTCCTGCTCCCTTTGAATTTGAATCCTCCTTGTGATGCCGATTTACCTCAAGCTGCCCCAATGTGGGGTGGTTCTTGACAGGGATAATTTAAAAGGAACCTCCAAGTGTATAGGCTTAAAAATGGTCAAGTAAAGAATTAAGGGTAGTGTATGGGGCAGAGAAATGAACTGCCTCTCATCATTTTGGCTACGGTACCTTATACGAGAAATCCTTTTACCTTGTAGAAATGAAACATTTTCGCTCATCTTACAAGAGTTTGGTACGTGAGAATGTGTATAGACTAAGGATTGCCTCTCATCATCATGACACATCTCATTCAAAACATCGAAGCAGTTGGATACCATTCATCGAATTGTCAAGATTTTCACAGGGAATTCGTGAATTAAACAGGTAAAATTATCATGCAAAATTCTTTTCAAAAGACATGTGATGCACTTGTAGGAAGGTTAGGCAATCATTTGCTTTAACATG
The DNA here is from genome assembly GCA_031216405.1 of Syzygium malaccense. Lineage (NCBI taxonomy): Eukaryota > Viridiplantae > Streptophyta > Magnoliopsida > Myrtales > Myrtaceae > Syzygium > Syzygium malaccense. Next base: position 14,980,183 of record CM062255.1, on the reverse strand, counting down.
TTTCCTCTTCCTTTATTTCTTTGTACTCTTATGAGAAAAGTTTTTAGGGAAAGAGATACTTACCTATGCTGCAATAGTAGGATATGCCTGCAAGGTAATAAGGAAGACAATGTTAATAACAGTTCTTTAAGGGATAAGAATTAGGAACGATACAACATTATCCTTTGTGATTCCCTTCATTTGAGATTAAGCTGACAATTCCTTGAGTTTTCTCGGATGTTGATAATTCCTTTCTGACAATAACATGAGCTTATATTATAAATGAGATGATTGAGGGTAAATTGAGAACGATACAATTTATCCTTCTTTCATTTTGCTTTCAAAGCTAGCAGAGTCTTTTCTTCTCTCATAGTTAGTCTCGAAGCTCGAATGAAATCCTCTATAATTAGGGATGCTTCCAAATAGATGGTCCCATTGTCAGTGCATGCTGTGTCAATGCGGTCTCGGCATGTTGAAGAGTTTCTCGTAAATGTTCTAATTCCTGACTGCAGAGGACATGTGCAATTGCTTGCATGGAAATCTTCACAGCAAAGCTAATTTCTACTTTAAATGTCTTTGACTGATGCGGGCATGACTAACGTCGAGACTTCTATGATTGGTGGGATTAGGATTGGCTATATCTTGTCATATGCAAAGTCCTTTCCAGCTGCTCGCACATGATCTTTACTCAAATTTATCCTATATAAAAGGAAAGAATGTGTTATTTTTATACTAAAGTGGGTGAATTTTAGGAACAAAATACACCCTTTTTGATGGACTGGGGGATTGCATACCCCCTAGTCTACTCTCCCAATTAAGCATTCCTTCGTCGTATTTCATTCGAGAAGTCCTAACGTTGGTGCTCTATCCGGCTTGCTAGCACATTAGCGTCTAGCAGGCTTCTCAGTTTATCACCCTTTGACTCTCTAGGACTGATATCTTCCACTGGTAGTAAGGAAATTTGCCCCATACTTCATTTTGAAGGTTGGATGATCTTCGCTTGGACTGCCCTTATCAGATTAGTTGGTCCGTTATCATTACCAGGGTCTGATGTGCTCTTCAGTTTGTGTCATTTCCAAATGTCCCCTTCGTAATAATAAATCAAAAGAGAGTATGCTCTGAGACACGAAGTGAGCGAGTTAGAAAGATAAATAGGTCTATGAACATGCATGCTTTTTCACCACCATTTGTTTTTGGTCCTTTTGAAAAATGATAAAAAGTTTGTTTTATTTTCAAAAGCTTAGAGACAAGGAAGCATGAGGAAGCCTGGGCCTTAGAACACTTTTCTTTACATGGCTAGATATCATCAACGAGCTGGTTTGGGATACTTCTTCAGGCCCTCAAAACAAAATATTTGTAATTCTTTTGAATAATTCAGGCTAATTACATTTATTGGAATGGAAATTGCAATACTAAAATTCCAAGCATAATTAAAAATTTAAAAAACTGGGAATCTTAGAAAATAGCTAAGACTTTAGAAAACAAGAAAAGCTCCCACATAGGGGAGGATTCAAACTATTAAATATGCCTCTATTTTAAGGAAGGAAAATTGAGTCTTCAGTTTACTCAATGATGACATCCGCGCCTTCTGCTTGATTGGATGGTGCGTTGCGGAATGAAAGCATCTTTGCATTTAATAATTTCTAGACTTTATTTTTCAAGATAACACAGTCATTGACGGAATGTCCCATTTTGTCTAAATGATAGCCACATGCCTTGGAGGGATCGTAGTTGGGGAAATGCTTCGGATTCACGCTTTGGCTCTTTAGCAAGTAACCTCTTTTCCAAGAGAATAGATAGAATCTGAGACATAGGCCCAGGGAGTGGCGTGAACTGCTTTTTGTTATTTCGCCTTTGGGGTGGCTGGTGGCCTAAGGCTGGTTGCTGTTCACTGCTCATCTGAATCATTGGGGAAGGACGAACGATTTGGGTGTATGCAACATCTGCATCTGTCAGAGGTTCTTTCTCCTTCTTCATGTCGAGTTTCTTGCTTATGGAAGTGGGGTCTGTGAACTACCCTTCACACAATCCCATTTCAATTCATTCGTCCACAGGAACAAGACAATTAAGGGATTCAGCAATGGCACCAACCAGGCGGTATCTATATTCATACAGAAGAGATTTAATGAACAACTTTATTTGTTCATGATCAGTGAGTTGTGGAGTAAGTTGGGCGGCCAAGTTTCTCCATCTGGTGGCATACTATTTGAAGGACTCACTCTTCTTCTTTTCAGTGCGTTCCAGATCGTCACGAGTAAATGTGACGTCGAGGTTGAATTGATATTGCTTGAGGAATGCATCAGCGGCATCATCCGAAGACTTAAAAGCATCCACATATTTTGACATATACCATGTCAAAGCTGACCCCGTCAAACTTGCTTGAAAGGTCTGAATCATGAAGGGTTCATTATCAACGTACTGAGTCATCCGCACATGATACATGTGCAAATGGTGTCTGGGACATGAGGTGCCATCATATTTCTCAAATTCTGGCATCTTGAACTTTTTTGGTACTTTGACCCGTTTATATATAGACAGGTCAAGTGAGGTAGCATGTTGCAGGCCTTGTAGCTGTTTCAGCATTTCCTCGACCTTTGCAAGGCGTTTGTCATGTTCTGTCATCGGTGCAGCTTCAAGTTCAGGCTTCCTGGCGGCAAGGGGAAGCGGATCGTCCTCTAGCGGGGGCATTTTGCTGTCGCTGGCGGAGGCTTTGTCTTTTCTAGTAAACGGTGGTGATAACATCACCTCGATTGCTTGGTGATGTTTTCCAGCGCATTGAAAACCATCTTCATTTCGTTTTTCATGTTATCAAGATGGACGTTTTCTTCGGCCATTTTTTGTAACTATCTGTGAAAACGTTGAAATGAATGAGTATAATGCCCAATAAAGAATCATTTTATGACCTAGTCATAATATTATTACATACTTTCTTTATTTGAAAAGAAAAAAATGAGAAAAAAGGTTTTTATTAATATCAACATTACAGGCAGCGTCCCTAGGGTTCGAACCCCGGTTGCCTCAAACTGTTTTCACTCATCCCCGGATACCACTGGGCCGAAGGCCACGGTGGTGTCATTAAGGTGCAAAACATTTTATTTATATAATAAAAAGCAGTTCGAGTTGTGTTAATATTAGTACAACCTATAAATACTTTTAAAGAAGAAAACCAAAACCCCTAAGCATAAATACTAGGAAAAATAAAAGACAGGGGCTTTTAACAATAGGATGCCCTTCCCGGATACTCATTTTATAAACGATGGGAAAGCTACAATCTCTCGGAGCTGCCTATTTTCACGGACAAGCTTCGTAATAAGCGTATCCCTCGTCTCGTCGGTCCCACTATGCCAAAAACTCTTTCTTAGAAGCGGGGACAAATTGGATATCAGCTCTTCCTATCGCATATAGAATGCAATCAACGTGTGGCCTAACAGTAACAAATCAATTGAAATAAGTAGGCCGTATAAAAAAAAAAGAGAAGAGATAGAATATATACCTTTCCTTGAACTATGGCAATCACAACAACATGCACATGAGGAGTGAGGTTCGATTTCTATCTAGACTGACTCAGCAAAATGAAATTAAAAGGGTGTCTGACCGTCGCAATCTCGCGTTGGTGTAAAGTCCTTTTAACCTCAGCCAAATTGAAAGGAATATCTTATAGTCATGCGAATAGCGGCTAAAGATATTTCTTTACAATTTTCTTAGAAATAAATTTCAGGGAAAAGAAAGGCAACCTCTACATCGCGGGCTCACATTCGAGGTCGTATCTTTCTTAACACCATCCTAAAATGCCCTATCGCGGCCCAGGTCCGACAGCATGGTTGTGTGTGCAACAGTGTAGTGCTAAATCATCAAAGCATGCACAACAATTCATAAACAATCAATTTGAACCTGCAAAAACAAATAACACCTTAATGTTAGGGTAATACCTGGAATCCTCACTGCCAAATAAAATTATTTTGAACAAGATAAAAAATTTGGCTTAAGTCCACTTTAAAAAATGCAAGTCCCCAGCGGAGACGCCAGTCTATCACAATCGACCTCCCACCTTTTTCTTTTATCGAACATGTGCAAAAAAAGGGGGTTCGCCTGATACGTGCTAAGTCTAGGTTCAAGATTTAACTCGGGCTCTTCCAAGCTCATACAATATCGCGACTTAGAGTTTAAGTATTTAACATGTAAGTGATTTATACCAAGGAGTCGCTACTAATCGATTTGAGGTGGGTCGATTAGAAACCCAAATAAGGTGATGGGAGAATAACCCTATTCTTGCGAATCAAAGATTAACTGAGTTCGGAGACTTGGTTACACTAGTTGGATAACTAATGCCCTTTCGGTACCTTTCTACCCTATTCATTTCCGAGAACATTTGTCAAGCAATTTGGATTGATTTTAGGACTTTTCTTCTAACATGTGAGGTGATCAAGCGAATGCATAATTATAAATGATTAGCAGTCAAAATAAATATGCAGCCTTAGGTTTTAATCCTAACTAAGTGAGATGACATTCAAAACACAACAATTCATGCAATTGTATTTTAATGACATACATAATAATAACACAACATGAAAAATACTACCGCACAACACTATAGGCTTACTTAAATTAAACATGTCAATTTATGCAATTATTTTAACAACATGCATAATAATACAACAATAAATTAAAACAACAGATATATCACATAATTTAAAAAAAGAAAAAGAAGAAAAAATAATTTTTTTTGAATTTTTTTTAGAAAAATAAATAAGTAAATACGGAAGAAGAAAAAAAAAGAAAAATTTTTTAATTTTAATTTTTTTTAAAAAAATAATATAATAATCGGGTCGACTGATCCGGGTTAGTCGGATCCGACCTAAATCAGTCGTATCCGACCTGAGTCAACAGATCCGTCCCAGGGCGTTGACTCGGGTCGGATCGGATGATCCGGGTCGAGTCGAGTCGGACCCGCATGCATAGACACGCAGAGGCGCCGGCAAAGCCAAAATTGGCCTTTCGTCGGCTGACCCAGACCGGCACCGACCGAAAATCAGCCTCTGGAGATCGTCTCCGAGCTTCCTTCGCCATCCACTTATCGTCCAACGTTCCGCTCACCGGCCGGCGGCCAAAAAACAAATCAGCTTCCTTGAGGCATTTCATCAAACAGGTGGAGGGCACAACCAAAATCAAGGGATATGGACCTCCTTCGGCAACCCAGTCGACTCCAGCAGCTACGGTTCACCTTCAATGGCGAGTAGGGGCTGGGACCGACAATGGTATGGGCTAGGATTCGTGCAAAACAATCGGCGCGAGTCCCGGCCAAACCAGACACCAAAACAAAGGCGAATAGGGCAGAATAGGGAACCGGGGAGACTCACTGGTCGGCGACACTTCTGGGGGGCTTCCGGCTGGTCAGTGGACATCGGCGACGCTGCTGGTTCTCCTTCTTGCCTCGGCGAACTCTCGGTTTGGTTTCTTTCTCTCTATCCTCTCTCTTCTCTCTCTGTCGTCTCTCTCTCTCTCTCTTTGTTTTTCTCTCAAAATGGCCAACTGGCCTCTCTCTCTCTCTCTCTGGCTATATATAGCCGGCGACGACACGTCTCACCTGCTCACGCATGCTGACGACGGCCTGCACCGGCTTACTTTGGCCTGTGACTTTCATGGTCACTTAGGCCGGTGCAAAGCAGGGGGGCCGGTTCTGTGAAGGGCAGAGAGGAAGAAGGAGAGAGAGAGAGAGATGGCCGGGAAATAGGGAAGGAGGGGACTGGCCATCAATGCCAGTCCCGGTGGCGTGCTTCCCTGGCCATCCTCTGGCGTGATAGGGACGGCGCGGAGGCGCTTAGCCGCTCACGCTCTACGGCCAGATGCAGGGGTGAACAGGGGAGAGAGAGTGACGTCCGGCGAGGGGGAAGAAGGAAGAGGAAGGGGCTGGGCCGGGCCAAGCCCAGCCGCGCGAGAGGAAGAAAAATGGAAAAGAAAGTGGGCTGGACCGCGCGAGGGGAAGAGGAAAAAAGGAAAAAAGAAAAGGGCCGGGTCGGCCAGGCCCCGACCCGGCTCAACTCGAAATTTTTTTTTTTAAAAGTTTGAAATTTTTTTAAAGTTCTAATAGACCTTATTAATACAAAATGTGCCTAATTTCTATATGCAATGCATTTAAATTGAAATATTTTTTGTTTTAGGAATTAAAAAAATTAACTTTTAAATTTTGTGTAATTAATTTTGGACAAATTAAAATAGGTGTCAACACCTCTCTTTCACGTACAAACCTTGTCCTCTCTCTCTCTCTCATGGATCTGGGCGCTGGGTCAAGCTCCGTCATTGAGAACAAGCGTAATACCCGCCGCCTCTCTCTGTGGATTTTGCTGCTTTTCTATCGCGTGATTTGACTTCATTCAGTTGAATGGCTTTAGGTGGTCGTCTTGAGTCTGAAGCTCTTAGAGTACTTTTTCATTTTTTCTAAGGTTTTAAAGACGACTTCTGTTTTTGTTAGCAACAAGCCCTTTGCATCAGGGTTACAATTTTTGCATCATCTGGGAAAGAAAAGGTGCCAATTATTTATCAGATTTGCATCGCCCTTAATACAGGGATTATGCCATAGCACACACCATTTTGTGTCACTAAGACAAGCCAGTTTCTCATTGTCCAAGGTAGAAAATTTGTGAAAACCAACTCCAGTTAGAAACAACTGATTAAAGCCAATCGACAACATATGTATAGTTCCTCAACAAGAACTTGAAAAGTTCATATCAAGAGCAGGACATTTGTGTACTATTTATTTTTCTGATATTGCATGTTACCTCAAAGTCCGCTTATGCTTAAAAATTAGTCAAAGTTCGTAACCTCAAGTAACTAGCAAAATGGCTTCATCTTGCGTAATTTACAATTGTTTGGGGCAAGTTAATTTCCCGTTAGTTCACAAATGTTAGCTTCGCGCAATGATTTTTCTTATTCCTTTTGCCTGGTGATGTTGTTTACAGGAAGCATCATCATTTGCAAGAATTAAGAGTGAATTTTCCACGACAAGAAATGACTAATTTTTTCAGTGAGTAATGTAAAGATTATTCCTATCAACAAAAGGAAAAAAGTTCGGATTTACTTGTGTTTGGAGTTCATTAGAAAAGAGCTCAGCCTTAGTTTGCATCCCCAATTTCCCAACCCTAACCACAAATCCAATATCTTCATGCAGACTAAAAAGCTGAGACCATCCTTCCCAGCAACCAATTTTGCGAAAACTTGGTTTTATAACTAATTCCGTGTCCATTCGCATTGCTTTATTTACTTGCTTCATACGTAGACCATGTTGGAAACTTTAACATGGTAGTAACAACCTCTGTGATCCCGCCAATCCCTTTCGAGAGTAGGTTTAGTTATGATTTTAGAAAGATTGGGAGGTCTCTCGTAGAATTATTGAGCAGTGAGAAGAAATAGTTGAAGAAATGCAGTTGATATCATCCACATCGCAATCGATTGTTTCTTATCAATCACTTCAAACACTTGATAAAATGACTTATTCGTGTCCACACGTCCATTACCCGTTCTCCGATATACATCTTTTAGAAGGCTGGTTTACTAGGTTTCCACAACTTAATTGGTTTCCTCCATGAGATTACACATGGGAGTACTCTGGTGGCGGTGATGGAAGCTTTGGTATTACAATTTGAACACATGAATCGTAGAGACTCACAAGAGCCTCTTGGTTATGCTTAGTAACTGATCCCAAAAATAGTTTGCAGAAGTATCTAAAGCAACGATGAGAATGATTTATCTCAAGACCACAACACTAATTATGAGATATTGAATTTCATCTGAAAAATTCAAATATTAGCAATTATTCCTTAGATAAGAAGAATTTCATTCTCTTGCAAAACTTATCATCTCCTGGATTGATCATTTCTTCATTTAAATTAGGCTGTTGGAAGAAAGTATATATTATTGAAGATATCGCCGCCTTATCTCTCTAGATCTTTCTTGACTAGTCTTGACCTTTCGTATTTCAATGACTAGTTAATGTGATTATTTGTATTTGGTCTTGACCTTTCGTATTTTGATATCTAGTTAATATCAGATACATGTATAGTCATTTATGAGTCATATCAAGAGTCATGTATTATGCCTATATAAAGGCAAGTCTAGTTGAAGTATTTGCAAGGTGAATCAAGTCATAATAAAATAGTTTATTCCTCTCCTCTCCTTGAGTGTTTTTCCTTGAGAGTTACCAATTAAAGATGTTCACCTTCGAGAGTTGTCAACGATAGTTATCGACGATCGAGGCTTTCACTTTTGAGTGTTACGCCTTAAATCTCAACAAGTGGTATCAGAGCCCAGAAGCCGGGGACCATTATACGTGAGCAACCGGTTAGGGACTGGAGAACGTCCAAATTCTGTCATTGCAAAGACAGGGACTGTGATTCATTAGTCTGGGACCAAGCTAAATTAGTGTAGTGCCAGGCATTATATCCAAGTTCGATGGTAGATATTTCAAGTTCGATGAACGGGGTCGAGAAGCTCAACAACTCCAATTATAATAATTGGAGTTCCCGTATGCAATATTACTTGCCGGGACAAGATCTGTGGGATATCGTTGGCGGGAGCAACACCACACCACCCACGAACGATGGCGAGTTAAGGAGATGGAACATCAAAGTGGGTAAAGCTCTTTATGCTCTTTCTGTGACTGTTGAAGATGAATTAATGCAGCACATAAGGAGCGCGAGGACTCCAAAAGAAGCATAGGATAACTTGGCAGCGCTATTCACAAGGTCGAATGATGCCAAGCTACAAAGGCTGGAGAATGAGCTACCATCGATGTCACAACAAAATATGACAGTGGATCAATATTTCTCCAAAGTTAAGTCTATTTGTGACGAAATTTCAAAGTTGGATCCCACCAATGCCATCTCAGAAACAAGAATGAGAAGAATTATTATTCACGGGTTAAAGTCGGAGTATAATGGTATCATTACGGCTACTCGTGGATGGGCAACTCAACCGATGTTGATCAATCTAGAGAGTATTATGGCTAATCAAGAGACTTTAGATAGTCAAATGTCTAAGGTTTCGATTAAGAGAGAAGAAAGCGCCCTCTTTAGTGATAAGAGAGGGTTCAAGGGTCAGAGGCGAACCGGTGCTGACAATAAAAATGGCAAGTCGAGGAAAAGTCATGTCGAATGGCAAAAGCAACCAGCTCATGAAGAATAGCAAAAGCATCCGAGAGAGACGAGTCTTCGACTAAGGGAAGCCTAGCGGAGCGATGGCAAAAGACGTAGTGGACAATGTTACGTCTGCGGCAAGGAGGGCCACTTTGCCAGAGATTGTCGAGCGAAGAAAGTTGAAAGAAATGTCGCAGCATCATCGAAGAAGAATGATTTCGATGAAGATAAGGAATGGGATTTCCAAACGTCTGTTGCAATGGTGGTATCAGACGAGCTCGCTGCCTCTTCCATAGTCAAGTCAAACGATGTGATGGCATTAATCTTTGTAAGTGAAAAGTTGATTAATTATGATTTCGACTGGATTGTTGATTCAAGGTGTTCGAGTCATATGACGGGAGATCAAGGCAAACTGTCGAACATGCGTGAATATACCGAAGGACGTGTTGTTATTACTGTAGACGGCTCGAGGTTGCCAATTACTCATATCGGCAAGACGATGATAACTCCTCGATTCCATTCACGGCTAGTTGAATTGAAAAGTGTGTATCACGTGCCGGGAACAAAGAAGAATTTATTGTCTGTGTCCCAGCTCACAGACTCGGGTAATTATGTGGTGTTCGGTCCACAAGATGTTAAGGTGTACCGAAGTGTGAAGCCCACTGATCGACCAATCATGAAGGGACGTCGGCTGGAGTCCGTTTACGTGATGTCTGCTCAAACGGCATATGTAAACAAAACCTGAAGGAATGATACACCTGATTTATGGCACGCGCGGCTTGGGCATGTAAGTTATCACAAGTTGAAGGTGATGATGCAGAAGAACATGCTGAGGGGTCTTCCCCAGTTGGAAGTGCAAGAAGATGTGGTTTGTGCCGGGTGCCAGTATGGGAAGGCACATCAACTTCCGTATGAGGAATCATCGTTCAAAACTTGGATGCCTCTCGAGCTCATTCACTCGGATGTGTTTGGTCCAGTGAAGCAGCCGTCTGTTAGCAAATTCAAGTATATGATCACTTTCATCGACGACTTCTCCAGGTATGTTTGGGTTGTTTTCATGAGGGAAAAATCCGAGGCGTTTATTAAATTTAAGGTGTTTAAGGAGAAGGTTGAAAGTGAAGTAGGCAAAAAAATTCGTTGCCTACGCACCGATAACGAGGGAGAATACACTTCCTACGAGTTCACGAAGTATTTGCAAGAGTGCAAGATACGTTGACAATATACTTGTCCGTATACGCTGCAGCAGAATGGTGTTGCCGAAAGAAAGAATCGGCATCTAGCTGACACATGCGGGAGCATGTTGCAGGCGAAGAATGCTCCACCGAGGTTTTGGGCCGAATGTATGAAGACGACGGCTCACGTGATTAACAGGCTGCCACAAGCAAGGCTTGGTTTTATGTCACCATACGAAAAGCTATGGAATTGCAAGCCTGTGGTAAGTCACTTTAGAGTTTTCGGATGCGTATGTTATGCATTTGTGGCTGATCATCTTCACAGCAAATTCGACAAGAAGGTGGTTCGCTGCATATTCATGGGATATGATGATCAACGAAAGGGGTGGAAGTGCTGCGACCCTACAACAGGGAGGTGCTATACTTCAAGGAATGTGGTGTTCGACGAATTGTCGTCTTGGTGGTCACCTCAAGCTGTCGAATTGCCAAATTCACAGCATTTCAACGAAGAGGTCGAAGAAAGGCCAAAAGAATTCGATGAGAATCAGCCGGTTGAAAAAGATGTCGAAAAAGATGTCGACACACAGTCACCAGGATCGACAAGTTCATTTGATGAGTGTCCTAGGTCAATAGAAGAACTTTGACCAAGTCAGGTCGAAGAACTTGAAGAGGAGGAGCCTCAACTTCGGAGATCAACGAGGCAAAGGAAGCCAAACGCCAAGTATGCCAATGCGGCATTGACTATAGATGTTGGCATGGTCGAGCCTTCGACATATGAAGAAGCCTCGAAGGGTACAGAATGGAGGAATGCCATGGAAGAAGAAATCCTCGCACTAACGAAGAATGAGATGTGGGACTTGGTACCGAAACCTGAAAAGGTACATCCTATTTCCTGCAAATGGTTTTATAAACTTAAAACTCGACCGAACAGGTCGATTGAGAGGTATAAAGCACATCTAGTGGCTCGAGGATTTTCGCAAAAATACGGGATGGATTATGAAGAGACTTTTAGCTCGGTAGCAAAGGTTACCACTGTTCGAGTTCTATTAGCACTTGCAGCAAGCAAGTCGTGGAATGTGTGGCAAATGGATGTAAAGAATGCTTTCCTGCATGGAGAACTTGAGCGAGAGATATACATGGAGCAGCCGGATGGTTTCAAGAGCAAAACTTATCCAGAATATGTCTGCAAGCTAAAGAAAGCGTTGTATGGCTTAATGAAAGCCCCGAGAGCGTGGTATGGAAAGATTGTAGAATTCTTGTTGAAGAGCGGTTATAATGTAGCTCCAGCAGACTCAAGCTTGTTCGTGAAGGCAGAAGATGGAAAGGCGGCAGTTGTGCGGGTGTATGTGGATGATCTCATCATTACTGGAGATGATGAAGATGAGATATGTCAAATTAGAGCCAATCTCTCTGTGTGGTTCTAGATGAAGGAGTTTGGAGAGCTGAAACACTTTCTGAGGCTCGAGGTTGATAGGACAAAAGAAGAATTATTCCTATGTCAACAGAAGAATGCACGAGATCTTTTAAAAAAATTTGGGATGCTCGATTGCAAACCTATATCTACTCCGTTGGATGGGAACGCAAAGCTATGTGCTGAAGAAGGTTGAGAGCTAGAAGATTCGTTTATGTATAGGCAGCTGGTAGGTAGTCTAATCTACCTTACCATAACTCGGCCTGACATCGCTTTTGCAGTGGGAGTAATGAGTCGATTCATGGAGAAGCTAAGGAAGCCTCACTTGGATGCAGCTAAGCATATCCTGAGTAGTATCCTGGTGCAGTAAAAGACAGCCGACTGTGTCTTTGTCTACAACAGAAGCTGAATACAGAGCAGCAGCAATGGCAGCTCAGGAGAGCACGTGGCTAGTGCAGTTATTGGATGATCTTCATCAATCGATAGATTATTCGACAATATTATATTGTGATAATCTATCTGCTATAAGCTTGGCAGAGAATCCAGTTTTCCATGCTAGGACTAAACATGTGGAAGTCCACTATCACTTTCTACAAGAGAAAGTGTTGGAGGGCGGATCAAGATGGGGTATACCAAGACAGGTGATCAAGTTGCTGATATCTTCACCAAAGGTCTCGAAGCTGCAAAGTTTGAAGAGTTTCGAGCTCAGCTTGGTATGGTCTCAAGGACTATCCTTAGAGAGAGTAGTCGGTGAGAGGGAGTATTAAAGATATCACCCCCTTATCTCTCTAGATCTTTCTTGATTATTCTTGACATTTCGTATTTCAATGACTAGTTAATATGATTGTTTGTATTTGGTCTTGACTTTTCGTGTTTCGATATCTAGTTAATATCATATACATATATAGTCATTTATGAGTCATATCAAGAGTCATGCATTATGCCCATATAAAGGCAAGTCTAGTTAAAGTATTTGCAAGGTGAATCAAGTCATAATAAAATAGTTTATTCCTCTCCTCTCCTTGAGTGTTTTTCCTTGAGAGTTACCAATTAAAGCTATTCACCTTCGAGAGTTGTCGACGATCGAGGCTTTCACTTTTGAGTGTTACGCCTTAAATCTCAACATATATGTTTACCTATCTGCCATGAAATCGAGAAGCAAATTCTTTCCGAACTAAACATAGAATACTGGATACCCTCCCCAAAAGATCTGTGTCCTTTCTGTATCTAAAGAAAATGAGCGGATTGTGTAAGTGCTGAGGAATTCTCAATTTTCCCATCTTATATTGCGGCTGGTCCAATTGCATGGAGCCAAATATCGGGCAAAAGAACCGTTAGAACAATTAGGGCTTTCCTTCGTATATTCCGTATAAACATTTCCAATACCAAGGGTAGTTTGAATCTTTTGAATTTGATTGTATAAGATTATTGTCTTTCCTGAACTTTGGTAAAAAATGTTCTCATCAAATTGAGTTCTCTCGTCGGTTGCCAGTATTTTACAAACCAGCACACCACTTTTGTAAGTCCCAAAGGAGGGTCGAAAAACATGGCAATTATTGCAGAATATATACAGATATATGAACTGATTTATTGATGCTGATATTATGCAGCAAGCTTTCAAGCAATAATTGAGGTTGCACTGTATTCTTGCCCTCTTTATTTTCTTCTGTCTTTCCTTTTTTGTTTTGCTAATTGCTGTCACTTTAGCTAGTTACACAAGAAAACCTGTGAAGCCAAGTCCAAAATCATTTTGTTAATCTATAAACTGTGTAAATTAAGCTTGCACACTTCTTCACAAAGAAAAAAAACATAGACTAAAATATTATCTACTTTTGATCGATTCGTCGACAGCATTTGTCGACACGTGTCTCAGACCTTCCCCTGCAAGTCTCGTTACAAAATTATTTCCTGGGCGACTTGGTAGACTTTTTTGCGATGAAGTGGTTACGGGTGCTTGTCAACTAGACTCTCTAAAAGCGATGAATAACCCTGGTTGCGCCATCGAAAATTTAGTGCCTGGCATGCTACTTGCTTAATACTTCAAAGGAATATTGATTAAACAGCTGTTCTGATCTCTTAGTTACGACTTTTCCAGGCATGATTTTCAAATTATAAAACTACCTTTTCATATTTGCAGGAAAATGATTTATTAGAGGACGGTTGGCAATGAATTGTATTGTACCCAAAAGAGGATCATCCTTTTGCAGTTGATGTTGTTACTAGGAGTAATATAAATGCTACAACCCAGGAACAGATGCAAAGTGCTCAAAGAGGAGTTATATGTCCAGGAGGGGAAGCAATTAACTTTGTAGGTATCCTATACGTTCCTTACTGATTAGCTTTCCTCCATTGCGAGTTTACAAAGATTTTCCCTTGTTTGAGATCACTATGTGTTAACCTCTTGATTTATACAAATCATAGGAGTTAGGTTTGAAGACGGACTCCTGCACTCGAGAGAGGTATGAATGTGTCTGCATGACAAGTCCCCAAAAGGAAGAGGTGTGATGGGAAGGGAAAACTGCGATGGTTCATATAATATAGTCATTTTCACTAACTCTTTGGAGACCCTTTCGATGATGTCTCTCATGTCTTGGGTGATGGAGTCAAGAAATGAACCAAGACTCGTTTCGTCCTGCACTAATTCCTGCAGAACAGCAAAGTACGTGTGTTAGAAGGGAAAGACCGACAACTACACACAAATGCGCACTGTGATAAGATTTGTTGGGACGTACTTCGTTACCTCAATTTGGAAAGCAAATCGCTTCAGTGATCAACTTTTCTATTGGGACTTGCGTTACAGTTATTCTCTCATTTATGGACTAGTTCTTTGGTTCCATCAGGCATAACTTCCACCCAATTCTATTCTTGGATTTGCTTGAAGTTTGTTCCTCGTTTAAAATCAAACTACATGTTTGTGTAGTTAGCACTCATGAGCTGCAAAAGACCGTCGCGGGAGAGAGTTGTAAGAACCTTCTGGAATTATGTGCAACCCCGCGTCCATAAAACTATGAAGATCTTAGCGCAGAATTAGAATGATATCGGCTTATTGCGAATTCGAATAGCCGAAGCAAGGTTTTGAGTACATGTTGCCATGAATGCAACTCGTCAGCGCAGTTAAAAGCTCAAGTGGTAAGCAAGGATGTACTCTTCACTCGGGGCCTGAGTTCCGATCACCACGCTCATGCTTTTCCCATTGTGGTCGCCCCAAGGAGCACGATAGAATTGTGACGTTGGAATAGTTAATCGGGTAAATTTGAAGGAACGTTGTCGCATCTAATAAGAATTCCACGGCGTTCAAAGCGCCTGAAACGCTGTATTTGTCATCCATGAAAGGATTAGTGAAGTAATTCTTAAGACTTATAATGGTTTACTCAAGATTCAACCAGACAGTGCACAACCTACAAATCCAAGCAGAATAAGCAATGCCCTAGGAGTAGGCGGCCCACAAGCTGGTGTGAGGTTTTATTTGGGGAAAATCTGGAGGTCGCATGCGGTCAAGCCAACCGTTGACCGTGTTATATTTCCGTGGCGACTACCTAGCTAGTTTTATGTTGAGCGTTAGAGGCGCGGCAACAATATTGATTTGATGGAAGAAATTTTTTGAAGGTGAAACGATCACAATTCGAGCCTTTCTATTGCATATCTCAATTACAAGAGAAATAGACTATATATAGACCATAGTTTGATTCGAAATAGGAAACCTCTTTCTAGGAAACCTATTCTAATTAGGAAACCTACTTGACTTAGGAAACTTTCCTAAAGTATAACTAGAAATAATATCTCACGATATCTTATCTTATCTCTTAATATCTCACCGTATATATGAAAAATCAAAATATGGAAATACGAACAGACTCAAAAAGGAAACAAGTACTAACAAATTTGGTTTAATTTCTAACACTCCCCCTTAAACCAAATTCTCTTCCATCGATCATTCCAAGCAGGCTCTTGAACTTTCGAAAAGTATCGATCTTGAGAGGTTTAGTAAAAATATCTGCTACTTGATCTCCGGTCTTCACATGCAATACTTCAACTTCATTCTCTTTAACCTGTTCTCGGATGAAGTGATATCGAACATCGATATGTTTACTTCGTTCATGAAAAACTGGATTTTTCGCCAAAGTAATAGCAGAAATATTATCAACAAAAATCTCCGTTGCTTTCTTCTGCTGCATAAGAATATCTTTGAGTAGTCTTCTCAATCATATTGCATGACAAAAACATGAAGATGCAGCTACATATTCAGCTTCACATGTCGATAGAGTAACACTTGATTGCTTCTTTGATGAACACGTAAAAGCAGTGTCGCACAAGAAAAATACAAATCTGGTGGTGCTTTTTCGATCGTCGATATCTCCACCATAATTACTATCCGAATAAGCTCTAAGTTTGAAAGATTCAGAGCAATAATAGTGTAAACCATAAGAAATAGTACCTTTGATGTACCGAAGTATTCTCTTTGCAGCTTTAAGATGAGATGATTTCGGCTTCTCCATGTATCGACTAACAATTCCAACACTATACATAATATCCGGTCTCGTGCATGTCAAGTATCTCAAACTCCCAATCAAGCTTTTATAATATGTCGAATCAACATCGACACCATCATCAAACTTCGAAAGTTTGGTTCCACACTCCATTGGTGTATTGACCGACATACAGTTCTTCATGTTGAATTTTTCAAGGATATTTTCTGCATATCCTTTTTGGGAAATAAAAATCCCATCGACACTTTGCTTCACTTTGACACCAAGGAAATAATTCATGAGACCATTATCGGTCATCTTAAATTCTTTCACCATCGATGCCTTAAAAGCATCAATCATAGCCGAATTATTTCCTGTAAAAACAAGATCATCAACATATAAACAGGCGAGCAGAATATCACCTTTTTCTAACTTCAAATAGAGTGCATGCTCGTATGGACATTGAGAGAATCCATTCGCCTTGAAATATGCATCAATTCTGAAATTCCATGCTCTTGGTGCTTGTTTAAGCCCATATAGAGCTTTCTTTCAACCTCAGTACTTTATCTTCATGACCTTTCACAATAAATCCCTCGGGTTGTTCGACATAAATTTCTTTTTCAATGATGCCATTCAAAAATGCTGATTTGACATCCATTTGATAAATCCGCCAATTATTTTGAGCAGCAATGGAAATAATCAATCTAATCGTTTCCATGCAGATGACGGGGGCAAAAACTTCATCATAGTCAATTCCGACTTTTTGCTTGTACCCCTTCGCGACTAATCTAACTTTGTACCTTGTCACTTCACCTTTCTCATTCTTCTTGGTCTTGTACACCCATTTAACACCAATTCATTTCTTATCCTTCGGAAGATTAGCAAGCTCCCATGTTTGATTTTTCTCGATAGCTTCAATTTCTTCGTTCATGGCTTTCCTCCACTTTTCTTCTTTGGCCGCATCATCATAAGCAAGTAGTTCATAATCTGCAAGAAGACATATAAGATGAAGCTCTTCGGTAGCTTCGTAAATTTTAAACAATCTTCTTGATCTGGGCAATAGCAGTTCATCGACACTATTTGAAGAGGATAGTGTTGATGAACTTGAATAAGATGTTGGAAAAGAAGGTGAAGATTGATCTTTCAACTCCGTTTGATTGGAATCACCACGAACATTCGCTTCTTCTTTTGGATTTTCTTCCCATATTCCATCTTCATCGAACTTGACATCTCTACTTACATACACTTTCAAAGTATTAGGATCAAATAATCGATAGGCTTTGGATGATGAGTCATACCCGATAAAGACGAGCTTTTTGCTCTTGTCTTCAAGTTTCGATCTTTTTTGGTCCGGGACATGAGCATAGGCAATGCTCCCGAAAATTCTCAAGTGCAAAACACTTGGTGTTCTCCCGATCCATGCCTCTTGTGGAGTTACGCCTTCAAGTCCATATGTTAGACATCTATTTTAAAGATAGACAACACACGAAACAGCTTCAGCCCAAGTTCCTTGGACAAATTTTTGCTCTTCAATATGCTTCGAACCATATCGAGAATAGTTCTATTTTTCCGTTCAGCCACACCGTTTTATTGAGGAGAATACGGGGCCGTCAAGAAACGCCGAATACCATGATTTTCACATAATTTGTTGAATATAGCTGAGGTGAATTCTCCACCACGATCAGTCCTTAAAGCCTTGATAAAATAGCTGCTTTCCTTTTCAGCCAGATTCTTGAATTATTTGAAAGTATCAAACACTTCTGTCTTTTCTTTCAAAAAATACACCCAAGTTTTCTGAGTAAAATCATCAATAAAAGTAACAAAATATCGATGATTACCATATGAGTGAGGATTGATCGGGTCACACAAATCAGAATGAATCAACTCAAGCGGCTTCTTCGCTCGATAAGTCGTCTCCTTCGGAAAGCTAGTTCTGGAATGCTTGCCGATAACACACCCTTCACATAATTGATCGGGATGATCAATATGTGGTAAATCATAAACCATTTTCTTGCGAGAAAGCAAATTGAGTCCGCCAAAATTGAGATGGCCGAACCTCAAATGCCACAACCATGAAGGAATCATCTACGCACGCCTTTAGATATCGAGACATCTCACTCTTTATATTAAGAATAAACATCCTATTCTTCGACATCTTCACATTTACAATCAATTTATTATTTCGATCTCTCAACATAAGATTAAGATCTCTCATATGAACAGTATAACCTTTCTCTAGAAGTTGTCCCAAACTCAATTTATTGCTTGACATTTTTGGAACATAATAAACATTAGTAATAAACTGACATGCACCATTCTTTAAGCGAATCAAAATTGTACCTTTCCCTTTAACAAGAATTTTAGAGTTATCACCAAATGAGACATTCCCTTTAATTGTCTCATCTAACTCGGCAAACATCTCCTTTCTCCCACACATGTGATTATTTGCACCGGTATCCAAATACCATATATCACTTTGACCTTCTTCATATTCTTTTAATGTCAATAAGAGAACTTGATTAGCATTATTCACCAAGTTCTCCTTTTCGTCTGCTCTGTTACTTTCTTTATTCCAGCAGTTAAAAGCATAATGGCCAAGTTTATTGCAATGGTAACATCGGATTTTAGATTTATCATACCATTGGCTTGTCGAGTTCTTTCCTCTTCTACGAACACGTCTTTGGTACCGATATCCTCCATCACTTCGAGCAGGATCTCCTCTGCTTCGTCCACGACCTCTTCCTCGAAAGTGACCTCGGCCACGACTTCGATCACAATCTTGATTTGTCCCGCGATTTTGTACGGGATCTCTTCTTTGCTCCTTCTCATCTCGTATGGTCAATTGTGTTTGGAGAACTTCCTCCACCGATTCAATCTTTTTCTTTCTCAATCTTTCTTCATGCGCTTGTAATGAACAGTTCATCGACTGTCATGGCATCCAAGTCTTTGGATTATTCAATTGCAACAGCAATATGATCATACTTCTTGTCTAAGGACCGAAGTATTTTCTCAACAACACGAACATCAGAAACTTCTTCTCCGTTTCTTTTCATCTGATTAAGAATTGCCAAAATTCTCGTGAAATAATCAGCAATCGATTCAGATTCTTTCATGTGAATTACCTCAAATTCGCCTCTCAAGGTTTGAAGGCGCATCTTCTGAACTTTCTGAACTCCTTGATGTGTGTTTTGAAGAATCTCTCATGCCTCTTTAGCGGTAGTGGCGTTCGAAACTTTTTCGAACATGGAATCATCTAATGCTTGATAGATGATCGATGGGGCATATTGATCTTTCGTTCGAGCCTTCTCCAAGGCATTCCTTTAGTTCTGATTCAACATGGCTTCATGCTCTGGCTCATCATAGCCAGTGTTAACAAGTTCCCACACACCGTAGGCGCCGAGTAGAGCTTTCATTTTAATAGCCCAGTTACCATAATTTTCTTTGGTAAGATGCGGGTATTGAAGAGGAAGTTGATTGTTCGTTGAGGCCATGATCACGAATCATAAGCTCTGATACCAATTTGTTGAGCGTCAAAGGCGCGGTAACAATATTGATTTGATGGAAGAAATTTTTTGAAGGTGAAACGATCACAATTCACGCCTTTCTATTGCATATCTCAATTACAAGAGAAATAGACTATATATAGACCATAGTTTGATTCGAAATAGGAAACCTCTTTCTAGGAAACCTATTCTAATTAGGAAACCTACTTGACTTAGGAAACTTTCCTAAAGTATAACTAGAAATAATATCTCATAATATCTTATCTTATCTCTTAACATCTCACCGTATATATGAAAAATCAAAATATGGAAATACGAACAGACTCAAAAAGGAAACAAGTACTAACAAATTTGGTTTAATTTCTAACATTTTACACATAAAGTCCAACTCATGGGGAAGAAACTGGGACTTTGCCCTCTTTGCAAACACTGGATTTTACATAAGTTACACCCCAAATGTGATTTTACACAAGTACTCATGAATTGAAAAAACTCAAATACTAATGGAATGAATAGAATTGTCAAAATTTAAAAAAAATGTATGAGTATCAATGCCTAAATCCCACTTGTGTAATGATCGTTTTACACCATTAGTGTTCCATATATATATAAGTCAAAAGTGAGTTTGTCTAATTTCTAATTGCTCTCCCAAATTGCCCATTGACTAAATATTAAAAAGATTAAAAAAAGGATACAATCAACGTTACCATCAACTTCCCATTTTTAATCACTTCCTTATGTTACCACCACATTTCATTTAAATCACAACTACCGAGCTTCATGAACATGCCGAAATATTAGTAAGGGCATCATCCTTTAGTTGTGTAGAGTTTGTAAAATCTCTATAGCATACACATCTCCTATGTTTTTCTAAACACTTTTCTTCTCTTCCTCAAGGTATGATGTTATTAAATGTTTAGAGTTACATTGTTAGCTTGATAAGGTGACTTGATTATGTGAATATGCTCTCCACTTGTCACTCTGTGGAACTCGTGGATCGGAAAATTTCTGTAACATGAGAGTTTTATGAGATAGATTCATGGTGTCTGTGACATCCTAAAAACTGATCCATTTGGGATTTATAAAATACTGAGTTTTATAAAATGTACTCGTAGTGAATTCTCATCCTGAACTGATCATTCCTGGAATACTAGCCATTAGAGAAAGGCTAATTAGGGATTTAAATTCGTACGACTAAAAGAAAATTCGATCGTGGACTGACTTTCGATCATGAAATCGTCGAGGTGATATTTTGAGCCACTGTTGGCCGATCTAAGGATAGTCAGGGGTCAGTTCGCCATTGTCGTAGTAGTGGATCGCGAGTGATTCCACCGGACCACGAAATGAATTGATGAATGATCCTGAACCTATACCAAACGATCGTGCCCCTCGGATCTAGTAATTGATCCTCGCGATTTTATTGACAACCGAAGTCGTTACGGTTTGAATAAATTACACGTGACTCGATTTAGTATCAGTCACGGGTCGAATATGCAAATTTTCCCAATGAGCCACCCGTTAGTCTGAGAAACGCTCGAGTTGTGTTTAATAAAATTTGATTATTTAATTGAGCCCAATTTGGACATCGGAAAAATTTGGAAGTCACAACGGGACGTTAGGACGACGTTGCAGATGGAACGTGCAATTCTGGATTGTCCCGATTCCTTCATAAAAATTCGATTTCGGCGAGAAATGGAGATAGTGACTATTTTACCCTTGAGAATTTCTAAAGGGCTAGTTTTATGGGCAAAGGGCATTTTGGTCATTTTGCCCTCAAATTCGGAAAAGACAATTTTGCCCTTGGACTTTTTGAGAAATTACAAGATTACCCTTGGACATTTTTAGCAAGATTCGATCTCGGCCGTCGGTTTCAAGATAAGATCGAATCTGGGCCGTTGGATTAAAAAGATTAAAGAGGGGTATTTTGGTCATTTGGCATAAAGTGGTCAAAGGTGGGCTTAAAGGCTTGACCAAGCCTTCGCTCTCCTCTCTCTCTCTCTCCCCATTCGGTCACCCCCCACCGTGAGCCTCCCCTCCGATCTCCCTCTCCCGTCCGCCCAAGCCAATCGCCGCCGTCCGTACACCCGTCGAACCGCCGCGTTGCCTCCAATCCGCCCTCACCCTCACGCCACCCCACGCCGTCCGTCTCGCTCTCCCTCTCTTCCCCGTGTGGCTGTGGGTCTCGGCCGAGCAAGCCGCGCCACCGCCGTGCGCCGATCGCCGTTCGCCGAGCCAAGCCGCGCCGCCGTTCCTGATTATTTAGCCGCCGCTTTCCGTTCTAGCCGCGTGAGTCTAGAACTTGGTAAGTCTTGCCTAAACCCGATTTAGGATATTGGGTATCGACAGATAGTTTGGGTTGGAAATCGAATTTATTTGGGTGCGGGGTTGTGTGGATTAGGAGTAAAATCAATTGGCGGGCCTAGAATTGAAGTCGGGAAAATTTTATTGGAATTTTTTAGGACAATAGTGGGCTGTGGATGACTGTTCAGTGGGCTGTGATGGGCCGATGGGGACGCAAATTGGATTTTTAGAACCGGCAATTAATTGTGAGAAAGTGTCGTGAAGGGCCGGGATTGATTCGAAGTCGTTTGGTTGGAGAAAAATGGCTTATTGTGCGTTTATTGTGTGTTTGTACTGTGATGATGAAATTGAGTGCATGGTTGTGGAATTACATGTTTAAAATATGCCTGTTGGGTGCACGTTTGGGCCAAACTGATTTAATTGTCAAAACTGGCCGTGTCAAATGCTTAGTGAGCATGTATTATGTGTGAATTGATACGTGCACGGGCCACGTGTGATTGGCCAGTTGAGTATGGTAAATGCTTGTTAAGCATGTGCATAAATAAAAGTGGATGTGGTATGACATGAGTTCGTGGAAATTGTGCCGTCCTGAGGCGTGTACGTTTACGCGGGACGATGCCCGGTATTACCGGAAGACTGCCAGCCTGAGGTGTGTACTTCAATGTGGGTTGCGCAGTAGGTGGTAGGTGTTGAGCCTAAGGCGTGTACTTCAACGTGGGCAAGAAACATGGCCTGAGGCATGTACATTTACGCAGGGCCGGAAGTGTTGTGAAAAGTTAGTCGCAGTGTGCCTGAGGCGTGTACTTCAACGCGGGTCACTGGCGAGGAATGTGGAAAAGATATGATGAGAGTGAAATGAATGTCTGTGACGAGAATTGTGCCTGCAAGTGATTGCGTGTATGTGATTGTATTTGTATTTGTATAATTGTCTGAAGGTACGTGATAACCTAGGTGGGGTTTAGGAGTGTACTTACTGAGATATAGTCTCATGGTTGTTTCAACCATTAATTTTTCAAAACCCCGACCTGGGCTATGAACCCACCGCCACCGCCACCAGAACGTTTTGGGGTACCAATGCACATCGAGAATAAGGTTGCAGAATTTCCGATGGGTGACGGTTTGACCTGGATTAAGCATACCACGACCGTTTTTGTAGAAGTAGGACTACCTCTTTGGGAACCCCATGTTTATACTACTTGGTTCTTCCGGGATGCAGATGGAGATGAATTCGGGCCCGTTAGGGGTTTTGATGTTCCGTTTAACTTAGTAGGGGATTGGGACCCGTCTGCCATACCCCTGATAGATGGAGAGTTGACCAGTGCGAAGACTAGTTTAGCTCAGTCTGGATTACATCCAGCACCCGCAGCACAAGGATCTTCGGAGGCTGAGCATGAACCCGAGCCCGAAGCATCGCAAGCTGAAGACGATCCGATAGATATAGACTTAGAACCAATCCCCGAGGAAGAACCAGAGGAAGTGGAGCCCGAGGAAGAACCAGAGGAAGTGGAGCCCGAGATAGAACCCGAGGACGAACCTGATCAGCCTGAGGAGCCCGAGGAGGAATCGGAGTATGTACTCCCGTATGAGCAGTATATTGATCCTAACTACGTGCCGGAATACAATTTCTTTGATGGATTATGGAAAGAGAATCAGAATGATGTTCTAGCTGAGTCGAATGACATTAATCATCCTATTAAGATTGAAGCAGAACCAGAGTCCTCTGAGGAGTAAGCCGTTCAGGGAAGTTCAGAGAGCTCGGATTCAGAGGACGATGAGTCAGACTCAGAGTGGACGCCGAGTAAAGGGGCGTAGGGGCTAGCCTTAGGGGTTCAGAATAGTAGATTTTTGGAAAGTACTATTTTTGAGTTTAGAATGCCAGGTCATCGATCTTTTTGTATATCGGTGGTTTGTAATACGGTGTGCAAGTGTATGCAATGGTTGTAAATTGTGGCAGTTGTAAATTATGAATATTTTATAAGTTTGTTAATGGAATCGTATATGTGTATATTCTCCCTAACTTTCCCCAGTTTTTCATTATCTGGGTTAATTGTGGTTTCCGCTGTGGATTTAAATCTCTGATGATTATAATTGAGGTCAGCGATAACCCTGGGATGTCACATAAATCGGCCAGTGGAGGGTGTCGTTCTCTCAATGGGTTCGGGGCGTGACATCCCCATTTGAATTGGTATCAGAGCGAGAACCGCTCGATCTATATTGGTCGAAGTTTGGAGTAAGAAGGAGTAGAGACCCTGGGGTAGTAAATCTAGGGAGACCTTAGTGAGATATAGGACAGAATGAGCTACACGTGCCTCCAGATTACTTGTTGTGATTAATTAAGTGAGTTAATTATTGTGTAGTAATTAAAATGCAGGTGCGACTGGACCTAAGGTAAGTGTTCAGACTCTTGTGATTGGTAGTGAGGGATTGCTTGCTGAGTGAGCTCTTGTATTAATTCACTTCCTAGAGTCAGATTAATCTAGTTGGCCTAGATTGCTAATTCCTGAGTGGAATTATAGCAAGTAGGAGAATAGTAAAATTGTGATGATGAGCAGCGAAGGAAGAGGTATAGGCAGAGTCCCCAGAAGGGGTACAGGTAAATCAACCAGGGGTAGAGGCCGTGCTCAAGTTAGAGCCGTAGAGGACCTTGGTATGGGTGCAGGAGCAATAGAAAATCTTGGGATTGATACTGGAGCTGCAGCGGACCCTAGAGTGGAAGTTAGACCTGCTAAGGATCCTAGAATGGAGGTAGTTATGAGAACGTTAGAACAGATTGGAAACTTGTTAGGACAGCAGACTCAGGAAAGAGCTACTACGAATGCCCAAGCTACCGAGGCCACTGTGGCCGCTGCTGCTATTAATAATAATGAGAACCAAGGGCAGGGGCAAATGGTAGTGTATAGACCGATTCACCAACTGGTATAGCAGTTTATAAAGCTCAAACCGCCTAAGTTTGCTGGAAAGGTGACCCTGAGGCTGCACCTCGATGGGTAGAGGAACTTAAGAAGGCTTTTGAAGTGTTAGAGTGCAACGATCATGAGAAAGTAACTTTAGCGGTATATCAATTGCAGGACAATGCAAACGATTGGTGGAAAGCCACTAAAGATTGAGTTTTTCTAGAAGGTACAGCCTAGACTTGGGCTGCTTTTACCGAGAGCTTTTATGAGAAGTATTTTTCGGCTAGTGTTAAGGAAAGGAAGGTACTTCCTGCAGTTCCTCCTCCAGTGCCCTTTAACACCACAGTAGTCACAATTCCCTTTTTCAACCTTGGGCTTTGATTGCACATGTTTCATAGGCCTCTTCCATTTCTTTTTCTTCAAAATAGTCTTACTCTTTGAAGAAGAAGCCTTGCCATAGCCACCACATTAGGCCTCGTGTTGTGCATTTCCTTCTCATAAACTACCAGCATACTATGTAACTCAGCAAGAGTTTTCTCCATCTTATGCATGCGGAAGTTTTAGATAAAGCCTGAAAAGGAATCAGGCAAAGATTGGAGAATCAAATCTACAGCTAACTCATTATCCATAACAAGATTAAGTCTAGCCAACTCTTCTATGTGCCAGACCATTTTCAAAGCATGATCATTAACCGATGATCCTTCAGTCATTCTCATATGGTACAATGCCTTAGATATCTCAAATCTAGAGGTTCGACCATTCTCATCAAAAAATTCTTTTTAGGTGCAAGATGATCGACCAAGCATCTTCTACAGTTTCATACTTCTTCTGCAATTCATTGTTCATTGAAACAAGTATGTATGACCTAACTTTTAAGTCATCATCACGCCACTTATCATAAGTGACGCGCTCCTCTTGGGTCCCACCCTCAGGAAAGGAGTCTGGCATCTTTTGATCAAGCACATACCCAATTTTCTCCGAATTGAGAACAATTCTTAAATCCCTCACCCAGTCAGTGAAATTAGGTCCAATCAAACAATTCTTGTCAAGTATAGAAGCGAGTGAGTTTGTGGTCACCATTTTCAGAGTAATAATATATCTATGCAGAAAATAAATTATTAGCCATTGTCTTTCAAAATAACCATTTCATTTTGGCATTTAAATGAAATAGTGCCTCCCACTAAATTTTTCGAAACCCGTACTCCTTAAAATGGGAAAACAGTAATCTTTATTGGGTAAAGATTACTAGTGGGGATTGGAGTTCCACTAGCCTATAGCCCGTCTCACCTGACAGTTATTGGTGTTCTATGAACTTAGTGAGTAAACCAACTTATTCAACGCATCATATGCGATTCCCAATCATAACTTCGGCCTCTAGACCATGAAAGTCTCACCTGACAGTTATTGACATCATGATCATAGTTAAGTCTAGCCCATTATCTCATGCAAGTATTGAAAATACAAACGATCCCCTCACCTGATAGTTATTGGAAATTGTTCGGCTTCAACCCCACGACATCATATGCATAATGGAGTGATCCAATATTATAAATGGCAATTGACCCCTATGTGTCCATAGCCAGTCAATCAACCACTATAATGTTGGACCAAATCACAACAATGGAAGGCCACGAATCTGAAACCCGTTTCGACTTAATATAATTAATAAGGAGGTTTGGGTCGTTATTAATGGTCCCACTTTATACATTAACCGATTTAACATGCATAACAACTTAATAAATAAATAGATACCAAATGCATAAAAATCTATCCTACGTGGTGATCATGGAATTATGGCTCAGTGGGTCTCGAGCCAATAAGCCCCATCTAGCCATTTTTATGTTTTAATAATAGAGACATGCTCTTCACTTCTTCTTGGATCCTTGAACTCTTCACGAACTGGGCCCATAGAGCTCTCCGGCTTAATGGTTCCTCCTCGTGTAATGTTTACATCAACAATTGATAATATTAAACTATACTAAAAATACATTACATGAAAAAATAAAAAGAAGGACGCAGCCTCCATTTAATAATTACAACCCTAAAAATACCTGTGAATATGATACATTCATCCATACATCAATCATATTAATTAAGGGTTTTTCCATGATTACCACCCTTCCTCGCGAGCCATAAATTCTAAATTCAAAGCTTTGGAAGGCACAAATAAAATTCTACACTGAATCAAATTCATGACCGAGCAACATAAGCCGCGTCAAGAAATTAAAGCCGGTGAAACAAATTCACGTGCATGATTCCAAGTGATGGTAGCATTATCGCCTCTAGATTCATAGTTGTGAATCATTTTGCAGAAGAAAAAAGCAAAAGAAAACAAGGTACAGATTTTTTATTCAAAATTGATTTAGTTCCAATTTTTGCTCAGTTGATCAAACTTATCATATAAATTAATCAACTTCTATAGGTCACTTAAGAGCAAACAATTCTCTCAACAAACATAAATTGGCCACTGGATCGCAAAAATATATGTGAACTAAAATCAACTAAATGCACGAGAACGCCTAAGGATTGGCTCTGATACCACTGTTGATTTTATACGGAACATACATAGTTAAATTAAATATAAACGCAGCGGAAAGATATAATCATACATGTATCTCCAAAGGCGTTGTTCGTGCATTTCAATCAAAAATCGAAAAACCATAGGGGGTTTAAACGGATTACCTTTTGTAGCGTGCCTAAAATGATTTCAGTTCGGATGTTCATCAGTTCGAACCCCACAAGCATCGGACCTCTAGTTCAGACATGCCGCCAATTGCACGACGAACGGAAGGAACAACTTGCAGGTAATCACCAATATAATTGTGCTAGCAATCTTGTGGCGGCAATTCTCTGCACTATCTCAATATTTCAGTCACGGCGTTGGAAGAGAGAAAAAGTATTTTCTTAACTCTCATGTACACATGATAATTGCATACGCACATTTTCATCATCATGCAACTATTGCTGATCGCGCTTTTTTAATATGGCGATCAGCAACGATTGCTAATCGTGCATGTATGCACATGTGCACGCTATCAGCAATCGTTGCTGATCATGCATGTATGCACATGTGCACGCAATTAGCAACCACTGCTGATCATGATGCACACAATCAACAATCGTTTGTTGACCGTGTGCCCCCTTTTTTTTAATAAAATTAAAACGTACACGGCAGCAACTATTGCTGTCCGTATGCACTTTTAAATTTATATATATAAATAAATATAAATATATATACAAACATAGAAGTGCATGATTAGCATATGTGTATTTTTGTGAGCATCATATGCACACACGCCCATGACAAAATTGAATTAAATTAAATCCCATTTAATTTAATTTTAGTCCGACTCAATTCGATTGCAAACATATTTGTAATATCGTCTCTTCCGTATAACGTCATCCTAAATTGATTATGGTGTGTGGCATCCCTAGGTTCATCATTGTGCTGATAGTAAGACTTGTACTAACACATTAGTACTCTCAAGAGAATTGATTGTCTCGATCAATCTCTAGGTCCTATAAGCCATAATTGACGTTTAGCAATATGTCATGGCTACCCAGACAGTGTGAATGGTTTAAAAACATAATGAACCTGTCAATATTAGTTACAGTGTAATTCAATCCCTCTGCCTTACTATGTCCTAATCGAACAATGACCATGGAATATTTCTCAAGTCACCAATTCGATCATATCCATAAACTTAATTGACATGCATTTTATATAAGACATGAACAGTTCGTTCTCAGTTACAACTCCGGCAGAAGATTTTCATGCAGTGTCAAGATTAGATTGCATAAAACATCATTATTGTACTTTGCATATAACAAGAAGATAGATTCCATTTTACGCACACGTGTACCTTCGTATGTGAACGAACTATAGCCATTAAGTACAGAGAAGGATCAACGAACCTGCAATATGCGCACCTGTGAACCATAGCCATCCAACACACAAGTCAACATTATACCTCAGGTCTAAGGATTATTTACATAAAACCAGAGCATGAATGATTAGGCATTGACCACGCTAAAAGCTTCCATGTTGCTAATCGTTATATGCGTGTCACGTTCAATGAACTTGTTGGGTACAAGCACCTGTGTTCTAACTCAGGCATCACAATACCCAATGACTCGTGACTCGTCATTCCCTTAAATATTCAATACTTAACGATGAAGCTAAGAACACACCGATCTCAACAGGATTATTAATATCCACTCAATGATCCATCGACCGGGAACAATTTAAAGTTTCAGTCTAACTATGAACCTGTCACACATATTCTTAACATCTCAAGAATAGGTCCAATCACAACTGATCTTATGGAATCATTCATATATTTAAATAATTGGACAAATGAATGAATACGTCATTGCCATTAAATAAATAATGAAATTGAAAATACAACTTAAATTCCTAACATGTAACTATTACATAATGACTTTAGGGCATACATCTAACAGGGTCTTCATCTTTAGTTAACGCTCCATACCCTATTGTCTAAAATATGGCAACTCTACTACCTTGCCCCAATATGGGGGATGATGACAAGCTGGATTTTAAAAATGAATTTGCCAATTCAATTGGGCTATGCAAAGGATAGAAGTATGTATGATAGAGAAAGAAATGCTATTCATTACTTTATGGCACTTAAATTCTCATTTGAGTTCATCTGAAATAAGACACTCTAAGATTGATGCAAGTGAGAGCAAGAAAGTTCTATCCATTTTCTCACCTTGTAATGTCACCATTACCTCTATTTTTCCCCGATGTGGGGTGGTTCTTGATAAGGTTAATATGAAAGAACTTCTTTCAATCATTTTAGGCTCGTAGGGTTAAACAATAGATTACTCGCACTATTTAGGATAGAGAAATGAAATGCCCCTTGTCGCGACCTAAAATTTTTCCTCTCAGGCTAATGGATTATTAGGACTAAACCTAACTCGGGCTCTCCCAAGCCCTACCAATTCGCAACTTAGGGTTTAAGTTTTTAACATGCAAAAGTTTTCATGCTCGGAGTCGCCACTAATCTATTTATGGTAGGTCGATTAGAAACCTAAATAAAACATAGGGAGATATGTTTTATTCCTACGAACCAGAGATTCTAAGCCCGGGGACTTGATTACGCTAGATCTAGTCTAACGCCCTTTCGGTACCTTTTCTTTTCAAAAATATTTTGGCAAGCAATCTGGATCCATTTTAACTTAGTCACTATCATGTGAGGTATTCATGCGGGTACGCAAACCACCAATTTAACACCCAAGGAAGCATTAAATAAATTGCAAGTTGGAAGAATTACTTACCTCGAAGCAACGTAAGCATCTGCATTGTTAGCTAGAAAATCACATCAACAACCTAATATGATTTCTAATTAACAAGTAGTTCACTCAATATTTTTTAGGATTTTCACTTATTTAAATGAAAGCTAACCTATATGCAATGACGTGCAAAAATGACATGCAAGTAATGCAACCTAGCATGCAAACTATATGTCATGCGACAACGTGACCTAATTTTGATGACGGGCAAATGATTTATTTTTGGTATTTTCTGATGAAATTCGGAATAAAAATATGCCTAAATTAACATGCAACCTATGATGACTTAACATATCCTAACATGACTTATTCTTTGGATTTTTTTGTTAAAATTCGAAATAATAAATTACTCAAATTAAGAATGCAGTCTATCCTAATCTACCATAAAACAATTCATTCTTTTTTGGGGTTTTCATAAAAATTCGGAATTAAAAAATAACCTAAATAATCTATTGAGATTAGAAAATTACTTAATTTAAACTAGGAAATAGATTATCTCAATTCCTAATTTAAATTAAATAATTACTCTATCGTCTAGATATATTTAGGATTCCTAAACATGCAAAACTCAAATTCAAATCCTAACTGATATTTTTTGAATTTTCTTTTTATTTGAAAAGGAAAAATAATCTAAACAGAGATAGCATCCGCATTTAAAACAGCCACGCGATCCGCAAAATTCGTTTCAAATTCAGATTAGGCACAAAAATCGAACTATCGGTCATATCTATAGGGTTATAGATATTGACGGAAAGTCGATCATTCAAATTTGGAAAGCAAATAAAATCTATCATCGTATCCAAGTGATGATGGACAAGATAACGATTTTCCATATCGCCGCGCATCGTACCTTAGGGATAAGGTAGGATAGACGTCCAGATACGTTGCTAAATTAGGAAAGTTTCCTAATTTTGAATATTTTAAAAAATATTGCGGATATCAGATAATCATCCTAATATATCTAATATTCTGCACAATATTCACGTAATATTCAAACACCCAAATTAGTAACTTAGATATTCTGAAAAATATCAGATAATGTTCAATTACCTAATTTGCAGATAATTTCCAAATTCGAACTTGCGGATCAGGATGAACGACGAACGGCGGACCGGCGGCGCGGTGTCGGGGGCGACGACAGCGGCGTCGGCGGGAAGCAGCGGCGGCAGCAGGCCCGGCAGGGAGTAGCAGCAGCGACGTCGCACGGCAGTAGCGGTGTCGGCGGGAGGCGGCAGCGGCAGGCGCGGCAGCGGCAGGCGCGGCGGCGGCAGCAGCGTCGGCGTGAGGCGCGGCGTCGGCGGGAGAGGCGGCAGCAGGAAGCAGCAGCAGCGACGTCGCACGGCAGCAGCGACGTCGCACGGCAGCAGCGGCGTCGGCGGGAGGCGGCAGCGGCAGGCGCGGCGGCGGCAGCAACGTCGGCGTGAGGCGCGGCAACGACGGGCGCGGGAGGCAGCAGCGCTCGGCAAGCGCACGCAGGCGTGGTGGGAGCAGCAGCGGGCGCGGGAGCGGGCGCGGGAGCGGGCGCGGGAAGCGGCAGCGGCGGCGTCGCACGGTTTTGGCCGTGTGGGGGGGTGCTCCGACCGGTCTCCTTCTCTCTCTTTCTTTCTCACTCTCTCACTCTGAAAATTTTGATCTGAAAAATTGTGTGTCCCCCCTCAAAATTCTGACCTAATGAAGTACATATAACCCTAACATAGGTCAATTAGATGGGCTCTCTAGTCCTAATGGCTTAGACTTGGGCTTAGATCTTAATTTAATTTAAATGGGCTGAATTTATTAAGGATAAATGGGCTGAATTAAGCTCAAATTAAAACAACCAAGCCCGTTTGACTTATAATTCCCGGCCTTTGCATTTCAAGCGAGCCGAGTCCCATTCGATGAAATTTAAGCTCGTTCGTCACCGCCAGTCCGATGCAAAATGCAATTAATCTAAAATGAATTTAAACTATATGTTATGCAATTTAAATATTTTTGTTTAGGGGTTAAAAATTTAATCCCTAATTTTCTATGCAAATTACACTAAGTGGTGCGCCAAAATTTAGGTGTCAACAGCTGCCCCTCTTTGAAGGTGAGCTCGTAGAGGTTGCATTCAAAGACTAAATGATACCTAAATTTCGACCATGCAAATGCAATGAATGTTGTTTTTGTTGGGATTATGAGTCCCATTTTATAATGTATTAAGAAATGATGCAATGCTGACCTGAATAGAAAACATACCTGGAATTACTTACCTGACATGAACGATAGCGCAATTCGAGACACAACTTTAACTTGTATGTTGTTTTGGCAAATGTATAGGCTCAGTCCCATAGGTATTGCCTAATATACATTGACGTTGATGAACTTCGGTGATCTGCAGTTAAGTCAAAACACACGAAGAAAGCTCGACGTATCCAATCATCATTTGGATTCGTGAGAATAGTTCCGATCCTTATGAACTACCTACACATCTCTCTAGGTGTTTGCAAAGATTTGATCGCTTCACTTATACCTGCTCATAAGTGAATCGCGAGGAAACGTTTGAAATCAAGAGGATATTCCGACCTTTACATATACCTGCTCATATGCAAAGATTTGGCCGCCTCACTTATACCTGCTCATAAGTGAATCGCGGGGGAACACCTGGGGTTGAGAGAATATTCCGACCTTTACATATACCTGCTCATACGCAAAGATTTGGCCGCTTCACCTATACCTGCTCATAGGCGAGTAGCGGGGGAACATCTGAGATAATGAGAGTATTCCGACCTTTACATATACCTGCTCATATGCAAAGATTTAGCCGCTTCACCTATACCTGCTCATAGGTGAGTAGCGGGGGAATACCTGAGATTTGGGGAGAACATTCCGACCTTTACATATACCTGCTCATATGTAAAGATTTGGCCGCCATGGCTATACCTGCTCATAGTCATGTAACGGGGGAATCTTCTCGAGATTGTATAAAAATCTGTGATTTGATGAACAAAGGGGATAGCCCAAGTGTTCAAGAGTTCCTTGACAAAGTACCTGGATATCATCAGAAGTACCTGAAAAGGTTTGATCAATAGACACCTGAACACAATCAAAGGCATCTAGAGATTGCAAAAATGATCAAATGTGGGACCTGACAATTGCTTGAACAGGTTAGGGATACCTAGATAGTCATAGACATCCTAGGGATAGAGATATACTTACCTGGTGATATCTCCAACTCTGAAGACGTGTCTCCTATTAGACACGTTTTTAAGTAACATGTAATATACATTCGCATACTGTCAAGAACACATATACACATGCACTATGATTTCAACTGATTTTCATGCACGATGGTTTTGTCAAATCAGCATTACAAACTTCGCTGGGGAAAAATCATGATAAGATAATCCGAACTCACAAGCGGATATCTTGAAAATGTCGAATGAGGGACTTCCGGTCCAAAAGGGCTTTCTCTCATTCTCATTGAAAAGGTTGATTTATGGGGAATCGCTCCATCTCACCATCATCATGTTGACAAGGGTCTGAGTATTCTCGCAAGTAGTACGACTTTACCAATCTGAGAGGTCTTTATTAGGACCATAACATGGGCTTGGTCAATGGCTTAGCAAAAGAGACTCTTCGAGTCGAGGCTATT
Source organism: Syzygium malaccense (assembly GCA_031216405.1). Lineage (NCBI taxonomy): Eukaryota > Viridiplantae > Streptophyta > Magnoliopsida > Myrtales > Myrtaceae > Syzygium > Syzygium malaccense. The sequence goes on along the minus strand of CM062255.1, from coordinate 14,946,397 downwards.
GAAAGAAGATACTCTGCAATTGTCTCCGGGTTTACAAGTCAAGAACTTGCAAAATGAGATAGAAATGAACTTGCTCGCACTTCTTCGAGCTAAGCTTATAAACATCAGAAACCCTACGTTAGTTCAAGTGCCCTAATCTGAAGAGACTTTGCAAGGGACGTAACGCAGGCTAGGCTCAGGGGTTGAGAAATGAATGGACCATAAGGCTCAAAATGTGTATGATTGGGGTGAGAATTGGTGATCATCTCGGCATTGTCACCGGCGTTCTTTTCCGTCAGGGATTGCCTCCTTGGTAGATGCTCTATTAGCTTCGAGAGTTTATCACCTGACTCCTCAAGACTTTGGATATTTTTGTGACTTTGACACACCTCAACATTTTCTAATCTAAAGTCGTCACTTTTTCTCCATTTTTTTCACGGGCATTGGCCTTGCTTTTACCAGGCACACTGCTTTTTCATGCCCTCTAGTTTTTTTTTTTGACATACACTGTCTATAGTGCATATATTGGCTAGCCACACTTTGGCTTGTTTTGACCGAATGACTAACATTTGGACTCTCAGGGTCTTCATCTTTTATCGGTGCTCCGGATATGCTGCCTGAACAATGATGATTTTTGCCTTGCCCCAGTGTGGGGGATGATCACCAACTGGGTTTAAGAAACGAATTTACAGGCTCAATTGGGCTTAACAAAGGATAAAATGTGTATAGGATAGAGAAAGAAATGCTCTTCGTCATCCTAAGGCACTTGAACTTCACGTGAATTCATCTGAAAAAGTAACACTCGAAGATTGATGCAAGTGAGAGCATGAAAATTTCTACTCATTTTTCATCTTATGATGCTGACTTACCTCCAGTTTGCCCCGATGTGGGGTGGTTCTTGACAGGGGTAATTTGAATGAATTTCTCCAAGCATTTAGGCTCAAAGTGGCGAAACAATGGATAAACTGTAGTATTTGGGATAGAGAAATGAACCGCCTCTCATCATTTCAGTTATCGTACCTTTTGCGAGATAACCCTTTGCCTTGCAGACATGGAATTTTTTCGCTCAACTCACTGGGGATTAGTGCATGGGACTGTGTATAGGATATGGCTTGCCTTTCATCATCCCGATGTACCTCATTCAACACATTCAATTCATTCCACATGAGTTATCAGATTGTCCAAATAGATTTCCCCTTTTGAAATCGATAATGTAGACTGACAAAATGATCAAGCACAATTTAAAGCCAAGGCACACATTTCATCTTTAAATTAATTAAAACCATTTATTCATAAATGAAATGTTTGCAATTCAGAATATAAAACCAAACATTTGAAAACTTTCACCGTAAAAATGTTAGATCTTATCAGGGATAATATATCTTCACAGCATCAGAATTAACAGGAGTGAAAAACTCACGACCATCCATTTCTACAAGGATCAGGGCACCTCCGGGAAGCACCTTTTTAACTACATACGGACCAATGTAGTTTGGAGCAAATTTTCCTCCAGGAACAGGAAAGACTGGCAGTACCTTCCTTAGGACTAGATCATTTACCTCGAAGTGTCTTGGACGCACCTTTTGATTGAAGGATCTAGCTATCCTCTGCTGATAGGTTTGACCGTGGCAAATGGCTCTCAATCGCTTCTCATCAATTAGGTTTAACTGCTCGTGCCTTTGTCGCATCCATTCTACCTCGGACAACTCCACTTGAGACAATACTCGCAAGGAAGGGATCTCTACTTCGATGGGTAGGACTGCTTCCATGCCATACACCAAGGAAAAAGGGGTTGCTCCGACAGAGGTTCGGATCGAAGTTCGATACGCCATTAGTGCAAATGGTAACCTTTCATGCTAGTCACGATAGTTTTCAGCCGTTTTGGCCAAGATCTTCTTGATATTCTTGTTAGCGGCTTCAACTGCTCCATTCATCTGTGGACGATAAGGAGATGAATTCAGGTGCCGGATTTTGAACTCGTTGAACAACTGATCAATGAACTTGTTGTTCAAATTTTTCCCATTGTCAGTGACGATAGCCTCATGCACACCATAACGAGCGATTATGTCTCGTCTGATGAATTTTACGACATTCCTTGCAGTGACGTTTGCATAAGATGCCGCCTCGATCCACTTAGAGAAATAATCAATCGCGACCAGGATAAATCGGTGTCCATTTGATGCCTTGGGATTAATTGGGCCAATCACATCGATCCCCCACATTGAAAAGGGCCATGGCTCAGACAACTGATGTAATTCCGTCGGGGGAACATTTATTTTATCCCCGTGAACCTGACAGCGATGACATCTTCGAACATGTTGGATGCAGTCACTTTCAAGACTGAGCCAATAATAACCCAATCTCATAATCTTCTTAGCTAACATGTGGCCATTCATGTGTGGACCACATATCCCCTCGTGTACTTCTTGCATGATTCTGGTAGCTTCAGCCGCATCCGCACACCTCAATAGGATCGAATCATATGATCTTTTGTACAGCTTTTCACCACTAACAAAGAATTTCGAAGCCATTTTCATTATATACTTCCTATCAGCCGGGGTGCTTCCCTCAGGAAATTCTTGTTTTTGGATGTAACTCATGATATCATAATACCATGGCTCTTCATCAGGTTCTCCAGTCACAACCATACAGTAGGCCGGCTTTGTCAGGACTTCAATCTTCAAGGGTTCTATCTCTAACCCATCAACCACTTGCAACATGGATGATAACGTAGCTAGTGCATCAGCAAACTGATTATGAGACCTTGATAAGTACTCAAAAGAGACATTTTCGAATTCCTCTATGATTTCTTCGAGGTATTCATGGTACGGCACTAGTTTGGTGTCTTTCGTCTTCCACTCTCCCACAGTCTGAAGAATAATCAAAGCGGAATCACCAAACACTTTTAACTTGGTTATTCCCATTTTCACTGCGGCTTGGAGTCCGAGGATGCAAGCTTCGTACTCGGCTATGTTGTTGGTACAGGGGAACACCAACTTTGCTGCTACTGGATAATGTTGCCCATCTGGGGATATTAAAACTGCCCCAGTGCCGGAACCGGCCAAGTTTACAGCTCCATCGAAAAACATGGTCCATGTGTCTTCCCTTATTACCAAAATGCGATCTTCTGGAGAATATCTATCATCATCAGGGACTCTAGGATTTTCAGCTAACACATCGGTAATTACTCGACCTTTAACTGACTTCTGTGGCTTCGTCTGGATATCAAACTCTGAAATTAAAATCTGCCACTTGGCTAACTTCCCCACCAAAGCTGGTTGATCAAGTAAATACTTAATGGGATCGTTCTCAGTTACAAGCAAAGTCTGGTGATGGAGCGTATATTGTCGCAGCCTATGGAGCACCCATACTAGCGCAGCGCAAGTCTTCTCGGCTTCAGAATAATTCAACTCCGAGACAGTGAACTTCTTGCTTAGGTAATAAATGGCTCGCTCTTTTCCATCTTCAGGACTTTTCTGGGCTAGCATCGCACCTAAAGACTTACTATGAATCGTGAGGTAAAGGATCAAGGCTGGCCCGGCATTGGTAGGACTAGCACTGGCGGTTTCATCAGGTATTGCTTTAGTTCATTAAACGCTTCCCGACAATCATCATCCCATTCGACTTGAGCATTCTTCCTTAGAAGTTTGAAGAATGGCTTAGCAGTTGCTGAGAGCTGAGAAATAAAACGGGCTATGTAGTTCAATCTACCCAGGAGGCTCCGCACTTCTTTTACGGTCGACGGGGGTTGTAACTCACATATAGCCTTCACTTTGGAGGGGTCAATTTTAATGCCTTTACTGCTTACTATGAACCCAAGTAATTTACCCGAGGTTGCTCCGAATATGCACTTTGCTGGATTGAGACGGAGCTTAAACTCACGGAGTCTCTCGAATAATTTCTTCAAAGTGTCGACGTGACTCCTCCGAGGTCGAGACTTGGCGATCATGTCATCGACATAAACCTCAATCTCCTTATGCATCATATCATGGAAGAGCGTCACCATTGCCCGTTGATATGTTGCCTCGGCATTTTTAAGGCCGAAAGGCATAACCTTATAGTGGAATGTCCCCCAAGGAGTGATGAACGCCGTTTTCTCCTTATCATCGTCCTTCATTTTTATCTGATTATAACCCGAGAAACCATCCATGAAGGAAAACAGCTCGAATCCTGCAGTACTGTCCACCAAAACATCTATATGTGGCAATGGGAAATCGTCTTTAGGGCTGGCCTTGTTTAGATCGCGATAGTTGATGCAAACCCGAACTCGACCATCTTTCTTCATGACTGGCACAATATTGGCCACCCAGCTAGGGTATTGGGTGACTTCGATGAATCCCACTTTCAAGAGCTTCATGACCTCCTCCTCTATCTTCTTCGAAAGCTCAGGTTTGGTTCTTCGCAGCTTTTGTTTCTTGGGCGGCATGTCTGGATTAGTGGGTAGACTATGCTCCACGATAGAAGGGTCTAAACCCGGCATATCGATATACGACCAGGCAAAGATATCCTAGTAATCCTTCAGCAGTTGGACCAGGCGTTTAACTTCACCTTCGGGAAGGGTTGCCCCTATCTTCACCTCTTTGGATTCTCCAGAACCACTCAAGTTGACGGTAATAGTTTGGTCTACTGTTAGGACTTTAGGTCTTTCATGATGCTCTAGATCACGCTGGAGGTCCGAGAAATCTTCGAATTCATTGGCGTCATCGAGATCAGGTTCGGTAGCACATAATTCATCAGATTGGACCATTCCCATACCCTTACGTGTCACAAAATTGCCCCTGAAACATAAAGTAGGGGGTTCAGTAGGACAAACAGGGCTAAACAGTGTACTTTGATTTTTTTTTTCTTTTTATTTTGAAATTCTTTTCAAAAAGGTTTTAACACGAGGAAGCATGAAGAAGCCCAGGCCTCAGAATTCTCCTTGGATTATATTTTCTTTTATCGGTTGGATATCATCACCGGGCTGGTTTGATGTACCTCAACATGCCCTCAAAAACGAAAATAACTTGTAATTTCATTGATTATCACCAAATGAGTTACATTTGTTGGAATGGAAATTGCAACAATCAAATGCTAGAAATGAAAAGTCCTAAAAAGTAGCTCCCGGGACAGGGCAAATCCTAAAAAGTAGTAAAAATTCCCCCGTTGGGGAGTGTGCGAAAAAGGTAAATGTGTTACTCTTGCGGGCCAATGCCCATTTCCTCCAACGGTCCTTCCTCGATAACTCCAATGAAGAAATCATCGAACAGGGCAGTGATTCCCTCCATTGCATGATCAGGATCTTCTGTCACTAGAGGTGTTGGGTCATCCATACCTCCCCATCCATCCGGGACAATGTCACGGGGGTCAACATAGAAGCTCGGGAATGCTGAGTATTTCACATAATAATCGAACTTGCCGCTTGGCTGCCCCAGAGTGTCGATCACCTCTTTCTCTTCATGCATCATTCTCGCAGGGCCCGGGAATGTGGTACGGATGTGTGGAAACAACCTATCACACCCACGTTCTTCACCATTTGGTTCTTCTTCGGATCGCGATCTAATCTGTCCATTTCCTCGACCTCAACCTCAAATGCGTCCACGTCCATGTCCACGTCCCCCATTATCCGGCTCGCTTGACCCCAGGTATCCCAACCCAATAGCGTGGGGCCTCCGAAAGACTTCCACCGGTTGGCGGATACCTTGACCATTCCTACCGAGGCCTTCACCTGGAGTAAAGCCATGGGACACCATTACCCTGCCAACCATGACTGCAGCATTTGACACCTCAGGAATAGGCGGTGATGATCCTCTATACGCATGTATGGTTGATACGAGCTCGAGCGACTGATAGCTCGATTCTATTTTGCAATCCGGCTCGACATAGGGGATAACCGTTGCGTGGTAAATTGGGTGCTCTTCTTCACCGTGGACTGTGATTAACTTTCTGTCCACAACGAACTTCACCTTCTGATGTAGACTGGATGGCACAGCTCCGGCAGTATGAATCCATGGACGACCCAACAGAAAATTGAATGCAGTGGGAATGTCCATAATTTGAAAGAGGACATTAAACATTGTTGGTCCTATCTGTATGTCAAGGTAGATTTCTCCCATCACTTCTTTCTTCGTTCCGTCAAAGGCTCGTACGGAGGTTTTTGCAGAACTTATCCTAGAAGGATCTATCTTAAGGCGGTGTAAAGTCGCCAAAGGACAGATGTTCAAGGCTGATCCGTTGTCAATGAGTACCCGGGCTACATGCGAGGCCTTGTATTTGACAGAAATGTAGAGTGCCTTAGTATGCCCCCTCCCTTCCAGAGGGAACTCTTCATCTGAAAAGGCTATGAGGTCCTTGAGGAGTATAGAACCCACAAATTCCTCCAATTTATCATGATCGATCGTTTCTGGCACGTGGACTTCACTCAACACCTTCATTAAGGCCTTCTGATGCTTGACAAATGTCTGGAGTAGCTCAAGCAGAGAGATTTGTGCGGGCAGCTTGCGCAATTGTTCAACTATGTTGTATTCGCTAGCCTTAATCAGAGCTAGAAATTCCTTGGCTTCTTCATCAGTAACAGGTTTTGTAGGTTGAGCATTAGCTTGGCCGTAGGAACGCCCGGATCTGGTAACCAAGTCGACATCGAGACTGTAGGACCAAGGGACTGCCTTATTATCACTGTACTCATACGGTTGAGGTATCTCGATCACTATCCCTTCATCAGCTGTAGGCGTGCTTACTACGATCTCTTCATTATCAGACGCGTCTTCAAGCGGAGGCATGTCTTCAGGCAGAGGGTCGCCCTTGTCGCTCCTGGTGTTCAATGTAGCAAACTCCTTCTCCCAATTAATAACCACTTCGGAGATAGTGGAAACGATGCCGGTGTGGTCAGCATAAACAATCATCCCAGCTTCTACCATTCTTGAGATTCTTTCTTTCATGAGAGCCAGGGGCAGGTCCTTATTACTTGGATAACAACCGGCTTTCACTAACTCACCGTAGGCGTCGGTAGTATACACCTTAACATTCTTGATTCGACCAGCATCGAAGCTAAATATGGCATTCACATTGCCTGCGTGATCAGGGAGTGGGTTGTTCTGAACATTCGGCTTAGCAGGCTGAAATGAGAAAGCCTTCGTATCTAAGAGGTTCTGGATTCGGTGCTTGAGGGCATAGCAATCATCGGTTGAGTGTCCCAGCTCACCCATGTGATAATCACATTTCTTTGACGGGTCGAAGTTATAGAACCGCTCAGGATTGGGCCGCTTTGGCTCAGTAGTAAGCAAGCCTTTCTTCTGGAGCACTGTCAACACTTGAGACAACGATACGGGGAGGGGAGTGAATTGCCTCCTGTTGTTCCTCCTCTGAAAAGGTTGACGACCCGAGTTTTGTTGCTGAGCTTCTGCTACTTGGATTGCTGGGGCAGAGTTAGCATTCCGTCGGCTCGGTTGGTTATAAGCCACATTCACTTCAGCTGCCGGTTCTTTCTCTTTTCTCGCACCAAATCTTCTGGTCGAGGAGGACGGCTCGACAAACCATCCATCTTTCAGCCCTATCTCAATTTGTTCGCCCATGGGGATGAGTTGGTTGAAGTTGTCAGTCGGAATGGCAACCATCCGATTACGGTATTCGAACGGGAGAGTTTTCACGAACATCCTCTTTAACTCACTGTCTATGGGTTCTGGAACAACCTGAGCAGCTAAATTCCTCCATCTGATAGCATAGTCTTTGAAGGACTCAGTCTTTTTCATCTGAGCGCGTTCGAGATCATCACGGGTAGGGATGATGTCCGTTATGAATCTGTACTGCTTCAAGAATGCTTCACTGGCTTCTTTCCAAGTTTTGAGGCCATTTATCTTCTTCATGAGATACCAGCTCAAAGCAGGACCCGTCAAACTTGCTTGAAAGGCATGGATCATCAGGAGTTTGTTATCAACGTACGAAGTCATTTGTACGTGATAGAGCTGTAGGTGGGCTTTTGGACATGTGGTGCCATTGTACTTGTCGAAATCCGGCATTTTGAACTTCTTTGGGATTTTGATCTGTGAGTACAGGGACAGATCGATCGAAGGTGAATCCTGCGAACCTTCTAGCTGCTTCACTCTTTCTTCAAGTTTATTGACCCGTTCATCAGGTTTGTCTTTGTTGACGATGATCTGGACGGGGTCATCTTCTAAATCAGGAATATCGTCATCTCCGTCAACATCAACACTTTTTCTGATTTTCTGCTTTGGGACTGATGCTTCGAGGGATGCCGAAACAGGATCCGACCGGAGAGCTTTGATCTCAGCGGACATTTGTTGCATCGCGATGACAAGTTGCTTGATCTGGTCTTCCACACCAACAACACGCTCTTGCAAGTCGGTTTGATCGGCCATTCTGGCTCTCGATCGTGTACGAATGGGCGACCGTGATCGGTCCGTAGCTACCTAATTTCGAAATGAAACAGGCATACATGAGTGTTAAGCAAAATCATATGCCAATCCATGACATTGGTCTAACCGCTTTGAATTGAAAGGACCTCTTTATTGAAATGGCAAAAAATTTTTACACCAGTTAATGACTTGAAATTGAACTGAATATAAAGACAACTGACTCAATTCCTAAACAAATTTTGAAAACTGAAACTGAAATGAGAAAAGAACTTCGAGCTTTTTATTTAGCTTGATCTATAGACATATGGGAGGCGACTTCCTTCTTCAATTGCTCATAAGCTCGAGTTATCTTGGATGCCTTTTCTTCAGCTTCTTCGACCTTCCTTTTGAGGCGATTGTTCTCTGAGCGATTGGCGGACTTGAGAGGCACCTTGGGTATCCTCGGGAGCACATCCTGCGGGATTCTGTGCCGACGAATGTACTGGGTCGTCGCGAAATAGGACTTCTGCTCTCCCTTTAGTTCTCCTTCGGGCCGAGCTATCTTTAACACACGGCACTTCCTCCACATCTTATTGAGCTGAGCTACGGTCGCTTCGTGGTCTTTATCATCATCGGCGAAGTCGACTTGGAGGAGTTCTGGTTGTAACGCTGGAGGGAGCCCTTGGAGAATCTGATACTGACGAGACACTCTGGCAGGGTAGTATTCGATCGCGCCGGTGAAACCCAATAGTGGAACCGGTCCAATACCATTACATGTAAGCCGAGCTTCCTCGACTTTGAACCAATTAGCATGCCATTGGAAACCTTGGGGTCTAGCGTTTTTCATGAAAATGATCCATTCAGAGTAATGATAATCGGGTGCACCCCCTTGTTTTTCTTTATACCTCAAGACAGGATGGCTAGAATCACTAAGCTCGGATATTGTGAGTAAATCGCCACACCCTTTTATGTGAGACAAAAACCAGATTTGCAAAAGTTCGAGGGGAGCATGAAAAGTTTTGTCGACATGTTGCTTAAATTTAGTGAGGGAAATGAAAGTCTCGGCTAAAATGATGTTGATAAAATTCTTTTCAAGACAGACCTGTTGGACCAACCATGCGATTAACGGATTACATGCATTCTTACAGTAAGGAAAAATCACGAACCCGAAAAACGCTAACAAAAAGATTCTGCCTTTTTGAAAAGATGTGGCTTTTTCAAAACACTGACTCAGGAATGAAAATGGGCATGTGCCACGATTTGCTTTTAACACTTTCCCCAATTCATCTTTTCCGACATTCAAAAATTCAGCCAACATTAAAGTAGGATCAATTCCCAAAGGTGGTGTGACTAAATCCGACTCCAATGATTTTCCAATGAGCACGCTATATTCTTCCAACGTCGGGGTGAGCTCGTGCTTACCGAATATAAAGGTAGAGGTCTCGGGACACCAGAAGTGCGCCAATGCTCGAACGAGGCCGGTACGGACTTTGACCTCCAGTAGGGGGAGCAGCCTCCCGATGTGGCCCTCAACTAGCTTGCGGTTGGTCGGACTGAGTAGATTCCACCAGGCACGGAGCTCGTCCTTAGGAGCATCAAGAATCCGGATGTCTGCCCCTCCCATAGTGTATAGACCAAGACTCACGACCGACCTAATGTCATGGACCGACCAAAGAAAAAGACGAAACATAAATAAATTGCGAGATAAAGGTTCAGAAATCTTACTTCACCGGGTAGAATGATGGCAATCACATAGACATGCGCATGAAACGTGAGGTTCGATTTCTACCTAGACTCTGGCTTACAAAATGGAGACATGAGGATTACCGAGCTAAACCAGTCATGGTGGTGGTTAGGCTGGGATTCCCCTGACTCCGGCTTAGTCAAAGAGCCGACCCGGGTTGCAAAGGGTGCAACCGTGGCAGGTGTTCAATGACACCATGAAAGAACTTTCGGGACTAAGAAGGACGACACATACCACGCGGGTGTGGTCGGGGTGTCCACTGTCTCAGTACCATCCTAAACCTGTGCCGCCCAGGTCCGGCAGCGGGTAGTGTGTGCGGTATAGTGTAAATGCAAGGCATGCACAGCAGGTTATATCATACAGCGCTTCGTGCATAAAATAAATCATTCATTCAAACACCTCCCTGCAAAACAAGGGTTAACAATCACGCCTCCCCTTATACCTCCCATACTGCAAAAACATTTAACACCTAAAATGTTAGGGACGTACCTGGGATCCTCGCTGCCAAGCAAAAAAATATTTTTTGAAAAGAAAAACTGGCCTAAGTCCACTAAGAGTTTTAACTCAACTCCCCAGCGGAGTCGCCAAGCTGTCGCGACCTAAAATTTTTCCTCTCAGGCTAATGGATTATTAGGACTAAACCTAACTCGGGCTCTCCCAAGCCCTACCAATTCGCAACTTAGGGTTTAAGTTTTTAACATGCAAAAGTTTTCATGCTCGGAGTCGCCACTAATCTATTTATGGTAGGTCGATTAGAAACCTAAATAAAACATAGGGAGATATGTTTTATTCCTACGAACCAGAGATTCTAAGCCCGGGGACTTGATTACGCTAGATCTAGTCTAACGCCCTTTCGGTACCTTTTCTTTTCAAAAATATTTTGGCAAGCAATCTGGATCCATTTTAACTTAGTCACTATCATGTGAGGTATTCATGCGGGTACGCAAACCACCAATTTAACACCCAAGGAAGCATTAAATAAATTGCAAGTTGGAAGAATTACTTACCTCGAAGCAACGTAAGCATCTGCATTGTTAGCTAGAAAATCACATCAACAACCTAATATGATTTCTAATTAACAAGTAGTTCACTCAATATTTTTTAGGATTTTCACTTATTTAAATGAAAGCTAACCTATATGCAATGACGTGCAAAAATGACATGCAAGTAATGCAACCTAGCATGCAAACTATATGTCATGCGACAACGTGACCTAATTTTGATGACGGGCAAATGATTTATTTTTGGTATTTTCTGATGAAATTCGGAATAAAAATATGCCTAAATTAACATGCAACCTATGATGACTTAACATATCCTAACATGACTTATTCTTTGGATTTTTTTGTTAAAATTCGAAATAATAAATTACTCAAATTAAGAATGCAGTCTATCCTAATCTACCATAAAACAATTCATTCTTTTTTGGGGTTTTCATAAAAATTCGGAATTAAAAAATAACCTAAATAATCTATTGAGATTAGAAAATTACTTAATTTAAACTAGGAAATAGATTATCTCAATTCCTAATTTAAATTAAATAATTACTCTATCGTCTAGATATATTTAGGATTCCTAAACATGCAAAACTCAAATTCAAATCCTAACTGATATTTTTTGAATTTTCTTTTTATTTGAAAAAGAAAAATAATCTAAACAGAGATAGCATCCGCATTTAAAACAGCCACGCGATCCGCAAAATTCGTTTCAAATTCAGATTAGGCACAAAAATCGAACTATCGGTCATATCTATAGGGTTATAGATATTGACGGAAAGTCGATCATTCAAATTTGGAAAGCAAATAAAATCTATCATCGTATCCAAGTGATGATGGACAAGATAACGATTTTCCATATCGCCGCACATCGTACCTTAGGGATAAGGTAGGATAGACGTCCAGATACGTTGCTAAATTAGGAAAGTTTCCTAATTTTGAATATTTTAAAAATATTGCGGATATCAGATAATCATCCTAATATATCTAATATTCTGCACGATATTCACGTAATATTCAAACACCCAAATTAGTAACTTAGATATTCTGAAAAATATCAGATAATGTTCAATTACCTAATTTGCAGATAATTTCCAAATTCGAACTTGCGGATCAGGATGAACGACGAACGGCGGACCGGCGGCGCGGTGTCGGGGGCGACGGCAGCGGCGTCGGCGGGAAGCGGCGGCGGCAGCAGGCCCGGCAGGGAGTAGCAGCAGCGACGTCGCACGGCAGCAGCGGTGTCGGCGGGAGGCGGCAGCGGCAGGCGCGGCGGCGGCAGCAGCGTCGGCGTGAGGCGCGGCGTCGGCGGGAGAGGCGGCAGCAGGAAGCAGCAGCAGCGACGTCGCACGGCAGCAGCGGCGTCGGCGGGAGGCGGCAGCGGCAGGCGCGGCGACGGCAGCAGCGGCGTCGGCGGGAGGCGGCAGCGGCAGGCGCGGCGGCGGCAGCAGCGTCGGCGTGAGGCGGCAACGACGGGCGCGGGAGGCAGCAGCGCTCGGCAAGCGCACGCAGGCGCGGCAGCAGGCGCGGTGGGAGCAGCAGCGGGCGCGGCAGCGGGCGCGGCAGCGGCGGCGTCGCACGGTTCTGGCCGTGTGGGGGGGTGCTCCGGCCGGTCTCCTTCTCTCTCTTTCTTTCTCACTCTCTCACTCTGAAAATTCTGATCTGAAAAATTGCGTGTCCCCCCTCAAAATTCTGACCTAATGAAGTACATATAACCCTAACCTAGGTCAATTAGATGGGCTCTCTAGTCCTAATGGGCTTAGACTTGGGCTTAGATCTTAATTTAATTTAAATGGACTGAATTAATTAAGGATAAATGGGCTGAATTAAGCTCAAATTAAAACAACCAAGCCCGTTTGACTTATAATTCCCGGCCTTTGCATTTCAAGCGAGCCGAGTCCCATTCGATGAAATTTAAGCTCGTTCGTCACCGCCAGTCCGATGCAAAATGCAATTAATCTAAAATGAATTTAAACTATATGTTATGCAATTTAAATATTTTTGTTTAGGGGTTAAAAATTCAATCCCTAATTTTCTATGCAAATTACACTAAGTGGTGCGCCAAAATTTAGGTGTCAACACCCCTCATCATTTCGGTTGTCATACACTTCGCAAGAAAACCCGTTACCTTATGGACATGGAATTTTTACTCATCTCACAGAGTATAAATAGGGGATTGTGTACAGGACAGGGCTTGCCTTTCATCATTCTGACACATCTCATTCAACATTTTTAATCATTACATATCAATCATTGAAATGGTCTATCTTGGCAATCCCCAGTGGAATTAGTAAATTAAATAGGTAAGAGTATCATGTAGAATATCTTTTCAAAAGATGTGAGCATTTTGAGCTTATCGACTTTAAGCAAGAGAAAGTTTGTAATATCATAACAAACCATTTATTGTACACAAAAATTTCATCAAAGCATGAGAAGTATTCATTTTTCATTTAAGAAAAATGTCCTTATAAGATGTGTTAGATCTCAAGAATATCATAAACAGAGGGACTATCTCAAAAATGGATGTCCATGGATTACCCCTATTCAAGGGGAAAGGACACATGAACAATGTGACATTCCGAAATTTTGCCCATTTGGGATATATGAAATAGCTGATATTATTAATGTGCTTATAGGCTGTCTCGCCCGGTACTGATCATTCTTGGGATACTAACCTATAGAGAAAGGCTAATGAGGGATTTAAATTCGCACGACTAGAGAGAATTCGATCGCAGACTGACTTTCGATTAGAAAATCATCGAGGTGACATTTTAAGCCAGTGTAGACCGATCTTAGGATAGTGATGGGCCGATTCGTTATTATCATACACGTGGATCACGGGTGATTCTGTTTGACCCCGAAATGAATTGACGAACGATTCAAAACCTATTTCGAATGATCGTACTCATCGGAACTAGTGATCGATCCACGCGATTTTATTGACAATCAAAGTCATTACGATCTAAATAAATTACATGTGACTTGATTTAGTATCAGTCACGGGTCGATTCTGTGAATTTCCCTAAAAGCCTCCCGTTAGTCAGAGATATGCACAAGTTACATTATATATATAATTCAATTATTAAATTTAGACCAAATTGGGCATCGAAAAATTAGGAAGTCATGGCAGATCGTTAGGACGACGTTGCGGGTGTAATGTGCGATTTTTGGGTGTGCCCGAATCCTTCGGAAAAATTCAATTTGGGCAAGAAAATGAGAAAGTGACCATTTTACCCCTAAGGATTTATATAAGGATAGTTTTGTGAGGCAAGGGCATTTTGGTCATTTTGCCTTCAAATTTGGAAAAAACAAATTATCCTTGGATATTTTTAAGGCAAGATTCAATCAGGGCCGTTGATTTTAAAATTAGATCGAATCTGGACCGTTGGATCAAAAATGTGAGAAAGGGGCATTTTGGTCATTTACCCATTTTGGTCAAAACTTAATATCCAAGTTAGACCCATTTTTCTCTCTCTCCCCATTCTCTCTCTCACTCTCACGTCTCCATCTCTCTCTCTCCCTCCTGAACTCTCTCTCTCTCACCATGAGCCTCCCCCACCGCCGGACCGCCGCCACGCCTCGCCGCCGGCCGCTGTACGCTACACCGCCGCCTCACCGCCTCACCATCACCCCACCGTGACTCTCTCTCTCTCTCTCTCTCTCTCTCTCTCTCTCTCTCTCTCTCTCTCTCTCTCTCTCTCTCTCTATCGGTCTCTCTTGGCCGTGAACCGGCCCAAGCCGTGAGCCGCCGCCGACCGCCCAAGCCACCGCCGTCGCCGCCGCTTGCCGTACGCCGCCGCCGCCGCAAGCCGCCGTTGGATCTCGGGTTTTGCCGCCGCTTTCGGTCTAACCGAGATAGATTAGAGCTCGGTAAGTCGCGGCCTAAACTTTCTCTAGTATATCGGGTTGTTTCAGGCCGAGTTAGACACTATTTGTTATGGTTTTACGAGCGAAGTTGATTTGCGGGGCCTAGGAATGAATTCGGGGAGTTTTGAAGGAAATTTTAGAGGTCGATCAATGCTGTGATTGCTGGTTCAGTATGCTGTGGGGTGCTGTTTGGGACGTGGTTTGTACCGTTAGGTCCGGCTCGGAATTCTATGCAAGTATCGTGAAGAGCCGGAAGTGTGAAATTGGGATTTTGAGTGCAGAAAAGACTGTTTGCTGGCTATGATGTGCCGTGTGATGTGCTGTGGGTTGCTGTTTGGTGTGAGACTGGTACCATTAGGTCTGTCTTGGAATTTTATGAAAGTCCTGTGGAGGACGGAAATTGATTTGAAAACGCTTGGGTGTGGAAAAATGCGAATTTGTGCGTGATTGCGCGTTTGTGATGTGACTATATTGTTGGGGTGCAATTGTGTGCATAGAAATTTATGTGAACGTGTGTAAGTGCGAGAATGTGGGATCGGGCCGAGATGTTATAAGCTCGGGTCGCAATCATGTAGGTCAGTCGCATTTGGCGCTGGCTGAGGAATGAGAATATGGAAAATGAGATTTGGCTCGAGGCACGATCAGCTCGAGTGAGATTGGGATCGGGCCGAGACATTCTAAAACTCGGGTCGCGATCATGTAGGCTTGTCGCATTTGGCGCGGGCTGAGGAAAGTGTGAAAGTGGGATCGGACCGAGGCGTGTGATGCTTGGGGCGCGATCGTGTAGGCATGAGGCGTGTTGACGTGGGCTGGGAAAGTGGTTGAGCAAGTGCGGGTACGATGAGAATAAATAAATAAATAAATGAAAATGATGTGTTTGCGCATGATCGAGTGTGAATTGTGTGGTTTGGCATGTTGTGCGAGCAATATAATTGTTTAAGCGTGAGAATGGTTGGCATGTGTATGAGAATTGTATATTGTGATTGTGGGCTAATGCGCAGGTTGCGTATACCGTGAGTCCGGGTATGTGTGATTGTTGGATTGCTGTTTGAGTGAATTGATTGGTAATGTGTCTAAATGTGTCTGGAATTACGTGGTAGCCTAGGTAGGGTTTAGGTTCCAACTTATTGAGAAGTGTCTCATGGTTGTATCAACCAAATCATTTCAGAGGCTCTGCCTGAGCCATGAACATATTGAGGCTGACTCGGAGCCGTCGGGTGAACAGACAGCTGAGGAGGATTCAGGTGGTGATGACGAGGACAGTGAGTCAGAGTGGACGCCTCTGAGAGGGCGTAGGGACTAGTTTTGGGAGCAAGGCAATAGTTTGAGAGTGCCCCATTTTTGGATAATGCTGATCTAGGATGCTGATCCTTTTTGTATTTTGGAAGTTAATAGTTACTGGTTCGGTATGTTTGTAAATTATAATGGATATTGTAAATCTTTGGAAGTGTAATGTATATACATATATATATATATATATATATATATATATATATATATATATATATGTTGGCGGTTCGGCGACCTAGTTATTCCTGGTAGTCTCCAATATTATTGTTCTGGGATTTTTTATAATTGTTTCCGCCACGAATCAACTCTGAAAAGAACATTGGGTCGGCAACGTGTTCCTGGGACGTCGCACTGATTCGACCGAGCTAGAGGTAAGTCATGGGCTCGATGGGGTTCGGGGCGTGACAAACAATTAATCGAAATTGGAAATATGATCCTTGATTTGATGGACTCTTTGCTTTTGCTTTTGCCCTTGCAAAAGAGAATGTGCATGAATAGGTCACTATGCAATACAAAAGCAAATGCAAGCTGGGACTCGGGAAATTTATCATAGTCTATCAAGGTACTATCCCTGATCAGTCTCTATCAGAGTCTGTCAAGCCCCCAATCTGTCATCAAGCAAGAATTGAGAAGTGTTGAGCGCTTCTTTTGGCTCTTCGGGATTGATATCTCAAAATTTGCCCTATTTTATTTTCCTTTGAAGGTGTATTCCCAACTTTGTTAAATATCAGTCGATCCGATGAGTCCATGTTTTCATGTCGCAACAAGCCAAAGAGCTATGTCTGAAACATGAAGTGAAAATATCAGAAAAATAAACAGAGTTAATTTAATGCATGCTTGGAAATTCTTTTATTTTCGAAGAGATTTTGGAGGGAATATATTCAGAATATTTCCTTGCCTTGTGTTTTCATTTTAATGGTAGGATTTCATTAGAAGGCTAGTTTGGTATTCTTCAACATGTCCTCAAAATGGAAACAAACTTGTAATTTCATTTAATAGAATCAAATGAATTACATTATTGGAATGAGAAATGCAAACAATCAAGCCCTAAGAATCAAAACATTAGCAAGAATTGAAATCCTAAAAAGTGGGAAATCCTAAAAATACTTGAAATCCTAGAAAGCAATAAAAGATCCCTTCTCCAAGGAGTATAAAAATTGAAACTTCTCTACTCAATGACAATATCTGCGCTCCCGACATGGTTGGGTAGAGGGTTCTACTGGACATTCGGCTGTGCCCCGCGGAAAGAGAATGCCTTCATGTCAAGGAGGTCTTGAACTTTATGCTTCAAGATGAAGCCATCATTGGTGGAATGGCCAACTTCCCCATGTGATAGTAACATTTCTCAAAGAGGTCATAATTAGGAAAAACGTTCAGGGTTTGGATGTTTTGGCTAATTAGAAAGTAGCCCCTTCTTTTGGAGTACCAACAAAACCTTAGACAGAGGTCTGGGTAAAGGTGTGAATTGATGTCTTCCAAAACCTCTTTGTCGACCGGAGAACTGGCGTCTTCCACCTTGTTGACTACTAGAAATCTAAATTGTAGTGGCATGTTTATGTATCACAACCTGATTGAGAGTAGGTCATGTTCACTTCAGGTGCAGGTGCAAGCTCTTTATCTTTCTTCGGGATGAATCTCTTAGTGGAGGGAGTATGCTCTGTAGCCTAACTGTCACATAAAGCGATCTCAATGCGTTCTCCCACGGGAATCAGCTCAGCTAAAGAATTGATCCGGACCCAAGCATACGGTTGTAGAATTCGAACAGCAAGGTTTCCAAGAACATATCTAGCATCTGCTTCGCCATCAATTTTGGAGTTTTGCATAGCTAAGGCCCTCCACTTCATGGCACAGGCCTTGAAAGTTTCGGTCTTCTTCTTCTTGGTGCGGATTAAATCTTCACATGATGGTGCCACATCCATGTTGAACTTATAGTGACAAAGAAATGCGTCATATAGGTTCTCCCATGTCTTGAGCAAATCGATTTTCTTCGTGGCAAACCAATGCAAGGCGGGCCTGGTCAAGCTCTCTTGAAGAGGTGAATCATGAGCGGCACGTTGTTAGCATACGGAGTCATCTTCTTCAAGTATTACTGCAAATGGACCTTAGGACAGGAAAGCCCACCATATTTATTAAAGTGAGGCACCTTAAATTTCTTGGGGATTTGGACCTTAACCATGTGATCAAGACCTCATGGGACTTGATCTTCAAGGCCTTGCATTTGTCGAAACTTCTCCTCAAGCTTAGCAAGACACTTATCCTCTTTGAGTCTTTGGTGGTTCAGAAGATGCCTCAATCCCATTGGTTGCGGTTAGAGGGGCCTTATTAGTCAAGGTCACGCCATACCCAGTCGAAGTGCCAATAACAACACTCTTCCTTTTATCCATTATCTCGACATCAGGAGAGTCATATGGCAGCACAATCTCTATGCTCGGTTGAGCATGTACAGAGAGGGTGGAAATGTTTGTATTCAATGAAGCAATTTGCTTGGAAAGAGCCTCAAGCATGCCCAATACTTGCTTCATCTCGATCTCTAGGATGGCAACAAGAGCCTGCTCATTTTAATTGGCCATTCTTGTTCTTTAGCAAGTTTAGATTGGTGAACGTTGGCGATATGTAATGTGGTAAAAGTCACCTAGACAAATGAGATGAAAGAGACAATAAGCACAAGGACTTTACACAATGGCCCATGACAATGGTCGAATCGATCACTTTCATTCATTTATGAGATTGTTCGTACACAAAATCAGATCCCTAAACATGTGCTAGGAAAGTAAAGACATGAAATGAAAACAATCTCTTTAAACTTTTTTCAAATAGCTCATTTTATTTTGGAAAATTGTTCGTTTCTATGAAATCAAATCCCTAAGAACATTGAACTAGAAAGCATCAGTTTAAAGTGTTTCAATTGGCACAATGATCGACTCATTTGTCATGGACCGACACGAAGCTAGAAATATAAGGAAGTAAATGAATTGCATAATAAAGAATGTAAGGAACTTACTTGACCAATGAAAAAAAAATGTTATCCAAATGGACATGCGCTTGAGACGTGAGGTTCGATTTCCAACTAAATGGCTCAACAAAGTGGAGCCAAGAGGATGGTATAACTAGTCATAGGCTCACGTACTAAGTCAAGTCCTCATAACTGTGGTATGGTAAAAAAGGCTACCTAATTGTGACGCAGGCTCGCAGACAAAGGTAATTACTTTTGACACCAAGAAAGAACTTTCGGGATTGAGATGGGCACCTCCTACTATGCAACCTCAAAGTCAGAGTTGTATCCATCTCAATACCATCCTAAATAATCCTATGCGGCCCAGGTCGGCAGTAGGTTGTATGTGCAAAAGTGTAATACTAAAGCATAAAGGCATGCACAATAGTTTATATCAAACACCGCTTCAAAAGTTCGAAAAAATAAACATACATTGTGACATTCTAAAATCCGACCCACTTGAGATTTATGAAATGAATAGTTTATGGACGTGCTTGTAGCTAGATCTCGCCCGAAATTGATCACTTCGGGAATACTAACCGTTAGGGAAAGGCTAATTAGGGATTTAAATTCGCACAACCAAAGAACTCGATCGTGAACCGACTTTCGTCCATGAAAATTATTGAGGTGACATTTTGAGCCAATGTAGGCCGATCCAAGAATAGCTAGGGATCAGTTCGCCATTGTCATAAGAGTGGATCGCGGGTGGTTCCGTTTGACCATGAAGTGAATTGACGAATGACCCCAAACCTATACCAAACAATCGTGCCCGTCGAAACTAGCGATCGATCCTCTCGATTAAGTGACCACCGAGTTCGTCACAACCCGAGTGAACTTGAACGTGACTTGATTCAGTATCGACCATGGGTCAAAAGTGCGAATTTCCCCAAAAGCCACCCGTTAGTTCGAGATATGCTCAAGTTACGTAAATTAAATTTGATCATTAATTAGAAACCAAGTTTGGGCATCAGAAATTATGAAGGTCATGACAGGATAATTGGACGATGTTATCATTAGCTCGGTTAGCTTCGGAATTGTCCGAATCCTTCAGAAAAATCGAATTTCGACGAGAAATGAAAAATAACTGTTTTACCCCTTGAAGGTTGTTAAGGCCAAGTGTAATTGGGGAAGGGCATTTTGGTTATTTCACCCTAGCTTTAGAAATACAAATTTTTGGACAATTTTTCCCTTTGACTTTTTGTGAAATTTCCAAATTACCCTTGAATATTTTGGAAAAGATTCGATCTCGACTGTTGATCTCAAGATAAGATCGAATCTTGGCCGTTGATTTGAAATGTGAGAGAGGGGCATGATGATCATTTGGGCATGGAATTAGACACCAATTATTGGTGTTGTTCATTTAAATTTCCCCATTTCTTTCTCTCTCCTCACTCTCTCACTCTCATGGCATCTTTCTCCCTCACTCTCCCCCGGCTGAGACTCCTCCCCCTCCCACCGTGCACGTGGCCGTCCGGCTGAGCCAGCCATAACTACCGCTCACCTGCCATGAAGGGTCACCGCCGATCGGTCATCCTTGAAGCCATGGCCGTGCCATCACCATCCCACCGTTCCTCTCTCTCTCTCTCTCTCTCTCTCTCTCTCTCTCTCTCTCTCTCTCTCTCTCTCTCTCTCTCTCCCCTGTTTTCCCCATCACCAAAACCACCACTAGCCTTTACTCGACCCAGCCCAACCGAGACAGATCAGCCGCCGTTCGCCCAAGCCCACCATACAGCCACCATCACCGTCTGCCACCGTGAGACCACCGGACTGTCGACCCTCCATTTCTGCCCGAGCTAGCTTAGGTTTCCAAGTAAGTGACATCCTAAACTTCACTCAGGATATCGAGTATCGACGGACTTGATTAGGGGCTGAATCGAGTTAATTAGTGACAGTTTCGGGGTTAATTGATGGCCATTTAGGGGTTATATCGGTAGATTGATTTGGGGACTTGAATTGGCTGAATTGTGGGTGAATTTGTGATGTTTCGGGACTGATTGGATGTGGAGTTGAGTGCTGGAAATTGAAGCGTGAAATAAGGAGCATATGGTCCGATTTAGGGACTAATTATGTCGGTTTAGTGTGTTGTGTTGTGGCTGGTTTATGGTGATTGTCATGGCTAGAAATAGACTTGGAAATGCTGAATTTATGCCATGAATGTCGTTGTGATTGTGGGCCTATTAGTGGCCTTGTATGTTCGTTGAATCTTGACTTGATTGATTGAAATGTGGGTCGTTATATGCACGCATGGGCTGAATTGATTTGATTGGTAATTGGCCATGATTGGGTGTTGATTGAGTATGTGAATTGTGCGTGGTTTGGTGCGTGCACCGGCCGAACTTGATCTGTTAGTATATTGGCATGTTGGCGTGTAATTCGAGCGAGTGAACAAGTGAGAATTGTGGGTGATGCTGTATGTATGGCTATAAAAATCCCTGAGGCAATACCATTACGCGGGGAATTGATCCGTCCTAAGGCGGTATTACTACACGGGACGATGCCCGGTGTTACCGGAGGACGGCCAACCTATGGCGGTACCATTACGTGAGTTGTGTCGTAGGTGGTGGATGTTAAGCTTGAGGCGGTACCATTACGCGGGCCAAAAAGTATTGTGAATATGAGTTGGTCGCAATGAACCTGAGGCGATACCATTACGCGGGTCACTGGTAAGTTGAGTGGAAAACATGAGATGGTCACAGTGAACCTGAGGCGGTACCATTACGCGAGTCACTGGCGAGTTGAGTGAAAAGAATGTGATGAGGCAGGAATGAGCGCGTGAAATGTAATTAGAATGTGCTTGTGGTTGAAAATTGTGTTATTGTGGTTAACGTGCAGGTCGCACTCATGGAAAGCCCAGGTAAGTGTAAATGGTGTGCTTATTGTGTGGTGGTTAAGTGTGCTTGTGTTTGAACTTGTCTGGAGGTATGTGATAGCCTAGGTGGGGTTTAGGGTGTATACTTATTGAGATGTATTCTCATGGTTATTTCAACCAATAATTTCGGAACCCCGGCCTGAGCCATGAACCTTCCACCACCGCCGACGCAGCATTTTGGCATTCCGATGCACACCAATCATGATGCTGTAGAATACCCGATAGATGAAAATATGACCTGGGTTAAGTACACTACTGTAGTCTGGGTAGATATAGGACTACCCCTATAGCAGGTCCATACCTACACCGCCTGGATATTTAGGGACGGGTTGGACGAGTTTGGCCCTATCCGTGGCTTTAATGTGTCATTTGACGGAGTAGGGGATTGGGATCCTTAGCCATACCCCCTCCTAACGACAAGATGACTAGTCTAAAGACTAGCTTGGCACAGTCCGGACTTCAGCCTGTGCCTGCAGCACCTGAGCCCTCAGGGGCCGAGCATGATCCAAAGCCGAAAGAATCCCAGGCGAGGTATGATCCTATGGATGTGGATCTCGAGGTGATACTAGAGGAGGAGCCAGAAGAAGAGGCCCCAAAAAAAGAGCCTGAAGATAAGCCCGAAGAAGATCCAGAGCTGAAACTAGAGGACGCACACGAGGGCAAGCCAGAGTACGAGCCAGAGTAAGAGCCAGAGTACGAACCAGAGTATGAGCCAGAGGACGAGCCAGATAAGGAGCCAGATGAGGAGGAGCGAGTCAATGTTCTAGTGGAGTCGGGTGATATAAACAACCCGATTGAGATTGAGGCTGATTCGGAGTCCTCAGAGGAACAGACAGCTTAGAGGGATTCAGACTCGAGTCGTGAGGAATCTGACTCGAAGTGGAAGCCATCTAGAGGGCGTAGGGGCTAGTATAGGGGTTAGGTAAATCTTTTGGTATGTCCCATTTATGGAGATAGGGTATACCCAAGCTGCTGATCCTTTTTGATATCATTGGTGTATAGTTTAGAAGTTCGGTGTGCATGTATATGTTGTGGTTATGTAAATGGTGGATATTGTATAAGTTTGAATCGATAATGGATATGTTTAATCTCCCTTTTAACCCCAGTTATCATTGTCTGGGTGTTGGTGTCTTTCGCTGGTGCCTTAAATCTCTAATAAGTTGAATTGGGTCGGTGATTTTCTGGGACGTCGCGATATTCGACCAAAGAAGTGTGTCGAGTGCTCGATGGGGTTTGAGGCATGACATCACCGTTTGAATTGATATCACAGTGAGGACAGCTCGATCTAAGTTAGTCGAAGTCTGGAGTGATAAGGAGCAGAGACCCTGGGGTAGTAATCTAGGGAGACCTTAGCAAGTCATAGGGTAGAATGAGCTACGCTTGCCTCCAGATTGTTTGTTGTGATTGTTAGGTAAATTGATTGTTATAACGATTAAAATGTAGGTGCGTC
Source organism: Syzygium malaccense (assembly GCA_031216405.1). Classification (NCBI taxonomy): domain Eukaryota; kingdom Viridiplantae; phylum Streptophyta; class Magnoliopsida; order Myrtales; family Myrtaceae; genus Syzygium; species Syzygium malaccense. Next base: position 14,922,881 of record CM062255.1, on the reverse strand, counting down.
TAGACCTGAGGTAAGTGCACAGAACCTATTGATTGTAGCCTTGTGCTGTGGTGATTGATTACCTGCTGAGTGAATTATTGTGTTAATTCATTGCCTAGGACTAGACTAATATAGTTGGTCTAGGTTTCTAATTCTTGAGTGGAATTATAGCAGGTAATTGAGTGGTAGAAATCGTGAGGATGAGTTCGCGAGGTAGAGAAACTAGGGTCCATCCAGCTCACGAGCTCGACCTGCAGGAGATCCGAGAATGGATGCAGTCATGAGGACCCTAGAAGAGATTGGTAATTTGATAGGACGGCAGACTTAGGAAAGAGCTGCCACTATTGCCCAAGTTGCCGAGGCCGCTGTGGCCACTGTTGCCAATAATAATAATGAAAATCAAGGGCAAAGGAAGGTGAATGTGAATAGGCAGATGCACCATTTAGTGGAGCAGTTTCTAAAGTTAAAGCCCCCTAAGTTTGATGGTAGAGGCGATCTTGAGCTTGCATCGCTATGGGTAGAGGAGTTGAAAAAAGCCTTTAAGTTATTAGGCTGCACCAATGAAGAGAAAGTGACATTAGCAGTGTATCAATTGCAAGGAAATGCAAATGATTGGTGGAAAGCCACTAGAGGAAGGGTGTTTCCGGCTGGTACCGCCCAGACTTGGGCGATGTTTGTGGAAACCTTTAATGGTAAGTATTTTTCTGAGTGTGCTCGGGAACAAAAATTATCTGAGTTTATGAGACTTCGACAGGGTCAGAGGACAGTGGATCAGTATGAGGCTGAATTTGCTCGATTATCTAAGTTCGCCCCGAAGATGGTCGAGGACCTGTTGGATAGGGCTCTAAGGTTCCGAGATGGCTTGAAGCCGGACCTTCGCAGCCAAATGATTTCGTTAAATTTGAGGGAGTATAACGAGATCTATGATAGGGCTCAAGCAATTGAGCAGGACTTAGCGGATAGGGCTGCCGCTTCTGGGTCAAGATTTGCCCAAGGTAGGGACAACCGTCAATTAGGGAAGAGGCCAATGACGGGTAATTGACGTTTCGTCTCTCCTGCTAGAAGGAATATAGGGAAACCGATCCGTTTTTAGAATGGTCCGTGTCGAGTGTGTGGGGAAAGACATGGAAATGGACATTGTCTAACTAGGGGCAGAGCATGTTTCGAATGTGGTAGATTTGGTCATCATGTAAGGTTTTACCCCAACCTCAGGCAGAATAATCAAACTGGAGCTACCCAGACAGCTAATCAGACTAGGTCATAGGCCCAAGGACTGGTATATGCCATGGCTAGAAGAGAGATTGAGAACGCACCAGGGGTTGTTACAGGTACAATTTCTCTATACGATCATGCTGCGTATGCTTTATTTGACCCTGGAGCATCACATTTATTTATATCTGAGCAATTTGTTGAGTTGACTGGTATAGAACCGCAGTTGCTTGATGTTGTGTTGTGTGTTACAACTCTCTTGAATGATAAGATGCTAGTCTCGTTGGGGTGCCTGAATTGTAAGATTGTGATTGGTGATAGGGAGGAAAGGATTGATTTAGCGATTCTAGCCATGTATGATTTTGATGTGATAGTGGGTATGGATTGATTGACTAAGCAGAGGGCCGTAATAGATTGTAGTAATAAGGTGATTCAATTTAATCCTGTTAGACATCCGGAATTCAAATTTGTGGGATGTCACGCCCCGAACCCCATCGAGCACACGACACACTTCACTAATCGAATAATGCGACGTCCCAGGGTATCGCCGACTCAATTCAACTGATCAGAGATTTAAAACATCAGTGAAAGCCAATAATACCCGGACAATAACAACTGGGGTAAAAAGGGAGAATAAACATATCCATTACTTAACCAACTTTATACAACATCCATCATATACAATCCATCTCCTATACATGCACATCGTACTATCAACTACACACCACCGATATCAAAAAGATCGATAGCCTGGGTACCCTATCATCCAAAAATGGAACACCTCAAAAGACTTACTCCCAACCTCTACACTAGCCCTTACGCCCTTTAAATGGCATCCTTTAGAGTCTAATTCTTTAGGTCCCAAATCTAAATCCCCCTGAACTGTCTGCTCCTATGAGAACTCCGGCTCGACCTCTATCTCAATCGGGTTGTTTATATCAGTCGACTCTGCTGGAACCTCGATTCACTCCTCCTCAACTGGCTCCTCATTTGATTCGTCCTCTGGCACAAACTCGGGATCGTATATTGGCTCATAATCTAGCTCGTACTCGGGTGTGTCCTCCGATTCTTCTTCAAACTCATCTTCAGGATCTACTTTTGGGGCCTCTTCAGGTTCTGCTTCAAGGTCTTCTTCTTCGGGTTCTTCCTCTGGTATCACCTCGAGATCCACATCCATCGGATCATACCCAGCCTGGGATTCTTCCAGCTCCGGGTCATGCTCGGCCCCTGAGGGCTCAAGTGCTGCAGGCACAGGTTGAAGTCCGGACTGTGCCAGGCTAGTCTCTAGGCTCGTCATCTCGCTGTCGCGGGGGGGGGGGGGTATGGCTAATGGGTCCCAATCCCCAACTCCGTCAAAGGGGACATCAAAGCCACGGACGGGGCCAAATTCATCTACCCCGTCTCTGAATATCCATGCAGTGTATATGTGGGCCTGCCAAAGGGTAGTCCTATATCTGCCCAAACTACTATAGTATGCTTAACCCAGATCATGTTTTCGTCTATAAGGTATTCTACAACGTCATGATCGGTGTGCATAGGAATTCCAAAACGCTGCGGCAGTGGTGGCGGAAGGTTCATGGCTCAAGCCGGGGTTCTGAAATTATTAGTTGAAATAACCATGAGATCACATCTCAAGTACACACCCTAAACTTCACTTAGGCTATCACGTACCTCCAGACAATCACAAACACAACCACACTCAGCCATCACATAGCAAGCACACAATTCATACTTACCTGGACCTTTCTTGCGTGCAACCTGCACGTTAGCTATAATAGTACAATTTCCAACCACATGCATATTCTAATTACATTTCACGCATTCGTTCCTGCCTCATCACATTCTTTTCATCCAATTCGCCAGTGACCCACGTAATGGTACCGCCTCAAGTTCACTGCGACCATCTCATATTTTCCACTCAACTCGCCAGTAACCTGCGTAATAATACCGCCTCAGGTGCACTGCAACTATCTCATTTTTTCACTCGACTCGCCAGTGACCCGCATAATAGTACCGCCTCAGGTTCACTACAACTAACTCATAATAACAACACTTCGGGGCCCGCGTAATGGTACCGCCTCAGGCTCAACACCCACCACCTACGACACAACCCGCGTAATGGTACCGCCTCAAGTTAGCCGTCCTCCGGTAATACCGAGCATCGTCCTGCGTAGTCGCACCACCTCAGGACGGATCAATTCCCCGTGTAATGGTACCGCCTCAGGGATTTCCGTAACTACACATACAGCACCATCACATAATTTTTCACTTGATCACTTGTTCAACACCAACATGCCAATGTACTGGCCAATTATACTTGGCCCGTGCATGCACCAAACCACACACATTTCTCATGATCAATCAACACTCAAACACGGCCAATTGACAATCAATTCAATTCAGCCCTTGCGTGCACATAATAGCCCACATTTAAATCAATCAGCTCACGATACAACAAACATACAAGGCCACTAACGGGCCCACAATCACAGCCAATATCGCAAGCATAAATTCGACATTTCCAAACTCATTTCAAGTCATAACGAACATCACAATCCAGCCAACATACCATGCACCAAATCGACACCATTTGCCCTTAAATCAAACCATATGCTCATCAATACGAGTCCCAATTTCCAGCATTTAATTCGACATCAATTCAACCCCAAAACATCACAATTTCATCCACAACTCAGTCAATTCGAATCCCCAATTCCGTATACCAACATAACCCCTAAATGGCCCCAATTAACCCTAAAACCGACACTAATTAACCCGATTTAACCCCTAATCGTGTCTATCGATACCCAACATCCTAAATAGGGTTTAGAAGGCGACTTACACAAACTCTAGGCTAGCTCGGCTAGAGTGGAAAGGGGGCGGCAAGCCGGTGGCCTCACGGCGGTGACGGCGAGCGGCTCGGCGGCAGCGTACGGCGAGCGGCAATGGCTGGCGGTCTGCTGGCTTTCCATAGCTGAACAGGACCATAGGGGGGCTAGTAGTGGTGCTCGGTGAGGACAAAACAGGACAGAGAGAGGGTTGGTGAGGTGAGCGGCGGTGTGGGCAAGTGGCGGCTCCGGCGAGTGGCTGCTCTGGCCAGGCAGGTGGACGGCGGGGACGGCTGGCTTGGATGGCCGGTCATGGTCACAGTGAGGAGAAGGGGTGGCTCGATCGGGTAGGGAGAAAGAGAGGGAATGCCGAGAGGGAGAGAGAGAGAGAGTGAGGAGAGAGAGAGAGAGAGAGAAGTTTGGCTTTAAATAATCCAAGGTCAATTATTGGTGTGCCAATTGACCATCATATCCTCCTCTCTAAAATCAAATCAACGGTCAAGATTCGATCTTATCTTAAGATCGACGGTCCTGATTAATCCTGGCCAAAAATATCCAAGGGCAAAATTGGAATTTCACAAAATTTCCAAGGGCAAAATTATCCAAAAATTTCTATTTCTAAGGCTAAGGCGAAATGACCAAAATGCCCTTCCCCAAATACAGTTGGCCTTAACAAACCTCCAGGGGTAAAATGGTCATTTTCCATTTCTCGCCAAAATTCAATTTTTCTGAAGGATTCGGGCAAATCCGAGGCTACCCGAGCGAATGACAACATCGTCCAAATGATCTGTCGTGACTTTCTAAATTTCCAATGGCCAACTTGGTCTCTAATTAATGACTAAGTTCTAAATAACATAACTTGCGCATATCTCATACTAAGGGGTGGCTTTTGGGGAAATTCGCGCTTTTGATCCGTGGCCGATACTAAATCAAGCCACGTTCAAGTTTACTCGGGTCATGACAACCTCGGTTGTCACTTAATCGTGAGGATCAATCGCTAGATCCGACGGGCACGATCATTGGTATAGGTTTAGGGTCATTCGTCAATTCATTTCGTGGTCAAGTGGAATCACCCGTGATCCACTCGTATGACAATGGCGAACTGATCCCTAACTATCCTTGAATCAGCCTACATTGGCTCAAAATGTCACATCGATGATTTTCATGGTCGAAAGTCGATTCACTATCGAGTTCTTTGGTCGCACGAATTTAAATCCCCAATTAGCCTTTCCCTAATGGTTAGTATTCCCGAAATGATCAATTCCGAGCGAGATCTAACTACAAGCACGTCCATAAGCTATTCATTTCATAAATCCTAAGCGGGTCGGATTTCAGAATGTCACATGGGAAATCGAGGGGGACCCTCGATCCTATGGATTTCGTCGCTAGAAATGACTAAGTTGTTGAATAAAGGGTGTTAAGGATTTCTAGCGACTGTAGTTGATTCGACGGCTAAGGAGCCAAGGCTAGAGGACATAGCCGTGGTGTGCAATTATCCTGATGTCTTTCCTCAGGAATTGCCGGGATTGCCACCAGAAAGAGAAGTAGAGTTTGTAATCAAGTTGGCCCCTAGAACTGAGCCAATCTCGAAGGCACCTTATAGAATGTCGTTGTCAGAATTAAAAGAGTTAAAGGTGCAAATGCAAGAGTTATTGAACAAATGATTTATCAATCTGAGTGCGTCTCCATGGGGAGCGCCAATTTTATTTGTGAGGAAGAAAGATGGATCGTTGAGGCAATGTATCGATTACAGGCAGCTAAATCAAGTGACAATCAAAAATAAATATCCCCTGCCAAGGGTAGATGATTTGTTTGATCAATTACAAGGGGCTTTCTAAAATTGATTTGAGAACGGGATATCATCAATTGAGGATTAAGAAAGAGGATATACTGAAGACGGCATTTAGGACGAAATATGGACATTATGAATTTACGGTAATGCCATTCGGATTGACGAACGCCCCTGCTGCCTTTATGGACTTAATGAATCGAGTGTTTAAGGAGTTCTTAGATCAATTTGTGATCGTTTTCATAGACGATATACTAGTGTACTCGAAGAGCCTAGAGGAGCATGAGTTTCATTTGAGTAAAGTTTTGCAGACTTTAAAAGAGAACGCACTATATGCTAAGTTTAGCAAGCGCGAGTTCTGGCTCAATCGAGTAGCATTTCTTGGACACGTGATCTCTGGGGAAGGAATCTCAGTAGATCCAACAAAGATTGAGGAAGTAATGAAGTGGCCGAGACCGATGACGGTAACAATGGTTCGAAGCTTTTTAGGTTTAGCGAGATATTACCAACGCTTCGTAGAAGGGTTTTTGGCAATAGCGACACCGTTGACACATTTGTTGAAAAAGGAAACAAGGTTTGAATGGACCGACAAATGTGAAAAAAGTTTTCAGGAATTAAAACATAGATTGACAATGGCACTGGTGTTGACTATTCCATCGGGACCCGGAGGATACGAGATTTATAGTGATGCGTTGTTGAAAGGACTGGGGTGTGTACTCATGCAAAATGGACAAGTAGTGGCCTACGCGTCAAGATAGTTAAGACCGCATGAGTTGAACTACCCGACGCATGATTTGGAATTAGCCGTTATAGTATTCGCCTTTAAGATTTGGCGACATTATCTATGCAAAGAGAAATTTCAAGTATATACAGATCACGAGAGACTTAAATATCTGTTTTCTCAAAATAAATTAAATATGAAGCAGCGTCGGTAAATGGAATTACTGAAGGATTACGATTGTGATATTTTATATCACCCTGGGAAGGCCAACTGGGTAGCCGATGCATTGAGTCGGAAGTCAAGCATCGCACACTTGATGGTCAAGGAATGGGCACTATTGGAAAAAGTGCGAGACTCGGAGTTTAGATTCGAAGTAAGTCAAGTCTCGAGCTTGCTAGCCACACTAAGGATTGAACCAGAGATCCAGGCTAAGTTTAGGACTTTACAGTTTACGGATCAAGAAATCCAAAGGATTCTAGAGATGGATAATACTAAGAGAAAGCCGGACTTCCAGATATCCGAAGACGGGATATTGACGTTCCGTGGACGATTATGCGTGCCTGACGATGCGGAACTTAAGGAGAAATTTTGTCAGAAGCGCATCGTAATAGTTAGAGCATCCATCCAGGTAGTACCAAAATGTATCAGAATTTGAGATAGTATTACTAATGGAATGGCATGAAGGTGGACATAGCCAGGCATGTGGCCAAGTGTCTGACGTGTCAGCAAGTAAAGGCATAACATTATAAGCTCAGAGGATTATTGTGACCTTTGAAAATCCCGGAATAGAAATGGGAACATATCACTATGGATTTTGTGACGGGATTACCAAAGAGCCAAAGAGGCCATGATACCATTTGGGTGATTATCGATAGATTGACAAAGTCAGCACACTTCTTAGCCATGCGAAAGGCCTTCGCATTAGATCGATATGCTAAGATGTATGTGCAATAAATAATTCGATTGCATGGGGTACTAGTGACGATTACCTCAGATCGTGATCCTAGGTTTACCACCAATTTTTAGAAAAGTCTGCAGACGGCATTAGGATCAAAGCTGCAATTTAGTACAGCTTACCATCCACAAACGGATGGCCAGTCTAAGAGAACGATTCAGACTTTAGAGGATATGCTTAGGGCATGCGTATTGGATTTTCAAGGTAAGTAGGAAGAGCAATTGCCCTTAGCAGAATTTGCATATAATAATAGTTTTCGGCAGAGCATCGGAATGACGCCCTTTGAAGCGCTATATGGCAGAGCATGTAGGACTCCCGTGTGTTAGGACGAAGTGGGAGAAAAGAGTATAACCGGGCCAGAATTAGTTCAACAGTCAATTGAGGCTATTAAGGTAATTCGTGAAAGGCTGAAAACAGCTTAAAGCCGTCAAAAGAGTTATGCAAACAGAAGGCGAAGACCTTTGGAGTTTCAAGTAGGGGATCACGTATTCCTTAAGGTATCGCCCATGAGAGGACTGTCAAGATTTGGTAAGAAAGGGAAGTTGAGTCCGAAGTATGTGGGACCCTTTGAGGTTTTACAAAGGATTGAAGATTTAGCTTATCACCTTGCACTCCTACCAAATTTGTCGCAAGTGCATAATGTGTTCCACGTATCGATGTTAAGAAACTATGAATCGGACCCAACTCATGTGTTGAATTACGAAGAGATAGAAGTTAATGATAGGGTGTCGTATGTCGAGAGACCAATAAGGATCAAAAATCAGAAAGAACGAGTTTTAAGGAACAAAACGATCCCGATGATCAAGGTTGTTTAGGAATATCATGGGATAGAAGGCACGACGTGCGAAAGTGAAGAGCAAATACAACGTCAATACCCCCACTTGTTCAAGTCGCTAGTTTGACTTGTAAATTTCAAGGACGAAATTTTTATACGGGGGGAAGAGTTGTGACATTCTGAAATCCGACCCACTTGGAATTTATGAAATGAATAGTTTATGGACGTGCTTGTAGTTAGATCTCGCCCGGAACTGATCACTTCGGGAATACTAACCATTAGGGAAAGGCTAATTAGGAATTTAAATTCGTGTGACCAAAGAACTCGATCGTAAACCGACTTTCGACCATGAAAATTATCGAGGTGACATTTTGAGCCAATGTAGGTAGATCCAAGGATAGCTAGGGATCAATTCACCATTATCATACGAGTGGATCACGGGTGATTCCGCTTGGCCACGAAATGAATTGACGATTGACCCCAAACCTATACCAAACGATTATGCCCGTCGGAACTAGCGATCGATCCTCGCGATTAAGTGACAACCGAGGTCGTCACAACCCGAGTAAACTTGAACGTGGCTTGATTCAGTATCGACCACGGGTCAAAAGTGCGAATTTCCCCAAAAGCCACCCGTTAGTTCGAGATACGCTCAAGTTACGTAAATTAAATTTGATCATTAATTAGAAACCAAGTTTGGGCATTGGAAATTATGAAGGTCATGACAGGATAATTGGACGATGTTGTCATTAGCTCGGTTAGCTTCGGAATTGTCCGAATCCTTCAGAAAAATCGAATTTCGACGAGAAATGAAAAATGACCGTTTTACCCCTCAAAGGTTGTTAAGGCCAAGTGTAATTGGAGAAGGGCATTTTGGTCATTTCACCCTAGCTTTAGAAATAGAAATTTTTGGACAATTTTGCCCTTTGACGTTTTGTGAAATCCCCAAACTACCCTCGGATATTTTAGAAAAGATTCGATCTCGATCGTTGATTTCAAGATAAGATCGGCCGTTGATTTGAAATGTGAGAGAGAGGCATGATGATCATTTGGGCATGGAATTAGACACCAATTATTGGTGTTGTTCATTTAAATTTCCCCATTTCTTTCTCTCTCCTCACTCTCTCACTCTCACAGCATCTCTCTCTCCCTCACTCTCCCTCGGCCGAGACTCCTCCCCCTCCCACCGTGCACGTGGCCGTCCAGCTGAGCTAGCCATCGCCGCTGCTCACCCGCCATGAAGGGTCGCCGCCGACCGATCATCCTTGAAGCCACGGCCGCGCCACCACAGTCCCACCGTTCCTCTCTCTCTCTCTCTCTCCCCTATTTTCCCCATCACCGAAATCACCACCAGCCTTCACTCGGCCCAGCCCAACCGAGACAGATCAGCCGCCGTTCGCCCAAGCACGCCGTACAGCCACCGTCACCGTCCGCCGCCGTGAGGCCGCCAGACTGCCGCCCCTCCATTTCTACCCAAGCTAGCTTAGGTTTCCAAGTAAGTGACATCCTAAACTTCACTTAGGATATCGGGTATCAACGGACTTGATTAGGGGCTGAATCGGGTTAATTAGTGACGGTTTTAGGGTTAATTGGTGGCCGTTTAGGGGTTATATCGGTAGACTGATTTGGAGACTTGAATTGGCTGAATTGTGGGTGAATTTGTGATGTTTCGGGATTGATTTGATATGGAGTTGAGTGCTGGAAATTGGGGCGTGAAATTAGGAGCATATGGTCCCATTTAGGGACTAATTATGTCGGTTTAGTGTGTTGTGTTGTGGCTGGTTTATGGTGATTGTCATGGCTAGAAATAGACTTGGAAATGCTGAATTTATGCCATGAATGTCGTTGTGATTGTGGGCCTATTAGTGGCCTTGTATGTTCATTGAATCGTGACTTGATTGATTGAAATGTGGGCCGTTATATGCACGCATGGGCTAAATTGATTTGATTGGCAATTGGCCACAATTAGGTGTTGATTGAGTATGTGAATTGTTTGTGGTTTGGTGCGTGCACGGGCCGAACTTGATCGGCTAGTATATTGGCATGTTGGTGTGTAATTTGAGCGAGCGAACGAGTGAGAATTGTGGGTGATGCTGTATGTGTGGCTACGAAAATCCCTGAGGTAGTACTATTACGTGGGGAATTGATCCGTCCTGAGGCAGTACTACTACGCGGGACGATGTCCGGTGTTGCCGGAGGACGGCCAACTTGAGGCGGTATTATTATGCGGGTTGTGTCATTGGTGGTGGATGTTGAGCCTGAGGCGGTACCATTAGCAAGCAAGATACATGGCCTGAGGCGGTACCATTACGCTGGCCAAGAAGTGTTGTGAATATGAATTGGTCGCAGTGAACCTGAGGCGGTACCATTACGTAGGTCACTAGCGAGTTGAGTGGAAAATATGAGATGGTCGCAGTGAACCTAAGGCGGTATTATTACGTGAGACACTAGCGAGTTGAGTGAAAAGAATGTGATGAGGCAGGAATGAGCGCGTGAAATGTAATTAGAATGTGCTTCTGGTTGGAAATTGTGTTATTGTGGCTAACGTGCAAGTCGCACTCATGGAAAGCCCAGATAAGTGTAAATGGTGTGCTTGTTGTGTGGTGGTTGAGTGTGTTTGTGTTTGAACTTGTCTGGAGATACGTGATAGCTTAGGTGTGGTTTAGGGTGTGTACTTATTGAGATGTCTTCTCATGGTTATTTCAACCAACAACTTCAAAACCCCGACCTGAGCCATGAACCTTCCACTGCCGCTGCCGCAGCGTTTTGGGATTTCGATGCACACCGACCATGATGTTGTAGAATACCCGATTGATGAAAATATGACTTGGGTTAAGCATACTACTGTAGTCTAGGTAAATATAGGACTACCCCTCTAGCAGGCTTATACCTATACCGCCTGGATATTTAGGGACGGGTTGGATGAGTTTGGCCTTGTTCGTGGCTTTGACGCGCCGTTTGACAAAGTAGGGGATTGGGATCCGTCAACCATACCCCCTCCTAACGGCGAGATGACTAATCTAGAGACTAGCTTGGCACAGTCCGGACTTCAGCCTACGCCTGCAGCACCGGAGCCCTCAGGGGCCAAGCATGATCCGAAGCCGAAAGAATCCCAGGCGGAGTATGATCCTATGGATGTGGATCTCGAGGTGATACCAGAAGAGGAGCCAGAAGAAGAGGCCCCAAAAGAAGAGCCTAAAGATGAGCCCAAAGAAGACCTACAGCTGGAACTAGAGAACACACCCGAGGGCAAGCCAAAGTACGAGCCAGAGTATGAACCCGAGTATGAGCTAGAGGACGAGCCGGATGAGGAGCCAGAGGACGAGCCGGATGAGGAGGAGCAAGTCGAGGTTCCAGTGGAGTCGGGTGATATAAATAACCCGATTGAGATCGAGGCTGATTCAGAGTCCTCAGAGGAACAAACAGCTTAGAGGGATTCAGACTCGAGTCCTGAGGAATCTAACTCGGAGTGGACACCATCTAGAGGGCGTAGGGGCTAGTGTAGGGGTTAGGTAAATCTTTTGGTATGTCCCATTTATGGAGATAGGATATACCCAGGCTGCTGATCCTTTTTGATATAGGTGGTGTATAGTTTAGAAGTTCGTTGTGCATGTACATGTTGTGGTTATGTAAATGGTGGATATTGTATAAGTTTGAATCGGTAATGGATATGTTTAATCTCCCTTTTAACCCCAGTTATCATTGTCTGGGTGTTGGTGTCTTTCGCTGGTGCCTTAAATCTCTGATAAGTTGAATTGGGTCGGCGATTTTCTGGGACGTCGCGATATTCAACCAAAGAAGTGTGTCACGTGCTCGATGGGGTTCGGGGCGTGACATACATTCCCAAATCCAATCTGCAAAACAAGAGTTAACAAAGACTACTCCCCTTATAACTCCCCATCTGCAAAAAAAAAATTAACACTCAAAATTAGGGACGTACCTTGTGTAATCACTGCCAAGCATAAATATTTTTAAAAAAAGAAAATTCAGCCTAAGTCCTTTAAGAGCTTTAACTCAAGTAATCCTAGTGGAGTCATCAAGCCATCGCAACCTTCCCTTTGGGCAAATCACCTAGGGTTTGACTAATGAATTACTAAGCCTAGACTTAGCTCAAGCTCTCCTAAGCCCTTATAAATTTCGCAAATTTCAGTTCAAATTTCTTAACATGCAAAATCAATTTATTTCGGAGTCGCCATTAATCAATTTTTGGTGGGTCAATTAAAAACCCAAGTAAAGTATGGGAAAATACTTTACTTCTAAGGCTCCGTTCATTTGGCGAAAAATATTCTCCTTTTGAAAAATATTTTTCCGAAAGTCATTTTCCCGAAAAATATTTTTTCGGAACATAATTTTCCGGTATTCGGTGACCAATATGAAAAAGTTTCGAAAAATATTTTTCGCCGGCGGCGACGGCGACGTCCGGTGGCGGCGGTGGCCAGCGGCGGTGGGCGTCCGGCGGCGGGCGTCCGGCGGCGGCGGCGGGCGACCGGCGGCGGCGGCGGGCGACCGGCGGCCAACGGCAGAGGGCGACTGGCGGCGGCCGGCGGAGGCGGGCGGCGGCGGCCGGTGCCGGCGGCGGCGGAGGCGGGCGACGGGCGGCGGCCGGTGTGCGGCGGCGAGCAGGAGACGGGCGGCGGACAGTGTTTTTCGCCGGCGGCCGGCGTTCGGCGGCGGTAGCCGGCGTCCGGCGGCGGGCAACCGGCGACAGCGGCCGGCTACCGACGGCGGCCGGCGACCTTAGTGAAGAAGAAGAAAAAGAAGCTCCGGAAAATGATTTCCGCTTTTGAAGAAGCGGAAGTCATTTTCCATATACTTAGGCTATTTTATGAGAGGGGGAAGGAAAATATTTTCCCATCGAAAACATTTTCCGCCTCCCAAACACCGGAAAATCCGGAAAATATTTTCCGGAAGAATATTTTCCGCCAAATGAATAGAGCCTAAGAACCAAAGATTAAATGGATTCGGGCACTTGATTACGCTAGATTACTCTAACACCCTCTTGGTACCTTTTTTCTTTTATTTTCAAAAATATTTCGATAAGCGACTTGGATTAAATTTAAATCTAACCACTAACAAGTGAGTGATGGTCATGCAAGTGCGTAATCAATAAATAAATTGATAATAAAATAAATCAAACACATCGAAGCAATCAATCATTTTTGGCTTTTCAATTTATCTCAAAATAAAGACTATCCTATAAGCAAATGCATGTAATGCAAATTAAAATTCTAATAATGACTTAACTCTAGGAACATAACATCATCCTAACATGACATGCAGTTCTAATTTAAAATGACCCTAAACATGCAATCACTAAATGACATGTAAATGTTGACATGGCATATGACGCGGCATGTGACATGGCATAGATGACGTGGCAAAAATGACATGGTAATGTGAATGACATGGCATCAATGACTTGGCAATATGCAACTAATCCTATATGACATGAATATGTTTATTTTTTTGGATTTTTATTAAAATTCGTAATTAACTACTTAAAAAAATTTACTCGAAGTGAAAAGTTATCCAACTCAAACTCAGAAATAATTTAGATTAAATCCTATATTAATTCAGAAACTTATCCTAACTAGATAAATATTATCCTAACATGCAATCCTATCTAGAAAATAAATCTATCTATCATGTAATGTTATATTTTTGTATTATTCAAACAAGGAAGTCAATCAAACAAGATAAGCATCAAAGATATAAAGAAAAACACCAAATTGCAAAACATAAGCACCAAATATTCAAGGATAATCCAATCCAATCAAATTTGGAAACAAATAAAACCGACACCCTCATCCTATGGCTTAAGGATTAGGTTGCCAATTTTCCATGCAATCGATAACCCTATCTCGTTGCTATAGATCGAGCAACCGATTATGAGCACATTGTCGAATTAGGAAATAATCAAATTTTTTTTGGTAGAAAATAATCCTAATTGGATATGCCTAAATTCTCAAGATATTTCGGTTAGATTATACTCTATTCAAAATAGGCAATAATATCGAGAAAATCAAATTGCATAAGATAATTACCTAATTTGAATGATTTGTTTCTAGAATCGGTGATCAGTGGATGGCGGCTGGCGAGACTCATGGCCGGCATGTGGTGAGGACCAGTGGAGGTGCAAATTCTGGACACGGCCGTGAATTGCTTAAAACTTGCTGGACACTCGTTGGCGATGGCTGAGTTGCATGGAACAGGTGTCTTGAAGATGTAAGAGTTGGATCACCGTCCGTCAAGGTTGATGGAAAGAGACGGTTGTGGCCTCATGCTCTAGAAAAACACCAAAAACCTGCAGAAAATTGTTGTAACTGCTGACAGGAGCATTACTAAATCTGGACAGCAGCGTCGGAAGCAACAAAAGGCAGCTAGACACGTAGGAGAACTCGTCGGGATTGCAAGAAGGTGTAGCAACAGCAGCACAACTGGGCTGGATGCGAAGAAGGTTCTCCGGAAATCTGAGCGTGATGGACAGCAAATGCTAGAGCAGAAATTTGATGGGATGCCTGCAGGATCGTCGACGAAGCACTGAACCGCAATGGTAGGAGTTCTTGGCAATGATAGAGGGATGCTGCTATAGTGTGAGCAAACTAGTGAAGTACTGATGAGGAGCTGGGCACGTCGGGCAAGGGCAAGACAGCAACCGGTGGTGGCTGCTGGGAAAAGATCAGCGGCAGCACAAGGTTGCGGTCAAATTCTTCGTTGAAGCACAGGGAGGCGAAGCACCAAAGACGAAACACTAAAAAAGAAGAAGACACTTTTTCTCTTTGTTGGCTCTTGCTTGTGTTGCTTTTTCTCTGTGTGTACCTTTTAAAGCCCCTTTTGTGAATGCCCGAAGACTATATACAAGAACAAACCTAGGTTGTCTATTCCCAAAGTCTCTATTTATAAGAACAAACCTAGGGTTGTTTATTTCTTATCTTGATACAAAAAACATAAGAATAAGAAACCTTTCCATATAAATTGGCTCCCAAGAGATATACTCTATAGGAAAACTCTCTTATTTTTAAGACTTTGAATCTGATCATATATTCTTTAATTACTCACCAAGTTTGTTCTTAATAAAGCACTGTTTTCCACCTGCGCATTTTCTAGGCCATAATGTGGTCAGGAGAGCTTGGCCAAAGTTTGATGCTCTCATGGGCTCAATCCAACTTATCCATTTAAGCCCGTTCGCTGCCGGTCCAATTAATATGCAAATGATTATTGACGCCTCAATCTAAAAAAAAAGAGAAGAAAAAAAAGAGAAGAAAACCCTTGACCTACCAAGACCGATTGGGCCTAATATGTATATTCGGCCCGCTGCGCGTTTGGTTTATCTTTCTTTCCTCGTTTGGGCCGAATTCGGCCCCCTCTTCACTTTTCTTTATTTTTGTCTTTAAACCCAATTTATTTCCTTTGAGCCCATTTCTTTTTACCCCCAATCTTACACCTGTGATATCTTTTGTTTGCTCACACTTGTGAGCATCAGATGGTGATGAACAGAAGGTGCATCTGTGATTGAGAATGGCGGTGACGAAACAAACATGTGACGGAAGCATATCCAGGTAAGGTTCTAGATGCTTGCTGGGCTGTAGAGGTTGTTATCAGCAAAACAGAATGCACAATGGAGAGGGCGGGAAGAGATATACTCACTCGACTAAAAAAAAAGAGGGGGAGATCGCCGGGGAAGAAGGGTCTTGAAGAGGAGAGCGTTCGGTTTCTCTGCTTGCGCGGAGGATTTCCGGCAAATCTTTTCCTCTTCTTCCATCGCCTGTTCACCGTCGCCGGAGAACAATCCCTGTGAATCACCATTTCGGATACACGAGACACCACGGTTCGTTACTTCGGAACTTCGGAAGTTGTTCATCACTGTTTAGCCATACCAGAAGACTCCCAAAGCTATCACATTCCTGTTCAAAGACGATCGTGAAGATTTTGCGTTGCTTCCAAACCAGGTAAGACTTCTTTCTCTTATATGTACTGTTTTGGCCGAAAGAAATTGATTCGATTTTCGAGTTTGTGTGAAAACCTCATGAAATAAGGCTATTTGTTGTAGAATAATATGATTTAGGCATCTGTACATCACTTCTTGATTGAGAATCATATCGAAATCAAATCGGAATCTCGTTTTTCAGATCGCATATCATATGTTCGACAAAATGCTTGAAAGAAGAACCGAATTGATTTTTGTGAAATCAGTGCGTAGAACTCGTTCTTTCATGTTTGATGTGTTCTTAGGTTGATGAATCAATACTGAATCTGTGTTTTTCCTTGATTTTGTGGCATATTCATCATTTTTCCGAGTCGGCCATTGATGGAACCTTCGACGGAGATCCATTCCATTTTTGCCGGAGTGATGCCTGCGGTTAGAGGCCGCTTCAGTTAGTCCATCTCACGATTTGATTTGCATATATGTTTCCTACGCGCGATTGAGTTTCAATTAACGTGATTTTTGAGTTTGAGAATTTCTCGCCGGAGTTAGTCCGGCAATGTAGTAACCGTCGGCCAACTAGTGGCCAATGGTTATTAGCCGGCCGCGGTCAATTGAAGTCGACAATTGAAGGTTGAGGTTGATGGTGCTATGGAGTTCGTTGAAAAAGTGTTCTCTGTGAAAATGTGAAATAGCTATTCTCGGCGAAGATGAGGGTGTAGACAGAAGGCCATCGGGGAAGAAGACCAGAGAAAAGGGAATAAAGAAAAATGAAAGAAAAGAAAAACTAGAAATAAAAATAATAATAATAAGAGTTGAATATAATGGAGATGAGATCGTATTCTAATCTGGCTGGAGACTAGGACAAATAAATGGGCTCAATTTTAGTGTGAATGGGCTGAATTTGGAGTTGCGCTAAATAAAAAAAGTTGGAAAAATTGGGCTTGAATGGTTGATAGCCCATCAGAAGAGACCCAAATTCGGACTGGGCTGCAAGAACAAATCCGAATTGCGAGTTTGATTGGTCCTTTTGGGTCCGGGCTAGACTAGGAAATCAGACCGGTTTCCCCTGACCCGGTCCGAAATCCATTTCCCCAAGAAAAAAAATTAAAAAAATTCAGAAAATTCATAAAAATAAAAAATGTGAGAAAAGCTAAAAAAATGTAGAATTCTCTTAGTTTGGGACTTTTAATAAGCACTTTTGGCTTGAACAAAAATTGAACCCAAAATTGAATAAGCCTTTAGGGCTTTACCTTAGGTTTTTTTTATTTTTTTTAGAGACGATGCTAGGTCATTGTTTGTGTACTTTCATTTTGATTTCATTTGATTGCATACTTTAAATTCATTGATTGTTGTTTTCCCCTTTTAGAATGGTTAAGACGAAAATTCAAAATTCTCGATTAGTAAAAGACTGCCGTGATATTTTGGATAGCAAATAATCGAGTTTAGGTACCGAAAGGGCATTAGTTGAAAAAACTAGTGTAATCAAGTCCCCGATCCCTAAGAATCTCTGGTTACGCATGTCTTTGAGATAACACTCCCGTATCTCGATTAGGGTTTCTAGCCGATCCTTAATCGTGGCTAGTGGCGACTCCTATTGAATAAATAGATTTAAATAACCAATGCCACGCGAGGCATGGACTTAGGGAGAGTCCAATAAAATACCTCTAAACCTACTTCTCCCGAGGAGGCCCTCGAGGGTTAGGTCGTGACAATGATATGGGCTTAATTAACTATTAATGCAAATGCTTAGAATATCTATATGCAAATTAACTTGATATTTTTGTTTAGGGGCCGATGTCGATCCCCAATTTTTTATGCAATAAATGCTTATATTGGTTGCCAAAATTTATGTATCAACACAAGTGAACCAGAACTACAAAGGAGAAAGAGAAGGAGAGGAGAGGGTTTTCGGACAATCAACTTTTATAATATAAATATAAGAAATCATATCCACCCTGATCCCACTTCCCACATAAGACTTAATCATGATTATATTCCCTTCATATCCGGCTTTATCATGTCTAGGACAGAAACAAAACATATGAGAGGATAAAATAAAATATATCATTTTATCTTGACTACCAAACGTAACTTTGAGGAAATATGCATATTCACATATAGATTCATTCTCTTAATATTGCATTTCACTTAGATTGTATCAATTAGCTTATTTCCACATTAAATAGTTTATTTTAGGAAAGTAATTTATTTAGTAAATATTTTTAGCACTTTATATTCGCATATTCACTTTCATTTTCTAAATAGAAATTTTTTGTCAAGTTTCCATTTATAGATCATACGTCCTATTTCAGGGCTTAATAAATTAACGAGCCTATGTTTAATTTGCTCGACACGGCTCGGTTCTTTACCTTCCCTTCTCTTATTTGCTTAATTGGTTAAATATTGTGTTTGTTTGAGAAATTTGCGCATGATCACTTGCTTTACATATCTTAGATGATAAAACAGGAAAATAAAAAGGAAATATCACATGAAAAACGTTTTAATAAAAGAGAAAAAGGTACAAAAAAACAAGGGTTAGATGAATCTAATGTAACCAAGTTCCTATAGCCAAATCTCTGGTTCACAGTGCGAGCTTCTGCTTCTTACCTGGCTCCTAATCGGCACATAATATGTTAGTGGCAACTCATAAATATTATATTAAATTAATAATTAAATAAGAAAATCAAGTTGCGATTGGTAGAATTTAGGAGGGCTCACAATAAGCGCAAGCGCTACCTTGCAAAAGGGATAATTTCTCTCACTAGTCTCCCTCGAACATTTCAAGCATGGTCCCCCTCGCTAAAGAAGAAGAAGAAATCCCAAAAATCAGGCATTCCTAATCGCGAAAATTCTGCTTCAAATACTCTTTACCAAAAAAAAAATTTCTGCTTCAAGTACGAAGAGCAACAGTGTACTTAGATTTTCCAATATTTATCTAAACATGGTTACTTCGATTTTTATGAAATTCACGTAATGTTTTTTGTATCTCTTTCAAATGGAGAACAAGCACTCACAAAAGTCAATATATCACACAATCACGATAGTAGCGTCTCTCTACTTGAAGTGACAGAGAACGACATTCGTTATTATTCTTCAAACCAACCAAGTACTACTAAAGCACACACTCGAATGATTCCTTGTCCTTCTGAGAACTCCAAATGCAACCCAAATGGACCGTGCCCATCTTAGGAACAACCCTTTGCGCCAAACCCAATTTGTCCTCCGGGCACATCATGGGCCACCTCAAATGTCCTCTGTTGTATGTTGCTGTAGATGCCGATGTCAGTGTCTGCGATGTTGGGCACGAATGCTAGGCAAACTTGTGATGCACTCACAATGTAAAACATCCCTCTCGTGTCCAAATTCACGTTAATTGGCCCGCTGAAAGTGAACGTGATCACCGGGACGGCCACGGTACTAACCCCACTAAAGTCGCAGCAAGTGTCAAACGGCGATAATGGAGGCGCACTCTCGTAGTTCGCCATTGCCTGTTGGAATGCCAAGCGGAGGGCGTTGTACGCAATTGGAGGCAAATACGTGAGCGTGGCCCGCGAGTCTATGATTGTGCTGGCATTGGAAAACACGGTCAACGGTATGGAAAGTGGGTTTCCTCCGGTGCTGATTCATATTATGTTGATGCCATAGAAGAGCGAAGCTTGTCCGACCGTCGCCATCGGCGTGAAGCTCAATGATGGAGATGTTGATGAGACTAGCAAGTATCACCTAGAGGTAGGTGCATAGGTGATTTGAGTACTTTTTGATCAATTTAAAGCGGAAACAATCGATCTCGGGCAAAGTTTGAACAATGTTCAGATTTTGAACAAGCTTTGAATAGCAAATAAACAAGTGTGCAATTAACAAAATTTGCACACAGATATATAGTGATTTGACTTAGATCAACCCTACGTCCAATCTCCCATGATGATAGCCTACTGATTGGATTCCACTAGATGATCAATTAAGAGATTACAAAATTCTGAGTAATGACTTTTCTGAGAAAGATAGGTCACTCTATCTCACCAATCATTCTTACAATAGATCTCTCAATATCACAAATTTTTGCTCAAGAAGGATAAGTTTCACTCGTCAAAGTTTGCTCGGACTTTAGAATTGATGATTCTGGATATCGTCTCTTTACTTCAGCTCCTTGACAATTTGACTCCTTTTATATTCCCCCACTTCCAAAGTAGTTGTTGGATAGTCTTTAGAGGATTATCTTCCAATATTCACCGTAGATAGATTTGTATAAAAAGGATTGAGTAGCTGTTAAGTGACAAAATCTGAATCTCGCTAATTCTGGTCGCCCATATAACCAGAACTTTGGTTTTCATAAGCAAAGCTTCTCTGTTTAGAAATAAACTTGTCGTGGGGCTGATTATCAATCAATTAAGGATATCTTGCGATACAAATATTCGTTGTAAAATAGCCTTTTAAGATTGAATCAATCAATACTTTCCATTTGGGAAATTCAAGCCAGATTACTAGCCGTTGTTTACTGAATCTTATCTTGCACTTAGAATTTGAGTAAGAATGGTTTGTCCCGTAAATTCTGAATCTTTTGATTCCAGTATATAACCTGAAGTTCTTCAACTTCTGTGTACAAAGTCTGAACTTTGTCTTTTGCGATGTAGAACCTAAACTTCTTCTTCTTATTCACTTAAAGTCTGGAGTTTCAGAATATAATTTCCTTGACTTAGAATACTTGAAAAGCATATGTCAAACTTACTCATGGAAAATTTTGTCAATATTAAAATCTATTAGGAAATTTTTTCAACAATCTCCCCCTTTTTTATGGAGACAAAACTTTTCGTGCAGATAAATAGATTTTGTAAAATATTGAGTAATCAAAGCATGTAATTGAGCAACATATATTCAAATATAGCACTAAGGCACAAATAATGATAAATAGCATTTAATGATTGAAATATTTTAGGTATATAATCTGTGACCTTTCTTTGTTCCATATCCTACACTTCAAATCTGATCATGATATTCTGCATCAAATATGCATACTTTCTCCCCTTTTTTGTCAACAACACAAATGGATAATCATAGAAACATAACATTCAGAATAACAATTCAATCAAACCAGAATTTTAAACTAAAACACTTAATCCAAAAATGTTAACACAAGAAATGTATTTTGAAAAATTATGGCTTGAAAGGGGCTCGAACGAGTTGAAAGTTCTCCAAATTCTGACCAGCATTCTCAACCTTTGACATGCATTGACCAATAGCTTTTTCCATCGTTGCCATATTCTGTTCTGCTTGAAGATGGACATTTTGAATTCTTTCTTCAACAATCGTCTTCAAATTCTGCATATCTTCTCCCAATGCAAATTGTTTTTCTTTAATTTCAAGCAACAAAGAAAGAATGGTCTCGTCATGGGAGGTTTGACCTTGAAATTCTTCAAGGTCTGGCTATTCAATTTGGATTCATTTGTCTTTCTTAAGCTCCCCCTGAATATCAGCACCCATAGAAGCTGTTTCTGGAATCTCCTCAAAGTCTTCAATATCTGCAGCTAGTGGTGATCTGCTTTCTTGAGTATGAGCAAGAGCTTCATTGATATATGTATCATTCCTTTTGACATGTTCTTGTTCTATCTGGTTTTCCACTATCTTCTCAACATTGATCTGGACAGTTTCCGATGCCTCTGCATTCTAATTTTCTTCCTCATCCTCTTCGTCGCTCAGAATAGTCTCTATTTTTTCTTTTCTTCCTAGAGACTTGGGCAGATTTTTTAACAATAGGCTTGCCTTTTTTCTTTTGTTCAGACTTTTCTGAAGTCTGACCTTTCTTCATCATTTCAGACTTTCTAGGGTTTGTTCTTTGGTACTCACATCAAGCTGATTAAATCGCATTTTGAATATCATCTTTTTACCTACAGACATTTCAGGAAGACATATCTTTGTGAATTCAACAGGAATTTCAATGTTAAGAAAATTAAAAATCCTGGTGATTAGAGCACCATATGGAAGTTGCCCTTTGTTCTTAAGCACAAATCTATACATATGGAGAATAATGATATGAGGTAAAGAGAATGGAACCTCTTTTATGATAGCCCATATTATTTTGGCTTCAAACTTGGATAAGTTTGTCCTAGAGGATGCCTTGCACTACAAAAAAACCGGTTTTTTGCCACGAAAATTTTTTCGTCGCAAATTTGCGACAACTTTTCCAACAAATCTAAAAATTCGTTGGAAATTAGCGACGAAAAATTTTTCGTCGCAAAAGTCGTCGGAAATTAGCGACGAAAAATTTTTCGTCGCAAAATTCGTCGGAAATTAGCGACGACAAATTTTGCGACGCAAAATTCGTCGGAAATTCGCGACTAAAATATTTTTCGTTGGAAAATTCGTTGGAAATTTCCAACGAATTTTCCAACGAATTCAAAAAAGGCACAATTGTTCGGCATATTGGAAATTTGTTGCAAAATTCGTTGGAAAATTCCAACGAATTTTGCAACGAATTCAAAAAGATGAATAATTGTTCGGAATATTCGAAATTCATTGCAAAATTCGTTGGAACTTTCCAACGAATTTTGCAACGAAATCAATGGACACATCACTTTTCGGCATATTTGAAAATTCGTTGCAAAATTCATTGGAAAATTCCAACGAATTCTGCAATGAATTTATAGCAAACCTTATTTTCCCCGTATATTTGAAATTCGTTGGAAAATTCATTGGAATTTTCCAACGATTTTTGCAATGAATTTGAATTTATTCAAGCTATTTGAAATTCGTTGCAATTCCAACGAATTTTCCAACGAATTTATAGCAAACCTTATTTTTCGCATATTTGAAAATCATTGCAAAATTCGTTGGAATTTTCCAACGAATTTTGCAACGAAATCAAAGGACACATCACTTTTTGGCATATTTGAAAATTCGTTACAAAATTCGTTGGAAATTTCCAATGATTTTTTCAACGAATTTCGAATTTGTTCAACCTATTTGAAATTCATTGCAAAATTCGTTGGAAATTTCCAACGAATTTTGCAACGAATTTATAAATATACCAAAAAGTGATGTGTCCTTTGATTTCGTTGCAAAATTCGTTAGAAAATTCCAACGAATTTTGCAATGAATTTCAAATATGCGGAAAAATAAGGTTTGCTATAAATTCATTGCAAAATTCATTGAAAATTTCCAACGAATTTTGTAACGAATTTCAAATAGCTCGAACAAATTCAAATTCATTGCAAAAATCGTTGGAAAATTCCAACAAATTTTCCAACGAATTTCAAATATGCGGAAAAATAAGGTTTGCTATAAATTCGTTGCAAAATTCGTTGGAAATTTGCAACGAATTTTGCAACAAATTTTCAAATATGCCGAAAAGTGATGTGTCCTTTAATTTCGTTGCAAAATTCGTTGGAAAGTTCCAACGAATTTTGCAACGAATTTCGAATAGCTCGAACAAATTCGAAATTCGTTGCAAAAATCGTTGGAAATTTCCAACGAATTTTGTAACGAATTGTCAAATATGCCGAAAAGTGATGTGTTCTTTGATTTCGTTGCCAAATTCGTTGGAAAATTCCAACGAATTTTGCAACAAATTTCAAATATGCGGAAAAATAAGGTTTGCTATAAATTGGTTGCAAAATTTGTTGGAATTTTCCAACGAAATCAAAGAACACATCACTTTTCGGCATTTTTGAAAATTCGTTGCAAAATTCGTTGGAAATTTCCAACTAATTTTGCAACAAATTTCAAATAGCTCGAACAAATTCGAAATTCGTTGCAAAAATCGTTGGAAATTTCCAACGAATTTCAAATATGCGGAAAAATAAGGTTTGCTATAAATTCGTTGCAAAATTCGTTGCAAAATTCCTTGGAAATTTCCAACGAATTTTGCAACGAATTTTCAAATATGCCGAAAAATGATGTGTCCTTTGATTTCGTTGTAAAATTCGTTGGAAAGTTTCAACGAATTTTGCAATGAATTTCGAATAGCTGGAACAAATTCGAAATTCGTTGCAAAAATCGTTGGAAATTTCCAATGAATTTTTTAATGAATTGTCAAATATGCCAAAAAGTGATGTGTTCTTTGATTTAGTTAGTTGCAAAATTCGTTGGCAAATTCCAACGAATTTTGCAACGAATTTCAAATATGCAGAAAAATAAGGTTTGCTATAAATTCGTTGCAAAATTCGTTGGAATTTTCCAACGAATTTTGCAACGAAATCAAAGAACACATCACTTTTCGGCATTTTTGAAAATTCGTTGCAAAATTCGTTGGAAATTTCCAACGAATTTTGCAACAAATTTCAAATAGCTCGAACAAATTCGAACTTCGTTGCAAAAATCGTTGGAAATTTCCAACGAATTTTGCAACGAATTTTCAAATATGCCGAAAAGTGATGTGTTCTTTGATTTCGTTGCAAAATTCGTTGGAAAATTCCAACGAATTTTGCAATGAATTTCAAATATGCGGAAAAATTCGAAATTCGTTGCAAAATTCGTTGGAAATTTCCAACGAATTTTGCAACGAATTTTCAAATATGCCGAAAAGTGATGTGTTCTTTGATTTCGTTGCAAAATTCGTTAGAAAATTCCAACAAATTTTTACAACGAATTTCAAATATGCGGAAAAATTCGAAATTCGTTGCAAAATTCGTTGGAAATTTCCAACGAATTTTGCAACGAATTTTCAAATATGCCGAAAAGTGATGTGTTCTTTTATTTCGTTGCAAAATTCGTTGGAAATTTCCAACGAATTTTGCAACGAATTTCAAATATGCAGAAAAATAATGTTTGCTATAAATTCGACCTACTCTTCCACTTCTTCCTCTTCTGCTTCTTCTTCTTCTTCGCTCTACTCTTCCAGTTGCAGAAAGAGCGCCCAGACCATCAAGGACGTCATCGACATTGCCAAGCAGTGGCGACCCAAGAAGCCTAGGCCTCCGCCCGCGCCCGCGCTGAGGCTTCCGCAAAGGACGACGGCGAAGGCGGAGGAGGCGCTCCCGGGCGCGATGCCCCGGGCTCAGATGGGCGCCGCGGTGGAGCCCGCGTACACGGTGCTGACCGAGCTGCCGGAGGGCCACCCCTCGCGTAATGTGGTGGAGATCATCTTCCACACGAGCTAGGGGCCGAAGGCATTCGCCGGGCGGGTCGACGTGATCCTTAAGGTGCAGAACGGGCAGCGGATAGCGGCCCGGTTCAAGGAGTACTGGGAGCTGGTGAAGTCACGGGTCGAGTCGGGCGGCCCCCGGGACGAGGACGCGCGGTGCGCCGCGGACGGGAACGAGGTGATGCAGTTCCGCTGCATGGGCTCCACGGTGCGCGAGGGGCCCGCGTGGGACTGTGGCCGGGCGTGGGGGGTCTGGGCCACCGGTGGCGGCGGCAAGGGGGCAGCCATCTACACGTTCGACGACAGCGGCCACGCCCACGAGAGCGCCGGGGGAGGTAGGCGAAGGAGGGTAATGCTGATGTGCCGAGTCATCGCGGGCCGGGCCTCGAAGAAGCTCGGCCTCGACCACCCGTTCCCGGGCGGCGGCGGCGAGGTCACATACGATGCTGTGAGCAAGGACGATGGCGAGTTGCTAGTGCTCGATCCTCAGGCGGTGTTGCCCTGTTTCCTCATCATCTATAGATTGTAAAAAAATCATCATGTCCCACAAATTTTTTCGCTATGTAAAATTGATTTTTCTTAATTGCATTCCATGTTTCTCCTATCATTATTGCCAAGGGAAGTTCTCGATTTTCAACGAATTCTTACCAACGAATTTTCCCATGAACTTACCAACGAATTATTACCAACGAATTGGTTTTCGTTGCAAATTACCAACGAAAATTCAAAATTTTTATGCCAAATTTTGAGACAATAATTTGTGGCGGGAATTTCCTTTTCCAACGAACTTTCCCGTGGAAAATTCACGACAAACTTTGGCACGATTTTTCCAACGAATAATTAGTGATGAATTTTCCAACGAATTTAGCAACAAAATTATCTACGAATTTTGCCACAAATTTTGCCACGACTCTATTTTTGTCGCAAATTTTCACGATTTTGTTGTCCCAAAAATTTTCCCACGCTGAATTAGCCACGATTTTTTTCGTTGGAAATTCTGTTTCGCACAATTTTTACGACAAAAAATTACCGACAAATTTTTCCACGACTTTTTCGACGAATAATTAGCGACGAAATTTGCAACGAAATTTCCAAGGAATTTATCCACGAATTTACCCACGAATAATTACCGATGAATTTTGCCACGAGTTTTCCAACGAATAATTAGCGATGAATTTTCCAACGAACTTTCCAAGGAATTTAGCCACTAATTTACCCACAAAGTGTCCAACGAAATTTCCAATGAAAAAATTTTCGTTGCAAATTTCCAACGAAAATTAAAATTTTTTGTTCGAAAATTTTCCAACGACGAATTACCCACGAATTTTTTTTCATTGGAAAATTTGTTGGAAATTCGTTTTCCAACGAATTTTTCAGAATTTTTCGTTGGAAATTTCGTCGGAAAAAACATGTTTTTTTGTAGTGTTGGGTCTCAGGCAGTTGATGATGATCTTGTGCAAAGTCATATTCTTCTTTGCCAGACTGGAGTAAGAAATGTGAGTCTTGGATCCGCGAGCAAAATCTAGATTTCCAGAAATTCCCTATAGGCTTCCTCTAGGGTGACATTTGTTGGGACAAACTTCCAAGATTGCACACTGATAATTTCAGCTATAGTAGATATATCCAGATCATACTTCTTTTCATAAACAGTAAAGCTTATCTAGTCTGGAGATAGAAAGGATATGTTGGAATAAAAATATGCAGTCAATTCGAGATAAACAAGAGAGGATTGCGGACAGAATACTTCCATTCCAAGTTTTGCAAGATGTTTTCTCACCGAGATTCCAACTGAGTCGAGGAATGAGAAATCCACAATTCGGTGATTCATAACTCCTCTAGACAAAAGAAGGTTGTGATACTCTTGATGCAACTTAGTTTTGAACAATTTTCCAGAATAAGTTTTTATCCCTACAGCAATGCCAGTCTTAATCTCAAAATTTATGAATAGCCTGTCGTCATCATCTTCTTTCTTTCCTTCCCTTTTTTCACATAGTCTGCAGAGCCCTCTCATATGAGCAAGCACTTGGTCGAGTCCATTCCATGATGGTCGTGTTTCGATGCCAATTGCAACAGCTGCATCACCTAGTCGAGCCTTTCACGAAGGTGGCTTTGCTTTTGATGCCAACCACATAAGACGCATCGCCCAGTAACTATTTTCCCAAGCCAGCCTATGATATGCAGAATTTTCCACATTTTGTAATAATATTCAGATGATTTTCCATTATCGTTATTGCCTGGAATCTGATATGATAGAATGTTGATGCGTACAATGATAGTGTAGTGTGACGGTAATTCATTGATGCCATATTAGTTCTAGAAAGGATTGATATGCTCCAAGTTTCATATTGGATGATTTTCAAGTTTTAAAATATATTGAGTTGAGATTTTCTTGACATCCGTTATTTTCACTAATGTTTTTAGTGAGTTCAAAATATTTTTCTAATTTATCAATGCTTGGAAATGACACTGATTTCTTTGTTTACATATTGATTTACTAGATATATTGATAACTTAACAAATACCTACTTTGGAACCACATGATTCTACCACATGTAACTTTTCTATTTGAACACCTCATTAGCTCATTAATAATCTTTAAGCTTGCAAGCCAAGAGTCCTCGTTCATTATGCCACATTTTCCTCATTTTCAACCATAAGTTTCACCTATTGAATTACATCATGCGTGACCTCACCTTTTTTGCTTCAATGATTACAAATCAATTCATGATTGTTTACATACTGATTTACTAGATATATTGATAGCTTAACAAATATCTACTTTGGAACCACATGATTATACCACATGTAACTTTTCTATTTGAACACCTCTTTAGCTCATTAATTCTCTTTAAGCTTACAAGCCAAGAGTTCTCATTCATTGTGCCACATATCCCTCATTTTTAACCATAAGTTTCACCTATAGAATTACATCATGCATGATCTCACCTTTTTTGCTTCATGATTACAACTCAAATAATGATTCTTATTCATGCATCCGCTTGGGTGATCTTATGTCATCTCTAATCATTATCTTTATTTAGCTACTCAAAGTATGCCACTTGTAATCTTTAATTTACACATCTCTCTCATTCTCTACCAAGTGTTTTTAACCCTAATGTAGTCGTGGCTTTTAACCTTAGTTAACTAATATGTATTACTCATGAGAAACCCAAGTCAAGGTCTTCTCCATCTTTATCATTAATGCTTGAATGATTACAACTCAAATAATGTGTCCTCTGTATTTTACTTGGCCAATGATGTTCTCTCTCTTTCCAATTAAATATCTTCATCTTTCTATCTAAAATCATGTCATTTATCACTCAAATAATAACTCACATGCTTTTAAATTGAGACATCGAACATAGTTTAGTAATGATATAATGCATTAACTCATTCATTACATCATTCATAAAAACCTTAGCCAATTAATGTCCTTAATGATTCCTCATTTTACTTGGCCAAGAAGCCCTTTCTTGAAATATCTCCTCTGAGCCACTCTCATTGAGCCACTTGAAGCTTTGGTATTGGAACACCTATCTTTATCTTTACACAAAAGGCTTTTAACCCAAAAGTCATTATTACCTTTAAGTCTTGGTCTTCTAAGTTCATTCCTCTTAGTCACATCATTGGAAGAAACCATATGATTTTACCGTTTGTGATTTCCTAATTTGACCACCTCTCATTTAATCTCAACCTAGTGTTTTCAACCCAATGTTATCATTGCTTTTAACCTTGGTTAAAAGATCTTATCCCTTTGTAACTCATGAAAGTCATTCAAATACATCCCCTCTTGATAAAAAGCCATTGCAAGAGAGTTTCGACTCGTTCTTGTGAGAAGAGAGAGAGAGAGTTCCATATCACTTTCCCTTTTTCATTTCTCACTCTTTCAAATCAAAGGCAAAAGTTCCACATTTGTGTTTATAAAGCTTTCAAATTGATATTTTGAGTATTTACAGGGTGAATTTTTGGGTTTCCTCTTCATCTTATCAAATGAGTTCTATTGTTTAAAAAGCTTGGGAGTTGTTAATTTATGTTCTTGATTATTTTGCTTTGAAGGCATCTAAAGCTTTGATTTGCTCAAGTCATTTCTCAAGATAAATGAAAACTCTAGGGGCTAAGTTGGATTGATCCACTTAGTACTCTTGACTTGGTTGGTTGTTGGATGTTTACTTCTATTTGGCTTTTGTTGTCAAGTGTAGTTAAGCTACAATCATGGTATGTGAAATTTTTTTTGTTCCCTTGAATTGGATCATTAAGCTTGTTACATGCCTAGGATGTGTTTGATGGATTTCTTAGGGGGTATTTGATTGTTTCTATAAGATGTGATGGCAATTCTTTAGTGATAAGAATGTGGAAAAGACGAAAATAAACCTAAAAGTGATAGCTTTGTAATTTGACTAAGTTACCAATTTACTAGCTAAGTGTTGTTAATTAATTATGTGGTCGATTTTTTGCATTAGCAACGTTCGCGTTGTAGAATATTTGAGTTATCGATGTTCACGTTCTGATTCTCTATGTATATTATCATTGCTTGCATGAGAAATTAAATGAGATAACCATGTCATTATCATGTGATCATTGAAAGACATGATGATAAACGAAGTGAGGTAAGCATGTGAACATCATTGCCCACGTATGTGAACATTAAAAGGGTAAGGTAATATTATGCATGAAAAAATGTGTATTGGATGTCGATTGTTGAAATGAACGTTGATTTCGCTGTTGATGCAAGGGAGATCATGTTATTATAATGCTATCATATGCATTGTTGCTATGTAAGTAAATATAGAAAGTACTATGAAAAATTATGTCCGTCGCTTATATATTAGTGGCGACGATACCCCGTAGAGTCGGGATGCCTCGGGAGTGTTCAGGATGCCTCGGACTGGAGATGCCCCGTAGAATCAGGATGTCTCGAAGTTGAGATGCCCTAGAGTTGGGATGCCCCGTAGAGTTGGAATGCCCCGGGAGTGTTCGGGATACCTCGGAGTGAAAATGCTCCATGTGTCAAGATGCCCTGGAGTTGGGATGCCCTGGGAGTCGATGAAATGAGATGAAATAATTAATATGATGCATGACTCCATACATGTTTAAGAATTATGTGAAACAGTCACGAAATGTCTAAGTTGATTTTCAATGGTTTCATATCTTGGGCTAATCGTTAGATGGACCACTTAATTCCAAATGCTAAAAGCAGAAGCCGCCCCAAACACCCACTAACATGCTTTTGGGCCATAAGCAAACCTTGATTATCCCGAAGTCAAAGTTATCATCGTTTGGCCTCATAAGTAAGAATGACTAAGTTTGTAATGAATGTATAGTACCAGATATGGTACTATCTAGGGTAAGATATGAGTTTGCTCTTTAAAGTTTTACATTTAATTAGGAGATAAATATCATCAACCATGCAGAACCCGCAAGGGACAAAGCCTAAAGGCGAGTGGCTCTCTATGTGAGAGCCACTCGATTATCCAAAAACTCTAATAACCAGCCTCTCTCTTTCTCTTATCATTTTCTTAAAAAAAATTGACTTAGGGTATCGGAGTTCTATCAAGGGAAGCTCTGGTTGAGTTGCCCTCTCTGTGGTGTGTAGATCTAATGGTACTTTTTTTTTTTTACATAACAGAGACTTATCATTTCATTTAACAACTAGCCCTCAAGAGTAAGGAGCATTAAAACACTGGATCTCCCTTAGAAGGGGTGGAGGGTAAGAAACCCAATAACGTGGAAGGGCCTTAAATCTTGAGGCTTTACAATACAATTTGCTAATCTATTTGAATCTCGAGGGGAGTAGGCTAACTCAAGACTCTCAAAAAGGGCCATGAATCCTAAACATTCTGTGATAAGGGGCTCAACGTCCCACGAGCATAGAGAGGAATCTTGTTGGAAGTTTATCAAGGTGAAGCTATCAGTTTCCAATACAAATTTATGTCCAGATCAGCCAGCAAAGTGTCTAAGAGCGTGGAGACAAGCAAGGGTTTCAGAGTGAAGGGCGGAGGACACTTGGATTGGTTGCGTAGCTCCTTCGATCAATCTCCCTTCAGAATCGTGGCACACAAAAGCAAAGCCCCTTCCGTAGGCCTCGGGAGATGTGATCCATCGTTATTAATCTTCAGCATCCCTAGCTGTGGTGGTCTCCACCTCGAAGGTAAATCCTTCGATGCTCGCTCTCCCGCCTTGTTACTTCCATTCCACTTCACCTAGTCGTATGGTCCTTGAAGGAGCTCGATGTTGTCGGGGATTTTGCACATTGTCAATTTTATCGGTACTTCAATCAGTCGGCTCGTTGGTGCTTAAAAGCCGAGCCCCGGGATGTGGAAACTCTAGTTGACTGAAAGTACAAAGAGAAGGTAGTGTCAAAAGAGGATCGCATGATAAAAAAGCCTCCTTAGTTCTAGTTAGAAAATCTTAAACCACCTTCATAAATTTCAAGAGATTAGTGATGACTTCATGCATCATTAACAATTAAATTTTTTGGACAAGTTAAGCGGTATTAAGCCGGACAGAGAGATTTGAGAAACTTCAAGAATGAAGAGTTTCATACCCATCGTGGGCTTTGAGGCTTTAGCCTTCAGGGCTTACAGAAGCAAAGATGGATAAAAATGCCACCTCTTCCCAAAACTCCATTCAAGCCTCTACTGAGTTTAATGCCGAACCACCTGTCACTCTCGTCCGATTCATGCTGTCACAACAACAACAAAAACGCTTGAAAATTGCGTGAAAACTTCTAAGCAAAGTCCACTTCGGATGGTCTTGACGGCAATCTCCTACTTTTCCTAAAATTCATCGACCGATTCTTCTACTTCCTCGCAGTTCCCGAAACGCCGTCCTATCTGACCGTAAGTATCTCTGCAGAAACAACAAACGAACCCTGATGTCACGGTATTTACACCCACGAAGCCGTTTTCTCTTTTCCGTGTCGAACGACGGAGGCTTTGTGGCAGACTCGGTGTGGTGTTGCTCCGTCTGTATTTTCTAGTGTTCTTGGATGATGGGTTGGAGATACAAAGCTGGTTTGGGTCTGATTGGCACGGTTGTGTTCATATGGGTCGCTTCTGCCGAGGTGACTCAGGTTAGATTTCTTTCCTTTAATTGTCTTTTGCGTATTATCTGATCTTGTAGTTCTTCGAAATTTGAATGATGTCCGTTTGGTTGCTGCGAGAAAAGAAAAGGAGGGGTCGACCGTTTGGAATTTAAATTACACCGTGAGATCCGAAGTTAGTGATTCACTCTGCATTTGCTGCTCTATAACCCAAGAATTGATACTGATTTCTGGGAACATGACAATTGTTCTGTTCTTGATTATATGTTTTACTTGAAGGGGTTGCTTCTTCATCCCTGGTTTGGTTTCTGACTTGATAGAGGAAGAGTTGACTTTTGAAGAAATGTTAGAAAGGATAAATATTTTGCCTGTTTGAGTGCCCTAGAAGTGTTATCGCAGCCTACATTCGTGCCAAAATCTTATTTCTGGATTATGGTAGTGCGTACACCTTGAATTGTTCATTGAATTTGGCGAATATTGTTCTTACTAGGTGTATGCTGGTTGAGATAGCGGTATCTTTTGATGGGTGTCATTTAAAACATGTCTTATTTGCTTTTGGATATATTATGTTGTCTATCCAAGTTCCTAATTTTTGTTTTTTGGGTT
The DNA here is from genome assembly GCA_031216405.1 of Syzygium malaccense. Classification (NCBI taxonomy): domain Eukaryota; kingdom Viridiplantae; phylum Streptophyta; class Magnoliopsida; order Myrtales; family Myrtaceae; genus Syzygium; species Syzygium malaccense. The sequence continues at coordinate 14,889,974 of CM062255.1, read as the reverse complement.
CTTGCTGTTCAGAAAATTTTCGAAGAATACAAACAGCCATTCGCCATTACATATCTTATGGTCTCTCTCATGGTCATCTTTTTTCCTATCACGTTCCTTAAGGACCGTGTATGTGACTTACTCAGAAGAGACCCTTTCAGAAGACTCTACTGTAAAATCAGTGGCAAGAGCAGCAGTTCAAGTGAACTTAACATTCCCCTTATATCCAGTGAATTGTACGATGATGCAGAGACAGCTTCAAAGAATAACCTAATTCCTGACTCGGCCTGGGATATTAGTGAGAGGGAAGAGGGTTGGCCTTTGAGGTCAATGAATGAGGAATGTGAACATCCATTGATTGGCGAGAATCCTGGACTTGGTTCATTGGATATTGTCAAATGTAGCTTATATCTCACCCCTATATGGTTTCTGACAGAGGTAATACATCTTGCGATCTGGAAACCTAAGTTGTTCTTTTATATGAAACAGTAATTTCTATAATCAGAAGGTGGTTTTTGATTCTTATAAGAGAGCTAGATGTGGAAGCTTGTTTAATATTTGTAAGTTTGTTGACTGCTTCCAGTCCATTATAATTTCTTAGTATTTTTGTTCAAGTGCACTGGGATAACTTGATGTTGTGTACTAGATGATAGTGAATGGGGTATCTTGTCTGCATGTGACGGAATCAGATATAGATTACCCTTTCCCCCCATTCCTGTGTAATTCTTGAATACCTGTTTCTGGACATGTTAGTAATTGACTGGTTAAATCACATGCAGTACTTGATGAATTCCGCTCTGGCAAATACCAGTGTAGCAAGTACAACTGTCCTGGCATCTACATCTTCCCTCTTCACACTTTTCTTCGGAGCTCTTCTCGGCCAGGAATCCATAAGCATTGTGAGGGTGGTCGCTGTCTTTATCAGCATGGCTGGTGTTGCCATGACCACAATTGGAGAAACTTCGGCATCTGATGAGTCCTTAAGCGCATCAGAGTGAGTATGAGACTATAGTAGGGTTTTGCTTGCAAGATGAAGTCTTTTCCATTATTTAGTCTGAGAAGAAGAGCATATTTGAATTTCCTAATGCCAATATCCTAAAACTTTTGTGAAAAACAATACTTTGGTAGCTTGCATACTCCGGTGTACGCCAATTTTGTCCCCAAATGAAGTGAAAGATAGGGAACTTGCACAACCAAGATATGGAGTCTGCATGGAATGTGAAAATAACTGATACGTTTTTGAAAATTTTAGTGATGTCTCTTCTACTTAATTTGGAGTGTAACTAGTTTGTTGAAGATGCAGGAAAAGTTGAGTCTGCATTTCCCCACAAGAGCCGATACATTCCTTTTGGAAGATGGTCCATTGTAACCTTTTATGCCAAATTCACATCGCAGCTAAACAATTACCTTGTTACATGCATCAATATACTGAATGCTTGCCGCTTATTACGTCATGTCTGTGTGATATATCTTGTGTGTTTTTCCTGATACCTTCTGTTCTTGTTGCCAAGGATCAAAAAGCACACAATTATGGGGAACATTTTTGGCCTTCTGTCAGCAGTATTATATGGTTTGTTCACAGGTGAAAATCTCTGCCTCAAAATCAGGATTTTCATAGTACTTCTTTAACTCTCTTTTCATTGTCTTTAACTGCCTGGGTCTTGTGCAGTGCTGCTAAAGAAGTTTGCAGGGTCAGAGGGAGAGAAGGTAGGTGTGCACAAGTTTTTCGGATATATTGGCCTCTTCACTCTTCTTGGCCTTTGGTGGTTCGGTAAGTGGTGCGGAAGCAGAACTGAAGCAAACTTATTCTGGTTATCTTCTGCAATGGAAACATTGAGCTGGATTTAGTTGACAGTTAATTTGCATAAATTTTGAGATTTAAGCTGGGGTTTTGAATATTCTAGTTGGATGGGGCAATGCGAGCCGGCTAGCTCACCTTAGTAATTGATAAGATTTAGCATTTAATTTCATGCCTAAAAGTTTAAAAGCCCAACCTTCCGGTTTTGGTTTTTCAAACATCTTTCCTTGATGATTTGTATTTTAGTTGATAGTTCTCCCCATTCCATCACATTTTTCTACTGCTTCCATAGCAGAAACTTTTCTCAGAGATGTTTGCCTCATGCAGGATGGCCACTACATGCTTTGGGGATTGAGCCCAAATTTAGCCTCCCGTCATCGACATCTATTGGTGGAGCCTTGGTTTTAAATGGCCTTGTGGGGAGTGTTCTTTTGGATTACTTTTGGTATGTCTCGCCCATTCTCATTCCATGAAGGGTCAGTAAAACTTACCACGGTTGAAAATATGGTTCAGATGACGTTTAGTATGCTTTTTGTGCAGTAGATGGATAAATGACGGAGCCTTTACTAATGGTTCTGAAGTGCTAATAGAATTCACTAAGTTCCAATTGACGGTTACACATTTTCTTGTTTGCAACATTAGCTAATGCTTTCTATCTATAAGTTGCCGCATTCTTTGGTGAGTAATGTCGGAAAATGTTGAAACAGGGCCCTATCAATCGTCTGGACAACTCCGCTGGTTGCAACGCTTGGCATGTCCTTGACGATCCCCCTCGCAATGGTGGCAGACATGCTTGTTCACGGCCGTCATTACTCTGCAATTTACATTGTCGGATGCGTCCAGGTATGCTCAGGTTCCTTGCCTTTATGTCACATTTGATACAATCGAAAGTTATAAGCTGAACTTGTGCTTTCATAAATGTATGATATTGGTGCAAGTATGATCAACGAAGCCTGGTTTGGACATTCTCACCAGCTCGTTCGTTTCAGGTTTTTGCAGGATTCGTTGTAGCCAATCTCTCGGATATGTTTGCAAAGAAACCAGAATTATGACACTCCGAGTGTGTTTGGGTGAAAACTTTCCAACTCATGATGCAACCACCTACATGGGATCTTCCTCTCTGTAAATGGCCCTCAAGTCTATAATACACAGGCAAATCTATGTGCCATGAATATTGCGAACGTGATTTCCACAGTGAATAATGAGTTTATGCGCGAAATGATAAGGAGGAAGACGGTGATTACAACTTAACCCGAAATAACTTCGCATCCTGAAATATTGGTCTTTTCTTTTCTTTTTACCATAATTATTACCTTAACAATTTGTTTATGACCCTACCATTTCCCCACGGGATATGCTCTTATGTCCCGTGGTTTGAGTCAGCTTTGTATCCCATCAAATATCAAACAGAATCACTAAAAGAATATGTGGATTTACATTTCTGATCTCGAATCAAAACTGAGATTCACAAAACACATTGCTTGAGATCTTCGACTTGTACAATTTTTCCGGGAGAAGCTAGAGCAGTTTCATGCAGCTAAGATCCATAATAAATTAGCGGGGGCCTCGTTGCTCTCGGAGAAGATAAGATTCATCTTCCTCTAGTTGACCTGAACCCGGAGGCCGCAGTCACCGGCCAGTTGCCACCCCCAATCTCTTGCCCCGAAATGACGGAGATTTAAGAACGGAATTGAGGCCATGGGGGTGTCGCCCAGAGCTGCATTGAAAGCAATCGAAAGCCGAACGTTCACAGCCACGCTAGAGGCATGCCGGATCACCTCATCCTTTTCTACGACTACCATCAGCCTCCTCGTGGCTTTTCCTTCCCCTGTTTACATCTCAAGAAATGGACCCGTCATGAAGCACATCGCCACCAAAAATCCAGAATGACATATCAGAATAGCGTGATGAGTACCATCAAAGCGGTGCATTCCAAGCTTTCTCTTTGCAGCTTCGCGTACCACAGCAAATGCCTCTTCGAGTAAGAAAACCAAAGCAGAATGACTGCCTCAAAAGGGTTGAAACTACATTAAATTAAAATGTAAGACCCATAAAAGAATAGCAAAGCTACCACCACTTTGAATATCAGTAAGTGCTTTGCCCTGCCCCAGCCTTCATCTGAATTCCAATGTCTTCGCAGCCAACTATCAAGCACACGACAAGGACATTTGCAAAACACAGTACCTCTAATCATTAAAATTGCAGGCAAATTTATTCCAACTAAGCAGCTTCTCTGCCTCGTCCATCTCTTTGAACCTCCAATAACAGTTAATCAGTGTATTGTATGTTACCAACACAGGTGAAGTGCAGCACGCAGTCTAATAGACAAACTATCCAAAAGTCTCAACAACAGAGAATCGGCATTTTATTCGATGTCTTTTTCACTCTCTGCGTCCCCTCTTACCAGTTCATCGTCATAACCAACAACAGAGAGTGAGAGAGAGAAGACAGAGAAGCACATACAGATAACCACAAAGCATCACCATCTACACTCATTCATAACATGTTTATAACAGGTTTATGTAAGAATGTCATAGCAGCCCAACAAGACACAAGCACAGAGCTACAAGCAACTGCAATCAGGTGACAACACTGAACCTCTTAAACAAGCAAGCATTCTAATAACAAGACCGAACGAAGCATCACACCACTAATAACAGAACTAATTCAAGAATAATAGCACTTAACCAAACACTGAACCTGTGATAATAGCATTGAACCAACCATAATACCACTGAACCTGTTATAAACCAGCAAGTATTCTTACATGAACCTGTATGAACAAGTCATAACAAGAAACCAAGTATAGCAGTCCAGCAAGACACATGCATAAAACCACAAGAAACCTGTTACAAAAATGCCTCACAACCAAAGAAAAAAAATGTTGAATAGCTTGCAGCTTGTTGAGTAAAAACAGTTCGAACCAAAGACTGATGCAGTGAACTGATGCTGCATCAGTTCACGTACCAATTAATCAAAAGCAGACTACATAGCATTAATTGAAAACAAACTAAATAGCATTAGATAAACTGATCCACATTATTTGATGGAAATGACAAACATCCCAACATAGCAGGCACAACTCAACACATAGTACATAGCCAAATCCACTCATAAACAACATGATAACTAGCACTTTCTAGTCTACAACTCAATGTCCTTATCTAACAGCATGCACTAAAAATCCACAGCATTTGCCAGTTTGCAACTTCACAGCCACCACCAATTAAAGATTCTTGAGTGCATGGAGATTCTGAGAAATCAAATGAAGCTTGGCTTGGGGAAACTTGAACATTCCTTGCTCTTGTCTGTCTATTGAACATGGATGAACCTAGAATATCAATAACTCTATCACAACCAGACATCTGCAGTAAACAAACATATCAACTTGCTTTTCTTTTCGATATACATATAAAATATTAGACAAAGAGATTACCCTTAAATATGCATTCCTAGTGGCTTCAGACCCAAAAAGTCCTTTCATGCCTGGAGATACAAAATGAGCATAAACCATTAACTTCAACAAACTCAATGATACCTAAATCAATCAAATGTCATAGACACGAGTTCCATACCTAAACATTTGATGAGAAAACCCCAGGCAAGTCAAAGAGTTCTGAGGAAAAAGGGAAGTGCTAGACAAGTAATTAATGTGAAAAAGATCAAGAAAGAAAAGAGGACTGATAAAGAATAGTCCTGTGAGTTTCAAATTTTATTCAGCAGAGTATTCCGCCACCATGATGCAACAGAAGGATAAGAACTTTGAGCCACTTGACCCGATAATGGAATTACTTAGGGTTTCCCTTTTCCTAGACTCGGTCAACAAAAGAAGCAGAAGACTAGGCTTCTAAAGCACAACATACTAAGTGAAACCCATTGAGTCAAGTTTCATATGTCCACTTAGACCAACCATGAACCCCACTGCAGTGCAACCAAAAAACTGTTACACTTTCGATTAAAGAACTGTGTAGTTATACTTTCGAAAGTATAAACCTGAAAAGTATCATGACAAGCACACACAAGTAAGAACTCTGTCGCTAAGTTCACCAGGAGCCACAAGTTTGAACAGCCCAAAAGTATGAAATTCAACTTAAAAAGCTGAACACAGGAGTTGGCTAAATTCCGGGCATAGTGACATGATAAAGAAGATCTACCAGACTTGCAGATCTCGGCATCCTAAACAATGTCCATGACAATAATATCTGTAATAACCTTAAAGTCATTCCACAATATCAAAATAATACATTTCTTAGAGCATATCAAAGAAATCGACATGGTGCACAACCAACGAAGTAACCATTCCACAAAATTGGAAAGGAAAAAAATGAGTTACTAGATAATACAATTCTTCTATTTCTCAAGATCATGGTCATTCAATGCCCTTACAAAGATCAGAACAATAGGAACAGAACAACCCAATGTATAAGCAAACCCTCATTTAAAGTTCATCCTCCATCCTCAAGTACTCCCCAATATCGGCCTGATGAAGCACGACAAGCCCATTTGGATCCAACTTCCTACAATCCTGGGTTGACCTTTGCGAAATCCCAAATCCCAAAGGAATGTCAGACATGGAAAAAACCACCACTCCATCACCTGTCATAACATTTGTCTTCAATCATCAGATATCTTTCAAATGAACCATTTTTCCCCACACAAGTGTGAAGATGAGGAAGACAAATTGAACATGGTAATTCTTGAGTATTGGTCTGGGTGGACTAAAATCTTGTCCCTAATTAATCAAGTTTTGACAAATCTAAAATATAAGGCACAAACAAACAAGTCGTTATTCTATTAAAATAACCAGCTATTTATCTTCGACATCAAGTGAAATGATTGCACTATTGTGTTTTCATTGATCTAGCCTTTTGTATAAGAACCAAGACATTTCACTAACCAAAACCAAGTGCAGGAAGACTGAGTTAAATCATTTAAACAGGCTAGATCCTTAATTTCTACAAAAAAATAAATCTGGATCTTCACCTCTCTCTCAGTCAATTTAGAGTGCTTACTCAAAATAAGACAACATAACGTATACAACCATTCACAAATTAAACCAAAAGTGATCATAGCAAGAAAATGTTATAGGAAGAAAGGATGATGGTAAGAAAAATGGAAAAGTGGGAGTAGGAGCTAATTCGGAGGGAATAAAGGACTGAGACGGACAATGTGATAAAGCCAAGAGGAGAGGGCCATGGAAAGAAAAGAGACGGATGATTGCAAAACCCAATTAGGGATTGCAACTACAGTCAAAGTGGGAGTTCCCTCCATCATCTCCATCGAGGCCACATTTTACCAGCAAATTACAGTCAATCAAGCTGAATTTTCAAGCTATTTAGATATATCATTCACCCCTTAATAAAAGGACCAGGAAGACAGTACATCTCCAATTTAAACATTGACTAATACCCAATTAGCACAAAGTGACAATCCTAAGTTCAATTTATACAATAGCATATGAAACTTCAGATAAAGTTCCTTTGTTTCGCCCCGATGATATTCCATTCTATCTAAGTTTCTGCATCTGACACTTCACATCTCTCTCAGATTCCAAAACCCAGAGCCCATCCCACAACACCTCAAGCAGAAACATAACATTCACCGAACAACACTTAAAATCGCAAAATTTGGGCTGAAATTGACAATTCACCTGCATTGATGTTTTCAGTGATCCTTCCCAATCCACCCTTCAACACATGATTCCCGTAAAGGAATGACATCTCCGAGGTGGGCTTGAGCCAGACCTTGTGCTTCGTGTTGGCAGCCAAAATGCTCAGCGCCTGGATTGTCAGGTGGAAGCTCCCGCCCTTGGTGAACTTGCCGATGCAGGTGCCTAGGGACGCCAGGTTGTGGCGGCCGATGTTGGTGGCTCGCTTGACCAGTGACTCGCTGACGTAGTAGACCCGGTTCTTGCAGAGCCGGAAGCAGTAGCGGCCTGGATTCGGGTCAGGCCCCTCATGGGAGGGGCTCTCAACGATATTCTTGAGGTTGTTGCCAGTGAACTTGAACAGCTTCTCAAACACCTGGGTCGTCTCCTTCTCATCCAGCGTCCTCATCACACGTTCTTGAATTTGAGCTCCTTCGGAGGTCTGTGATGAACTTTAAGGCAGAGAAATGGATCGCTTTGGATAGCCAGCCAGTGGAAACCCAGGCAGAGGACGACCTGCAGGAGGATAATTAGGAGCAGGATAGTAAGCCTGCGGTGTGGATAACAAGAGAACCGGCCTACCCTTCTATAGGAACAAACTTTAAACCTTAACTCAGTGCCTTATAGCGCTGGGGCTTAACAAAAATGGAATAATCACGTTTAAAAACCTCTAGTGTTGGCTGGAATGAAATATTAACGTCAAAGAGGTATTTCATCAAACATGCAGAGTGACTTCTGGGGCCGGGGCTCAACAAAAACGGAACACTCCTATCCAGAAAATATTTACAGAAAAATGCGTTTAAACACCAAGAGTGTTGGCCTGAATGAGCAACATCTATATCAAAGAGGTATTTCATCAAACACGCAGAGCGCCAGTACTTTCAGCACCTCCGCCCACATCTAAACACCAGAAAAACAGCACCCACGATTCCATGGGAAATTAGCTGCCGAAGAAGGCGAGAAATCTCGACTCCCTTAACCATCAAACCGGCAGACAAAACACTGGGGAAGGCTCTCACATACTAGCGCACCAAAACCCAATTTCCATAAACGATACACAACTCGATAGGACCCAAATTCACTGCCTTCCACTTCACTCAATCTTAATGCTAATCGATGACTCTGTGGCTCAAAAGTCAGGTCTTTACAGTTTGATACGGTATCTGCGATCCTCCTACGTATGGCCCAGGAGGATCGCAGCGATACCCAAATCGAGACATTCAACGAAGAAGTCGAAAACGAAACCGACATGGACAGCGAGTACCTCGGAGTGCAGAGGCGCCGGACGTGAGAGACAGAGGGAGGGAGCGTGAGAAACTGAGAGTGATGAACGACGACAGACCGAAAGGCGGCACCTTTGAAGGACAAAAACGTAAAAAGAGACTTCGACTTAGGGCAAGGTGAATTGGTTCACAATCGAATATCGGTTCCCATTTTTCTCCTTTTACTTAATTTAATTTAAATTTAAATTAAGTAAAACTAGTATTAAAAATTAGATTTGGACTAAAGCAATGTTGTTTTAGACACGTCATCGCCACGTAGGTTAGAAAAGATAATAAAAAAAAAGCCATGGCATTTTTCGTTAGCCAAGTTAGACATAATTAATGAAAAAACTGAATTGCACAAATTTAATAAGTTATAATTTGATTGTACCTTTTGTAAGCCTTTTGGACTCAATTATACTTTCGTGACAAGTTTTAAAACTTTCAGTATATTTATCAAAAAAAATTATGGTATTTGTTCTCCTCCCTAAAGATTTGCCAAAAGATTATTTCTTATACAATCTTTGATTTATGGAAAAATTTGACTGAAATAGATTGTAATGCTCCTTCTCTTAATGGGTGTCTTTCTGTTTAGCTAGGTACCGTCCAATCAAAAACATAGCCTGAGAAAACCAAAGTGGGCAGTGCAATGCCGTGTTCATCCGGCCATCTGTCGACCGGTTCGATCGGAGGCTGCGAACCCGGTTCGATCGGAGGCTGAGAACCCGGTTCACTCTCTCTCTCTCTCTCTCTCTGTATGCGTTCCCTTAAACATTACAGAGGCTACAGAGCTCCGGCCTCCGTCCGTCGTCCCATTTTCCCGGAAGCAGCATCTCCGCAAGCCCCTAACCCCTGTTCGCCATGGCGTCAGCCGCCCGCTGAAGCGGAAGGGGTCTCCTGGGCGGCCTCCGCGGGGCGATTGCCCGACGGAGCTCGGTCTGCGCGGGCTCCCGCGTCGACGGAGCCATTCTCCGGGAACGGGTAAGCGAGATGGTCTTCCGGGTCGATTGGTGGCTTCCGGTTCTCTTTTGTCTTTGCTCGTTCGCCCGGGGTACGGAGGATTCTGGGTTTCGCGCGAGATTGCCGTCCCTGGCTTGCTGCTTAGCTCTTGGATTATTGCAAGTTTTCATCTTTGTTTCGAACAGAGAGTTTGGTCATTAGGACGATGATTTGTTCAGGCATGCGGTGATCTCGGCCAAGCGTTTTCATCCCCTCTGCAATGCTTGCTTGAGCTCTCTCTTGGGCTGTAAAAAATGGGTAGTGTTTGTTCCAGGTTACTTGAATTCTTATGCACCGTCTAGCGGTAAGAAAAGCAGCTCGATAATTGAAGGGCAGGTAGAATATATCTTATACGGTGTCTTCAATCATTCAGCATGAAGCATAGTTAGGGCATGATTGTGTAAAGGGAGGATATGGTTTCTGTTGAATCCTCCCCACTTTTTCAATTTTGGTGAAATTCTTATTGTCGGTACTGCCGTTTTGAGTCGCCGATAGCCGGTGAAGTCTCTTGGGAAACATCCCGGGCATGTCATTTGATGATGAGGGTTTCTGCGAGCATGCTTGATGCTTGGTACGTGGGATGATTTGAGTTATGGCGGTCATTGAAAAGGCTGCAGCGGATGGAAGAATAGCGGTAGAAATGGCAGGCACAGATAAGGGGAAGTTAACTATTAAGTTACAGGGAGCAGAGGCATTAACTTTACTATGATTTTGATTGACAAGGAGCATTAGTATGAGGAATGTATGATTTAGTTAGATGAATGGTGGACATAATTGTTATTAGCCTTTGACCTTGCTGGTGTAAATTTTTTCTTTTTGGGGACTTTCTTTTTCCTCCCAGTGGATGAAAATATCCTTTGATCCCTTTGATAGCGAGAGAAATTTCCCAATTACACGTCGGTCTTACTTTAATGTTGGGTCGTGGGACTTCCTTGTAAGGTTTTGATCCTGAATATACAGGCCGGATATTGGGAATGTTTAATGTATGCTCGCCATGGCAGAAACTATGCATTGAAATGGTTTGATTAGGTCTAGCTCATATTTACCTATAGAAGAAAAGGTCTGTCTCATTTTTACTTATCAAAAAGAATGTCTAGCTCATATTGAAGCAACTCAGGCCTACCCATAATAACACAATTGCCACTCGAGGTGTGAAATTTGCCTTGTGTCGTCTCTTCATAGTCCCCTGATACAATATAAGGGCAACTTCTCTTATCAACTGATAAAGGATTTTTTTTGGGTCCTCAAATTATGTAGAAGAAGACTAATGTTTCACTACCCTAGAAACATACAACATGGCATAATAGTTGATGAATGATTACTATGTTTTTCTTCTTTGTTTTTTTCCAGATTCACCAAGCGAAGCAAGACATGTCCCGATCATCATCGATATCATTGATGAAGCGTATAAGTCCATTTTTTGCTGGTCAAATTCGAGAGAACCATAGGCTTTTGAGCTCTTCCTCTTCTTCTGCACTTCATGAAGCTTCTTCCTCTTCATCACCATCTGTTGATGATGTACATATGACGGCCGCTTGCATCCAGGTATTTATTTCCCTTTATTTCATAAAGATCGACTTAGTGGATGTATAAAAATTTGAAGCAGACTCACACTTAACACAGGACCTGCATCTGATTGACTTCCAGATGTGTATGAAAGAATAAAAACGATCACGATCTCTGTGTTGTAATAATTTAAGGTTGTAATGTCAACATTAGTGCGATGTTCCTGATTTTGTACAAATTGATAAAAGAGAGATGGACCATAAAAGCATACTTGTTTTTTTCTTCGAGTGCTTGAGCTAAGTTCTCTGCAGCAAATATGGTAGCAATATTGTTTGTAACACTTCCTTCTTGTCAGAATTTGTAAAACTTTCATCTTGTCATTGATTTTACGTAGGGGTGGCAGGCACCATCAGTACCTTATCAATGACATCTTTCTCAGAGAAGCAATGCTCATAAAGAATTTAAGGCTAAGCCTAGGAAATATCCCTTGTAACCTCATATAAGATGCATTCAAGAAATAAAGGTGGAATATTGCTTCCCGATTCAGGAAACGTCTTGAAGTGGCTCCATGTTTCATATCTCGTATGGATAGACCCATGGTTGAGCTCTCATTGTCATCATAAGCTGTGGCTTCTCTATACAGCTGCGAGAGATCGTCATGATGAGCACCATGCAATAAGAGCACGCTAATTTTACTAATCTAATGTTGGTAATTTTCCTTATTTTGTCAAGTCATTTTGAGCACTGATTGACATTAGAACTGTTTTTCAGAGAATGAAAGAACTGCAGGCTGCTGAAGGTTCCCTTAAAGAAAAAATGCTTCGTCTGAGTGTAGAAACTGGTGGATGTTCAGGATTTCAATATGTTTTTAATCTGGATGAAAAAGCCGATTCAGATGACAGGTACTCATTAAATGATGGGAGACAGTTTCTTTTCCCTGTGAGTTTCTCAAATTTGATGACCATGTGCTAACACATTCAATAGCTTGTACTTTTTTTCAGGGTTTTTGAGAAAGATGGAGTTAAACTTGTTGTAGACACTATTTCATATGATTTTGTGAAAGGGGCAACTGTTGATTATGTCGAAGAGCTTATCCGTGCTGCTTTCCAGGTAGCTCAAATGCTCTTTTTTGTCCCCCTGGTTGTCAGTGTAGTCTATTGATAATAAAGAATGTTCCTTCATGCCAGCTATTTTTATGGTACGGTTTGACATATTGTTGATAGTGGAGACCATTGGCAATAGCAGTTTGCTTCTCTGTAATTCTGAAGTGATATGCTAAGCTGACGGAATTTCTTGTTACTTTTTCCCATATTGTTTTATGCATGTCTACTGTTAGATTAAATTGCAACAGCTAATTTCCAGTGTAATGTGCAGGTAACTGCAAACCCAAGTGCAGTGGGAGGGTGTGGCTGCAAAAGTTCTTTCATGGTAAAACAGTAGTCCTCCAATTTGCTGTTTTCCGATCGTCAACCCACTTACCGGCGATGTATTCGTCTTCTGAGAAACAATGCATTCTTTGATTGGAATTCTGGGGAATAAAACCATGGAGCCATTGTGTAATCTGTTGTAAAAGTAAATAGCCATCCATTCTTCTGGAAATAAAAGGCACACCGATTTGTGAACTGATGATGCTAATATTTGTAAACTCAATTAACTCGACCGGCATTTTGGACTCGTAGCAATTATTGGGATAATGAGCGATGATTCTTTCGATATCTCATGGTTGTGCATTTGTGGTCTGTTGCTTTTGCGTGCCTACATAAAGATCTGGCAACATGAGCAAGAAGGATGTCGCAAGAAGTTCGGTACATGCCTCTTATCGATGCTGCTTCGATGAGGACAATGACAGGATCAGTTAGGATCTGTCTAGCGGTCTTGATGACAAGCTCTTATGATGCAAATCGCTCACCCACTTTAATAGAATCGCACGGAGAACAAAACCCGATATGGTTTTTGCGGACTGCAGCGAATGCAATTTGCTACAAAAGATGTCTGGAGAAGAACGGAGAGACGCGCACGTCGCTACTCGAGAAGGAAGATGAAGGAAAAGGGAATCATTCGGATCACGACGGTAACTGATATAGCTTTTGTTATTGTAAAACGCTAAAATTGCCGGCGGATGTGGACTTCTAAGATGACGGAAGATTCGATCGACCCGTTTCTTGAATAAGACGAGCGAGTTTATCCGAGAACCTATAGTCTGAGTTTACATGCGGCCAAGATATTCCAATGATAAATTATGATTCACATCGCTAGAAATATGAATCAATCGGTACGGCTCAACCAATAGAAAAACCAACATTTGGTAGAATTGAAGTACACAATTGCTTAGGTGTACGCATCATTCTTTGAAATGCTTTCCCCCAAGAGTCATTTGCTTCAACTGTTCACGTGTGATTTTTCTTCACAGACCGACGTCAACAATATCATCATCTCCTTCAATATTAAAATCGAAATCTACTTCTTGCTGACCAATTGTCAGTGTGTGCCGTCGTGTTAATATTTGTTTAACGTATCGGAATTGAAGCTCGCCAATGGTAAAGCTTCTGTCTCTTTTCTTTAATTACAGGATGGTTTTCAACTAGTGCGAATTCTAACCGATATGGATCGTCGGACCCACATATCGACCTAGATCTATGGAGTTTGCATGAATCTTAAAGGACCGATAATCCTAATCTATAGGAATGACTATGCTCAAGCTAATCTGATATAGTTGTGTGATGTTCATAATTAGGCTCCGTTCGTTTCCGGAAAAATATTCTCCTTTTGGAAAATATTTTCCCGGAACATAATTTTCCGGTGTTCGGCGATCAATATGAAAAAGTTTCGGAAAATATTTTTCGCCGGCAGCCGGCGGCGGCGGCATGATCCGGTGTTCGGCGACCAGTATCGACGACGGTTGTCGGCAGACAGTCGGCGACCGGCGGCGGCGACGGCGGCGGCCGGCGGCGGCGGCGGCGGCCGGCGACCGGCGGCGGCCGGCGACCTTAGTGAAGAAGAAGAAGAAGAAGCTCCGGAAAATGATTTCCGCTTTTGAAAAAGCGGAAGTCATTTTCCATATGCTTAAACTATTTTGTGAGAGGGGGAAGGAAAATATTTTCTCACGAAAAACGTTTTTCGCCCTCCGAAAACCTGAAAAATGGAAAATATTTTCCGGAAGAATATTTTTCGCCCTTGGTGACTAATCAGTTATCTCACGGCCACAATCTTTCGAGCAAAAGGAAAGGAGAAAACAATAGCAGGAAGTCTTTTCCTTTAATAGTGAACACCAGTACCATAATTCAGAGACTGAATTTGAGGATGTAACATATAATGAATAGTCTTACCATTAATAATCGATACCATAATTTGCTGGGTCGCATCGACCTGCAATGAACATATGCGCACCATCTTTAGATATCTCTGTATCCAAGAATGAGGGAAGTGATGAACAACACTGAGAAGTCTTTCCTTTAACAGAGGACACCAATACCATAATTCAAAGATCAAATTTGACTATGTTACATAGAAATGAATTGTCTTACCATTAATAATTGGTACCGTAATTTGCTCGATTGCCTCAATCTACAATGAAAACATCTGTCTTTCGTTCGTCTAATACCCTAGAAAAAACAAGAAGTTTTTGGTGCAATATCAATTTTACCATAATTTTTTTTATTTCCAAAAAAGCCTCTAACCTTAGGTTCAGTCCCAACTTTACCATCAACTCTTTTTTATCCCACAAAAAATCACCAACTTGTACTTGAGTCCCAAACTTGTTCCCGTCAATCCTCCATCCAAAATTTCTCTTTACAACTGAGGGATGGAAAATTTTGAAGCATGAGCTGTTCGAGCGTCCCAACCTGAGGGTCCCAAGCACAAGCGATTTGACCGCAAGAGATAGAAGACTCTTGAGCACGGGAGATCAAAGATTGAGCGCAAAATCGAAAATCCCCGATCGAGATGGAAGGTGACTCTATTAGAAGTAAAAGTAATTGAAGAAAACCAATCCTAATTGCTTTAGTTTTTACTCAAATTTTAGATCCAAGAAGATATTGTTTAGGCCTCCAAAACATTGTATTCTTGGATGTGAAATTTGGGTAAAAACTAGAGCAATGACATGAAAATACACTTAAGTAAAAAAGATAATTTTTTAAGAGATAAAAAAAGTTTAGGGTATAATCAAGTATTAACTTAGAATTTGAAGTTTTTTATAAGATAAAAAAACTTATGACAAAATTGGGACATGATCAAAAGTTAAGAATTTTTGGGAGAAGAAAAAAAAATCATTGTAGAATTGAGATCGAAGATAAATTCGAGATTTTTCTTTAAGGGTATCAAAGCCTTGTTCCATTTGGCGGCTAGAGATTGGTCAAAATTCGATCCAGACAGAAACCACCCAGATCCGGAAAGCTTGCAGTCGTGTTGCTGCCAACAACACTGCCTCTGATTGGTGAACAGGGGGATCTCTGTAATAACTGCGCTTCCAGTTACACCGTGTCTTCTGGTTCGGATCAAGAACAAGAACTGTCTCGTGCGCAGCTCGAATCTTTGCATCGACTTCCGCGAGCCCATTTCTTCGGAACGCCGATTCATCACCCGTACGTACTGCGAGGATACCCAGATCCAGCATAGGCAGAGATCTTCCCGGGAAAGTGGGGGACGCTTCTGGGAAAGTACCCATCTGGGTTCAGGTCAAACATTTCAAGAAAGAGAAATTCCATTGTGAAAGTGAAGTGTCGTCGTGGTTATGGGGGAGCGAGGTGATGTCTTGGCCTCTGAAGAGGAGGAGGAGGAGGAGGAGGAGGAGGAGGTGGAGGGTGTGGAGGAAGGAGGAGGAGCGCCCGGACCGAGGGGGTGCGACTGCCTCCGTGCCTCGATCCAGTGGCTGAGAATGCTGTCGGCGGAGATGCATTGGAGCTTCGTGCTGGCGGTGGTGTTCGTGTACGGGATAGGCCAGGGCCTCGGCGGCGCTCTGTCGCGGGTCGCGACGGAGTACTACATGAAGGATGTCCAGAAAGTCCAGCCTTCGGAGGCTCAGATTTATTCTGGGATCGTCAATATTCCTTGGATCATCAAGCCGATTTGGGGGCTTCTGACCGATGTTGTCCCGGTCCGCGGGTACCGGAGGCGCCCCTACTTTGTTTTCGCAGGTATATTTGGTTTTCTGCCTCTCTTGAGTTCTTAACTACTTATATTTGGGTCATATGTCTGAGTAGATGGTGGCTTATGGCTATGGTGGTAAGTATGAGCTCTATCACTGTGTTAGAAACCTTTAATGAAAGATATGACGTCTGAATGCACCATCCCCACAAGGAAAAGTTGCTGTTGAGAGTTATTTGGGTTTTTGTTCAGTGTGTTTTGCCCTTTTTGCTTTATTGGTGGCACTTTTACATGTCTACTTAGCGGTTAGCTATTTCGAAGATGTGCATTTATTTCTAAAGAAAGTTCATGTTCATGTGGCAATGGATCGGTGCTCATTTGTCTTGTGGTGGCCAGGAAAAGTATTTTGTCGACCATTTGTTCAGAGGTGGACAACTCTTGCTACATGCCCTTTGTGAAAGAATTAATCTCTCTGGGAGAATGGTCCGGTGAATTCTGCATGCTCATTACTCTAAATATAACAGTAAAAAACTAATATTTACTCGAGGTAGAATCTGCACGCTGCACTTTGCTTCTGATAGGGTTGGATTCCTCATTCTCCACATGTCGCAGAGTATCTATAGTTAGGCAATCTTATAAAGATTTTCCCTATTAAAGTTCTTTTCCAATTTCCAAATGCAAATCGGCATACTTGGCCATAGTCTATTCTCTGCGATTTACACATCTCCTGGGTGGCCTTTGCACCAGACTCCTTTTGCAGAAATGACAAACAAGGAAAAAAGTGATCTCTTGTTTCTCATTTGATCACGCATACAGCGTAGAGACAGTAGGCTGTGATGATGACATTCTTACAAAATTGGGCAGCTTACGGATACTGAAAGTCATGTTATTGCTACATACTGAGCGGCAATTGAGAACCAAGCAAGTTGCTGCCAATGCACTCTTTTCTTCCTGCCAAAAATATTCTGTGTATTAGAAATAGAAGATTTGGCAGGAGAAGCTATATAAAGGAGTATGTCCTTAGAGGTTGGAGAAGGCGTAAGTGAACTACGATTAGATGCAGGAACTTTCACTAGGTAATGGGATCTAGCAGCAGCCCAGCATCATTGTCTGTGCACTCTAACTCTTCCCTGCAATTTTTTCCTGAAGAGCTTCATTTGAATCATAAATCAATCTGAGTGGTCAACAAAGCACAAGAGAGAGGATAACCCTGTCTGATGAATGAAAGTAGTGTAAGGAAACTGTGGTATCAAGTCATTAAAAGAAAAGGCCATGGGGAAACTTGATCAGGCTCTTCTGCATATCCCTCAATGAGAAGCTCCGCGCATGAACCCATTTTTGAAAACAAGTTTGGGTCACAAGAATGTCACTTCTGTCAATTTGATGGACAGTTTCTGCCTCATGTGCTTCCAGCCTAGGAATTTCTTCTTTACTCATCTCCAAATTTGATGGTTAATTTTCATGTCATCTGGTCAGTGGTAATTGTTGGTGGTGCATGGACTGGGGTGTGGAAAAGTGCTATATACCTTTGTCCCTAGGTTGATAGCATGCTGTTCAAGATGTTTGGACCTTGTGCTAGTAACATCGTTGGTAACTTGGTGAAACAAGTGGATGCATGATGCGTGAATCCTAAATAAAAATGCTCCATGCATAAAATTTTCCGTATTTATAGTGCACTTCGTATGTAATGCATTCTGATCATGGTATAGACCTGATATACCAACTCTGCACCCACTCAGGTAAACCATAAGGTCAGCAACCACATCAAACTGTCGAAATATTTTTAGCTTAACACATGCACAATGCTTTCATATAGAGAGCCCAGATTTCAGTAGTTGAAAGCAACAGAGAGAGAGTATAAATACAATCATGGCTCCCAAAACGGCCTCAATTTACAACAATGGTACTTGAGTAGCAACTGTATACTTGTCTTTGGCGAAGTCTTTACAAGCGTGGACAAGACTAAATACAACACATGTATGATTAATTGTGGAAAATACAGTGTCCAAAATGTACCCAACACAATGCAATGTCGGTTCTCAGATGTTCTGACTCTTAAACAGACTATGAAGGATTTTGTGTCACACTGCCTATATTCCTATAGAGTTGAAAAAGTTAAATGCACAGAACAATACAGACGGATCTTGGCATGACCTGAAGCATAACTTTGAAGTCTGAAGTCTCTGAAAAGGCAGCAATCCATGTTTAATTTGTCTAGTGTGTTCTCTTTTTTTTTTCTCCCTGGATATCCCTCCGTCCAAGAGTAGTTTGTTAGACAAGTTCAGATATAGTGACATGTATAGCTCGGGTGTGCTGACCTGATCCATCATTCTGTCATGTTGTAGGTTTTATCGGTGTATTCTCCATGCTCGTGTTGTCATTCTACAAGGTGCACCTTGTTCTTGCCCTAGTGCTATTGACAGCAGGAAGTGCTGGTGTTGCGATAGCAGACGTCACCATTGATGCTTGTGTGGCACAAAACAGCATCAGTCATCCCTCTCTGGCAGCTGACATGCAAAGCCTGTGTGCTTTGAGTTCTTCGATTGGAGGACTTGTGGGCTTCGTCATTAGCGGTATCCTTGTTCACCTAATTGGTCCGATGGTTTGTCAACTTTGAACCCTATTACTCAATGCAGCATTTATATTTTGGGTTCACCAGACATAGCAATCCCTCATCGGAGAGCTTGTTTCCATTTATGGTTAGGGGGTATATGGTCTTCTGACAGTACCAGCTGGCCTTATGATTTTACTGGGAATCATACTCGATGAGCCTCACATACCAAATTTTGATTACAGACAGGTGTGGAATTTTGGCATCTTCACATTTTTGGTTCCTTTAGATTCATATATTAATATTTTTCAGTCGTGGTCAGGTCAACCGGAACTTTTTTGATGCTGGGAAGGCCATGTGGACGACTTTGAAAATTCCAGCTGTTTGGAGACCATGCTTGTACATGTATACATCGCTTGCATTGAGTTTGAATATTTTCGATGGGATGTTCTATTGGTACACCGATGCAAAAGGAGGTCCATTGTTTGCTAAGGTATGTGAACTTCGATTCATCCAGGACTTCTTATATTAAAATTATTGACGGACTTACTGTGCATGAATAAATTGTGTTTAACTGGCTTGGAAAATATGATCTCCTAAAAATTTTCTAGGACATGCGGCAAAATAATGTGTTTGGCATAGTTGGTTAGGACTCTTAAGAGATTTCCTACTTAGGAACTGGAGTTCACTTGTTCAAATTCCGCCAACTATGTGCAAACTGCTCTATGACCTTATCAACAACGATCATTTTGACCTTGTCTCCTGCAGATGTATTAATTATCATTTTGTTCAAGCAGGAGACCGTCGGTTATTTGTTCTCAATTGGCTCAGTTGGCTCACTCCTAGGAGCACTACTATACCAGCACAGTCTTAGGGATCATCCGTTCCGGGATTTGCTGTTGTGGACCCAGTTGTCCTTTGGTCTATCAGGAATGCTTGACCTATTCCTGGTTCTGCGACTGAACCTGAAGTTCGGCATTCCGGACTATTTCTTTGCCGTGATCGATGAGTGTGCGTCCCAGATGATCTCGAGACTGAAGTGGATGCCTCTACTTGTACTCAGTTCGAAGCTGTGCCCCTCTGGCATAGAAGGCACCTTTTTTGCCCTGCTCATGTCAATCGACAATGTCGGACTTCTCTCGTCGTCATGGGGAGGGGGATTACTACTTCACGTACTCAGGGTTACCAGGACCCAATTTGAAAACTTGTGGTTAGCTATCTTGATACGAAACATACTACGCATATCTCCGCTCTGTCTGCTGTTCTTGGTTCCGAGAGGCGATCCAAATTCTTCCATACTTCCGAGCGAAGTATTGGCTTCTGAAGAGGACGCCGAAGCTCTGGAACCCGAGAAAATTGAACTGGTTTCCCTCGTTAAAAGCACTGATAATGGCAGATGATTATTGGGGGGCATTGGAGTCGGTCCACTTGCCATTTCTTAGAAGAGGACATAAAAAGAGAAACTGAGTTAATACATCTTCACGGATACAAAGAGACTGGACAAAGAAGTTCTGGTTGTATGTTGATTCCTAACTGTAATTTACGTTGCAATAGGTTACATTTGGATATACAATTCTTTGTTCTCATTGCGTTTTGTACTCACAGGAGCCACCAATCAATGGAAAGAACAAATATTTAGGCTCCATTCGTTCCATGGAATTTGGATTTTTCCGACTAGAAAATGCGAATACCCTAATAATAGACAAAACCCAATAAAGTGTCTATTGATATGATGCCACCAAGGCTTGCTTTGCTGTTCGTAGCCGTGTGCCTTGTGGAAGTTGAACCCAATTTCTTTAAGTAGTAACAATTTGATTGGAAGAGAAGGGAGTGAGGTTTGTTCGATAGATCAGTTGGTGTCGGATCACATCCACGAGTCTTTAATTCGGGTGAACTCTATGAATGTGTTCCTTCTTTTAACGTATCAATGTCCACATGATTATACCCCCAAATTCTCCAGGAATCTTTTTCTTTCACGTGGAGGGACAATACCCTTTAGGAGTTTTACATTCTGATTATCTCGAAGTTCGGATGAGAATCGAGATAAAGCCATTTAAAGAGTTGCTCAAATTCAAAATACCCTAACAATAGATAAAACCCAAAAAATTGTCGATTGATATGATGCCGTGAATGCTTGCTATTCCTAGCCATGTGTCTTGCGGGAGTTGAACCCAATTTCTTTTAAGTAGTAACAATTTGATTGGAAGAGAAGGGGGCGAGGTTTGTTCAATAACATCACATGGCAGTGGTTCACACCTGTGAGTCCTCGATAATTAGCTTCGAATTTGGCGAGTTCGAGCTTCATGGGACAATGGCGAGGCTCCAGCTTGCCTGTGGTCGGTCATTGGCCGTTGCCATGGCCGGCGATTGGCCAAGGAAGAAGGAAAAATAAGAAAAGAAAAGGAAAAGAAAAAGAATAAAAATTAAAAATTAAAAGAATAAAAAAATTAAAATATTCAATTTTTTTAGTAATTTACCCTAAAAAATCAAATCGGATACTGAACGATGGAAAATTTTTTCTAGTTCATTTTCAAGTCTCAGCCGAACATCGGGAAATATTGTTATTTTCCTAAGAAATGATTTTCCAAAAAGAATTTTCTAAAAATGTCACATTTTCTGCGAAATCACCGGAGCCTTCGTTTGTTTCGCAGAATATGAATAATTTAGAAAATATTTTCCTAAAAATGATTGCTTGTATCGTTTACAAAAATAAATGAACGAAAGATATTTTCACCGTCCATGAAAATATTTAGATATAATTTATTATTGATAATGAAAACATATTATATTGACTAATTATTTCTAGCGATAAATACGATCTATTTTAGAAAAATATTTTTTAAATCATTCATTTTCAATCGAACAAATGGAGAGTAGAGAGAAAGATTTTAGTATAGAGTTGCTAGTAGGTTTTCTATTTCTCGGAGAAACATCTTTCATTGGAGAATGTAGGATGACGAGCTGTCTGCTTGTGACAGCACCATCATCTGTAGGAATCTCTTTAGCAAAAATTTTTGTCTTAACTTTTCTAAATAGAAATTGATGAAATTTTTTATAATTACAATGACGTCCTTCAACACATTTCCACCGATCTCTAATAGAAAAGTATAGAGTTAATATCATAAAACTCTTCAAACCGGTATATATATATATGATAAATTTACCAAAAGTTAATTTTTTGACCACCAAAAATGGCGAACTAGTATGTCTATAACAAATTTGTCCAAAATTAATTTTTTTACCGCTAAAACTCCAAACTAGTATATTTGTGACTAATTTACCCTCCGTTAATTTTTGCTAAATTATATTAATTCCACGAAAAATCACAAACCGGTACACTTGTGACAAACAGAGGTAAAACCCCAAACTGGTACACCCATCGCCTGCCGCGTGTCATCTAACTCAACAATTTAATGATAAAATATAACACAAACTAATAGAGGATAAATTTGTCACAGGTGTATTAATTTAAGGTTTTTCATGATATTAACCCAAAATTATAATTAGGAGAAACGGCATCGACAATTCTAAATGTTGCATTCGATGTGCAATTAAGTCCTAAAAGTTTGAAAAAACGCAATCGAGTCTTGAATATTCTAAAATTGACACAATCAAATTCTTCCACCAAAAGTTCGTTCGGTTTCGCCGACGTGGTACACCAGAAAAGGCTAACGTGGCTTCTTTCTATGGTTTTTGCCATATGTGACACTAACGTCGCGTTCATGCGGCACCCCGTAAAAACCGCCAGCAAAATTAGCTAAATGGTCGGTAAAAGGATATGAGTGCACCGGATTCAAAAATTTAGAAATTGAATTATTATTGTTGATGTATTGTGGCAATCATAGAGGCAAAGTGGAGCGCCACGTAGCGGTGCAAGGGCAAAATACTCATTCGCTTTCGGCTTTAATTATATAGATCAGTCGAATGTCAATCAAAGCTCGAGATAAAACTCTTTTTTTTCCATTATTTTAATTTTGTTTGAACTCTGGTACTTGAAAATATGTCCAACGACAAACATATATATTAAAGCTTATGAAGTGCTCTCTTTTTTTTTTTTCTAACCAATTTCCAATTACGTGGGCTTTACATGAATCATGTTCACTTTTTCTTCTACTGAATAATATTTTCTTTACAGGATATAAGAAATATTTTAAATAATTGGATTTTCAATAGGACCTAAAATTGAACATCTGCCTGTTTCAAGTACGTTATGTGTGTGTGTATATATATAGTGTCATTGGGATATACTCAACAAGTAAAAAGTCATAACATAAGCTATCCTTCAAGTTGAATTAATATTTGACCCAAAAAAAAGGTTGAATTAATATATATATATATATATATATATATATATATAATTGACATATGCCATATATATATAGGTTAAGTAGATAAATTGTGTACTTACTCATATGTTGAATATGTTATATTTCGAAATATAAATCTTATTCATCTAATACAATATATTTCTCTTTCTAACTTAATTTTTAATTAACTGAATAAATTATGTACACCAATTTATTTATGTATTGTCACTTTCATCAATTTCAAAATTAATAAGCAATAAAACGTGAAAGTGGTAAATATTTTGGAGGAATAATAATTATAATATAGAAAAGACATGTCTCTTTTAATTTTTTCCAATTTAAATCGATGAGAAAACAGTTGAAAGAGATATATTACGGAACGCATTTGATATTCTTTCTCATTATCCATTTTGTTCTTTGGAATTTAAGCTCCATAAAAATAAAATTTTGGAAGTAACAAGTGAATAAATCAATGTTGATTGGTCGAGTGTGAGTCACATGGCAAAATTATGCACAATACCTTGCCACGTGGCAATTATAGAGTCAAAATGAAGCGCCACGTGGCATTCATAAGAATTCTCTCAATTCCGGCTTATACTATATATTATAGATGGCACAAACATAGTAAGTGTACTATAGCTAGACGATGTCCGATCACATTTATGAACTTGAACATTTATGTGTCAAGAAACTAAAACATCATAACTCCCAATCTTATTGGTCCTTAAACCCCAATTTATTCGTCATTTTATATGAATAATTAATGAAATATAGTTGATAAATGACAAACAACAAATAGATAGAATGAAGGAAAATTATCAAAAAGCCTAAACTTATTGTATTAATGCCAATCCAATCATAAACCTTTTAATTTGACTAATTTACTACTTAAACTTTTGAAAATTTACCAATTTAATCTTAAACATTTCAATTGCATCAATTTATTTTAAAACATTTCAATGATTTGCCAATTTAGTTCTCAACCTTTTAATGCATTATCAATGTAGTCATCTAGCTAATTTTGGTTGGAAATCATTGACGTGGTAGTCTAATTAATGCTGGTCATCGTACGTAGCATAACCAACACTGAGGTGTATAATTTTTTAAAATTTTTTATTATTTTTATTTTATTTTCTTTCTTTTCTTTTTTCTTCACAGGGCTAGTGCCCCCGCAGGCCACTAGGCGAGGGTTGGTTACCCCCGCCGGCTCTTGGGCAAGAGTCATGAAGTCCTCGCCGGCCAAATAAGGGCGGCCAAGGGCTACAACACCTTCGTTGTAGCTAACAAGGGTTTAGGTGAGGACTTATAACGTCCTCACCAGATTCGATAAGGGCCGCAACCCTCACCAATACCAGCCAGGGCTTTGTGGTTCTCACCTAGGGGTCGACAGGGGTTGCTGGGCCTCGCTCAATGGTCGGCACCCATGTCAGCCTTGTGAAGGAAAACGAAATAAAAGACAAGAAAAAAGAAAAAATATTAAAAAGTATTAAAAAATTATCCACTTCAGTACTGGTTGTGCCACGTTGGACCACCGCGCCATGTTAACAATTTCTGGCCAAAATTAGTCAAAAGCACTACATTGGTAATTCATTTAAAGATTTACGACTAAATTGGCAAATTCTCAAAAAGTTGATACTACATTGGCACAATAGAAAAGATTTATAACTAAATTGATAAATTATCAAAAAGTTTAAGATTGAATTGGCACAAATGCAATGAGTTTAGAACTTTTTAGTAATTTTCCCAATAAAATCATACCTTTAATAGTATGGGTGGGATAAATGCTTTTTGCGTAGTCTCAGCATTTAATTGAATACTCGATTTTCAGACGTTATGCAAGTTTCTTGACAACAAAAAAAAATCGTGCAAGTTAAAATACTCAACTTTGCTAATTAAAAATTTTAAGGGATCCATTTGTATGCATTGCACAAGTTAAATCACTAACAAAATCATCCTTTTAAGGGTCTATTTAGTAACGTTTCTATTTCTCTATTATTTTGTTCTTTTGTTTTTCGGAACAGAAAAAGAATAAAAATCTGTTTAGTAACGTCAGTTAGTTTTTTTGTTCCCCGGAAGAGAAAAGTGGGCAAGGAATAGATTTGAAATAGAAATAAGAAGTAAAAAAATCTACTTTCCTGTTTCTGGAACGAAAGAAAAACAATAGAGAAACAAGATCAGCTCTCTCTTTCACAAGATATTCTCATACTAAACCTTAAACTCCAAATCTTAAACCCTAGAGCCCTAAACCTTAACTCCCAAACCCTAAACCTTACCCCCAAACCCTAAACCCCCAAACTTTAAACCTCAATACCCAAACCCTAAAACCCATAACACTAAATCAAAAACCCGAAACCCCAAATCCCTAAAACCCTAAGTCCAAACCCTAAACCTTCTAAACCCCAAATCCGAAACACTAAACCCCAAAACTCCAAACCCGAAATCCTGAAACCTAAACCCTGAAATCGTAATTCCAAACCCTAAATCCTAAAATGCTCAATCACAAAATCCCGAATCCTAAACCATAAACCCCAAACCCTAAATTGTAAACCTTATACCCTAAATCCCAAACCCCAATACCTAAAACCTTAAACACTAAATTTAAACCCTTAAACCCCAAACGCGAAACTCGAAACTCTGAACCCAAAACCCGAAACTCTAAAACCTAAATCCTAAACCTTATAATCCAAAATCTAAAACCCAAAATCCCAAACCCCAAATCCTAAAATCTTACACCCTAAACTGTAATTTCCTCAATCACCACCCAATATTTGCCTTGTCTATAAGGAATAATTTTCTTTATGATTGTATTAAGGTCATCAAATTCTGTATCATAATATATTATTATTCTTTTTTTAGCCAAATTTTATCTAAACATGAATTGTTAAGTCCTCTAAATTGCAATTTCCTCGACCACCACCTAGCATTTACTTTGTTTATAAGGAGTAATTTTTTTTATGATTGTATTAAGGTCATCCATTTTTATATCATGATATATTCTCATTTTATTTTTAGTCCAATTTGATCCAAACATGAATTGTTAAGTATCCACTAACAATTTTATAATTAAATGAAAAAATTGGGAGTAGAAATTTTTAGTGTCCTTTCAAATGTGTTTGTGTTTTTTTTTCTACTTCGGAAATATAAATTTTGTACAGTTACTAAACGCGTTTTTTATTCAGAAACTCGTTTAGGGAATAAAAATAAAAAAAAATTAAACAGAAATTATTTCTGGGAATACAAACGTTACTAAATAGATCTTAAATTTCCACTCTTCCCGTTCCAAGATAAGAACAAGAACAGAAAAGAAGAAAGCTCTCTTTTGCGTGCCTAGTCGGGAACAAAATCTCTCTTTTGTTCTTGTTAATGGCATCTTATTTAGAGTTTCAGGCTCCGTTCGTTTGTCGGAAAATATTCTCATTTTAGAAAATATTTTTCTAGAAGTCATTTTTCTGAAAAATGTTTTTCTGGAACACAATTTTCTAGTGTTCGGCTAAAATTTGAAAAAGTTTCGAAAAATATTTTTTGGTATTTGGCGACCGCCGATCCGGCGGCGTCCGGCGATTGGCGGCGTCCGGCGATCGGCGATGGTGACCGGCGGCGGCCGGTGACCGGCGATCGGCGGCTGCCGGTGACCAGCGACTGGCGGCGGCGGGCGGCGACCGGCGGCGGACGGCGACCGGCGACGGCCGCTGGCGGCGACCGGCAGCGGCGGTCAATGGCGATGACCAGCAATCAACTTTCTCTCCCACAGAAAATATTTTCCCTCCCATGAGCAATTTTGCCTTTACTTTGGGGGAAAATAATTTTCTCTTTGTGAAAAGAGGAAATCATTTTCCTAAAAATAATGATGGATTTAGGATTGGAGAAGGAAAATGTTTTTCCACGAAAAATATTTTTCGCTCCCGAACAACGTAAAATGCGAAAAATATTTTACGAAAAAATATTTTTCGAAAACGAACCGGCTCTTTTTCTTTTTTCAAAGAGAGGAGAGACAAAACAGGAACAGATCAGAATTCAGACATCATTTTCATGGACAGCGCACAACAGTTTTCGTGAACGTTGATATGATATTGTCCTGGGATCCTCCTTGGCCTAGTCATTCTTGGAGCAAACATCGTCAGCTGCAGATTTGGATCCAGAAGTTCCTTCAAGAATTCAAGTCATGTTATTTTGGGATCCTCCTTTTGGGTCAACTCTCGTGTGAGCTCAGGAGCACCCAACTCAAAGGAAACGCCGATTCTTGAACTGGGTCCTCCGTGTCTGACGACTTCCTAGATCAAAAAGAATGATTCCCTCAAGAATTCCCAACTTTCCGGGGAGGAACAAAGCGATCTTGATGGGGGTCAACCGTTACTCAAAGAAATAGACCATCTTTCACAGGAAGCTTGACTCCAACATCAAGATAGAGGCTGGCATATGGAGGAGACTGACAATCTTGTGGTCTCTGAGAAGATAGAGGCTGTTGCGGAGGAGAAAGTGCCCAGATGGAGGGGTTGCGATTTCTTCTGGGCTCCAGTCCAATGGGTGAGAATGCTCGCGGCGGAAATGCATTGGAGCTTTGTTCTTGGGGTGGTGATTGGGTATGGAGTAAGCCAAGGGCTTGGGGGCGCACTGTCTGATGTCGCGACAAAGTACTACATGAAGGATGTTCAGAAGGTTCAGCCTTCTGAGTCTCAGGTCTATTCAGGAATCATATACATTCCTTGGATTGTCAAACCAATTTGGGGACTTCTGACTGATGTCCTCCCGGTTGCCGGGTACCGGAGACGGCCCTATCTTGTTTTAGCAGGTATACGAAAAGCCGGTTCTCCAGTTTCTTTTATTTTTTGTTCTGTTATTTGTATATTCTGGATTCCAGTTTTCACGTTGTGGGTAAGGATAATAGTTTTGGAATCCTTGCATTTTAATATAGGCTAAAATAGTAGCATCACCCAAAAGATACTGGTGGATGTTATCTAACATGCATCACTTTGCGCTTCGATTTGGAGTGGATGTTGGTGGATGTTATCTAACATGCATCACTTTGCGCTTTGACTTGGGTGGATGTTGGTACGAAAGCACGCGTTAAAAAAGCACACTTGGGGGCTTTTAAAATGGTCTTTTAGAAAATGTTAGATTTCTTCACTTTTGTGCATTTAGTTCTCAGTGCCTGAAGAAATTTGAAGCTAGTTTAGTCGGTGGGCACTTCTACTTACGAGTTCTGATTCATATTTGAAGGGAGATATCTAAATCCTCTGTAATTAGGCGATCAATGGGGTGATGTGAACATGGCTCCGACACTTGATGGGAATATTCACCTTCTTGAAGTCAGGCTTACTAGAACTGTAATTAGGTTGTTGTCATTGAAAGATAAGGTGAGTGTGGTATGAAAAAAGAAAAGAAAGGAATTGGTGAAATTGAGATGTTAAAGATGCATAGCAATAGCTGGGATGGGCGTTGCTTGGTCATCAACAGTAGGCATCTACTTAGAATCTTAGAAGATGAGGACCGGCATCACATTCACCATATGTTTAAACAAACTATTAGATGTCACAGATATCAAGCATGATGATGTAATCAAATATAGGACCAAGAAAATCCCCAAACTCGATGTTTAGCATCCGCTTGTATGCATTTTTTTCCATGGAGTTTATATGGTTTAGCTATTTGTTCCAATCTCTAGTGTCCTAGAAGCTGAGATAACACTTGTGATGAGTAAGACACAGCACGATCCAACCACACATTCTCTACAACTTTTGGTTTTATTTGAAGTCTCATCAGACAGCTAGTAATTTGGGGGTCTTGCCTGAGCTGAGAATGATGAACTGATCTAAAAAATTGACAATGTATGTGGCAATCGGGTGAGCCATATTAATCTTCTCTGGGCTATGTGCTGAACTTTCTTTTCACTCACTTTGGTAGATCCTTACCGGATATGGTTAGAATTACTGCATATACCAGTCTACATGGTTGTTATTTAATCAGCGTAACCTGTGCCTATTAGTCTTTTGTTTTCTTAAAAAAATGGCAATGAACCAAATGTCATATTTGATTATATGTTTGTTTAGGGTAATGGATCTACGCTTTTTTCTTTATATTGTTTGTTCTGGAGATCGCAGTCAAATGGTTTTTCAAGGACAGAATTTGCAGTCTACAAATATTTCACCATAGATGGACAATCTGAGACAATTGTCTAAGACATTCTACATTGTTGCATGGACAGGTAACCAAAGTACTGTTTTTGCCCCAGCGATATGTAATTTCAGTACATAAAGCTCCTTCTACTAAATCAATTAAAGGGTATGATTTATTTGGCAACTGTCATACACCAGAGAAAATCCAATTGACAAACTACTCATGGACAAACCTTCATCATGCATCTTTGCATAGTCTGAAGTAGTTTAATAAAAAGAGGCAGCTGATATGATACATGTCCACACTGTTACCAAATACATCGAAATATTGAATCTTTTGTTTCCTCATTTTTTTACCAAAGCAAAGTATTTTAATGCACAGAGGCTCAATTTTCTTAATGTGAAAGGTGCAAGACGTGAAAGTATTCTAGAGTCAGTCCCCCATTTGTTCAGACAAGACCAACTCTTAAATTGACAGAAGCACTAGAAGAGCAATCAATTTTGTTTTTTCCCCCTGAATCATATAATGATATAGTTGTTGCTTTCCCACTAAGCACAAACACAATCCTGGATATACAAACTCTTGGTCAATTACATAGTGCAATTTGCAAAAGTGGGCTGTAGGGTCTCTACCCGAAGAGCTTACCTTGAGGATAAAGGGTTTTGTGTGATTACCAACTGAAGATTTTACCTTTTGAGGCATATCTATTGGGGAAATCGAAATACAGTGAGAATGTAAGAAAATGTCCTCATATGATCTCATATATGAGGATGAAAAGCAGAAACTTGTGTTTTGTTTATTGATTGGTGTCAAGATTTGTTACTTTCAAGTTGCTCCTAGAGCCATCTCTTTGAGCATCCAAAAGAATTTCGAATGTGATTGTGTGATTGGACTTTTTTATCATTATAGGTATTCTCGGAGTATTTTCCATGCTCGTGTTATCATTCTATAAGGTGCACCTTGTTCTAGCCCTAGTGCTGTTGACAGCAGGAACTGCCGGTGTTGTAATTGGAGATGTTGTAATTGATGCCTGTGTGGCACAGAACAGCATCAGCCATCCTTCTCTGGCGGCTGATATGCAAAGCTTGTGTGCCCTGAGCGAGTCAACTGGAGGACTCGTGGGTTTTGTCATCAGTGGGATCTTTGTCCACAGAATTGGTCCAATGGTTTGTGTCATCTCAATATTATTTTCTTAACAAACTTATATATTCTTCTATGATAGTCTACATTTCATAATCCTTCTCTCTTTTTTGGGGCTAGGGAGTGTTTGCTCTGCTTACAATACCAGCTGGGCTTATGCTATTACTAGGAAATATTCTCGATGAGCCTCACACACCAAATTTTGCTTACAGACAGGTGCAATTCTCAGCTTCTTCATGTTTAGTTCCTGGAGACTGGTGAACTAACATTGTGAAGTTGTACCCAGGTCAGTCAGAAGTTTCTTGATGCTGGAAAGGCCATGTGGACCACTTTGAAAATCCCAGCTGTGTGGAGACCGTGTCTATACATGTACTCATCCATTGCACTAAGTTTGAATATTCGTGACGGAATGTTCTATTGGTATACAGATGCAGATGGAGGTCCATCTTTCTCTGAGGTATGGACGACATAATTTTGCTTGTCATTCCAGTTTCTTATTTTGATGGGAAAGAATTAAAAAGTGAATTATGGACCCTAGAAGTTTCTGTTGAATTTTCTGGTTTGATGATTCTCAAGATTTTATTTATAATCTGGTCTCTGAGATTAGAAGTATACCAAGCTAGAAGTTTCCTTTGGCTCAGAGTGTAAATGCTGAATGCCTGTGGAATATACTTTGAGCTCTGGCAATCCCAAGGCAATGTCAACATGCCAAAAAATGGAGAGAGAGTAGAAAATGCCAGAGTTTCATTTTTGTACATTGGCTCAAGTGGAAGAATCTCATACAAATTGTATGATTAGCTACATAACAACACGTTTACATTCTCTCTGTAGTTGATATCAACAAAAACCTCTGTGATCAGAGTGTAAATGCTGAATGCCTGTGGGCAATACTTTGAGCTCTGGGAATCTCAAAGCAATGTCAACATGCCAATAAATGGAGACAGAGAGTAGAAAATGATAGAGTTTCATTTTTGTACATTGGCTCAAGTGGAAGAATCTCATACAAATTGTATGATTAGCTACATAAGAACATGTTTACATCCTCGCTGTGGTTAATATCAACAAAAACCTCTGATCAGAGTGTAACATCTTCACAAATTTGTGGCTGTTCTCTAGCTCACAATTGGATCTTTCTTAATCATGAAAACCAGGGAAATGTCTCAGTGTTAACAAATTAGCTTGCTTGTTATACAAGACAAATTGAGTATTTGTTGGCTTGAAGAAAGATGATCACAGTAAAAGTTTTGAAATTTGAACTCATGAAGCTAAAGTCATTTGAATGGCTGTTATTTTTTTTCTTGTTGTCCAATCGCTTCCTGGATGATGAGATCCTTGAAGATTGATAAGCATTGTTATGGTGAAAGCTTTCACAGTGACATAACTACGTCTGATGTAAAGCATTTTGACACTAAATGATTACTCATGAACAAAAGAAACTTTACAATACAGTCCGCTAATTATTCAAGTCATTCTTGCAGGAGACTGTTGGTTATTTGTTCTCAGTTGGTTCCGTCGGTTACTTTCTTGGGGCAATACTATTCCAACAAGGCTTTAAGGATCACCCTTTTCGGGATATGTTATTGTGGACTCAGTTGTTCTTTGGTCTGTCAGGCATGCTCGACCTGGTTCTCATACTCCGGTTAAATTTGAAACTTGGCGTGCCAGATTATTTCTTTGCCGTGATCGATGAAGGGGTCTCCCGTTTGATTGGAACACTCAAACTGATGCCTCTGTATGTGTTAAGCTCGAAGCTTTGTCCCTCTGGTATAGAGGGCACTTTCTTTGCTCTGCTCATGTCCATCGAGAATATTGGGATTCTCTCAGCATCTTGGGGAGGCGGCTTATTACTTCACATACTTGGGGTCACTAGAACTCAATTCGGTAATTTATGGTTGGCTATTTTGATCCGTAACATATTAAGGATCTCTCCGCTTTGTCTGCTGTTCTTGGTTCCCGGAGGGGATCCAAATGCTTCCCTTCTTCCAGACGAAGTGTTAGCTTCAAGAGAAGGGACTGAGATGGTGGAGCCACAGCACATTGAATTGGTTTCACTTGTTAATGGCGCGGAAGCTAAATAACTTTGGGGCAAACCAGTAGCTACACAATTCGCTCGCATATTTTAGAGGAAAATACTCCAAAGGGGAAATGGAGGCTGGATAGAGGGTAATTCTCGTTCTGTAGCTGATTCTTGAGTGCATCTTCCCTTCCCCTGAGGCGCATTTTTTATTTTGCTTGTCTAGCTTCATATTTACAGAAACTGAGAAGCAACCCGTTCATCAAAATAACGTGTCGGTTCAGAAGAGACAATGGTTGTCTTTCTTTAATTTCCGTTGCTCGGACTCCCGTTCCCATGTAACTTGTGCATGAAGAAAGACAGGATTTGTTCCCTTGGAAGGGACATTAAGAAGGTCAAGCGCGTCTTGACTCGCGATGTGCAAGAATGAAGATTTTGCTGACCGTTCGGAACAGGTGGATGAGCAATGGTTGATTTAAGGATTTTCACTTGCGACCAACCGACCATGCCAAAGCTTTCATGTTTTTTGCATGTTCGACTCCCTACATTCTCTCCCCACGATTTAATGATAATGTATGGTATGGACAAGTGCTACTCTTTTTACAAAGAAACACATGAAATGTCTGAATTAGCAGACTCAATTTACTGACATGGGATGCTT
This sequence comes from Syzygium malaccense, assembly GCA_031216405.1. Taxonomy (NCBI): domain Eukaryota; kingdom Viridiplantae; phylum Streptophyta; class Magnoliopsida; order Myrtales; family Myrtaceae; genus Syzygium; species Syzygium malaccense. The sequence goes on along the minus strand of CM062255.1, from coordinate 14,856,914 downwards.
TTCTTTTCCAAATAAAATGTACATAATCAGAGATCTAGAGGAACAGCTTGAACTTTTTCTGCAGAAACTGGGAAGACCGACATTGACGGAAAGAGCTGAGTATATCGATAAGAACATCGGCTTGCTGCATTTTTACCCGTTTGCTTGTACTTTGTGATTGTGAAACAGATCTAAAATTCCTCGCAACTAGTCCGAGGAACCCAGCTGATCTCTTCATTCACTCTTTATTAGGATGGCACATGGAAGTATTTTCACCTTGATTGCCAGACGTTATCCCCTTCCTTGACCGTTCTGGCAGAAAAGGAAAGTACACAAAAGAGTTGTCATCAAGAGATCACTGAGAAGTGACGACAACCTATCAACTCTGTTGATTTCCTCTTATGACCACAGTGGTGTTTGTACCGTTTTTTTTTTTTGATAACCCAGGGAACCCCCGCACGGCTGATAGCTGGGAGGTAAACTCTGGGGGCGACACATGCTAGCCACCACACACGTGCACCGGTTCAGTCACCCTGCGGCGCCCGGGATTCGAACACTCAACCTTTTGCGAGAGGAAGAGTGCCCTTTCCAGCAGCGTCACCCAGGCGGGTGGTATGGTGTTTGTACCGTTCATCAATCTTCTTCTCAATTGTCCTATTAATCCAAAACTTTTAAATTGATCTCTTCTGCATTTTCGATTTTATTATCAGAAAGATTGAAATGGACGGGCCGTAATATTTTCCATCATTTCCTATGACAATGCTTCTGATTAGTTGGTTATGAAAGTATTAACATCATCTTTATGCAAACTTTATTAAATATAAATCCGTGTAATAACCATTGTTATAACCCACAAATTAGAAGGATGATTAGAGAAATCTCTCTAACCAGAGACGAAGGAAAACATGACCTTACACTAATTGAGCACAATAAAATGAATACCGTACATGTGTACGGAAAATGTTCAGAAGCTTTAATAGTTGTGACGAAATGCAAATTTTTTTAGATGTGAGATTTATAACTAGAGTTCGAGGTTAACGTGAATCTTCCCTAAAGTTTAGGTCGATGAATGGAATTTTTCCTAATTTTTTTTTGTTGGAAAATAGATGAACTTTTTTTTTGGGCGGGGGCTCTCCACTTGTGTGTGTGTCTTCGTCTTTGCGTTTAGGAGAGAGAAGTGTTTAATAAAATAATAGAAGTAAGTCAATCATTTGATTATTGTAATTGTATAGTACAGTACATACTAACTTATCTAGGAAAAATTACCCAATTAGTTATAAACCTATTGTACGGATGCCAATTTAGTCCTAAACTTTTCAATTTGGGCAGTTTAGTCCTGAACCTTTGTGTGAAATTCTAATGTATTCTTTTCAATCAATTTTCGCCGGAAATCGCTAATGTTGTGATCCGATCATTGCCAGCTGTCCTACATGGTACACAGCCACGTTACGCAAATGTTTAGAACTAAATTAGTGAATTTGAAAATTTTTAAAACTAAATTGACGTCTGTATAATAGGTTTATGATCAATTGGACAATTTCCCTTACTTATTTATGACATAATGCTTTCTCTATAGATGGAATTTAATATGCAAAGGAATTCGAAAATCAACCAACCAATAGTAAGAAGATGCCAAGATGTCAATTGTGGCTGTTTGGCGATGCCGTCCATGAAATTTTTTAGACATAAATTGTTATCAATAATAAAAATATTACTCATTGGCTAATTATTTCGAGTGAAACAAGCTATCACTTTTGGTAAATATTTTACAAATCATTCATTTTTCGCGAAATAAACGGAGCTTTAGTGAAATAATAATATCATATTGTAGGTCATGTAACGTTACGGTATTCTCTAGAAAAATTGCTTCTATCATATCTTTGAAGTTATAATACATATCCAATGCAATCCATAATTCTAAAAAATTCGAAGTATTATAGTTTTCGGATTTCTATTATATAGTTGTATTGCTGACCCTTAACCCTCATTTTATCCATACGACTTACTAACTCTTATGTAAAGTTAAATTTGACCACAATAATGCATTGAAGAGAATGTTAGAATATAACCCTATAGTCTATTGAGGATGACAAAACATTCTAATTTATTTATACTTGAATGGGAAGAAGAAACAGCCTCTAGATATACTGATTCATATATGGTGTTAGTAATGAGATGTCTACGAGAATGTGCACGAGTATAAGACGACTTTCACTCCACCGGAGGTGAACAAGCTACTGGACGTGAAATATTATGATGATCAGATGGACCTTGCAAAATGGTAAACAAGTCATTGAATGAGGAATATGTCGATGTTTGGTTGGACATTATGGATGGTGAACAAATTAGAGGACGTGTGATTGTCAAAAATTTGGATGGACCAACAGCAGGTAAACGGGCTTGAGGTTATGAAGGCGTCAATAAGATTGGATAAACCTTGCCAATGGCGAACAAACCAGAGGATCTGTGATTGTCGAAGACTTGGATGAACCAATAGAAGTGAATGGACTTGAGGACATGAAGGTGTCCATAAGATTAGATGGACCTTGTTAATGGTGCACAAATTAGAGGACGTGTGATCATCGAAAAGTTTGGATGGACCAAGTAAATGATGAACATCAATGTGCTTGGAGGTACCTATTTGTAGGAGGAGAACAAACTTGGATGGACCAACTACCGAAGTTGTTCTCGGCACAAATGGAGTGGTGGTTCTACTGCGAGCCTCTATAATCCCAAGACAAGGCCTCGATTCTTTATCAATTTCTTCTGTTCCAACAAATTGGTATTTTACAACTATTTTCAAGTGTTCACATACACAAAAAACAGACCGGAGAAAATAAGATTAGTTTGCCATACTTGGGGAAACAATGAAGGACGATACACTGATATAGAAACAGAACTGGCCATTTGGGAAAATTGTGTCTATAAAATTACAAGACGAGGTTTTGCAACTACAGACAGCAGAACCATAGGCTAGTCGTGGAATTTGGATTTCAAACCGTTGTTTGAGATGTAACGGCATTAAATCAACCAAGAGCAGCAGTTAATACAATCGATGTCGAGAATTAAAAATTCAAGGACCCATATGTATGCATTGCCCGAGTTATATCATAAAAAAAAAAAACGACCCTTTTAAGTTTCAACTCTTCTAGTTCAAGAGAGAAAAAGGGTAAAAAAACAAAGGAAAAAGTAAAAGGCTCTCTTTTCCGTGCCTAGTTGGAAGCGCCTCTTGTTCTTGTAAAGTCAGCCAATTTGGAGATCCAAGTCAAAATGGTCTTTCTATAGAACAAAAAACAAAAAAAAAAGGGAAAAAAACACAAGCAGATCTGACATCATTTTCATGACAAGCTAATCATCGGTTCGTGAAAGTTGGTGTGATTGTGACCTGGGTTCCTCCTACTCTTTCTTGGAGCAAATAGGGTAAGCTGCAGACTTGGATGTAGAAGTCAGTTCCAGTCATGTCGTTATTCTTTCTGTTTCTCCCTCTTTTTGGGGTCAACTCTCTGATTAGCTCAGAAGCACCCACCTCAAGGAAACGCCATTAATGAACTAAGTCCTCCATGTCTGACGGCTTCCAAGATCCAGTGAGGAAAAACCGGTCCTGATGCGAGTTTAACCATTTCTCGAAGAAATAGAGACAACCTTCTTTAGCAAGTTTGAATCCAACAAGTGTGTCATATGGAGGAGACGAGGAATCTTGTGGCCTCTGCGGAGGAGGTGGAGGCTGTCGAGGAGGAGAATGTGCCCAGATCGCAGGCGTGCGATTGCTTCCTGGCTCCATTCCAATGGCTGAGAATGCTCGCAGCAGAAATGCACTGGAGCTTTGTTCTTGGGGTGGCGATTGTGTACGGAATAAGCCAAGGGCTTGGGGGTGCACTGTCTGATGTTGCAACCAAGTACTACATGAAGGATGTTCAGAAGGTTCAGCCTTCTGAGTCACAGGTCTATACAGGAATAATAAAGCTTCCTTGGATTGTCAAACCAATTTGGGGACTTCTGACCGATGTCCTCCCGGTTGCAGGGTTCCGGAGATGGCCGTATCTTGTTTTAGCACGTACATGAAGAGTCGGTTATAATTCTCCAGTTTCTTTATTTTGTTGTTATTTGTATTTTCTGAATGCCATCTTTCCCATTGTGGTTTACTGGTTTAGGCTAATAGTTTTGGTATCTTTGCATCTTAATATATGTTAAAAGTTTAGCATCACTCAAAAGCTACTAGTGGATGTTATCTAACATGCATAACTTTGCGCTTTGATTTGGAATAAATATTGGTCCGAAAACACGCAATGGAAAGCACACTTGGGGACTATTGAAATTATTTAGAATAGGTTTGATTTCTGCACTTTAGTGCATTTAGTCCTCGTTGCCTAAAGAACTTCGAAGCTAGTTTAGTCAGATGGGCACATCTACTTAAGAGATAACATGCATCACTTTGGCTTTTGAGGCATGCGTTGGGGAAAAGTAAATACCGAGAGAATGTAAGAAATATATGTTGGTTTTCTACGGAACATGTATAGTTAAAATTAAATATAAACGCAGCGGAAAAATATAACCATATATGTATCTCCAAAGGCGTTGTTCGTGCATTTTAATCAAAAATCGGAAGACCATAGGGGGTTAATCGGATTACCTCTCGTAACGTGCCCAAAACAATTTCGGTTCGGATGATTTTCAGTTCGAGCCCCACAACCGTCGGACCTCTAGTTCAGATACACCACCAATTGCACGACGAACGGAAGGAAGAACTCGCGGATAATCACCAATAGAATTGTGCTAGCAATCTTGTGGCGACAATTCTCCACACTCTTGATATTTCAGTTACGACGTCGAAAAAGAGAAAAACGTGTTTTCTTCATTTATTGCAACTGTTGCTGATTGCGCTTTAAATGTAGCGATCAGCAACAGTTGCTGATTGCGCTTTTAATGTAGCGATCAGCAACAGTTGCTGATCGCATGCACATGTGCGCATGATCAGCAACGGTTGCTGATCATGTGTATGCACACGGTCAGCAACAATTTGTTGACCGTGTGCACCCCCTTTTTTTTTTAATAAAATTAAAATGCACACGGACAGCAACTATTGCTGTTCGTGTGCACTTTTAAATTTATATATATATATATATAAATATAAATATATATACAAACATAGAAGTGCATGATCAGCATATGTGTATTTTGTAAGCATCATATGCACACACGCCCATGACAAAAAAAAATTGAATTAAATTAAATCACATTTAATTTAATTTCAGTTCGACTCAATTCGATTGCAAACATATTTGCAATATCGTCTCTTCCGTACAACGTTATCCAAAATTGGTTATGGTGTGTGACATTCCTAGGTTCATCACTGAGCTGGTAGTAAGACTTGCACTAACACATTAATACTCCCAAGAGAATTGATTGTCCCGATCAACCTCTAGGTCCTACAAGCCATGCTTGACATCTAGCAATATGTCATGGCTACCCAGACAGTGTGAATATTTTAAGAACATAATGAACCCGTCAGCTTTGGCTACAGTGTAATTCAATCCCCCTGCCTTACTATGTCCCGATCGAACAAAGACTATGGAATATTTGTCAAGTCACCAATTCGATCATATGCGCAAATCTAATTGACATGCACTTTATATGAGACATGAACAGTTCATTCTCGGTTATAACCCCGGTCGAGGATTTCAATGCAATGTCATGATTAGATTACATAGGACATCATTATTGTACCTTGCATATAACAAGGAGACAGATTCCATTTTGCACACACGTGTAACTTCGTATGTGAACAAACTATGGCCATCAAGTACATAGACAAATCAACGAAGCGGCAATATGCGCACCTGTGAACCATAGCCATCCAACATACAAGTCAACACTGTACCTCAGGTCTAAGGATTATTTACACAAGACCAGAGCACGAACGATTAGACATTGACAAGGCTAAAAGTTTCTATGTTGCTAATCGTTCTATGCATATCACGTTCAGTGAACTTGTCTGATACAAGCACCTGTGTTCTAACTCGGATATCGCAATATCCAATGACTCGTGACTCGTCATTCCCTTAAGTATCTAATACTTATTGGTGAAGTTACGAACACACCGATCTCAACAGGATCATTAATATCCACTCAATGATCCATCAACCGAGAACAATTTAAAGATTCAGTCTAACTGTGAACCTGTCATACATATTCTTAACGTCTCAAGAATAGGTCTAGTCACAACTTATCTTATGGAATCATTCATATATTTAAATAATTGGATAAATGAATGAATGCGTCCTTGCCATTAAATAAATAATGTAATTGAAAGTATAACTTAAATCCCTAACATGTAACTATTACATGGTAACTTTAGGACATACATCTAACAGTCTCCCACTTGCACTAAAGCCAATTTGTTTGGTACCTCAAACCCATCTTGTCAATGTGTCTTTCAAAAGAAGACTGAGGTAAGGCCTTAGTGAAGGGATCTGCCACGTTTTCCGCCAAGGCAATTTTCTGCAAGGCGATATCACCTCTCCCAACAATTTCTCTAATGAGATGGAAGCGTCTCTCAATGTGCTTGGATTTCTGGTGAGACTTTAGTTCCTTCGCTTGAGCTATTGCCCCATTGTTATCACAAAACAATGTTATTGGTTGTTCAATGGAAGGAACGACTCCAAGTTCAGAAATGAACTTCTTCATCCAAGCGGCTTCCTTTGCTGCTTCTCAAGCGGCTACAAACTCTGCCTCAGTGGTGGAGTCAGCAGTTATGCTCTGTTTGGAACTCTTCCAACTAACTGCGCCACCATTAAGTGTAAAGACAAACCCAGATGTAGACTTATAATCATTAGGATCCGATTGAAAATCGAAATCAGTATAAGTTTCAACTTTAAACTCTCCTTCTCCATATATCAAGAATAAATCTTTAGTCCTTCACAAGTACTTAAGGATATTCTTGACTGCTATCCAGTGTTCTTCCCCTGGATCAGACTGATATATGCTAGTAATGCTTACAGCATGTGCAATATCAGGTCTCGTACATAGCATAGCATACATTATGCTTCCAATAGCGGATGCGTAAGGTATCTTTGCCATCCGTTCTCTTTCTTCAGAAGTGTTGGGACACATCTCCTTGGAAAGATGGATTCCATGCCTAAAAGGCAATAATCCTCTTTTAGAATATTGCATGTTAAAATGTGTTAACACTTTGTCTATGTACGTAGACTGTGAAAGGCCAATCAATCGTCTCGATCTATCTCTATAGATCTTGATACCTAAAATATAGGTTGCCTCTCCTAAATCTTTCATGGAGAATTTCCGTGACAAGAATAGTTTGATCGATGATATCATAGGTACATCGTTCCCGATCAAAAGTATATCATCGACGTACAAAACTAGAAATGCAATTGCGCTCCCACTGACCTTCTTGTATACACAAGGTTCATCCGGGTTTTTGATGAAACCAAACGATTTGACTACTTCATCAAAACGGATGTTCCAACTTTTGGAGGCTTGTTTGAGTCCATAAATGGATCTCTTAAGCTTACACACCTTCCGACTTTCACCATTGGATTTAAAACCCCGTGGTTGTTCTATATAGATGTCCTCCTCAAGAAAATCATTTAGAAAAGCTGTTTTGACATCCATTTGGAATATCTCATAATCTAGGTGTGTAGCTATAGCCAACATAATTCGAATGGATTTTAGAATGGCTACAGGTGAGAAAGTTTCGTCATAATCAATTCCTTCTTTTTTACGATATCCTTTCGCCACCAACCATGCTTTGTAAGTTCCAACTTGACCATCAGCATTCATCTTCCTCTTGAAAATCCATTTACGGCCAATTGGTACAATATCATCAGGCAGGTCAACTAAGGTCCAAACTTCGTTGGAATACATTGAATCCATTTCAGATTTCATGGCGTCTAGCCATTTACCAGAATCGATATCAGACATCGCCTCCTCATAGGTGTTTGGATCACCAGGTTGATCACCATCATTTACAATAAATAATGGTTCAATATGTTCAACCAAGTGTCTATAACGAGCAGGTGGACGAGACGTTCTCGCACTCCTCCTAAGAGGTTGTGTATCAGAAACTCCCATTGAATCAGAGATCGGTGTTAGAACTTGGTTATTTGGTACTTCATTGTTCTCTTCTTGTAAGACTATTTTCCGCCCAGCACCACTTTCCTGGACGAACTGATTCTCTAGAAAAGAAGCATACCTGCTGACCGAAATTCTTATGTCAGAGTGAAAATAGAAAAAGTATCCAAGAGACTCCTTTGGATATCCAATGAAGCGACCTTGTTCAGACATAGCCTCCAATTTTTCCATTTTCAGCTTCTTGACAAAAGTTGGACAACCCCAAATCTTAATATAATTAAGACTTGGTTTCCTACTATGCCATATCTCATAAGGCGTAGTTGGAACATATTTGGATGGCACTCTGTTCAGTACATATGCGGCTGTCTCGAGGGCATATCCCCAAAGAGATATAGGCAAATCGGTGTAACTCATCATAGATCGCACCATATCTAATAAAGTGCGATTTCTTCTTTCAAATACACCATTGTGTTCTGGAGTTCCAGGAGGTGTCCACTATGATATAATGCCATTATCCTTAAGATAGTCCAGGAATTTAGAACTAAGGTATTCACCTCCTCGATCAGATCGAAGAACCTTAATACATTTTCCTGTTTGTTTCTCAACTTCAGCCCTGAATTCCTTGAACTTTTCAAAAGATTCGGATTTATACTTCATTAAGTACAAATAACCACACCGTGACTGATCATCGGTGACTGTAATGAAGTAAGAATAACCACCTCTAGCATTTTCATTTATTGGTCCACATACATCTGTATGTATCAATCCTAGTATGTCAGCAGCTCGCGCACTATGTCCCATAAAAGGCACTTTGGTCATTTTTCCTAAAAGACATGCCTCACAAGCCGAGTATGGCTCAAACATTGATGGATCAATATACCCATCATTACTCAACTTGTTGATTCTGTTTTCTCCAATATGACCTAACCGGAGATGCCAAACATACTTTGGGTTTGGACTATTTCTAGGGCGTTTATTAGTTATGGCATTTATATCATTATTGTATTGCTTATTGACATTGGTAATCGCATTACCGGACATTGTAATGGTATAAAGATTATTGGTTAGTAAGCCAGAACCAACACATCTTCTATTATGATAAATAGAACATACATCATCAGTAAAAGAAAATTCATAATTCTCTTTACTCAAATGAGGTATAGAGATGATGTTCTTAACAGTATTGTTATAATGCAAGCAATTTTTTAATACCAATACATGTCCGGAAGACAAACATAAACGAAAAGTCCCTACAGCTAACGCAACAACTCTTGCTCCATTTGCAAATGTTAGGACAATTTCATTTTGCCCTAGCATCCTGCTTATTTCCAGATTCTGCAAAGACATACAAATATGTGAGGTTGCAGCAGAATTTAGAATCCATAAGTTGGATTCAGCACTAACCATAAGATTAGTTTCAATAAGCATAGATACCATACCTTCGCAAGGTTGGTCCTTAGGCTTGACCTTCAAGCTCGCGAGGTACTTCCTGCAGTTCCTCCTCTAGTGCCCTTTGACACCACAGTAGTGACAATTCCCTTTTTCAACCTTGGACTTTGATTGCATAGCATGTTTCATAGGCCTCTTCCATTTCTTTTTCTTCAAAACAGTCTTACTCTTTGAAGAAGAAGCCTTAGCCACAGCCACCACATTGGGCCTCGTGTTGTGCATTTCCTTTTCATAAACTACCAACATGCTATGTAACTCAGCAGGAGTTTTCTCTATTTTGTGCATGTGGAAGTTTTGGACAAAACCAGAGAAGGAATCGGGCAAAGATTGGAGAATCAAATTCACAGCTAACTCATTATCCATAACAAGATTAAGCCTAGCCAACTCTTCTATGTGCCAGATCATTTTCAAAGCATGATCATTAACCGATAATCCCTCAGCCATCCTCATACGGTATAATGCCTTAGATATCTCATATCTAGAGGTTCGACCATTCTCATCAAAATATTCTTTTAAGTGCAAGATGATCGACCTAGCATCTTCCATAGTTTCATACTTCTTATGCAATTCATTATTCATTGAAGCAAGCATGTATGACCTAACTTTTAAGTCGTCATCACGCCATTTATCATATGTGACACGCTCCTCTTGGGTCCCACCCTCAGGAAATGAGTCTGGCATCTTTTGATCAAGCACATACCCGATTTTCTCTGAATTGAGAACAATTCTCAAATTTCTCACCCAGTCAGTGAAATTGGGTCCAATCAAACAATTCTTGTCAAGTATAGAAGCGAGTGGGTTTGTGGTCACCATTTTCAGAGTAATAATATATCTGTACAGAAAATAAATTGTTAGCTGTTGTCTTTCAAATTAACCATTTCATTTTGGCCTTTAAATGAAATAGTGCCTTCCACTAAATTTTTCGAATCCCATACTCCTTAAAATGGGAAAACGGTAATCTTTGTTGGGTAAAGATTACTAGTGGGGATTGGAGTCTCACCAGGCCATAGCCCACCTCACCTAACAGTTATTGATGTTCCATTAACTTAGTGAGTGAACTAACTTGTTCAACGCATCATATGCGAGTCCCAATCATAACTTTGGCCTCTAGACCATGAATGTCTCACCTGACAGTTATTGACATCATGATCATAGTTAAGTCTAGCCCATCATCTCATGCAAGTATTGAAAACACAAACGATCCCCTCACCTAGCAGATATTGGAAATCGTTTGGCTCCAACCCCGCAACATCATATACATAATGGAGTGATCCAATATTATAAATGGCAATTGACCCCTATGTATCCATAGCCGGTCAATCAACCATTATAATGTTGGACCAAACCATGACGATGGAAGGCCACGAGTCCGAAACCCGTTTCGACTTAATATAATTAATAAGGAGGTTTGGGTCGTTATTAATGATCTCACTTTGCACATTAACCGGTTTAACATGCATAACAACTGAATAAATAAATAGATATCAAATGCATAAAAAATCTATCCTACGTGGTGATCATGGAATTATGGCTCAATGGGTCTCGAGCCAATGAGTCCCATTTAGCCATTTTAATGTTTTAATAATAGAGATCCGCTCTTCACTTCTTCTTGGATCCTTGAACTCTTCACGGACCGGGCCCATAGAGCTCTCCGGCTTAATGGCTTCTCCCCGTGTAATGTTTACATCAACAATTGATAATACTAAACTATACCAAAAAAAAAAATACATTACATGGAAATAAAAAGAAGGACGCAGCCTCCATTTAATAATTACAATCCCAAAAATACCTGTAATCATCATACATTCATCAATTATATTGATTAGAGGTTTTTCCATGATCACCACCCTTCCTCACGAGCCATAAATTCTAAATTTAAAGCTTTGGAAGGCACAAATAAAATTCTGCACTGAATTAAATTCATGGCCGAGCAACGTAAGCCATGTCAATAAATCAAAGCCGGTGAAACAAATTTCACATGCGTGATTCCAAGTGACGGTAGCGTTGTCGCCTCTAGATTCATAGTCGTGAATCATTTTGCAGAAGAAAAAAGCAAAAAGAAAATAAGGTGCGGACTTTTTATTCAAAATTGATTTAGTTCCGATTTTTGCTCAGTTGATCAAATTTATCATATAAATTAATCAACTTCTATAGGCCATTTAAGAGCAAGCAATTCTCTCAACAAAGTAAATTGGCCGTTGGATCGCAAAAATATATATGAACCAAAATCAATTAAACGCACGAGAACGCCTAAGGATTGGCTCTGATACCACTGTTGATTTTCTACGGAACATGCATAGTTAAAATTAAATATAAACGCAGCGGAAAAATATAACCATACATGTATCTTCAAAGGCGTTGTTCGTGCGTTTCAATCAAAAATCGGAAGACCATAGGGGGTTAATCGGATTACCTCTCGTAACGTGCCCAAAACAATTTCGGTTCGGATATTTTTCAGTTCGAGCCCCACAACTGTCGGACCTCTAGTTCAGACACATCACCAATCGCACAACGAACGGAAGGAAGAACTCGCGGATAATCACCAATAGAATTGTGCTAGCAATCTTGTGGCGACAATTCTCTACACTCTTGATATTTCAATCACGACGTCGAAAAAGAGAAAAACGTGTTTTCTTCATTTATTGCAACTGTTGCTGATCGCGCTTTAAATGTAGCGATCAGCAACAATTGCTGATCGCGCTGCTGATCACATGCACATGTGCACATGATCAGCAACGGTTGCTGATCATGTGTATGCACACGGTCAGCAACAATTTGTTGACCGTGTGCACCCCCTTTTTTTTTTAATAAAATTAAAATGCACACGGACAGCAACTATTGCTGTTCGTGTGCACTTTTAAATTTATATATATATATATACAAACATAGAAGTGCATGATCAGCATATGTGTATTTTGTGAGCATCATATGCACACACGCCCATGACAAAAAAATTGAATTAAATTAAATCCCATTTAATTTAATTTCAGTCCGACTCAATTCGATTGCAAACATATTTGCAATATCGTCTCTTCCGTACAACGTTATCCAAAATTGGTTATGGTGTGTGACATTCCTAGTTTCATCACTGAGCTGGTAGTAAGACTTGCACTAATACATTAATACTCCCAAGAGAATTGATTGTCCCGATCAACCTCTAGGTCCTACAAGTCATGATTGACATCTAGCAATATGTCATGGCTACCCATACAGTGTGAATATTTTAAGAACATAATGAACCCGTCAGTTTTGGCTACAGTGTAATTCAATCCCTTTGCCTTACTATGTCCCGATCGAACAAACACCATGGAATATTTGTCAAGTCACCAATTCGATCATATGCACAAATCTAATTGACATGCACTTTATATGAGACATGAACAGTTCATTCTCGGTTATAACCCCGGCCGAGGATTTCAATGCAGTGTCATGATTAGCTTACATAGGACATCATTATTGTACCTTGCATATAACAAGGAGACAGATTCCATTTTGCACACACGTGTAACTTCGTATGTGAACGAACTATGGCCATCAAGTACATAGACAAATCAACGAAGCGGCAATACGCGCACCTGTGAACCATAGCCATACAACATACAAGTCAACACTGTACCTCAGGTCTAAGGATTATTTACACAAGACCAGAGCACAAACGATTAGACATTGACCACGCTAAAAGTTTATATGTTGCTAATCGTTCTATGCATATCACGTTCAGTGAACTTGTCTGATACAAGCACCTGTGTTCTAACTCGGATATCGCAATATCCAATGACTCGTGACTCGTCATTCCCTTAAGTATCTAATACTTATTGGTGAAGTTACGAACACACCGATCTCAACAGGATCATTAATATCCACTCAATGATCCATCAACCGAGAACAATTTAAAGATTCAGTCTAACTGTGAACCTGTCATACATATTCTTAACGTCTCAAGAATAGGTCCAGTCACAACTTATCTTATGGAATCATTCATATATTTAAATAATTGGACAAATGAATGAATGCGTCCTTGCCATTAAATAAATAATGTAATTGAAAGTATAACTTAAATCCCTAACATGTAACTATTACATGGTAACTTTAGGGCATACATCTAACAATATCCTCGAGATGAGGACGAAAAGCAAAACCCTGTGTTTTATATGATTGGATTTCAAGTTGCTCCTAAAGTAATCTCTTTGACCTTCCAGAAGAATTTTGGATGCGATTGTGTGATTGAATTTTTCTTTATCGTTATAGGTTTTCTCGGAGTATTCTCCATGCTCGTGTTATCATTCTACAAGGTGCACCTTGTTCTTGCCCTAGTGCTGTTGACAGCCGGAACTGCTGGTGTTGCAATAGCAGACGTTGTGATAGATGCCTGTGCGGCACAGAACAGCATCAGCCATCCTTCTCTGGCAGCTGATATGCAAAGCTTCTGTGCTCTGAGTGAGTCAACTGGAGGACTTGTGGGATTTGTCATCAGCGGGATCTTTGTCCATGGAATGGGTCCAATGGTTTGTGTCCTCCCGATACCATTTCAAGCCCAACTTTTATATTTTTCTATGAAATTCCACATTTCACAATCCTTCTCTCCTTTTTGTTGGTTAGGGAGTGTTTGCTCTGCTGACAATACCAGCTGGGCTTGTGCTATTACTAGGAAATATTCTCGATGAGCCTCATACACCAAATTTTGATTACAGACAGGTGTGACTTCTCAGCATCTCCGTGTTTACGTTCGTGGAGACTATTGAACTAAAATTGTGAAGTCGTACGCAGGTCAATCAGAAGTTTCTTGATGCTGGAAAGGCCATGTGGACCACTTTGAAAATCCCAGCTGTGTGGAGACCGTGTCTATACATTTATTCATCCATAGCACTAAGTTGGAATATTCGCAATGGAATGTTCTATTGGTATACTGATGCCAACGGAGGTCCATCTTTCTCTGAGGTATGGACGAGTTAAGTTTGCTTCTCATGCCGGACTACTTATTTTGAAGGGCAGGAACTAAGAAATGCATTATTGAACCTGGAAATTTCTGCAGAATTATCTGATGATTATCGCGATTTTATTCATAATCTGGTCTCTGAGATTAGAAGTATAATCAAGTGGAAGAATCTTATACAAACAGGTCAGATTAGCTACAAAAGAACGTGTTTACATTCTCTATGTGTTGTGATCAACGGACACCACTGTGATCAGAGTGTGACGTCTCCACTAATATGTGGCTATACTAGTTATACTAGACAAATCGAGTATTTGTTGGCTTGAAGACATGATCACGATAAAAGTTTTGAAATATGAACTTACGCAGCTAAAGTCATTTGAGCGGCTGTTTTTGTTTCCTTATTGTCCAATTGCTTCCTAGATGATGAGATCCTTGAAGATTGAGATGTATTGTTATGGTAAAGCTTTTACAGTGACCTAAGTTCCGTCTGATACAAAGAATTTAGAGTCTAAATGATTACTCATGAGCAGAAGGAACTTACAATACAGTCTGCTAATTATCCAAGCCACTCTTGCAGGAGACTGTTGGTTATTTGTTCTCAATTGGATCGGTTGGTTCCTTTCTTGGGGCAATACTATTCCAACATGGCCTTAAGGATCGCCCTTTTCGGGATCGGCTATTGTGGACTCAATTGTTCTTTGGTCTGTCAGGAATGCTTGACCTGGTTCTTGTACTGCGGTTAAACTTGAAGCTTGGCATGCCTGATTATTTCTTTGCTGTGATCGATGAAGGGGTGTCCCGAATGATCGGAACACTACAGCGGATGCCTCTGTACGTGTTAAGCTCGAAGCTGTGTCCCTCTAGTATTGAGGGCACTTTCTTTACTCTGCTCATGTCCATCGACAATATGGGGATCATCTTTGTTGGAGTTGGCAAATACTTCGAGGACCCTTGTTTCTCACACTGGGTACCCCCACATGAGCTTAGGGAAACTGAAGTGTTATCCGACAACATATGACCCCTGCGTGCGGAATGTGGGGATTCGGGGGGAGCGCCCCCGACACGGGTGCCCCGCTGCCCGGTTAGCGGGCGGGGTTCGGGGGTAGCGCCGACACGGGTGCCGCGCCCCCGACACGGGTGCCCCGCTGCTCGGTCAGCAGGCAGGGGTTTGAGGACAGCGCCCCCCGACGGGGGTTTCGTTACCCGATCAGCGGATGGCTGCCCCGCTCGTCGATGAGCGGGAAGGGGCAACGCCCCCGAAACCTCAACAGGTTTGGGCTTTTATTTAAGCTGCCTGTATAATGCGAGATTAAGAGATTTCGTATAGGTTTAAGTTTTTGGCCCATTTGGGGTACATATATCTTTTGCTCATTTTTCTGATCATTGTAACGAGTTGAGTGGCTGTAAACAAAAAATATAGTGAAATCTCTTTGCAGGACGTAGCCCTATTCAAGAGTGAACCTAGGTAAATTCGTGCATCGTCTATTTTCTCTGTTTTTTGTGTGATCGTTCTGTTTCAGTTCTCGATACATCCATTCACTCTTGGCATCATGGGGAGGAGGCTCACTACTTCACATACTTGGGATCACTAGAACTCAATTCGGTAATTTATGGTTGGCCATTCTGATCCGTAACATTCTGAGGATTTCTCCTTTTTGTCTGCTGTTCTTGGTTCCCGGAGGGGATCCAAATGCTTCCCTTCTTCCAGACGAACTGTTAGCTTCCAAAGAGGGAACCGAGACGGGGGAGCCACAGCGCATTGAATTGGTTTCACTTGTTAATAGCGCTTAAATTTGATAACTTTCGGGGGCAAACCAGTAGTTACACCGCACTCCGCTTGCATAATCTGGAGCAAATAATTCCAAAGATGATACGGAGGCTGGACAGATGGGATTTCTTGATCTTAGTTGATCCTTGAGTGCATCTTCCCTTCCACCGAGGTACATTTGATTTTGCTTGCCTACGTACGTATTTGTTGAAGCTGAGAAACAACCCAGTTCGTAAAAATAACGTGTTGGTTCAGAGGAGACAATGGTTGTGTTTCTAGAATTTCCGTCGTTCGGACTCCCATTCCGCGGTAGCTTGTGCATGAAGAAGGCAGGTTTTGTCCCCTTGGACTAGACATGGCTTCTGGTAATTCAAGGGCCGCGGCTCAATTTTCAGGTCAAGTGGGTCTTGATTGGCGATGCGCAAGAATGGATGTGTTTCAGAGGGCTTATTCACTGAATTGAGCCAGCTTTTGGTCGGTCCTTGCCCACACACTAGGCTTGTTAACTGAGCTGCTTCCCCGACGGTTAATCAGATTTTCAAACTTTTGCAGCTGCCAAGCGAGCTAATTTGTCTTCAATCTTCACATGCCTTTAGCAGCTTATCCCTTGCCAATTTTTGTCTATTTGCACATCTAATGGTCGTCTTCCACCTTAGCCAGAGATCATGCTGATTGGGCAGCTGAGTAGGATATAGTGGGGCCACGAAGTTGCCTACTCAGTAGCTTCGAATTGTGGCCAAATCGTGGACTGGATTTTGGCATGGTTTAAGTGCTTTAATTCTTAACTTTCGCCGAAAGTTTTCATTAATAGGAAACCTGATGTGTAGTACTTTAGGCTCTTGATCGTACTTTGCAAGTCTCTTTGCCCAATTTTGCAAAAAAGTCCCTCAAAGTCGGCCTTCTTCTTGCTCAAGGATGCGCAGTTAAATGCCATTTGCTCCTTTCTGCTCAATTTAATCAATTCGACCTGGCCCAAGTTCAATTTCAAGCTTAATTAGGGGTCATATGGTAAAAATGATGATTTAAGGGCTTTGGCAAATTTTGTAAAATTTACAAATTGGTCCTGCAAGTATTGGAAATTGCATTTTGGCTCCCAACTTGCTGTTTCAATTGCAATATGATCCCTCAGGGCTTGGGTACTCACACTCAGATTCTTGGCCCTTGCAACTTTTTTTTCATAAACAAAATCTTTGAGCAAAAATTCAGGTGTCAACATGTAATACCAAGAATTGTCCCTCATTTTATCATCAATCTGAATTAAAACTCCTATGCATAATCAGATACTATCACAAAAATAGAAGAAAATGTTATGGAAAATTCATATATTTTGAGGATGACAAAATATCAGTACACTAACGCAAGCACTTGAATGTGTAGAAGATACATTCTCTACATAAATAGATTCATATGTAGATGGTGCTAGGAACGGGATGTATTCTAGTGTGAAAAGACCTTTGCTCTATGTAAGGTGAATGAACGATTGGACCTGAAATATTCTGTTGATCGGATGGACCTTACAAATGGTGGACAAGTTATTGGATGAGGGCTAGGGCGTGACTTCTTGCAGGCCTATGTATCCTGCTTCTTATAGACTCGAATGAACTGGCTATTGAACTAGCCTCCATTTTTTTTTTATTTTATTTCTTGTATGGTGACCAAATTAAAGAACATGCGATTTTCAAAGAGATTGGATGGACCAGTAGAAGGGGAACGAGCTTGAGGACATGAAGGGATCAATTGCTTCATATGGACCTTGCTGGTGGGGACAAGTTAGAGAAGGTGCGATCATCGAAGAGTTCGGATGTACAAAGTAAATGACGAGCAATCTACGGCGAACCTCTACAATCCTAGAGACATGACGTAGACTCTTTATCGATTTGATTTGAAATAAAATTGGTATTTGACCACTAATTTCAGGTGATGGAATGCACAAAAAAAATACTGTGGAAGATAAGATTAATTACCATATTTTAGTGTGCAATAGAAAAATGGCCTGCCGTTGCAAAAACGGGACTAACCAATTATGGGGAATTGTCTCTGTGGAGTTGCAGAGTGACGTTTTGCAACTGCAGACAATAGAAGCAACAACTACTCATGGGATTTTTATCTCAAAAGGTCATTTGAAGTCTAGCTAAATGACAATAAATTCAACCCAAGTGCAGTAGCTGAGGTGGGGAAAAGGAACAAAGACTAGTCTAGGCTCTAAGCTCCATTCTTCGTGTTATTCGCGTGTGTAGGAGCTCCGTATATATGTGATACTTTGTAGAAGTCCGAGTGTCTGTAATCAGACAAGAGAATGTTGTGTGTAGTAAGAATTGCTTGAATATGAAGAAGCAGAGCAACGCATATAAAGAAGAATTTTCTGGCACCGTAACATCTCAATGATTACATGTTAATCCAACGTCAACTTGGATTGTTAGAGCTATGAAAGTAGAGTAGGCGAAATGAATAGGCGGGACCACTATAAATATACGTTGCATTTTCTTCTATCTCTTAAAGTCCTTTCTATTCTGCGAATAGAATATAACTGTTTTTGTACACTCACGATCGGCGAAAAATGTTAACAGTATCGTTTGTGTCTAATCCATTTATCAGAGAATAGTTCAAAAATGACCCGAGAATAATCTCAAAATTTAGGTTCCCGCATAAAAGTTGATGCTGGAGTCATGAGTAAACAACGGAGATGTCTAGGAATGGTGGCTTCTCCCGATTGACTGTAAGATGCAACAGTCACGATCGAATTTATGGACCAAAGCAGCATACATACGACATGTTTATAGATTGAAATTTCTACCTCTAAGGTGTCGAATCAGTTTAACGAGTGTTTTAAAGAACTTTCAATTTTAGCTATTGCTTGCATATTCCTACATAGAACCCATTATTTTTTTAGGATCCCGTTAACAAGTGCTTCAAAGAACTTTCAATTTTAGCTATTGATTGCATCGAACCCGTTATTTTTTTATGATCCCGCTAGCGAGTTTTCCCGAAATATGCACGAAATATATTTAATTTGGAATACTACCATTTTCAAAGTATTAGTCAATAGGTGTACATTTGAAACTGTAAATATTTTTTAGAGTTAATACCATGAAAAATATTAAATTAGTACACCTGTGACAAATTTACTGCAAACTAGTTTTTTGATCACTAAAAATCCAAAATTGGTCACCTGTGATAAATTTATCCTAAGTTGATTTTTTAACCATCAAAAACTCCAAACTGATATATTTGTGACGAATTTATTCTCAAATTGAATTAATATTATGAAAAACCACATAATAGTTTACATATGACAAACAAAGGGTAAAATTCTAAATCGGTACACCCGTCAATTGTCACGTATTCTCCAACTTATAAATTTGATGGTAAAATTTAATAATTGTCACACTTATATCGATTTAGGGTTTTTTTGTTGTATTAATCCTTTGTGAAATTCCTTAATTAAGGAGTGCCCTGGAAACGAGGGCCGGACATCATTGTAATAAAATATTCTAACCAATAAAAATTAACTGATGTTTCCTATTCTCCGATAAGATATCAACACTCTGATATTATAATTTAATGACCCCACTTACTGTGGATTATCTCAGTGCTTGGGAACGTTCCTCGTCCATCTCCTGAATTAATTATTTGAACTTCGGTCGAAACTAGGGTTTCCTTTATCAAATCATCACCATCATCTGCTGCGTAACAGGTCCTACCACGGGCACAATTTGTCAACTTTCTTGATCAGTGTTGTCCCATCACGGGACGGAGGGAATGAAAAAGACGAGAAAAGGAATCACGATGGGCTTGAAATAATTGCCCAAAAAAGAACAATTTCTTATAACTCTATAGATGTTTTCTTTTTCAGAATTTTGAGAGCACGAGTGCAGAGGACTTACTATTTGGAAGCCCACAAGACATTGTATAAACAACTGGTCAAATTTAGACGTTTGATCTATGTAGGTGACTTGATTCAGGGTAATGTGTATGCAGTTGATGGAATTTGAGTAGATGATTTTTAGTTCCTTAGTTGGAAATCCTTGACACTTCAACTAGTTGTGCTAAAAAAAAAATCTAATTGTGTCACCCTAGAAAAATCATATTTTGTTACTAACTATCACATGTAGAGGGAAAAAGATTTCCACGTAAAAACACAAGTAAAGGAAACTAGAAATTGTAATTTCCTTCATGAATATTGACAATGGCCGCCATAAATTCCTAATTACGAAATTTTTACACCTCTTAAGGTGCCGACCCTTTACATGTTATATGTAATCAAATAATTTGAAAATTGAACGACTTCATGCATAAATACGATTAGCCAAAAATTCGAAGCCACTACATCAACATCATTTTTCATATGCTTTATAGTTGGAAGTATCCGCAGAACATCAACAATATAAATGATTCATAGAAGTCATGCACACAATTTTTTTTTTGGTCAAGCATGCACACAATTGATGGGTCTCCATTAGTATCCCTAAGCTACCCTCTCTTTTCATTTAAAACATTTTCCTTCCTCAAACGCCGAATTGGACCCACGAATTCCCTTGCATCTGCTGATTCACAGCAGTCATGCACCCGTTTTACAAGGTTGAGAATGAATCGACTTTTGATGCATGCATAGAATCCCACAGACAGCGCGAAATGATTGGGCCGGAAGGGACTTTCATGTCCGATGCGCAGACACAAGTGTTGGAAATATGAGATAAATTGATGGGTGTATGAATGAGAAATTGATGCTCAAAGAAGACCGTTGAGTTGGAAGTGAGAAGTGAAAAAATACTAATCCTACGTTAGAAAAGAAAGAAGGTTATGGAGTGTTTTATATACAATTACACTCATTTGAAGTGGTAACTATCATAACACAAATACTATACCTCGCGCGCAAGCACAGGGGGTGCAAATCCGATGCACGACAAGCTGAAACTTCCGGCCTACACGATTGCAGGACCGAAAAGTGGACCTCACAATAGATCTAATCAGCCATTATTATTCCCCGAAATGCTCTCCTCTCTATTCAGGTCACGTTCACGAAACTTCAATCGCGTACCAGAGAATTAAATGAAACTACATCCAAAAGTACAATCACGACTGCACCGGGAAATTTTGGATTTCTTCGATTAGGTGGTATTTTCAATCGGTCGTACGTCGCAAGTTACCAGTTTCACCAACACCCGCGTTGCTCATAATTTTTTTAAAAGAAGAGGTACAACAGATATAACTGCACTTTTGTCATAAAAATCATGGGAGTAACGACGAGAAGTTGATGCACCTCGATGGCTACACCACAACGTACCCTCGTGATACCGAACAAACATTCTTTACCAGAAAATCTCGGGACCGGGTCCGACACCGACAAGTTAGACGTGGCCTAAACAAGTGGAAAAAAATGGCGTCACACGCTCTGGTCGACTGTGTCGTGCGCGAGAGCGAGACGAGACGCAAAGGAGAGAAGTTTCTTGAAAGGGGAAAGAACAATCCTTGACCCTCGTTCTCCTGGTGGATCACCACCACTCACCCAGTTACAAGAAACTTGACGGATCCATCTCTCTGTCTCCCTCGCTCTCGTTCATCTACGTCTTTTCGTTGAAATTGGAGCAACCCCTGTTCCTTAATCCTTCCCTGCGCTCCTCCCTCTCGGATTCCGTGAAGACCCAAATGCGTCTTTGACCAGTTCTTGGCCCAAAGCACTTCAGCCGTGTAAGTATGTTCAGTGTCGTGTTGGGTTGTTGTCCAACTGATCTCGAGTGATTCATCCTACCCTTTTCTTGTGCTAATTTGAGGTCTTTCGGATCAGGCTTCATCTTACTTGGACTTGGGAGACGTGAGTCCTCCTATAACCTTTGCCTTACTCGCGTGATTAGTGTAGTAATTTGATGTTAGCTTCTCGAGGCGTCGTCAGGGTACTGCATTGGTCACTGTTATTGGTTTGTTCTGTAGTTTCTGATTTGTTGGTGTTCCGTGCTTGATCGGGAATGTCTAGAGTTCGTCGATCTATTCATCCGGGGTAACGTCTTTGACTATTGACTGACAGTTGCTAAACTTTGGAAATACTAGCGGTCAGATTTCTATTTTGGCAATCTTGGTGGTTGAAGTGTTGATAGAGATATTAATTTGATACGAAGGTTGATAAATCCAACCACGAGGGACTTGGAATAGGGAAGTTCCAAAGGATGGAACACTGGCTTATGCGTGCCTCTATCTGATTTCGAACTTGGAATAGGGAAGCTCCAAAGGATGGAGCACTGGCTTATGCGTGCCTCTATCTGATTTCGACATGGTTGTCGTGTGATTTTGGGCTTTGTTGAGCCACAACGAACTTTTCTTGTACTTTTTCAAGATGATAGCCAAGGTCAAGAAATCGATCGTTGAAATAGGATTAACCGGTCTGGGAATTTCTTCTAGTATCTGCTTATTCTGAATTTGACATTCATATGCTTTTTAGCCGGGGAGTTCTCAGTCATGTTGTTTTTTTTTTTTCCTATTTGATCATCTGAGTGAAGTAATGTCTCATTTCTGACTTACAGACAGAAATGGGGATATATCTGAGCACTCCAAAAACTGAAAAGTTCTCAGAAGATGGTGAGAATGATCGAGTTAGATATGGCCTATCATCTATGCAAGGTTGGCGTGCGACGATGGAGGACGCTGTGAGTAGCTTAGTTGAAGCTTTGCTGCTGTCACTCTGTGCTAGTATGGCATGTAATCAAAAGTCTGTTTTCTTTGCAGCATGCTGCCTATCCTGACCTGGATGCTTCCACCTCATTCTTTGGTGTTTATGATGGCCATGGAGGTATTACCAACAATATTTTTCGATGCCAAATATCTTTTATCTTAAAGAATCAAAGTTAGCCAAGACAGACCTGCTCCTCTGTTCCATATTCAAGTCAGAGGTCCATCTGGTTATTGATGTTTAGTGATTCTTTGTCTATTGAATTGCCATCGATGTGCCATCTCATGAATTAATGCAAGTGCTTTTTGCTGCATCGGAGAGTTTTGATTATTGATAAGCTAGTGGGTCATGAGCATGTTGATCCTGTGGCAGATCTCTCAGAGACTCCTAATCAATTATCAATAGCAATGCAGTTGCCTTCTTCTGATGTTAATTACATCTCTACTTACTGTTCCATGGCCACTTTTAGTTATTCACATCATATGTGTGGAGTGCAAGTACCAGGTTGGTGTTTAATGGAGGCATCTTTAGCTTTCTGCACCTGTCAATCTAATCAGCAGTTTTACTTGTACTGCTTGGCCTGAAAAAAGGTCATTAAAATTCCTATATAGGACATGGGCATATCCATCTTAACTTACATGATGCATCAAATTGTCAAATCATCGTATGGCTAATGCGAAATGCATATGGCTTTAAAATAAGTTGATTGAGGTTCCAATAGTGTTGTACAGAAGATGTACTCCATTTCACAATTTGAAATCTTTGTGCGATTGATATGGTTTTCATAATGATAAAGACTTTCGTGAATGATGAACTACTGCATTTATTTATATTGTTTTCGGATTGTTGCCAGAAATTACAGAAGGTAAACCCCTGCATATATAATGATACAAGACACTATTTAAAACCTAGCAGTGTTATCACATGCCACAAAGTATTGGTCAATCAAATTCTGGACTTGTTAGAGTGAGCTTTTGGGAAGCCTCATTGGTCAGCTTCAGCTTCTCGCTGAAGACTTCATGTAGTTATAAAGTTATAGGATTTCTGAAGATGGAAAATGAAGGCATGAAATGCTTTCATCAACGGCTCAATCTATCAGATTCAAACACTTGTTCACAGGTTCAGTTGATTATGTCAGATTTTTTTTGCATTCAATTTGTATAACATCTTTGTTCACTAATTATTTTGCATCTGCATGAGGGCTTTTGGGAGAAAAAGAAACCTATTAAATCAAATTGGTCCGAACCAAACTAAACCAAGTTGGCAGTTTTGGTCTGTCAATTTGTTCGTTTGTTTCGGTTTGGAGTTCTTACTGAGTCATTGGTTCATATTTAGTTTATCCATTTGAAATAATTTATAAGCCCAATCAAACTAGCTCTATATATAGTAATGAATATTTTCTGAGCAAAAAAAACGTAATGAATATTTTTATTAGTCATCATACAATGGGAATGTTCGGCCTCTAACACTTGATGGGAGATTACTGTGGTTATTTGATCTTATTGTTTGCGTACTGTATTCTTTCGTTCAAAGCCCTGACAATTCATAAATTTTAGGCTCTTTTTTTTTTCGATATTTATGAAGAGAGTCACAAGTCTTTGCCGTGCCGTTTTGTATCTGATGTTGGGGATAAAAAGTCATTAGCCAATGTTGTTGTCCTTATGAAATTCCCGGCTCTGCTTTTAATAACTGAAAACCAAACTGAATAAAATCGGGACCCAATTTATCACATTGGTTGCAAATTTTCGAACAATAGTTGTTGGTTGAGTTGTAAATATACTCTAAAATGAACAGCTAATCCAAACTGCACCTTCTAGCCGTTTCCTACTAAGTGAGGTCAGCTATATGGGTTCCCTTATCCATTTGCTGTCTGTCCTCTATTCTGAACACCTCTATTTTAAATCCCAACAAATAAATTGACTGGACCGAATTTCGAAAATGTAGATCTTAAGAAAATAGCCTGCATATCCCAACAAAACTGTCAGCTATAGTGGAGTTCAGATTTTATGTATTATGTTTGTTCTTTTCGGGGAAGGGAATAATCCAGGTAAAGTTTTGTGCTTGATTTGGTGTTCTTTGAAAGGGCCAAATCTTCATATCTAACATTACTGGTCTTGTATTTCTGCCATTTCTGTCTGATATGCTAAATTCTAGGTGTATATGGTCTAAAGCTAAATGCTTAAGATTAATTTTGCTGCTTGACGTCAGATAGTTGTGGTGACATGTACTCTTTCTTGCAGGGAAAGTGGTCGCAAAGTTCTGTGCCAACTATCTTCACCAGCAGGTCCTCAATAATGAGGCATATGCAGCCGGAGAAATAGGAATATCCCTTCAGAAAGCTTTTCTCCGGTGATTTCCTTCAGTCATGAATCTTCTGTTCCTCTTACATTTTCTCTTTGGGGAAACCATCTTCCTAAACATGTATTCACGATGATAAATTAGCTTTGAAGAAGTTTTGGTAGCCACTCAGTTTCTGTTTGTGTAAGGATTACTTGTCATATATGGTTGCCTGTAATCATGAAGTGGAATAGAACCAAAGTGCACGCAGTATGTGCTTATCTCAGCAGGTGCTGTTGCTCTCTGGAGTAAGATATCATAAGTAGAACCTGGCTGCTGAAACTCAAACTTCATCTAGGTTCTTAGCTCATTAGATAAGTACTATAAAACAGGAGAATCTATTTTGAGATCTAAAACTCATTAATTTCTGAGTAGGATTTTCTGAAACTTTAATCATATCTAGCAGCTACTGACATGCTGTCCTTTCTTCTCTGTTGCAAATGGTGTTATGTTGTTGCAGAATGGATGAAATGATGCGAGGTCAAAGGGGTTGGAGGGAATTAGCTGCTTTGGGAGATAAAATCAACAGATTTACAGGAATGATAGAGGGACTTATATGGTCTCCAAGGGGTGCAGATAGCAATGGCAAGAATGATGATTGGGCTTTTGAGGAGGTATGTGTCAGAAGCAACGGGATCAGTTTTGCTCATTTTCAGTACTTGCCATTTGCACTAAATGTTAGATCTCACTATAAATTTTTGTTGCATTCGGCAAAAACGAATAGAAAATAAAAACAGTTTATGCTTGTTTTGATGTGGTCGCTATTACCTGTCATTTTTTGTTTCATTATTTATGTTTTGTCCTTGAGTAATCTACAGGGCCCTCATTCTGATTTTGCTGGCCCTACTGCGGGGTGCACAGCCTGTGTTGCCGTTATCCGAAATAACAAACTAGTTGTTGCCAATGCTGGTGATTCTCGATGTGTCCTGTCTAGAAAGGGTCAGGTAATTTTTTATCATTCAATCTCATTGGACACGTTCACTGCAATATATTCATTTTTACTTTGCTATTTGAGCACTATTATGTTTTCAAATATAATGATTGTATAGGCCATTGTCTAGCTATATACATGAGAAGATCATTTGATTTAAGGTCAATCCTCTCATCCTCATCAAGGTGGTCAGTTGATCTCCATCCAAACCTTCCTCCTATAATTACTCTTCCACCTAAAAATGACAATCGTAACTCCAAAACAAATACCGAACCACCAAATAACCCTTTACTTGCTAATATTAGTGGACTTGATAATAGAACCAGCATTTCTCGGCCAGTTTACCAACAAGACCAACCTGAACCATCTACTGAAAACCCAGATTCTTCTCATCATTCGCCTACTTACTCCCAATTTATGCAAAGAGTGGCCTGAGCAACCAAATTAATTGTTCCTAGTTGGTCACCGTCTTGCTTGTAACAGGCATACAATCTGTCTAGAGACCACAAACCTGAATTGGAGGCTGAAAAGGAGAGGATTCTAAAAGCTGGAGGTTTTATCCATGCTGGACGAGTGAATGGAAGCTTAAATCTTGCAAGAGCTATAGGTATCTGACCTTTCACGATTAGGTTTTGTTGGGATTTCAACCTCAATCTGATCGTCTTTGCATACTTCTGCTTGATATTGGAAAGGAAGTTTCTGAACTTATTTGCCATTGATGCCGATGTTTCTATAACTGAGCCTGACTGGCCGGATCAAGCAGTTGATCTTGGTATGATTCATGTTCCAGTCCAGTTTGGACCATCTAATGCGGTGGGAAAAACTGGACTAAACCTTTGATCATATGGTTCAGCTGGTTGAATTGAATAGGAGCAGATTCGGTCCAAACTGGTAACGAGGGCAAAATTTATAAAATGTGGTGGTGGAGAGTTGACCAAGGGAGCAATTTTTAACTACCTCGGTTAGCCCTTTTCCATTTAGCCACAAGCTATCTTTATAGTAGCAGTGACAAAACGAAATTATTGCTGTCTTATACAAGGCCAGCGCAATGAATTTATTGCTATCTTGATGCTCCAGGCATTGTGTAGGCTGTTCCCTTTGACTCCTAACTGTGCATTGGGAGGCTTCAATCCTTCAACCACTAGGCCAACAGTAATTATTCCAATGATAAGCTAGCAGGTCGACCAGTTTGAACGCCTGAACCAATAGGTCTTCTGATTGGTTCTCTCCCATGTGGTTTTGTAAACAATGCTTTTCATAATGCCTTCTTTATTTTATATAGCATCTCTAAGTACATGTTTCTTTTTTACCTCTATACTGTCAACGGGTAATTGCTTTCACTTGCTTGCTGCAGGTGACGTGGAATTTAAGCAAAATAAATTTCTGCCTGCTGAAAAGCAAATTGTAACTGCAAATCCAGATCTAAGTACTGTACGTGCATCTTTTAAGCAGCTACTCTCTTTTGGCTACAAATTTTACGGGATGATATGTTAACTGCCTTCCAGCTGACAATTTCTCATCTTTTTTCTCCTCTTGCACGAGGTATGGCTATTTGAGACAGATTTTAGGTGTAGGATGTTAAATATTCAAATAATCTGACTCACATCTATTGGGGCATTTTTGTCGATGTTCTTGCTTTTTCTGGGCATGCTTGTCTGTGTATCATTTAGACTATAAATAAATATGCATTCGACTTAAAAACTTCTCTTTCTCTTTCTATTTGTCTAATTATCCCTTTTAACTATTCTATGATAGGTTGACCTTTGCGAGGATGATGATTTTATCGTGCTAGCATGTGATGGCATCTGGTATGCATCTTATGACACTATGACGCTTACCAATTTCAATATAACAAATAAGAATTAACTTGAGTTTGATGCCGAAAGAAAGTTTGTGCTCTGCACTCACAGTGGAATATAAATTAGAGCCAATGCGAGTATCTTCCATGTGTGCACCCTCATGCGCACCCGTGAGTGTTGTTTTGAAAGATCTCATTGCACCTCGTTTTGAGATGTACCAGAAAGATGACATGTTAGCCTACAGTTCTAAAATAGTCCTCCGACAATTTTGAATTTGTAGCTGGAGTTTACTTGGCATCACCATAATCAACTTCTTAATAGGCACTGTTTGAAATGATATGTAGGCCATCATTCTCTTTCAGAGTTTCGCTTTACCTTGTCTTGTAGATCTTATAAATAAGCAGTGTTCTTTCT
The DNA here is from genome assembly GCA_031216405.1 of Syzygium malaccense. Taxonomy (NCBI): domain Eukaryota; kingdom Viridiplantae; phylum Streptophyta; class Magnoliopsida; order Myrtales; family Myrtaceae; genus Syzygium; species Syzygium malaccense. The sequence goes on along the minus strand of CM062255.1, from coordinate 14,828,552 downwards.
TCCATTTTGAATCATTGAGTCTAATCCTATGTTATGCATGGAGATTGTTTTGTCTATGGAAACTATTATTTTATTCTCTTTTTGTGGAGTTTTCTTCTCAATTTTTCGACATTAGTAAATATTTTACAGTAATCTATACAACATTTTTCTTGGACAATGTTGCCCTGTCAATTTGTCTTCCCATTGTCTCCCCATTTTCCTTACTTGTGGGGTTGTCCTAATGATGTTCTATTTGCAATCTGTGCATTTAGGGATTGCATGTCCAGCCAGCAGCTAGTGGATGTCGTGCATGAGCAGTTAATTTCTGTAAGTGGACTAGACCTCGTGGAATTCTGGTTTCTTAATCTGAGGGCTTGTGTAGAGTGACTTCTAATTTTAACCTTTGACTAGTGAGTAGTGTGGAACTTGGATCAACTTTTACATAACCTGAAACACTTGAAAAGAAATTGATGGTTAACATTGTGCACTGTGCAGGAAACGAATCTCTCTACTGTGTGCGGGAGAGTTCTTGATCGATGTTTAGCACCATCTACTGCCAATGGCGAGGGATGTGACAATATGACGATGATATTAGTGCAATTCAAGAAACCGACCCCAAGAATTACTGAATCGATTGAAGAGCTATCTTTGCCTTCTCAGTCTGCCAACAGTGCCCTGAATCCAGGGGATAATGAACTAAAACCAGATGAAGTCGAATCGAAATAGTACTTACGTGTAAGATTTTTTATTCCACTGATCATAAGGACCTGATTTCCTGGAAATGTTCAGCTGATTTCCTGGAAATGTTCAGTTTAATCTGCCATTGTATATAACATGCCATTGTATATGATCAATCGATTGATGAATCCATGGCTGCTTGTTTAGCTTTGTGGCAATGCTATAAAAGATAAATCATTCGCATAAATATTAAACTCTCTTCTGAGCTAGGATAAGATCTCGATAGTTGAATCTCTTTCTGGTTGAAGGAATATACATTCTTCAAATCGAACTCAGAGCTTTCCCATTTTCTCGGAGCTCTGTGCTGATTTTCGAGTCAAACCTAGTGTGATTCCGAGATTACGCTTCTCTTGCGGTCGACCGTTTACCAGAGCCCCTCATTACTGGGTGCTAAGGGAAGGAAGTAAACACCAGCGATGGGGAAACTATTGAAAGAGTCTTGATTGTGGACAATGGATGTCCTTTGGCCGTCATGCTGTTCAAGAACGAACTCATCCGAAAGACCAAAGAGCAGCAGGCGACGAGGGAGAGTACATCTAAACCAGTCTACGCTGCTGCCGGTCGAGAAGGCTATGGGGCGTAATCTTGGGTAGGTTTAATCTGTCGTGAGTCCGTCTCAACAACATGCTCTTAAACTGTTCCTAACATATCAAAGTATGGAGGAACCCACAATCAGATGCTTTTACAGTAAAATCAATAGTAGATCATAACACACAGGAAAACCGCTAAACAATGGTGCTTGAAAGTAACTTGGATTTCCATTTTTCAGGATTCTGATGGAAATTGCACAAATAAACTTGTGTTCTTAAAAAGAAAGGGCAGTTGATATGGCAAATTAAGTGAAAGTTTCAGGGTCAGATAAAATCCTAAACCACACCAAGCTGTTATAAGGTTTTTATAAAAAAGACTCCAAAATCTTACCTTCTAAATAAAACCCAAAACAGAACCTGAGTAAACCTGCTCCATCCCTAGCTGTCAGATGGCTTTCCTGGATCAATTACTTACTGGTTGCTTACTTCGCGCTTGTGCGAGCATGTCTATATTCATATTTTTGAGTCGTTAGGTAACCCGTTAATATGAGATGTGATGTAAGAGAAAAAGATGAGATTTCGCACTAAGTTATTGTATCTTTTTGCAAAAGCGTCTCATACTTTATGGAGGCCTAAGATTCATACGTGGAATAAAGGAACGCCATAATGTTAAGTTTACTGAGCACACAAAATATTAGTGTAAATGATCTTTCTAGTGTATTTTTTTTAACTAAATTGCGGTGTGAACTTTTTTTGTTTAAATAATTTGTTGCAGATCTGACCATGGCACTCACCAAAGTTTTAAAGTCAATGAAAATATTTATTTATGTTAAACATGCATAAGCGAAATGTTCAATAAATATTCAACATTATCTTCTTCGTCATGTCAAACGATCAGATCACAATGCATTGGCACTTTGAATTAGTATTTTGTACATTATTTTTTTTTCATCCGCATCATCTTTAATATGAGGAGTTGTAAATTGAGAATTTATCTAGATACTCAGCTCAATTGCAGTACAGGTGGCTTGAACAAAAAAAAAATTATAAAACCTGTGTAACACCTCAAAGTCCCATACCGGATGAAAGAGATCATGCCGGGTGATTCGTAAATAAGATCTATCCCAAATGGTTCACCACTTTGTGGTTTATATTGGAGTAGTCCTTTTGAGACCTTAACTCATGTCGACCGGGTCGATTTGGTATAGATTATATCAATTCAAGATCCCTTCCAGCATGATTTGAGGACGAACAAGTCGCTCAGGCGATTCTCGAGAGCTTTAGCAGGGTTGAAGGCGATCACCGGACAAAATGGCTCGCGACAGACTCATGGGAAGACCCACACCTAAATTGTCAACACTTTGTGTGGTTATATACCATTCCTTTTGGCCCATTTGACGTCGTTACAAATTGTATGCCATATTGGCACGAATTTGCTTCGTGTTCTTCCTCTTTGCCTTCCACACCCTCTTGCCCATGTTCTGCAGTCGAAGTCCTATAAGGACATTTAGATGCAATCTGCTTTTTGGCATGACACGTGAAGCATTTGGCATTAGAACCCTCAGGAGGAACATTAGAGGATTTATGGTGATTCTTCCCAGGAGCATTGGATTGAGTATTCCATGTAGTTCCTGAAAAAGGAAACGGGCTTGGACTGTAGTGTATTGCTACTTAGGGAAGTTTGATGCCTATTGGATGCAGTCCTGTAGTAGTACCCATCTGGTAAGCTTCCTCCAAAGTCTGCGGAGAAAGCAGCTTAACTTCATGCTTAATGTCAGCGTTGAGACCCTTGATAAACCTAGTCAGAGTTGCCATAGGTTCCTCTTGCAAATTGCAATGCATTAGCGTAATTCATCGAACCTATTCATGTAATCGGTGGATCTTTCAGAAAATGAGTTCATATTCGAAGATTGCGATGTAATTGTTTGATCTTATCGGAGATCTTCTATAATTTCACACCGAAGAAGATCGTTTCCCTTCCCTTTTTTCGGTGAGGGGCAAGGAGATTGATCGAGAAAGATCTCTCACACCCCTAAGTATTCTCTACCTACTCACCTGCCTCTACCGTACTCCAGCTTGGTAGTTTTGTACTTACACTTTCTACCCCACAGGGATTTCTCCTAGACACTAGGAGACAATTTTTTGAGATTCCAAGTTCAATCCAGTAACTGTCTTCCATTGTTGACAGGAAAGCATTTCTCTTTCGGCTTCTGTTTTCTCTCAGCCCCAGTAGCAACGAGTTCCTCACTCACATGCTTTAGGTTCATTTGAGTGAACGTCAATAATGGTTGGCCGAGCCTACAGTTTTCAACTTCGCATGACGAATCGTCTGGCTATCAGACATATCCTACCGCTCAAAGCAATCCTCTAGATCAGCTAACCAATCAAGGAATGCATATGGTTCAGCTCCGCCATCAAAACTGTCTCCCTGAATCTTAACCTTCTTGGTTATATGCCCATCAAGATCCGACCGGTACCTCTTCTCTCTCTCTTTCCCTCTCTGAACAACTGCACATGCTCCTCTCTTATCCCTCTCTCGGTCAAATTCTACACGCCTGAAATTCTTATTCTGAGGACTCTATTGTCTGAGAAAGTCATCTCCGTGATCCTCGTGCCAAATCTTAACAACCCCCATACACTCCTAGTGTTAGGTTCACGCAGTGCTACATTTCTATGGACTTCCCTAACAACATTTCTCCTAGAGGAACACCCAAAATTCTTGGACCTGACTCGATTGAGAGGTGTTTGCAGGTGCTTGACTAGGACTAGAAGCTTCTGCGTTTTGGGTGTTCATTCTCGACTCGACAGATTGTTTACCCATGCTAACCGACATCTATGTCACTAAGGTAGTGATATATGCTAAGAGACATGTATTAAAGGTATCAAACCATACATCAACCTTCTTCTAAAGTGTATTTATTGCACATTCAAGTGTACTGTGTCTCAGTACTAGTTTTTTATACTCTTCCATACGAATGGCGAGAAAATATTGGATACTTGATTAGTGCCAAGTAGGATATATTTTGTATCCATTGACTCACAGTGGGTCCCACTCAAAAACTTCTCCTTTTTCTGCTCTCTCTCTCTCTCTCTCTCTCTCTCTCTCTCTCTCTCTCTCTCTCTCTCTCTGCTTTCTTTTTCTTTCTTCGGCAATTAATCACCCTCAACTGTGCTCGATCGATCTTGCCCTCAAACAATCACCCTCGCCACCGCGCGATATGGAGACTGTTAGTGTCCTATGTAGACCATTGTTTACTTCTTTCACCTTCAATGCCATAAGCACTACCCAAAAGCCACCTGGTCCAAGGAAACACTCACTCTTTAACTTTATTAATTACAGGAAATTCAGAACCTCTTCTGTCCGAGTTTCTTCTACGAACTCCTCTAGACAAAGAAAGTCCCGATTTTGGGTTTTGGGTCTTCGACACCTGTTGCTGTTAATGGCATCCATTGAGCAATTTTTGCTCAAGTGACAGCAATTCTATAGGTTCTACTCGTTGAAGATAGAAGAAGAAGAAAGAGAGTGTGAAGAGAGAATGAGTGGGTGTGAGAGAGTAAAAAAAAAAAGGAGAAAAGGGCACTAGAAGTACTATAATTTTTGTATGTCACTCACTTTAATGTCAAAACTATTCATCGGATCACTTAAGTGCTAAATTTAAAAAAAACAATCACTTAAGTGGTTTCGGTGACAAATTCTGGCAAAAATTTCTACATTGCTATTTTAATAAAATGTTAAGTAGACATGGCTTTTTTTTATTAAAAAAAAAAGGCAAGTCCAAAGTAGACGATTAAGTGGCCATTTCATACCCAAATTTCTCCTCTTTTTCAAATCCTAAGGATGCTTGCCGATTTGTCCCAAAATTTACCTTTCCATGAAACCCTAATTCAAGCGTACGATTTTCAAGCAAAATTAAGAGCTGAATCTTGCAATTGAGAGGAGAATAAGTAGAAGCGGCTCAACCACAACACAGCAGAGCTCATGCACTGCTCACAGAACTCAAATGCTGAGATTAACCAAAACAAAAAAAACGAACTAAATATCTCTAGGATAAACAAAAATCAAGGAAACTACTAAAACAACACTTAATCTAATTTTATTTAATTTTCTAACCTAATGAAATAGACCGAATTGCCCAATGATAAGAGAAAATTATTGAGAATTCAAAGTTTAGGATAACAACCTCTCCGTGGATCAGTTGATCCTCGCTATGCGGCGGACAAATCCCACAGGCGGCTGAAACAAGCGAAACTTGGGTGAGGATTCTTTTTTGTTTTTAAGAAAAGAAGGTACGCTGAAAGGAAATACACCAAAAAGATAAAAAAGAAAAAGCGGTTGATATCGAATTGGGTTTGGTCCGACTGTGGGTTGGGAAAACCTAGATGTTGTTTCGGATGGTGGTAGTTCGTGTCTCCGGCAAGTTGCAGCAGCGGTGTCTAGACCAAGCGAACGGGTATGGCGCAGCGAGCTTGAGGTCTTCTCGCATTGTCTTACAACTTGCTTAGTTGGCGTCGATCCTGGATTCTGGTTGCAGATTCGGCCTGCAGAACAAGCTCATTTCCTAACGATGATGGGATCTGATTGCGTGTTTGTTGGAAGCTCAGGTAGTGGTGTTCAGTGAGAAAATGGCGGGCTGCGAATCGGGCCACTCGCCCGTCGACAACTAGCTCGCCTGGAATGAAGGGCCGTGAACTTCGCTTCCCCAATTTTCACGATCTGAATCCCAGTTCACCATCTGCTTTTTGTTTTTTCAAGCTCTCAATCACACTGCTGAATTTGTTGCAATTGTGAGATCGAATGGTTGACGAAGTTAGAATTACTTAGATTAGTATTTCAGGACTTTTGCTTCGATGGGAAGGGAAGAAGATAGCAATTGTGGAAAAGGAAGGAAAACAGAAAGTAAGCAAGGGGAGACAAAATCAGACAGAAGAATTCGGAGAGAAGCAGAGAAGAACTCAAGAAGTAGAAAATTCAAAATGAATGTATCTAATCCCAACAAACTATATAGAAAGAGTCGCAAAGCCAGAGACCCAAGTTCTAATAACTAAACAGTTCCCTAAATAAACCAGAAATTAGAAAGGAATCTCATAAGAAATAGGAAATAAATAAATAAAAATATCAAAATAAATAATTAAATCCATTCCCTTGACACCACATCACATAGAGTTCAGCTACTCGGGAACAATCTTCTTTTTTTTCTATTGGCTTCACTCCTCTCTTCTATACACGTGTGTGCATGGTGCTCACGGAGATCGAACTCTGGACCTGTTACTCTCTGGCCCCACCCCCTAATCCGTGTACCAGCAGGGCCACATGCCTATTGGCCAAGAACAATCTGACATGCTGATTTCTTATTCCTTAAGAAAGCTCCTGAAAGTTGTGTCAAGAAGAGTATATCCTTCTTCAACCCTGCAGTGCTCTTGAAACCTACAAGCTGTCGATACAATGCGACTCATATCATATCACTCTTGATGAATTGATAGCTCTGATAACCTTTTACTCATGATAGTTTTTCAGCAATATATACGTGCATCTGAAATAGGCCGTTGGGGTGGGGGGACTACATGACACCTTGCTCTTCCTGCCTTGGGCAAAGACTAAAGACGGATACCGAGAGGCTGATAGAAGAGGTCATGACTCTGAAATAGATCTCACAATGCCAACATGTGCATGGGATACATGAAATATGCTTTCACTATGCAAAAGATTTGAGAGTATATTAGTTTGCATTGTATGTGCCGTAACAGCTTGCTCTTGAAGTAACGCATGAAAGTTTCTGTCAACAGTTCGAAGAAGATCAAAAGAATGGCCAGAAGAATTTGATGGAGCTAACTAAAGATTGCACATACAGGAACCTCAATGCAAAGCTCGTTCTTGTACACCGAGCCAAAAGAATTATCTTCTGCAGAGGGGAAGAAGAGAATACTAAAACATTGTACCCTCTCGATCTTGCCATGAAACCTTCTTGACCTTTTTGTTACTCTTCAAGCTGCTCTCATATTTAACTTGTTCTCTCGGTCGCCGCTGATAGGCCTCTGCCATGCCTTCTGCCAACTTGTCTTCTTCAATTTCCCGTTCAAACATGGGAAGTGAATGCTCAGAAACTGCTTTCGAGGCACTATTGTTCCCCTCCTCAATGCCTGTATTTTCCACACCATGAACTTCCTTTGTTCGAGCACCACGAGATTGTAGCTCCATCAAGTACTGATACCTTCCTCTCAGGAAACTGTCAATCGGCAAAAAGTTAGGTGATTTATGTCATTTGATTTTGGACAAATAGAATGGACATCGATACTACACAAATTGACTAGAGGGGAACAAAAAAGGAACTCACTGAACTTCATCCAAAAGGGTTTGCTTCCTCTCTTTTGCTTCTTGCAACTTCTTCGTGTCAGAAGCAAATCCCTATCGACAGGTTAAAAAAAAGTCAATTGACCGAAAAAACACTCAAGTTTTCCAGGATGACCAGGTATCGCCAGGCAATGCAATGAAAACATTAACAGACTCGAAAAGGGTCTCTTACACTCCACGAGTTGATTACAATTAATCGAATAGAACTCTCAAGCCACACTCAAGCAAGTGGTTGAACATATTGAAGTATCAAACAAGAAAACACAATAGCATATTAGACTATAATTTCGAGTGAGATATCGTTTACTAGCTACGATGCAGGAACTCGGAATCTTTGTTTTTTGTGAATCTAGGGACAGCAACAATTGCAATAAAGATCATAATGCCAGGCGAATCCTAATTACCAACTCCTTATACTAACAATTTTTTTTTAAAACTTCAAATTCGCATCGCAAGATTATTGCAGCATTAAATTAAGAAAATAAAGCAGACACATAAATCAAATGTAAATGGCAGGAATCGACTAACCTTCTGCAAATCCAGATATTCTCGAAACAGATTCTCATATCTATGCTTAGCCCTAACTTCAGCACTAGCCGGGATGGATTCGCGAGAATTCTCCAAAACCCTTGTCATATTTCCTCCGTTCATGAAAGAATTCCACCAAAGAGAGAGATAAAAAGAGAAAAAGATCCCAACTTTCCGAGAGAGAGACGGCGCGAGTAAAAGAGTCGCAATCCCGAACCAATGACGATAATCAGAGTCCTAATAGGAGACGACAAACCAGGTGAATATAAAGAGCAAAGAAGGCGAAGAGCGCTCTACCTATGGGGAAAAAAACGAAAAAAATAGGCAAAAAGTATAATAAGGGAATAAAGATTGAACAGAGAATAGCCACGAAGCGATTAGAAAGAAAGAATATAATTATACGAAGGGAGAGAGAGAGTGTGTGTGTGTGTCTTGTTCGTCTGGGGAAGCAGAAGTTAAGAAGCCGAAAAAGCCCACGAGCAAAGACGACGCAGCGACATAGTAGACAGAAAAAAGGGAGGAAGACGACGAGGGCGACTCTCACGAAGAGGTTCTCTTCGGTGGCTTTCCATGTTTCCTACTTTGTTCTCCAGTTGACCTACTTCTGATCGACGAGCGAGAACGAGGGAGGGAGGGTTTTGTATTTGAATATTGCGTGTAATACGGGACTTTCCTGATTGATAAGAGTTCTTGAAGCAGTGCTGTTCTAATAGCGATCGCTCATGTTCTGTAAGAAAGTTCTCTAGCGCTTCTTAATCGTTCGCAAACACTTGCTCTTACATCGCCCATGTTTTGTAAGGACTTCCTTTAGATTGCTAGGCGCCACACTTCTTAATTTTTTCTTTGTAATTTTTTTATATTTCACTTGGTTATCTTGTCTTGGACTTGAACATGCCTTCGAAAATTCAAGAATCGTTCAAAAGGTGATGTGAGATAACCCTATATTTCATTAGGATTCAACATAGGAAACTGCCCCTTTTAATCGATGCAATATCCATTCTGCCTAAAAAAAATTCAATTACATTAGATAATGGGAAAATTTCGCCTTGATGCTCAATCAGATGATATCCACATTCAAAGGTTTCATTGTTGCATTCTCCACGTTCTTTAAAAAGGGTTGTCGAAACCACAAACCCTAGGAGAGATACAGAGACTTCAAGAAACTCACTGCGTCGTCAACATCAGCACTAAGGTAAAAGGCTTTTCCCTCTATATTTTTCACTCTGGGGTCGCACTCACGTATTGTTTCGTTCTTGATGAGGAATCATGTCGTTTCTCGTTAGCTTCTGCCTTCTGGACTTGTGCTGTGTTTTTGCTTGTTAATATGAGTCTTTTCGATTGGATGCACTTGCACTGTATAACGAGCCATGCCCGCAGAATTTCTTTTATCTCGCAAGCTTTCAGCGCATTGATCTTTCTGCTTTGATCTTGTCTTTGGTATCTTGTGATTATGTCCTTCAACGACTCATCTTATTCTGTTTTTGTCTCCTCTCATGTCTACGTTTAGGAGATGTATTCACTTAGTTTTTGTTTCTGTTTTGGTAGAAACAATTGAATTTTGTAGAAATATGCTAGTACATGTGTATGGTTTAGCAACTTAAATTGAAAAAAAAAAAGTTTACAAGTGCGTCAGTTTCACTTAAAACTTTGTGATAAACGAAAATATCTTTGAAAATCATTTTCAACGAAATTGGTTAGTTTTAATTTTTTTGGTGGTTTAGGAAAAGTGAGTTCCTTCTTGCTAGAAGGAGAAGTGATTTTCTTAGGTTTATTGTTTTCATTTGATGGAAAATGTTTTCTATGCGTCAATTAGTTTTTCGTCATTCAAACCCCAAAAAGAGCGTAGAATTTTCTATGGCCAAAACTCCTACAGCTGCCCACTATAAAAGCCAGTCATTCACTATTTGGTTCTCCCAATAGTATTTCTCACACCTTGCACACATAGCACAGCGGACACACTCCCCAAATAAGTGTTTTCAAAGGGCGATTCACCCCTTAATTTTTGCAAAACAACAACCGGAATAATAACAAACTAATAAGGAGAAATTAACAATAGAGATAACAAAAAGCCTGCATTTATTTAGATAGTCTTATACAAAGCAAATAAAAGCATGAGAGCACAAGACAAAAAGGATATGTTTTGAGATTAGTATGGATGAAGAGACTGGGGTAACAAGGTTAGGATACGATCCCCTAGGTGCGATATTGAGTTGGACACCTCCACAAGCTCGATTGCATCTAGCAACAGTTTGATAATCGAGAAGAGTAGTTGCAGTCGACGACTCAAAACAGTAAACTCAGTGGCAGGCATCCGTTAGTGTCCAAACTTATCTATAACCCTTTGAGTTGTATTCAAGCTATTGACGACAAACTTTTTCTAAAGAAAATAGCTTATCTTAAGCCCTCCATAGTCTGGACACATTCCCCAACATGTTTTGATCTCAGCAAGCATTTCTTTCAGTTAGAATTTGTTGAAGTAGGTGCAGTTTCTGCAATTTTAGCCTCTGACAATGGGAGCAACAAATCCATCATTCTGCATTTAAGATCCACCATCTTCAGGTTGCTTATGCAAATAATGGAAATCTTCTTGCAGCTTCATGATGAACTCAGCCCGATTCCCTTCAGAATCAGGCTTCTTAGTTTTTATGACGCCACCTTCTCTAGAAACACTCTTTCCCTTTCTCTTCCTTTCACTCTCTTCCTCCATCATCTGGCCATTTGTCTTCATTATCTGTTGCACTTCAATCCTTTTCTCCATGGTGTATCTTCATCTTCACTAACTATACCACATTTCCATCCTTGCCAAACCAACAAAGTTCAGTTAATTTTAGCTCCAACTTTTGAAAGAGTGCCTTGGCCAAAAAACCTCATCACCATTTGCATGTCAAGAACCCTAACACCACAAAATGTATCATCCTCGAGAAAAGAGAGCCATAGGCCAGGTTCCCGTATATCTCTCCTTTGCTTCCTGGACATGAGAGGTGACCCATCGAGGCAACATGCTATCAAGCTGCTTGTGCACAACCACAGTAATTAACAATCATTAGGCAACACCAAATCAGCCGATTGCGCCAGCCAGTATGTAGTATAGTACACCTTGTGCAAAACGCAGTATTTCAATAGAAAACACTACTGTTCAGATATCTACTCCTTGGTGTTTCGACAGAGCTCTATAAACTATCATCTTATCCACTTCTAATATCTTGCAAAACAACAACAGGCATATTACACTATTCTCCTGAATCCTTAGCTTTAATCTCTTATGTACCATCAAAACCTAATAATATGAGGACTATCTCTGTGTTGACACCTAAATTTTAGCCAAAGGTCTTTTTCATATATTTTGAAAAAATTGGAATATGTTGTCCTCCCAAAAAAAAAACATTATTTATTGAACATTACAATAAAGCATTTTATGAGATTATAGTAGAATTTTAATGTATGGGATTAGGGTCCTTCGATTATTGAAATGATGTCTTCTCATTTTATAAACATTAACATTTACTCTTTCTTTCATCACCAGGTTCGTCACTACAGCCCCTTCTTGCAGGTCGCCGATCTACACTCGCTCACGAGCTACACAAATGGCTACTAATGATGAGAACAAGAATCAAGTGAATGAGCTCCGCCAGCACATGAACCGTAGAACCAGATGACTGCACCTCCTCCTCCCCATGCTGAAACACTGATGCCAGAAGAGCCCCTTGGTGCCGACCCAAAAGGCAGAGTTGTTGCAACCCCTGAACCTTCTAGTTCCGCTGCCACAGGGGAATTATGTCCCATACTTGCGCAGATGACTGCACATCGCATTTGCCAAGCTCAAAGAAAAGTTCAAGATGCTGGAAGGTTTGGAGATATCCCAGGCAGACGGGGGCTTGACACACCATCTAAGCTTTGAAGTACCCGAAACATGCAATGTGCCAGACTTAGTAAAATATAAGGGTTTTGGATGTTCCAAAGCCCACATCCAGTGCTACATGCTCAGGATGGCTCATTATGCTGAAAACGTACCACTCATGATTCAGACTTTCCTAGACAGTCTAACTGGACCTACCCTCCTGTGGTACATAAAAATTAGGGCCAATCAGATGGAGACATGGGAAGAATTGTCCGAGGCCTTCATTCAGCAATATAAGTTCAACCTCAACTTTCCTCTCACTCAAGATGACCTATCACGTACCAAGAAGAAAAATAATGAGTCTTTTAAGGAGTATGTTCTAAGGTGGCACGGATTGGCAACTCAAGTTTGCCCCGCTCTAACTAAGCAAAGAGATGATTGAACGGTTTCTGAAGACCTTGCCCCAGGATTTCTACTCTAACATGATTGGGTTCGATGGTGATGCTTTCTCCAAGATGGTGCCTGTTGGCGAACGCATTGGAAACTGGATTCGTGACCAGAAATTATCACATACCAAGAAGAAACATAATGAGTCTTTTCGGGAGTATGCTCAAATGTGGCATGGACTCGCAATTCAAGTTTGCCCCGCTCTAACTGAAGGAGAGATGATTGAACGGTTTCTGAAGAGCTTGCCCTAGGATTTCTGCTCTTAATTATATGATTGGGTTCACCGGTGATGCTTTCTCCAAGCTGGTGCCTCTTAGCGAACGCATTGAAAGTTTCATTCGTGAGCTGGAATTGTCGGAGTTGTCTGAAAATAGCAAGATGGTTTTTGGAAAAAGAACCAAGACAAGTGGCAGGCCATGGTGGTAAACATTACCTCGAAGAGCTCGAGTACCACACGGGTGAAATTGGCCATTCATTCAATTGATGATTGCCTATCCCTGAAGTACATTATCCATATGTTGGACTTGACAAGGTCTAACCCAATTATGTGGTCTATCAAGTCTATTATTTAACATTTGACATGGGCCCAATTTAATTAAATATATTATGGGCCATATGTTTGTGAAATTTAATTAGGCATTTGGAACCCAAATCTTACACCTTTAATGGATGGTTGAGATTTGGCAACTCTAAGGTTGGTCTCATCACTCCCTCTGTACAAAGTCTCTCTTTGGTGGAGGATGTTGGCATCCAATTATAACACTTCCCTCATTTTCCACAAAATTATTGAGAGAAAAATACACACTCATTACAACCACTATAGAAGAGAATGGTTAAGATTCATACTTACAGGAAGACATCTTCTTTCTCATTGGATCAATAATGGCTTTTTTTTATTCGGATACGCTCTATATATATATATATATATATATCAATTTGATCTCATGTTTATGTATTGAAATATCTCATTATTCTAACATGTGGTATTAGAGCTTTGGTTTATTCAATGCATTAACATGGTTATAATGTGTATTATGATCTTTCAGCTCCTTTTATGATTGATTCATAGTATTTCGTTGATGATAGAATAAATATATGATGATATTCAATTTTTCGAATTTCTTATGCAAATAATGTATTTGACTCGGATGTTTTTGAATTTGTATTACAAAACGTTTGAAATTGATAGATACTATCGAAAATTCTGGTCATCGTTCTATGATCTAGCGATTGAATGGCCTAATTTTGCGTTGTTCCCTTCTCTTCAAGTCGCCACACATGTATTTTGAAAGCGAATATTGTTAATGGTGTGAATGTGTTGGCATCGTATGTGATTGTTTTCTCGGTACTTGCTTATATTCATTTGGCGATCGGGTTGTATTAAACTTTTCTCCAGTAACTCAGTACATTTAATCATGTCCCCTCCACTCAATTTCAATGACTAAAGCCCTAAAACACACACTCGCCTCCTTTCCCATAAACACAGTACAGTTATTCCCTTGAAAAACCTAAAACCCAACCCTCTTGCCTACACTACTCATTATGTTTCGATCTTCTTGAGCTATTGTTAGAGCAATACTATGCTCCATCTCTTGCAGTGAGTAATTGTACACGGAGCACCTAGGACTAGTGCACTCTTCAGGAAATATCATATGGCAAGAGTGGATGATACCAGCCTCCGCCTTGCGGCCCTCTGCAAAGGTTAGAAAATTTATGGTCAAATAGGAGGATCAAGGAAATAGATGATGTAATCCCAAAAGAAAATGTGATGGAAAGCAGATTAGCCTTAATCGGACAATTATATCAAAACCCTAAGGTGAATATACAGGCATTTCATAACACAATGAAAAGAGTGTGGAGAGTGGATAATGTAGATATCAATCTGCTCGCACTGAGTATGTTTGGTTTTCGTTTCTTCTCCGAAATGGATAGAGATATGGGCTTTGAACCTAGGCCCTTGGTCTTTTGCTAACCATCTCTTGCTATTAAAGCCTTGGGAGCATCATACCCCTGCTTGCTACATCGTTAACACATGCACATTTTAGGTCCAAATTCATGGACTTCCTATTGAATGGATTTTGGAGGGGGTTGTAGCTATAGTAGCAGGAGAAATTGGATGTGTGTGAAAAGTTAAAATTGAAGCCAAAGGATACACATCTTACAAATGGGAAAGGCGAGAGTTACAATGGACATTTTGGTCCCCTACAATTTAGTTCGATTTTTAGCAACATAGGAAAAAATCTTTGGTTGGATTTTAGGTATAAGAGATAACCACATTTTCGTTATTCATGTGGCAAGTTGGGGCATTATGCCCAGTATTGTGGTGAGATACCTTACAAGGAAAATCTATTTGAAAAAGTAAATACAATGTCCTTTGGCTCATGGCTAAAGGCGGAAGCAAATGAATCAAGCCCTTTTTATAGAAAAACTACGGAGGAGCTCATGGAGGAAGATGTAATCCCTGAAACACCAGTAAGGTCGGGGCAAATAGTGGTATATGAAAGTAATCCTGCCATTAAAGCAAACCAGACTAGCAGTAGGTTTGTTGAGAAAGGAAAAGATGTGCTAATTGAAGATAAAAATTGGGATAAGGCTGTTGTTTCAATCCCCAGTATGGTATCCTACAAGCCTGCAAACAATGTAACACCTCTAAGGAGGATAAGTTGAACAAGGGAACAGGCCTAATAGCTCAGACCAGTAAAAAAATAAAAAAAGGCATTCGTCCTATGAAGAGAAATTGCTAAATGAAAAATTATTTGAGGAGGCTGAGTTAATGGATACTCCTATTCAGACAATGGAAGAAACTCAAATATGGGCTTTGGTGACCAGCTCGAATAAGCCACCAAGGTAAAAATGAAAGTATTATGTTGGCATTAGCATACCCCTGACAATCCAGGCATTAAGAGCCTTAGCAGCTCAAGAAAGGCCCAATTTGGTTCTACTAATGGAAACAAAAAATCAAGAACGTGTGGTATGTCGACTCAAAAGGAGTTTAAAGTTCCAATTCAATTATGTTTTAAAAACCCTTTAGGGACTGCGGGGGGATTAGTTGTAGTTTGGAACAACTTGGTGGACATCACAATGCAGTTAACTTCTCAGGAAATGCTTAATATGAATTATGAACATATGGAAAGTAGAAACAGAATGCGAATTTCTCTTATCCATGCCCCAACTAATTTTCGAGAGAGGCTGAAACTGTGATAAAATGAGACTAATTAACATTATCGATGACCTACACTGGGTATGTTTAGGAGATTTTAACAAAGTTCTTTATCAATGTGAGAAAGTGAGAAATAGTATAGCTGAACATTATCGCATCAATGAATCTTTTCAACATCCACTCGGGTACTGTTCATCACAGGCACCCCAGTTCTCTCTCGGTTGAATCCCGTCGGTACTGTTCATCAGGTTGAATCCATGGTGATTCTGGGTTCGTTGATGGTTCAAATCGTCTGATTCTTGGTAGACAGGGTCGCAGGGTGATCCTCCCCAACATACTCCGTGGATTTCTCGTTTGGTGCCTTCGCTGGTGTCCACGAACAGATCTGGGGGGATCTTCGAAGGCTACTGTTCACCCGTCTGGGTTTGCTTCGATTCTGGAATTCTGGGCTTCAATCCGGCTGGGTTTTGGGAGCTAAGGTCACCAGGGACGCAAGGTTAGAGCTGCTATGCTATTCCTTTAAACTTATTCCTCTGGCCCAACCTGTGGTATCCTTTGAGTGGGCAAACAGATCTGGGTTTGCACGACTGCTGCTGCTCCTTTACTGTTCATTGTCTTTGAACACGTTTGCCCACACGGAAGGTTTTGGATCTCTGGTTAGAAAGCCCACCCAGAAGGGTATTGGGTTTGCTTGTAGGCTCTCGGTTTAGCAAGTCCCTGGGTGAATCTGCATTTCTGGGCTTTCTGGGTTTCGGTGCTCCCCTGCAGCTACTCCCCCGACTTGTGTTTTTGCGCTTTCTGGGCAACCGGACTGGATTCTTGGTCTGCTCCTACTCTGGCCTAGGTGCTGTGGTGTCTCTTGGTGGTATCCTTACAAAGGCTGTGTGTGTCGATACTTGGCCTTCTGTTTATCACGCCTAGTTCCTTACTCATGGCTTCGTAATTCTGATATGGCTGGACATCATCCTGTGGGGCCTCGTCCGCCTTCGGATGCTAACAAGGATGCAGGGGAACCTTTGCAAGGCAAGGGATCATCTAAACTCCCCAACCAACATTCTGGTGCTAAAGCTGGCCCTTCCAAAACTCACCACAGAATAGCAAGTTCTGGTGATTTAATGACAGATGATACCACTGGTAACACAAAGGCTACTGGTAAGCCTGATGTGGGTGTTCATCAAACAAGCCGCCCTGGGAGTCGTGGACGTAGCAAGCCTCCTCTGACTAGGGAGGAGATCCACACTCAGCAGGCTCAGAAGCCAGTCAGGCGCAGCAGAAGCAGAGGACGCACTGTGGATGCTGGAATGTCTGGCAGAGATCAAGTGGTGGTTCAACCACCTAGTAGGGACCAAACACAGCAAACCCAGCGATCATGGGCAGCTGTTGCTAAGTCAGCAATGAAGGGCTATTCCCTGTCTTATATCCCTCCATCTTTTGAAGATGGAAAGCCAGTGGTGAGAATTTCTGGGGAAATCTTGGAGGAAACCAACCCGTTGTGGCTGGAATGTATTGTAGGTTATTTCGTAGGCAAGAAATTGCCCTTCAAGTTGACTGAAAAGGCTGTCCAGAGTCTGTGGGGGACACAGGTCACGGATGTCCTTGCTAATGCGGATGGATTCTATTTCTTCCATATACCGGATGAAGGCTTTCGACGGAAAATACTGGACAGTGGCCCAATCACTATCCTTCGAGTGCCGATGATCCTACAGCAGTGGCACCCGGCATTGAAGCTGGAGAAAGATCAACACAAGTCCCTTCCGGTCTGGGTAAAACTAAGGAATTTCCCTTATGCATTATGGTCGGCCTCAGGCATTAGTGCAGTGGCAAGCCCAATCGGAAAACCGTTGCATGTTGATATGCAGACGGAGAAAATGCGGATGATTTCCTACGCTAGAGTCTGTATAGAACTCCAAGCATCCCAGCCTCTCCTGGAGTCGGTGGATGTCATCTTGAATGGCGAAACATGGTCTATTAAAGTGGAGTATGAGTGGCGCCCTATCTCTTGTGGGACCTGTGGCACCTATGGCCATAGGTGTGCTGTTCCTGTGGAGGCGCAACCTCAACCCAGCTCAAAGCCCATTGCTGCAAATAGTAAGTCCCCTATTGTGGAAGATGATTGGGAAACGGTTAGGAAAAAACGTGGCCCATCTCATCTGGACCCTGCACTGCGGATCCTCAAAGTGTCTGATGCTCCGAGCTCAAGTCATACTAAGGAGGCTGATAAAGCCAGTCCTGCTCCCCAACCAGAGCCAGCCTCAACGGGGTCTTCTGAGGCATCCTCTGAATCAGCTAATACAGAGGACTCAGCCAGTAGTGCTGACTGTGAACTGAGCGAAGACCCTTCCTCTCCTGTCCCGAAGACTAAAAAGCTTGAGCACCTTATCTCACATGCCAGTTTGGATCCACCTAGGGTCGCCACAGATGCTGGATTCTCGGGCCTCTCGGGGGACGACCTTAATAAGGGGGGCATGTCTAAACCAGTTCCTGGCCCGGTGAAAAACACCAGTTCAGCGAGCAATCCGTCACATACCAAGAAGGCCAAACCGAAATCCTATCGGGGCGGCTCTAAACGTCGGTAACCTCCTTTCTTGCTTTTATATGTTTTTTGGGATTTGGAATATTAGAGGCCTTGGTGATCCTCTTAAGCAAGCGGAAATAAGAGCCTTGGTTAGAAATCACAACATTTCCTGTATTGGCATCCTTGAGACGAAAATAAGACCGTCTCTTTTTGATAAGATCTCTTCTGGGCTTCTTCCGGATTGGGTTTGGACTGCCAACTACAATTTCTCTCCGCGAGGTAGAATCTGGATTGGGTGGAAACCCCATGAGGTAGACATGGAAATTATATCCTTATCCTCGCAAGCCATCCATGCCCATGTCCGTCTTTTGGCTCTTAATAAGACTTGTTTCTTCTCCGTTATCTATGGAGAACATACTTTCACTGCTAGACGTTCTCTGTGGGCTGACCTTGTAAGATCCAGTGAACTTTTTGAGGAGGAACCTTGGCTGGTGGCGGGTGACTTTAATGCTATCCGGTTTGACTCGGATAGAATGGGAAGCTCCAACTCATGGATTCCTGCCTTTGATGAACTCAACCAGTGTATAGATCAAGCTGGCCTTGAGGACCTTAGATATATAGGCCATCGGTTTACCTGGGTGACTTCTTCTGGAGACTGTCGGAAACAAAGGAAGATTGATAGAGTATTAATCAATGATAAATGGATCAATTCGTTCTCTTTCTCGGAGGCTAATTTTCTAGCCCAAGGAGTATCGGATCATACTCCCATTGTTGTTAGAATTGCCCGTGCTACCCTATCAAGGAAGCCTTTCAAATTCTTCAACTTTTGGATGTCTCATCCTTTATTCCCAATGATTGTCTCTCAGGTTTGGGATACTCACATTGAAGGAACCCCCATGTATGCTCTATGCCAAAAACTTAAAATGCTCAAATGCCGGCTCAAGCAGCTCAACAAGGATTCCTTCTCGGATATCTCTTCGCGTACTGCCCAGGCAAGGGCTGATCTTACGGCTACCCAAGATGCCTTAGCACTAGACCCGGTTAATGCGGACTTGGCGACCTTGGAGAAGGACCAACTCCAGGTATTCTCTAATCTGAGACTCCAAGAGGAGAGCTTCTATAAGCAGAAATCAAGAATTAGGTGGTTGAAGGAGGGTGATATGAACTCTAAATATTTCCACCACTTTGTTAATAAGAGACAACTTCAGAATCGGATCCTTTCGGTAGCGAATGATGAGGGGGATGTCCTCACGAACCCGAGTATGGTTAACAACCATATCGTATCCTACTTTGAGAATCTTCTCAAGGCGAGTCCCCCAACATTGCGGCCTACGTGTGCAGATATCCGGGCTAGGGTGGATCGCACCCTTACTGCTGATCAGATGATTGATCTTTCTAAAGGAGTAACTGCCACTGAAATCAAGAACGCCATGTTCTCCCTTGCCAAAGGTAAGGCTCCTGGACCTGATGGCTTTAATGTTGATTTTTTCACATCTTCTTGGGAAATTGTGGGGCCTTCAGTGGTGCTGGCTATTCAGGATTTCTTTAGGTCAGGATCGATTCTAAAGGAGATTAACACTACGATCCTCACCCTTGTGCCTAAAATCCCTAATGCCTGCTCTATGAACGACTTTAGACCCATTGCGTGTTGCAACACTATCTACAAATGCATCACAAAGATCCTGGCTAATAGAGTTGCTTCTGTTCTGCCGACTATTATATCCAACACCCAGAATGCATTTGTTAAGGGGCGGCGGATAAGTGATAACATCCTACTGGCACAAGAGCTTTTTGCGGGGTTCCATCATGAGCCCTATAAGCCAAAATGTGCAGTAAAAGTCGACTTCCAGAAGGCTTATGATTCGGTAGACTGGACCTTCCTGGAAACGGTTCTTCAAACATTCGGCTTCCCTCAGTTGTTTGTTCAACTAATTATGGAGTGTGTCACTTCCCCAAAATTCTCCATCGCTATTAATGGAGAGTTACATGGTTTTTTTCCAAGTCAGCGTGGTATAAGACAAGGGGATCCGTTGTCTCCCTATTTATTCACGCTAGTAATGGAAGTTCTTTCCGGGATCCTCAACAGTCAAGCAAACAGGCCGGGGTTTAAATACTTCTGGAGATGCAAGGCCGTCGGCTTAACACACTTGTTCTTTGCTGATGATGTGCTTTTATTTGCTGAAGGAGATAGTAATTCAACTACTCTGCTTAAGGAAGGTCTGGATCTATTTTCTAACTGGTCTGGGCTGAAGCCTAATCTAAACAAAAGTGATCTGTTCTTCTCTGGTGGTACGTCAGACAGTAGAGAGCAAGTCCGGAATGTCTTTGGATTCAATGAAGGATCGCTTCCTTTCCGATACCTTGGGGTCCCTGTTATCTCGTCCAGATTAAGCAAGGCGGATTGCACCTCTTTAGTGAATGCAATTACTGCACGTGCTCGCTCATGGTCCCAAAGATTCCTTTCCTTTGCTGGTAGATTACAACTCATAAATTCTGTCCTTCATGCTATACAAGTATTTTGGACTAGTGTCTTTATGCTTCCACAATCGATCCTGTCCAGAATTGAAATGATCCTTAGACAATTCCTCTGGAAGGGGCCGGACCTTGGTGTGGGGGGAGCCAAAGTCCCTTGGAGTGACGTTTGTCTCCCTAAACAGGAGGGCGGCTTGGGGATTCGTAGACTCCACGATTGCAATATTGCGGCAATGCTCAAACATTTATGGACCCTCTTTACAGACAAGGAATCTCTTTGGTGTAAGTGGATTCACTCCACTTTTCTCAAGAACAAAAATTTTTGGATAGCGCCCAAGCCGACTTTTTGTTCATGGGCCTGGAAAAAGCTCCTTCACATTCGTCGGGACTTTCATATGTTCTTTAAATGGCAGATTGGTGATGGCTCTAATGTATCTTTTTGGTTTGACTCTTGGCATCCCAAAGGCCCCCTATCGGAATTATTTTCTAATAGGGATATCTATTACTCGGGAATCCCTAGGGAGGCTTCAGTGCAGGACTTCGTTAATGGTTCCTGGCACGCCTCCAACATGCTCCAAGCTTTCAACTCCTGGCCGGATGGACCCCCTATTCTGGACGGGCAAAGGCCTGATCGCCTAGTATGGAAAGGTCACCCTTCGGGTGCATTCTCTGTGGCGTCCGCTTGGGACCTGATCAGAATATCCAAGCCTACTGTTCCTTGGAGTTCCTTTGTTTGGGATCACAGTATTGCGCCGAGGTATGGCTTCTTGCTATGGCTTATATCCCTGAATAGGCTTCCAACTCAGGTTGTGCTCCTCAAGTATCACAGAATATCAGTTGGTGTTTGCGCCTTTTGCAAATGTAGACCAGATTCAGTGGATCATCTGTTCTTTGCATGCCCTATTACGCGTTCGATTGCAATGTACTGGGCTGGAATTGCCACCTTTCATGGAAAAACCAATCTTGGCAAAATAATCTTATTTGGGTCACAAATCACATAGGAGGAAACAGATTCGACCAGAGAATTGCTCGGTTCTCATTTGCAGCCTTGTGCCATATGATCTGGATCACTCGGAATAATATTCTCTTCAGGAACATTCCTCTCTTCGTGCCGGCTCTCCGGCAACATCTTGCGAAGATCACCAGGGACAGAGGTTTGTCCTTCGCACCTGTTGAAGATAGCCCACGTAATCGTCGGATCCAAGTCAGTTGGGGCATGTCTGCTACTATATTTCATCAAGCAATTTGAGATTGCCTTGGTTTTTATTGGCACGGTTACTTTGCCGGGCCTCCTGTAACTAGCTTTGATGCTTTTAGTTTTCAATACCGTTACACCTTTGCACCTTTTGGGACAGTGTTTGTCGCCTTAGGTTCGGGGTTTTTGTGTTTCGGTTCCATTATCTTGTAAGGTTCTTGTTGAAAAGTCAATATACTTCTTATCTTACCAAAAAAAAAAAAAAAAACATTATCGCATCAACGCATTTAGAGATTGCTTGAATGACTATTCACTGATGGACATTAACTGCAAGGGATGCTCCTTTACTTGGGCTAACAGTAGGGAGAGGGTGAATTATATCAAAGATATTATGTAATTTGGAATGGAGGATCCTATTTCCTAAAGCTGAAGCTTATGCTTTACCGGCCATTGGGTCTGACCATAGCCCTCTGTTATTGTCCCGCACAACAAACTCAGAAAAGAGGAAAAAGGAGTTTCGATTCGAAGCTTTCTGGACAAAGGATGTTGAATGTAAAGAAGTGGTGAAAGCAGCATGGCAATCATCTTTGTTGGCTAAAACAAGTTTAAAAGAAAAACTACAAGCAGTGACTAAGACTTTGATATACTAGAGCAAGAGAAAGTTTCCAAACAATTCTCGCTGCATCAATGTTTTAAAGCTGGAGTTATAGAATTTAATAAATGAAATGAACTTACCGCAAGACAGCAGGAGGATAAAGAGTATAAAGGAGGAGATTGAGAAACTCTGAAGGAGAGATGTTTTGGGATTTGAGTTCGAGAATTAAATGGTTGAAATGAGGGGATAAAAATACGAAATATTCCCATGCCACTGCAATCCAGATGAGGCAACAAAATAGAATCTCAATGCTAAAATCCATAGATGATGGCTGGATAAGGGATAGGCAACAACTAAAGAATGTGACAGTATCCTTTTTCCGTGATTTATATACCACACTTGGACCTAGAAATTGCCATCTTGTTCTGAATTTGTGCTCGAGAAAAGTAAGTAAAGTAATGAATGACTCCCTGGTGGCGAAACTAACCATGGAAGAAGTACATGCTGCTGTATTCCAACAAGAAGCAAATAAAGCCCTTGGCTCAGATGGATTGAATGGAATTTTCTACCAATACCATTGGAATGTAATCAAGAAAGACATTTTCGAGGCTATAAATGGGTTTTTTATGCCGGGTGTCCCGGAACTAGCTTTGAACAAAACTCATATAACCATGGTGCCAAACATACCCAATCCGGAAAGAATTAAACAGTTTTGCCCTATCAGCCTTTGCAATTTTGCATATAAAATAATTCAAAGATAATGGCAAACAGGCTTCAAACTTGGCTGCCAAAGCTATTCTTGGGGGAACAAAGCACTTTTGTGAGTAGGAGACATATTCAAGACAATATCTTTATTGTACAACAGGTGGTGCACCAACTAAGAGTAAGAGAACGGAAGGAAAAGTTTCAGGCTGTACTGAAACTAGCTATGCAAAAAGCCTATGATAGGATGGAATGGGATTTGGAAGCATGTATGTTGAAAATGGGTTTTCGTGAAAGATGGGTTAGCCAAATTATTCAATGTGTTACTTAGGTATTTCAGAGTGAAGTTCAATGGAGAACCCCTCTATTATTTTAACCCAACTAGAGGAATCAAGCAAGGGACCCTCTATCAGCCTATCTCTTCATCTTTGTATTAAACTGTTTATTTTCTCTGACAGAAAATGCTATTTTAAATGGAAGTATAAGAGGAATCAAGCTAAACAGATTTT
Organism: Syzygium malaccense; assembly: GCA_031216405.1. Taxonomy (NCBI): domain Eukaryota; kingdom Viridiplantae; phylum Streptophyta; class Magnoliopsida; order Myrtales; family Myrtaceae; genus Syzygium; species Syzygium malaccense. Next base: position 14,804,995 of record CM062255.1, on the reverse strand, counting down.
GTCCAACCTTATCCCACTTATTGTTTGTAGATCTTTCCATTTTTTTCCGAGATGGAACCATTCAGGAGTGTCAAAATGTTTCGGATGTTCTTAATCAGTATTGCTATGCCTCAGGACAAACCATAAACCTAAATAAATCAGGTATTTACTTCAGTAAGGGGTGCCCCCAAGTGTTAAAGAACAATATGGCAAGGACACTGAGGATACCGGAGCTAGGTCATATTGGGAAATACCTTAGCATTCCCTCTGATTGGGGAGCATCGAAAAAACAAATGTTCGCATGGATATTGGGGAGAGTAAATATAAAGATGGAAGGATGGAAGGAACAAATAATGTCTAAAGCGGGTAAGGAGATTTTATTGAAAATTGTGGTTCGAGTTTTACTCCATTTTGCCATGTTAGTGTTTAAAATTCCAATGTTGGTGTGTAAAGCAATTGAGCGAAGAATAGCTCATTTATGGTGGAAAAAAAATGCAACAAAAACTAGAGTGCATTGGAAAAGATGGGAAATCATGAAGACTAAAAGGACAAGGGAGTTATGGGTTTCAGGGATTTAATTACTATCAACAAAGCCCTCCTGGGTAAACAAGCGTGGCGAATGATAAAAGATCAAGATGCATTATGCAGTAAGCTTCTAAAAGAAATCTATTTTAACAGGATAGACTTTTGGCATACTGTGAAAGGTTCCAAGCCTTCATGGGATTGGCAAAGTCTACTCATGGGAAGGGATGCAATATCAAACTCGATAATGTAGTCTATAGGAAATGGAGAAAGGGTCAACATAAGAACTGACAAGTGGCTGAAGAGGGGTCTAATTGGGGATCCAGCAAATAGGAATGACCCACATAAGGTATCTGAGTTGATGTAGATCGAACGGCTCCTAAACAATTTGTTTGACAAAAAGATTACTCAGGAAATCCTTGCTATCCTTATTAAGCATCAGCACACAATGGATGATCTTATATGGACGGGTACTAAATGTGGCAGCTACACATTTAAAAATGGCTATAACACACTTTGGCAAGAAATGGCAGACAAGTCACAACAACAATAGCCATTTTCCTCTTTCCATACTCCAAAAGCTCTATAGAATGCCATTTGGAATATGCAGACAAGAACAAAAGCGAAAATTTTTCTATGGAGTATTTGCCAAAATGCAATCCCATCTAAGGAAAACTTGTGGAAGAAAAACATAGTACCTGATCCTATCTGTAGCATGTGTCAAAGCAAAGTGGAAACAGCTAAACATATTTTTCTACTATGCCCCTAGACAGAACATGTTTGGTCACACCCATCTCTAAAAATCCAATCTTTAACACAGAGAGTGATTCGATTTGAGGTGTGGTTAATGAATTTCGCAGGTAACACGCCTAACAAACCTCCTCTGGAAGCTATGGCAACTGTCATGTGGCAAATCTAGAAGACCCGAAATGGCCAGATTTTTAGAGGCACCATTCCAAATGCAATAAATACGGCGGAGTTAGCTTGAATCTTGCAACTAAACACCCAAAAATGGAGCTTTGAAGGTACGAAGGAACAAAATAAAAGGAAATTTAGCTCTCCCCAGATCTGGGTAGCCCCAGCAGATGGTATTTTGAAGATAAATGTCAACGGGTCTCTTGATGAAAGGTCGATGGAAAGAGCAATTGCTTGCATCTGCCGGGACCATATAGGATGTATTGTCGACGGCCTCACACAGTCCGTCCGAGCGTCTTCTCCGGCGATGGTCGAAGCCCTAGCCCTCTTGGAAGCTCTCTCTTTTGTCGAGTGAAACAGGTACAAAAAAGTCCTCATTGAGTCAGATCGCTTAGATCTTATAAGTATTCTCCACATTGCAGATTAGGGCAACTGGGAAGCGAGAGCACTGATTACTAAATGCTCCACTCGCTTATCATGTTTACCTTACGTAGGCCTCGTCTTTTGTCCAAGAAGTGCCAATGTTATGGCAAACTAGGTTGCGTGTGCCCATAGAAGAATAGAACTTCTAGATAATTGGCTTATTTCCCCACCCCCAGGCCCTTTGGGCTCTCTTTTGTAATCATGCCCCTGCTTTGGGCTCTGCTGGCTGAGCCTAACTTTATGAGATAAATAAAAGTATCTTTCAAATCCAAAAAAAAAGACCATTAAGCCATTAAATGTTGTGTTTAATGTTTGTGCCGGAATAGTAACTCGAAAATGGTAATGTGGCATTGGAACATGATACTAGCTTCAATTCTTTTATGAATAAATTTTAAACATAACTTTACTTAAGGAATGTTGTATATGCTTGATTATGTTGTTCTAAGCCTCATGAATTAGATCGATAATAGAACCTTTGGCCAAGTGAGAGAATGATGGACTTGACAAGATCCAATCTAATTATGTGATCTATTAGATCTATTATTTAACATTTGACATGGGCCGCCCAATTTAATTAAATGTATTATGAGTCATATATTTATAACATCCAATTAGGCATGTAGAACCCATATCTCAAACCTTGATGGACGGTTAAGATTTTGCAGCTCTAGGGTTGATCCCATTACTCCCTCTATATAAGGTTTCTCTTTGGTGGAGAATGTTGGCATCCAATTATCATGCTTTTTCTATTTTCTATAAAATTATTGAGAGAAAAATACACCCACCACAACCATTATAGAAGAAAGTGGTGAAGATTCATACCTACAAGAAGATATCATCTCACTCATTGGATCAATAATGGCTTCTTTTGATTCGGATATGCTATATTTATCAATTTGATCTCATGTTCATGTGATTGAAAGATTCTATTATTTGAACACCATAACTTAATAGATAGGCATTGGCGTTCAAGACAAAAGGGGGAGCAGCCTCGCCGATTAGACAGCTAAATCCATCACATGATATGCAAGCAAGATTACTGTTTAGTAAAAATGATTGCAATCATAAATGGTATATCATATTAAGAGCACGTGAAGATATACCAAATTAACCCTATGATGATACATCTCTTAAGGCTAGGGTTTAAAATATCTTAAAAATAAATTTCGATGAAACATGCTCATTCATATTTTGTTCCATTGCACCATTGCGACCTACTGAATAAGGGTGTGCAAACGAAACGGGAACCACTCGGACCACCCGAAACCGGATCGGACCGGATCAGAACCGACGGTTCCCATGGGGATCGATCAGGTTCCCTGATCCAATTTGTTTAACTAAGTTTTCTTTTTGTCTCACTCTCATTTTGTCTGAGTTGTCTCTCTATCTCTCATTTATAATCTCGACTCTTAAGCTCATCATCCGTCGACTCATAGCATAGACTCTTGAATTCCATCAATTCACAGCAGCGCCTTTGACCATTCATCGCCTCCCTCTCTCGATCTTGGTCACCTCCATTTGCGTGAAACTTGGTAGGACCGATTCCATTGACCCACCTGGGAACCAGACCGAACCGGCGGTCTAGTTCTCGAGTAGATCCATGGAACCAATGAGCAGTTCCTAGTTTTAATTTTTCATAACCTGTCCTTAGTGGGCGATTCCTGGTTCCGTGGTGAGAACCGCCCACCCGGACCATACTCACTCCTATTGCTGACAGGTACTTCGAGATTGACAAGATCATGTTCGTTCTAAGTTTAATCGTTCAGTATTGTCGATTCTAACAACTATATTTTTGTCCCAAGTCTGCTATGGCATGGATCTTTTCATCGTCAAGGGGCAGGATAGTATTCTCTTCTCATAACAATAATAAATAGAAGATAAAAAAAACAAAGGAAAAAGTGTTTTTACTGTCTCATTAGCACAATTCAAGAAGTTCAGATTCTTTGGAAAATTTGAGTAATGCCCTACACTTATTCATACGCTAAATTGTGCCAACAGCTTTCAACCAAGTTCGAACATTGAATGACACTATGAGAATGCTCTGCTTGGGACTCAATACTGAGTGATTTTCCTATTTGTGGAAATTTCATTTTACCAGTATAACCGCAATTTCTGGAAATTCCAAAAAAAAGAAAAAGAAAAATAGCAAAATGTGTTAGAAAATTCCGAAAATTCAATGAAATTTAGAATCCAACATGATGTATCCAATGGTGAAACGGCATCAAAGTCCAATGGAGTGAACGGTACAAGCCATTAGAAGTTATCGCACTCTACAAATCATGACAAAACCCAGATTTTAATGACCAACCTTTCTTTTATGAACATTGACTCGATTCGAACAAGCTTTTCTTCACCTGATAAAAAAAGAAAACCAAGGGGATTCCTCCCTTTGAAGAGAAAAGGATTCTTCTCTAAAATATTGAATATTACTTCTTATCAAAAGAGAAAAAAGCTTAGTCAAGAGCTATCGTAATTTTCCAACTTCAATTGAACGTTGAAAGCTTCCAAGTGACTTTTGCAACGTTTCACGGTACCCAATTCACTGACTTGGTTCTCCTACTAAATGCGACGAAATCAGGTGATCGCGGTGTCTAGGGAAAGATAGCGCAAAGCATTACAACCATGCGACAAGTTTAGATTGTAAACATTACTCGAACAGGTCCGAAATCAGCAGGGAAAATGCCTGTTCATCAGCTCGAACATATAATCTAGAGGGTCAATTCCCTTGGACTGTTCATCGGATTCGTACATTGACAGATCGCAGAGTTTCGTCTTGGCGAAATCGCTGAGAATTTGCAGGCTTGGAGAGAACGGAAAGGTACTTTGAATACTGAATTCGAAACTTTTAATGCTCGAAACTTGAAAGAAAATGGTAATCAATACTTCACAGAGCGTCGATAGAACGAAATAGAGTTTCGGCCGAGGAAGGGGGTCATGCTTATGTAATGGAGAAAAACTTGAGGTGATATAGATTGGGTGCAATTGGCCGGTGGGTCAAGTTTTGAAAAGCTCCAACAACGAAATCTGGTACAAATTTAAGTTTGATAAAGGAAAAACCACAATCCATCTTTTGGATGAGTGAAGATGAAAGAGGGCAGACGAGAGAACACTTACAGAGCCCTACTTACAAATGAAATAGAATTCAGAGCCCATTTCGGAATCATCTCCGCATGTTGGACGTAAGTCAATCCGACAGGCCGAACTCGGATTGATCAGGTAAAGCTTTCTGAGTTATGATGAGCAACTCACTTCAATTCAATGGAACAGAACTAAACCGGTCCTCACTCAACTGTAGGTGGTCAAGTACAAAACCCATCTTAAAGCTTTGAACATAACGCAAAAGTTATAGGAGCCACAGCTGCTCGAAATGCTCATGTACCATATTATTAAGCATGCGGTCCGATAGCATAGTTAACAGCATAATGGCATCATAGTCAGAAATATACATTTTATTATCATTATTGTTGCTAAAAATTATAGAAATTAATAACACCAGATGCACCAAAAACAAAGTTACGCTCCTCTCCCCCATCACCAGTAAATCCCATATAGACACTTCCTCTGTAAGCTATCCTCCAAGCAAGGCAGGAGATAAAATACTTTCTATTTAAAAATAATAATTCCTATGATACATTGGTAATTGCTGTACAAATCTAAATTACAAGGTGCCATCCCAAAGAACAGATCATCAAGAGTCAACCAGGTTAGATACCATCTAGAGAAGAGTTTGACCACATAATAACCAAAGCTCTTCCTAGATGCAGGGATCAATCAAGTGATTTAATTGGAGAACGGCTACAAAAGGAAAACATTTGATGCTGATAGAAGCTCCAAAAATAATGCAGCCACCAAGAACTATGGTACATGATTTGCCTTATGGACAAACTAGCCATCCAGGAAGTCCACAGTGATATCATCAGCAACAGCAGCTTGCTCTCCATGTTCTGAGCTCCATTGCTGTTGATCCCGGGGTATGTACAAAAGATTAATCACAACCCACACAAACGCCGAAACGTACCTGGCCCATCATAGCGCACCATTCATGAATTCTATTTACACAGTATTTAATTGTAAGCAAACATATAGTCTGTCTTAGCTCCAATAAGTGACCTCAGTTAGTACATATTTATTTGAATGCTTGACTATTTATTGTCCTAGTAAAAATCCTTACCAGAGGCATGCCAAAATGCTTCAATGCATCCTGAGATACCAAACAATGTTTTGCAAAGTGGTAGAATCTGAACTCTAACTTCAGAGAAGCATCTTGTGCAAAATGGAAAGCATAGACAATAGCCATGTCCATCGGTCCAAATCTTTTCACGTTAACCTAAATAATCAACAATATTCATTCTGTAAGAATCCCCACAAGGGCTTTGAAAAATAATATATTTACCAAGATAAACCAGTTAAAGTGCACAAATGAAAATCTGCTCGATCAAGATATGAGAGCAATACAAATTTTGCAAACAATTTAATGAAAATTGTCATGTACATAAGACAAAACATCACTAGAGGTTCAAGAAAGGAGAGTACCTAACTTGTCTTCATTATGGACATCACCATAAGGAGCAACAGATTATAAAGCAGGGTCAAAAGCCAATAGTGATTAATTAGGGAGCTGTGCAAATGTTCCCGGGTTAGGGCTGCAGCCACCGACCATCATCCTTTTGTAGACTGCATATGCAGAATCCGGTTTTCCTGACAAACTGTATCCCCGAATAAGAGCATTATACGTGAAGACATTTGGTTTAAGGCCATTAAGGTGTATTTCATCATACATTTTCCCAGCTTGTTCCACCATTCCAGCAATCCCTAGATTGAGTATCAAGGAGTTGTAAGTGTAGAGGTCGGGACGTATTCCTTTATTCTGCATCTCTTCAAACAAAGAGAGAGCTTCATCTATTCTACGTGATCTGCCGAGTCCATCAATTATAAGATTGTATGCAACCAAGTCAGGATCAAGGCCAGTTAGTTTCAGCTCATTAAAGTAGTGCAGAGCATCATCCACTCTGCCCACCATACAGAGGCAATCCACAATAATGGTGTATGACCGCAAATCAGGTCTTATTCCCTCCTTGATCATACTTCTAAATAGAAGAGATGCATTCTCCACATCTCCCATCTTCCCATACCCGTTAATCAGTATGTTGTATATCGCACAATTAGGCCAGCAGCCGTAGTCCCCCATCTCTTCAAAGATCTTCTTCGCTTCCTCCAGTCTTCCTGACTTCAAGAGACCATCTATGAGAGGGCCATATGTACAAGGAGTGGGTCTAAAATCTCCACTTACCAGATGGTAGTACAAATCCATGGCTCTATCCAAGTCATTTGACTTCACAAGACTGGAGATGATTATATTGTGAGTCACAGTGTTAGGCTTGCAGCCCTTCCGGTGCATCTCCTCATACAATAAAAAAAGATCCCTACGTTTGCGAGACTTTCCAAGGCTGTCGAGTAGAAGGTTGTATGTAAAAATATCTGGCGCGCAGCCTGCAGTCTTCATATCGTTGAAAACATCCCATGCCTTTTCCATCCGATGGATGTCAAGAAGCCCATTAATCAAAGAATTATATGTTTCTACTGTTAAAATAACCCCCAGGTCTTTGGTAAATTTTTCAAACGTGGCATATGCATGAAGGGCTTTCTTATGCTTACATAACATTCTGACCAGAGGTATCAACACAGAGTCATCTCGGCATATCCTGTTACACACCAACTCTTCAGCAAATACAACTGCTTTGGATATGCCTGCTTCACTCAAAACACCAGACATTAAATCTTGCCAAAAGGCCCCATCAACACAGACCATGTCCTGATTGACAAAATTGTCAGCAATCTTAACAGCATCCTTAACCCTACCATCTTTCACAATGCCAGGAAGGAGGGTGCATATAGTTACATGGTCAGGATAGAGTGATTTCTTCATCTGAAAAAAGAACCAGAATGCACGATGGACACTGTTAATCTTAATTAAACCAGAGATGATAGTGTTGTAAGTCAAAGCATCAGGATAACATCCCACCTCTGCCATTTTGTACATCAAATTAATGGCCAAATCCACCTCATCGTTCTTGCAAAGGCAATCAAACAGTGTGTTAAAAGTTATTGTGTTTGGTGGGCACCCCTTCCTGGTCATACTCTCAAAAAGTTTAAGGACCTTCTGCACTTGACCATCTTTCCCCAACCCAGCAAGCAATGTGTTGTATGTCACAGTGGTAGGGACTAGCCTCATGACAGTTATCTTATGAAACATTTTCCATGCCTCGTCTCGCCGACCGTCCTTGTAAAGTGCATCAATTAAACAGTTAATGTTGACCACATCTGGGTCACAACCACTCTCAATCATCTTAGAGAGCAACCTAATGGCTTCATCCACTTGCCCTGCCTTAATATAGCACTTCATCATCATGTTATAGGTTATAGAATCTGGGGCAAGTCCACTATTTCTGAGACCATAAAAGATTTCTTTTGCTTCACCAATTTTTCCAACTTCTGCAAGACTATATAAAGACACATTAATCGCAACAAGATTGGGAATGATGCCCCTTTCTTTCATATTATCAAATGTCTCGAGAGCACTTCTAGAATCTCCTACTTTTCCGTAGTAGTCAATGAAAAGGATGTATGTATAAGCAGTTGGATTTACACCCAAAGACTCCATACTGCCAAATATTCCTAACGCATCATTCAGTCTATTTACACTGAGGAGGCCACATATCAATGTGTTATATGTATGCAGATTAGGCAAGATTCTTTGCTTCTTCATGACATCCAAAGTGGCAAATGCTTCATCCACATTGCCAGCTTTACAAAATGCATTAACAAGAATTGTATAAGTAACAACATCAGGATCATAACCATCATCTTCCATTTCATTCCAGAATTGCCTCACTGATTCTAAGTCACCCCGGTCACTAAATTTGTCTAGCAAAGTAATATAAGCTACTCTATCAGGCTTCTGGCTGCTATTTTTCATTTTGAAGAATAACTCTTTGGCATCATTGAGTTTTCCTGCATTACATAGAGCATCAATAAGCACAGTGTAAGTAACCACATCAGGCCCACATCCCTCGCTGTCCATTCGCTTCAGTATTTCACGTGCCTCGTCTATTTTACCGGCCCTTCCCAACACTCTGATGCATATAGTAAAGGTGTATATGTTTGGCTTCAGTCCCAGATTTTCCATCTCCCTCAAAAGACTCATCACCATTTCAGTGTTCCTTCTCTTTCCCAGAGCTACCATGATCGCCGAATAAGTCTTCATGCTAGGCTTCAGCCCTTCGGAAACCATCCTTCGATACACCTCCAAAGCTTCATTACAAAAACCAGACTGAAGCAGCAGGTATATCAAGCCATTATATGAATACGCATTCAAAACAAAACCAGCTTTTCTCATCTTTTCAAGCGCAAATGGCGCTTGCTGAATGCCACCTCTTACATGCAAACTCTTAAAGATAGTCAAGTAAGTGCTCAAATTCCGGTTGATTATTCGCATTTGCATCATATTGAACACAACCACCATCTCTTCCACTTTCCTGTGCACCCTGAGGATTTCGAGCATGCAATTGCAAGTTTCGGTGGTATGAACGACCTGGCCGGGCGAATCGGCGACCGAATTGAAGTATGCAAAAGCCTGTTCGGGGCTCGAACTCATCTTCAGAACATCAAGAACTTCTTCAGGACACAAGGACCCTCTTCGCCGCACCTTCGGAAAAACCCCGTCTTTCGAACAATTAACCACAAACAAACGGAACCCAGCTCGTTTTACACCGTTCCCATTCGACTTTCCAATAGACCAGCGGTTGGGAGCTTTCAAATCCCCAAATATACTCCTCAACGGAAGTAAATTATAGTCGGACAAAGCTGGGCCGAAACCAATGCTCACACAACAAGAAGCAGAAGGGCAGATTGTCAAAACAGCCATGGGGTGAGAAGGAAGATAACAAGACCCGGTGGCTATGTACAGCAGACGAAACCAGAGTCAAGGGGCGTTTCTGCGCGACCCAAGTTGGTCGAACCACCGCTCGCTACGAAAGAAAGCACCGCAAGAACGCACACAGTACGTGAAGCCACGACATTCCATTCAGGGAGAGGGACAGAGAGAGGGAGAGAGAGCTTGCTTATCTGGTAATGGAGAAGGGTCATCAGAGAAGTCTCTCTTCTTTCGTCGTCCTCACCTCACGGACTGGTCCATGAGAGATGAGAGAGATTAGGGGGGTGGTGGATATTTTTCGAGTTTGGATATAGAGGCTATTTCTTTCATCGAGTGCGTTTGGGACAACTCCAAGACAATGTGTAAAAATTATCATGAAAAGGAATGTTTGATAAACATTTTGTAAAAAATACTTATTGCAAAGTAATTTTTATAGTGAAAAAAAATTACATCGAAAGAAAGCTTGGGGAGCGCCGACATGTCGCGACCCTAGGGAACGGGCCGCCGCCGAGGTGACGCAATTCCACTGCCTATGTCGCATGGCCCCAGATGGCGCAACTCCATATCGCTCGAGAATTTGCCTTAAGCTTTGAACATATGGAAATCAAAATTTTGCATCAAAGGCTCCTGAGATTGTGTTAACAAACACCAAATATTTGGGTCAAGGGTTTTTGGAGTAAGGGTGATCAATTCCACATTAGAAGCAAGAACCAGATTGGGTAGGGTTGCTTCCCGATTTGTAGAACTGAGAACCGATCCGGGCCGATTCTAGGGCCTACCCAGGAACCGGTGACTCTTTTTCTTTTCTCTTTTTTTTCTGCTATTCCTTTCAAGTGTGAGTTTCCCAACATTAAAAAAAAAATAAGAGCATTATATTCAATTTGTTTATCAAATAAATGTTTACATGATCGAGGGTGTAACGCTAATTAATGATCTGACTTGTCTTCCACTAGATTTTGTAGTCATTACTTTATTATATGACATCCTATCAACATATATTAAATAATTAAAGAATATATATATGGACAAACAAAATTATGGAGAAATGTGTAGGGTTTGCTTCTATATATGGGGAATACATTACTGTATTTAAATGAAGATTGAAATGTAAGTTAATAATATAAGGTTTGCTTCAAAATTTAAAAAAAAATTATTTACAGTTTATTTCAGGATAAAAAAAATATAAAAATTATATGGGCAGGTTTTTGGGGTACTGCTTAGAATCGCCCGGTTCGGTCCGGTTTCGGGGTTGGACCAGACTAATGCACACCCCTACATTGGAGGTCCAAAGTTGCTTGTAAAGAGTTGATATTACCAAAAACCCCAAATTAATTTTTTGGCCACTAAAAACCAAAAAATGGTAGACTTGTGACAAATTTATTCTAAACAAATTTTTTGACTATCCAAAACTCCAAATTTGTACACTTATAATAAATTTACCCTCCGTTAAATTGAATTAATACTACAAAAAATCACAAATTGATAAATTTGAGATAAATAGAGAGGTAAAACCCTATATTGGCATATCTATTAATTGTCACGTACTATTCAATTTAGCAATGTAATGGTAAAATTCAACAGAAACTAACGGAGGGTAAATTTATCACAAGTGTATCAGTTTAAGGTTTTTGATAGTCAAAAAATTAATTTTGAGTAAATTTGTCACAAGTATACCAATTTTATATCCTAAAAATGAGGAGAATAATTCTTGGTGGATGAGACCGTAACAATTCAAACTCTTCTCCATGGACATGAGCCTGATTCGATAACCGATCGACGCAAGAGTTGCCTTCCTGATATGCAAGCTAGAGGATGATAACTAGACCTATCAAAATGGATCATAAATTCATTTTTCTAACCTAAATTTGATGGATTGAGTCATTATATGATTTAGTTATGTTCTATAAATGGGTTATAAATTGGTTTAGAATGACAATGTCCAAAAATACATAAATGTTAAATAAATTCATAATTTATCCATATTCAACCCACATTTTTTACTCTTTTTTCGCCCTCTATGAGAAAATAACGAATTCCTCGAACTATTCCAAATTAAGAGAAGTCTTAATGCGTCTGCAAGATGAGCTCGACTACACCTTTATTGAAAATATCAATACGGCTTTTTTTTACCATTATTTTTTTATTTTTTATTAATCTTGTATGTTTCTTCTATTAGTTATTAGAATATATCTTTCCTTCTCTAAACATATTTTATATATATATATATATATATATATACATAATATATATATCTTTCCTTACTTGCATTTGGCATTGTTATTTTTATATAATATTCTAATCTTAGTTCTTATAATTACAATCCATAGTCAGCATAAATATTTTCTTCAATATATTATATTTCATTTAATTAAAATTTTAATTCATCCACATTATTTGTTGCTGTAATTTTAATACCAAGTACTAATTTTCTCTTATTTTTCCATTGTGAATCAAGACAAAAATTGAAAATTTTATGCAATGTTGAAAGCCAATTCTTTAGCATCTTACGGTCCAAATACTGATACATAACATATAAACATGAAGAGCTTAAATGAAATTAACTAAATGGATATTAGTTTTCATAAATCAAATTAAATATGAAAGTATTTTAGTAAATGGTTCATATCGGGTACGGATATAAATCACTAAATATGTATTACATAAAATGGACCAATTTGGATCGGACTGGATCCACCCATCTTACGTCCCTAATGATAACCCACCTCCCATACAAAAGGTCGGATGTCCTCTTGACAAGCCAATCCGTTCCCGGGTTGAGAGCCCGCACTCCTTGAGAAGTTCTGTCCCCTAGCAAGAATCAGATTTATGGACGACTTTCCAATGAACCAGAGCAGAACCTCTAAGTTATAATCCTTTGCCGATGGCCCAAACCTCTGTAAGGAACCGGAAGCAGACGTCCTACTATTCGTACAAATCCCTCCTACCCAATCGCCATTGTCAGTTCAAATGCGGCCTCCGGGAGTTGCAGGTCCTGGATTACCTGCCCTTCGAAGATCCAATGGCGTTGGCCTTTATCCATGCGGGGACGCGAAAGTGTCTGAATTGTCCGGAATGCGGATTCCATTTCAAACTAATTTTGAGAAGTGACCGCCAAGTCTCAATGAGTCTCCATAAGCTACACAGCCTACACTTCCATCATGACATGATACTGGTGGAGGAATAACTATTCAAGTTCAATCAATTAGATAAAAAGGTGAAAATATTCGGTGACATCGAAACGTCACGTCAGCTATGGATCTGTCACACATTTATCTAATCAGACTCTTTTAATTTTTGACATGTGAGACAGCGCTGTAATTAAACAAAATATCCTGCAAAAGCTGATGCTGGAATCATAAATGCACAGAAGCTTTATTAAAAAACTTGAAAATGGCCGCTCTCACTTCCGCAGGATTTACTTTCACTTCCGCAGGTCGGCTTCCGCCGGTGTTGGCAGCGGCGGAGGTGGCGGCCTCTCGGCGACGCGATCCGCCACTCTCGCCACGTCGAAAGCCTCGTGCCTCCGGTCAGCATAGACCGCGTAGAGCCCGACGGCGGAGACGAGGAGCAAGCCGCCAACGAGCATGGCGGTCGTGTTGCACCGGAAGTTCTTGCCGCTCGGCCTCCTCCACGCTTCGGTCGCGTCGCCCACCCTCACCCTGTGGGTGTCCGCCGCTGTCCTCCAGTAGTTCTCCCCGGCCATCTTCCCCTCTCTCTCTCTCTCAAAGTTCGTGAACTTGTGTTCGTCTCCTGTGCGATGTGAAGGTGCTCTTCTTCGTCGGAAAGTGAATTTATGGACTCGACCTTCTGTGTTCCACTCTCATCCAGATCCAGATAGGGGGTGATCGGCGGACGCCCGGCGGAGCGGCCACGTTGATGGAGCGATGAGGCGAGAGGACTGGCGTTGAGGAACACGTAGCAATCGCCATGCGCCTAGCTGTCGGTCCATGATCATAGTTCCCCCTTTATTTTTGGAAAGCACGGGAGGTACGATGATGTTCCGTATAATTTTCGTCAAATCCGGATCGTGTCGTATACGAAAGAAAGTGTCCGATCAACGTTAAATGTTAAATCTAATATACAAATATCGATTTAATCTTAAATTTTTTAATTTTATCAATTTAATCCTAAATTTTTACATGAAATTTCAATGTAAGCACACCGTCGCGTAAGTGATTTCTGGCGAAATTTAATCGGAAGGACTACATTGAAATTTTGCGCAAGGGTTTAGGGACAAATTAATAAAATTGAAAAATTTAATATCGAATTAACATTCATTTTCCCCGTTGTATATGTTTAACTGTGTCGCGACCGACCTTTGATTTTAAAAAATGAGGATTTTACTTGGTACGTGCTAAGTCTAGGTCTGAGACTTAACTCGGACTCTCCCAAGCCCATACCATATCGCAACTTGTGATTTAAGTTTTTAACCTGCAAGTGATTTTTATTTAGGAGTCGTCACTAATAAATTTAGGGTGGGTTGATTAAAAACCTAAATAAAATAACAGGAGAATCACCATATTCCTACGAACACGAAATTAAAAGAATTTAGGAACTTGGTTACACTAGTTGAGTGACTAGTGCCTTTTCGGTACCTTTTATCCTGTTCATTTCAGAAAATATTTGTCAGGCAGTTTAGGTTGATTTTAGGACCTATTTCCTAACATATGAGGTGATCAAATAAGTGCATAATCATTAATGATTAGTAATCAAGATAGGTATGTAACCTAAGGTTCTAATCCTAACTGAGGTGACAACATTCAAAACATGATAATTTATGCAATTATATTCTAATTAGAAACAACATGCATAATAACAATACAACAGTAGTAAAAATAACAAACAAAATCCTACCGTATAGCCATAGTGGCTTATCTGATTTAAACATGATTATTAATCAAATAATTCACATAATTTAGAAAAATATTTAAAAATAATAATTTCCAAACTATTTCCTAATTTTAGAAGGAAATAAAAAAGGAGTTTTCTTATTTTTTAAATAATTTTGTTTAAAAAATTTAATTAATAATAATAATAATAGATTGGGTCGGGTCGACAGATCTGGATCGGGTCATGATCGACCTGGGTCAACGGACTTGACTCAAATGAGTTGACCCAGGTCAGATCCCTAGATTCGAACCGGGTCGGGGGTTCAACCCGAGTCGTTGACCCGGGTCCTGAATTGGATCAGGCTCCTATCTCGACCCGGATCCGACCTAACTCTCCCCCCTTCATAGACCCGATTTCTCCCCTGTTTTCCCCTACACTACAGGGGACTCGACTCAATGGGCGTCGCTGGGCTGCCAAGAGGCACCAACATCGACCAGGCGCCCACACCAGGTGATGTCCGGCGCCCACACCAGGTGATGTCCGGCACTTGGCGAGCCACGGCCAATGGCCACGACCTCCGTGACGCGGTGGCCACGGCTGAGACGAGCAGCGTTGCTTGTCTCGGCTTGGCGATGTGTCCACTCCAGCGTCGTCTCGACTAGCTCAGGTCGAGAGCTTGACCTCCACCCCGGTCGCTATTTCTCTGACGACCCCAACTTTGGCCAAAAAAAGTGAGATAAAAATAGATCTCGTTGAGGCATTTGGTCGAGCAGGCGGAAGGCGTGACGAAAACGAGGAGATTTTGACCTATTTCGAGGCCAAGGTCTACTCCGGTGGCTACGGCTCACCTCCGACGGTGAGTATAGATTGGGATCAAGGATGGTATGGGTTGAGATTTGCGCGAAACAGCCGACGCAAACTCCAGCCCACCCGCATAACAAAATAGGGGATAACATGGGACCTGGGAGGACTTGCCGATTGGGGTTGATTCTAGGGGGTCGCCGATCGGTCTCTAGGCAACGGAGAAGCCGGCTAGCTTCCTCTTCAGTTCCTTCAAACGCTTAGTCTCAAGTTTGCTCTCAGTCTCGCTCAAACTCTCTGCAAATCTCCCTTTCTCTCTCTGGGTGCTCTGTTTTCTGCTGAAAGAGGCCGACCACCTTCTCTCTCTTCTCTGCCGCTTATATAGCGGCCGTCGGCCTCCTGCCCCCTCCATTGAAGGCCCTGCACCGGTCTACCGCCCCTACTCAAGACTTTTGTAGCCAATTTTGCGTGGTGGAGCGGATAATCCGCGTTGTCCCAGGCGGCGATCGGCTCACCTCTAATAAGCCCTATTAATGAAAATGTGCTCAATGTCGATATGCAATGCAATTAGATAAAAAAATAATTTTGTTTTAGGAATAAAAAAAATTAATTCCCGAATTTTTGTATAATTAATTTCGGGCAAATCAGAAAATAGGTGTCAACAACCTGCTGTGACGAGGCTATCCCTCCCACTAAAACTAAAGTCAAAACCCTCAAAACCGAACTACGGACACAAGAAATATTTCTTGTCAGTACATAGAAATATTTTTTTCCACGCAAACAAACGGAGATGCAAGTTCAACCCTATGTTTGCCAATTCCATGTCGAAATTAACTCGTGCTTCTCTTGTCCTAGCGCATTTGCGAATTGCAATATCGTGTGGTTACCTGAATAGGATTAAGACAAGCTCGCAGGAGGTGCCCCGCCTTCACTCTCCCATGGACCCTCCCCTCTTTCAGGCCCGACCCAAATCGTGTCCTTCGGCCCGTGATCCAGAATGGCGCAACATGTTCCGGGAGCTCCACTCGCCGTCCCGTTGCCGACCGTACGCCGGCGATGACGGTCCGGCAGACCATCCGCCGCTCCTCTTACCCAAACATCCAGTGTGTTCGCTGCTCAGCGACATTGGTCTACGTATTCTAGTACACTTTGTAGTATTTTCTACGCAAAATATCGGATCCCACACAAACATTCCAATTGTTTTCAATGAATGACCGGATTTTACTGTTTCATGATCCTACGGTCACCAATCCCTGAGGTCGTAGAAACGGGCGGACACGAGCAAAATTCGCAAATGCACCGACTGAAGCGTGAACGCACAGAGCGTGCAGAGAGAAGTCTCTTGATTTTATGCTATTTCTGAAAAGGAGACAAACTTAGTTACATAATAGAGTGTATACTTCCATGGAAACAAATCCTATCTTTGAAAACTTGAAAACTGAGTCCAAAAGGAATATTCTAAAACAAATAATATCTCAAAAGATATTAGTTCATCACCTAGAAATCCTATTCAAATCCCAAGACTAAAATTCATCACCCAATCGGGAACTAAATCCACATTGAACTTCGATCTGATCATGATTGCTTCCCGAGCCATATTCCCTCTGTCGGAACAAAACTAGACCTCGAGTTTTATCCCCAGCATATACATGTAATGTGAAGAATTCGTCTACAGCTAAAACAAATTCCTTCGTATTCAGATAACAATTTCAATAAGGAATCTCGAGACGAAATTCATGCAGTTCTCTGAGACGACGGTCGCAATGGCGATCTTTCACCGTAAGCTAAGAATTCAAAAGTTAGGCCGTGATCACGAACCGCTGGAAGAGGTCTACCGAGTGGTTGGTCCCGGGTTCGATTCCCCCGGCGGCGCCACTATGTTGTCCCCACCCGGGTTCCTCTCTAGCTCTAGGACACCAGGTCAACTTGCAATCGCGTTCCTAATCTGCTGCATCCCACCGAGTTGCTTCTTCACGTTCTGCTTTGAAATGACGAGCAGCTTTCCACAAAGGCCTACAGCCCTGATCTTCGTCGGAAGATGATTTTTGTCATCGGCTTAGTTAATCGCATGCTCATAATACCATGAGTCTCAACTCGTAAGTACGTACCCTCGGAGCGCACAGGCATAAACTCTCAATATTAATTTCTGATTTTTTATGAGCTGACTTTACAAGTGCCACAAATGAAATATTCATAACTAAAAACCCTTATAGAAAAAGCCAAACTAGGAAACAACTACGTAGAGATAACTTTAAAAAAAATCTAAAAACTACCGTCTATAATCTAATTTGATGGTCACTATAAATCAAACAAAATTATCGAGTATTTCAATTCAATGCCTAAAGTCAAACAAATAAAGAAAATAAAACATCAAACCCTAACAAATCAACTCCAATCTCGATGTACCCCGCATCAAGGCCTATCATCGGGAATTTGTAGAAATACTCATTTAACTCTGGGTCATAAGAAGGAGTTGCATTTTTTTCATTGACTTTAATTCTATTCGATAGAACATTGTACCCATAGTTAGCAGTTACGCTTAGGGGTGAGCAACTTGGATCGCCCAAACCGGGATCGGACCGGACCGACGGGTTTGGTCCAGTTCTCGGGACTATCGGTCCGGTTCTCGGTTCCTAAAAGCGGAACTGGTTTCCGGGCGATCCGGTTCCCTGTTCCAAGGGGGAACCGGACCAGACCGACTATTTAATATATATTTTTGTTATTTTTTCTTTAAAAAAATCAATAAAATATGAACTAAACTCTAAGTGAACTTTATTATCATAATTTCATTGATAAAAATTAGTAAAATGTGAATTAAACCCTAAGTGAACTTCATTGACATAAATTCATTGACAAAAATTAGTAAAATGTGAACCAAACCTTAAGTGTTTAACAAAAAAAAAAAAACTAAACTCTAAGTGACCGATTCCATTGGACCGAACCGGAATCGAACCGGACCGGTTGTACAGTTCGGTTCCCGGTCCTAGAACCAACCGGTCCGATCCACGGTTCCCAAAATTGAGAACCGGTTCTCTCAGTCCGGTTTCCGGTTCCACCTTGGAACCGGACCGAACCGAGAACCGATCACTCCTAGTTACGCTTGTACCCTAGTAGTCTGATTCTACTAAATCAATCACATATAAAAATACCGTGGAAATTTCACAAACAATAATACGTTTGTTTTTTGACATTCTTTCACTGTGATTGGCTCTATCTATAGTTGCAGTCAGAGAACTTTGCTTATTTATTTTTTGTCTTACTTTTTATTGTAACCAATGCTCTGCTTGCTGGTCCAGCTAGGAAATCAGATAAAGCAGCCATGCCCTGTACATCACCGTTCTCTGGGAAAAGTAAAAGAAGCTGATCTCTCTCTCTCTATCTCTCTCTCTCTCTCTCGCTCTCTCTCTCTCTCTCTCTCAATGCCAATCCGCGCAGAGATGACACCTGACGTTTGCATGCACTCTGGATTGTGAACTTCGAAGTTAACTGCTTAGTTGCTTTCAGATGAAAAGGGCCCTTCACAATGGGGAGAGAGTTCGTGGGGGGGCAAGACTTTCGCAGTTCACAGCGCACATATTCCTCTGCATGCATGCATGCATGCAATGGTGTCTGTGCTTTTGTTAATTTATACGTATCGAGGAATATTTGAATGTTGACCTCACGATGCAGGTAATACAGACGCTGCCCTCCAGACAAAAGAAGGAACTGAAAAAGAGGAGTGGTCGTGATCTCCGCCAGTGTAGAGGATCGCTGAGCTGCAAAAATGTTGCAGAAGATGAGGGCATCCAACGTGCAGATTGGTCGAATATATGCTCGTAGTCGTACGTCTTGTGACCTGAGTTAGGGATGGGAATTTAATCAGGAGAGGTTAATTAGCAGCTAATCTTTAGGGTTTGGGCACTGCCTGACCTGAACAAAGGGCGGAGCTGGAGCCAAACACCCACTTTGATTTGGACAAAAGCTGCAAAATGATAGTGCAGGACTTGCACTTCGTATCGAGGAGGATAATTTGGCTATGCAGTAAGTTTGATATACTATGTTTGTATGTATTTGGACAATTGCTTCAATCGAACTTCAAACGTCACGTCCTGACAATGATGCGCGGCGCTCTGCCATTTGAAAAAATCAATATTCATGAGTTCCAAATTCGAAACAAGGAAAAGTTAAACGTTGCAGGACATGGAATGACCATGCGGGAGAATATCTGTTGCTAATGTTTTATTAGGGACAACAATGATCGGCCTCGTGAAGCATAAAGCGCCACGTCCGAATTCGCTCGTTCGGTCGAAAGATCTCTCGTGTATACATACGTAAAATATCTAGCTCTCGTACTGGGGCCCTCGGGGACCGAGTCATTTACAAATCCTGTCCTATTTAATCCTTTTCAACTTCCATTTTTGGCCAGTCTCGATGGGCAAAATTTTCTTGCCCGAAAACCCCCCAAATAAGTTGATGATGCTCAATTTCTTGCGTTCCATATCTATCAGACTGTTCAGGAAACTCTTTTGCAACCGCATTCACATTGAAAATGTTCGAGGAAATCAACAAAACAACTTCGCGGAAAAGAAACGAATCTTCCCCGTAGTTGGCCAACAAGACACTCTCGTGAACAGTGCCCTCCATGTGCCCACCACCATAAGCACACCGTCTTCCTGTTCTCTTCCTGCTACAGTGCAGCGTGTTCATGGAACAGGCGAAAATGGACGTTGGGGGGCGAGTAGTTAGTGCAATCATGTCGACCCTTTTAAGAGCATGGAACCTGGAGAGGGCATCCAGCGTTGTTGTCCCAAAAAACAAACACGTATTGCCCGTAATAACGTTCTTTTGGAAAATTAGGGTTTGGGCATTATGGGGGGAACTGAGATGGTCCCCAGCATGGCATTATGGCCGAAGCAAAAGAGCCGGATCATCCACATAAGATGGGGGTATCATGACCTTGGGGGACCCCGTTTTTGGTCGTCATCATTTATTTATGATGGTTTAGCCCCCCCACGCCTAAGCCTCAACAATGATGGCAATTTGGAACCACACATGGGGGGGATCGTCTTTTGGCTGTGATTGCGGGCAATCCTTTTCCTAGGGATTTAAATTTGGGGGGGCGTCAATTGGGTAACGAGATGGACCAAAAATAAGATATGGATCTTCTAAGGGAAATAAGCTCGCGACTGGGGACGGAAGGAAAGAACCCGAGCTCGACAAAGACTGCCTAATAATGACCGGGAACGAACTCTGTTACATTCTCCAAGACTTTATGAGGGTCAAGGAAGGAAGGGGGGGGGGGGGGGGGGGGGGCGGGGGCGCGGGGGGGGGGGGGGGACGAGACGGAACAAAAATAAGATACGGATTTTTTAGGGAAACAGACTCGATCGGGACCATGGACAGGAGGAAAGAACCCAAGCTCGCCAAAGACCGTCTAATAATGACCGGGAATGAACTCTGTGACATTCTCCAAGACTTTATGAGGGAGGGTGGTGGTGTGGTGGGGTTCAATTGGGTAACGAGATGGACCAAAAATAAGATATGGATTTTCTAGGGAAATAGACCCGGGACCAGGAACAGAAGGAAAGAACCCGAGCTTGACAAAGACCGTCGAACAATGACCGGAAACGAACTTTGCTACATTCTCCAAGACTTTATGAGGGTCTATGAATCATAAATATCAATACCATCTCAACCATTAACTAAGTGAGTCATATCGTGGGTCTAGTGATCAGCGATGAAGATAGGCTTGGTCCACATCACATGTAGACCATGCAATATTTTTTTTCTATAAGTTACATGTTTAGGCCAAGTTGACACTCAGCCTAGTGACGAGGAAGGAAGAGATTTTTAGAGCTTATACAAATCCTATAACCTTTTGCTACATCTTGGTGGAAGACTTTCACTGGACTTGAACACGTAGAAACTAATTATGTACCCCGTCACTTTTTTCGTTTTTACCTTCTTAGGTCGAAGAATGGGGATCTCGTGCTAGTTACTCTCATTAGACATTACTATAAGGGTCTCATAATCACTATAAAATGTTTAGATGAGTTATACTATTCTGCACTACTTATGATCATCATAGCTTCGCCGAGATGCTAGAGGCCCGCAAGTCTATCCACACGAGACATGCCGCAACTAGGCAATATGGCACTAGCGGTTAAAGGTTCGCTCCTGACATAAATCGAGCCCGCAATCTCATAGAAAACAGATTACTCATTGATCACCAAGATAACCATCTCTTTATGTAGTATGCAGTATGTACCCTATCACTTGAAACACTACCGATAGATCATCGATCCACGAAAATACAGACATCAAGACCCACCAGGTGCATCACCAGATGATCAATATGACTTTGATAAGCGCTTTTTTGTTTAATTCTCAGAGAAATAATTTATTTTGGATAAGAAAGACGTCCGAGCTCGCTGACAAATAACGTCACCTCGCCACATATAAAGTTGTTCTTAACTAAGGGACTCTGTCATAATGTGAACAAGGATACTCACTGATGGAGGCTTATAAAACCTCGAGCCATTAAAACTTTGTTTTCTTGGTCTCCCGTCGGAGATGTCTGGTTGTGGTCTTATGTAATGTAACCTTGGTAGCCACCATATTAACTAAGAAAATATGAGTACAATGAAGGATTCGGAATATTTAACTTTGCCAATTGATTCATGAAATATCAGTTTAGGAGAGTTTAAAAAAAATGGTGGCATTGGCTTATGGCTTTAAATTGCAACCGATGACGTTAATTAAGGAAACATTTGGAGACTTACTGAAAAGGATTTTGTTGAGAAGCGCATTCGGAGCACTTGTTAAGAAATCAAATAAGAAAATATCATAATTTCTAGGCACTGACTCTTCTTGTGATATGCACAATCAATGGTTTGAAAATTGAGTATCTCCTCAATTGAGTATGTTTAACAGATGTCTCGGAGGCACTCGGTGATACAAGACACCAAAAAGATGAGAAAAGGCTGAAAAAAAACATTACTCTGACCGCTAATTCAAATCTCGTACAATTTTGAGAAATACTTCCCCACACACATAGATGCAGCTCCCACGAAACTAAAACTCACACCCTCTTTAGGTGTTTTAACTCATCCCCTCTCATTCTTTGGCATAAAAAGGAAAACAAAAAGAAGAAAAAAGTCATTTGCTACTGACCCAACTCAGCTAAATGAGAAGAAAATTGCCCAAAAGCTTTTGAAGCTGTGAAAAACTACATTTTGCGCCCGTTTGGTTACATTGATGGACAGATGGTTTTAATGCTTATGGTTCAATGCGTTTGATAGATAGGTGATGGACCATCATGGAGAGATCGGGACGAAGTTATGTCTATCAATCAGTTGTTATCGTTGAGTTTCCCACAAGAACTCAAAAAGGGACCATTTGGCATGTCCTAGTCTATATATTCTTGCCCTAATATGCCACCGGGACCATCGGACGGGGCTTGTCTACCTTGTTGTGGGGTAGGACATTGAAAAGTTATCGAGGAGAATCAGGGCGCTGATAATTGTCATTTTCGGTCTTGCGACTCACTATGGTTACCGATCAATGATGATTTTTAGGAAAGCTCCTTCGGTTTAGGTTAAGAAACCGATTCATCTAAACATTATTGATAGGTATTGGGAAGCCTACAAGACCATCATCAGTTGCACTTTTAGGAATACTTGCAGCCATGTTACATATGGAAGGTGACCATATTGTTAATTAAACCAATGAATGAGCGTGCATTTTGTATGTTGATCCGCTTAATTTCCATGAGATCTTAAGTGTTGCTGATATTTGCTTATTCTTGAGATCTCTTATGTAACGAGCTTTTTGGCCATGAGCCAAGTTCCCACGTATAAGTAGTCAATTGGTCACTTTTTTGAGGATGAATTTTCACTTAGAAACCACTCAATAAGCGCTCTTCGATCTACAACGATCTAACCTCTTAACACTGTGAATATACTTCATAAAGTCTTCTCCCATTCAATGTGGCTTTTGGGATGTTACAAATTGCCCATAACATGGCGCTAACGCCCTTACTAATTAGGGCATGTCCAAATAGCCTAGTCAATCCCATTATTCTCAGACCAAAAAACAAGAAATCCCATTATTCATAGTGTCATTTGGTGCATTCCGCATTTTTCGCCATCACAGAGGCTAGCAAGGTGCCGCATCTGATCCAAACCCTCTCTTGTCAAGCTGTCCCTATCCTCACCGAGTCATCTGATTAAGGCTCTGGTATGTCCACAAATCTCACATCAATCGGAGGCGACCTGACTTTGATTTCATCCGTTACGACTCCACCCATTACCTTTTTACATAGTAGCTAAGCCACCAAAGGAGTACTTAAGTTGTAGTCTCTTGTGTGAGTTATTTACTTAAGTATTGCATCTCAAACCCCTCTTTGATCCAAAAGTAGGGTTTGGAGGGGAAAAATGGGAAAAAATCATAAATCTTTTGTATTTGTGCCAATTTAATCATAAATCTTTTTTTGATGTCAATTTAGTCCTAAATCTTTTATTGTTGTGCCAATTCAGTCCTTCTAGCTAATTTTGGCTGAATTCTGATGACGTAGATGCCGACCTGCCTATGTGGCCCTACTGGTGCTGACATGGACAATTTTTAATAATATTTTAATAATTTTTGTAATTTTTAAAATCTTTTTCTGATTTTTTTCTTTTTTTCTTCTTCTTTGTTCTTTCTTTAACCTTTTTTTGGTGACCGGCCACCTCGGCCATGGCGGGGTTGGCTGGCCTCACCTGGACGAGGCCAATGTCGCCCGCCACAAGCGAGGTCCAGCTGACCTTCGCCCATCTTGTCGAGGGGAGCCTTCGCCTAAGCAAGGCCTGGTGTCAATTTAGTCATAAATCTTTTTTTGGTATCAATTCAGCTCTAAACCTTTGACATTTGTGTCATTTTAGTCATAAACCTCTTTTTGATGCAAATTCAGTTCTAAACCTTTTGCATTTGTGCCAATTCAGTCATTCTGGTCAATTTTGGCTCGGGTTTTGCTGACATGGACATCGACCAGGCACCGGCGCTGACGTGGGAAACTTTTAATCATATTTTAATATATTTTTAATTTTTAATATATTTTTTTCTTTTTTTTTCCCTTCCCCTCCCCACCTCCCCTCCCTCCTTCCTCCTGCCGATCGTTGGACCGGCAATTGGCCAAAGGCCAAAGGTTGGCGAGGTTGACCTCGCCAGCCACTAGCGAGGTTGGCCCTAGCCAACGACAGCAAAGGCATGCCTCGCCAGATCTGGCGAGGTCTTGTCTCGCCCACCTAGCGCGAGGCCACCCTCGCGGTCATCAGGCGAGGGCTAGTCTCGCCAGTGGTTGGCAAGGTTGTGCCTCTAGTCAGTTGCCGGTCCAGCGACCAGTTGGAGGAAGGAGGGGGGAAGGAAAAAAAAAGAAAAAGAAAAGAAATAAATAATAAAAATTTTAAAATATTATTAAAATTTGTCCACATCAACGCCGGTGCCCGGTCAGCGTCCATGTCAGTAAAATCTGATCAAAATTAATCGAAAGGACTAAATTAGTACAAAAACAAAAGGTTTAGGACTGAATTGACATAAATACAAAAGATTTAGGACTTTTTTGACACTTTTCCCCATATAGCACTAACGTCCTCGTTAATGTTAACCTAGAAAGCCTTAGGACACACTCTCTATTCGATATGTGATTTGGCTTATTCTTTAATTATAGCCATTCACCATATCCGAGATTTCTACAAAAGAAAGTCACTCCTTATTTGAGCATTTTGTCCATGACAATCACTTCCCCCCCTCATCGAGCCCAATTTCAAATGACACATCTACTCAATCAATCTTTGGTTCAATATTGTATCGGCTTGTTTCTAATGAACAACCGCCCCAAGTCACCATAGATGGGAGAAGGTTTACTAAGTGATTCATTAGTAAAGATCCACCCTATGGTCACAATTTCATTAGTTCTTTTGGAGTTTAGCTCATGTCGAGAGAGACTGGTCATTATAGTCGATGTTAAAACCAAGCTCCCCTCCAATAGGCAAGTGGTTAGTAGACAAGCCAACTTTGTCTAGGAGGATATAGAGTGATCGTGCGATCGCCATAGCAAGAGAACTCAGACAAAGTATGGCTCATGGCAAACAATAGGATAGGGAACCATGATTGAACCTATTTACACATCCGATATGAGGGAAGTGTCACTAGGCAGTAGGAGCAAAAATTGGGGGTCGTCAATACTCGAAATCAAGAGAGTTTGTAACATTTTAAGGCTCATTTCGAATGCTGAAAAACAAAACGCCCTGCATCGAATTGGCAATGACCTCTTCTACAATTCATGAGTAAAGACCGATTCCCAATTGATCACCGATTGGCAACTCCTTTTCCGTTTGAGTAGTAAGATCAAAGGTGTTTCTGCTTGTCATTTCTTCGATCATGAAGGTGAAGAGATCAGATTCAAGGCAGGTACGCACAAGTCTAGTCAATGCCAAAGGTACAATCGTTTTAATGGTTGAGGGTCGCATCTACCCTGAAAACGAAGTGTCCCTCAATAAATTGTGACTGACCAGAACTTAATTTGCACGTTACTTGCTACTTGTTGGCGAGGAATCTGGCGTGCAATTTCCTTATGCCAAGTCCATCTGACACCGATTACCGCTTGACAAGCTCTACAATTTCTTTTGGAACAGAACGCAAGGAGCTGATGATTTTGACATATATTAAATGTTATCCTGAATTTGAATTAATAAAAAAATAACATTAGATAATTTCACATAATCTAGAAATTAAATTGAATATTTACAAAAAAATTAGGGACCACATTGAATAATTTAAAAGTTCAGAGGCCAAATTGCATGTTAAGTTAAGGTTCAAGAAGCACATTGAATAAATTGAAAGTTTATGGATGACAGTACATATTGGGCCAAAGTTCGAAGACTATTTGTGTAATTATCCCTAAATCATTTGTACGCGAACAAAATGATAAGTTGGAACAACATGACAACTCGGTATTAAATCCTACCTATGTCTACCCTTACAGTGCATTGGCACTTTCACTTGCTTGACAAATCTATTTCAGAAAAGATAAAGTTCTGTCTCCAACAAGAGAATCATGGAAAGAACTGATCACATCACGGAACAGCATAGTTTGGATTATAACAACCTACAAAAGGCACATCTTGTCGAATAACCGCAACAATTTTTTGGACATTTATTGCATTTTTATACCGATGCTCCGGTGGAAAGGCCGTCTTTTCCCGTGTCCTTTCCCCGATTCCTCCGCTACTCGGGCTTTACGCAGTTGGTCGGATCAATATAGATATCCCATCGACACAACACGGGTCTTCGAAAAGGATCTCGCAGACCTGCCAAAGCACGGGAGCAAAGATCTTTCGGAAAATGAAAACCTCGATGTCCATCCCGAGGATCCATAAAATAATTTTGCCTTCCTTTGAATCATGGTATCTCTCGATATTTATCCTCCAGAGCACCAATACTTTAACAGTTCTATAACACATCTAAGATTGCCAATTAGAATGAACCATTTTTCTACGAGGAAATTCGTGATTCCGAACAGTTAATTTATTTCAAACGAGAGCGCATCGGAGTTTGTGCTCTCTCTCTTGTACCTGAAGAAAAAGGGCGAGAGCCCTAAAGACGAAGAATTTCTCTATTTTTTTTTGTACTTAGGGCGCGTTTGTTTCACGGAAAAAGTACCGTTTCTGAGAAATCATTTTCCAGGAAAATGAGTTCATTTTTCCGTGCTTGGCTAAAACCTAAAAAAGACTTGGAAAGTATTTTCAGTTGTTTGGTGAGAAAAATTTGATGGTGAAAATTATCAAAATTTTTTGTATGTTTTAAATTATTTCAAATTATTTTTTTTTAAAATTATTTTTATTAAGAAAAGAAAATACATGAATGTTTTCCTTCTTAGAAAGAAAAGAAAAGAAAAAGAAAAGAATAAAGAAAATAAAATAAAAAAATTAATAAATTCAAGATGAACAGTTTTGAAAAGTGTTTTCACCTTCTTAGATAAAAAAATTCACTTTTTTAAAATTAAACATGATATTTGTGTTGATCGGAAAGTCTTTTCCGTTGATCAAATCATTTTTGAAGAACCAAACGGATGAAAGTCCAGAAAATACTTTTCGAGAAAATACCTTCACCGTAACAAACACACCCTTAGTAGGCAAAAAAATAAGAATCATTCATTGGTCAAAAACGAAATTGACCCAAAAATTTTTTTCCCCTCTCCGCATGAAATGGTTGACCCGTTTGCAATTAGAGCCAAAATTCCCTGCCCGAATTAAATCTCAAACCGAATAATAAAAAAAAATCCCCAAACAAACAGGTCACCCCAAAAAACAAAAAGGTCAAAAGACAGAGCGCTACCGCGCACGGCGTCACGCCACACCGGGGGACACGGCAAGGGCAGGGGAACGCGATTAGGTGCAAGAGCGGAGGGTAAGACAGTCCACGAAGTGGTTTTGGCGTGCATTAACGCCATTTTCTCGCGCAAAAGCAAAGCAAAAAGTCGTCCCCTGCTCTGTGCGTGCGTGTCTCTCTGTCTGAGCCACCCTGTACTGCTCTGTGTAGCTGTAAGCTCTACTGTTCGCTTTTGCCCTCCCGTATACGCATCGCCATTAACGCACGCTCGCCCCAGTAGTCCCAATACCAACACTTTCGCGCACTCGCGACAGATACGTCCCAACAACACCCTTTCCCTGCCTCCCTATCTCCCTCTCTCTGTTTTTCTGCTCTGTTTCCTTGCAGAATTCAGGACCAGTGGTGGGAAGGGAGAGAGAGAGCCACGGAGGGGGAGGGGACAGAAGCTGCAGGTGTCGTCACAGCTCGCAACCCAGAGAGAGATATTGAGAGATAGGGAACTGGGTTGTGTTTTTTCTTAAGAAAGAGAGAGAGAGAGAGAGAGAGAGGGAGAGAGACAGGGGAGGGAGGTGGTGACTGGTGTGGGGCACCGAGATTCGAGCCGGGAATGGGGAAAAGAGGAGGGAGGGCTGATCTTCGAGGCCACTCAGGACGATTTAAAGCAAAGGCGGCGAGAATTTATGATTTCACTTCATACGATTGAGACCCTTCTCTCTCTGTGACGCCATAGTTTCTCACCAACTTTTCCTCTAGCGAAGTTGCCCTTGTGGGCTGTTTTCTTTCCCGTTTACTCCGCAAAGGGTGTTTCTTTTTGCCCATATTTCTATTCCCATCATTGCTCGCTGTGCATGTACGAACTCTCACCCTTTCTCTCTCTCTCTCTCTCTCTGAACCCATTGATGTCTTGAGCAACTTGGCTCAACCGCCTTTCTTTGCTTGTCCTTCACTCCTCCCCTCCGACTCCCGAGTTCTTTCCTCCTTCGCTCTGGAAAAAGAGATAAAAGGCAGTCTCTTGCTTCGCGTGTTCTTCCTCATAGCGTTGTCCTTTTCCCAATATCTTCTTTTCTAGCGAACGAGAGTTCCTTCTCTCGCATTCTCTGCTTGGAATGGTGTCCGTTAGAAGGATCATGAAGGTCTCGAGTCTGGTGGGACTGTCTCTGTGACGGGTTTGCTCGTTCAAGGAAGAATTTTTTTCTTTCCGTTTCGTTCCAGCGAGCAACATAGTTTGCGACACAAAGCGTGTCGGCGGTTTTCAGATTCTGTCGTTTCTTGTATGGGCTCGAAACACGCCATTTCTGTGTGACGAAAGAGTTCTCTTTTATCGTGGCCACCTTCCGACAGACAAAAAAAGGGTTGCTCTATTCTTGTGCAAAAGATTGCGAAAAATGAAGTTCATGAAGTTGGGATCGAAGCCAGATGCGTTCCTAGCAGACGGAAAATCTATCAGGTGAGATGAGAACGCTTCATTGTTTATTCTATTTCGGACCAGTCCCGTTTACGTTTCTGTCTCTGCGAGCATGATATGAGCTGTGCGTGTACTTTTGTGTTGTTTTCTTGTCTTAATATAACCATTGATCGCCCTCGGTTTTTGTAATAACATATTGTCCATGCGCTTTCTGTGGGGGGTTTGTGGGTTCTTATGGGCTCATTGCGTCTTCGTTTTTGGGGGGCATTTCAGTACTTGGGACAGCGCATCTCTTTTTGGGAACAAGTATTCAAGTTCCGTTTCAGACTGGCAGTGATTCTCTGTCTGCTGATTTAATGGGAGTGAAATGCCTCCTCAAGAAGAATTTAGCTGTAAACTATGAACTCGAGGTAATAATTGGACTGAAGCTGTGCACATTTAGGATTAAGTATTGTGTTGGTATTATATATAGAAAAGAGAGAAAAGGTTACTTTTCTTTCCTGGACAATGTGGGGGATCTGTAGCCATTGAGGTTGTGGTCCAGCTTTTGGACTTCCCTTTTTATGAGTTAGTGGTCCAAACGGGGGAAAAGGTCACATGGGGTGGCCGAGGCCTTTAATCATCAGAATGAGTAATTCTTTTTTCCTTGGAGAATAATGAGCTATGATTCTAACACGAGGTCGAGGTCTTTTGGTCTCAATCATTATGGATGAACTTTAATAGAAACCGGTATGCGCATTGAATCTCACATTATTTAGAACAGAAAGGGGAAGATGTTTTAAGTGGTTGTTTTGCTGTCCTCCTTCATTTGATTGCGTCAAAAGAGAAATTCTTGCTAGTAAAAACGTGCTTCCACTTGCAAGAGGAAACTGTAACCTGCCGGTAGCTCAGTTTGGTGGCGTTTTCTCTCGTGTCATGGCAATAAAAGTGCATGACTATTCAAATTGGATTGATTTGGAAATAAGACACAACACCCCGGAGGTGCAGAGTTGCAAAGGTTAACTAAAACACAAGTACCGACTATGCTTGGACGAGGCCATGAGAAACAATAACACAACAAAATGTGTAATGGGTAATCTAATCTCGCACTAAGATAAAAACCTACCAATTCACTAATATTATTTTTGTAACTGGCAGGATCCATTGACTAACTTTATGAATCAAGCACGGTAGGTGCTCACTAATAGAGATGCAGATATTCCCAATAAGCACTTGTATTATACAAGTTGTAAATGTAAAATAAGCAGATCTATTTTCATCAATTGCGTTTCCGATGTATATATTGGACGGTGCATATTAAAAAGATATGCTTCTTCCTTCGTCCTAATGGCATGATGCTGTAGTCAACCTTACGCTGATTCTTGGAGTTTCAGTTGCTGTTTTTGTTACTATAAAGCTACCTTCAATTACACTTTTCATTCATTGATATTCTTTGTCAGCTAAGCGTTGTGAATGTACTGATGCAGGTATATATCTGCGGAACTGGCGGCGGACATTGCCATAAGTGTTGGTGAGGTTAAGTTCTACCTTCATAAGGTAAGGATTGTATCTTTTGATGCTGCCTCTAGTGTGCTAGAGAATGTTGTCTCAGCATTTATTTCTTTTCCCCTGTATGTAGGACTAGTTTATTTTGATATCGCATCTGCCTCATCACAATTTGATGCTCATTTTTGCGTTTGATGTATAAGAACATGAAATCGTGAAAGCTAGCATAGACATTACCAATTACCAATAGAATTTTAAGGGTGTGAATTTGCCTATCTCATAATCTTAAATCATTCATTTTTAGTCACTGAAGCTGACTCAGTATGGTATATGCACCCCCTTCCCCCAAGAAAGGCATCAAACCAATGATCTAATTCGAAAATAATGACAGATCTTTACCCCCGTCATTTTTCTGACTTCTACTGTAACAGGACCATTGCATGATGTCGTACAGCAGTTGAAGGCATCAATTGTTTTTACATAACTTTTGAAGTTCATCTGATTTTATTTGCAAATTTGTCTTGTGACCATTGTCATGCACAAACCATGTACATCCCTTTTCTGGCTGCTCTGATCTATTTTCTTCAAACGCATTTGCAGTTCCCTCTCTTGTCCAAGAGCTATCGCATGCAGAAGTTAGTGCTGAAGGCTAACGGGGAGAATTCTGATGAAATTAATTTGGTTGATTTTCCTGGAGGACCAAAAGCTTTTGAGATTTGTGCAAAATTCTGTTATGGGATGACGGTTACTCTTAATGCTTACAATGTTGTGGCTGCTCGTTGTGCAGCCGAATACCTTGAGATGACTGAGGATGTTGATAGGGGTAACTTGATTTTCAAAATCGAGGTATTTCTCAATTCCAGTATCTTTCGGAGCTGGAAAGATTCCATCATTGTTCTTCAAACTACAAGGTCTCTACTTCCATGGTCCGATGACCTCAAGGTAGTTGGGAGATGTATAGATTCTATTGCCTCAAAGACATCTATCGATCCTGCAAATGTTAATTGGTCATACACACACAATCGCAAATTAGCTTCGGCAGATAGAGTTCTTGAGGAGGGGATTAAGTTTCAGGAGAGAATGGAATCTGTACCCAAAGATTGGTGGATTGAAGATCTATGTGAGCTGGATATTGATCTGTTCAAGCGAGTGATTGTCGCAGTGAAGTCAAAAGGACGGATGGATGCGAATGTGATTGGAGAGGCTCTCAGAACGTATGCTGTCAGATGGCTGCCGGATTCTGTTGATGCTTTGGTCTCAGATGCCAACCAATTTAGAAACAAATCTCTTCTTGAAACTCTCATTGCTTTGTTGCCATCTGATGTTAATTCTGGTTCTTGTAGTTTTTTGCTAAAACTGCTAAAAGTGGCTACCTTGGTGGGAACAGATGGTTTGGCAAGGGAACAATTGGTGAAAAGAGTTAGCCTGAAGTTGCATGAGGCATCAGTGATAGATTTGTTAATTCCATCCTGGGCTCCACAAAGCACAAAATATGATGTAGAATTGGTGAAGTGCCTTCTGAAGCAATATCTATTGCATGGAAATTATGGCAGGGATTATGGCATCAAGAATAACGAAATTGGAAATGGGATGATCCTTTTGGAGCATAATTCTTTGTTAAATGTTGGTAAACTGATAGATGGCTATCTCGTTGAAATAGCACACGATCCCAATCTGTCACTATCAAGTTTCATCGAGTTATCACAGTCAATTCCTGATTCAGCGAGACCGATTCATGATACCTTGTACAGAGCAATTGATGTATATCTGAAGGTAACGTTTCCCAGATTCATCACACCTGGTTCATTTTAGATGATTAGCTCTCTCTCTCTCTCTCTCTCTCTCTATCTGTTTTTAAGATTGTCTTTTGAGGGATGGTCCTCCTTCAGTACGAATAGAGTCGAAAATGTTTCAATCTGATACTGAAATTGCACTATTGAATTAACTGCTTTCACGGTAGTGTAGAGTTTATTTAAGTCTATACTTTGTTATCTTTGATGAAGATCTTTTACTATATCAATCCTGCTGCAAACTGTTATCTCATTTGGTTTGCCTCTGATGTGTCTGACTTTGACTATTAACCTGAAGCGCTCATTCTTTGCATGCTTAAGGTTCAGCATGCCACATAATCTCTTTGCACAGAATGCACTTATCATCACTTACCAAATGAAATTGGTGGAGCACCTACTCCAATTCATATGAAAGGAAGGGAATACGTCTGATAAATTTTTTTTGGGCCACAGGAGCATCAGGGCTTGACAAAATCCGAAAGAAAAAGGATATGTGGGTTGATGGATGTCAAGAAACTGACCATTGAGGCATCCATCCATGCTGCACAAAATGAATGCCTCCCACTTCGGGTTGTCGTCCAAGTTCTTTATTTCGAGCAGGTTAGAGGGGCTCAAGCCCTCACCAGCACTCAGCTGGACACTTCGTGCTCTACGACGAACACTGACGAAGAATCCGACAAGATGACCGTGGAAAGTTGCAGGAAGCTTGAGAAACAGATGAGCCGCATCAAGATTGAGGATGGGGATGCAAGGAAAAAGGGGAAGCTGGCCAAGAAAGCTAGCAGGAACAGTCGAAGTGGGGCCCAGTTGCTTCCCTCAAGATCCAGGAGGATATTCGATAGACTGTGGCCTGTCGGCAAGGGGCATGGAGAGCACAAGAGCTCCGAGACGTCTGGGAGTTCTCAGAGCCCAACGTCTGTGGTTCCTGCAGATACCAAATCTTCCAGATCGTCCATGAGATGCAGGCGGCATTCTATATCCTAGGAGAAATTCATTACCTGTTCAATGCAGAAAATTTTAGGCTGTTCCAAGTGTAAAAAATGGTAGAAATCAATCAAGTAGTGTCCGTTTCATTTGCCTTGTTGGTTGGGTTAGTGCAGTGTCCTGGGGAAGGTGCTGATGCAGAAAGATTGGGTTCGGTGGTATGGATGCTTTCACTTTGTAAGGCTTGCTGCTGCTTCTTAACTTTGTGAATTCATGAATCTAGGGTGGATATTTGCTCTCTGGAAGTGGCTTGTTACTTTCTGCTGTGGAAGCTCACTGTGCCAATGTATGGAACTTGGTCACGAGCAAATGATTCAACACTCGTTCAGCCTTCGGTGACATGAGTCAGCCCATGACCCTTGTTTCGGCCTCTGGTGAGGATTGGCTCAATGCCTCCTAGCCTACTACATCATGGTGGACTTGTGTTTTGGTATGTTTCGCATGGGATTTACATGATCTAAGATTGAGGTACACTGGACAGACATATGTTCGGAGCACCCAATAAAGGGCTTCTCTCTCTCTCTCTCCAACTTTCTTTTTGAACACATTGGGGTCACGTATTCGCCCCGGCATGTTAAAATCGAACATGATGTGTGCACTCGGCTTGTTCAACTTAGCATTCAATAATTAAACAATGAAGGATGCAATTTTAAGTTACTTATGCGGTAGATCAAATTTACTTTTAAGCCAATAATGCAAATTGCTTATCGAAGGTCATTTCCATATCATGAAAACATATACATATGAAAACATTGTGATCGCGCTTTGACAGATGATAAGGCTTAGAAACTTCATTGGCTCTATTGAACCTCTAGAAATCGCATTGATTGTTATTAAACTCTGAAAATCACATTAGCTATGATTAAGCTCCAAAACAAAATCGGAATATGAACATATACAATATCTCAATACGTACCCGTGTTTTCATTTTTGGATGCATGTTTAAAATAACAACCAACTTTTTTTTTGGTCAAAAAATAACAACCAACTTGAAAAATCCAACTTTATAAGATGATAAATTACACCTGCCAGGGCATAACATAAGAAAAACCTCCCAATATACCTGTAATGCAATTTTTACACAAAAAATGACAAATTATAATAAAAACCATGTAAAACAATTTTTACAGAAAAATGATAAATAATATTAAAAACTATATTCAACATCTCAAAAGTATTCACCACATCAATTCACTTGGGCCTAAAACCCGTCCGGTGAAAAATTATGAAAATGTCCTCTGAGACCGATTTTGGGTCCATGGGCCCAAAACCATAATGGCCCAAAACATATCTAAGGCTGTAAATATGTATTTTTTTTTGTGAATAAATATGTTCTTTTCTAATGTGGCAAGTAGGGGTGAGCATGGTTCCAGGATTTTGGTCAGAACGTAGAACCTGGAACCTGATAACCTGACTAGTGGGAACCTGTAGGTTCCAGATTCCAAGATATGCAAGATAGGTTTCAGGTTTCAAAAATTGGGAAACCTGTTTTGACGGATAAGTTATAGGTTATAGGTAAGCGGAACCTAGAACTAGAAACCTGAAACCTAAACAAGTTTTTTTTGTTTTTTCTTGGTCTATGTTTTCACATGATTCTGCGGTGTTTCATGACGTTAGATAATGTGTATGTAATATGAAATCACTAGTTTGAGCTTTCATTTTATGACTTGCTAATGTTTCATATTTTTCGCGTGTCTAAATGTAAGTTGTGGT
Source organism: Syzygium malaccense (assembly GCA_031216405.1). Lineage (NCBI taxonomy): Eukaryota > Viridiplantae > Streptophyta > Magnoliopsida > Myrtales > Myrtaceae > Syzygium > Syzygium malaccense. The sequence continues at coordinate 14,769,867 of CM062255.1, read as the reverse complement.
CAGTGGATCATAACAATAAGTGGTGGTCATTAAAGGTAATGATTCATTGCAATTGTTTAATTAATAATATAGGTGGAACCTGGGTAGACCTTGGAAATGACCTTTGAACTTGTGATATGGCAGGTTTCAGATTCCAAAAAATGAGGAACCTATTCTCATGGACAAATTTTAAGTGGAACCTGTACGGAATATGGAACCGTTCACTTTTAGTATCGATTCATATAATGACTTCTCATTTTAATTGTATTTATTTGAACCGTAATGCCAGTAAAACTAGTCTTTTGTATTTTCCTTGGTGAATGACAAGCTTGTTCAGTATTGTTGCGTTTGTTTTTGTTTTGTTTAATTAAAAATGAAATTAAAAAAAGAACTTGTTAGATCCTGGAACCTATGACAGGGTAGGTTCTAGGTTCTAATTTCTAAGTTCCGACGAATAGGTTCCAGGTTCTAAAAAATGATGAACCTGTACTCGAGAGCAGGTTCCGAGTTTTAAGTGAAACCTGTAAGGAATTTGGAACCGCTCACCCCTAATAGCAAGTACTTTAAAAATAGCACCAGACTAGCCAAAGGTTGCAATTAAAAAAAATTTCTACTACCCAAATTCCGATATATTTCAATTTATACTATTTTTATAAATTCACATCATGATTTCTTGGATTTTCCATGACTTCCGTAATTTCTAGAAATCAGCAAAAAATTCAAATATCTTTTCAAGTTAAGAAAATTTACAGAACTCAGTGCGCTCACCGCTGATTGCAACGACGAAAAATGGCGTCGCAATTCGACCATGAGACGGACCGGACGAGCCGTGGACCACGTCAGTTTTCCAAAATTTCAGCTCCTAGGTTGCCTACTTCAAGCACTCGTACCTCTTTCTAGAGAGCATTAAATTGTGTCAACTTTGGAGTCCATGGGAAGCTCTCCGATATTACAGCAAGAATGCGACAGTCTACGACCCCATATCTTCCTAGAGAAATGCATATCTTGGTGAGAAGTATATGCCTACTCACCGGTCTGCAACTCCGACTTTGCAAAAGCATGTGTTTCGAATGAAGTGTCTGGTTCGTGGTGATGGGGAGCGCCTGGTCATGCCAAAGGTTTCGTCGGAAGTTCGCCGGAGCACTGCCGTTGAGGGCAAGACTGGGGGTTAGCAGAAAGCTTGATAAAAACCAATAAGTCGAGGAAGTTTTTGGCTGAATTGCATCACCTACCATCAAGTTCACAATTTTCTGATGTTAGGCTAAGTATGGATGCGTAGTTTATTCCGACCAATTGCAATAGTTATTTTAGTCATGGCTGATTAAATTTAGGGTGAATATCACGAAAAACTCTAAAACTGGTATATTTATGATAAATTTACTTCAAACTAATTTTTTGACCACTAAAAAACCAAAATTGTTACACTTGTGATAAATTTACTTTCCATTAATTTCCGTTAAATTTTACTATCAAATTGCTGAGTTGGATAACACATAACAGTTGACGGGTGTACTATTTTACGATTTTACCCTACGTTTATCACAGATGTACCAGTTTGTGATTTTTTTGTGATATTAATCCAATTTAATGGAGGTTAAATTTGTTACAAATACATCGATTTGGGGTTTTTGATGGTCAAAATATTAGTTTGTAGTAAATTTGTCATAGATGTACAAGTTTAGGGATTTTTGTGGTTAAAAAATTAGTTTAAGGTAAATTTATTATAAATATACCATTTTTTGAATTTTTCATGATATTAACCTTGAGCAACACAAACAGCCATACTATTCTTTAAATTCTAGAGCATCGCCACCTATTGCACACTCTGAATGAAATCCTACGCCTTTTGTTATGATCATAGCATAAATATTGTCTATGACCTTCGTCATTTGTGCACTAAAAAACACATGTTCTAGTTTACCCACGTGATGTCATTCGATACAATTCGTACGTAATGAAATAAGGGCCGATCCTAAAATTGTCGAGAACTATCTCGATAGCATAACGAGGAGATTATCGTAATTGCAGTCCCTATTAATAATATATCGGATTTAGTGATAGAATACAGTCAAATGTTCTTAATACACCCGGAGAATGTTTGATTCGCGAACTGAATCCTACCAACCCGAAACAGAGCATGTTGCATGAAACTTTAATTCAGAGTCACATCAAAACGGGGCAGATGGACAATATCACATCCCCACCATTACTGTTCTTTCTTGTCTTTTCTCTAGGGCACGCACTCCAAGGACATGTTCTCGCTTCCGTGGCAGCTTTTGTCTTCGACTACTTGTCGGAGAAAGGCAAAAGCTCAAACGATGTCCCACGACTCGACCAGTTTCGCCACCGCCGCCTGAGCCGACCCGCCGGGACTCACCGCCGCTTTCACTTCTTCCTTGAGGCAACGCATTCGCTCCCGGACGGCCTCGCCCTCCGACCCCACCAGCCCTCGGACTCGCCGCTCCACCTCCGCCGCGCTCACCGACCCGTCCTCCTCCTCCTTCATCGGCAGCGCGACCCTCATCGCCTCCACCATGAACACCCGGTTCTGCCGCTGCTCCGCGTAGAGCGGCCACGCGATCATCGGGACCTCCGCGCACACGGCTTCGAGCACCGAGTTCCACCCGCAGTGCGTCACGAACCCGCCCACCGCGCCGTGGTTCAGCACCGCCACCTGCGGGGCCCAGGCCTTCACGACGTGGCCCCTCCCTGCGGTCCGCTCCAGGAAGCCCTCGGGGAGAAGCGCGTCCAGGTCCGGCTCCCCCGTGGAGACGGCCTTGTGGCCCTTGCCGGTGGCCGGGTTCCGGACCACCCACAGGAACCGCTGGCCGCTCCTCTCCAGCCCGGTCGCTATCTCCTTCAGCTGCTCGGCGGAGAACACCCCGAGGCTCCCGAAGCACAAGAACACGACGCTTTCTCTCGGCTGCGAGTCCAACCATGTCAAGCACTCCGGCTTGTCGTTACCCGGGCCGCCGCTCCCGGCTTTTCCGCCATCCCCGCTCGCCACCAACGGCCCGATGCAGTAGAGCGGAGGGGTGGGCCCATCCGGCACGCACTTGCCGTCCTTTATGGCTTTCACGGCTTCTTCCTCGAGCTTCTCCGACGTGTTCCCTATGATCCCGGACGCCATCAGCATGTTCGTCGCGCTCTCCAGCAAGAGCTCGTAGGCTCGGTCGTTACGGTCCTGCACCAGGTCCGGGATGTCCGAGGGCAGCAACGGCGGCAGTCCGGGGAAGCGGAGGACGGTGTCGAGGTCTTTCAAGCTCTTGGTGGTGGTCCTGTGGAGGACGGGCAAGTGAAGGAAGATGGCCAAGCCGCCCGCCGCGGAGCTGAAGAAGTAGTAGCAGGGGATGCCGAGGCCGCGCGCGACCGGCAGGGCGTTGGCGCAGAAGAAGTCGATGACGAGGGCTCGGACGCGGCTGGTCTCGGAGATGGAGACGAGGGCACGGTGGACGTTGGGGCTGTTGAGGCAGAGGAGCTCGAGGGCGAGGGTCTCGAGGTGCGGGGAGGCGGTGGAGTAGTCGGGAGGGAGGGAGGTGGGGGGGAGGTGGTGGAAGGTGATGGAAGGGTAGGCGGCGGAGATGGCGGCGATGTAGGGGGAGACGGCGCCGCCGTCGTAGGCCTGGCTGGGGAGGAGGACGTGGATGGAGAGAGAAGGGCGGTGGGCGAGGAGGAGCTTGCCCAGCTCCACCATGGGTGTGAGGTGGCCGATGGCCGGCGCGGAATACAGAACCACCGCCTGATCCTCCATAAAGATGTGGGGGTTGGGATCGACGGATTGGGAATATGAGAGAACCGTGCTCTTGAAGCAGCTTATATATATAGGGAATGTTGACAGTTGGAAAAACAGACGCTTTAAATCGATATATTTATAATAAATTTATTTAAAATTAAATTTTTAATCACTAAAATTTTCAAATCGATATATTTGTGATAAATTTATTTTTCGTTAATTTTTGTTTAGTTGGATAAATATCACGAAAAATCACAAACTGATACACCTGTGATAAATAAAAGGTAAAATCACAAATTGGTACACCTGTCAAGTGTCGTCACGTGTCATCCAACTTAGTAATATGATGATAAAATGCAACGAAAATTGACATAGGGTAAATTTATCATAAATATACCAGTTTAAAGTTTTCGTGATATTAATAAAAAAATAATAATTATAAATTATTGTGAGATATATTTTTTTAAGGATTCATGGCTCATAATATTTTATTATTCTCTTCTAGAAGCTCAAAGATCGTTGGGCTAGGAAAGCCTGCTAAGGACTAAATTCGGATATTTTAAGATGTCCTGTCGTTTCATAAATGGTACATTACAAAATTAAATTTGGATGCTCTAAATTTCAGTGTACTTTTCTCGTAAACTCACATCCGTCCAAAGGTGGACACATGGGCACCATCAGAGGGTTACGGACAGCTCAATGCCAATTTTTTTCTATTTTTTTTCTTGGACTTTCTGTTTTGTGCAATTATAGCATACTTCACCGGTGTGGAAAATGTTTTATACAAACGACTTCTACGATGGATAATCGTAATCTTCAAATCAAAGATAGATAGGATCACATGTCTAAAGTTTTCTGATACTAGCAATATATGCTCTATTTTACGTATTTGGCAATGGTTTGTTTGAAGGGAAAAAAGTCATAAAAAAACCTTAAGTTATGCCCTATATGCCATATTTATCTTGAATTTTTTTTGTAATATAAAAAATCCCAAATTATACTTACTGTGACACATTTATCCTAAAATTTTTCTTATGACATTAAAAATCCCAAATTTGTACTTATGTGACATATTTACTCTCCGTCAAGGTTCCGTTAGATTATTTTTCAGTCAAAATAATGTCGTTTTTATTTCACTTAAGTCACGTAGGAATTATGTCAACATTGTTTGTTTTCTGACGTTTATATAGGCAGATTTTAGCAGTTTTCATTGATAGAATTTTGATGGACGATAAATATATCACACATGTACAAGTTAGAGATTTTTGGTATCACAGTGAGTATAATTTAAGATTTTTTTTAGTGGCTTTTACCCTTTCTTTGTATGGACAGATTGAGCGTCGTAAGTAAAGGTTCATGTACCGAGAAGACTTCTTCACATGGTTGGAGATTAATTGGTGCAAGTGGCTTTTCCCTCGATATGTAGAGCCCCTTTTGGCTTTTCTCCACAGCTCTTTCCAATATCTCCCCACACCTTTTGGCCTTTACGCCGTTGTGAAATGGCCTTTCCTTGGTAGTGGACAAAGCTTAACTTGCACGATGGTCCAACTGCGTAGCACGTGCAAAGAGGAGATCGTCGCTTCAAGCGACCTCCAATCTGGATTCCTTAATTAAGGCAAGCGCCCCGAGTCGTAGTTTAAATTTTCAAAGATCAACGAATCGCTGGACACCAAATTTAAATAAACTTTTTATTTATTTATAGAAATTAAAGTTAAGTTCAACGAAAATACGGAGCGAGAGAAATTAACGGCGACACCCGAGCGCTCCCCCGGGATGAGGCATGTAAATTTGGCCCCCTCGTGGGGGCATTATTGGCCAAATAAGGGGCCTTCTCACTTATTCCGGGGCGGGGATGAGGGATGCTACGGTTGGCCTCCCACCAAGCTCTATCGCCATCCCTGAGGATGATAGATGCCGCCATGGTTGGTAGAGTTTAGATCTCATCATTGTCACGTACTGAAAAGCCAATTCGATTTTGATTTGTTTAGATTTATTTGTAACACACGGTAGCAGTGGACAATTCAAATAAGTGGCTCATGGTTAACATTCGACAAGAGCATGTCACATTTCTTAGCGTGCTAATTTTATAGACCCCCATCTTAATATACTTGGTCTTGCCCTCTAGTATTCCTTTTTATAAAGCGTAACATCAGTTAGAAGATAAGGTCTAAGTACTTAAAGGACTTCGTCAAACCACGAGATATTGCGTGATTAACATTGTTACGTAAATGCGCTCTTATACCGTGTTAAAGATTTTCCACAAAAAGGCAAAGGATAATAGACGGTGAGGCCCACCATTTTTGATGTGCGGTTAACGTTGGAGTCCAACATTTCATGATGTCAAGCATGCCCAATTTGACTCAAAATCAGCGACAAAGGCAAATGATGCTGTACTTCACAAAATGACCAAAAGGGCGAAGATAAAAAGGAAAAGAAAGCCAGAAAACTTCACAGTGACGCAAAACCGTAGGTCAACCAGTTATTTCCATTGACAAATTTGCCGGTTGAAAGCTAGATGGACTTTCCACTGGGTTTTGTGAAGGCATACATTGCACAGTTCAAGATCCCAAAGAAATAATAATAATAATAATAATAATAATAATAAGAAGGTAGACGACGGTCTCGTGAGGTAATCCATTAATTTAGGTAGTGGAGTCAAATTCTAGATTGTTAGAATTGTAGATATTTACTTGGGAGGGGGAAATCGAGTGTGTGTTGTGTGCATGCTTCGGCGATATACCTGAATCAGAGCCGATTTGACAAAGTTCAATACTCGAGCTCAACTCAATTTACATATTAAACCCTAATACTTGATGGTATGCTCGAGCTTGATCAAGCGTAATTCTTCAAGCTCAAGTTTGACTTGGAGAAATCATCAATGAGTTAAAGTTTAACTCGACTGAGCTTGGTATTTCGATAGATTTTATGTGAAACTTGAACTCGAGTTCACGCCTGTGCTCAAACTATAACTTTGCAACTACTCAAGTATTTTCGGGCACTAGCTTGACTAGAGTTAAGTACTCGAACTTTTCGAGCTTTCCTCGATTTCAAAAAATAAAAATAAAAAAATAGAAGTGAGTTCAAGTAACATGTGAGTTTAACTATTAGTCAAACTCAAGTAGCTCACGAGCAGCATGACTTGGCTACACCCTAACCTAATTTACATACATAGATACGCTCCTTAACTACTAAGTCAATTCCGTAGAATTGTGGAGAGGAAAATTTTTAGCAATCGACAAATATTTTACAAGTAAATTTTGTAAATTACCATTATTTTATACATGAAACCCACCTTTAACCTATTTTATGATTAATATAGGACTATCACCACTTTGTCACTCACACGAGCTAACTCATCAAATAAGGTCAAGAATGATTTAATGATTTAGAATTATGGGATAAGTGCAATGAAAGTCCTAAAACTTATCAAATTGGTCAAATCAAGTCTATATGTTGATTGCACTTTTTAAAAATTTAGGGTTCGATTGCACTTTCATAGCAAGTTTTAAGACTTGATTGCATATTTTTAGAGTTTTATGATTCAATTGCACTTTCGCGATAAGTTTTAGGAGTTGATTGTATTTTCTGAAAGTTTTATGACTTAATTGCACGTTCGTGATAGGTTTTAGGACTTTTAATGTACCTATCCTTAAATTATTAATTAGGTGGGAAAATGCAATATATTCATTAAGATTGCACGAACTGCATGTCTTAAAACTGTGGGCATCACAACAGCAGATGACTGATGTTCCTTGGATAGACTAATATTTAACTTGGACGAAGGACTTTCTATTTACGGTCCACCGACATTCTTCTTCTTCTTTTTGTCCAAATACAAATTAAATTAAACTCAGAAATCATATTAACCCCCAAAAATGTGAAAATAATCTTATGGCGACTCAGCAAATAAATGCATGCGGGTTAATTTAATTCCATTTCCATGACCGGTGACAACTTCGGTTGAGATCATATGGTGGGGAGACCTTCGCCATGAAAGAGGAGACGCAGTTGACCGGTGAATTTAATTTCACGCAGCAATTCCCAAGTTTAATTTAACAGGAGGAGGAGTTGGAAAGAAGGGCCGTAGATCTCGGGGTTTTGATCGAGCATTTTGAATTCTGCTGCATATGTTGTACCCGCGACATAATTCTAATGGAGGGCTTATCGTAAAGTTAAGAGATCTTATGACTACACAACTTCCTATCTTCAAGAATATGTTATTGATTGTCATGTCACCACTAAGGGTGTCCGAGAAGATGTTCTTAGGATTTGGCTTTCCATGTTCGGCCTTGCCCATAATCTCGCCACCCATTTGGGACATTAAATGGGATGTTTGGTTTCTAATATGAACAAGTCTTTAAAAGGCTTCGTTTGAACTTTGGGACATTAAAATTCGGGAGTATTCTCTGGAGAGAGGGAAGAAAAACCTTTTTTCTAATTGGGGAGGTTTGGTCGTGTGGGTATCGGCACATTAAAATAAGAAACGTAGTTCTGTTAGCCCGTCAACACTTGGACAGGCGTTCTCAGGATTTGGCTTTCCATGTTTGGCCTCGCTCGTCGCTAGTCTCGCCAGCCATTTGGAACATTAAATTGGGTGTTAGGTTTACCCACTCCGGTCCAATCCAAGTTTATGGTCAGAAACGATTTTAACACCCAGGTACGTTAAAATTCCGGGGTATTATCTGGGGAGAGGGAATAAAAGCTTTCTCTCTAATTATAGAGGTTTGATTGTGCGGGTATCGGCACATTAAAATAAGAAACGTAATCCTATTAGCCTGTCAACACTTGGATAGGTGATCTTAGGATTTGGCTTTCCATGTTCGGCCTCGCCCATAATCTCGCCGGCCATTTGGGACATTAAATTGGATGTTAGGTTTACCCGCTCCGGTCCGATCCAAGTTTATGGTCAGAAACGATTTTAACACCCAGGTATTGTCCTTTCACCATAGAGGCTATAAAGGCGCTGATAAGGGTTGGTGTACTTCTCACTGATTCCTCTCCTCTTCTTCTAGGACTCTCCTGGGACGGTTCACCCAGACCATTAACCCACATTTTCAGGGAAGTGAATCATTCCTCAGATATCTTAGCTAGAAAAAGGAAGATTATAAGTAAATGAAGGAATCAAACTCTAAGCTGCTGAAGAACAATGTCTTTTGGCTGCTGGATAAGTTGGAAGTTAACTAACGCCTTTCAATTGCCTTTTTGTATCATGTGCTGCCCAGAAAAAGGAGCAAAAAGGAAGTAAGATGCAAGAAAGTTCCTTTACTCAGTGAGAGAAAGTAAGGAAAAAATCAACTGCATGCAAACTGTACTGATTTAGGGCCACACGTACAAGCTTGGACTTAACCGATTCATGATATTTGCAAGATATTATATAGGTTTTAAGGTAGCCAGGTCTCTAACCTCATACCATAAAATTATTAGAAAATGAAAAAAATCGGGGAACAATTTCATGTCTGGGCTAGTTGATATTCGGATTTTGGTTCTAGCTTCATTCCGTGCATAAGGTCCGCAAGGTACTCAATACCATTCAGGTTAGCTTATTCAAAATTTCATTTCTTTTACAATGAGGAAGTCCACTTTAGTGAGGTAAAATCCTGAATCCATAAAATATTCCACTAACCTCATGAACTAGGTAAGACACGAGTCTGAGTCCAGGTGAGTGGCCTAGAAATGAAATTATCAATTTTCATGGTACAGGGAAACGAACATCCTCACACACACAAAGTCGGATCTTTAACTACATGTTGATTCCTTGGGGTTAGTGAATTTATTATGCTCGTACCACAAAACTTAATCACATGAAATTTAGGGGCCTAAAGTAAGTGAGCCATTGGATAGTTCATTATTAATTTCAGTAGAAAAGAGAATTACATAAATAATAAAAACAGATACAACAATGGAATTCCAAGAGCGTGGTGACCCTTGAGGTCGTGCTACAACGACTAGCGATTCGAACATCATGTTCATATGCAAAAGCCATTTCTTGGGAAACAACATTCGAAGTTCCTGATCGATATGGAAAATTATGTCGATAGCGGGTAACTAATGCATAAGAAAGATGATCATTCGGTTCACATCTTCAGCAGACAAATATAAGCTTTGCCTCTGAAACATCTGTAATTGGATATGTTCCGTTCTTCGCTCTCATTGTTTAATCTAAATCTTGCGGTTGACGCACTTTGACTCTTTCTTGACCCGAAACACCTAAAATCTCACAATATACAAATATTGACACGTACATTTACGTTTTATTTTTTTCATAAGTTTTTAAATATAAATAATATCATAAATTTTGATGGAAAAGTAAAAAGATTTTTCTTTTCGGCATTTGAAAAGACATAAACAAATGGGCCCTAGTCTCAAGAGATCATGTCAAAAGGTTTGCTATTTCTAGACTTTTTAGATTGGGTTGGGCCGCCCATGACGGGCTGTCATACACCAAGTCCCGTGTGAAAAACAGAGAGTCTATTTTCCGCCCTTCCAATGCACTTCTGCTAGCAAAAGTTTGATACCTATCAAAATAAGCTGGATTGCGAAAATACCCATTATTGAATCCAACTTGTGGAGGAGCCGATTCGACCTCTTCTTTGCGTTGTTGTTCTCTCCGGTGAGATGAAACACCGATTCCCGGCTTCCTTGCTATGTGTTCGATTGGCATTTTCGGAGGAAAGGGTGGATCTTGGGTGTTTTTGGGTGAAAACTTAGAGAGTTTAAGAATTTGGGGGTGAAAATGAATGGATTTGGGGGAAATAGTTTGGATTTGAGAAAAATTGAAGTGAAAAGAAAGTGATTTTGGTCTTGGTTTGGAGAAATTTCAAATAAAATCTAAGTGGGTGAGAGGATGTTAGAACGCTCTAACATTAGGGTTACTCTTTTCATATTGCTGCTCGAGGGAACTTCCTTCTCATCGCGCCTTTCTTGGAGAAACTAACTTGGTCGTATGTGCTTCGCCAACTGCCATTTCACTTTCATCATTCCCTCTACCTTAAAATAGGTACATGCTTCGATATCCTATCGACATCGTTGGCAAAAGTTGTTCTTGGTCCATTTGTCCTCAAATCTAGCCGTTGCTATACCGACCATTCGAGGAAAAGGATGAGCGTTGACTTTCATTTTTCCTTGTCCTTTGTCATCGATAAACTTAATAATTCCTTGTTGAATTGCTTCTTGAATTGTTTTCCTGAAAGCAATATATGGAATTAACTATGTAATGCCTTCATGAATTGTACCACATGCAATTATTTTGTTTACCAAATCTGTTGAGTCTAGTAATGCAACCTATGGGGATAAATGGGTTGATTTAAAAACTTCGATTAATTTTCACGGGATACTACAAGTTGAACTTTAATAGATGCAAGGACAGTTTAATAATGGCAGAAGCAAATGCTTCCATCAGACAGATATTTAGATGAATAAAGAAATAAAAGATATTTTGCAAATAGATTTTATGATGGTATATCTTGTATCAAGTTCAAGTCTCCATCGTACGAAAGTTGATTGATTGATAAAATGTTTCGGAACTCAAGTGATTGATTGATAGTCTTGATACTCAAGTGAACGTGTTTTAGAAGTTACGTACTTAAGTATGCGTCGTACGAAAATTGTCGCACTCGTGATGTCTTTTTCCTTACTTGTGAGCCTCACGTAGAGGTAGCCAACAAATTGGTAAATACGCTGAAACTTTTGAATTTCATTTTGAAAAAGCAAGAAGATTTTGAGCTTGAGAAAGAATTTCTCGAGAAAAATATTTCAAGATTTGCAAGGATGGAACATAGATTTTAGAAAATAAGTCCGGAGATCAAATTAGGCTCACATTTTGTCCACTTCATTTTTTTTACTGTAGATAACCCTTGCTACCTCGAGTTGAACGAATTATGCCTTGCGAGTCCTACTTTAGCTTGCTGTTGAAACATATTAATTTCAATTGCCGCTATTTTAGCCAAAATTAAAAAATTTCAATTGCCACTATACCCAACGAAGACTAATGTCAAATGTGGGGCCTACTCTTGATCTGAGCTTTTTTTAAATTTAGAATTTTATCAGGATTTTCTTTAATGAATTAACGAATTGAGAGAATTTATTTTGTTATTACGCAAATTTATGTGTTTGCGAGTTCAACTAATGTTTACAAATTGAGTAATTTTTCTCGATTAGTGTTAACATCTATTGTTGCTGCATCAGTGTTGTGGAAGAAACTGGCTTTTTCTTTCACCAGTTAAAATGACTTTTTTTTCACTGAAGACGACTGATAAAAAAATAAAAAAGCAAGAAAATAAAACAGATATATGAGGACAGAAAAATAGGACAATAAGATGTTTCAAGTAGACCCCTATCTTCTGATCTCATCATATCCTGTGGCTGTGATTAGCTACAAATATCGAGTTTTTTCTATGATCGTGCTCTTTCCTCGAATGTGCATATGAAAGAGACGAAACACGCTCTAATAACTACTTCACATGACACTTTAGGAACAATACAAGCATTACAAGTCCATGACGTTTCAGTATATAATAAAAGTAGTTCCTACTGAGTTAATAATATTTCGTGAATAATAAAAATATTTTTCGTTTACATATCTTTATAAGCGATTCGAATGATCATTTTTGGGAGGATATTTTTCAAATCATTTATTTTTTGCAAAATAAACGTCCCCTTAGACCTGTATGTGGACATTTCACTAGTATGTACTGTAATATCAAACTTGACAGACACATAAAATAAGCGCTTATGAATTAGTCAAAACTTTCTTGCGGTGTTGCAACCCCAAATTAAATGGCCTAGAACATTTCCCGTGAATCATGGACACTATGTTTTTCTATTCTTGATTTTATTGTCATTTTATTTGTACTACTCAAGCACATTGATAACGAAATGAAAAGGAATCCTGTACAAACCAGAAAGTTTGGACTCGTCAATTAATATACTTTCACTCTGTATCAACCATCATATGACTCGACTGATCACATAAACTAGGTAGCTGTTGTTCGGACTTAATATTCTTGTTGAGTTTCTAGCAAAAAAACATATTCTTGTTGAGTTCCATAAAAGATATTAATTGTCCTGAGAAAATTATTCACGTTGTCTACCACATGACTTGTAAAATCGGCTCATTCAACGAATTTTTGTGTCCAATAATCAGGATAGAATCCAATGGATGAAATCGGACGGTACATTGAGAATCAGTTAATGCCTCCCCATATGAATTGACTAGAGCTAATTAATTTCAAAGTCATTATTTAATTACATGATTATAATACTTACCAATGGCTGATAACGATATAAACAATGCACTCCCTCGTAAGCAATGACCTGGTACTTTCACATGCATCAAATGCGTCAACCGATAGCATATTTAGATACGATCATGTCTCTCTAATTTTATTTTCTTGGATGACCTGATCGACGGTTTATGTATTGACTTGTATCTAAAGTCGAGAGGTCAAGTACCTAGTCTCTCCTAAATTAAGTTTTCCCTCTTTTAAAATATTTTTTCTATAATTTTTGAATTAATTGCCGGGTCAATATATATATAGACACACACACGCTCAAAATATATTGACATAATACTCTAGCTTGCAATGTACCCAATCAATGTTTGCATTTTGGTCATCAAATGGTTCCATGTGCGTTCCTTTCAAGCTAGGTAGATATGGAACAATACAATTCTCACTAGAGCGATTATAATATTGGGAGAAATCAAAGTCAAAAGGGTTGACTTCAATGCACTCGCAGTTTCTTGGAAACTCTAAAAAATCATCCAATATGTAATGGAAACCAATTTTACTAATGATGATAATTATAATAATGATCGTAGCAAAATCAGTCAATCTACGCTATGATTTGCCGAGCTTACTATGTTGATAAGCCATAAATGTACGTGGGTGTCATTCTTAGTGATTCTTAGAATAATTAGGTGACCAATTTTGGATCCAGACCTACTTTGTCATCTGCTTTCTAATTTTTCCACTCTCTTTTTTTTCTAAGCTTGAGGGTTTCCATTCAATACGATGATATCTGGGTCATGCCTTCAACTTCAACTTGAGGAGTGTGTTGGAGTTAAAAAAAATTATAGTACAACTTGACATACTGATTGAATCTCTTACATGACTAGTCTTTGGGAAAAAGTACCAAAAAATTCCTAAACCTATTGTATTTGCACCAATTGAGTCCTAAATCTTTCAATTGTATAAATTTAGTCATAAACTTTTTTACATTTTGCTAATTGAGTCCATTCGATCAATTTGGATTGAAAATCGCTGACATGGATGCTAGCGATCTTATATGGCACAGCTGGCGTCGACATCGACATTTTTTTTAATAATTTTTAATAATTTGTTTGAATTTTTTTTCTTTTTCTTTCTTTCTTTTTTTTCATTCCCTTCTCTTTCTGCCAGTGGTCGGTTGCTAGCATAGGCCATGGCCAACGAGGGGTTGGCATCATCGGTCTCGCTTAGGTGAGGCAAGCACCAGCGAGGGCAAGGCTCAACGAGGCCACCCTAGCCTGGGTAAGGGGCCCCCTTGCCCTAGCAAGTTTGACCCTTGCCAAGGCTAGGACAAGGCTCGACGGGCCTCTCCCTTGTCTAAGTGAGGCTCAACGAGGCCAACCTTTGCCCAACCGACGCTTAATGAGCCTTGGCCTTGACAAGGGTCGGCCTTGCTAGATCTAGCAAGGGGGGCCCTTGCCTAGGCGAGGCCAACTCTTGCTTGTGGTGGGCAAGGGCGATCCTTGCCCATGCAAGACCAGTCCTTAGTGGCCATCAGCAAAAAGAAAAGGGAAAGAAAAAAAAAGGAGAACAAGGAAAAACAGAAAAAATTATAAAAGATCAGAAAATTATTAAAAATTTATAAAAAAAAATCCATATTAGTGCCAATCTTGTCACGTAGGACGGTTGGTGCCCACGTTAACAATTTTTGGCTTAATTGGCCGGATGGACTCAACTGGCCAAACGTGAAAATGTTTATGACTAAATTGACACAATTGAAAAATTTATGACTAAATTGGGACAAGTGTAATAGGTTTAGAATTTATTTTTTTTTGTACTTTTTCCTTGGTCTTTGGGTGAATTCAAGCAAGTTTGCGTAGATGGTGTGGAATTAACCATGAAGGTTCGTGGGTTGATGATTGCCGTGTGTGGTTTTCTTGTTGAATTGGTCAAGGTAAACGAAGGGGGTACAAAGACAAATTTCTACGTTTAATCAAAGATGTCCTACTCCCGGAGACGATGACCTTTCTCTGGGGTTCAGAAAAAATGAGACAAAAAACACCAAACTAGAGTGTCTGGTGTGGACTTCTTAGGGTTCCCTGTTGGTGTACACATCTCACATTTTTTTTATCTCCCAAGATAAAAAAAAATAGTTATTGCACAATTTATACATAATATGTCGTGATATTATCCGATCCATTAATAATTTGTGTCGGAACATAAGACTCATGTGATGAATGGCCTAGATGAGTTTAGTCTGCATGTTCTATCTCGACTGTGCAATATTGTTGCTTCTAAGGAGAAGTTATTGCATGGTTTGCAGATCATCTCCACTGATATCATCAAAACTTTAATATTTTGGGCCGTACCTGTGGACAATCATGATCAACGGTTTAGATGAGCTTGGTCTGTATATTCTCACTAGCTATATGAGACAAGGGCTTAGCGGTTTTGTGGCAAAAGCAGGCCCTAAAGATTTTTCGGAGCATCCAAATCGGCAGATATCAAAGCCAAGAAATTTGTAAGGAGGCCATAAATTATTGATTCAAAAGGTTCTGCTGGGGCCTGTAAAGCTAATTTGGAGAGCCTATTAGATTTCGACGTTAAATCATATATCTTTGCATAATTTTAGTCGACTTGGTATTTACGTATTAATTTCGTCTATCATCTATGGGATAGGGTTATCGAGAGATCGAGGGCTACGAGTTGATCGGTTTCATTGGTAGAGAACCTTTTCTGAATTCTCCACTCGCTGTTAGCGTTTCTTCCTCCATCTGTGTTAATCCACCTTCGTGATGATGGAAATATTGTTATATTGTTGATGTTGAGCCTCTAGTGTGTGACTAAAGAGAAACACTTTGTGTACCTTACTATTTTTCATGATTAGTGGAAGTTTTTGGGACATCCGTGGTTTTCCCGCATTGGGCTTCCACGTTAAATCGTAGTACTGTTTTTATTTGTCTCCTTATCATTTCGGCATTATATATACATATTACGAGGTTGTATTGCGGGCTTTTGCTGAGATTAAGTTGATTTTGGTTGGTTTAGTTTTGGGAAAGAAATTGATTTTGGACTGGATTAGTTCTTAGTGAATTGTTGCCCGATTCTCCCCAACAAATCTGGTCGCACCGTGCATGGTTCTAAAATGACCCACTTTATTACCCTCCTAATGAAAATCAAAGTCGGAACTTTCGACCTCTCTTCCTCCGCAGAAAAGATATGCCAATGAGGCAACAGTCTCTTGCGGCTATGTAACATCAATATAAGAGGTTGACCGTTCGGTTTACGCAACAAAGAAGCAAGACGAGGGAAATGGGATTCATAGAGGATTATAAATTGTTAGAAAGTTCAATCCAAACGTACTTCTCATAATAATTGAGAACCATCGAGCAATTTCATCTTCTTATTATTCTTCTTTTTACGGGTTGGATTCAAGCAGTCTCTATCCGAGACAGATCATCCATATTGGACTTAGAAAATTCATAAAAAAATCACCAAATGATGTACATCGTATCGAAGACTTTTTTTGATTTTTTGGTAAGGTCGTATCGAAGACTTTACATCTCTTAGTCTTTAAAAAAATGTCGAGTCGTTTCTAGCACTCAAACCAAAATAATTTCTGATGGAAAAACCGGGGAAAAAAATGATAGTATAGGCAATCCTGGGGTTAAAGAATTTCTGATGTTCTTCATCCAAAATAATAACTTGAAAAAAAAAATCATGAAGTGTTGGTACTACCGGAGGTCGAGCAAATCCCAGAAGGTTCCCGCCCTCGTCGAGCAAATCCTCGAATGGAAGCTCTCCATGCATTGCCTTACTTTTCAAAGCTCTTCCCCATTATAAATACATAGCCAGCATCAGCATTGTCCTCAGAGTCTCTCTCTCCTTTGTCTCTCTTACGAAGTCACACTAGCCTTTTCCCAAAACCCTTTCCAATGGCTCCTGCAGGAACTTCCTTCGATGTTGAAAAGCTCCTCTTTATGGGTCTCTACTTTTTCGCGATCGTTGCGATCTTTGGCGATGGCCCTTGGGTCACTGTGGCTCAAAGCAGTAACAACAACAGTGCCACGACGATCCCGGTGAACGTTGGGGTGGTGCTTGATCTCAAGACGTGGGTGGGTCAGATGGGACTGAGCTGCATTAACATGTCTCTTGCTGACTTTTATAGTTCAAACCCTTCCTACAAGACCAGGCTCGTCCTCAACGTTAGAGACTCCAAACAAGATGAGGTTGCTGCTGCCGCTGCAGGTTCTCTCTCTCTCTCTAATGAGCTTTTTGGTCATGATACTAGTCCAGAATTATATGACAACATCAGTTCTTGGGTTAAGACTTCTGTACTTCTATTGATTGTGTCGAAGTTTGTTTTGGTTAATCTTTTCTTTTACCGAGTATTTATGGGTTTAGTCTCTGCTTGAACTTGCAAGTGGTTTGGTTCTGGGTTTATACACATCTTGTTGTAGAGGATAAAGTATTTTGTGCAGCTGTTTGTGTGATGCAAGATAAAACCAATCAATGTTCATAATGACGCATTTGCCAATCATATGAACATTTCAGTTTCTATGTAACTGAAATTTGTAAAGAATTCCCAGTTAAACTTTCAAGCATTATTTTCAAGCGGGTTGTAATAATTGTGAAATAGAAGTCATTATCTTCTCCCAATAGATTCAAAGATAACACCAAGTTGGTTCTTGAGATTCAATATTATCTCTTTCACACTGAGAGTGAGGATGGTCTCGAAGTCATAAATATATCAATATATGCTTCCAAGTCTTGCGGTCGTATTAGGCTGGCAGCTTGACGCTTAGCTCGAGAGGATTCATAGTCTCCGAGCGTAACATTTGACCGTGAAACAATTTAATTTATCATTATGAAAAATCGCCAAAAGAAGGCAACTTGGATAGAATCGATCGAGTCGAAGTCAAAATTGGACCGTGCTTTTGAGGTCGTAACTATTCTGTTTATTTTCGTACGACTTTGAAGAATATGCAGCTCTCCCGTGACTCTTGTTCCGGTGTAAGTGCAGTATAACTCTATGAAGTTCTGCGAGTAAATCATGGGTGAATCTTGTTAGGAATCGTCCTTCAAAAGACACATGCTACGCACCTATTTTTCGAAAGAGCATAAAACTATTTTGCTTAGAAAATAGTCATTTCAGCGCGGACGATTGATAGAGACGATTTCAAACTATTTTTTTGGGAAAGTATTGATGGGGTACATATCTCTACAAGATTGTACTGATTATTTCTCTAGTTGAGCTAATTATTATGTTTAAAGGGCCGTGTGTAGTTGAGTTAGTGATTAATTATTTCCATAGAAGTTGTATTATTGATAGAGAAATAAAGAAAAAACAAACGTGTTAGTTTCAAGTTCGACCACATATTTGTCAATACATAAAAGCTGTTTAATATGGATGCTGAGAGAATTCATATATAATATAACATCGCAAAGGTCTGACCTTACAAAATCCATCAAATTGAAATATGGGCTTTGGATTCTGGAGTGGAATTTTCTGATGCCATGAGGTAGAGAGGTCAACTCAACGATGAAGAAGAATCAACTTGATATTGTCTGAACCAATTTATGCACTTTTATGTGCCTGCAATAAGGTCAGAAGACTATATCTTTGAATAATATCAAGTACAATTTCTTTTCCAACTTCAAGCTCCTATTTTCCTCTTTCTTAAACATTTCTATTGCTATAATACTGCATCAAGTTTTCATTGACTTCTTATCGATACCATGCCTTTTCCAATATGAATTGCCATAATCCGCCTTATTGTTGTTGTTTCACCGTCTTTTCTGGTTCACCCTTGCAGCACTCGATCTCATAAAGAACAAGCAAGTCCAAGCCATAATAGGCCCTGAAGGTTCCGTGCAAGCAGACTTCATCATTGACCTTGGAAACAAGTCTCATGTGCCCATCATCTCTTTTTCTGCTACTAGTCCTTCCCTCAGTTCGATTCGGAGTCCTTACTTCATTCGAGCCGCACAAAATGACTTGTCCCAAGTGAATGCCATAAGCGCAGTCGTCCAAGCTTTTGGCTGGAAAGAATCGGTCCTCATATATGTGGATAATCAGTTTGGTGAAGGCATCATACCTTCTCTTACTGATGCTTTGGAAGAAATCGACACACGAGTGCCCTATAGGAGCCTTATTCCCCCCTCAGCCACGGATGATCAAATCATGCAGGAACTCTACAAGTTAATGATGATGCAAACAAGGGTGTTCATCGTGCACATGCTACCTACTCTCGGTTCACGGCTATTTGCCAAAGCAAAAGAGGTGGGAATGATGAGGGAAGGTTATGTGTGGATTTTGACTAGTGGAATCACTGACCTATTGAATTCGGTGGATTCATCTGTTGTCGCTAGTTCGATGCAAGGAGTACTGGGCATTAAGACTTATATCCCGGACACGCCAAACCTGGACAACTTCATGGTCCGATGGAAGATGAAATTCCAACAAAACAATCCATCCATCCTTAATCCTACATTGAACATTTTCGGATACTGGGCTTATGATGCTGCTCAAGCTCTGGCAATGGTTGTCGAGGAAATGGGTGCAGCCAATTTTACCTTCAAGATGTTGAAGGCTTCGACAGATGCAACGGATCTTGACACTATTGGGGTGTCCCAAAATGGTCAGAAACTTCTCCAAGGACTAGCAAATACGACATTCATGGGCCTCGCTGGAAATTTTAGCCTCATTGATGGGCAGCTAGAGTCGTCAGCATTCGAGATTGTTAATATCAATGGAAATGCAGCAAGAGGGATTGGGTTTTGGACGCTAGAAAATGGGCTGCTAAGAGATTTGAGTTCATTCAACACAAGCAAATATTCCACTTTGAAGAGTAATCTCCAATCAATAATATGGCCAGGAGATTCGACCTCTGTTCCTAAGGGTTGGGAGATTCCCACAAATGGGAAGAGGTTGAAAATCTTAGTTCCCGTGAAGGATGGTTTTAATCAATTCGTGAAGGTGACTCGAAATTCCAGTACGAACACATCCCAAGTCACAGGATACTGTATTGACATCTTTCAAGCCGTCATGAAAAAATTGCCTTATGTTGTGGATTACGACCTTATTCCATTTGCTTTGCCTAATGGAAATAGCGCTGGCAGTTACAATGACATGATCGATCAAGTATTTTACTTGGTGAGCTCATTGCAAGTGCTTGATTTCGTTGGATTACATGTTGAAATTACTATGCTATCATGTGTTTGACAAAGAAAACTTTTCCCTTCCTTTTGTTCGAACAGAAATATGATGCAGTGGTGGGTGATACGACGATCATAGCAAACAGATCATTATACGTGGATTTCACCTTACCATATACCGAATCGGGGGGTGCAATGCTCGTGCCGTACAAGGACAACAGCAGCAAGAATGCTTGGGTTTTCTTGAAGCCACTCACTTGGGATCTTTGGCTAATCACTGTATGCTTCTTTGTGTTTATAGCATTGGTTGTGTGGATTCTCGAACATCGGATTAACGAAGATTTCAGGGGTCCGGCCACGCATCAAGTTGGCACGAGCTTCTGGTTCTCCTTCTCAACCGTGGTCTTTGCACAAAGTAATCAACCTTCACTTTTACAGATAAATCGAACATTACAATTTACATATCATTGTAGGAGGATTTACGTGGTTGCCCTTAATTTGGATTGCAGGGGAGAGACTACTTAGCAACTTAGCAAGATTTGTTGTGATCGTGTGGGTTTTTGTGGTACTTATACTAACGCAAAGTTATACAGCAAGCTTGAGCTCTCTTTTGGTGGTGCAAAATCTTCAACCAACTGTGACTGATGTAGATCAGCTCCTGAAGAGTGGAGAAAACGTGGGCTACCAGCACAACTCTTTTGTTTATGGAATGCTAAAGCAAATGAAGTTCGATGATTCCAGACTTATATCTTATCAGTCTCCTGAAGAATGCGATGCGCTTCTTTCCAATAGAAGCGCAAAGGGCAGGATCGCAGCAGCATTCCACGAAGTCCCCTACCTTAAACTTATTCTTTCGCAATATTGCAACAAATATACCATGATTCCAGCATTTAAAACTGCTGGATTTGGCTTCGTAAAGTCCTTGATCTCTCAATTCTAGCTAAAAGAAAAAAATCCTCAAAATGTTCAAATTATTAGGTTTAGTAGTTAATACTCTGATTGAAAAATCTCACGTTCTACTTATTTTGGTGTACAGGTTTTTCCCAAAGGGTCTCCATTGGTACCGGATATTTCACGAGCAATCCTCAATGTGACCGAAGGGCCTAAAATGACGGAAATTGAAAACGCGTGGCTTACATTGAAAAGTAACTGCCAGAATTCAAACTCCTCAGTTTCTTCGAACAGCTTGGGTCTTGATAGTTTTTGGGGCCTATTCTTGATTGCTGGAGCTTCTGCATTTTCTGCTCTCCTCATTTTCATGGTCATGTTCATCAAAAGAAATTGGCATGAAGTAAGAAGTTCTTCAGGTTCATTGTGGGAGAAGACTGTTGAATTAGGAAGAAGATTTTACCAAAGAGATGTCAATTCCCATACTTTTAGGAATGACAGATTTAGAAATAGAGGCATGGATGATTGTGGCATTGAGATTGCAGCTGTTGAAACTTTCGAAAACACTCATTTTCCTTCGAGCTCCAGCCTCAACGACAATGTTTCGATCAATGAGCAAGGCACACCATCTGCTGATCAAGGACTTCCTAATCGTGTAGACGAAGGGTGCCCCGAGAGAGCGATAGACGCTGAGCTTACCAATGTAAATTAAGAGAGGAACATGCTTCATACTAAACATGAATCCTTGAATAGTTGAATTTGCTACAGATGACAATATCTTCTCCCTCATTATCTTCTCATGTAAGGACTTCGATTGATACCATATAAACCCAGGCGACACTATATGCACGTATTAGCTTCTCTTATCCTATTATGTATAGGCAATGGAAGTGTTTATCGTTATTTCTGTGAAAAAAATCAATCAATAAGGAAGAATGGAATTACACTTTGAGACGGCGTTAATACACAATCTTTAAGAAATTATTTGCCCCATAACATTGCTAATGGTTACTGAAAAAATCCTCTATAATACAATAAAGTCTCAAACAAGAAACCAGATAGCAATTTTAATATTTCTTCAAGTACTCTCAAAAGGGAAACAATTGAAGACAATGGCTATACTTTTTTAAGGAAAGAAATCGAGAGGTTAAAGTAATGAAATGGAAACGCCGAACGTCAAATTTATATCGTGTTTGAATGGATACAACCTTTCCTTTGAAATATTGCATTATGAACAGATATAGTATTTCAAAAAACAAACTTAAATTCAAATTAAAAAAATAATCATTTAAAAAAAATTAATTTTTTTAATTCTGAATTTCATAACTTCTACAAAGATACAAATTTTCAAAAGCTGTAAGACACCTAATAACCATTAGATAAAAAATAACCTCCCGTATTAAAAATAACCATCACACTATCTTTTCAATATGAGATGATGCACCTCTTAATTTGTAACCACCACGCATCTCTTAGTTTGTAACCGTCACTCATATCTTTTCGATGCGAGATAAGCCACTTCTAAGTTTGTAACCATCAATCATATCTTTTTGATATGAGATAAGGCTCCTTTCAGTTTGTTTGTAAACAAACTATCAACAATCCCCTATTTTGTTTGTAAAACCAAATTAAAAAAACAAAATGTAAAAAAAATATACAACCAAAATTTCCATAAGATTAATATATATATATAATGACACACACACATCTTTTTTGAGTTAAACCTTTATTTAGTGTAAGTATCTCAAAATTCTATAAAAGTTACAAGTAGTTGTAACTTTAAACTTGTTAGTTTAATAATAAAATCTGACATATCGCACGTATACTGATTTCTTGTTTAAACGAGAAGTTCTATAATTTACTTAGTATTATTATGGCCTTGTGTTTGTTCATATTTCATAAGCTCTTTAAGTGTTACCCTAACTTTTGAAGGAGCGGCACCACTTCTAAGACAATATAGGTAAAGTATCTACCATGTGTTTTGATACATTACTAATTTGTATTATACTTCATTAAGAATATAATTCAACCTATAATATGTAAGGGACGATACCGACTTCTCATGTTTGGGCTAATGTTAGTATCAAACAGCCACTTTCAGCAAGTTGTCTTTACCCATTAAACCCTATAACTAGTATATACTAGTATTAGGTTGTGTTACAATTACTGGTGATTTTAATTTAGGGATTTTAGTTCATTTGTTTTGAAGTCATCTTTACCACTTGTCTTGGTGGAGCCTTTGTAAAGGGATCAGCCACATTCTTGCTTGACTTCACATAGACAATTGTTATAGTACCATCTTAAACCAATTGTCTAACATACTCATGTCTTTGACTGATATGTCTTGACTTGCCATTATAAGTGCTACTATAAGCTCTTGCCAAAATCGCCTGACTCTCACGATTGATAGAAATAGGATGCATAACAACAAATTTCTAATCATTTTGCCTCTTTCCCAATTGCTTCTAAAGTAATGAATTCAGATCCCATTGTTAAACGAGTCATACATGTTTGCTTCTTGCTTGCCCAAATTACAGCACATCCACCTAATGTGAAATTTCATCCGAAAGTAGAATATTGATCAGCTACACTAGTAATTCAACTAGCATCATTGTATCATTCTAATACAGCCGGATAATCATTATTGAACAATCCCAGATTTTTAGTTCTCTTAAGATAACAAAAAATTCTGGTAATAGCTTTCCAATATTCTATACATAACCTATACGCAAAAGGGCAATATCAGGTCTAGTACAATGCATTGCATACATTAAAGAACCTATAATGCTCGCATATTCATGTTGTGTTACCGATCTACCAGTATTATAATTTAATTTATTACTAGAATCAAATGGAGTACTCACTTATTTGAAACCAAGATGTTTAAATTTATTTTACATTTTTTCAACATAAACACTTTAGATCAAAGAATAAACCTCGCTATGTTCTTTTAACTTTAATACTCAAGATAGTATATCCTTCACCCAAATCTTTCATTTTAAATTGGAAGTTGGATACATCTTCAACTCAATGACTCAAGTCATATTGATTCCAAAAATAAGCATATCATCAACGTATAAGCAAACTAAAACACCATAGTCTTTAGTGAATTTAGAATATATACACTTATCGGCACTATCGTATTTGAAATCATTAGACAATATGTCTGAATCAAATTTTACATGTCACTACTTAGGAGCTTGCTTAAGCCCATAAAGAGATTTAATCAATATAAATACTTTCCTTTCAAAGAAACTGAGTCATACCAAGTGAAGCTTTAAAATCAAGGTAGTTTATCAAGGACATTGACATGTTCCTTTGAACCACATCAACGGAAAAATAACAGAATGTGGGTGATTCTGTTTCAAATAATCTCTGTATGCCATCTCCTCAGTGAAGAACTATATGAAGTGATTATGGACTCGATTATTATGTCCAAGAATATACATCAGAAAAATGTTAAGCTTTGACCAAACTCTACAATAACTTTGTGCAAAATATACTTTCCTTTTAATGTCGCATACTCGCAAGGCCTATTTCCCCACAAAAGAATAATTTCACCTTTCTTTAGTATAAATGTGGTGCTGGAGTGAAACTCAGACAACAAGAACAGGAAAAACTGTGCTCTCATCGAACTCCAAATTCGCAAGTGAAGATTCTAAAAAACACCAATTCGCTTAGCAAATCAGTGCACTGACCCGAAGCTAAGCCACTCATCCCATTTCCTTCTGCACTTTAAAGCAAACTTCTCAACATAGACGACACTCCAAACGAGAAATCAACATCCATACATAGTCCTACTTTTCCACTCAACCGGTTGTAACACGAAACGAAAGCTAGAACAGAGAACCTAAGAGGCACGTCACGATGGGAGGAGAAAAGGAAGATCCGGGATCCATGGATGACATCTCGAGGACCGTTCGATCATGAGCTACCACAAGCTTGTACTGCCTCCGGCTCTGACTCCATTTTTGCATAAATAATTCCTTAAAATTGCTGGGAAAAATTCAATCAATCAAGAAGAGTGGAATCAAACTTCGAGGCATGGATACGTTGTCTTTACATAATTATTTGCCCACAACGATGCTAATGGTTACTGGTAAAAATCCTTCGGGATATAATAAAGTCTCAAACAATAATACCAGATAGAAATTATGGTATTTCTCCAAAAACTCTCAAAAGGGAAACGATTGAAAATAATGGCTGTATTTTTTTTAGAAAAGAAAATCGAGAGGTTAAAGTAATAAAATGGAAACGTCACGTTGAGTTTATAACCGTGTTTGAACATATGCGACCTTTTCTTTGATGTATTGTACTATGAACAGATATACTATTTCAAAAGACAGACTGAAATTCGGATAAAAAAAATAACCATTTTGTTAAAAGATTAATTCTTTTTAATTCTGAATTTTATAACTTCTGAAAAGATTCAAACTTTCAAAAGATGTAAGATGCCTAGTAACCGTTAGCTAAAAGATAACCTCTCGTATATTAAACATAACAGTCACAAATCGTAGCCTCTTAGTTTGTAACTGCCGCTCATATCTTTTCGATATGAGACAAGCATCTCCTAATTTGTAACTGCCAGTTATATCTTTTTGATATGAGACAAGGCACCTCTTAATTTGTTTTACAAATAAACTATCAACGATTTTTTTAATTAATGAAAACATGATGAAAACTAAAAAAGATAAGTTAAGTAACTACATTAGTTATAATTAAAAGTCGTAAGGAATTAATTAATTTCTTAACAAGAAAAAGTCCCAAAAATTGGTCCTTTCATTCCTTACTCAGGTTATTTTAAACCTTTACGCAGAAACATAATTGATCCACACGACATCGGAAGATTTCACAATTAATAATTATTATCTAGTAACTAAATAAAATTATAAACAATAGAAAAATTGGAAGGATTGAATGTTAATGTGATTCAAAGGCATGTGGTCATTCTTTCTTTCTTTTTTATTTTTTTTTACGTATCTTCTCCTGAATGACCTTTAATGAAACTACATAACGGTCAATTGCTCTTTCATTGCTCCTCATTCTTTGTTGTAATAATAGCCATCTTTCCACTTTGTGAGCAGTTTTGATTTGATAACAAATTGGACCAATTACATTCAATTGACAGAAAACAATCAATTTGCAGACGAATTATTATAAAATCGATAATTGATGCCAATGATTGATTTCACGTGCTCAAAGACTGTTATATCGTTTCAATTATATTAAAATTTCATTATACGGTAGGTTTTTGTTGGTGTGAAATTGGAGAAATTGTAGGCTAGATCTGTTGCTCATTTTGTATTGTATAATGTCCTTATTTTGAGGATGGACTAGATTCTTAGACTAAGATAGTGCATAGCCTAGAATAGTTTTGGTAATTTTTTTCTCTGTACAACTGTATATGTTTTTGTTTCATTTGGAAAAGTAATAGAGAAGAGAAAAAAAACATCTCTATTCATCATGGTATCAGAATAGAGATCCTAAGGTTTTCTGCTATGCTGAGACCTCGACCCAAAAATTAGAAAAGGGAGGAACCATACATGACCGCACTAAACACATTGAGGCAGATCGACATTTCATCAAACAAAACCTTGATGCAAAGATGGTTCGATTCCCATTTGTTAAATCTAAAGATCAACGGGCAGAAATACTCACAAAGGTCATCTTTAGCAAGATCTTCTACAACTCACATGACAAGTTAGGCATTAGTAATATCTGTGCACCAACTTGAGAGGAAGTGTTGGCAATAAGTTGTGAATTAAGACTAATCGGAGACATTGTAGGGCTGATTTGTTGCTAAATTTGTATTGTATAATATCCTTATTTTGACAAGATGGTTCGATTCCCATTTGTTAAATCTAAAGATCAATTGGCGGAGATACTCACAAAGATCATCTTTAGCAAGATCTTCTACAACTCACTTGACAAGTTAGGCATCGGTAATATCTATGCACCAAACTTTAGGAGGAGTGTTGGCAATGAGTTGTGAATTAAGACTAATTGGAGAAATTGTAGGGCCAATTTGTTGCTAAATTTGTATTGTATAATGTCCTTATTTTGAGGATCAATCATATTCTTAGACTAAGATGGTGCATAGCCTAGAATAGCTTTGGTAGTTTTTTTCTCTATACAACTATATATGTTTTTTTTATTCATTCAGAAAAATAGAGAAGAGAGAAGAACATCTCTGCCCATCAGTTTTAAGTGGCCAAGAAAGATGAGAGATTTTCCTTGCCAGAGGAGCTAATGACCATAATCGATGATTGAAAGATTAAACCATGAGAATCTCAGTTATGGAAGATGACTAGCGTAAGCATAAACTTTATGAAGACAGAAATACCTATATGTATAACATTGCTATATAACTTTTCTCTTTGTGCATCCTTAACTAAATGAAGTTTCACATGTCGAAGCATAGTCACAAGCACAGATTAAGGTTGATCGTATGTATCTTCTTTTTTCCATTTCTTTTTCCTTTATTTTAAATTTACACATTTCAACAAGCCGAAGATACTGCATATAAAATCTAAAGTTTGCACAATTTACAACCTCATGGTTCTTTTGTACGGCGCTCACTTAAGGGCCGTGATTTCTTTTTGATCACTTGAGTATTATATAACTTTTCAATGGATCACTTAAGTATCATAATTTTATGAGAACGTTCGTTACAAGCGCTATGCTAAGTCGGATTTTTGGCACTTGGGTGAGTATTTTTAAAAAATTATGACACTTAAGTGATCAATTAAAAGTTATGACACTCGAGTAAATGTTCTTTAGAAGTCATGACACTCAAATAGTTGAAAAAAGGGTTATGGCACTTAAGTGAGTGCCTTATAAAAGTTGTAGCATTTATGGTGTTCTTATTCCTACCGATTAAATGCAACAACCCCGAAACTGTTAAGAATCCAACTTCCAGAAGAAGCCTAGGAGTTTTTGTTGTGTAAATTGCAAACTCTTCCGAGAGCTTCCAGCATTTTGGTTGCTGGTTACCGTATGAATTAGTTATGACAACCAAGTGGTCCTTCTATTTAGTCAGAAGCCAAAGCATTCATAATTCTTAAATCTAACCAAAACTGAGTACAAATTTTCCATCTCAGTTTGTTAGCAAAATGATCGGAGTATGTCTATGGATTCTCATCTCGTGCATAGAAATTATTCGGGTGACTTTGTGATCAAGGGATGTGTTCGTTTCCACAATCTTGCAATTAGCATAGCAAAGAAAAAATGACAGTGATTAGGCCGTATTCAACGCCTTAGTAAATAGAAGTTTTACTGCAATGAAATGCATCCCTTTCAACCATTAGATCATGTCGGGTTAAGCATTATCCATAGCAGTCACACAAACACACCAAAATTATTCAAGTACAGCTGAATATCACTTTCCCCATCTGGCCACTGATCGTAGTTGCATCCTTCCAGCCATGTTATTCTCACGATTGTGCTGTAAAGCCTCGTTTATGTTCTTGAGAGCCTTATCATACGATACAAAACCCATGAACCGGAATTCATAACCATCCCTTGTAACAACCTGGATGTACTTTTCAGAATGATCCAACCCTTTTGGAGAAGGACTCACGAAACTCAACTGATCCAGCAGCAGAACCACCTAGACAGCCATCAGGATGAAAGCACTTTAGAAACTGATGGTTTGAGAGTGAAGCTCAGCGGAGCTTGACAAACTTTTTCGAAGGTATGTTTCACTACATTAAGATGCTTCATGCTCAGATAAAAATAAAATGACGAGAAGAATGATCCAAGGCTCAGTGAAGTACGGTTGATGAGTAAAATGCAGGTCCTTTACGGTGGGGGTTCTCCCAAATTTCGACTATAAAATCAGCAGGCTAGTCACAATACGGGAAACGACAATAATAACTCAGGCTATGAATTTCTAATGCATCAAAAACTTAACATGATTCTGACAAAAGCTCAGTGCTTAACAATTTGAAATGGCAATCCTAGAATAAATGCAATTATTGGAAGGTTGGAAAAGGTTACCTTGTAATGCACCCACTCTTGCTGCCCCGACGGAGCGTAATGGCAAAGAGGATCATCACCACAGAAGAGTAGTCTCTTGGTTGACAAATATAGTGTCCCAATGACAAGGCCCGAGGAAGTGGATTGATAGCAAGCATATGTCTTCAGGAGCTTCTCTCCGGTCAGAATCTCAAAAGTATGTTCAAATAACTTATCCCGCCCCCCCTCCATGAGCATTTTTGTCCCCTGAGCAAGTCGAGCTATAGCTGCGTCTGTTACACTATGGCTAGTTTTAACTGTTTCGGGAAACAAACATGGCACAATTGCCGATTAGTTGAGGTCAGGCAAGAATGGAGTTCTTAACATCACATTTCAATCGAATAGAAACCGTTTGGATAAGAGAATCAAAGAAATTATGGGCTTTGTCTCTCACAAATAACCTAAAAAATGGACAAAAAGCCAAAGCCAAGCTTATCCAACTGTTGCAGTGCTTGCTCTTACAGGACAAAGCTTTCTTCTTTCCAGGGATAGAGATGTTGGGCCAAGAGATGATCATATATCTAGCCCAACGTTCAGTCACGCAAAGAGCCCAAGGGTCATGATAGCCTTAGAAAATGATGGAAAACAAACCATGTCCTCCACGGATGTGCCATGTTATGCATTTGGTAATTTGTAATAGCTAGGGATTGACATAGATTGCCCAAAGAATAAGCACTGAAGATAGCGCCGCATGTCAAAGTTGAAGCTCCTCTAGATAAATAATCACAGGACTTGATCCACTCAACCGCTAATTGGTAGATTGAATACACAGATTATGAAGCATGTATCTTTCTTCCGAGGTGGTAATTGCAAAATAAGCTCATGACTGATCATTTGAACTGATTTCGAAAAGGACAGGACCGCAATGTTATGAGGCCATCGTGCAGGACAAAAGAAGTCAATGAAGAACAAGGTGCCAAACTCTGCGGATTGAATATTTACATCGATAACGTTCACATATATTGCATAAACAGAGAAGAAATATCCGCAAGCAAGCGACCATCAATCAGATACGTCTCCACGAATAAATCCAAAATGTTTCTATCTGATTATACAGACACGTTTAGCAAGAAAAAATGTAGAGAAAACTCACGGTGATGCCAGACATTATCCACGAGCGCCTCTGCTTTTCTGGTAGCATCATCGACCCTCTTCCCACACCGGTTCAACTTGTCGCAAACCTTGTTTATCGGATCTGAAAACACCAGCAAAGCGTCTGTCTCATCAACACTATTCTGAAGCCTAATCATCAACCATAACATAACTTCAAAGGTGAAATATGCCTCGATAGACTCACTCCAGCCAGACGACACAGAAGCGTTCACCGGAATGATGTGGAGGCCAGATGGCGCGGAAGCATTCACTGGAACGACACCGAGATACATGTTCTCACCGCCGCTTTGGTTGAGGTTGATGAAACCAGAGACCGAGCTGCTCGGGTTGGCATTTGAGTAGCTGGAGTGAAAGCTCGAGGGGTGAGCCTCGTCGGCGACCCATGTGATGGCGTGCTGGCTTGCGGGATGTTCCTGCTTCTCCACCGGCGTCCCCATCATGCATGTGCTGCAATGCGTGGATGCCGATTCGCCTCCGCTGCTCATTGCCTTCTTCTTCGTCTCCGTCTTCTTCTCTCACGCAAGTGGGGATTGGTACTGCAATTCGAGAAACCATCGCACATAAATAGAGTGGAGGTGGAATCTGGAAAAGAGGAGCGATCCCGGTAAGATCCCGAGAGCGAACGCGAGACGACAAACATTGACTGTGTTTGAGTCAACAGCGATCTTTTATTCGTCCCCACAAAAAACAAACTATCAGATACCCCACAAAACAAGTGCTTTTCTGACCATCTTTATTTTCTCCCAGCAAAAACAAGGGCTTCGAAGTGCTCAACCAAATTTTTAAGGGCTATTCCCACAAAAAAACAAACCCCAAGTAATACAGCCACGCTTGCTCAGAACTATTTTTTATGTCACAAAAACTCTCAAACTGATAACCGTGCTGCATTTACACTTCTTGCCACCATTCCTGTTTCTCTTCCTTCTTATTCTGCATGGCAGATATGCCAAATAATTGGCCTCATCTTTCTTTTCGTTTTCCTGTTTTGAGGGAAGTCACTTTGGCGACTTTTGACTGTAGAATGGTTGCGTTTATTTCCACGAAAGGCTCCCCACGAAAAAGATAAATATATATTATGGAACTTTCGCGACACAATCAATCAATGAACCGATTGATTTTAGGAAAGTAGACTTTCCAAAAAGTTGTGGGAAAAGCCATGCGAGATCAATGGAACCAGATGGTAAACGGAGAAAAAGAAACCGTGTGGGAGACTCCTGAAGTGCGCTGTCGGTGTCTAAGACACTTTCTACTAGTGATATCGTTGACCAGGAGGTAAAAGAGCAAGAAGAAGACCTGGAGCTAACGAGACTTAGGAGTTGAAGAGGAAGAAGCTGTCTCATGCTGCCATAGCAAGGCATAATATCGGGAAGTCTTAGTAATCTGTGGCGAAGGTTCGGGGTGACAGGAAAAGCCACGTGAGACCCATGGGAAGTAGAATGGGAACGTAGAAAAGAAACCATGTGGGAGACTTGCAGATTCCGCTGTCAGTGTCCAAGACGCTCCTAAAGTCCACCATTCCTGTTGTATGGCTAATAAGGCCAAATGAACTACTTTCTTCGTCTTTCTTTGTTACTGTGTGACATCAACTTTGGCCGGTGGGTCTACTCCAAAGGAAAGGGTCCCCCTAAAAAAGTAACATTGTGGAAATTTCGCGGAAACAATCATTCGATCAACTGATTAATTCTAGGCATTAAGACTTTCGAAAAATGTTGTGCAAAACCGTGTGAGATTAATGAGAAGTAGAGCGGGAACGTAGAATAAGAATAGTGTAAGAGACTTTCTAGATTCCACCATCAGTTTCGACGTGGCGCATGTCACATAAGATGGCCTTGAAGAAAGAGGGGGGGGGGAGAAAAAGAAGATCATAAAACAAAACAATTTCGATGAATTCTATAAAGTGACTGAGGCAATACCGATTGATACTAAGTGTATCCAAATAGAGTTCGTCAACGCACTAAAGAGATTGTGAATCATTTGTTAGCGTTATGACATTTTTTATATTTTCAAAAAAAATTGTTTTAAATAATGTTACTATTGCAAAGCATATTTTTGCAACATCAACAAGTTTAAATTATAGTTTGCATCACACTTTGAGATATATCTTACTGAAATTTTTTTTAAACTTTTAAACAACATCTCGTGCTCTTTTTAATTTAGGAATAAGTGCACCGAAACTCCAATGGGAGACAGTGGTGAATTTTGTCGTGAAGACATTGGATGTATTTGTTCGAGAGACAAAATTTTGGCATATGCTTTTTAGGCACATTGGTGAGAGAAGCTCAAAGGTTTTGAGTGAAAGGAATCTATTGTGTGGTTATATAACAAAGTAACTTAATGCATGCGAGCACTATAAGCAAGGAAAACAATGGAAAGTACAGTTCAATATGGTTGCAAGAAACTACAGTGATTGGATAGTTGATGCACTTGGATGTTCACAAGCTATTGCGGTTTTCTTAGAAGAACAGTGCCATGGTTATGCAAATAGCTGCGTATGACTTGTCCAGCAAGATCTAGGTGTTTGTTCTGAAGTACAAGTTTGATCTTGTTGTCATGAATAGGCAATTAAGAGCTTTGATTAGAAGGAAGACGGGTAAGATGATCAAGCATGTGTCGAATGACAATTGTATGGAGTTTTGCTTCAAATTGTATAAAATAATTTTGTAAGGAGGAAAGCATAGTGAGAGATCGCAATATTGCCAATGAACCATAATTGGTTGCAGAATTGATGAGATAGAATGTTACTTGAGTCGCCCCATAAAATGCTTTAGAGCGTTGGTATAACTAGGATATTCTTGGTGGAGGAGATGTGCTTAGTTTGGCAAGCTACATGTGAATCGATCCCATCGACTATCCTGAAAAAGTGTGGTCAGGTAGGATTATTAACTATTTGGTTGATTGTATTATATTCGAGCAAGGGATGGTAAACTCGATGGGAGGGTAATAAAGTGCATCATTTTAGGTTATGCCCAAGGTGAGGGGGGGGGGGGCTATCAACTGTGGTGCCCGGAGTTGAATTAACCATTGTTAGCATAGGACATTTAACGAGTCTCCAATTTGTGATAGTGTTTATACTGCTCCATGCAATGTTCAGCTTAAGGTGTAGTTGCAACTTGAAACTTCATAGATAATGGATGGTAGCTCGATAGTTAATACAAGCGGTGTTTGTAGCGAGGTGGAGCTTGTAGATCTAACAATTGTTGTAGCTTCTGAGTTTGACAAGGTACTTGTGCAATCTCCAAATAAGTATAAAGGCAACGTTGGTTTTGCTTTTATCTTCGTTAGAGGATGTTATGTCTGATGATTTATGTAGAGTAGCTAAAGGATCGGGTGGAGTTGGTGTTTTGATAAAGTTCACGATTATGGCGAAGTTCAAGCTTAGCTTGGACTTGAAAGATGTTTGTGGTGTTGCAACCCTCTCGAGGTGAAATGCCCGAAGGATGTTGATGGATTATTAAGGAGGTGCGAATGGTCCCTCTCGTGTGGTGGTTCTTATGCCTAGCATGAGCCCTTCCTAACCTTGCCGATCGCAACTCAATTTTCTCATTAATTATGACATTTGGTTTTACTTAGGAGTAACCACTAACCTAAATGGGTCGGTTAGAAACCTAAGTAAAATGCTGGAGTCTATTTTTACTTCTACCAACTAGAGATTCAAGAGTTTGGGACTTGGTTATGCTAGATTAATCTAACGCCATTTCGGTACTTATCTGTTCATGAAAATATTTGCATGTGATCTTCATCAATTTTATTATCAATTAAACCCACTAAATATGAAAGGTGATTATCCATGATACTCAAGCAATAAAATAGACGATGAATGCAACAATAAACACTATCCAACTAAGGTAATTAAAAAAGTAAACAGCCCGAGCCATATGGACAACATTATATAATGCCTTGTTCTTAAGCCCTGGAATAGAATCCCGTGAGCTATAAACTTAAATCAAATAGCTGCATGAGTAACATGATCCAAATTCCTAAACACTAAATGACACGCATAATGAATATTAAGGGTGATCCTTTCTAGGGTGGTTAGGTTTTAGTTCTGGAACTTATCTTGTTATAACCGATTCTCAATTTTTGGAACCTAGAACCTATTCTATTTGTTCTGGAACCGAAATTGGAATTTATTCAGTTTTTCTAGTTCGGCTCCAGAGTCTACATGAGAACTTGTTTTTCAGGTACTTTATTTTGGTTTCATATACTAACTGAACAACTGAAGCTGGTCATTAATCGGATTTAAGTATGTCGATTCAACTTTCAATGGATGAAATCAAACCAATCAGACTTGTTATGGTATCTTACATGAACCCTCTCAGCTTGCATCTGGAAATTATTCCTTTAGGGCACACAGAAAACAACTTTGCAACATGGCTCCGTCAATTGAAAAACTAAGTATGCATAATCTAATTATACATTATTAGTTAATTGCACACGTATATACATGGCAAATTAGGACTCGTGCATATTTTTTACAAGTCATTGCATATTTTCCAAGCACAATGGTGCATGAAACTCATGCTGGGCATCAAATGACATAGGAATATCCTTGATTACGTCTTCATAACAATTAAAATTGCATCAATAATTTTAGGAAATTATTTGATTTTGCAATCAAGTGACTTAATTGTAAAATGTGCTACCAAAAAGGCGTTGTATGGACGCTAACCCCTCCCCATAGTAATCGAACCGCAGGCCACATGTTTCCCTGGTTTTCGCAAATGACCAATGGTTCTACACATAATGTAAGACTCTAATTAGCCTTAACTTTCTTAAGTTGATCGGTGGCGATTCCATTCCTTATTTTATAGAAAACTCGAGTTTTCTCAAAACTTTAAACACCCTTGTCCAACCACTCAGCCGCTCTGCCTGCCGAACAGAACCTCGATCCCTGGAGTGACAGGAACTAGAAAGATGTAAAAAGACGGCAACAATTCCGAGTTGGAGGCGGTTTGGGTGTGCATGATGTGCTGCGTGTCTCGTGCAATTGGTAAATTCCCAAGCTTACTGGTGAAGCATTTTTCTCATGAATTACATCCCAATTGGTGCCATTCTTCATGGGTTTTCACACGGGGAATATCAACGAGTGTTTGATGTCTTGAAGAGTCTTGTGGTAAGATTCTTGAGAATCCCTCTATGAGATTGAGCAATTGTTTCATGAATAAGTGAGGGCTAAACACAAAATATTGAAGGGTGATTGAGGGCTGAAAAATATTAAAAGTGTTTAAATGATTTGAGGGAGGTTATAATATCCATTGCATCACTTGAACTATAATGGAATCCTATGCTCCTCTCCTGTTGGATGTAGGTCTAACAAATTTGAACCATGTAAATTTGGGGTGCGAATTACTTTGTATCGTTTTAGTTAATTTTTGTTCGATCGCTTTTTTTTGCAACAAAAGTAAAATTTTCTAATTAATGTAAGTAATAAAGTTTCATATGCCAATCAGTAAAAAATACATGAGCTTTCACCATTGTTGCCAAATTGAGGGTAGCTTTTAAACGTCTTAGAAAAATATACCAACTTTTATCATTGTTGCACATTTTATCCGAACTTTTAAATGCGTAAAAAAATACACAATCTTTTACAATTGTTGCAAATGTAGCATCGATTAATATTTTATCAATTCTTGTTGTCATATCTTTCACGGTGTTAGACACCATTGACACAAGTTAAGATACATAAGTTTTACCGTATAACTAATGGAAAAAAGTGTTTCCATTAACACGACTTGACATGATTACAAAATTCGAACATATATAGGTGTATACGAATTGCCATCCCTAGTTTTATCATCGTCCAATATAAAGAGTAACTTCAACTCGAATAGGGCCAACCCTAACTCACAGTATCCCAAACCCTCAATAACTCCAATGTAATAAACATGTTAAAAATAATTACATGTCGTAGATGATTAGTCGCTATGATTGCAATCATTTATCACTAACATAATGCTTAAAAGATATATAGCCATTCTTAGACATATAATTTAAATATCTATAGTACAAGTGTCCAAGCCTAGCATGCCACAAAAAAAGAATTACTTTAAACAATATAAGCAAGAGAACTCTTCGTTTGATCGATCCAAAGTTTGAACATGCATGCGATCATCAACTGCATCACGCGTTCTCATAGACAATAAAATTTTGGACACAATCAAAGAAATTTTGAAGCCCCTCTTATAAAACAAACCGATCGATTCAAGGTGTTTTTGCCAAATTTCTGGATCATGAAAAGCAATCAGCAATGTTATCTTTTGGCCAGAGCTAAAATTCAATTCAATTGTTCCTTTTTCAGGAACCTTGGCCCCAGTTTGGCTCCCCATTAGAAACAGAGTGGGCTTAAAATATCATTGCGGCAGACCAATTCGTCTTCTTCACCTTTCTTTCTGCCCGCATGCTATCCGCGCCAACCACTATTTGTCATTACGTGTATTATGGGAGGTAACTCGCTCTGTGTCTACGAATCACATCACCTCGTTCGTGACAATGAACCGCTACTTTACAAGTCATGTGAAATCACATATAACTTAGTCATAATTTATAATTTTCAAGTTAGGGTAGGTGGACCACCCACATTATTATCGTAAGAGTAGGATTTGGTCCGCTATAACAACCAAGCGCACTATTCTGGCGGCTATAACCTTGATTTTCGAGAAAAAGCATCTACTCATCATATTACTGGCTAGTGGCACTTTGTTGACTGTAGAATGGCAGCGTTTATTTCCACGAAAGGCTCCCCACGAAAAAAGATAAATATATATTATGGTACTTTCGCGACACAATCAATCAATGAACTGATTGATTTTAGGGAAGTAGACTTTTCAAAAAATTGTGGGAAAAGCCATGCGAGATCAATGGAAGCAGAGGGTAAACGGAGAAAAGGAAACCGTGTGGGAGACTCCTGAAGTGTGCTGTCAGTGTCCAAGACACATTCTACTAGTGATATCGTTGACTAGGAGGTCAAAGAGCAAGAAGAAGACCTGGAGCTAACGAGACTGAGAAGCCGAAGAGGAAGAAGCTGTCTCATGCTGCCATAGCAAGGCATAATTCGGGAAGTCTTAGTAATCTGTGGCAAAGGTTCGGGTGACAGGAAAAGCCACGTGAGATCCATGGGAAGTAGAGTGGGAACGTAGAAAAGAAACCACGTGGGAGACTTGCAGATTCCGCGTAGAGTGGGAACGTAGAAAAGAAACCATGTGGGAGACTTGCATATTTCGCTGTCAGTGTCCAAGACTCTCCTAAAGTCCACCATTCCTGTTGGACGGCTAATAAGGCCAAATGAACTACTTTCTTCGTCTTTCTTTGTTACTATGTGAAGTCAACTTTGGCCGGTTGGTTTACTCAAAGGGAAAGGGTCCCCTAAAACAGTAACATTGTGGAAATTTCGCAGACACAATCATTCAATCAACTGATTGATTCTAGGTATTAGGGCTTTTGAAAAAAGTTGTGCAAAAACCGTGTGAGATTAATGAGTAGAGTGGGAACGTAGAATAAGAATAATGTAAGAGACTTTCTGGATTCCGCCATTAGTTTCGACGCAGTGCATGTCACATAAGATGGCCCTGAAGAAAGAGGGGGGCGGGGGTGGGAAAGAAGATCAGCAAACAAAGTAATTTCAATGAATTCGATAAAGTGATTGAGGAAATACTAATTGATACTAAGTGTATCTAAATAGAGTTCGTCAACACACTAAAGAGATTATGAATCATTTGTTGGCACTATGACATTTTTTTTATTTTCAAAAAAATTGTTTTAAATAATGTTACTATTGCAAAGCATATTTTTGCAACATCAACAAGTTTAAAGTATACTTTGCATGATCAGCAAACAAAGTAATTTCAATGAATTCGATAAAGTGATTGAGGAAATACTAATTGATACTAAGTGTATCTAAATAGAGTTCGTCAACACACTAAAGAGATTATGAATCATTTGTTGGCACTATGACATTTTTTTTATTTTCAAAAAAATTGTTTTAAATAATGTTACTACTGCAAAGCATATTTTTGCAACATCAACAAGTTTAAAGTATACTTTGCATCACACTTTGAGATATATCTTATTGAATTTTTTTAACTTTAAACAACATCCTATGCTCTTTTTAATTTAGGAATAAGTGTACCGAAACTCCAATGGGAGACAGTGACGAATTTTGTTGTGGAGACGTTGGATGTATATGTTCGAGAGACAAAATTTTGGCATATGCTTTTTAGGCACATTGGTGAGAGAAGCTCAAAGGTTTTGAGTGAAAGGAATCTATTGTGTGGTTATATAGCAAAGTAACTTAATGCATGTGAGCGCTATAAGCAAGGAAAACAGTGGAAAGTACAATGCAATATGGTTGCAAGAAACTATAGAGATTGGATAGTTGATGCACTTGGATGTTCACAAGCTATTGCGGTTTTCTTTGAAGAAGAGTGCCAAGGTTATGCAAATAGCTATGTATGACTTGTCTAGCAAGATCTGGGTGTTTGTTCTGAGGTACAAGTTTGATCTTGTTGTCATGAATAGGCAGTTAAGAGCTTCGATTAGAAGGAAGACGGGTAAGACGATCAAGCATCTGTCGATTGACAATTGTATGGAGTTTTTCTTGAAACTGTATAAAATAATTCTATAAGGAGGAAAGCATAGTGAGAGATCGCAATATTGCTAATGAACCATAATAGGTTACAGAATTGATGAGATAGAATGTTCCTTAAGTCGCCCCATAAAATGCTTTAGAGTGTTGGTATAACTAGGATATTCTTGGCGGAGGAGATGTGCTTAGTTTGGCGAGCTACATGTGAATCGATCCCATCAACTGTCCTGAAAAAGTGTGGTCAAGTAGAATTATTAACTATTTGGTTGCCTGTATTATATTCTAGCAAGGGATGGTAAACTCGATGGGAGGGTAATAAAGTGCATCATTTTAGGTTTATGCCTAAGGTGAGTGGGGCTATCGATTGTGGTGCCCAGAGTTGAATTAACCTACTGTTAGCATAGGACATTTAACGAGTCTCCAATATATGATAGTGTTTATACTGCTCCAGTATTCAGCTTGAGGTGTAATTGCAACTTGAAACTTCATAGATAACGGATGGTAGCTCGAT
Organism: Syzygium malaccense; assembly: GCA_031216405.1. Taxonomy (NCBI): domain Eukaryota; kingdom Viridiplantae; phylum Streptophyta; class Magnoliopsida; order Myrtales; family Myrtaceae; genus Syzygium; species Syzygium malaccense. The sequence goes on along the minus strand of CM062255.1, from coordinate 14,730,682 downwards.
AGTTAATACAAGTGGTGTTTGTAGCAAGGTAAAGCTTGTAGATCTAATGATTGTTGTAGCTTCTGAGTTTGACAAGGTATTCATGCAATCTCCTAATAAGTATAAACACAACATTGGTTTTGCTTTTATCTTCGTTAGAGGATGTTATGTTTGATGATTTATGTAGAGTAGCTAAAGGATCGGGTGGAGTTGGTGTTTTGATAAAGTTCATGATTATGGCGAAGTTCAAGCTTAGCTTGAACTTGAAAGATGCTTGTGGTGTCACAACCATCTTGAGGTGAAATGCTTGAAGGATGTTGATGGATTATTAAGTAGGTGCGAATGGTCCCTCTCGTGTGGTGGTTCTTACACCCAGCCTGAGCCCTTCCTAACCTCACCGATTGCAACTCAATTTTCTCATTAATTATGACATTTGATTTTACTTAGGAGTCACCACTAACCTAAATGGGTTGGTTAGAAACCTAAGTAAAATGCTGGAGTCTATTTTTACTTCTACCAACTAGAGATTCAAGAGTTTGGGATTTGATTATGCTAGATCAATCTAACGTCATTTTGATACCTTATCTATTCATGAAAATATTTGCATGTGATCTTCATCAATTTTTTTTTGGTAAGAATATCTTCATCAATTTTATTATCAATTAAATCCACTAAATATGAAAGGTGATTATCCATGATACTCAAGCAATAAAATAGACGGTGAATGCAATAATATACACTATCTAACTAAGGTAATTAAAGATCGAGAAAAGTAAATAGCCCGAGCCTTATTGGGCAACATTATATAATGCCTTGTTATTAAGCCCCGGAATAGAAACCCATGAGGTATGAACTTAAATCAAATAGCTACTAAACTAAAATGCATGAGTAACATGATATAAATTCCTAAACACTAAATGACATGCATAATGAATATTAGGAGTAATCCTTTCTAGGGTGGTTAGGTTTTAGCTCTAGAAATTACATTGTTGTAACCGGTTCTCAATTTTTGGAACCTAGAACTTATCATATTTGTTCTGGAACTGAAATTGGAATTTATTCAGTTTTTCTAGTTCGGTTCCAGAGTCTACATGAGAACTTGTTTTTCAGGTACTTTTTTTGGTTTCATATACTGACTGAACAACTGAAGCTGGTCATTAATCGGATTTAAGTATGTCGATTCAACTTTCAATGGATGAAATCAAACCAATCAGACTTGTTATGGTATCTTACATGAACCCTCTCAGCTTGCATCTGGAAATTATTCCTTTAGGGCACACAGAAAACAACTTTGCAACATGGCTCCGTCAATTGAAAAACTAAGTATGCATAATCTAACTATACATTATTAGTTAATTGCACACGTATATACATGGCAAATTAGGACTCGTGCATATTTTTTACAAGTCATTGCATATTTTCCAAGCACAATGGTGCATGAAACTCATGCTGGGCATTAAATGACATAGGAATATCCTTGATTACGTCTTCATAACAATTAAAATTGCATCAATAATTTTAGGAAATTATTTGATTTTGCAATCAAGTGACTTAATTGGAAAATGTGCTACCAAAAAGGCGTTGTAGGGACGCTAACCCCTCCCCACAGTAATCGAACCGCAGGCCACATGTTTCCCTGGTTTTCGCAAATGACCAATGGTTCTACTCATAATGTAAGATTCTAATTAGCCTTAACTTTCTTAAATTGATTGGTGGCGATTCCATTCCTTATTTTATAGAAAACTCGAGTTTTCTCAAAACTTCAAACACCCTTTTCCAACCACTCAGCCGCTCTGCCTGCCGAACAGAACCTCGATCCCTGGAGCAACAGGCATTAGAAAGATGTAAAAAGATGGCAACAATTCCGTGTTGGAGTCGGTTTGGGGAAAGGGGATGGTTTGTGCTTTAGATCTTTGGGCATGCGTGATGTGCAGCGTGTCTCGTGCAATTGGTAAATTCCCAAGCTTACTGGTGAAGAATTTTTCTCGTGAATTACATCCCAATTGGTGCCATTCTTCATGGGTTTTCAGACGGGGAAGATCAATGAGTGTTTGATGTCATGAAGAGTCTTGTGGTAAGATTCTTGAGAATTCCTCTATGAGATTGAGCAATTGTTTCATGAATAAGTGAGGGCTAAACACAAAATATTGAATGGTGATTGAGGGCTGAAAAATATTAAAAGTGTTTAAATGATTTGAGGGAGTTTATAATCTCCATTGCATGACTTAAACTATAATGAAATCCTATGCTTCTCTCCTATTGGATGTAGGTCTAACAAATCCGAACCAAGTAAATTTGGGGTGCGATTTACTTTGTATCGTTTTGGTTAATTTTTGTTCGATCACTTTTTTTGGCAACAAAAATAAAATTTCCTAATTAATGTAACTAATAAAGTTTCATAGGCCAATCAGTAGAAAATACATGAGCTTTCACCATTGTTGCCAAATTGAGGGTAGCTTTTAAACGTCTTAGAAAAATATACAACCTTTTATCATTGTTGCAAATTTTACCCGAACTTTTAAATGCGTCAAAAAAATACACAATCTTTTACAACTGTTGCCAATGTAGCATCAATTAATATTTTGTCAATTCTCGTTGTCATCTCTTTCACGGTGTTAGACACCATTGACACAAACTTAAGATACATAAGTTTTACCGTATAACTAACGGAAAAAAGTGTTTTCATTAACACGACTTGACATGATTACAAAATTCGAATATATACGGGTAGATATGAATTGCCATCCCTAGTTTTATTGTCATCCAATATAAAGAGCAACTTCAACTCGCACAGGGCCAACCCTAACTCACAGTATCCCCAAACCCTCAATAACTCCAATGTAATAAACTTGTTAAAATAATTGCATGTCATAGATGATTAGTCACTATGATCGCAATCATTTATCACTAACATAATGCTTAAAAGATATATAGCCATTCTTAGACATATAATTTAAATATCTATAGTACAAGTGTCCAAGCCTAGCATGCCACAAAAAAAGAATTGCTTTAACAATATAAGCAAGAGAACTCTTCATTTGATCGATCCAAAGTTTGAACATGCATGCGATCATCAACTGCATAACGCGTTCTCACAGACCATACAATTTTGGATACAATCAAAGAGATTTTGAAGCCCCTCTTATAAAACAAACCGATTGATTCAAGGTGTTTTTGCCAAATTTCTGGATCATGAAAAGCAATCAACAATGTTATCTTTTGGCCAGAGCTAAAATTCAATTCAATTGTTCCTTTTTCAGGAACCTTGGCCGCAGTTTGGTTCCCCATTAGAAACAGAGTGTGCTTAAAATATCATTGCGGCTGACCAATTCGTCTTCTTCACCTTTCTTTCCGCCCGCATGCTATCCGCACCAACCACTATTTGTCATTACGTGTATTATGGGAGGTAACTCGCTCTTTGTGTCTGCAAATCACATCACCTCGTTCATGACAGTGAACCACTACTTTGCAAGTCACGTGAAATCACATATAACTTAGTCATAATTTTATAATTTTCAAGTTAGGGAAGGTGGACCACCCACATTATTATCGTAAGAGTCGGATTTGGTCCGCTATAACAACCAAGCGTACTATTCTGGCGGCTATAACCTTGATTTTCGAGAAAAAGCATCTACTCATCATATTACTGGCTAGTGGCACTTTGTTGACTGCTTTTTGCTTTGCCGATAGGAACGCTTTCAGCCTTTCGAGATAGTGGTGAAGCCTCCTGAATATTGCTCTCTTGAGATGGATGAGACGAGTCATGAAAGTGGGCATAGCTCTTGCAAGATTAGGCCACGTATCATGATTATGTACGAACTTTATTATTGGATTTCAAATTGAGGATTATGACGAGTTTTTGAAAAAAGTTGAACAATGTCAGGATATGCATTATTACAGAAAGTTAATAAAAGGAAATAAGTATGTTTTTAGAGGATTCATTACGTGTTTGCGTACATTGCAAAATATGTAAACCACTTGCAAGCTTGATCCCCGTGGCATGCTCACCAGCTAGCTTAACCCCGAAGTTTGCTTTTCATGGTTGTCACTTTGGCATATCTCTAATCTTATCAAGTTTCAGATTCTGCATCTCTAATTCTTAGGCATGTTTTGGTAATAAATCACAATCGTGTTGTATATATAGATATAGATTCTATTTTGAAATATCTATATGCTGAATTTACATGTTGTTGGAACAATTGCGCTTATTCTGCATCTATTATAATGATTTTTTTTTCCAGTTGATGAGAACAAAGTCTTGCATCTAAGTTACATAGGTTGAAATTTTTTCAGTTGATGGAAGAAAAATTTGACAGCACAAAAATTCTTGCATATAAGTTATAAAAAGAACAATTAAATTCTTAAAAAATTAAATTCATGATAAAGGCAACATCTAAGATTATTAGCGCCTATTCGATGAAATTGGATATAAGAGGATCATTTGAAATATTATACACGTTTTTACAAATAAATGAATATTAAAATATCAATAAGAACGTTGAGCAAACCAAAAGATAGGCTGACAGAGAAAGGACATTAATGCTCCGTTTGTATTGCGGAAAATATTTTCCTCATTTTCCTAGGTTTGGTTCGCTTAGGAAAATGAGTCAATGGAAATTGTTTTACTAGTAAACGGAAAACCTATGCTTAAATTTAAGAAAAGATTTGCTCTTTGAAACACCAAAAAATATTTTTAAAATATGACTAAGTATCGGCTTTGGACTTGAAACTCTACACTTGAATACAGAAACCCTATCGTTGGTTCTCGGATCCCGATGTTTAGGGCCAGGTCTCCAGCGGCTAGGCTTGGGACCTCGACGACCAAGCTCGGGTCCATCGAGGTTAGGCCCAAAGCCCTGTACCCATATCCAATGCTCTGGCACTTGATCTTGGATCCACAAAAGTAGTTGTTGGGTCTCCGAAACTCTAGCCCTGGTCCCGGCACTCAGGTCTGGGCCTACAAAGGCCGTTTGCGGATTTTCGATGCTCAGATTCGAGTCCTTAGTTAATGAAACGTCCGTTCTTATAAAAATATTTTTTAAAAAAGAAAATTGATTTTTTTAATTATTTTTATCTTTATTACTTTTCTTTTAGTTGCTTTTCTTTTTCCTTCTTCTTAGGTTGGTCGTCAATTATGGCGAGGCTCACCCTCGCCTGCGGCCAGTTGCTGACCATTGCCGTGGTCAATGATCGGCCTAAGAAGAAGGGAAAAAAAAGAGAGAAAAGAAAAAAAAAGAACAAAATAAAAGAAAATTAATTTTTATAAAATGTCACATTTTTTGCAAATTAAATGAACGGAGCCTAAAGCTAAAATATTTAATTCAAATAAGGTATGAAATGAGAAAGGTAAAAGAGGCTATGGGCTATGCACTTTCCCTTAAAATTATGGTGATCGTGAAGTGTGCGACACATGTTCACTTTCTTTCCGGGAGAGTTTCTCTCTTGATTGATTCCTCATTATTTTGTAGTATATCCTTACAGGTAGAGCAAGAAAATCCGTGTTCTTTTATTTTTTCAAATTGGTTTAAGAGGTAAAGCAAAAAAATTCTAATTAAAGAGCTCGTCATTATTTAAGATTTAAGTATATAATAAAAACTCGCTGCATCTTTTTGTAAATTAGATTGTATAAGCCGGCTCTTTAAATCTCCGATGTCATTACGATTTCATAGGGATATTACTTGAATCTTCTTTTGCTGCTGTACGAACTTAATTCATTTATTGACAGAAAGAAGAAGTAGAATGTTTTTTTCTGGGTTATTAACCAAATTTGGACGGGTTGGACTTTAGTTCCACTTCTTCTGTTTAGATCCGGACTACCGCTTTGCGTTGTTTTCCCTTTATTTCTTTTCTGTGTTTTGGTGCGCTCCAATCTGTAGCCTTAAGGCGCTCTTCAAAACATCTGAAAAGTCACATATAACACATTCATAATTTTATGATTTTCAAGTTAGTAAAAAAGAGGGTAGGTGGTACCACCCACGTTATTATGGACCTTATGGTACAACCCAATTGTGTCTGCCACAACAACCAAGCTCACTATTTTGGCAGCTATGTCATTGATTTTCGAGAAAAAAGGATCTACTCGCAAGCTTAAATTCTTTTTTGCGGTGGCTCTTTGCTGACTGCTTTTTGCTAGTAGGAACGCTTTACGACTTTTCCAAGTTAATAAAAAGGAGGTCGTTGGGACTACCCACGTTATTATGGACCTTATGGTATAATCCAAACTTGTCTGCTGTAACGAGCTGTAACAACCAAGCTCACTATTTTGGCGGCCATGTCATTGATTTTCGAGAAAAAGATCTGCTCACCAGGTCAAATCGCTTTCTGCAGTGACTGTTTGCTGACTGCTTTTTGCTAAAAGAAACGCGTTATGCCTTTTCAGACGGCCTTTCTTGACATGGATGAGATGAGATGAGATGAGTTATAAAAGTGGATAAAACTTGCGCATCCAAAATGAACCGTTGAATATAAAAGAGGGAAAAAAAAGGGCGTCCGTTGAATGTGCTTGAAAAGGTGGTGTGAATACAATTGTGGAAATCATGGGCTATGTGGTCTGGCTGTTCGGACACAGGTGATGTTCCCCGAAACTTCCTATGAGATTGGAGAAACTGTCTTATTTAGCGAAACTTCGTCTTGAGATCCTCTATATAAATCATGATCGGCCGTGCCCCTTTTAATTTGCAGTAACATCTCTACTTTCCATTTTCTGACTTCAGAGAGCTTGGAAATCAGATTTTGCTGAACTGGTGCGCCTCTGGTGTATTATTTTCTGCCTCTGGTCACGATGGAAGGAGGTGAGTATGAAGTGTTCTTGAGCTTCAGAGGACCGGACACGCGCACAGGCATCACCGATCATCTCTATTCCCGTCTCAGAGAAGCAGGAGTCCGTACATTCAGAGATGACGAAGACCTCCGCATCGGTGAAGAGATCGGCCCGGATCTCCTTGGAGCTATCGAGCAATCGAAGATCTCCATACCCATCTTCTCTAAAAGTTATGCTTCCAGTAAATGGTGTCTTAAGGAGTTGGCTCACCTGGTGGAGTGTAGGAAATTGAAGGGACAGATAATCATGCCCATTTTCTACTACGTCGAACCAGCCGAGGTTCGATACCAAACTGGAGGTTATGGACAGGCCTTTCTTTCGCACGAAAACAAGAAGCGAGTGGATGAAGAGACCATCCCCAAGTGGAGAGCTGCTCTCAACGAGGTTGGAGGGTTAAAGGGGTGGAACATAGAAAACGTGGCTAACAGGTACGTAATTGTCTTCCACCCTCTTGTTTATTGTTCATAACACGTGAGACGTGTACTGTGTGATTATCGTAAGGCTATTTTGAGAAGGAGAAGCTTGTTTACACATCAGAAATGCCCGTAAACATCATCAGCCTTCTTTCTTCTTAGGAAAATGAGAAGGTTACAGTCCAATAGTTTAGGACATGTGACTCGAGTGTGATTTATTTTTGCTTTCCAAGCTGTCAAATAAATTTTGAATTAAGCGACTAGAGTTACTTAGTTCGATCATGTGCAAGATAGTGTTCCATGTTTGATGCAAACAAGAGTCATAGACAATGAGAACGTGATGAGGTTACTTTCTGGAAAATGAGAAGATGACTAAAATATTAAGGGACCAAAATATCAATTTTCAAATATTACAGAATTATTTTTTTTCGACCAAAAAAAATATTACAGAGTTTTTGCAAAATTAACGAAAATTTAATATTGTGCAACTATGGATGTAATTTTTTTTTCAAATTGAAATAAATCCATGTTTTTCTTTTGCTTCACTAGTAAAAAGTCCTAAGTGTGGGCGCTGATCAAAATATGTCATCCATAGTTTACATGGAACTAGTGAAAGATGTTTACAAATGAAAGCTAGTATATGTTAGAAAGCTAATTGCACTACTTACTGTTGCCGGTTGCCCATCATTTGGTAAAAAGTGTTGGTAGTCCAAAATGCACTGTTCATCTCTAGGAATAACGGTGCCATTACATTAGCATGACCATTCTTCTTATTAGCAAGATATAATGATCACCTTTTAGACTTTGACGGTTGCGTAACTATTCGAATTCTGCACAAGGTTTGAGCATCTGCCTAGCATGTCCATAAATTTATTCTTCCTGCTGATTGCAAAAGTGGTATGTTCCATTTGCGGTTGCACTTCTTGTTAAACCCTGTAGCTTCCACAGACTGCTATCAATTCCTGATGTCATAGATCTCAGCTTGTCGATTCTAACGTACTTTCTACTTTGCCTTGGCCTTTCTCGTCGTTTATATTATTAGGCACGAAGGGCAACTAGTTAAACAGGTCGTTACCAACGTTTTAAGTGAGCTGAAGAAGGCTTATTTGGCGGTTAGTGACTTCTTGGTTGGCATTGACGACAGTGTGAAAGAAGTTCTGGGCATTATAAGCACCGGCACTGATGACGTAAGGACCGTGGGAATCCACGGAATGGGTGGCATCGGAAAGACTACTCTTGCCAAAGTAGTCTACAACCAACTTTCTCGAGACTTTGCTTACTGCTGTTTCCTTCCTGACGTTAGAGATACTTCAAACTCAAAAGGAATTGTGTATTTGCAAAACCGACTGATTTCAGATCTCTCAAAGCAGACATGTTCAAGTATTGATAGCAAGGACGAGGGAATGAGGACGATCAAAGAGAGATTTTCTAGTAAGAAAATTCTTGTTCTTCTTGACGATATTGATGACGAGAGTCAACTAACTGCACTTTTGGGGGGACAAGGATGCTTTGGTCCTGAAAGCTTGATACTTATAACCACAAGAAATGAAATTGTTCTCCGTGCATTCCAAGTGAAATTGATTTATCACATTGGCGTACTGGATTCTAATAGATCCCTTCAGCTATTCAGCAAGCATGCTTTCAGAAGAGATCACCCTCCACATGAAAAAGTAGAACAATCGAAAGAAATTGTGGAGATCGCCCAAGGCCTTCCGTTGCTTCTTGAGGTTATGGGTTCGACCTTATCATTATATGGACAAACAAAAGAAATGTGGGATGATTACCTAGAGAAGTGGAGAAAAGGTCCCATCGAGAGAACTCGAAGTAAGTTGATGATAAGTTATGAAGCGTTGGATCTCAATCAAAGGCAAATATTTCTTGACATAGCTTGTCTTTTTGTTGGATATGACAAGAATACAGTAATGTACATGTGGAAAGACTGTGGTCTATGCCCAATAGAAGGTCTTGAAGTTCTTCAATTGATGTCATTAGTTAAAATCGGAGAAGATGATAAATTTTGGATGCACAATCAACTGAAAGATCTTGGCAGAGAAATTGTTTCTCAAGAAAGTGGTGAGCAATTAGAGAAGCAAAGTAGACTATGGAATCACAAAGATGGATTGAAGGCACTACTGAACAAGAAGGTAACTCCTAGGTCTGATATCTTTTTTGCACGAGAAATTACATTATGTAATTAGGGGTTATCCTACCAATTGAAAACAATTACAAATTATTCAACGTTTACATTTTAAAATTCTGCTTATTCAAAAAACATTTTTTAAATTATGAAAATTTAAAATTTCGAAACTCATTCTCGATCCTCTCCATATTGGTCCATGAGAATGATGAGACCGAATTTAACAAACACTATCTTTGCCTCAAATTCAAAAAAAGAGCTAGATTTTTTCTCTTAATTAGCTAATGGTAGCCTCCTTCGTTAATTTTTCTTGTTTGCTTATTCAGAAAAATGAAAAGCTCCAAGCCCTCCGTTTGATGTTTGAGGAGTCGTCAGAGTATCGTTTCACTCTTGAAGGATTTGCAGCACTTCCAAATCTAAGGTTCCTTCACGTGGATAGCCGAAACCTCACTGACGAACTCTTATCAGAAGTTACACTTCTTTGGCATAACAAGTCCTTGGTCACGTCGCTGACGAACTCTTATCTGAGCAAGAAGCAACTCCTTCCAGATTTAAGATGGTTCTCTTGGCATAATTTTCCTCAGCGGATACTGCAAATAAGCAATTTTTCATTGAGTAATTTAGTCATTCTTGACTTTTCAAGAAGTAAAATTACTCATGATTGGAGCGGATGGAGACATATCAAGGTACCCTCAGCTCTGGAGTAGTTTCTTATCAGTGTTTACATTCTCTTGACGTAATAGATTTACTGACAATTGTCTTATTGGTGTTACAGAGAGCAGAGAAATTAAAAGTTCTTAACCTTTCTGGGTGTGAGCTCTTGACCAGGACTCCTAATTTCTCCGGATTCTTGAAGTTGGAGAGATTGATTCTTGAAAAGTGCGAAAGATTGGCTGAAATCCACTCGTCAATCGGTCAACTAAAGTTCTTGGTTTTCTTGAACTTGAACTTCTGTAGTGATCTCCGCTGTCTACCACAAGAGTTGGGTAGATTGTCAGCTCTCACAGAACTTCTCCTTGATGGAACTTCTATACGAGAAATTCCAGAATGGTGGGTCATGGAGAACCTGAAGAAGCTTTCATTGGATGCGACACCAATTACTCACTTACCCGACTCCATTCGAGCGCTAACAAACCTTGAAAGCTTATCTTTGAATTGGTGCTCGAATATGGGTAGACTTCCACACTCCATTAAGGAATTACGATCATTGACTGAGTTGGATCTATTGGAAACAGGAATCATAGAGCTCCCCGACTCTATGGAAAGTCTGGAGAATCTGAAAGAATTGAAACTTTCGGTGTGCTATGGGTCAGGGGGTATCTCTGCCCTGCCTAAACTTCCCATAAGCTTGACTTCTCTGGCAATCTCTTCTCCATCGCTGATAACAATTCCAGATCTTTCGAGCCTGATCAATCTAAAACTACTATTATTGTGCATGGGAGTGCCTGATATCTCTAGCCCATCTGAGTTGGTGCAACCACAAGAACCCATGCCATGGTGGATTGGGAGGTTAACCAAATTGGAAGTCTTGACCCTGACAATCCCACATATGACCAACCTATCTCCCGAGTTAGGTGCACTTCCTCAATTGAGATCTCTTCATCTTTATGGTTGCCATGCTTTGGAATGCATTCCGCATATTCCCTTGATGGTCTCAAAGCTTCACCTCATAGATTGCCCATCACTTACCACACTTGATATCTCAAATTTGAAGAACCTATCGGAACTATATGTCCTTGCTACACCTCTAGAGGATCTTTCCGGGGACGAACTTCTAGACAATCTGCTAGAATGTAAGATAAGTGCGGACTATGCGCACGATTTGCAAGCGCATTTGAGGTCAAAGATGTTGGAACAGCACGGACTCACAAAAAATATCTTGGGCCTCCGTACCAGAGAAATGGAGAGGGGCTATTTTGCAGTTCTTGGGAAAATCAGAAGATGTTTATTAAATTAAAGGATGACTGCTTAAGATCCAAAATCATGCATATTAAGGTACAATCGTGTTCCCAATGTATGCGACCTTTTCCAAAATTCTTATACTTTACAGTTCTTTTTTTTTTCATGGAAGGAGGGCATTTGTCATCATATTTACTTATTAAGAGCACTTCATACCATGTAGGGTAATTCCCAAAAAAAAAAAATTTCCAACTTTAGATCCAAGGATTCTGACATACAATCTCTCAGCCAGAACGTGAAATCACCCATGGCTGTCGACTCCGTCCATCTTGTTGACCCCGCCGTGGTCATTGTCATCTTAATTGATAGTGTTGTGCTATCGTTTGAGTCGATTACATCTCTGATATGTTTTAATGACTGTTCTCCAAGATTGATTTTAGTTATTTTTCTTGATCCATGCGGTTATGATAAGCCAGATCAGGTTATTGGTTATTGTAGGAATTGTAGTAAGTATGTTAAGAGACTGAGTAGCACGATGCAAGAGCATCTTACTTGACAGAATTGTGCTATCATTTGTATCCATTGAATGTTTGTTCTGTTCTCATGATTATTATCTGTGATTGATTTTGGTGGTCTTTCTTGTTCCATGAATTCATGAATAACCCAGCACATGTTATTGGTTATTGCAAGTACTATAGTTAAACTGAATTAAATCTGGGTTGTGCAAGGCTTAAAGCATCTAGATTAGTATGATTGTTCTATCATATCTTTCTGGCTTGCTCTAAGTGTAATACCTAAAAGTTGATGGGGACATCATAACTTTTCTTTCTGGCTTGCTCTAAGTGTCTTTGTGATTAAACCCCTGATGTTGGGACATACTGAACTTGCTTTTCTGCATTGCAGGAGCACTTGATATAAGGAACAGAACTTAATTCTCTGATTTTTGACAAGGCTTGCTACATCCAAAATAGATTAGAAGGAAGGCCTTCGGAGACCAGCAAATTACAGTTGTAAATGCTTTGGAACTTCAATTTATTATGGACTGTTCTGAGTTCCAGTTCAAGTTTGCTATAGTGGGTGAAAAATGGTTTCTTTTGTGTTGTTTTCCAGTTTTGATCGGTTTGCTGCATTGATAAGTCCCCCACCCTCTCTTTTTTCCATTGTTACTTTTGTCTTCTTGTTGTGGAGAGGTCTTGGATGTTTGATAGGTCCAGTTTCCACTAGATCTGGGCTATCTGTATTTTGTTGAATACCAGCAGGGTTGTCAGCAGAAGCTCATCTTTGCCAGGGAAGATGTACCATCAAATTGGTCTTCACTGAAAATTGATATTAAGCCTTTGAAATGATCAGTTTGAATGATTTTACGTTCTCCTCAAAAGAGTGCATTATGATGTTTAAGTAGTATAGCCGGCCAAGAAGTTTTGCCTCCTTTTAAGTGTTTCCAGAGTTTTTCCTTTTCTTTTGGGGAAAAGATGAAGCAAGCATCGGCAATGATACTTCTTGCGTCTCAGCTGGTTATGTCCCCATCAAGGCCCCATGATTTCTACAAATTGGTGATCTCAGAGGCACGCCATCCATGAATTGAATTGAATGTCGATCCGGATCCTTGTCTCGCGATGGCCTTATTATTTCTACAAATTGGTGATCTCAGAGGCACGCCATCCATGAACTGAATTGAATCCACACACACACCACCCCCCCCCCCCAAAAAAGAAAAAAGAAAAAAAGGGAACAAACTCAAAAGCCCAGACCAAACCGACCCAAATTGGGTTTTTGATTCGAGTCTCAAGTTGGGTTATAACAAACGCACATCTATTACGTTTTGGGTTGGGTCAAGTTTCATGAAAACGAAACCTGACCCAATCAACCTGAACCGTTGACACTAGGTCGATTAGGAATCTGATTAAGACACGTGCATTTTAATTTTGCAAACTAGAGATTTGTGAATTCGGAGATTTGATTACGATAGATAAGTCTAAACAACTTTTCGGTACATTTTCTCTTTTATGAAAACGATTTGCATGCCATATGTTGAATTCCACTCCTATATCGTCTTCTAAACATGTAAAATAGATGATCATGCATGAGTGCTCAAGCAGTTAAAAATAAAATCAAGCAATAGCAAAAATCAAACAACTAAAGTAATCAAATAACGAGGAAAATAAAAAATATCTGAGCCGTATCGGGCGATAATTAAACAAGGCCTCTTCATCAAGTCCTGGAACAGGACTCCCATGAACTATAAATCAAAAGTAAAGGTGCACTAATCTAAAAAGAACATGAATTTCTAGATCCAAGAGCCGAAAAGTTCTAGATGCCTAGATGAGTATAAATCAATTATGAATTATCTAACCATACATGCAAAACTCACCTAGATGCAAACTAGATGTAATCTAATCTATTTTTTTTATGTCATCTTTTATTTACATAAACAAAACCGAAATAAAGCCTAGAAATTTCCCTAAATGCGGAAATTAACCCTAGGCGGCCGAGATTAACTGATTAATCTAAATAAACGTTAATCAATAAAAAAAACTTCATAATCTAAGATACAAAATTAACAATCATGCTCTTAAGATATTCTATATACTACGTGCTTAATTAAAACAACAAAAGATGCAATTTTTTTTATGATTTGCTCATTAACCTATATGAATTAGCAAACTATATCCTATGTGCATGAAAGGAAAGCGATAAAGGTTTTATCTTTCTGACATGAGCGCAAGCAAGGATCAAAGATAGAGACTTTGGACTATTTCCATGAATCTCCGCAAAACAGATGACCGAAATTCTTCCAAACCAAGCAAATCCTAACCGATATGCATAAAATTCAAAGCAAGGGTAATCTAACATTACGGAACATGTGAGATAACGTCAAACTCAATGCAAGTTGACAATGGGGGTGTGACTAAGGACACCTAGAGGAACCGGCCATGAAAAACATGCGAGGGGAATCATCAATCCAATCCGGTTCTATGCTAACGTGTGAAGAGATCATCAATATAATTTAACCAAGGCAAATCCACGCAAACATAGGGCAAATCCAAGCGGTAAAGTTGAGATCATTCTATGATTAAGCTCATGCAGGGGAGAATCAAACCATGGCAATCTCTAATTCCAAAGTAACATGAGGAATCTAGAGATTGAGATGGAATCATCAATTCCTATGCATAAATCTCAACCTATACACGCCTTTGGCCCTAGGCTTGCAATTAAATCATGAAAACAAATCGATGAGCATGCACTCGAGACTAGATGGGATTCGAACTGCGGGTGTAAGGATAAAATTTTTTCCCCTTCAATGGACACCAAACACCAAGGACGCCAAGGCCTTGGAGGAATGGATGGGAGGGAATATACGGGCAGCTCTCCAGACGGTGGACTTGTCCCTTCAAGGCCTCCGCTCTCCAGAGTGGGAGATAAGATTAGATTGGAGAGACAAGGACCAAGAGAGATAATCCTAATCCAACTAGGTCTCCGTTGTTGATCCTTATCTTGACCAATCTTGATCAATCTTGACCGTGAATCTTGCATACCAAGATTGATTCTACGCCTCCTAATTCAATCTCCCCATCTAAATAAAAATTGCACCCCCTTAGGATGATCTTCTATCTTAGTCGGTCATACATGCATCTTTATCTCCAATCTTGACCAATCTTGGTCAATTCAGTCGGCCTTGGTCAACCTCGATCAATCTCGGTCAACTTGGGTAAAAACTAGCGCCCATTTACTCCTCTAGTTGGCTTTGATTTGAATTCAATTTTGTTAAGACACTCCACCAACCTTGGAAACACAATCCACTTTGTCCAAATCAAAACCAATTCCCAAATACTTGGAATTCAAGACAAGCTCCCACAATTTTAAAATTAGGACACGTCACTTTATTGGAGTTGTGTCTAACATGGATTGTAGCTCACCTCACATGCCGGATCGCCCATTGGATTGATAACCGTGCCCGTGTCTCATCCAACGCCTCCTTTGTTTGATGAAAATGCATTAATTTTAAATCTAAACGCCTCTAGTACCTAAATGCAGAGAAATGCAATAAAGAATGTAAATGCAAAATCATGCAATATCGATATTGTTTGTTTAAAGTTCAATCTATCTCTAATTTTTGAGAAAATTACCAAAACAATCCTAAACATATTGCAATTGTGCCAATTCAATCCTAAAGTTTTTTTTTATATCAATTCAGTTCTAAACATTTTGCATTTATCCCAATTCAGTCCATTTAGCCAATTTTGGCCAGCTGACGCTGATATAGCAATTTTTAAATTTTATTTAATTATTTTTTTGATTTTTTTCCTTTTGCTTTATTTTTTTTTTCTTTCCTTCTTCCCTTGGCTGGTGGCCAAAATGGCCAAGGGCTAGGGTTGACGAGCTCGACCTCATCCATATCTATCAACCTCGCCAGCAACGGCGAGGCTCGCCCTCGCTAGTGTCAGCAAGGGTGAACCTCACCAGTGGTCGGCGAGGTCAACCTCGCCGGCCCTAGCCCTTGGCTGGTCCGGCTAGGGGAAGAAGGAAAGGAAAAAAAAGAAAAGAGAAAGGAAAATAAAAATTGAAATAAATAAATAAACATTAAAAAAAATTGCCACGTTAGCGTCGGCCGGACGGCCGGCATCTACGTCAGCGTCGGCTGGCCAAAATTGGCCAGATGGACTGAATTGACACAAATGTAAAGATTTAGAATTGAATTGACACAAAAAAAGATTTAGGAGTGAATTGACACAATTGCAATGGGTTTAGGACCATTTTGGTAATTTTTCCCTAATTTTTCATAAGATGAATGAAAAGATCCTCAAGCATAAATTTAGGCATCAACAGTGCGTATTTATGTGGCTTTTTTAAAAAATTTTTTGATATAGCAATAACTTAAGAGGAAACCTTACTTGACCTTTTTTATGGCACGAATAAGTTGAATGTCCTAATTGAAGCATAGTTGGAATATCTTTTATGATAAAAATGTTAAAACTATATCTTGAATTTGAAAACCCAACCCCAAATTATGTGAGGACACATCGAACCTGACGTTGTGCATGATTGTCTGGTCGCGGGACGTGTAATGGAACATCTAACCATGCACGATTCGGATGCCCGACTTGTAATGATGAAAAAGACACAACAACAATTCGTCGTCGGAGATGGTTTCGGATAGGGGATGGTTTGCCTTTGGGATATATCTATATATACTAGTGCTGTGCGAAAGAAAAAAATAGTAGAGTGAGAAGTTACCTAAAAAAGAAAAAAGGGCAGTTATTTTTTATTGGAGAAAATATATGATGACAATTATTATCGTAGTGACGCATATGTGTGCTTGGGTGGTTCGATGGAATTTAATTGTTAAGCTTTTTTTATTATTTTATCAAGGGTAGCTTTGTAAGGAAAAAAAAGAGACACAAAATGGTATTTTGGCCACAATTATACTAGATCTCGAGCACGTGCTATGCGCGTCCGTTATTGCTTTCGTGCTCTTTAAAACGTGCAATCAATATCAACATCCAAACAATTATATATGTGAAAGTGAAAAATCAAATTAAGCAATGCACAATCACAAAAGCTTTTCGCACAGTAAACTGACAATTAAATTTCAAGTTTACAAAAGGACATCATGAAATAAGAGGTCGGCGGCAAAATGCCCTTGCCTCAAATAGCTATCATCTTGTGGATATAATTGGCGTTAATTAGTGGATAAGTGAAGTCAAGAATTGTGGGTATTAATCATATGATGGATTAGTGGATAAGTGGCAATTTTCTCGAATTGCTTTGATCTTTTTCGTTGTGATAAGAGTTTGATTATAAAGAACAGGAAAATCAAGAATTTATTTATTTTTTTTGTAAATATGGAGGAGAACATTGAATTCAAAAAGTTTGCTTTATTCAAAAAGTTTGCTCGAGATCTAGCACACACTGCTAGATCTCAAGCCATGCGACTGCGTGTGGGTGGTTGCTTCCATGCTCTTCAAAACTTGCGATCATTATGGACATCTGAAAAAATGTGGATGTGAATGTGAACAAACAAATTGAGCAATGCATAAATCATGAAACCTTTTCACACTGTAATTAAAGTTTACTGAAAGACTGATATGAAGTAAGGGTTTATAGCAATGTGTGCTTGCCTGAAATTTTGGATAGGTCACGACTCTACTTTGGCTTGTGAGGATGTATCCTGAACAGTCGATGTCCAAAAACTAGAGCCACCAGATTCGAACATCGTGTTCATACAGAAAAGCTGTGTCCCAGGGAACTACATCGGAATTCCAGGTTTCGCCACAATGTGACCTTTAGCGATCTTCGAAAGTCCGACGGCATAAAGAGCAGCTTCTCAGATGGTTCTTGGGTTAGCTCTTCCACTGAAAACTTTAAAGTCTGTTTTTGTTTTGTTTTTGAAAAGACAAACAAGCAGGCCCTGGCCTCGAGAGATCATGTAAAGAGGTTTATGCAAGTCTAATTGTGTGTGTGAGTGTTTGTTGCAGAATATAATAAGAATAAAGCACAAGAATTATACTCGAACTACTCTTCAGTGAACCATCTCCGAGGGCAAAAATTAAGATTAGGAAGAAGCTTGCGCTGCTGTCAGGCAACAGCCTTACCGACCACGCGGTGCAACGCCATCTCTTCTAGCCACCCATTAGTTACGGTAACACCTACCTAAAAGCTTGATTGAAGAAAAGCTCTTCTGTACCCTCTCCATCATGTATTCTCACCTCTCGTGATTCCTTGTTACAAACATTTCGAACGGCTAAAGATTCAACCATTGAGGATACTGGGTATCCAGCCCTAAATTGATTGGACAAAATTCAAATTTGAACCACAGGTGATGGGTATCCGGAGGTGAACTTGCCGGTTATCCGGATGGCCAGGTGTCCGACCTGTTCTTTAGGCCAGGAACGGTCTTTTGTACCCCTTCGAAGTCCTGCAAAATGATACTTGGATAATGTATAAGCAATTCCAACAATTAACATATTTGAGCTCCCATAGTGTGATTGTAATCATCAAATTAAATTAAGATCAACAGACAAACGATTTTTTTAAGCTTAAAAAATCAACAGAGCCACGGATCCATGAATAAAGATTTATGGAAGAAAGAAACAGAGTCGAGCACATCGAGATCTCGGCGTCCATGAACGAATCCGGATCTGCACTGCCATGAAAAAGCTAAACCACCATGGACGACAGCTTGGACAGAGTTGGTGGTGAACTGTCCGGGTCGATCTAGAGTAGGCGCCGCCAATGGAGGTCCGATGGATGGTGGCGCAGAGGGTGACAGAGGCGGACCTGCTGGTGAAGGTGAGGGGATGATGGCGGAAACATCTTTTGTGTTCCGTTCGATATCAGAGATCTCTCGCTCAAGACATGCATTTATTTTGCTTCTCAGGGAGATATTGCGGTGGATCTGGAAACATCTTTTCACAGGCAGGGTATGCGTGAACAACGTATTTTGAGCTGTCCACACTCACCAGTAGCGAAAAGGTGTTGTGATCATAAAAGAAACAGAACTTTACATGAGTTCTTGACAGGATACAGGATAACGAGTTACATAAGCTGGTTCAGAAGGTCGAAGGAACTACAACTCAACTGGATTTACTTTGGCTAACTGAATCATTTGCAAATCCACATAGTTGAACGCAATCAAGGAAGTACATACTTTTATCTGTTCCTACATTTTCAGGACGGAAGAGATGGCAAGAAAAAATGTCTACCCAACTGACATACACAGATGCCTAACCTTCTAATCATCAAACATTTTGAACTTCCAAATGTCGTGTCAACTGTATCAGATTTTGAGACCCAAACCTGCTCCATTTGTAACATCTCAATATCACGCATTTGCAGAGATTTCAGATTCTTGAAGCTTGAAGGATCGGGCATCTCAACCAAAGATCTGCATCCATAGATGCACAAGTCTTCCAGTGAATCTAATCTTCCTTGAATCTTGACAAGATTATGACACTGCCGTACATCAAGTTTGGTGAGTTTCTTCAAGTTTGAGAGATCAGGCAATCTCTCAAGTAGAGGGAGTTCACCTAGCTCTAACATTATCAGGTTCTCCAAACCCCCAAAGCTTTGAATCTCAGTTAGATTATAACATTGCCGCAGACAAAGTTCAGTCAACTTCTTCAAGTTTAATAGATCAGGTAATTTCTCGAGTTGTACAATCTCTATGAGCTTCAAAATCCTCAGATGTCCCACGCCTTGAATACTTTGAATATCGACCAAATTAGGACAGTGCTCCAAATGCAGTTCATTGAGCTTCTTTAAGTTTGAAAGATCGGGCAATCTCTCAAGTGTATTCAATGCTCGAAGGTCCAAAGTTTGAAGATTTTCCAAACCTTCAAGGCCATGGACACCTGTTATTGCAGAAGAATAAATCCATAGCTCTGATAGTTCCTTCAAATTTGCTAGATCTATCGATGTTTCCAATGATCTAGAGGATTTTATAACCAAGCACAATAAACTTGATGGAAGCCTAGGGAGAAACTGCAGGTTAAAACAAAGAAGTTCAAGTCTTTTGAGCTCTGAGAGAAGACCAATATCTGCATGGAGGACATTTATGTTGCCACAGGACAACTTTAGAGACTCCAGATTGCATAACCTTCCAATCCACCAGGGTGATGGATCCTGTACAAGCTCGGTCGTGTCCACAAAAATAGAATCCTCTTCAGCCAAACAAAACTCTGGAACTTGTGTAATCTCCAAATTCAACTCTGTCAAATTTATCAGGTTCGAGAGATTTGGGAGTGTCTTCATCGAATTTGTACCAATATGCAAACTGCGCAGGCTTTCAGGAAGCCTTGGTACAGAACATATTTTAGTGTTTGAAAATTTCAAGATCCTCAAGGATAATAACCTCCCAATATCAACAGGGATGGTCCCCTCCAGACGTCGGCAAAACTCTGCATCTATCTCTTCCAACTTCTCCAACATCCCAATTGCATTGGGTATACTTCTTACGGAACTACCGCGCATTCTTAGTATTTTCAAATTCATCAAGTTCCCAAGTGAATTAGGCAACTCTGTAATATGTGTGTGGGACAGATTCAGCATGACTAGTGATTCCAAATTCCCAATCGAGTCCGGAATTCTCTTGAGCAACTGGCACTCACTCAAAGACAAGTGTTCAAGCTTTACAAGCACTCCAATCTCTACAGGAAGTTGAGAAATTTCAACATGTTCCAAAGAGAGCCTCAATAGAAAGGGTAAGTTACCAACTGAACTGCAGTTTTTTAGTGACAGACATTCACAAGCACTGAGAGTCTCAAGTTTCTTCATCCCCCCCAACCCTGGGATATCTGTAATAGAAGTCGAGTCAAGGCGAAGTTCCTTCAGTGATTCTAAGTTGGCCAGCTCTTCAGGCAACTTGCGAAGTTTGCGACAGAACCTCAAGTTCAAAAGAACCAACTGGATCAACTGCCCTATAGATTTGTCAATCTGAACCAATCTTCCACAACTTTCGAGGATCAATTGCTCTAACTTTACATTTGCAGAGAAATCAGGAGTTTTATGCAAGTGTGCACAACCAGTCAAATTCAAAACTTTTAAGTTCCTTGCCATCTGTACCACAGCAATCAAATAATTAAACAATCATGGATTGAATAAAGAGGTTGCAACTACAAAAAAATAGTGGGTTTCACTCAAAATAATAGTACCTTTATATGACTCCAGCCATCCCAACTTTCTGAAAACTTACTCCATGACAGATCAAGAATGACCATGTTCATCATCGAAAAAGTAGTCAGTGTGAGTACCGTAGGAAAATTATGCCATGAAAGCCATCTCAGTTCAGATAGGATGGGTGGATTCTTTGGGAGTATATTTATTGGAAAGCCACTCGGAGGCCAATTATCCAGGACAGGCCTCATTTCTAGGTATCTCAGATTTGACAGCCTCCCTAACTCTTCATTAGTAAAAGAGTGCTGCAACTTGTGGTCAAACTTCAGACAAAGCGCTTCCACTTTTTCCGTTCCCTATTAGGAGAAACAAGAAAAGACACAAGTAAACGATATTTAGAAAAAAAGAGAGACAAGTAAATGTTATTTAAGCAACAAGTAATCTTCCCTTCAGACATGAAAACGATATGAGCATTACTTACAGATAAATCTGTCACTAGAGCAATTAGTTGACAAGAATTTAGATTAAGCGAACAATCAAGGTGAAAAGGCATAAAAAATGTCAAACTGATGGGGACAAAAATATGTAAGTGCAATTTTACCTTCTTTCTCATCACAACGCCCAAAGCTTCCTCCTGATTCCATAATCTATTTTGTTTCTCTAGTTCCATGTTACATTCTTGGCGAACAATGTCTCTACCAAGGTCTCTCAGCTGATCATGCATCCATAGCTTGTTGTCTTCTCCAATTTTTATCAAAGACATCTGCTGAAGGACTTGAAGACCTTCACCTGGGAAGAGATTGGAATCATTCCACATGTGAAGCACAATCCTTTTGTCAAATCCAATGAAAAGACAAGCTATATCAAGAAAAATCTGCTTTTGCCGATCATCCAAAGCGTCGTAACATATTTTCAACTTTCTTTTTACTTCCTCATGCGGAACCTTTTCCAACTTCTTCAATGTAACATCCCAAACATCTTTGCTTTTACCCAATAGTAGTGAACCTACAACCTCTAGAGCAAGAGGAAGACCTCCCGTCATTTTGACTGCTTCACTGGATAAAGCAGCATACTCATCCAAAGGATGATCTCTTCCAAAAGCATGTTTGCAGAAAAGTTGAAGAGATTGTTTGAAGTCCATTCCAGTAAGCTCATAAGTACAACAGACCTCAGGCACATTGAAGACATCTGTGTTTCTACTGGTGATAATTATCTTACTTCCTAAACCAAACCACACCGGCATTCCGATGAGTGCATTCAAATGAAATTTTTTATCAACATCATCAAGTAGAACCAGAACCTTTTTGCCACACAACCTTTCTTTTATTGTCTTAATTCCATCATCAACATTACTAATGTTCGACCAGTTTCTTTTGAGGATATCAGAGAGTAACTGATTCTGCAAACACTCAATGCCCTTTAGCTGGGAAGTTTCTCTGACATTAGAAAGAAAGCAACAATCTTCAAAACGATGTGATAGCTGGTTGTATATGATTTTGGCTAGAGTAGTCTTTCCTACACCCCCCATACCATGGATTCCGAGAATTTGTATGTCCTCTGAATCGCCACATACCATTCTATTGATTTCCTTCACATGATGTTCAACACCGACCAAGCAGTCAGTCACCAGTAGATAAGCCTTTTTCAACTCAGCTATAACCTTCTGGACTATATGGTTTACGAGCTCTCCTTCACGTCTTTTATTATGAAAGCAAAAAAGAGAAAGAATTAGAAGTATGGAGAAAAAGGTACCTTATGCATTATACAGAAGCTATGACGAATACGAAAAGTAGAAAATACAAAACCAAGTACCTAGTGGTCATTGAATCAATGTCCCATCCTTTAAGTTTGCCAGCCTCCTTTAGAACAGCCTTCCACTTGCTGATAACCTTATTGTCAAATTGCTTCTCATGTGAAACAAAGGCATCCCCATAAGACCCAGTTTGATGACGAACCTCGGATGGTGTAACATCGTAAAAAAGGGGCATGATCTTCTGTCTCCTTGATTTCCTACACTCCACCATTTGGACCAACTCATTAAGACACCATTTACTAAAGGCATAACCTTTCGAAAAGATGGGAATTGAAATTTTTGAATGGTTGATCGCTTTGAGTAACTCAGGACCCATCTCTTCTCCAATTCGCAGCTCTTCATCATCTCTATATGTGTGGATTCCGGCAGCTAATAAGCTTGTATACAGGAAATCCGTAATGCCCGAACGAGTATCAGGTCCTCTAAAACTCAAGAAAACGTCATAGTTATATCCAGATGACATGGAGGTTGTTGATGTTACGCCATCGAGCTGGCAAGGCTTTACTTCTTGCAGCATCGTCATTTCAGGGATTTGTGCTGAATTATGGACAAGATCCTCAATGGCTTCTATACTGCCACTGCCGACGGCTGAAGAGCATGCACAGTCCCAACCAGAAGTTATTTCCAAGTCGGTTGCTGTTACAGCTACTAATGCTTCTTTCCACTTGTGCGATTCAACATTCTCAACTGTTTTCCAAGAAACATTATGCCAGAAAGACCATAAGAAATCTTGGTCATAGCAGCAAAACAGGCATTAGCATATTCACCTATAAATGATTTTTACAGAAATTAGATTACAGGTAGAATTAGCAGGACTTTGCTGTTCAGGAAGAGAATGTTATCAAATCCCATTGAAGCATTGCACTTACTATCCAAAATATCTCACAAGTTCATTAACTTTACTCAACAATGTTACTAAGAAACTCTGAAAAAAGAATGTGACCAATCCCATGAAGATGCTCCAATCATGTAGTCAAGAAGCTCTGCAGTAATAGGTCATGGCCTGCAATCACTCAAGTCATTTGCTAAATACCTAATGAGCTTGTCTCCAAAAAAAAAAACCCTTATAGATGGGCAGATAAGCTAGAGTCTAAGTTGGAGTTGCCAGAGAAAATTTCTGGATCACAAGGAATCCTGGTACAATTTTAAGAAATGTTGCCTAAAGAGTGCTCTATGTAGTGGTTCCATAGAGTTCTCCCCAATTAAAAGCCAAGAAAAAGAAAGAAAATTCTCTGCTAATTATTATGGAAGCATCACATGGTAGCATTAAATAGAACAGTAAACTCATCAAGAAGAGATCTATCTGCTCCAAGTTTGTGTTGTATTTTCACCTCTAACTGACTGGTTAACCTCTTTTATGTGATGCTATATATGGACGGTGGGATTGAAGTTCGAATGCATGGATTTGAGAAAATGCTCAAGATAGTTCAGTCATGTTCATGATCCAGCATATTTTTAAGTTAGAAAGTTTCACAATATTCTGTGGCCAACATGAAATTGATGCGGAACCTTTTACCATGATCCTAAAGCATACAGAATAAGCTTCTAGTGAGAATGTATTACCAGAACGAACATCTTGAGATAGTTCCGAAGAAGAGACCAGCTGCTGTTCGGGGGACTGCACTTTTGGGGGTTCAATATTCTTTTTGGTTGAACTACCATTTTGGAACGGTTCGAAGGAAGGCAACACTTGATCCACCAGAGCCCCAGAGGCATAAAAGGTGACATTATTATTTGGTAGGTCGAGCATTTCACCTTCATTTAGCAGGGTTGTGTCCAGCAACAGTGGAGCATGTGGAGGAGGTGTGAAATGGGTAAATAAGGATGATGGAGGAGTTATTGAAACAACAGAGGTTGGAGGAGGAGAAGGCTGCGATAGAAATTGTGGATCAGACCTTGGATCTAGTGAAGAGCAGGCAGAGTCTGAACATGCAAGAGATCCTCTGTCCAGAGCTGAATGGACCGAAGCTTCTAACTGGGATGGAAGCGTTGGCAGCAGAACTGAGGTCAGAAAAGTAGAATTGGAGTTGATTGGCCATTCTCGAACTTCATTCTCTTTGTTACTTGTATTAACATCTCGAGATAGTAGCGCACTGTAAACTGCTTCATCTTCCACCTGCAGTTCTTGGGCTTCAATCTTCTTGGTTCGTTTTGCTAATTGATTCTCTGTTTGCTCCTTATCACCGGGTGAATCAACAGAAACTAGAGAAGCAGCAGGATTCATTTCCGAGAAAGTAATCTAATCAAACACGAATAAGTACAGACAAATTACTTTTAAGCAAAATAACTTACACTAAAGATGCTTAGTATAACAGTGAAGGATTACCTTTGCCGTAAATACCCTGGGATACTGACCCTGGCAATCCCAAGGCACGTCCATTTGAACAAGCCCAAGCATCAGAACATTTCCCAATACGTATGCTGTATTAAACATGACACGGAACATCGTTTGTCCATGTTCAAGACCAGCATCCAGAAATATACACTCGAGCACAACATCACCTTGAATGGGGCAATGGATGTCAAATTTAACCTGCACTGACACATATGAACAGCCTGATTATGGATGTCAAAATAGCATCAAATCTTTCTTTGTGTGTATGCATGCATGAGTGAACCCCCACATGCAAATGAATTGATGGACATGGTAGGTGGAACATAATCAGATCAGTTTGGAATCTTATACTCCCAAGGTTCTTGTCATACAACAATATTGGGGAAAAAAGGAAAACACAAACTGACAAGTCATCCTTCTAACGAGACTGCAAATGCCACATAAGTACATATGCAAGTTTATGGAGTACCATCCTATCTCTCTGATACTGTTGATGACTAAAGCAAACTTATAATCGACTCTGCACCTGGGTTTAGACACAGAGTCATTTTCCTGAGGGAAATTATCAACAATTCATGTGGCCATTAGTCAATTTCACCATTTCCTATTTATAAAATATCACAGTAACAAGACCAGTAAAGTCTGACAAACTCCTACGGTGAAAACTTTTTCTGTAAGTATCCACCACATACCTGAGCAAGCAAAGTCATCTCTGACAAACATAAGAAGCCACTATGACATGAAAATTAAGGAAAAGAAGCTTGTTTTGAACAACAAGTAAATTAAAGCGACCTGCTTGTAGTGCGTGATATCTTCGCTCCTTTTAGGTGTTGGGAACAGGACTGTGGGAGTTTTATTTGTAAGGTTACGGGGGTCCTGACCAAATATCTTAAAAATAAGATGGCATCCCACTTCAGCATCCATACAAGGTATGAACCACAGTATAACACTGTCTAAAATAAGAGCCTTATCTGGTGGATGCCACTCTGAGTCCATGTTTGATGTGGATATGTACTGGAGGTATCTCTGCTGTGAGGGCAATGGATTCAAGGCTGAAATCAGATGCAAGAGATCGAGAGGAGCTTTCTTGTAAATGGAGTAGAGTGTTTCCTCTTCACCATTGGACTTCTTCCTATATAAAAGAAGAGCAGCCAGCATGAATGCCAAAACTGGCCATCCACCTCGTTCACAATGCATCAACAGCAAGTTTTTTGGCTCCTCAAGCGACAACCATGCATCGGCAGATCTTAGGAAGTGATGGATTGTCTCCATTGAAAGAATAGGGCAATCACCATAATGAATTGGATAGTTCATGACGGGCATATGAGACAACACTTCAGATATCTGGCTTTGGCTCCCTTGCTCTCCGAAATTGAACACCCTTAAAAAAGCATCAGGAAAACGTTGTCGCACCTTACCCACTACACCTCCAATCAAAGTTTGATGATCTTCGTCTTTCAACCCATCCATGGTGAGACAGCAATCAAATACTGCATCCACATACAGCAAATCATTGCATGCGTAACAATGACTTATATACATAAGATTCTGCTTATAGGAAGAGAATTTTTTTCTTTTCTAGAGAAAAGAATTGTGAGGCTACAGAATGCACTACTCCCTCGGAGACAACAATAATAAATCAGCATGTAAAATGAAATATAAATATAAGAATTGTGCAAAATCCTGTTAGCATGACCCAGTTCTTCAAAAGTTAATTAATGGAC
This sequence comes from Syzygium malaccense, assembly GCA_031216405.1. Classification (NCBI taxonomy): domain Eukaryota; kingdom Viridiplantae; phylum Streptophyta; class Magnoliopsida; order Myrtales; family Myrtaceae; genus Syzygium; species Syzygium malaccense. Next base: position 14,703,950 of record CM062255.1, on the reverse strand, counting down.
AAACCAAAAGACAAGTTCATGAAAAGAGTGACAAGAAAAGGCCATACACATAGAGGTGCAGTATGATTGATATTGTCTCAGAGCTGATGAATTAAATAAAGAACACAATTCCCTTGACATGCTCACCAGATATACTGGCTAGTTCGTTTGATTCAAGAAGTAATTCTTCCTGGACATTTCTTGTACTAACAAAATCCTCAGATTTAACAAGGAAATATCTACAAGAACTAATGTCCTTTACAGAAGAGTTAGCCGTCTCATCCAGAGGATAACATGCATGTTTGTGTGTCCCACTGTAAGTAAAACTGATTAGTCATGGGCCTAAAAAGAAGTCCAAGGCAGAGATTTGTTGAGTAATGCATGTGTAGACTTTTGGAATGATTCTCCTTTCCAATAGGTAACTCTCAGCGGCAACAGACGAGCTGCGGATGGTGGCACAAATTAATCAATGCCCGGTACATTAATTTTTGCTGGTAATACTAGAAGTGGACTGAAGATTGGTAGACCAAGTTAATCAAAAGCGAGTGCAAGGGAACACAAAACAATCTATCCGGTAGGTAATGGTTATGCAAGTTGGCTTGCTAATCATTGTTTGTTGACAGTAAGCAAGCAGCTCAGTAGAGCTCCAATCAGATATTACACTGCTTCTGCCGGAAATAGGTTGTTGTTTCTTATCCTGGACTATGAAATCTATCCTTATTTTTGTGGTCCTAGAGCCCAATTAACCACCAAGAAAAAAAATCTAACGCTTCTGTAAATTTCTATGGTGTATTATGCCACTAATGCTCTAGTAGAAGCATGGTAGTAAGCTAAACTATACTTTGCCGAACCAAAGAGGCTTCCTGTTAATCTTCTATTCTAGAAGTACGTTTACCTACAGGAAGTATATGGTAGAATACATAAGTAGAGGCCATTAATACCAGCTCAATGAATCCAGAACCTAAAATAAAAGTGGGCAGAATGCAGTACTCTGCCAATGTTGCACTTTCAAATTATCGAGAGACCAACATTTAACATAGAAAAAACTTACCATAAACTCTTTCAGAAACTTCCAAAATCCCATATGGTGGTTTCCTGAGAAAGTATATACCGTGTGAGGCCTCCTTGCACCAAGATTAAATCAAAATCCTTTAAGTCAAGCTTCTTGAAAGAGCTAGATTAGCACCCACATCGTGAAGGGAAGTCCAGAAGTCATCCCAGTTCGATATATCCAAGACAATTGACATATTTTTTTATGGATTGTCACACATAAATTTGTTTTAGGTGAAGCTTTCAGTCCTTCTCTTATTGCATGAAAGATTATTAGTAGGTAGTTACCCTTATTAGTTCTTCCGACTATCCAAGTACTCGATGGCCCTGAAACTCCCTACTGTTCTTAATTGCGTCAAAGATGAGAAACTCACGTGTTTCTCTCCCTCCTTCCCCACTCCTATTCTTTAGTTTGACATTGACCTCCTCAGTAATTAACTTGTCTTTGGGGGACATTGTAAAATGCTAAATTGATTTTATCATGTTGCTAAACGCCATCATGATGTAGTTAGGCGACGAAGCTTTTTTGGCAGTCTTTAAATCTACTCACCGATTATACATATCACTGTTCCCTTCGCGGAATTGGTTGAGCTGCGAGTCCTTGTCTACCTGTGCATTATCAATAAGCCGAGAAAGTGCATGCTCGACCTGCGTCTGACCAATAAGCCAAGAAAGTGCAGATTCAGTCTCTTCGTAGACGTCGTCGGGCTGCGAGTCTGCATCCCACTGTTCCCCAGGGCTACACAACTCCTCAATCTTCCCCCGCACTTCAGACATCCGAGGGTGCATAGGCGAATTCGAGGATGCACAACGGATCGCCAACCATAACAGCTCGACCATCGCCCCTTCAATGTCCAGGAGCTCCACGTCGAATACTTCAGAAGGCTGGCCCTCGCAAACAACGGACTGAACCCAAGTAAGAAGATCTACACTTCGACCTTCCTCATTGAGGAGAGTCTGGGTGGGCGGCTTCCCAGTCAGGAGCTCCAGAAGCAACATTCCGAAGTCATACACATCTGCCTTTGACGGGTCGGCCCTGGCCATCGAGGCAGGCCTTGTGAGGCGGGGGAGGCCGTAATCGGAGACCCGGGCCTCGTAGGACGGCGTGAGGAGGACGTTGGACGACTTGATGTTCCCGTGGTGGCTACCCTGGGCGTGCAGGTGCTCGATGGCTCGGGCAGCTCCGAGAGCAATCGAAAGCCTGACTTCCCAACATAGGGGAATCTCTCTGTATCGATGCAACTGGTAGGACAAGCTTCCCAGGGGCATGTAATCGTACATGAGGAACTTCTGGTCTTTGCTGTACAAGTAACCCCTCAGAGGGAGCAGGTTCTCGTGCTCCATCGCTCCGACTGCTTCGACCTTGTCCCGGAAATCCTCGGCCGACAAGACCACATCCTCGAGCATCTTCACGACCACCGTGGTGGTCTCGTCCTCCAGGTCAGCCTTGTAAGTCGTCCCGAACGTCCCTTTGCCCAATACCAGCTTACTGGCCCTCGTAACATCCGCCAAATCGAACCTCTTCCCGGGGTTCCCCAACAACACCAGCCTGTTCTGGGTCGCATTTCTGTCGGACGACGATTGACTGCTGCTCTTCCTGTTGCCGATCCTTCGCCACAGGTTGTTCATCGGCGTCACTTCTTATCCAATGAAGGCAAATTGAAAAGCGCAGGTTTGGTTAGGCTCTGGCTTCACCACCCAAGCGCAACAGCTTTCTTCGTTCTTCTTCCCCTCGTTTTGCTTTGGTTCTTCTCGTCATTTGCTCATCCCATTTTCTTCGTTATTATCATGAGGTCAACGGCATTGTGCTCCGCTAAAGTCCACGTCCATTACTTGGGCACGAAGATAGAGGAGGAATGTCAAAACAAAATTTAAAAATTTTTGACGAATACATATAAAAATTAAGATTAATTTGATTAGTAATGTTATGCTTACATATAACATTCACTCGTGAATTAATCTTAATTTTTTTCTGGATTAAAATTTACTAAGTATGTCGTAATAAGGAAATTGTACAGAACGTCCATACAACTATATTTCGGCATTTCTCTAATATTGTATATAAGCCAATTGAAATAACTCTAATGACCTAATCAATTGTTAGAAAGAGATGAAAACTCAACCCAGCTGGAAGCGTAGGAATTTGGTTCATTGAATTCTCTTGGAACTAAAAAAATTACCCAATAAGAGATTATATCAACTTGTAATAGCTCTCTAATTCTGTCTTCCTATTTTTGGGTGTATGTCGTGATACTCCAATTGGTACATAAACACCCAAATGTAGCTTAGATTGCAATTAGTATCTTATGTCATATATAATGCGTATAACATCGGAGACAGTCGGAATTATATATAAAAAATGATTTTGTTTATCAATGGTTTTGCATGGAATATCAAAGAATTGGTATCAATGAGCGCAGCACGTGCATAGATATGCCAACTTGTTCTCAAATATGTCTTAAACTTGAAATTTTTTGGTATTGTCAAGAAGGAGAATAAGTTCGCTACTTTTTATTTTCTTTCCAAATTGTTTCTCAAATTAATTCAAGTTAATGTGAAGATGGCAGCGGGTGCTCATCATCGCAAAGAGAGGGTCCTCATTTGCAAAGGCCACGTTACCATGTAAGCTGTTCTTTGATCTATGCTGGTGCTTTCGGTTATCATTTTAGGGTCTACATCGCAACGTTTTTGTTCCCAGAAATAATTTTTAATCAGAAATAGTTTTTTCTATTTCTATTTCTTGGAACAATTTCTGACCAAAAAATAGCGTTTAGTAACTATACAAAATTTCTATTTCTGAAATAGAAAAAGAATAGAAACGCGTTTAGGGTGCGAATGATTCATTTCTATTCCATGGATGAGTTTCTCCCTTCTGGGCTACCGGCGGAGGACGGCGGGTGGCGGTGGGGGGCGGTGGGGGGCGGAGGACGGTGGTCGGCGGTGGCAGAGGATGGCGGCCGGCGGTGGGAGGCAGTGGAGCACGACGGTCAGCAGTGGAGCACGGTGGCATCGGGTGGTGGTGACGGCAGCGGGGGGCGGCGGCGGCAGGAGGTGGCTAGCAACGGAAGGTGGCCATCGTCGGTCGATGGAGCACGACAATTAGTGGCGAAGGATGGCAGTCGATGGTGGGTGACCACCGGCGTTGGGTGGCCAGAGGCGGGAGGTGGCCGGCGGCCGAGGGCAGCCAACGCCGGGTGGTGGTCGGCGTCAGGCGGTGGAGCACAATGGCCGCGCGGCGGAGGATGGCGGGCGGTGGTGGGTGGCCGGCGGAGGCCAAGGACGGCGACCGGTGGTGGGTGATCGCCGGCGTCGGGTGGTTGGCGGGGGGAGGCGGCCAGCGCTGGGTGGCGCGGCGTCGGGCGATGGAGCACGGCGGCCAGCAGTGGAGGACGGCGGTCGATGGTCGGTGGCGACGAGCATCGAACGGTGAAGAACGATGGTCGACGACAAGAGGCGGCCAGCGGGCGGGAGGCGGCCGGCGAGCGGCGGCGGCGGCGGCAGAAGGCGGGCGATAGGTGGCGGCAAAGGACAGTGAGAGGCGGCGGTGGGCGAGTTGCGGCCGATGGATTGTTTCTTATTTTTAGAGAATTCTAGAAAAAAAATCGTTTCTTTTTTCTTGTTCCAGAAACAAGAAGCATATTTTTTTTACTTCTTGTTTCTGTTCCAAATCTATTTCTAGAACACTTTTTGTTTCAAAAATAAAAAAATAGATTTTTTTTACTAAATGGATTTCTGTTCTTTTTCTGTTTCGGGGAACAAAAGAACAGAAAAATAAAAAAACAGAAACGTTACTAAACAGACACTTACAATGTTAGGAAATTTAGTCTGATTGCTTATGAAGAGAGGTGCCGAAGAAAGAGCATACTAATGGAAATTCAGTGATTCTTGTCATTACTTTAATTTTTCATCTGATTAGTGGTAAATGCATTACTCCTATTGAAAACATGACTTTTTATTAGTCTAATAACAAGTTTGCATTTATGACTAATCAAAAAGTCTTGACATTGCCACATGCATGCTCCATAACGAGAGGCACATTCTGATCAATTTTGCTAGGAAATCGCTGACATAGATGCTAGCTGTCCTACGTGGGGCGATCGGCGTTGAGGTAGACATTTTTAAATAATATTTTATTATTTTTAAAAATTTTATTTATTTCTTTTATTTTCTTTCTTTCTCTTTTTTTTTTCTTCCCTTCTTCTTCTTCTTCTTCCTCTAACTAGTCGCTGAGGTCTGGCGACCAATTAAAGGCGAGAGCCAGCGAGGTCAACCTCAACGACCTCAGGCAAGCCTCACTTGCCCCTAGCAAAGGCCATGAGGGCAGCCTCTGCTGGGTTAGGGAGGTCATGCCTTGCCTAGCCATGGCTAGGCTCACCTTCATCATCACTGGCGAGGGCAAGCCTGATACGGGAGAGGGCCAATGAGGTTGGGGTCTAGTGACCGATTAGAGGAGGAAGAAGAAGAAGAAGAAGGGAAGAAAAAAAAGAGAGAAAAAAAGGATAAATAAATACTTCGAAAAAAATATTAAAATATCATTAAAAATTATCCATGTCAGCACGGCCGCACCATGTAGGATGGCTGACGTCCCTGTTAATAATTTCAAGCCAAAATTAGCTAGATAAATTGAATTGTCACAATAAAAATAAAAAAAATGCTTAGGGTTGAATTGACATAATTATAACATATTTAAGACTTTTTTTTTTGGTAATTTCCTCTCCAAACCCCAGAAAACATCTAGAATAGTTAACCGGGATGTGAGTCCTGTTGCGAGTTGCGATACCATGCTATGTGACATTCACTGCGTGGACGGCTTCGCCTACACGGTCTCTATTCGACGTTCCCCCTCTATGCTCTCAATGATGTCGCATGGTTTTTCCCACGACTTGTTGGAAAGTCTATATTCTACTGCGTCGAAATTTCCATAATGTCGTCTTTTTTTAGCGGGGAGACCTTTCGTGCGGCGGATTAAACGCTACCAAGCCGCCAAAGTTGACTTCCCACGAAAACAAAATACGAAGAAAATGAAACAGATGACGAAAAGAAAGATGGTGCCGAATATTTGGCATGTACGTATGACGTACAGAACCGGAAGGAAGAGAAACAGCAACGAGTGGACCAAAAGTACATCATAAAATCATAAACCTCACTTGTTTCTTTGGCATGAGGTTAGCTTCATGTTTTGTACCCATAGTTTTCGGTTCCATCTGGCCCAGCTTGAGCCTAGCCAGATTTGTTAGAGGCATTCTTTTCTTCTAGATATACTTCTTATTTGTTAATTTCGGTAAAAGAAATATGTATAGGAGAGAAAGAGAACGCATGTGAGGATTTCCGAGGGGTCTTAGGGTTTTTGAGGGTTTTGATATATGTTATGAGTTGGACTTTGGACCGACCTTTTCGAGCTTTTGAAGCCTAGGCCCGGAGACATGCCCATGCCCAGATTTCCAATTAAATATTGGGCTGAAGAATCAAACTAGTTCAAGCCGGACCAAACCACTGGTTCCTGTGGACTATGAAATTTGCTTTTCATAATTGTTGTAGAGATACGCGACAAAAGCCCAACACTTCAGCCTAAAGAGAAGGAATCCAAACCCTAATCCATTGGTATATTCAATTGGATTCACCTTTGTTGCGATCTTTCCAGAGGTAAACCACCAAAAGGAAAGCTAATGGATTATTAAATCAGAACGAAGGTTCCTCTCACAAAACAATCGGGTTTAGTGCGAACCTTCCCAATTCCATACCAATCACAACTTTGAAGTTTTAATTTAATCATGCTAACATGCAATTCAAATTTATTTTAAAGTCGTCACTAATCCATTATGGCTCAATTTGAAACACAAGTTAAATGTGGAATAACATCTTACTTAGCAAACAGATATTTCATAAATACGGGGACTTGGTTACACGAAATAAATCTAATACCATTTTGGTAACTTTTCTTTTTATTTCAAAAACATTTTGCAAACAATCTTGGTTAATTTTACTACTAAGCCACTAAAATGCGATGGGGATTATGTATGTGCACAAACAATTAATGTAACAATCAATAACCAAAGCAATAAAGATAGAAAAGGGTAAAGAACCTCGATGCGTTACGCAAAGTATAAGTTGAACAAAAGTACTACAAGTTATTAACGCGGAAGTAAACAATAATGCATAGACATGACTTTCTAAATGCAATGCCAATTAATTCTTTTTGGTTTTATCTTGTTTAGGAAATTAAACTACATGCAATGCATGAGATGCAATTATCGATTAAAGTTATCTACATGATATGATTTCTATTGAGACACTAATATCAAATTGAATGATTCACTAAATGATATGCAATATGTGACATGCATATTATAGAACTAACTAATTCTATGTGAGATGCATATGTAATATTTTTTAGATTTTCTTTATGAGTAAAATAGGAAACTGCTAAATTTTTGTGATGACTTAAATTAAACTAGGAAATAAGTTAAGACTAAATTATTTTCGACCTAAATTGGCCGAGCGAACTATATTGGAAAATCGTCAAAATTTTGAGGATTACATTGGTCACATTGGAAAGTTTAGAGGGTTTTGAGGGAATTATAGGAGGGAGAGTAGTGAAAGTATAGATTTAGCGATCTGGTGCTTTGGCTTTTTTTTCGTCTCCTACACATTTTCCACATTTAAATCCCAAAAAGTTATTCTTATAATATTATTATATTATTTATGCAAAGTGTTAGATTTTGTTGTTACTCCAGTTTGTTTTTTTTAAATTTTATTTTAGTTTTTTTATCTTTAGGGTACTCTTGCAATACTGTTTTACGTAGCTATGAAAATTAAAATTTCCCTTTTCACTGTTGTGCTATTTCTTTTTTTCTTGTTTCTGTTGTCCTTCCATTTGAATATAAAAAAAAGTCACATGCACATATTAACAGATAATAACATAGTTGTAAAAAGTTATCTATAACAACGACAAGTAGATAAACCATCGAGGCATAACCGTACATGAACGAGCCATCAGGGTGCCAATTAAATCTTCAATCTATAAACCAGATAAACCACCTGGAGGAAAAGCCATATACTCTCGAGATCTAATAGCATAGTTTGCAATCCAATCAGCCCAAGTATTCCCTTCTCTATAAGTAATTCGCAACTTGACTCCCCATCGCCTCTACAAAATTATTTGCTTAACCAAAGAAACCATATTGGGGACATAATCGAAGTGGAATCCTTCTCGAGTATGACTGCGGTGGTTCAGGTTGCAAGCTAACTGAAGCCCCTGAACAACAGCTCAGAGTTGAGCTTTGATTGCAGAGCAAATGCCAATTCAATCACCAAAGCCCCCCTCCAAAGCACTTGCCCTCCTCCATTCGTCAGTAATCTTTATTGAAAAGATTGAAAGGAGAATCAAATATACTTATTGTGTGTACTTATTGTGTGTGAAGGACGTCACATGTAGCAAATTTTCTACCTAATTATTCAAACATTATCAGGATTGAGGCGAGCATTGAGTAAATTATAATTTTGTATATAAACACGAGGTGTATTTGAATTGATGAATCGAACTAAGCGAAGTGAAAATTGAGCTAATATTTTTATTTTCATGTGTAAGATGCTCCTGTCACCACTATAATTTGAGAATGTTCAAGGTATGGTTGACAGTTCTCAACATGACATGAGAACATGGCCCAATTTTTATTTCATTGGGATCCTTGCGATCCTTTGTTTCGGGACGTGCAATCGAAATCAAGAAATTGCAAACTTCCCAGCACCGTGAAAAATTGTTCCCTCAACACTCCTCTTTAGAAGCTCATCAAGATTCATGCTTCCCAGTGGTTTTCCAAACATTCCAGCTGGTTTTGGACCTCATCGGGCGTGAGCCTGTAGAGAGAGCCTTGCATTGACAATAGGTGCGACCCAATTTCACCACCAACGCCGCCACCAATAGCACCCCTTGAGATCCCATCCACTAAAAAAAAAAAAAAGTAGGTTTTAGCGATTAATTTTGCCACGAAAAAAATGAAAAAATTCGTCGCTAAACAAATTTCGACGAAAAAAATTTTGTCGCAAATTCGGCGTCGCAAAATTTAGCGACGAAATATATTCGTGACAAAATTCATCGCAATTAGCCACGAACTGTATTCGTGACAAAATTCGTCACTAATTATTCGTGACAAAATTCGCCGCCAATTGTTCTTGACAAAATTCGTCACTAATTTTTTTTTTTTGAATTTTTTTTTCCCTATATTCTTCGTTGGACCGGTGATCAGCTAAGGCCAGCGAGTTCGACCTCGCTGGCCATGGGCCAAGCTGGCCCTCGCCAGCGCTGGCGAGGGCGAGGTTGAGCGGCCATGGCGAGGCCGCTCGACCTCGCCCAGATCTGGGGGAGGCCAAGCGGCCTCACCATGGCAGCCGCTCGACCTCGCCGTCTTTGGGGGACGGCAAGGTCGAGCGGTGGCCATGGCGAGGACTCTTGGCCTCCCCCAGATCCGAGTGAGGTCGAGCAGCCTCGCCATGGCCGCTCAACCTCATTGTCGCCATAGATCTGGGCGACGGTGAGCGGCGGCCATGGCGAGGCCTGAGTGAGGTCGAGTGGCCTCGCCATGGTCGCTCGACCTCACTATCGCCCAGATCTGGGGCGACAGTGGGTCTCGACACATCACGTCCGATGAAGATCATTGGATCGCCGCGATCGGGGCCCAAACGTCGATCACCAAAGCCGAAACATTCAGAAGACAGAAGACCAACTGAGAAAATTCCGAACATTTTCAGCGCCCGAAAAATGCAAACATGGAACTGCAGGAACCTTCCCAGATCGCAATTGAAACTCGCCAAAGCCGCAGGCCCGCGCGACCGCGACTTTCCTCGCCACAAACGGTCGCCCGAAGTCGAGATCCACCCAAAACAAAACCACAAACACCACGGCCAAAAAAGCAAGAAAAACCCAAACCCGGGAAATTCAACAAATCTCTGTAGCACGAAGCAAGGGACACGTGATCTGTGGGTTCACCCTCTCGACAATGCTTCGCTATGGCGTGCGCCCAGATTCCCCCGCAATTCGCAGCTGGAAAGATCGTATCAAAGCGCGCAAAGAGAGGGAGAGAGAATCCCACAAAATAATAAGAGACCTAAATTGATGTGTGCTTAATCATTATTATGTAAATACTAATTATAGGGTTAGTTTGTTGTGTATCGAATTTCGAAACCTGGGGAATAATAACTAACTGCCCTTTTGGCAATTAGCTTGCAACTTGCAAACTCCACAGTAAACATCTGTGGAACTCCTAGGAAGTAGAACATGAAAGTTTTAGGACCTGATGATGACCCGTTGGCTGGCCCAGCTTGTTTAGGTTAAATCATGTGTTAAAATCTCACTACTCCTCTACTCATGCCAAAGTAAAAAAGAAATTCGCGCAAAAAAAGTTGTCTGTATGAACATGCTGTGAAGTAGAGACGCGTGTTAATTTTTACTTTTCGAAGTTAGGCTCGTGTCATTGGCAGACGGGTAGTTTTTTTGATTTCATTATGATGTTCTTGGTGGTATCGGCACGGAGGATTTTACTACGTAACATTTTTTTAATATAAAAGGACTTTGTTACTGAGTGCCCTGGGTGTACTTGTTGACCAACCGACGAAGAAAAGCTCGTGATTTTTCCGTGTACTGTTTTTTCTTGTTATGCATAATCATCATCTTAAAAATTAAAATATTCCTAATTAAGCATGCATGACAAATACCTCGAGGGCATCATATCTGTCGAATTTATTTAAGAAAATGACTCATGCCCATCATATATATGATTATTTATTATAATTACGCTATTATATATCATTCCATTAAGAAGTAAATAATAAATGATATATATATTTATCATGATTTAAACAGTAAATACGATATTATACCTAGTTAAAATCATTATAATCAATTAATATAATTAGTTGTGATGAAATAAATATTATAACACTGCGATTGAATAACGAGTTTCGATACACAACAAACTAACCCTATAATTAGTATTTACATAATAACGATTAAGCACACATCAATTTAGGTCTCTTATTATCATTTCCGAGAAAGTAGTCTAATCAAACATGAATAAGCAAACATGAATTACTTTCAAGCAAAATAAAGTCACACTAAAGATGCTTAGTAGAACAATGAAGGAATACCATTGCGCTAAAATCCCTGGAACACCGATCCTGGCGATCCCACGGCAAATCCATTTGATGAAGCTGAAGCCTCAGAACATTTTTCCTCAGGTGTGCTGTATTAAACGTGACACGGAACATCTTTTCTCCATGTTCACAACCTGCCCTTCGACTCACACACTCGAGCACAACATCGCCTTGAACGGGGCAATTGATGTCCACTATAACTCGTTCTGCCTGCAATGACATATATGAACAGCATGATTACGGGCATCAGAATAGCATTAAATCTTTATTTTTGTGCATGGGTGAATGTGTGAGCCCCCACATGCAAATGAATGATGGACGTGGCAGGTGGAACATAATTAGATCAGAATGAATTATACTCTCAAGGTTTCACACAACGGGATTGGCAGAAAAAGGAAAATACAAATTGACAACTTATCCTTCTGACAGGACCGCAAATGCCGCATCAGCACATATGCAAGTTTATGGAGTAGCATACACAATCGACTCGGCACTTGGGTTAGACACAAAATCAATTTTCCGACTACTTGGGTTCGACACAGAATCAATTTTCCAAGGTTAAATTATCAACAATTCACGTGGATAGTCGTCGATTTCATCATTGACTATTTAGAAAATATCACAGTAACAAGACCAGCAAAGTCTGACAAATTCCCAAGGTGACAAACTTTTGCTGTAAGGATCCGCCACACTCTTGAAAGCAAGCAGAGTCTTCTCTAACAAACATATGAAATGACATGAATTTAGGGAACAGAAGCTATTTTGAACCAGAAATAAATTAAATCCACCTGCTTGTAGAGCCTGACATCTTTGCCCCTTTCAGGTGTTGGGAACAGGACTGTGGGAGTTTTATCAGTAAGGTTCCCGGGGTCCTGACCAAATATCTTAAACACGAGCCCTAGTTGCTCGGTAAAGGTACCCCACTTTAGCATGCAGCCACGCGATGGAATCCAGGATAACCATGTCTAAAGTAAGAGCCCTATCTGGTGGGCATTGTTCTGAGTCCACGTTCCATTTGGATATGTAGCGGAGGTATCTAAGATGTGAGGGCAATGGATTCAAGGGCGACATCAGATGCAAATCGCGAGGAACTTTCTCATAAATCAAGCGGAGTGTTTCCTCTTTTTTATCAGACTTCTTCCGATGCAACAGAAGAGCAGCCAACATGAACGCCAGAACTGTCCATGCACCCCCTTCGCAATGCACCAACAGCATGTTTTTATGCTCATTGAGCGACAACCATTCATTGGCAGATCTTAGGAAGTGATGGATCATCTCCATGGTAAGAATGGGGCAATCACCATGATGAACTGGGTAGCTCATGACAGGCATATGAGACAACAGTTCAGAAATTTGGCTTTGGCTCCCTTGCTCCCCGAAATCAAACACCTTGAGAAACGCATTAGGAAAATGTTGTTGCACCTTATCCACTACGCCTCCAATAAAAAATTGATGATCCTCGTACTTCAACCCATCCGCTGTGAGATAGCAATCAATTATTGCATCCACATGCAGCAATCAATTCTGTTAATAGGAGAAATCTGTCAGCGAGAGAATTTTTTCTTTTCCCAGAAAGAAATTGGGAGGCTAGGAAATGCACCATTCCCTTGGAGACAACAATAATGAATCATCAGGTAAAATTGAATATAAATGTAAGATATGCGCAAAATCATGTTAGCATGACCCAGTCCTTCAAAAGTTACGTAATGGACAAACCAAAAGAAAAGTTCATGAGGAAAGTGATTAGAAAAGGGCATTCACATGGAGGTGCAGTGTTATGATTTATATTTTCTGAGACTGACGAGTCCAATAAAGAACACAATTCTCTAAGCATGCAGGATAAATGCACACTCGCGAGAATTTAAAAAATAATCCATTTCTTGAGATGCTCACCAGATTTACTAGCTAGTTTATTTGGCAATAACAAAGTAACTATTCCCCGAGATTTCTTGCACTAACAAAATCCTCAGATTTAACAAGGAAATATCAATCTCAGAAGAGTAAGCCATTTTCCTGCGAAGGATAACATGCACGTTTGTTGGGTCCCACTGTAAGTTAAACTGATTACTCATGGTCAGGATTTCCGGAAGCAACACCCCCGAAGTCATACACATCTGCCATTGTCGGGTCGGCCCCACCCAGCTGGGCAGGCCTTGTGAGGGGGCTGAGGCCGAAATGGGAGACCTGGGCCTCATGGGACGGCGTGAGGAGGATGTTGGACGACCTGATGTTTCCGTGGCGGATAATAGGGACGGCGTTGGGCGTGCAGGCACACGGTGGCCCGGGCAGCTCCGAGGGCAATCGAAAAGCCTGAGTTCCCAGCTCAGGGGAGTCCCTTCCCGTTCTCTGTATCCAGGCAATTGGCTCGACAAGCTTCCCAGGGGCATGTAATCGTACAAGAGCAACACCTCGTCTTCCCTGAGGCAGTAACCCCTCAGAGGGAGCAGGTTCTCGTGGTCCATTGCTCCGATAGCTTCGTCTTCCCGAATTACTTGAATGCACAAACGATTTATTGATCATTTATGAATTTTATTATAAGGAAATGTTATAGAACATCCATGCTGCTATCTTTTGGCATTCCACCAATACTGTATGTAAGCCATTTGATATAACTCTAATGATCTAATTAATTATTGGAAAAAGATGTAAACTCAATCTAGCTGATGATAGTTCTCTAATTCTGTCTTCATATTTTTGGCTGCATGTCATGATGCTCCATTGGGTACATAAACACACAGATGTAGCTTAGACTGCAGCTAGTATCTGATGCCATATATAATGGGTGATTCTTGAAATTCTATGATTCTTGTTATTACTTTGATTTGTCATTTGATTAGTGATTAATGCATTAGTCCAATTGAGAACATGACTTCTTATGAGTCAAACAAATTTGGATTTATGACTACCCCGTGAAGCAAGTCTCCTCTTTTCTCGGCTACCTAAAATTGACTTGTCATAGTTACGTTTACAAGAAGGCGACTCCTTTTGCGACTTGTCAAGCCATGTTATATGATACGCGTTGTGTTGACATTGATTGCGAAATTTAGAAGTCTCCCATATGGTGTTTACTCTACGTTTCCACTCTACTTCCTATCAATCTCACTTGGTTTTTCCTAGAACTTTTTGGAAAGTGTAAATTCCTAAAATATATTGGATTGATTCAATGATAGTTTCGCGAATATTCCATAATGTTATATTTTTAGGGGAATCGTTTAGTGGGAATAAACGCCCTCATTCTATGACGACAAGTTGCCAAATCTTTCGTGGAAATGAACGCTATTGTTCTATAATAACAAGGCGGGCCAAACTGGACTTTACACAAAAACAAAAAACAAAGAAAAGAAGTCCCCCCAAGTGAAAAAAAAAAATGATAAAAAGAAAGATGAGGCCAAGAATTTGGCATATTGGCCGGACAGAATCAGAAGGAAGAGACGCCAATGGAAAAATCTTGAACCCCACTTGTTTCTTCGGCGTATGAGATATGAGCGAACTAACATGATTAACTTTACCAGACCACATAAATATTCCATGTGAGATATTATTAACACAATTCACATGTGTAGCTTGTGAAGCACTTTTAACCTTTGTATTGTGAAATATAATTTATTTATATTACCAAATTTCAAGTTTCTAGACAAAAATCATAAAATAATTAAGGGTCATATTATCTCGAGGGCAGGAAAACCCGTGACTTTGTCCTGGCCATGCGATTAGAAGGAAGAAACCCCAAATGTAGGAACAATTTGTGCAAAACATGTCAATGACTCAAATTTTGCCTTGTCGTTTCCAAATGAGATATGCTTACAAAAAGTCCTAAAACTTATCACGAAAGTGTACTTGAGTCCTAAAACTTGTAAAAAGTGCAATTAAGTCCTAAAAATTATCAAATTAATTCAATCGAGTCATAAGGTTAACACCGTACAATTTGGCTAACAGAAAATGCTAACGTGGATTTTTTATATTTTTTATCCTACGTGGTGATGATGTGGCTTTTGTAATTTTAATACTAATTTTATTTGAATTAAATTTAAAAAAATAAGCTAAATATTATAAAAAAACATCTGGAGACAATAAAAGACATTTTGTTTCGATGGCAGGTATTATTCGGTAATAAGGTAAAGGGGTCCGGAAGTGTGAATTTTATTGTTATTAGGTTTGCCCGTGTTCAAATAAGGTAATTTGGAAGTGTAGGAGGGAGAGTACTGAGAGCACGGGTTTAGCAATACGGTGATTTGTAGTTGCTTTTTTTTTTTTTAATAGCAACTACCCAATTTCCATTTTTAAATCCCGAGAAAGTATTCTTATATTACTATTTATAATTTGTAAGCATCTTTTGCTAATTTCGTATATACTACGCATGACAAATTATGATCACTGCCTCGACTTAAGATTTTTTTACTAGTGAGGCAAAAGAAAAATATGCAGTTATTTCAATACGGAGGAAATTACGTCCCCATATTAAATTTTGGTTAATTTTGTAAAAAAACCTATGATTTTTGAAAATTGATATTTTAGGTCCCTAAATTTGTTGTACTTATATGAATTCTTTGTCCATGAAACTTGTTTGCATCAAACAAGGAACCTAATTTTTGCACATGATCGAGCTAAGTCACTCTTGTCACATAAACAATATATCCAAAATTTATCTGACAGGCCCAAAAAGTAAAAATAAATCATAGTCCTGTGGCATGTCTAAAAATAAATCACCAATGCATAATATAATTGCCATAGACAGCCCTAAACGTAAAAAGAAAAGAGAAAAGAAAATAGCTTTGAATTCTCGCACAGAAAAAAGGATCATAGTTCTTTCAGTGTGACCTAATCAAACCACAAGTGTTTGTATAACACACATAGACAATTATTTTGGAAATTTGGTTTTGTGACTCTTTTAATGTAACTTAGGCCTGATTAGAAATCAGAATTATTGCTCAAATTATTTAGTGTAGTAAAAAATACGCAAAGTAATATGTACATGAGATGTCGGTAGCCACCGATGGATATTTTATCTATTATGAGCAGGGTTAAAACAACAAAAACCTATGCACCAAGTAGACCGGTTTACCACGAAAAAATGAGTGGTGCATGATGGACCGTTACTTGCATCGTCAATAACCGTACATGACGAGGCATCAAGTGCCACTCAAAATCTCCTATCCAAGAACTAGATAAACCACCTGGAGGAATATCATGAAAAACCATAAATTCTTGAGACCTAACAGCATAGTTTGCAATCCAATCAGCCCCAGGTATTCACCTCTCTATAATTAAGTCACAACTTGACTTCCTATTGCCTCTACAAAATTAAGCCAATTTGCTTAACCAAAGAAGCCATGGATGACCCAGACGGGTCGCTTGTCAATCCTATTAAGGACATAATCAAAGTGAAATCCTTCTCGAGAATGTCTCTATAGTGGTTCAGGTTGCAAGCTAATTGAAGCCCCTGAACAACAGCTCGTAGTTGAGCTTTGACAGCAGAGCAAATGCCAATGCAATTAGCAAAGCCTCCAAAGTACTTGCCCTCCTCCGTTCATCAGTAATCT
This sequence comes from Syzygium malaccense, assembly GCA_031216405.1. Lineage (NCBI taxonomy): Eukaryota > Viridiplantae > Streptophyta > Magnoliopsida > Myrtales > Myrtaceae > Syzygium > Syzygium malaccense. The sequence goes on along the minus strand of CM062255.1, from coordinate 14,687,232 downwards.
TTATAGGAAAGATTGAATGGAGAGTCAAATATATGTGTGTGTGAAGGACTTTACATGTAGCAAATTTTCTACCGGTTGATTTTAACATTATCAGAATTGAGTAAATTATAATTTCGTATATAAACACGAGGTGTATTTGAATTGATGTGTCGAACTAAGCGAAGTGAAAATTGGTACCTATTCAATGTGCTAATATAAAACAAGTATGGATTTGATTTCAGTTGAATCAAACCAATCTATTGTATGTATTCATTATTGAGATAATATTTTTATTTTCACACATAAGATGCTACTGTCACTTCTATAATTTAAGAATATTCAAGGTATGGGTGACAATTCTCAACATGACATGAGAACACAACCCAATTTTTATTTCATTAGGATGCTTGCGATCCCTAATTTTAGGTTGTGCAATCGAAATCGGGAAATTGCGAACTTCTCAACATTGTGAAACTTTGTTCCCTCTACACTACTCACGCTCTTTAGAAGCTCATCAAGATTCATGCTTCCCAATGGTTTTCCAAACATCGCAGTTGGTTTTGGACCTCATCGAGCATGAGGCTACAGAGAGAATCTTGCCTACACAATGGGTGCGACGCGGTTTCACCACCAACGCCGCCACCAATACCACCCCTTGAGATCCCATCTTCACGGAACCGGATTGTGAGACCTAACTCGCATGATTTGTGGACATTGCTTCAAATGCTTTATATAAGACGACAAATTAATGAACACCATTTTGAGAATCTGGACCGGTGTTGGTTTAGGAACAAGAAAAGGAGCGATCTTGGGATCCAGTTTAGCTCTCACAAACCAAAAACTAAAAATTTGGGGCAGCAGCCCTAGATGGTGGTGACAAAAATCTGAGAAACCATCGCCGTACAACATGAATTTTCCATACTAAACCATTGTTATGTTCACAAATAAGCATCAGATCTCTTGTACATAACGCTTGCAAGCCCTTCCCATGTATCCATGGATTAACTCACGCAAGGTACTTATCCATCTTGGGAATGCTTTTACCTGAACACACTTAACTTTGGAGTTCCAAAACGAAGCATTGCTAATACATCAAACGACTCATTTGTGAGTTAATTTCAATTTTCACACACACACACACACACACACACACACATATATATATATATATATATATATATATATATATATATATATATCCCAAAATCGTTCTCCCTTGTTCGGTGCATAATTCGGTACACACACACACACACACACACACACACACACACACACACACACACACACATATATATATATATATATATATATATATATATATTCCAAAATCGTTCTCCCTTGTTCGGTGCATAATTCGGTTCATTTCTGCCTTCTTCGTCATCTTAGAAGTTTGCTAGGAGTTGCTCCTTGTCCAGGTTCTCTAGTCACGGCAACCACTTCTCGCCTCATCGGACTGGATCGTTACACTCCTCGTGTCACGCAGCCATCACCGTGTGATGTAGACAAGGGCCTACAAGGCCTCGCTTCCTAGCAATGAAGGCTGGAGGTGCTCACCGACCCTCATGAACACCCAACAAATGTTGTCGGCCCTCACTAACAACCCAAGGAGGCCGGGTCTTCCATTCTTTAAAAAAAAACAAAAAGAGAGCTATCTTTTTTTTTTAATTCGTACATTTTTTTCTTTCAAGATCCTTTTCTTTTTCTTTTCATTTTTCATTTTTTATTTTTTAGAAATTTTCAAAATTATTTTCTGATTTGGCGTCGCGTTAGCACTAGGCGTCTTAATAAAGTAATGAAAATGACACGTTAGCATTTTCTGTTAATCAAATTGGACAAAGTTAACAAAGAGACTTGATTGCACCAATTTGATAAGTTTTAGGACTTGATTGCACTTCATGAAATTTTTAGAACTTGATTGCACTTTGGCAACAAGTTTGAAGACTTCCTGTGCACTTATCCCAAAAGAAAAGAAAAGAAAAGAAAACAGAACAAAAACATTTATAAAATTTCTTAAAACAACGTCATTTTGGGTAGTGTTGTATGTATTGGTTTCTCGGCCGTGCTACGTAGGATGGCTCGCACTGACTAGATTGCTACGTCAGCAATTTCCAATCTAAATTGACCGAGTGGACTATGTTGGAAAATCGTCAAAATATTTAGGAATACATTGTCTAGATTGGAAAATTTAGAATTGAATTAGCATTCGCACAAAATATTAATGACTTTTTCAGTTATTTCCACGTCATTAATATCAAACTAGTGAAATATTCATGGCTTTTAACGTCTTAATGAGAAAAATTTACATAAAATTAAAAGGAGCATGAGATGCTTTGATGTTACAATAAAGATTCAATAAGATATATCTTGAAATGTGATGCATACAATACTTTGAATTTGTTGCTGTCGTAAAAATATATTTTGGGATAGTAATATCTACTAAACAAAAATATTGAAAATATTAAAAAATCACCAAAATGGAAATAAACAATCAAAAGAATGTGGTGCGTTGATGCATTCTATTGGGTACACTAAGTGTGTTGATTGGTATTGTCTTGAACAATATTCATCAAATTGCCTTATATTTGTCTCAATGAGTCCAAACGCATAATTATTTATCCGATTTTTAGGTAAGCGAACCTGTGACGAAAATTAACAGTATGAAGTCTTAATTTTGATTATGAAATGTAGCTAGGTTGATTAGATGATAATTCAATATGTATTTAGGTAATTTTTTCTTGGTGATATAACAGGTAGGCACATATTCTTTGTTTAATAACTTTTTCACATCATAAGTATATTTTCTTTGCCCACTATATACAAGGAACAAATGCTTATGACTATTGAAGTGTTCCACCCATAATATAGCAAAAATGCAGCCAGAGAGTGTACCTATAACATAAGTCATGTCATAAGTTCAGGAGGATCAATGGGTCTTCCACCTGGAGACATCGAAATGGTCAACCCGATCATTAAGCACCGAGGCAGCCATTGGTTCAACCTCTCAAGATGCTGTTTGGTTTTATCAAGTGCAATTGCTTTTCAGAAGATACAATATTGAGTGTGCACAATGAGTATTGACATGTTGACAAGAGTCCTTGATGTTGATCTACTCTACATGGTAAAACTCCAATTAATTCATGACGAGAGGATGACCTAATCAACTCTTGTTTTGGACAGAATTACTAGTTGTATTTGTAGAAAAACTAATTCCACTCAGATTATATTGACAAGAGGATAATCTGATCAATTCTCGATTAGACACAATGTTTACATTATATGTCTGTTAAGTTTCACTATGGAAAGGATGGCAAAAAGAATTGTCTACCTAGCTGACAAACACAAATGCCTACCTTACTCAGTATCAAACATGTCGAATTTTCGTATCTTCCATCAAATATTTCGAATTTCGAGACCCATATCCTGTCGAGATGTAACTTCTCGCAATCATGTATTCGCAAAGATTTTAGTTTCTTGAAACTCGAAGCTGGATCAACCACCTCATCTAAAGATCTGCATCCTTTTATGCACAAGTCTTCTAATGATTCCAATCTTCCTTGAATCTTCACAAGATTGTGACATCGGCGTAGGTCAAGTTGTGTAAGCTTCTTCAAGTTTGATAAATTGGGCAATCTCTCAAGTAGAGGAAGTTCTCCTAGCTTTAACATCATCAAATTCTCCAAACCCTCAAAGCTTTTTATTTCAGTTAGTCCACAACAATACCGCAAGTGAAGTTCAGTGAGCTTCTTCAAGTTCGATGAATCAGGTAATCTCTTCAACAGCGGAATTTCTATGAGCTTCAAAGTTCTGAGATTCCCCAAGCTTTCAATGCTTTGGACGTCCAATAGATTGTGGCAGTGCCCCAAATGCAGTTCATTGAGCTTCTTCACGTTGAATAGATCGGGTAATCTCTTTAGTAGCGGAATTTTTATGAGCTTCAAAATTCTGAGACTCGCCAAGCCTTCAATGCTTTGAACATCAATTAAATTAGGGCAATGCACCAAATGCAGAATGACTATGTTCATCATAGAAAAATTGGTGATCTGAACTTCTATGTGAAAATGATGCCTAGAAAGCGATCTCAACTTGGAAAGCACAAGCGTATTGTTTTGTAGATTGGCTGGGAAGTCATTTGAAGGCCAGTTATGCTGGAAAATCCTCACTTCAGGGTATCCTTGATTAGATAGCCTCTCAACTTCTTCGTTGGCAAAATAGTAGAGCAACTGAGGATCAAATTTTCGGCAAAGAGCTTCAATTTTTTTGGTTCCCTGCAATAGTAAAACAAAAGGGCAAGTATATTATATTGAACAAGTATAATCATCTTTCCAAACATGAAAGATAAATCTAAGCATTTGTATAACCAAAAAACAAGTTGTAACAATAATAATGAGATAATAAACTAACTTCCCTCAAGTATTATTGAGGAAACAATCACAGTGAAAAGGCATGAAATTGTCAGCTTGATGGGGATACAGTAATCGAAATGCAAAAATTTACCTTCTTTTCCATCACCACGTCCAAACCTTCCTCATGGTTCCACAACCGAGTCTGTTTTTTTCGTTCCTCATCACATTCTCGAAGAACAATGTCTCTACCAAGGCCTCTTAGTTGATCATGCATCCATAGCTCATTGTCTTTGCCAATTTTTATTAGAGACATTTTCTGAAGGACCTCAAGATCTACCGCTGGGAAGAGATTGGAATTTTTCCACGAGTGGAGCGCTATCCTTTGATCAGATCCAGCGAAAAGACAAGCTATATCAAGAAAGATATGCTTTTGCCAATCATCCAAGGCATCATAACTTATTTTCAACTTTCGTTTTACTTCTTTCAGAGGAACTTGTTTCAACTTCTTTAAAATCGCATCCCAGTGATCTTTGCTTCTGCACGGAAGTAGTTTACCTATAGCCTCAAGAGCAAGAGGAAGACCTCCTGTACTTTTGACTACTTCTGTGGAGAAAGCAACATAATCATCCGAAGGGTAATCTCTTCCAAAAGCATGTTTGCAAAAAAGTTGAAGCGATTGATCAAAGTCCATGCTCTTAAGCTCATATGGATAACAAAACTCAAGAACATCGACTATATCCCTGTTTCTACTAGTTATGATAATCCTACTTCCTAAACCGAGCAATGCAGGATTTCCTATTAGTGCATCCCACTGAGTCATTTGATCAACATCATCAAGTAGCACCAGAACCTTTTTGTCGCGTAACCCATTTTTTATTATCTTCATTCCTTCCTCAACATTGCTAATGTTCGACAGCCGTGTTTTGAGAACATCAGAGATTAGTTGTTTCTGCAAACCTTTGATACCCTTTAGCTCTGAAGTTTCCCTGATATTAGAAATGAAGCAACAAGCTTCAAAATGATGTGACAACCGATTGTAGATGATCTTGGCAAGAGTAGTCTTTCCTACACCCCCCATACCATGGATTCCGAGAATCCTTATATCCTCCGAATCACCACACATCATTGTATCGATTTCCTTAACATGATTTTCAAATCCGACCAAGCAGTCTATCACCAGTAGATGAGCCGTTTTCAACTCACCTATAACCTTCCGGACAATCTCGTCCGTCAGTTCTCCTTCACCTCTAATATAATGGAAGGAAAAGGAAAACATAATTAGAAGAACAAGTTAATATTATGGAAACATTGCACCAAAATGATAATCCAGAAAATGACATACCTGTCCTTCTTCGAATTGTCCCATCCATTTAGATTGGCAACATGGCGGAGAGCAGCTTTCCACTTATTGACGTTCTCGCCAAATTTCCTTTTATGAGAAAGAAAGGCTTCTTCATAAGACCCAATTTGATGACGGACCTCCGCCGGCGTAACGCCATAAAAAATGGGCATAACCTTCTGTCTGCTTGTTTTACTACACTCCACCATTTGGACCAACTCATCAAGACACCATTTACTAGAGGCGTAGCCCTCGGAAAAGATGGGGATTGCAATTTTTGATTGGCTGATAGCTTTGAGCAACTCAGGACCAAACTCCTCTCCAACTCGGAGCTCTTCATCGTCCTTAAATGTGTGGATTCTAGCACCTAACAACCGGGTATAGAGGACATTTGTAATGCCTGAGCGAGTATCTGGCCCCCTAAAACTCAGGAAAACATCATAGTCATATCCAAATGACATGGAGGTTGATGATGGTGAGCCGTCCTGCTGGTATAGTTTTTCCTGTTTCGGCAGCATCATATCAGCGAATTGCGCTGAGTTGGAGACACCTGCAGCAGCAGCTAATACACTGCCATTATTGACAGCCGATGAGGATGCTGAGTCACTGACAGAAGTTACCTCCATGTTTGTTTCTGTCACAGCTGCTATTCCTTCCCACCTCACAGATTCTGTGTTCTCACCTGTTTTATAAAAAACTTCATGCAATAATGGCCATAAAGAGAATTCAGGCAATTGCAGAATGCGAAGGTGAAGAAAATGAACCTGTGAGATCGGACAGTGAGTATGACTGACCATTCCCTCCCACATTCGTGCCATATTGTTGATCCAACTCAATACTTGGTGAAGTGTAGGGTGATTTTGTGGCTAATTCAAAACTTCCAAAAGATCCCTCAAGAGCTGAATGAATCGGACTTTTTGAAAGCAAAGGTGACATTGGTGGAGTTCCTGAAACAAGCAAGTTAGAAGAAGTGGCATGAGGAAGAAGATCGAATGAGACTCTTTTGACATTGCTCAATGGTCATTACGTGCATAAGATTTCCGTGGTAAGACAGTATTCAAACACTGCATCCACATCCAAATATGTCAATCATTATGTGCATAAGATTTCCATACAAATATAGACGAAGCTAACAGGAGACATCTATCATCAAGTGTGTCCTTCCATTGGGCTCTGTATAAACTTGATAGACTATGAAATGAATTTACTTCTTGAGGTAAAATGAAGCATTCATGCAAGATAGCTTCCAAATTACATCTGATGACTTGCTACGCTGTCAAAAGTTGTTTAGAAACTAAACCGAAGAAATAAGCTCATAAACTTCCAGAAAAGAGTGACCAGGAAAGGTTCTTGTAAGTATGAAACCTATGTATAGCAAATCATTTCCATAGACGTGCAGCGTGATTGATATTTCCAGAGAAATGATGAATCAACTAATGAAATGATCCCCTGAACTTGAAGGATAAGAACCTCATGAGAATCTTCTGCAGATAAACCTATTGAATGCTTATGACCTTTCACCAGCAAGTTCATTTGGGCATGGAGAAATATGCATTTATGACTAGACAGTGGCACCTACAAGAGCCTTCGTGATTAATAAGGAAGCAATCACAGAAAGTGCTTGTAGCTAATTAGCTCCATCGAAGAATACTTCTTTCTACTTCTAGGCTTTCCAGCCTTTCAAAACAAGTAGCATCCATTTGTATCTTAAAAAGTCTTGGTGAATGGTTCATGCGCCTTCTTAAGTTAACCATCCATTTGATGAATGGTTAAGAATCTTAACCAAGTGAAGCAGGCCCACTGAGAAGAGACCCTCCCCCCTCTCTCTACCTGTTTATGATGTGGGCCTTTCTTATCCTGCTGAAAAAGCTTCCAAGACAGCCAGTATTTCAAGGCTATTGTCTTTAAGGCTGAGCACCAGACTGACCTACTCTAATTTCGGATTAATCTCCATAGTCTGATAGCTTAGCAATCATTAATTATTTACGGGTCTTCGTCTCCTCAATGAGGCTTGAACTGAAGTCTTCTCATCGAAGTTGAGCCCCAGTTGTTAAAGCTGGAGCCCAAATCTCGCAGCTCCAACTCTAGCAATGAGTTGGCGGGGGACAGCATCAAAGTGGAGGCTTGGGGGCTGGCGAATTTTTATGAAAAGGTATACATGTAATATCTACCTTAGCTTTGTAGGACCTGGACTACTATTAATATTGGTGCAATCTCTCGTGTAAAACTTCTTGTATCTTCTTCTCCGATTCCTCTTTTAAGTTTCTCGTTCCTAATAACTGGAATTAGAGCCTAGATTCAACAGAATAGTGGAAGCAACAAAGATGTACGAAAGGGATGTAAAGATTGATCAATTCATTAGCTAGGATTTTAGATACCATAAGATGTAGATCAAGGATCTGCAGTATTAGAGGAACCTGTATTAGCCTCTATCGGGAGATAAATGATGAAGCAAGAAGACCAGGAATTGTAGGGGTGAGCAACTTGGACCAGCCAAACCACGACCGGACCGGACCAACGGGTTTGGTCCGGTTCTTGGGACTATCGGTCCGGTTCCCGGTTCCTAAAAGCGGAACTGGTTTCCGAGCGGTCCCGTTCCCGGTTCCAAGGGGGAACCGGACCGGACCGACTATTTAATATATATTTTTGTTATTTTTTTCTTTAAAAAAATTAATAAAATGTGAACTAAACTCTAAGTGAACTTCATTATCATAAATTCATTGATAAAAATTAGTAAAATGTGAATTAAACCCTAAGTGAACTTCATTGACATAAATTCATTGAAAAAAATTAGTAAAATGTGAACCGAACCTTAAGTGTTTAACCAAAAAAAAAAAAACTAAACTCTAAGTGACCGGTTTCATTGGACCGGACCGGATTGGCAGTCCGGTCCGGTTCTCGGTCCTAGAACCAACCGATCAAGTCCGCGGTTCCCAAATTTGGAAACTGGTTCTCTCGGTCCGGTTCCCGGTTCCACCTTGGAACCGGACCGGACCGAGAACCGATCACCCCTAAGGAATTGTTAGATTGGCCCTAAGCATGATTCATCTCACATGGACTAGAACGTTGCCTTCAACCTTGCCAACAAGAAGATGAGCATGGATATGATAGGGGCTTCATCCAACATGCATGAGAATCCCTTTGCATCAAACGAGGTATATCCGGTACTTCATCGGTTCAATATGAAGCTGGACGAACGTGGTTCGATGACAGATCACATCACACAAATCCAATGTGTTTACAACTCAGTTGAGTTGGATGGAAATGAACTTCAATAACAAGGTAAAAGCTTTCATTTTGTTATTTTTCTACCTAAAAGTTGGAGCTCAACTGTGTTTGCAGTGAGTAGTTTTTCTAGTCAAAGCTTCAGGAGATCCAAAATTTAATTCTTATCGAAGACAATCGTAAAAATAGACAGGTGAATCTTTGACCACTGCCTTGTGTACTAAAGGTAGAGGGAGAAGCTTTCAACGAGATTAAAACCACAATCATGATAGATTGAAGTCTAGAGAGGAAGCAAATCTAGATCTCATGGTGCTAGAATTGCAAAAAGAAGGGACCTTAAATAAGATTGCAAAACTCCAAAGAAGAAGAAAAATCAGAATCGGGTTGCGAATCAAGAGGAGTAATCTGTGAATGCAACTATTGAACAGACGTCTGTCCAAGATGTCCTAATTTTGAGAGTTGACAGTCCAATTGAGTTTTAGATTCTAGACTGAGAGACTGAGGGGCGTCATTTTACTCAACTTCGTGCGAAGAATTAATCCAAAATTTTGTTGTAGAAGAGTTTGGAAAGGTCTATCTTGCTGAGGATGAACCTTTGACTATTCTAGGGAAGGATGAGATTCCCATAAAGACTGCCAATAGTTCTTAATGGAAGTTGCATGATTTCATATATGTTCCTAGCCTTATGAGAAATTTGATGTCCACAGGTCAATTAGACAACACAAGATACAGACCTACTTTTCCAGATGGCTCATGGAAGATTGTTGAAAATAGGGTTGCAGCATAGGGAACAAAATTGGAAACACTGTACATGACCAAAAGCAATAGATAAATAATAGCAATTACTAACTCAGAAGCTGATTCCAAATTATAGCACCATAGGGTTGGACACACGAGGAAAAAGGGATAGAGGTGTTAGCATCAAATGGAAAATTTGCTAATTTTGAGTTCGTAAATATTGATCTATGTTAGGATTACGTTCTGGGCAAGTAGGAACATGTTAGCATTTTTGAAGACCGGAAGAGAATCAAAGAAAGGAAAGTTAGAGTTGATGCATACAAATGTCTAGGATCCAGCCTATGCATTCCCTTAGAGGCTTACAGTACTACGTCACATTCATTGACGACTCCACCAGGTAACTATGAGCTTATTTTCTGAAAAATATATCTGTTGTGTTTACTACTCTTAAGACGTGAAAAGCTGAAGTGGAGAATGAGACCAGTTTAAAATTAAATGTCTAAAGTGACAATGGTGGTGTGTATGATAACAGGGAGTTCAAGAAGTTTTGTACATAGAATGAAATCATGATAACTAGAACAGTTCCCAACCGGTTATGGCAAAACAGAGCTGAGAAAATGAACTAAACTCTACATGAGCATGCAAGAAATATAAGGATGCAGGATTACCTAAGACATGTTGAGCAGATGCAGTTAACACGGCAACATCCTGATCAATATAGGACCTTCGGTTCCACTATATTTCAAGCTACTAGAAAAAGAATGGACTGGAAAGAAAGTAAATCTCTAGCATCTGAAACTTTTGGTTCTATTTAATAAGTGCACATTGATTCTGAAAATGTAGACAAGCTAGACGCAAAGGTCAAAAAATGTTTTATCGTTGGATATGGTTCTGATTATTTTGGCTATCGGTATTTGGAACTAATGATGTTACATTCAATGAAAACATGATGTACAATGACAAATCTGTGGTAGAATCTAGTGTGAGGAAACAAACAGAGGAGACCAGAAAGATTCAATTGAGGGGGTTTCTAAGAATATTCTGGTTAAGAATTATGAAATTGTTTGTTGTAGACTCTGATCAAGAATCAGAACAAGAACCACCTTCATCTGAACCCACTTTAAGAAGACTTAGTAGAACTTTCAAACTCGTACAGAGGTATTCTACATAATTGCACATTGTTTTTTACTACAAACTGGAATACTATTGAAAAGCAATGTAGGTTAAAGATTCTGTCAAGTGGGAGTTGGTAATGAAGGTTAGAATATCTTTCACCAGCTACGGATTGTTAGGTAATGCATGTGTTGACTTTCTGAATGAGCTCTACTTTTCAATAGGTAACTCCCAGCGGTCACAGAAGTTGTGGCCTGTGGTACAATTTAATCGTTGCCTGGAACATGAGTTTCCGCTGACTGATACTAGAAGTGGACTCATAATTGGCAGACAAAGTTAATCAAAAACGATTGCAAGGGCACATGAAAAAATTTATTAGGCTGGCAATGCTTATGCAAGGTGGCTTGCTAATCAGCGTTTGTTGATAGGAGGCCATGAGTTCAGCTCAGTAGACCTCCAGTCAGACATTACTCTGCTTCTGCTGGAAACGGGCTGTTTCTTATCCTAGTCTATGAAATCCATACTTGATTTTTGTGGCCCTAGAACCCCATTTCACAACCACCCCCCCCCCAAAAAAAAAAAAACTAATGCTTCTGCAAAATTACTATGGTAACAGTATGCCACCAATGCTTTAGCAGAAGCATATCAGTAACCTAAACTGTTTGTTGCCAAACCAAACAGGCTTCCTGTTAATTCTCCCATTGTTGAAGTACCTTTGTCCCAGGAGAAGGTAAATAGTAGAATACAAAAGTAGAGGCAATTAATACCAGCTCAATGAATACAGAACACTAAAGCTAAAGAAAGTAGGTAGAAAACGGTACCCTGCCAATGTTGCACTTTCAAATTATCAAGAGACCAATATTGAATATTTAAAAAACTTACCATAAGCTCTTTCAGAAACTTCCAGAACCCCATCTGGTGGTTTCCTGCAAAAAGTATCTACTGGGTGAGGCCATCGTTCACCAAGATTAAATCAAATTTCTTCAAGTCAAGCATCTTGAAAGAGCTAGAGTAGCACCCTCATCGTGAAGGGAAATCCAGAAGTCATCCCAGTTCGATCTATCCAAGATGATTGACACAATTTTTCTTTTTATGGATTGTTACACGTAACTTTGGGCTAGGGGAAGCTTTGTGTCATTGATTCATTTATTTTGGGTGGAGCTTTCTCTTATTGCATGAAAGATTGTTCGTAGGTAGTTGCCCTCACTAGTTCTTCCTACTATACAAGTAACCAATGGCCTAAAACTCCTTACCGTTCTTAATTGCATCAAAGATGCGAAACTCGCATGTTTCTATCCCTCCTTCCCCACTCCTCTTCTTTAGTTTGATATTAACTTCCTCAGCAATTAACTTGTCTATGGCAAACGTGGAAAAGATTAAATTGATCTTATTTTGCTAAACACAATGGTGATGTATTAAGGCAACGAAGCTTTTCTGCCAGTCTCTATAAATCAACTCACCGAGTATAGATATCATTGTTCACCTCGCTGAATTGGTTGAGCTGCGAGTCCCTGTCTACCTGTGCACTAGGAATAAGCCCAGAAGATGTATCCTTGGTTCCTTCGCAGACCTCGTCGGGCTGTGAGTCCCCATCTCGCTGTCCCCCAGGGCTACACAGCTCCTCGATCTTCCTCCGCACTTCAGACATCTGAGGGCGCTCATGCGAATTCGGGGATACACAACTGATCGCTACCTCCAAGAGCTCAACTATCCCCTCCTCGGCGTCGTGATTCCTCATGAGCTCCACATCAAAAACTTCAGTAGTCCACTCCTCACGAGCAACGGACTGGACCCACGCAGGAAGATCTACACCTTCGTCCATTAGGAGGTGATGGGTGGGCGACTTCCCGGTCAGGAGCTCCAGAAGTAACACCCCGAAGCCGTACACATCCGCCATTGTTGGGTCGGCCCCACCCACCACGGCAGAACTTGTGAGGGGGGCGAGGCCGTAATCGGAGACCCGGACCTCGTAGGACAGCGTGAGGAGGACGTTGGATGACTTGATGTTCCCGTGGTGGATATTGGGACGACGTTGGGCGTGTAGGTGCTCGATGGCCCGGGCAGCTCCGAGGGCAATCGAAAGCCTGACTTCCCAGCTCAGGGGAGTCCTTCCGGATCCTCTGGATCCATGCAATCGGCTCGACAGGCTTCCCATGGGCATGTAATCGTACAAGAGGATCTTCACGTCTTTGCTGTAGTAATAACCCCTCAGAGGGAGCAGGTTCTTATGGTCCATCGCTCCGAGAGCTACGACCTTGTCCCGGAAATCCTCGGCCGACAAGACCACAGGCTTGAGCCTCTTCACGACGACCACCGTGGTCCCATCGCCCAGGTGTGCCTTGCAAGTCGTCCCGACCGTCCCTCTCCCCAGTAGCTCCCCTCTGGCCCTAAGAAAATCCTTAAGATCGAACCTCTTCGCGGGGTTCCCCAACAACACCAGCTCAGGACTGCTGCTCTTCCTCTTGCGAATCATTCGCCACAGGTAGTCCATCGCGTTACTTCTTATTTAATGAAGGCAAATTGCAAAGCACGCGTTTGATTTGGCTCTGGATTCACCACCCAAGCGCAACAGACTTCTTCATTCTTCTTCCCCGCTTTTTGGTTTGGTTCTCCTTCTTGTCATTTGATCTTCCCATTTTCTTCGTTCATCATCCCGAGGTCAACAGCACAGTGCCGCGTGAAGTCCCCGTCCCCGTCCCCGTCCCCGAGGGGCAAAACGTGACTCGGGCACGAAGACAGAGGACGAATGTGAAAAAAATAAAAATTACCAAAACAATCCTACATCTATTATAATCGTGTCAATTCAGTCCCAATTCTTTTTATGTGACCAATTTAGTTCTAAGTCTTTTGCATTTGTATCAATTCAACCCATCCGTCCAATTTTGACCGGGTGGCATTGACATGGACGCCTACTATTTGACTAATGCTGACGTGATAATTTTTAATTTAAAAAAAATCAAAATTTTATTATTATTACTTTTTTTTCTTTCCTTCTTCCCTTGGCCGGTCGCTAGATCGGCCAGGGGCTAGGGCCCTCATCGGCCACTGGTCTAGCAAGGGCAAGGCTTGACCTCGCCGGCACTAGCGAGGGCGAGCTCGCCTCACCATGGCGAGGGCAAGCTCACCTTGCCATCGCGGGAGAGATCGACCATGGCAAGAACGAGCTCAACCTCGCTCGGCCATGGCGAGAGCGATAACTTCGTTGTGGCGGGCAGGGTCGACCATGGCGAGGGCAAGCTCACCTTGCCGTCACAATTGAGGCTGGAAATGGCGACGGCAATCTCAACCTCGCCCATATCTGGCGAGGTCATTGCCCTCGCCATGGCCAACCTCACCCACGGCCATGACGAGGCTTGACCTCGCCAAATCTCGGCGAGGTCGAGCTCGATCTTGCCATGGCCAATCTTGCTCGCGACGGTGAGGTGAGTTTGCCCTCGCCAAACCAGTGGCCGGCGAGGTCACCTGGCCGGTCCGATGGGAAGATGGAAAGCAAAAAAAAATAAAAAATCGATATTTTTTATAAAAAATTAAAAATTATCACATCAACATCGGTCAGCCAGCCGGCATCCACGTTAGTGCCGCCTCAGCCAAAATTGATCGGATGGACTGAATTGATACAAATACAAAATGTTTATGACTGAATTGACACAATTATAATAGATTTAGGATTGTTTTGGTAATTTAAAAAAATAATAATAAATTAGAATTGTGAAGATGGCACTAGGTGTTCATCATTGCAACAGTGGAAGGGGAGAGGATCCTCGTATGCATGAACTCACAAACCATAGATAACCAATATCAAGCATAACTGTCCCTTGGCATTGGCAAGGCGCAACTCTGTAATCTAATATCTATATATTTAAAGTTAAGGGAAATTTTAGGGTCCCCAAAGTTTTTTTATGGGGCTGGTGCCGCATACAATGTGCACCGTCGGATAAAAATAGAAGAACATGCTCCCTAGTGGCCTTAACAACTGGCCGGTTATTCCTATTGGCTATCAAGAGTCGCCGTTTCATTATTGATAAGTATAGGCTTACAAACTAATATAATTGATGTAATCAAAATGATAAACTGGTGGATTGACCTAGACTTAGCAAAGTGTTTAGTCGTTGCCTTCCGGGCGCTATCCGGTGAATGAGCATCGCATTTATTGCTCCTAACGGGCCTTTCCTCTTCACTTCCGATCCTCTTCCTCTACGCATGCTTAGCCGTTGCCTTCTAGGCATTATCCTCGCAGCTAAGAAAAGTTCTACACCAGTTCGGATCAACATTCCAAAGTCAACTCTCTCCGTTCCACCATCTGTGCTGGCAAGATTGGACTTCCTTATTCAGTCAAAAGTCAACTCTCCCGACTCCTTTGCAATTGTAGAGAGCTAGTCTCGGCACGGGCGCTCAAGCAAGAACAATGTAAAAGAGAAGTGAACGAGGGATGCGTAACGGGATTTGTGAGACCTCAAATCATTACTCAAAATCTACGCAATGGCCTATCATTGTTTGACAAAATAAAAGACAAACATTTAGCTAAAATAAATGATCTTACGAAAATGTATATTGACAAAACAAAACCTTTTATTGAATGAAGATTACGACAAAATCCAATGTAATATGAATTGATCAAAAAAATGAATATTCATGGATCCCAATGTAATTAATTTTTTTCCAAATAGTCTAAAAGCAAAGTCCCATGCCACCCTCGAATCGCTTTTCATGTGCATTTGATTAAACTTCCCGGTGCTTAAAACCTGAAACGATAACAAAGGGGGTGAGCAAAATCACAACTCTATAAGTGACCATCACTATTTCAATGGGATCAAGCAGCGAATGATGCAACATTTCATAACTTTTATGCAATACTTCACACAAGCCGCAAGTGTCACATTTAAATCTCACAATGCAATATCTCATGTTATATATCATCTCATTGCCAAAATAGATATAGATATCAAATCCATTGCTCATGTTGGAATTATGATTCCCTAGATACAAGGTCCAAAAAATACAACGGCAATATCTAAGATGCAAAAATCGCATCGGCTATGATTAAACCCCAAAATAGAAGTGATATGTAAACATATATCATATGTTAGTACATAGGTGGACCATGAGCATTAATCCAATATCCATATATCATAACCCAAGATGTTGATATTGAATAAGACTTTCCATCGCCTCTCCTCTCTCCAGATTTTTTTCGTTAGTCTAGATTTTTTCCAAGGCTACTCAGCTCTTTCTTTGTCTAGAGTTTTTCCTGTCCTTCTAGAACAGCAAGTTGCTACAATGTAATGAATGACGCAGAAGATATTTGGAGTATAATAGAATAGAAAATACGGGAAAGTCGGTTAAGCCACCGACTATATAATCCTACAAATAGGATGAAGTGCTCCATGTGTGGCATGTATAAAATTTGCACATTTTAGCTTTAGTAGACTTGGTGCATGAAGCCCAAAAGAAGAGAAGAAAAAGCTCAGTCTTTCTAGAAAAGAAAGGAGTCCTCCACCGTTAATATGTATAGAAATCTCCTAATAAAATATTGTCATCGGATGAATGGTGTGGAAATCTTAATTTTACAAATAAGTGTTGATTTCAATTGAGCATCCACTTGATTCTCAACAAGTGGTATTAGAACAAGCGGTCTAGTAATCGAGAGTTGTGGTACAGAAAACAATGGTCCGGGATCATTGTATGTGAGCACGTGGTTAGGGAACCGAGCATGCCGGAGTTCTGCTAGAGCACAATTAGGGATTGTGATCGATTGGTTTAGGAGTAAGCTTAGTTGGCGTAGTGTCAAGCATTATAACCAAGTCATGATGGCGGATATTTTGAGCTCGATTAGTGGTGTCAAGAAGCTCAACAACTCCAATTATAATAATTGGAGTACCCACATGTAGTTTTATCTACTGGTAAAGATTTTTGGGCGGCAGCACACCACCCATGTATGCGGAAGAGCTAAGGAAGTGAAAGATAAAAGGCTCTCTCGTTCTTGTCATTACTATAGAAGAAGAGTTGTCATAGCACTCCAAGAGTGCAAAGACCATGAGGAGGCACGAGATGCTATGGCAACATTATTCGAGACGACGAACGATGCTAACTTGCAATGGTTGGAGAATGAGCTATTGTCTGTGTCACAACAAGACATGACAGTAAGTCATACTTCTCCAAAGGTAAATCCCTTTGTGAAGAAATTTCAAAATTAGATCTTCTAAATGCCATCTCTAAGACTAGAATGAGAACTATCATTCATGGGTTACAGCTAGAGTATAACAATATTGTTATGGCCACCCATGGATGGGCAAGAGACCTACCTCTAACTGAGTTGGAAAGCATATTGGCCAACAAAGAGGCTTTAGACAGACAAGTGTCTAAGGCCTCAATTTAAGATGATGAAAGTGCACTCTTTAGTAATAAAAAAAGGTTCAAGAGCCAAAAGAGTAATGGTGCTGGCAAAAGGGATTGCAAACTGACGAAATATCATGGAGACTGGTAGAGGCTGTGGTGGCTCACAATATTAATAGAGGAGGGTGAATAGATGATTTTAAGAAAACTTGACTTTCTTTTGTGGAATTATAAACGTCAAGTTAAATATAAGTGGAATAACAGTAGTGTGTTGATATAAGCATAATCAAGTAATATTAACTAGTGCAGTGCGCTTCTATCAAGCAATTATAGATATAAGTAGAGCGATAGAAAACGATGCTCTCAAAGCTTTATATCGGTTCGGCTTGGTGTAAACTTATGTCCACGCTCCTAGACTAACAACCTATTGGCTGGATTCGAGTAGTAATCTTCTGAGTAGTTATGTGTCACTTATACTCATAACACTTCTTCCCAAAGCTCGTGCTATTTATATCCAAGCAAATAGATTTCATTATCTCACACGTAAACACAAATTGTAAGCCGCGGATGGAAGTGGCTACGGTGACGATTGACGAATTGATTTTCGGCAAAGGTCGATAGCCATGCCGGTGAGCGACGAGCGAAGGAACTCCTCTTTCTCAAGTTAAATCTTACTACTCTCTCCTCCGGTCAGTCACCAGAAGACCAGAAAAATTTTCCCTTTTCCGGTCCAGCCAGACTTCCCTCGATCTCTCTTCTCACCCTCAAGATCTCTGGGTTTCTCCTCTCACCCTCAAGGTTCTCTCTTTTTCCCCCTTCTCTTCTCAAACTCTCTCTGTTCTTCTTCGTTCAAGCACCCCCTCCTCTCCTTAGGGACCCCTTCTCCAGAGAAAGAAGATGGCCTTTTTCTTTGGGACCATGGTTGTATATACCTGACATCTTCCCCTCGACGCCGCGCGACGTCTCCCTGCCGCTGTGTTCTCTGTTACGTGCGAGCGTCCCCTTCTGGTTCCCCCCTCCGTTTCGTCCTCTATGCGTTTTTTTTTTTCTCTCTCTCTGCCTGTCTGCGTTGCTTCCGTGAACGAGCGTGAGGGAGAGGGAAAGAAAAGAGGGGGGCTGGGCCGAAAAAATGGAAAAGAAAATGAAGTTGGGCTAAGAAAAGAAGGGGTCAGGCCCAAGGAAGATAGAAAGACAAGAAAAGAGGGGTCGGCCCAAATAGCTAAGATAACTATAAAGGGGCCGGCCTTATTGGGCCGGGTCAAATCGGCCCGACCGATCCTTTTATTTATTTATTATTATCTCTCTTTTACATTAATTTGGCCCACTTACAATTTAAGCATCAATTTAACGAGGTGGGCAAAATTAGGTGTCAACAATCGGGTAGGTGAGTTATAGGTGTAATCATAAAGAAAGATTTGACAAAGAATTTGGATAGTTGATTGAATCCAATGTTTTAACAAATGGGAAATCATGAACGTTGGTATTCTCCAGTTTCATCAAAGTCCATTATTTGGGAATTTCTCGTATTGAAGTTCCATCAAGGAGAAGTTCTGTTAGACTTGGCAAGCCACCTAGCTCTTTTGGTAGATACTGGAGTTTCTCGCAAGCTATTAAGCTCAAGAAAATCAAGTTCTTCAATTCATTGATTGACGAGTCGATTTCAACCAATCTATCACAGCCATCACGAATCAATTTCTCTAATGTGAGTAATTCAGATAGATTGGGAGTCTTGGTCAAGCAAGTGCAGTCCGTAAGATTAAGAACTTTCAATTTGCAAGCTCTTTGCAACACCAATATGGTAACTTGTAAATAAATTTTACAGGAAGAGAATGACATTAGTAAGAAGATTGCTCTAGAACAAAAGGTACCTTGACATGTCTCCATCCAATCCATTCGTGTGTAATTTTACCACATGAAAAACCAAGGATGACTAAATTGTTCATGGAAAAGTAAGTCATCATGAGTGCTCACCAAGGATAATTATGCCGCATAAGCCTTCTTAAATTTGGAAGGAACTGTTCCTTCCTTTTGAATATGTTCATTGGTGAAAAAATCGAAAATTTGTTATGCCAAAGTAGGTTAGCTTCTGAAAGGAAACGTTCAACCGAGTCGGAATTGAGGGATGTGCTATCCACTTGAAGGAACCTTAGACTTGGTAGCACTGCAAATCCTTCAAGAGAAAAACGGTACTCCAAAAATTCCTCAAACTTCAAACAGAGGGCTTCGAGGTTTTCATTTCTCTGAATTTTGAAACAAGACAAATTTATGAAAAGGAAGGATACAGTTAGTTAATTAAGAGAAAAATCGTGGGACAAAGTTAGAATTTTAGTAATCAGACCCAATATTTACCTCCTTTCTCAGTAGCACGGCCAATGAATCCTCGTGGCTCCACAATCTATAGTACTGGGCCAATTGCCCCCCAACTTTCTTGACAAGCAATTTTTCTACCTAGATCTTTTAGATGATCAAGCATCCACAACACATTTCCTTTTCCAATTTTAATAAATATTTGAAGAACTTCAAGACCGTGTGCTGGCCATAAACCACGTACTATCTTTCCACATGTACATAACATTATTGTTATCAGATCCTATGAAAAGACAAGCTATATCAAGAAATATTTGCTTATGACAAGGATCCAATGTTTCATAACTTATCATCAACTTATTTTGAAGTTCTTCTATACGACCCATTTGCCACTTCTCCAAGTACTCATCCCAGATTTCTTTTCTTTGTCCACGCGATGATAAAGTTGAACCCATTACCTCCAGAACCAATGGAAGACCTTGGGCTATTTTCACAATTTCTCTAGACTGCTCTAATTTTTCTGGTGGAGGGTGATTTCTTCTGAAAGCATGTTTGCTAAATAGCTGGAGCGATCTACTAAAATCCATCCCACCAATAGGATAAATCAATTTTACATCAAATTGACGAAGAACAATTTCATTTCTTATGGTTATAAGTATCTGGCTTCCTGGACCAAAGCAACATCGCCTCCCCAATAGTGCAGTTAATTGACTCTTTTCGTCAACATCATCGAGAAGAATAAGAGCTTTCGTACTGGAAAATCTCTCCTTTAATATCCTTATCCCCTCGTCCGCACAATTAGCAAATGGAAGTGCCTTGTTAGAAAGGTCTAAAATTAGACGGTTCTGCAAATATAGAATTCCTTTCGAGTTTGAAGTTTCTCTAACATCGTCAAGGAAACAACAATGAGCAAAGTCCTGGGAAAGCTTGCTGTAGACAACTTTGGCGCAAGAGTTGTTTTCCGATACCACCCATGTCATGGATTCTGACGATTTTTACATTATCCATGTTGGTGCCTATCATCCCCAGAATTTCTTTCACGCTGTAGTCAACTCCAACCAAGAAGTTAGTAACCGCCAAATAAGCCTTTTTCAGCTCACTTAAAACCTCGATAACGATATGTTTAACCAGTTGTCTTTTTTTGGTAAGGTAAATTTTATATAACTTTTCAAACACCAATTACAAGAGAACACAAAAGGTAGCCTCGAGCCAATCAAGACATAGTAATGTCCGAATGGGATCAAGGCTAGCCAAGGAGAGCCTATACAAAAGCCAACCGCCGGCTATCCAATACAAACAGGACCAGTACAACCAAATCTAAGTAGGACCGATCACATCAAAGATGGTAGTGGGGAGATCCCAATTCCTTTGAAGACGCCGGTTTCTGTGTGTGTCAGCGATTCTACCAAGAGAAATAGCTTTATCCTTCACTATTTTAATAAGATGCTTGCGCATTCTCGGGATGAAGATAGTCTTGTTCCTGAAAATGGAGTTGTTCCTTTCAGACCATATGATATGGCAGAGGGCTCCAAAGGAGAATCTCGATAAACGGTGGGCAAAGGAGGATCCCCCACAGACTCTCCTTGCCCAAGTTAGATTGGCTTGCCAGGGTCTGTTTCGCCAAGGGAGGTTACACTTGGTAGCCCAAAATGCTGCCAGTCTACTAGTAAAGGAGCAGTCAAAGTAAAGGTGGTTTACCGAGTCCGGCGTAGTCCCACAGAAAGCACAATTTCCAGCAGGGATCCTGCGGTTCTGTAGAAGGTAAACCCGAGTGGGTAGTCGGTTTAGAGTAGCTAACCATAGAAGGAAGGCATGTCGCGGGGCGACGTGGGGATCCCAAACAAAGGAGTGCCAGGGAGCTGTTTGCCCTTTTAACCTGATGTGGTTCCATGCGTGTGCCACCGTGAATGAGCCTGAAGGGTGAGGCGTCCATACGAGGTAGTCAGTGGGATCGTCTACAAAACAGGGAGGCTCATCAATCCATCCTAAGATGGAAGACAAAGTGCTTGAGGCCTGCCAAGTATTGTCATAAAAGTCACGCACTGGGATGTCCCGAGGTATCCTTGATCTATAAATGTCTATGTTGTCAAAAAGAAGGTAGAGTGGACCTCTGTTGTGCCACCAGTCAAACCAGAAGGACACCGAGCGTCCATCTCCGATTCTCCATCGGAAGAGTGCTTGGGCCAAGGTTCGTAATTCCAGGATTTTCTTCCATGTCCATGAACAAAAGGTGGGTACAGTGACGGTCCAGAAGTTTGTTTTCTTCAAAAAGTTGGAATGAATCCATTTGCACCATAATGATTCCTTGTCAGAGAAAAGGAGCTAGATATGTTTAAGAAGGAGCGCTTTGTTGTAATCAACCAACCTCCGAATCCCAAGGCCACCCTCAGCTTTCGGTAAACAAACAGAAGTCCAAGCAACTTTAGCTCCACCAAAGCCTAGATCAGGACCTTTCCATAGAAATTGTCGAAGAATCGTCTCAATCCTATGAAGAACAGATTTCGGCAGGGAGAAAGTTGATGCCCAGTATACTTGTATGGCAGTAAGGACAGAATTAATAAGTTGGAGTCGCCCGGCAAAGGACAGAAACCGCTGAGACCAGGAGCGTACTCTGGCGGTGATGGAATCCATTAAACTTTTACAATCCTCTTTCCGGAGTCTAGAGGATACAATAGGCACTCCAAGGTAGCGAAAGGGCAGGGTGCCTTGCTGAAACCCAAGACAGCGAGTGAGTTGATCATGAAGTTCCGTAGTACCTCCAGAGAGGAAAATGTTACTCTTGTTTACATTCGGTGTGAGTCCGGACCAGTTTGAGAAAAGATCCAGTGATTCCTTGAGGAGTTGGATTGATCTTAAGTGAGCTTGAGCAAAAAGGAGCACATCGTCCGCAAAGAAAATGTGGGATATCCGGCTATTTTTGCATCGCCAGAACCAACGGAAGTTTGGGTCAGCGGTTTTGTCTTGGATGATCCCCGAGAGAACTTCCATTATAAGAATGAAAAGGTATGGGGAGAGGGGATCTCCTTGTCTGATGCCTCGGTTACTGGGGAAGAAACCATGTAGAGCTCCATTAATAGAAACGGAGAATTTGGCCGAGGAGACACAGGCCATTACCATCTTAATGAAAAAGTCAGGGAAGTTAAAGGCCTGTAGAGCCTTTTCGATGAAGTTCCAGTCCACAGTGTCGAAAGCCTTCTGGAAATCTACTTTGATGGCACATTTTGGGAGGTATGCATCATGGTGGAAGTCCGAGAATAACTCCTGTGCAATCATAATATTGTCACTAATCCTTCGCCCTTTGACAAATGCTGTTTGCGAGGAGCTTATGATGGAGGGGAGGACTCGTGATATGCGTCTTGCCAGAATTTTGGAAATGCATTTGTATAGTGTGTTGCAACATGCAATCGGCCTATAGTCACCCATAGCCGAAGCATTTGGGGCTTTAGGTACTAAGGTCAAAATGGTGGAGTTTAGTTCCTTTAGTAAACATCCCGTTTTAAAAAAATCTCTAATCGCAGCAAGGATGGAAGGTCCGATTATCTCCCAAGAGGACTTAAAAAAGTCTACGTTGTAACCATCCGGCCCCGGAGCTTTACCTTTGGCCAGCGAAAATAAGGTGGACTGAATTTCCTCATCCGTAACCAGTTGTCCTTCGTGCCTAATGATATAAACGATGAGAAAGGCCAAGGTGAATAGAAAGTAAGTTAGAATCGGCAAGCTGAATATATGACATCAGGAATTGACAGCACTACGCTGTGGAAGCCACAGGAGGCAACAAGAAGTCCAACTGCAAGTGGAACTTACGTATGGCATTGATCCCGAAGAATAAATTCATGGACATGCTAGGCAGATGCTCAAACCTTGTGCGGATTTAGAACAGCTACGCAACCATCAAGTACAGTAGATGATCACAATATCTTGCTATAAGAGGAAAAAAGGCTGATGTTTTTTATGTGTATTTGGATGTGTACACAAGCTTCTCTATCACAAAATAGCTTTACTATTAGCACATAGTACACACCTTAAGTGTTCTGAACAATCTTCCGGAGATCCATTAATTTTCAGCATACAATATAAGTAATATTTATATGCGTGCTTGTTACATAAATATGCATAAATGTTTTAGTATTGTATGTATAAACAAAGGGAACCATCGTAGCTACAATTTTTCCAAGTAAAACAAAACATAATTTTCAAACCTCGTTCGGACACTGGCTTTCTACTGGTAAGTACAACAGAAAAGCATTTGTACTTGATTTTCTTTTGTACCATAAAGACAACACATCCAAAGCATTCTATGCGTCATGGTCTCTTGGATTCGCACCAACATGACACAATCGCATTAGTGCAATTTCTATGGATTGATAAGAGAGAGATCTCATAAGACTGATAGTCCACACAGAAAAAGAAAAGCAACTGCAAGCAAGAGAGCCTCCATCTTGGCATGCAATATAAGGATAGAAGATTCGGTACCTATCCCCATTTTCTATGTCCCATCCCTTCAACCCTCCAACCTCCTTGAGAGCAATTCTCCACTTCCGGATGGTATCCTTGTTGGGAATCGTACACCAATTCCTGAAAAATAACCCAAACAAATGATCCATACTAGCAGAATATAATAATAAAAAGAGCATAATAAAAAAAACACACCAGAGAAATTGTTATCGAAGTTCACCCAAACTTGGACTATGTCTCCGCGCAGAGGCACTCTGTGAATCCACTAAACTTCGAAGAAAGTAGGAATACAATGATGATCTTTTCTCAAGATCGGAGCACAAAGAGATTGAGAGCACTCACAAAGAAAAAATTCATTTTTTCTTCTCTATTTTCGTTTCTCTCTATTTTCTTCTCAATGTTTAACGACTAGCTTCTATTAATAGCTGATATATAAAGTGTAGCTTTTAACCTAAAAGCAAAAATAATGGAAAAGACAAAAGAGCCCTTAATAATAATATTTAGCTTCACCCTCCAACAATCTCCCACTTGAAGACAAGTGCATTTGGTGCACTAAGCAACTTTGCATCCATCTACTTCAAAAGCCAGTAACTAGAAATTGTGCCTCTACAATACTATTCATCAATTAATATGGAGTAATACCAATGGTAGCAGTACAGAAAATAAGTTTTTCTGTGTCTACTACCTTGATAAACATATCAACTGGATTCTTCATACCATCAATCTTCTGTAATTTTAACTCATTATTATTCAATGCTAACCTGATGAAATGATAACACTTCTTGATATGTCTAGTCCTTGAGTGATAGGCTGCTTTCTTTGCTAAGTGTACTACACTTTTACTATCACTCCACAGTGTGGTCACTGGCTGCTTTCGATGTAGCTCCTCCATGTAATCTTGTAACCACATGATTTCCTTGGAGGCTTCCGTGATCGCCACGTACTTTGTTTTTGTCATTGATAGAGCCACTACTTTCTGTAATTGAGCTACCCAACTCATTGCTGTACTTGCAACTGTAAATACATATCCAGTGGTACTCTTACCACTATCTCGATCACCTGAGTAATGTATATCCACATAACCCTGCAATTCTAGAGATGTACTTCCATAACGAAGAGAGTAATTTGATGTACCTGTTAGATATCTCAATATCCATTTTACTACATCCCAATGCTCTTTGCTCGGGTTCTGCAAATATAGACTCAGAACTCCCACTACCTATGCAATATATGGTCTCGTGCTCACCATGACATACATCAAACTTCCCACTGCTGATGCATATGGGACTACCTCTATCTCATCTTTTAAAGTCTGAGTACTCGGACACATATCCTTGGAGAGTTTGAAGTGATTCGCTAGAGGAGTCACAACAAGTTTTGCTTTATCCATGTTAAATCTCTTTAACACTAGGTGAATAAGGTGTTAAAGTGATATACGATATCACTATTGCTATACTTGCGAAAATAAACACAATGATTAGCTTCACAACGTGCAAATCCTTTTTCTTCCATGAAACGATGAAACTTTAAGTACCATTGCCGCAGAGCTTGCTTCAAGCCATACAAGCATTTCTTCAAGCGACATACTATGTGCTCTTTACCTTTGACTTCAAAACCTTTAGGTTGCGCCATGTATAACTCTTCATCTAGATCCCCATGCAAAAATGCCGTTTTCACATCCAATTGCTCGAGATGAAAATCCTCCACTGCAACTATACTTAGCAAAACTCTGATTGATGTCATCTTCACTACTAGTGAAAATATCTCGGAGTAGTCAATTCCTTCTTTTTGAGAAAAGGCTTTGACTACAAGTCTCGTCTTGTATCTGATACTACCATCTGCTTCATTTTTTTTATCCTATACAACCATTTATTTAACAAAGCCTTTTTACCTGTGGGCAACTCGGTCATCTCCCAAGTTTTGTTATGAAGTAACAATCTCATCTCGTCTTTCATAGCATGCTCCCACTGCATGTGAAATGTGTTTTTCTTTGCCTCATCATAAACCTCCGGTTTTTTCAAATCTGTATATAAGAAATGGCTCATAACAATATTAGCTGATAGATGAAAAATTACCTTTGGCTTTCTCATACGTGAAGACCTCCTCACTACAGGCACTTATGGGTTGTTAGTCTATTCTAGATCACTGCATTCCTCTTGAAATGCATGTTCATTGATAACATGTTCATCTTGAACCTCTCCTTCAGGTGCACTTTGATCCATTGGAACTATTTTTCTCGGGCATTGTGTCAAGCTCAACATATTCTGGTTCTACTGCCTTCTCATGCTCTATCTGATGTTCCTTGTACATCTTTTCTTTATGGAATGCCACATTCTGACTATGGATGACTTTGTTCTTCTCATAATCCCAAAGCTTATAGCCATACTCATCGCCACCATATCTGATAAAGACGTACTTCTAGGACTTAGCATCAAGCTTCTTCCTATTCTCTCTATCAACTAGAGCATGTGCAATACAACTAAAAACTTTTAAATATGAATAATTAATCTTTTTACCTAATCACTGCTATTGCGGTATTTCTCCATCTTGCACACTAGATGGACTCCTGTTAATAAGATAAATAGCTGCATCAATTGTAGCAGCCCATAAGTGTAGCAGGAGACCTGCGTGTAACCTCATGCATCTCGCACGTTCTAGAATGGTCATGTTCATCCTTTTAGCAACACCATTCTCTTGCAGAGTTCTAGGAACAGTCTTCAACTTGTGTATGCCTTCTCGGCTCAAGTATTTTCAAAATCCTTGCTCGTGTATTCACCACCATTAGCAGACTTCAAATTTTTAATCTAATAACTTGTCTCTTTTTCTACCACAGCCTTCCACATTTTGAACATCCCGAATACTTCTGATTTTTATCTGAGAGCATAAACCCAAGTCTTCCTTGTCACATCATCAATGAATATGACAAAATATCTCTTACCATCATAAGAGAGTTCCTAAGCCACTCCCCACAAATCTGTATGAACCAACTCTAACTTATGACCTTCATTCTGTCACCCATTTAACTGAAAACTGACCGCCTTTTGTTTTCCATAAATGCAACTCTCATAGAAATCCAACTCAACTTTCTGCAAACCTGGAAGTAACTTCCTTGAATGTAATTGCTTTATACCCTTTTCACCAAGATGTCTCAATTGATAATGCCAAAGAGTAGACAAATTACATGTAGCCACTATACTTGCAACCATATCACTGATATTGTCTCCCTGGAGAAGGTAAAGTGTACTCGTACGCTTTCTCTTTGCTACTACTCTTGCCCTTGAGGTTATCTTCCACTCTCTGCATCCAAAGATTGTTACCAAACCTTCATGGTCAAGTTTACTAGTTGAAATCAGAATTTTCTTTTACTCTGGGATATGTCTAGTTTCACGCAAAACTAAATGTCTTCCATCTGAGATGTTCACAATCACAGTTCCTTTTCCAACAATCGGACACATGTGGCCGTTTCCCACAACCACTTGCCCAAAATCTCCACCAGCATAATCAACAAATATGTCTCTTTACGAGATGCAATGGAAAGAAGCACCGGAGTCAATAAATCACTTGTCTGTCGTCAAGTCATACTTTGCAGATAAACACAAGTTCTCTTGTGAAGGTTAATCGCTAACCACACTAGCTCCTTGATTCTCATCCCGCTGTTTCTTTTTGTAGGCTTCACACTGAAACCTCCGGTGTCCAATCTGGTGACAAAATTAACACTCATTTTTTACAACCTCTCTTTCCCCTTGACTGTGACGTGCCACGCCTATTGAATTTTCCTCTACTTTTACTTTTCCCACGATTCTCCACTGCTAGTGCTATGGAAAATGTAGATGGCGAAAAATTATTTCAACCTGAGACTTTTCTTCGCATCTCTTCATCAATGATGCTGCTCATAGTATCATCTAGAGTCGAATCATCCTTCATGGTGTTTGAAATTCCTTGCACTGCAGTGTTGTAGCTTTCTGGAAGGAAACATAAAAATAATAAAGCTTGAAGCTTCATATCCATGTTTATGCTCGCGGATTCCAACTGACCTGTGATTTACGTGAAACTATTAATATGTTTTGCCACAGAACCTCTATCAGATAACTTCATATTAACCAACTTCTTTAGCAAAACTACCTGCTTTAATATGGACAGCTTCTCAAATATATTTGTAAAAATATCCATCGTTTCTTTTGCAGTCTTTGCTTTTGCGATGTGGTATCCTGTCTTTTTCGTCAACCCTAGACGAATTGCACCTAATGCCTTTCGATCAAGAATTTCCATCCTGATTTTGCTGTCGGATCCACTTCCGCGATTTCAGATTTCCGACCCTCAAGTGGTACATAGAGATCTTTTTAATAAAGATAATATTTGATTTGGAGTTTCCACCTTCCGAAATCCTGCCCGTCGAACTTATCGATCTTGATTTTATCTTCTGCCATATCGTTTGTTTTCAATCAAAAGTCATCGAAAAACCCATCGATGTTCTCGATAAGCCAACCAAGCTTTGATACTAGTTGTTGGGAATCGTACACCAATTCTTGAAAAATAACGTAAGCAAACGATCTTCACTAGCAGAATATAATAATAAAAAGAACATAATCGAAAAAATACACCAGAGAATTTGTTATCGAAGTTGACCCAAATTTGGGCTATGTCACAGTGTAGAGCCACTCTGTGAATCTACTAAACTTCGAAGAAAGTAGGAATATAATGATGATCTTCTCTCAAGATTGTGGCACAAAGAGATTGAGAATACTAACAAAGATAAAACTCACTTTTTCTTCTCTATTTTCTTTTCTCTCTATTTTCTTCTCGGCGCTTGACGGCTAGCTTCCATCAATAGCTGATATATAAAGTGTAGCTTTTAACCTAAAAGCAAAATGAACAGAAAAAACAAAAAAGCCCTTAGTAATAATATTTGGCTTCACCCTCCAACAATCCTCACCCACACTCTTCTTGTTTTCGTGCGCAAACAAGGCCTCACCGTAACCTCCAATTTGGTATCGAACCTCGGATGGTTTGACATAGTAGAAAATGGGCATGATGATCTGTCCCTTCATCTTCCTACACTCCACCATATGAGCTAGCTCATTAAGGCACCATTCGCTAAAAGCATAACTTCTAGAGAAGATAGGTATGGAGATCTTTGATTGCTCAATAGCTCTTAGGAGATCTGGGCCGATTTCTTCACCAATGCAAAGATCTTTGTTGTCTTTGTATGTACGGACTCCTGCTTGTTTGAGCTGGGTACATAGGTTATCGGTGAAGTGTGTGCATATGTCCGGTCCTCTGAAGCTCAAGAACACTTCATAATCACACCCTTCACTGCTTTAAGTATTTGCATAGGCTTGTGGTTCCAGAAGAACCAGCTTCTCCAATGTCATTCATGGATGCAGGGGTTTCTACTTGCAGAGAAAGTGAAGCACCGGAGTCGCACCAGTTCAGCGAAAAAGCAGATTTCAGAGCTCTATGAAGCCAAAAATTACTGCACAAGTCGAAAAGTTACGGCAAATAAATACGGGTACGACCGGTTATGATTTATTGTGTTGATCTCAACACAAAGTTTCTCAGGACCGCCAATCTCAAGCGGGCAAGTTTTCTGGGAACTTCACCTGTGTCTGGAAGGCAGAGCCAATAGCACATGCTCTCCAATTTTATATTGATACTTTTGGCCTTTCGTGCGGACATTTCAAGATGCCAACACCATCAGAAAATATTTTCAAGTGAAAACCTACATGTGCTAACATAATTTCGTATTAAATCTATTTCACCTGCTCCAAAGTCTTCATGTATCCTTCACATACGCGTGATGTTATTTGTTCAGACATGGCGACTTAGCGAAGGCAAAAAATTAAGGTTTTTCTGTTTCCGCGGTTCTTGAATAAAGTTTTTCTTTACACTGTCCAAGGGCCATTGGGCCCCCAATTGTTTTTTATTAACAACAAAAGGGGTTGTTATCATTAAGTTCTTCTAAATCTGAAATGGTTTATAAATGACGGCTGTTGAAAATATTGTCCATAAAATATTCAACTCTTTCAAAACTCGTAGAAACTTGGAAGCTTATTTAAATCCTCAATGCATCCAGTATGTTGAAGACCACATGTGGCGAAACTTCGCACGAGTAATGACTAATTTTTATTAAATGTGGTAAGTGTGATCTAAGTGGTGAAATTCCTTTATTTCGGTAAAAGACTAATTTTTGTGGAAATTTTTTTATCATAGTCGTAAAATCTTTTCATGGTAAACTCCAATCCACTCAAAATAGGTAATCCGTATTCCCCTAATTTTATGTTTAGTAAGTCTCAAATTTTTCCAAATCATATCTAATACAGTAAAACATTTCATGACATGAGTCCGCTCTATATTGCAATAAAAATGTATTTTTCGCAGCACATATGTCTCAAAAATAGTAAAAACCCTTTGCTTGTGGTAAATATATTCTCAAACATGCATGGCAAGGAGACCATTTTCTAGTAAAAAATGGTATATACATCTAGCATACTAACAAGTCCTACATACATTTAGTTTTGACTATTCTCATACACGTCCTTGTTAATTGACTAAAAATAATTGCTCGGTCGTTGTCTTCTTGTGGTCCTCGAGATATGCTCCCCAGTGGCCTTAACAACCGGCCAGTTATTCCTACTGGCTCTTAGGAGTCACCATTTTATTATTGAGAAGTATAGGCTCACGAACAAATGTAATTGATGGAACTAGAATGATAACTAGTGGATTGACCTAGACTTAGCAAAGTTCTTAGTCGTTGCCTTCTAAGCATTATCCGGTGAATGATTATACTCTTTATTGCTCCGAATGGCAAGACATATGGTCAGCTTCCTAGTATTTCTTTCTACCAACCAAAATATACCCACCTATATATTATTCCTCAATCGTTGCCTTCTTGTGATCCTCGACCTATCTCCCTAGTGGCCTTAACAACTGGCTCATTATTACTATTGGCTCTCAGGAGTCACCATTTCATTATTGAGAAGCATAGGCTTACAAACCATTATAAATGATGTAACTAGAACGATGAACTAGTGGATTGACCTAGACTTAGCAAAGTTCTTAGTCATTGCCTTCTAAGCATTATCTGGTGAATGATTATACTCTTTATTGCTCCGAATGGCAAGACATGGTCATCTACCTAGTATTTCTTTCTGCCAACCAAAACATACCCACCTATATATTATTTCTTCAAAACATATAGTGAACGTGCGTACACTTGAATTTGGCATTGTATAAGCAGTAAGTGACGACATGACACCTACAAAACATACTAATAGTAAATAAAAATGTAACATTAATCTATATCCCTTCCACTACAAACTGCACTTTCACAACATGTCTGGCCCCTTCTTGCAAATACCCAGGAAACAAACAAATATACCGGCTTGCAATGAGTCGGCCTGAGTTGGCTTCATGTATGAATCGCATCTTTTGAGTACTGACGCTGCATCGAGTCATACTCACCCAATCATCTGCCCTTGATCGCCCTATTTTTACGGGCTTGGAAAGCGATGACTGAGAATTCGAGCGTTGCAAGCGAAAGAGCCGTCAACCGTCGAAGCTTCTCAATTAATGGACGGTGGAGATTTTTAGTGAATTATCTTTGCTGCGGGCACGATTAAATTGTTTATGTCAATCACCCGGCAATTGTTTGCTTATGAAAAATTTTAGGTAGGCTCTGTTCAATTCAAAGCAAATATAACGTGATTAGAAATTTTTTTTAAGAAGTCACTTTATAAGAAAATGGGCATTATTTTCCTACGTTTGATGAAAATTATTATATAAGTTGAAAAATTATTTCCACCGTTTGGAATAGAAAATGAATTTTGTGCTTTTCGTTAGGAAATTAACGAATTATCTTTTGTGTCGTACTTTATTGCATTGCCAGATTTCTTTGCTTTGTTCGATGGTTGTGTGTTAGATTGATGCATCTCCAATTCACACAAATAACTATTTTAGCAATATCACAGTGATTTTAAGTCAGACTTTGACAAATTTTCACAGTACTTGTTATGACAAGTATCACAAATCCAATTTTATCTTTCAGCTCCAACCATATCCGTAGAGCCTACCGTAGAAATCTAATAAATTAACAAAAATACACATATCCTCTCCTCCCCAAAAAATGGATAAGAGCATAAGAAATCATGGGTAAGCAGAGAGGAAGGCATTTGAAATCGGGTATTGCCCATTAATGATGTAAAATATTTGATGGGAAAAACCAAATCTCAGGCAAAATGCCTCATGATAGGGAAGATGAGAATATTGATCACCAAGAAACTCTTCTGTTCTGGAAATGTGGAAATTCCCGGAGTGAGCTATTTCGAAGAACATAAAGCACTGGTTTCTGATCACATAATTTGAAACTAGGTACACAATTTACTTGAAAATCTTCATTACATTCGGGTGTTGTATCGTAGTCTAATTGAATTGAGGTAAATGGAACATCACCATCTACCTCTTGAATTCTGAGTGATATAAGAAAACGTCCTTTCTATTTCCCCAATATGCTCACCCTGTTCTTTTCTTATCCCCAATTTTCTGGCAAGATGAAAGACAGGAATTCCTTAAAAAACTTCGACGAATTAAAGAGTCGGAGGACCCTCTTGCTTATGCATTTTGCACGCTCATTTTAGCAATCAAGAACAAGCACGGTGCTCGAGAGCAAAAAGGACAAGCACGGGGCTTGGCTAGTACGCTTGATCAACAACGTTGTTTCCTTTTCCCATGAAAGCTACAAAATGAAGAACATCTGTACTTTTTGGGTTAAACGAATAATGATAAGTTGATGCCTCCTACTTCCTTGCTCTTGGATAAGGCTAACATTTGGGGAAACAGTAACATTTGTAGCTATTAATTTGAATTTGATAGGTGTATTTTCGTGCTCTGTCGAACATTTTTTCCTCAAAGAGCTTGAAGATCAATTGCATCGACTGGAGACATGAGGTGATGATCAACTGAACTAAAACTCATCTACCACAAATCTCATCCAAAATAAAGGCCACATCCTCAATCTAGGTTTCGCATTTCCATGACAATTAATATGTAAAACCTTCTCGTTTTTCCATCGACCTATCATTCCAAGGATTATCTAAGAATTATCTTACAAATATTTGTTTAATATGTTCCTTTAAATGTGTAAAGAAAATAAGATCCGTGCGAAGCATGGAGAATATAGTGTAATTATTCTTGGGAACACTTCGCAGGGGTACCATAGGCATGAAGACAGAAATAGGATAAAACGTATAAATAAGATCGACAGGACAACAATGAAAAATCTCTCTCTCTCTTTCTCAAAGCATATTAGGAAACACACAAATTGCTAGGATGGGTATATATCAGTCGACAGTAGATAAAGGATGCGGTCTTAAGAACAAAGACATGCTGTGGCTAGTTGGCAAAGGCATTGAAGAGAGTAGACAAGCTCGAGATATGTTTATGGCCCCAACTACATATTTTTCTGATGGGTTACCACTTCGGTCTCTTTTATGAGATGGAGACGACACATCACGACCTGGAAAACTATGTGAATCTGGATCTACATGACGGTAGTGAGTTATTCACCCGTCATGGAATAAACCTTATGAATTATCTAGCGAACATGGTCGTCTTTTTTGTTGATCCACGAATGCCTTCTCGAAGTATTTTCCAGTATCTTTCATAAGACTAACTGGTACGAATGTTAGAAACCGGGGATAGCAAGACATTAGAAAATAAAGACATTACACACGCACTAGCACAAGTGGGGCATATAAGTAGCATACGTTGTTTCCTCTCTTCTATCCAAACAAATTAAATAAGTCGCAACAAAGACGAAATTTTAGTACAAGAGGAAAAAGTTGCTGCATTTGCTCAATTCTTGTTTTCTTGTGCAGCTTAATATCCTGAGGACGGAGTTCGCTAGAAATTACACACCGTCCTGATCTCCAATAACTTATGATTTTGAAAAAGCTTGGGCGCTCGATTTAAAAATTTTATGAGATCAAAATCTTCAACATCGATTTCTCACTCTCTTTTCATTCATGGCTATTCTTTCTTGTTATGCAGTAGTTCAACCAACCTTTCATCATCTATGGGGTTCTACAGCGCCCGTCATCTTGTAAACCTCCGTTTGAGGGAGTTATTAACACACACGCGCGCGGGCGCGCGCGCGCGCGCGCGCGCACACACACATATATATATATATATATATATATATATATATATATATATATATATATATTACATCGTTCTCCAACAGTTAAATTAAAAATGAGCAATTGTCACTCAGTTTAATAAATCCCAAGTACGGTGAATTGGTTTCACTTTTTGTAAGATTGGCGTATGTACACTTCAAAAGTACAACAAAACTGTCCAGAAGGATGGATTCACCCCGTCGTTCGTATGAACAAGTTTAAAATCAAAATTTGCATGCGCCATTGCACTGTTATTTAATGCTTGGGATAATGATACAAACAGTCCCTAAACTTTGGCCTAATGTGCAATTCGGTCCCTGAACTTTTAATTTATTCAATGCAGTCCCTGAACTTTATTATAATGTTCAATGTGGTCCCTAAACTTTTAATTTGTTAATGTCATCCCCGAACTTTTGATACATGTTCAATTTAGTCCCTAAACTATATGAAAATGTTCAACGTACTCCTGAACTTTTGATACATGTTCAATTTAATCCCTGAATATTCAATGTAATACATTGAACAAATTAAAAGTTCAGGGATGACATTAAACAAATTAAAAGTTCAGGGACCACATTGAACATTAGAATAAAGTTCAGGGACTGCATTAAACAAATTAAAAGTTCATGGACCGAATTGTATATCAAGTTAAAGTTCAGGGACTGTTTATGTCATTTTCCCTTTAATGCTTCTATGTCATTGACCATGCTCCCGAGGGCCCCCACATATTGGAATTACAAGTTGGGAAAGGTTAAAGACGGGCTGGGAAGAGGAAAAATTGGGCCGAGATGGACCAGGTTGGCCCATTCCAGCGAAATCGGGCCCCTGACTAGGTCTGACAGGGCACTCGATCGGTTTTTGAGTTATAATCAATTTAATAGAAATACCGTTGTAAAAATCTTAATGCAATATATCAAAGTCAGATCTATGTTACTTTGTTTCTTATTTTTCAATTTGCTTGATGTGAATTCTCCAAGAAATTGTAAACATTAGATAAAGATCGAACTCCTTAAAATATAAATTACGATGTATTCTCTCTTAGGGATCGCAAGCTTTTTGCATTATTTAAATTTATGTATAGTTGATCTATTGCTTTTCAATCTACATACTAAGAGCTGGCACTCAACCCGCTTCGTGCACCTGTCGTAGTACTCCTATGGTCATTGTGTGCAAGTTTAAGGTGAAATTTGTGTTACTTTTCTTGACAAATAATATTCCTTATGACATATCAATAAGACAAAAAAGATCATTATTAATGGAGTGATTACATCCACACAATCATGAGTTTAGGAGGCTAGTAATTGCTAGAATTAATTAGCGAAAATGACAGGATCTTACAAATTAAGTCAATGCGAAAATACCAAAAAAACAAACGAGGAATAACAAAAGATATCAGAAATTTACGTGATTTGATCCGAATATTGGTACCTATATTCATGGAGAGAGCCAGTAATAAATAATTCACTATAATCGGAGAATCAGAGTTATAATTTACTTGTACACTTGAGTGTTTTCTATACCTAAATTTAAATTCGGAACTAAACGTTTACAAATAAATAATTCAATTGGACGAAACAAACTCACTGCACCTTTAGATTCTCCAAACTTTCCATAGAGTCGGGCAAGTTTGTGATTCCTGAATTGGATAGATCTAGCTCAGTCAATGACCGTAATTCTCCAATGGAGTGTGGAAGTCTGTTCACGTGCCTGCATCCTGACAAAGACAAGCGCTCGAGATTTGTCAATGCTCCAATCGAGTCGGGCAGGTGAGTTTTATGTGTATCTACTAAAGAAAGCTTTGACAAGGAAGTTGGAAGGTTGATTGAACCCAACGTTTTTTCCGCTGGGGATTCATGAGCATTGGGATTCTCCAGTTTCTTCAAAGGCCACCGATAGGGAATTTCTTGTATAGAAGCTCCATTAAGGAGAAGTTCTGCTAGACTTGGCAAGTCACCTAGCTCTTTTTGTCACGCCCCGAACCCCATCGGGCTCGCGACATCCCCTGCTCCGGTCGAATAGTTGCAATGTCCCAGGAACGTCGCCGACCTAACCCAAACATCAGAGCCATATGCGGAAGCGAAATATATAAAACAAAACCCCTGACAGAAAGATGACGATAACGAGGTAGAACACCAAGACAACCAAACACCAACTACAACATTTTATACAGCCACTGCACCAAAAATATACAAACATTGTATTACAGACATATTTAGCAAATTAGCATCAGAAATCACCGTTATAACAAAATATCAGGGGCTTAGTTATCTTAACTTCACTATCGGATAACCCAAGTTATACAACCCCTAAAATGCCCTAGGAAAAAACCTAAGGGTCGCCCTTCTCCATTCTGTTCCTAATTCATCTGGCTCGATCCTCCGAAAATCTCTTGGGCATCGCCTGCGAATCCACTGACGCCAAAAGCGGTTCTTCGAACTTCCAAAAAGAGGAGGCAGACTTCCCGGGTCTAAGGCTGGGGGTCTGAAAATTTTGAATTATACAACTATGAGACGAATCTCAATAAGTGTACAACCCCAAACCCCACGTAGGCACTCACGTACCGCCATACGAAAACACGCATAACATATGACAATCAATCAAACTACCAACCACACACGCCCCTACCTGGAATCCATCATACACGTCCCTGCACGTTAGACAATAATACAGCCAGCACACCACAGCAATGAATCACAGACACGCACGTGCCTCGATTATAAGGTAAAACCTACTTGGGCACGTCCCATACCATGTCTAGTAGATTTTACTCCATAATCGAGCACCACAATACACGATACCAACCACACTCGCACACGAACTCACGCCATGCGTCACTTTTCACAGTCTTCTCACATCTAGCCAAATCCAGCTCATTCTCAACCATTCCACCACTACCGCGCCCGCGTAAAACGCATCAGGCCAATGGTCTTCTGACCTCGTCAGGCATCGTCACCCCGTCGGGCCGGGCATCGTCATCTTGTCAGGGACGGTATCGTCTCGCGTAAACGTACACGCCTCAGGACGGAATTCTACACACACTTTCCTTCTACCGCGCCCGCGTAAAACGCATCAGGCCAACGGTCTTCTGACCACGTCAGGCATCGACACCTCGTCAGGCCGGGCATCGTCACCTCGTCAGGAACGGTATCGTCCCGCGTAAACGTACACGCCTCAGAACGGATCCTTTCCAACCAATCCCACATTTCCATACCCTCGTTCCACTCAAACCACACTTACACACGGTCAACAGTCGCACGACCAAACATACACACCTCACACGCATTCATAGCCATGTACCAATTCATATCTTACGTACACTTCACAAATACACGTTCTCGTCATACGAATCCACCACACGACCATACACATTTAACACGCGAATTCAATGCGCATTCACACTACCACACCGCCACACCTCACGGCCACATACACACGGCACACAGCCACGCCATATTTAGCCCCACACATAATCCCGATCCAGCCAACAAATCACAAACAACACAATTGATCAATTAAGCACAATCAAGCCATAACAATCCCACTCAATCACACAAATGAATCCCGATCGATCCACAATATCACTGCCCTATCCAAATCTACTAAACCTCAATTTTTCATTGCCAAATCAGTCCGTAACCAACAAATATCCAGCCTCTAATTTAGTCTCCAAACAGTCACAATAATTCCAATCAATTATACAAATTAACTGCGATCGCTCCACACATCACAGCCATCATCGAGCCTACAAATCCTCACCAATTTCTTCGCCAAATCAGTCCCCAAATCAGCCCACGACAACCAAATACCAGCCTTCATCTCAGTCCCCAAAACAGCCACATAAACCCCTAAACCGAACCCTAAATAGTGACCGAAATCCCATCAAAATAAATAGTAAACGAACTCCAAAAATTCTAAAATTTGGACACGTTGCGTAAAACATCTTGCTGAACATTTTCTGTGAAGAACGCGAAACTCAGTTTCAACTAGAAACACCTCTTTTGATCACTTGAAGTCAGACGAAAATCAACTCGCTCCAACAGACCGTTTTGTCCTCAAAATACATTTATTTCAACACACAAATCACCTTAAAAAGCTTTGAAATTTTTATATGTTATAGCTATGAATGTCCCCAACAACTTTTGTGAAGGAAGTATTTTGAAAATAGGCCTGAAAAAATTTATAAAAATTCGAACAGACCCGAAGGTCGGGTGAACAGTAAATCGGGCAGTTTTATTTCGGTCCAAAGATGGACTTCCGAATGGCATCAAATGATTTCTAAAAACTCCCAAATTAAAATATGTTATACTTCAAGATGTTGGGAACAACGTTCATGAAGAAATCTTCCTCAAATTCGGCCCAAAAAATTTTCTACAAAAATAGAAAGTCGGGCGGGTACAGTAACCGCGAATCCGCAATTCACCCCGAACCTCACGGATTCAAACCCGAACCGATTTCTACCGAATTCCAACCGCCAAAACTTATTTTCCGACGTCTAATCCAACCCGCAACAATCACTAACAGCCATACTTAGCCACCAATAACCATGATCAACCACCAATAACCATATCAATGCCTTAATCAACCTCTAAATCCCCTAAACCGCACCTAAACGAGTCCGAAAAATACCCGAGGTCCTAGATAGTTTTTGGAGGAGACACTTACCTAAAAAGCAAGATAGAACGGAGCTGGAACAGTGCGGAACAGAACAGCAGCGGCGGCTCGGCTGATCGGGCTCCGGTGCGGCGGCGGCAAGCTCCGGTGTTCCTTTGCCGAGAGAGAAAAAGAGAGAAAGAGGGAGAAAATGGGAGAGGGGGGGCTGATCGTGAGGGTTCTGGCTAGAATGGGGAGGAGGAGAGAGAGAGGAAGTCAACTGATCAAAAATAGGGGGCTAGGGGCGCCACGTATCGCCGATCCGGGCCAATTGACTAAAATACCCCTAATCCAACGGTTCTTATTCAATCTTATCCAAAAAGTGGAGGGTAAAATGGTCCTTGACCCTCAATAATTGAGCTGATAACCTCTGGTAATTATCCCAAAAATTCGGACCCGAAAATAGCCCAGGGGCAAAACCGTCATTTTTCCGGTCCCGGGGCGAAATTTCAATTTTCGCACATACGTGTTCTATATGTGCATGGACAACATAATATGGCATCGGAATCGTGAAAATAGCTTCTTAAGTCCTCGAAAATCGACTGCAAAGTCCTGGGAATAAAATAATATTATTTTTCACTTCCGAGCCAAAATTTCAATTTTTGACCATAACGACTCTAAATGTCCGTGGCCACTCCAAAATGGCATCGGCCTCGAAAAATAACCTCAAACGGCCTCAGAATTGACATCGGTGACTAGAGGGGCAAAATCGTAATTTTCCCAGTCTATAACCGAAATCCATTTTTTTGCAGAAATGGTTGGCCCCAAGGTTGGCCAAGCCAAAAACGTCATCAGCGGTCCAAAATTGTCACTTTCAAAATTCTCGATTCCCGGGCCCGAATTCCAAGAAATGACTAGAATCGAACAACCGCGACTTTAGCTTATCTCTTGCTAACGGGTGGCTCGTTGGGATTACGCGCTCTCGACCCGTGACCGACACTAAGTCCAATCACGTTTAAGTTTGCTCGAACCAAGGCGACCTCGATTGTCATATAATTGCGAGGGTCTGTCACTAGTGCCCTTCGGATACGATCAATCAAATAGACCGGTCTCGGTTGGCTCAAAACATTCCCTCGTCAATCGATATGGTCGAAGATCGAACCAAGGTCGAGTTCTTTGATCGTGCGAACTCAATCTCGTAATAGCCCTACCCCTACGGTTAGCATCCCTAAAGTGCACTGTTCCGAGCGAGATCTCACTATAGTGCATTGATCAATTTCATTCCTTAAATCCCTGGAAAAGGATCGAAAATCCAGTCTGTTACACTTTTGGTAGACACTTGACTTCCCTACAAGACCTTAAGCTCAAGAAAATCAAGTTCTTCAATTCACCAATTGATGAGTCGATTTCAGCCCATCTATAACAGCCATCAAGAATCAATCTCTCTAATGTGAGTAATTCAGACAGATCGGGAGTCCTGGTCCAGCGAGTGCAGCACGTAAGATTAAGAACTTTCAATTTGCACGCTCTCTGCAACACCAATATCGTAACTTGTAGATAAATTTTATGGGAAGAGAACGAAAATAGTAAGAAGATAGTTCTAGAACAAAAGGTACCTTGATATGTCTCCATCCGTCCCAATCATGTGTAATATTACTCCATGAAAAATCAAGGATGACTAAATTGTTCATTGAAAAGTAAGTCATCGTGAGTGCCCGCCCAGAAAAATTATGCCACGTGAGCCATCTTAAATTTGGAAAGAGTTGTTTCTTCCTTTTTAATATATTCATCGGTGAAAAAATCGAAGATTTGTTATGCCAAAGTAGAGCAGCTTCTGAAACGGCACGTTCGATCGAGTTCGAATTGGGGGATGTGCTGTCCACTTGAAGGAACCTTTGATGGGGTAGCGCTGCAAATCTTTCAAGAGGGAAACGGTACTCCCAAAATTCGTCAAACTTCATGCAGAGGACTTCAAGCTTTTCATTTCTCTGATTATTGAAGCAAGACAAATTTATGAAAAGGAAGGATGCGGTTGGTTAATTAAGAGAAAAATCTTAGGACAAAGTTAAAATTTCATAAGAACAGACCTTAGTTATATTTGAGTAATCTGACCCAATAATTACCTCCTTTCTTAGTAGTATGTCTAGTGCCTCCTCGTAGTTCCACAATCTACTGGACGACTAATCCCCCCCCCCCCCCCCCCCCCAACTTTCTCGAGAAACGATTTCTCTACCAAGATCTTTGAGATGTTCATGCATCCAAAACTTCCTGCCACTTTCGATCTTAATTAGTGACATCATTTGAAGAACGTCAAGACCTTGTACTGGGCATAAAGCACAATCCTTCCACATGTATATTGCATTATTCTTATCACATCTAATAAAAAGACAAGCTATATCAAGAAATATTTGTCTCTGGCAAGGATTCAACGCTTCGTAACTTATCATTAACTTATTTTGAATTTCCTCGATACGACCCATTTTCCACTTCTCCAAGTACTCATCCCAGATTTCTTTTCTTTGTCCACGCCACGATAAAGTTGAACCCATTACATGGGAGACCTTGGGCTATCCTCACAATTTCTCTAGACAGAGCTAATTTTTCTAGTGGAGGGTGATCTCTTCTAAAAGCGTGCTTGCTAAATAGCTGAAGCGATCTATTCAAATCCAATTCACCAACTGGATAAATCAATTTTACATCAAATTCATGAAGAACAGTTGCATTTCTTGTGGTTATAAGTATCCGGCTTCTTGGACCAAAGCAACATCGCGCCCCTAATAATGCAGTTAATTGACTCTTTTTGTTAACATCATCAAGAAGAATAAGAGCCTTCTTACTGGAAAATCTCTCCTTTATCATCTTTATCCCCACGTCCTCACAATTAGCAAATGGAAGTGTCTATTTTGAAAGGTCTGAAATTAGATGGTTTTGCAAATATACAATTCCTTTCGAGTTTGAAGTTTCTCTAACATCGTCAAGGAAACAACAATGAGCAATGTCCTGGGAAATCTTGTTGTAGACTACTTTGGCGAGAGTCGTTTTTCCGATACCACCCATGCTGTGGATTCCCACTATTTTTACATCATCCATGTCGGTGCTTATCACCCCAAAATTTCCTTCACATTGTTGTCAACTCCAACCAAGAAGTCAGTAACCACCAAATAAGCCTTTTTCAGCTCACTTAAAACCTTAGTAACGATATGGTTAGCTAGTTGTCCTTCGTGCCTAATGATATAAACGATGAGAAAGGCCAAGGTGAATAGAAAGTAAGTTAGAACCGGCAAGCTGAAATATATGACATCAGGAATTGGTAACACTACGCTGTGAAAGCCACAGGAGGCAACAAGCAACTGCAAGCGGAACTTACATATTGAATTGATCGGGAAGAACATATTCATGGACATGCCAGGCAGATGCTCAGACCTTGTGCAGATTTAGAACAGCTACGCGACCGTCAAGAGCAGCGGATGATCACAATATCATGCTAATAAGAGAAACGAAGGCTGAATTTTTTTAATGTGTATTTCAGATGTGTACACAAGCTTCTCTTTCACAAAATAGCTTTATGATTAGCACATCGTATACGTCTTAAGTGTTCTGAATAATGAACGAGAGATCCATTAAGTTTCTCCATTAATTTTTAGCATACAATATGACGAATCTTTATATGTGCCGCTCATTACCTAAATATGAATAATTTTTTTTCATATTGTATGTTATAAATATTTTTGGATGAACGAAGAAAAGTCAAATTAGAATGTCGAAACATTACTCAAACAAATGGAACCGTAGCTACAATTTTTCTAAGTAAAACAAAACATAATTTTCAAACCTCGCGTGTACACTGGCTTTCTACTGGTAAGTACAACAGAAAAGCATTTGTACTTAAACTTCTTTTGTACCATAAAGACAACAAAGGAAAAGCATTCGTTGCGTCATGGTCTCTTGCATTCGTACCAACATGACACAATCGCATTTGTGCAGTTTCTATGGATTGATAAGAGAGAAAGATATCATAAGATTGATAGTCCACGCAGTAATAGAAAAGCAACTGCAAGCAAGAAGGCTTCCATTTCGGCATGCGATTTAAGGGTGGAAGATTCTGTACCTATCCCCGTTTTCTAAGTCCCATCCCTTTAACCCTCCAACCTCATTGAGAGCAGCTCTCCACTTCCGGATGGTCTCATCATCCACACGCTTCTTGTTTTCGTGCACAAGCATGGCCTCACCGTAGCCTCTGGTTTGGTATCGAACCTCGGATGGTTTGACATAATAGAAGATGGGCATGATTATCTGTCCCTTCCTCGTACAGTCCACCTTATGAGCTAGCTCATTAAGGCACCATTTGCTGAAAGCATATCCTTTAGAGAAGATGGGTATGGAGACCTTCAATTGCTCAATTGCTCCAAGAAGCTCCGGGCCGATCTCTTCACCAACATGAATCTCTTCGTTGTCTCGGTATGTTCGGAGTCCTGCTTCCTTGAGA
Organism: Syzygium malaccense; assembly: GCA_031216405.1. Taxonomy (NCBI): domain Eukaryota; kingdom Viridiplantae; phylum Streptophyta; class Magnoliopsida; order Myrtales; family Myrtaceae; genus Syzygium; species Syzygium malaccense. The sequence goes on along the minus strand of CM062255.1, from coordinate 14,644,152 downwards.
CTGGTGTAAAGATAATCAGCGATGCCTGTGCGCACATCCGGTTCTCTGAAGCTCAAGAACACTTCATAGTCCCACCCTTCCACTGCTTCAGGTATTTGCATAGGCCGGGAAGTTGATTTTAGTAAACGGAGACATATCCACCTGAGATTAAGGCCGTAACTGCTGCAATGTTGACTAGCTAATGCGTTTTAAATTATCTCTTTGACCTAGGATTTGAGGATGTTTTGGCAACAAAAGCAGAGAGAGGTAGTCCTCAAATCTTTTCTAAACTTAATTAGGCATCTCTTAATCGATAACAAACATTCACCGATCCGGAATTTGGTGACTCATTTCGACCACAACAAAAAAACATTTTGGTGACTCATTTATTGCTTGAACCATATCGTTTCCCTTTTCTTATGGGTTCAACCACATCAATTAATTAAAGGTTTCATTAATGACGTGGTTTTTTTTTTGGTCAGCATTAATGACGTGGTTGAACCACCTTTTGACAAGCAAACTTACGGACTTTTATGAGAAACAAAAACTGTCATTTGGTTTAATTGTATGGTGTGCATCTCCCTTTGTGATAAGCATTACATTTTGATTATCTTGATCCTTCACTTGTCATCCTCAGCTAACACAGTCTAGTTCAGTTTTCTTTTATTCAATTTGGTGTGTAAGCAACGGGTGTAAGCAAATATTACTTGAAAAATATACTTTTATATCTGAATTAGAGTTAATTGTACCTTTATGAGTCTTCAAATTGCCTATCATAAGGCTCTTCTACTTTCTGGGGGACAGTGATCTAATTGGTCAAGAGATACAACACTCTAGGCACTAGAATTGCTATCCATTTTATCTGGAAAAAAGGAATTGTTGATTAGGGTTTTCTCAACAGCTTGTGAGAGAAAAATCAGAAAAGGAAAACATGACTACGCACATCTATTGCAAGATCACAACGTTATATTCATAATTAAGATCCATTACTTGAACCAACCGAATGAAAGGAATTGAAATTCCATAATGCAATCTCCAGCAACACAAAACTACAATGAGGCGATAGCTGTTTGCCATGATACACAAGGAAACTTTGTGCTCTGATCCAGTAAAAAGAAGTTTGACAGAATAATTGGGTGTTGACTATGAGCACACATGAGACATAGTAGACTTGTTTTGCACACACATGACATTCTTTGTAGATTGTATTTACACAACTGCAGGCACAGATGATGAGAGCTTCATTCAGTAACACCCCCTTTAGAGAAGTAGCGGCATGGAATCATGTGAGCCGGTCGAATCCACTAACAGCGACGGATGTAGTAGGGAGGACATACAGGACGTGGCACGTATATCGGGTAATACACCGGAGGAGGAGGGGGCGGTGGAGGTGGTGGCGGGCAATATGGTTGCGGCAGGCATGGTGGTGGCAAGTAATATGGTTGCAACGGGCATGATGGCGGTGGGCAGTGGCCGTGGCCACCATGACCATGATGACCACCGTGACCGTGACCGTGACTGTGTCCATGACCGTGGCCATGGCCTTGTTCGTGACCATGATGGCCATGATGGCCATGATGATGGCCGTGGTGGCTGCCGTGATGGTGTCCGTGTCCCATAGCTGATTTGCTGATTGCTGAAGTTTCTCTTTCTCTGTTTGATTTGTGTGAAGAGATATGTTGTGATGGCTCACGAAGACATGGTCCAGAATTTATACACAGGGAATGGCTTCTGCAAGTCTTGGTCAATGCCATCATTTTCCTGGAAGGTCGACTGGAATAATCATCCATAATTTTTTATTTGGTTTTCCCACTGACGATTTTGCTCGGAGATAACCCTAAATTATGGTTTAACGATGCTAAGAAGATCATATATTAAAATGTTTGCAGTTTACTCGGTATTCCACCACGCGGTCGGAGCAATGTAAACCCATAAAAATAAAGTTAACCTTGAAATAAGCAACTTCAAAAAGGAATGTGTATTCATATATTATTCTTAAAGCAGCTGTATCCATATTTACCTCTCAATTTTCCTTGTGCTAATTTTTTGTACCCGTCACAACGATTTAGTAACTCGGTTTTACTATGTACTAGCAAGATGTCCGTGCGTTGCACAAGTCTAAAGCTATATTAATTTGTTATATTACTTCAAATGTTGTTGTCAACATGAATTTTCGGAAGCGAACCGGTACGCATAAAATAACTACGGAATAAAATATTCACATCATTCAATTTCTCGACCTTTATTCGTGTGAAGATTTGGATCCGAGCCCCACCATTTACACTAGAGATTTATTACCAAAACATGCATAGAAATCGATTAGAGATTTATTCCTAGGCTATTCATAAAAATTAGAGATCCGAAATTAGAGATCTGCTAAAGTGACTACAAACAAACAATTACTGGGTAAAGCTAGCATATGAGCATGGCATCTGAGTTAACCTCTAATGATCGTTACCCATATATGTACTCTAATTAACGTAACTCTCTTATCGTGTAATTTAATTTCCACATGTGGTTAGATCATATTTCAGTTAACCCATTAAAGACTTATTCATGCATGATCTAGATCTACCAAAATTGACATTGCATATCCTGATAAGATGTATTTTTCTTGAACTATGCTAATGCATTGTTTAGAACCAATCCAAGAATTGATAGGTTTCGATAGTATAGAATCACCCTGATCACCTGATTTAAAATTGTGATTAATCTGTCCCAGTTAGCACTTAGTCTACTGAGCCAGAAAGAATTAGCAATCACATTATTTTTCTTCTCCTTCCGGGAAGCACGCGTGCCGCAAAAATTATTACAACAACCTTCGGCATCGTGCGTATGACATAGGACCTAGGGTTTCTGCACAAATTTGACCCCAACGAACGTGTTTTTCGTCGCCACTCACCGTGTTTTTTTCTCGTGTGAAATCGCTCTGTGCTCTTGTCAAACCTCTAATGGATACATCATGCATCTGAGTTTCTGCACATCATTACTCATTATTCGTTTTAGTGAGTTTGACTTACAAAAGATGGAGCCGATACTTCCTTCTTTGAATTGCAAGTTTCGTATTATCTTGATCTGTGGTTGTCTCTTACAAAGAAAATGAAGCACCAGAGTCGCAACAGTTCGGTAAAAGCAGATTTCTGAGATCTGTGAAGCCGAAAGTTACTGGACAAGTAGAGAGGTTACAGCAAATTAAAGCTGTTGTTGAAAGAGCTGTGATGGCGAATCCGATACGGCGACGGGATCCGACGAAGCTCTGCTCATGGAGCGACTCCCGGTAGCGATGGCGAATCTTATATGGCAAGGCCTAGGGAAGAAGCTGAAACAACAGTGGCTGGGGAAGAAGAGCAACAGGTGCCATCTTCAGTTCGTGGACAACAGCTGCTTTGCTTTTATTTAGTCAACTGAATAATTCATTCAATTAAATATTTTATATATTTTTTTCTCGACACTTGGTCTTCACTTTTGACCTCTCTTGTGCAAGTTTTTCTTACGCATAATAATACAAATAGTCCATGAACTTTAGCTCAATATGCAATTTGATCCATAAACTTTTAATTTGTTCAATGTAGTCCTTGAACTTTTAGCCTAATGTTCAATGTGGTCCCTAAACTTTTAATTTGTTCAATGTGATCCTTGAACTTTTGGTACACGTTCAATTTAGTGTCTAAACTATATGAAAATGTACAATATAGTCCTTGAACTTGAATTGATGGAAGAACTACATTGAATATTTTAAAAAGTTTAAGGACTTTATTGAACATGTACCAAAAGTTCAGGGACCACATTGAACAAATTGAAAGTTCAAGGACCATATTGAATATTGAGTTAAAGTTAATAGACTACATTGAATAAATTAAAAGTTCTAAAACCAAATTATATATTGAATTAAAGTTCAGAAACCGTTTGTGTCATTTTCCCTTTTTCTTAACATTGTCCAAGGGCCATCATTAGTTCGTGATGTTATTTGTTCATACATAGCGACTCTGTGAAGGTAAAAGAAAAAATTTCTCTTTTTCCGCGGTTCTCATGTAAAGCTTTCCTTTGCATTGTCCAATTGTTTTTCCTTAACAAAAAGGGGTTGTTATTTAAGTGTTTATAAGTTGCGTTTGGCAACACTTTGCCAAAGCCCTTTGAGACTCTAAAGACTCCCAATGCACTTTTAAATTACCTTGTACTAGATACTATTTACATTTCGAAAACCCATATAACCTATTTTCCCAAAGGCTTTCCCTAAAAACCCAATCAAACACAGCATTTGAAATGGTTTTTATTAAGCATCAGACAATGAATTGCAGCTTTTGAAAGTTTTGTCCATATAATATTGAACTCTTTCAACACTCATCCGAATGTGGGACCTTAATGAAATCCTCAATACATCCAGTAGGTTGAAGATTAATACAAATAAGAGTGACAATGAAAGCCACGGCATGCGGTCCGACTCGCACATGAGCATGTCATGGAGCAAAACTTCGCACGAGTAATGACATTTTATTGTATGAAAGAGGATATGCAGATAGAGACTACATTAGGTATAGATGGTGGATTCATTTTAATTGACCAAGAAGGATACAGAATATCTCTTCTCGGATTAGCGCGCACTTGGACCATCTGTAGATCGCAACGTCAGTGATTTCTGGTTGGAATTAGCCGGAAAGACAATTTTCCACAAAAGTTTAAGTTTCAAGGCTGAATTGGCACGGTTTACTAGGTTTAGGACTGAATGGGTAATTTTTCCATAAGAAATTCAGATTCTCACATTATTTCAATGGCATTGCCGGCACAATCTTGCGCAAACTCAAACTCTTTTAGCCTGACAGAGGCATATATAAAGTTTCCGCGTATCTGTACCAGTCAAATAGCATTCTACCATATCATGTATCAAATCTTCCTCACAATCCTCACTTTCTTCGATACTTAAACCTAGGACTTCCATAGTCATCCAATAATTTCCTTGAACCTGCCTTTTAACAAGATCACTACCATTCGACCGAAAAAAAAAAAACAAGATCACTACCAAAACTTTATCAGTAGAAAATCAAATCTCTTAAATTAGGTACATTGATAATCGAATAGGTGCTATAAACAATCCTCCTGTTTCTTTCTACAATCCACACTACAAAAAAACATGTAATTTGCGACAGAAATTTGCGACAAAAATTTTTCCGTCGCAAATTTGCGACGGAATTTTTGTCCGTCGCAAATTTGCGACGGAAAAATGTTCGTCGCAAATTTGCGACGGACTTTGCGACGATGTTTTATTTCCGTCGCAAACAAAAATTCCGTCGCAAATTCCGTCGCAAATTTGCGACAGAATAAAACACCGTCGCCAAATCCGTCGCAAATTTTTGCTACGGAAATATGTTCGTCGCAAATTTGCGACGGACAATAATTCCGTCGCAAATTCCGTTGCAAATTTGCGACGGAATAGAACACCGTCGACAAATCCGTCGCAAATTGTGTGACGGCAAGATGTTCGTCGCAAATTTGCGACGGATAAAAATTCCGTCGCAAATTTGCGACGGAAAAATGTTCGTCACAAAAAAAGTTCGTCCCAAAATTGCGACGGAAAAAAAACCGTCGCTAAATTCGTCGCAATTTTGCGACGAAAAGAACGTCCGTCGCAAATTTATAATTTACATCCCCTACTATTTATTCCAACTCTATCTCTCTCTCTCGCTCTCTCTCTTTCTCTCTCGCTTTTCTCCCTCTTTTTTTTTTTTTTTGATAACCCAGGGAACCCCCGCACGGCCGACAGCCGGGAGGTAAACCCTGGGGGCGACACGTGCTAGCCACCACACACGTGCACCGGTTAAGTCACCCTGCGGCGCCCGGGATTCGAACACTCAACCTTTTGCGAGAGGAAGAGTGCCCTCTCCAGCAGCTCCACCCAGGCGGGTGGTTTTTCTCCCTCTTTCATGTGTCTTAAATCAGAAAAATCCGCGCACACACATATTAATCTCGGTGAAGATTTTGTACGGGTAAGTATCATAGCTAGTTTCGTGACTATTTATTGTTGGATTGTAATTTATATATATATATATATATATATGTTTATGTTTGTTTTTTTTCGTATCTGCATCACCGGTTTAACGACCGACGACACCTCGCCGGACTTAGGACGAAGCTGAAAGCCCATGCCTTTTGCGACGGAATTCGTTTTCCGTCTCACATTAGAAATTATTAAAAAATAATTCTTAGGTGCTTATTCTTTTTGGATATGTGTCTAATTGAAGGTCTCGCAATCCAAGTGGACGTTGCAATTCTCATCAAATTGACCACTTTCTCCTACCAATATTTCAGTCAAATATTTGGGTAAGTCTTCTTTACATGGCAATTTTTTCTATTTTTGCAATTTCATATTAATTGTTGCGTGAATAACAAAAATTATAATTTCCAAAAATTTATGGTTTTAATTAAGAACAATAGATTTGATATTTTAAATATTTTACCAGAAATTTTTATTTTAATACAGACACAATGCAAAGAGAAAGGTCTTGGATGTATAATAAGAACTTACCTGGACATCAAGGATTGACAGATGAGTTTCGTACTGGGTTGGAAATATTTTTAGACTTTGCTAGTAGCAAATATGATTTCATGGATGGAAATAAATTAAGGTGTCCGTGTAAAAAGTGCGGTAATGGTAAATTTCTTATGTGTGATCAAGTTAGAGAACACCTTACTAGATTTGGGTTTACTCCGAACTATTATAATTGGACTTCCCATGGTGAACCATTTATATCTGATGAAAGATATGGAAGAGGTGACCAATTTTCAGTTAGGGAAGAATGTGGCTATTATGAGCAATTGAACCCATACGAGAGGATGGTGATTGATGCAGCTAGTTATAATTTTGTCACAGAATCAAATCATGCAAGTACTAGTTTTACTCCTACACGTGAACAAGTGGATACTAGTCATGCTTCACAATTGGAAGATATAGGAGTAACGGGTTTTGATGAGAATGTGTATAATGAAACTTTTGAATCTAATCAGTTCTGGGATGTGTTGAAAGCAGCAGATGAACCTTTATGGGCAGGTTGTGAGGACCACACTAAGTTATCAGTGACAGCCCGACTATTAAATATCAAGGCAGAGCATAATGTGTCTACGGATTGCTTCAACTCTTTTGTTGAAGTAATGCGGGAATCATTGCCTCGTGATAACATCATGCCAAGTGATTTTTATGATATGAAAAAGCTAGTGGATAACTTAGGTCTTCCGGTTGTAAGGATTGATGTATGTAATAGAGGTTGTATGATATATTGGAGAGATGATGAAAATGAAGAATCTTGCAAATTCTGTAGCCAACCTAGGTACAAGATTAATAGGAGGCCGGGTCGTAATCAGAAGCGTAGACCATGGAAGCAAATGTTTTATCTGCCCTTAATCCCCATATTGCAAAGGCTTTATGCATCTAAAGTCACTGCTGAACACATGACTTGGCATGCAAATCATGAAACAGAAGAGGGTCTAATGTGTCATCCTTCAGATGCGGAGGCATGGCAACAATTTGATAGAACTTACCTTGAGTTTGCGATGGAGCCTCGGAACATCAGGTTAGGTCTCCGTGCCGATGGATTTGCTCCATTTGGGAAAACAGGAAAAAGTTATTCATGTTGGCCAGTTATCTTAACGACGTACAATCTTCCACCTGGTATGTGCATGAAGACACCTTATATGTTTTTGACATTGATCGTGCCAGGGCCGCAAAATCCGAAAAAGTTGATAGATGTTTATATGCAACCATTGATTGAGGAGTTACAACGGTTATGGGTTGAGGGTGTCCCTACGTATGACGTTTGTACCGATCAAACATTTGTAATGAAGGCTGCCCTTCTTTGGACGATAAATGACTTTCCAGCTTACGGAATGTTATCTGGATGGAGTATAGCTAGGATATTAGGATGTCCGATATGTTTGGAGAGGTCAAAGTCATTTAGATTAAAACATGGAAAGAAGCCCAGCTATTTTGACTGTCACAGACAATTTTTACTGCTAAGTCATCCTTTTAGAAGGAATAAGAAAGAGTTCATCAAGAATAGGACTGAAAGAACGCGTTCACCATTGAGGTTGACCGGCAATCAAATTTGGGAGCGTGTGCAGGACTTGCCAACTGTTGTTGAGAACCCGTACGGCACGACTTTTGCATACGGAATTACACATAAGTGGACAAAACGCAGTATATTTTGGGATCTACCATATTGGAAGGCCCATCTTATTCATCATAATCTTGACGTCATGCACATAGAAAAGAATGTATTCGACAATGTCATAAATACTGTGATGGATGTCGCCGGCAAAACAAAAGACAACTTGAACGCAAGAAAAGATATGACAGATATTTGCGATCGGCTAATACTAGCTGTGGATGCAAACAGCAGGAGACCAAAACCGAAAGCAGTTTATACATTGGATAAGGAGCAGATGCGAGTTATTTGTCAATGGTTGAAATCTGTGCGGTTTCCTGATGGATATGCTTCGAACCTCGGGAGATGTGTTGATTTAAATAAATGCAAGTTAACAGGTTTGAAGAGTCATGATTGTCACATCCTGATGGAAAGACTAATTCCAATAGCTTTGAAGGAAGTTCTACCGAACTTTGTATGGAGCGCCATTACAGAGTTAAGCAATTTCCTCCATGATATTTGCTCCACAGTGTTAAAAGCATCGCACATGGAAAAACTAGAGAGAGATATTCCAATTATTCTTTGCAACTTAGAAATGATATTTTCTCCATCGTTTTTTGATTCGATGGAGCATCTCTTAGTTCACTTGCCTTATGAGGCCAAAATTGCAGGTCCCGTCCAATTTCGATGGATGTATCCATTTGAGAGGTAATGTTTTTTTTAAAATACAGTTCAAATTAGTTTATCATATAATATGTTCCGATAAGCTTCTTTCCATTTCAACTAGATTCTTATATCATTTGAAGAAAAAAGTGAAGAATAAGGCACGCGTTGAAGCTTCAATTTGTAATGCATATATTGTGGAAGAAGTGACAACATTTGCATCATACTATTTTGAACCGCACGTTCAGTGCAAGAGGCGGAGAGCAGGCAGAAATGATGAGGGCCCCATTGATCCCAATTGCACAGCATTCTCTATTTTCAATTATCTGGGTCGACCAAGTGGCGCTTGTAAGTTTCGTTACTTATCAGGCGAAGAATTTCATGCAGCCCATACTTATATTTTACTGAATTGCCCAGAAGTCGAGCCATACTTCAAGTAAGTGTAAATTTGCAAATATATGTTTTGTGTGTCAAATATTTGCTAATATTTAAATGGTTTTTAATATTAGGATTTTTCAAACTTCAATGTCTGGACTACAACCAAATGACTTTGATCGTTTGTGCGATGAACAATTTGCAGCATGGTTCAAGACATATGTAAGTTGCCTATGGACCAAAACCAAGTTATTAAAATTGTATACATCATTTAGTAAAATATATATTATTGACTTTGCATGTGTAACCTTAGGTTCACAGTAATTATAATGAAATTGGAGGGCAAGGATTGCTATATCATCTGTCATGGGGTCCACAGTTAAGAGTTCGAAGTTGGCCAGCATATTTCATAAATGGATATAATTTTCATACTCAAGAATATGGAATGGGAAAATCCACAATGAATAGTGGTGTGTCTATTCGATCATCCAATGGTGGCAGTGCAGAAGATGATTTTTATGGCTTGTTGGATGAAATCATCGAGATAGAGTACCCTGGACCATTAAGGATGCGGGTTGTGTTATTTAAGTGCACGTGGTTCGACCCCGTCAAAGGAATGAAGGTGTATACAAAGTTCAATTTGGTTGAAATAAATCACAAGAAAAGGTATATGAAGTATGAACCATTTGTGTTGGCACAACAAGCAATTCAAGTATATTATGCATCATATCCTAGTTTGAAACGTGACAAAGCTGATTGGTGGGCTGTATGTAAAATCAAAGCACGGAGGAAAATTGAGGAACATTGGAAGGATAGAGCCTACCAACAAGAGGAAGTGTGTAATACGGTTGAAATTGAGGAATATAACATACCAACTTTACGAGATCCGTGTGGAGCAATGATAGATGTGGATACAACTGAAATTTGCGAATTAAATGTACAAGAATGTTCAGAATCTGATTTTCTGACGGATGACGAAGACGAGGACGAAGACGAACACGAAGACGAAGACAAGGACGAGGACGAGGACGAGGACGAGGACGAGAACGAAGACGAAGACGAAGATTAAAATTTTTGTCACAACACACTATAAATGTGTTATTATTAATGCGACAAGTGCTATTTTGGTTGTTATCATTATTATTCTTGTTATTATTGTTATAGTGCTTTTTTAATTATCGATTATTCTTTTTATTTTAATTGATCATCCGAAATTTTGTCCTTAAATGCCGACAAGTCAAATATTAGTAACGTCCCCTAACATTTCCGATATTCTAATTTCCATTGCAAAATTTGAGATGCCAAAATTTTGGACTGAAAAAAAGCCATAACAAATTTATGACCTAAATAAATGAGATGCTAAATTTTTAGACGAAAAAAGGACGTCACAAATTTACAACGATCATTTAGTATGTGCATATTTGCGAGTGAATTTTTACCGTTCGAAATTTGTGACCGATATTTATTTCCGTCGCAAATTTGCAACGGATTTTTTTTAACGTCGCATATTTGTGACATGTACTAAATTTTCCGTTGGAATTTTTTTAATACATGTGGAAAATTTGCGACGGAATAGAACGGTCCGTCGCAAAATTTGCGACGGAATACTCTGTCCCTCGCAAATTTCCGACGGAATCCGCTGTCCGTCGCAAATTTGCGACGGAATACTCTTTCCGTCGCAAATTTGCGCACGGCGAAAAAATTTCGCCGCCAATTTTAGACGGAATACATGTCCGTCGCAAATTTGCGACGGACTAAATGTTCCGTCGCAAATTTGCGACGGACTACTTGTCGCCGTCGCAAATTTGCGACGGACGGAGGATTCCGTCGCAAATTTTCGCCCGGAAAAAAATTTCCCACCATTTTTAGACGGAAAAATCGAAAATTTGCGACGGACTAAATGTTCCGTCGCAAATTTGAGACAGACTAAAATGTTCGGTCGCAAATTTGCGGCAGACTAAAGCCTTCCGTCGCAAATTTGCGACGGGACAGTGGAGTTCCGTCTCAAATTTTCGACCGGGAAAAATTTCCCACCATTTTTTAGCCGGAAAAATCAAAAATTTGCGACCGACTAAAATGATCTGTCGCAAATTTGCGACGAACTAAAATGTTCCGTCGAAAATTTGCGACGGACTGTATATGTCCGTCGCAAAATTTGGACCGACAAAAAATTTTGGACATATTTTGGGCCGGGAAAATTCGGTCGCAAAATTTGCGACGGACTAGAACGGACCGTCGCAAATTTGCGACGGACTGGAACGGTTCGTCGCAAATTTACGACTGAATAAAACCGTCCGTCGCAAATTTCCGACGGACCAGAAGGGTCCGTCGCAAATTTGCAACGGAATAAAATCGTCCGTCGCAAATTTGCGACGGAGTCAAACTATCCGTCGCAAATTTCGAACCGAAAAGAAATTTTCGATGAATTTTTTTTACGTCGCAAATTTGCGACGGATTTTAATTTCCGTCGAAAAGTTTTGTCGGTATAAAATTTGCGACGGATTTTTTATGTTCGGTCGCAAAATTGAGACCGAATTGGTTCTGTTCGTCCAAAATTTGCAACGGACACAACTGTCCGTCGCAAATTTGCGACGGACAGTTGTGCGTCCGTCGCAAATCTGCGACATGTACTCCCCCCTTCCTTCTCCTCCGCCTTCCCCGACGCCGCAGATCTGCAGATCTGCGCAGCTCCCCCGCCGCCGTCGCCGTCGCAGTCGTGGCCGTCATCGCCGTCGCCGCCCAGCCTCGCAGCCGCCCCGCAGCTCCCCCGCCCGTCGCCGGTCGCCCCGCAGGCCCCCCCGCCCGTCGCCGGTCGCGGGCCAGGCGCCCCGCAGCCCCCCGCCATCCCCCGTCCCCCCGCCGGTCGCGCCCCCGCAGCTCCCCCGCCCCGCCTCGCCGCCCTCGCCGCGTCCGACCAGCGGACCGAAGCCTCGCCGCCGCCGACCAGCAGACCGAGGCCGTCGCCGCCCAGCCTCGCCGCCCAGTCGCCCGCCCGCCAGGAGCCGCCTGACGCCGTCCGCCCGCAGCCGCTGCCGTCGCCGTCGCCGCCCACCTGCAGCCGGCCGAGGCTCTCGCCGGAGCAGCCCCCTGCCCGTTGCCGACCTCGCCGGAGCACAGCCACCGTCGCTGTCGGCCAGCTGCCGCCGCCACCGTCGTCACCGTCGCCGCCGTCCAGCGGCCGGCGCCGGCGTGCCGCCACCGGCCAGCCAGCCATCCACCTCCCAGTCGCCGGCCGACGCCGTTGCCGCCGCCCGACGCCGTCGCCGCCGCCCGACGCCATCGTTCGCCCCGTTGTGACCGAGCACCTAGCGGACTAGTCACGATTTGGGCCCACACTCGCACCGGGACCGCAACTGTCCGATCGGCCGGTTTTTGTTGTCCTTGAATCAAGTAAGCAACTCTCTAAACCCTAGTTAGTATAATTAGGTAATTAGTCGGACTTGTTTAGGAATTATTTATGATCACTTTTCGTTGGCTAAGTTACGGGTCGATTTCAGGATTGCATGTGGCTTTGATCGATGGTCGACTGATTAATTTGTCTATTATGTGGATGATTAAGCGTTAAATGATGATTACGTGATTGGTTAAGCGTTTTCATAGAAAATGCATAAAAATTGAAAAATTCTATAAAAAATCATGACAAATTACGGAAAATTATAAAAACGGTATATGTTGGCAATCAATATGAAATTTGACCGTAAAAATTTTTAAAAATTTTTACGAAACTAAAATTTCATAATATCACAAAATGGCTGTCGCGACCTAAAATTTCCTCTTAGGCTAATGGATTGTTAAGACTAAGCCTAACTCGGGCCCTCCCAAGCCCTACCAATTCGCAACTTAGGTTTAAGTTTTTTTAACATGCAAAAGTTTTCATGCTCGGAGTCGCCACTAATCTATTTGTGGTAGGTCGATTAGAAACCTAAATAAAACATAGGGAGATATGTTTTATTCCTATGAACCAGAGATTCTAAGCCCGGAGACTTGATTACGCTAGATCTAGTCTAACGCCCTTTCGGTACATTTTCTTTTCAAAAATGTTTTGGCAAGCAATCTGGATCCATTTTAATTTAGTCACTAGCATGTGAGGTATTCATGCGGGTGAGCACACCACCAATTTAACACTCAAGAAAGCATTAAATAAATTGCAAGTTGGAAGAATTACTTACCTCGAAGCAACGTAAGCATCTGCATTGTTAGCTAGAAAATCACATCAACAACCTAATATGATTTCTAATTAACAAGGAATTCACTCAATTTTTGGCTTTTCGCTTATTTAAATGAAACCTAATCTACATGCAATGACGTGCAAAAATGACGTGCAAGTAATGCAACCTAGCATGCAAACTATATGTCATGCGACGACGTGACCTAATTCTAATGACGGGCAAATGATTTATTTTTGGTATTTTCTAATGAAATTCGGAATAAAAATATGCCTAAATTAACATGCAACCTATGATGACTTAACATATCCTAACATGACTTATTTTTGGGATTTTCGTTAAAATTCGAAATAATAAATCACTTAAATTAAGAATGCAATCTATCCTAATCTACCATAAAACAATTCATTCTTTTTTAGGGTTTTCATGAAAATTCGGAATTAAAAAATAACCTAAATAATCTATTAAGATTAGAAAATTACTTAATTTAAACTAGGAAATAGATTATCTCAAGTCCTAATTTAAATTAAATAATTACTCTATCGTCTAGATATATTTAGGATTCCTAAACATGCAAAACTCAAATTCAAATCCTAACTGATATTTTTGAATTTTCTTTTTTATTTGAAATGGAAAGACAATTTAAACAGAGATAGCATCCACATTTAAAACAGCCACGCGATCCACAAGATTCGTTTCAAACTCGGATTAGGCATAAAAATCGAACTATCAGTTATATCTATAGGGTTATAGATATTGACGGAAAGTCGATCATTCAAATTTGGAAAGCAGATAAAAGTCATTATCGTACCCAAATGATTATGGATAGAATAATGATTTTCTGTATCGCCACGTATCGTACCTTAGGGATAAGGTCAGATAGTTGTCCAGATACATTGCCGAATTAGAAAAGTTTCCTAATTTTGAATATTTTAAAAATATTGCAGATATCAGATAATTATCCTAATATATCTAATATTCCACACGATATTCACGCAATATTCAAACACTCAAATTAGTAAATTAAATATTCTGAAAAATATCAGATAATGTCCAATTACCTAATTTGCAGATAATTCCCAAATTTGAACTTGCGGGTCGGGATGAGCGGCGAATGGTGGACCGGCGGCGCGGTGTCGGGATCAACGGCGGCTCGCGGTGGCGCGCGGTGGGAAGCAGCAGCGCGCGGCAAGGAGCAGCGGCAGCAGGTGGTGCGGCGACTTCGGGGCGGAGCACGGCGGCAGACGGTGGCACGCGGCGGGAGGAGCGGCAGCAGCGGCGTCGCGCGGCGTGAGGCGCGGCAGCAGGCGATGGCGCGTGACGGGAGGAGCGGCAGCAGCGGCGTCGACGTGCTGCAAGGGTCCGGGCGACGGTGCACGGCAACGGAGAGGCAGAGCAGCGGGCGGTGGCGCGCGACGGGAGGAGCGACAGCAGCGGCGTCGGCGGGAAGCAGCAGCGGCACGGCAGGGAGCGGCGGCGTCGCGGCAGCGACTTCACCGGCAGCAGGCGGTGATGCTCGGCGGGAAGCGGCAGCGGCACGGCAGGGAGCACCGGCGTCGGGCCAGTGTGGGCAGTGGCGCGCGGCAGGGAGGCAGCAGCGCACGGCAGGGAGCGGCGGCGTCGCGGCAGCGACTTCACCGGCAGCAGGCGGTGATGCTCGGCGGGAAGCGGCGCGCGGCAGGCGGCGGGAACGCGGCGGGGAGGCTCCACGCGGCGGGAAGCGGCGCGCGGCAGACGGCGGGCGCGCGGCGGGGAGGCTCCACGCGGCGGCGGTTTTCGCCGGTCTCCCTCCTCTCTCTCTCTTTCTCACTCTTACACTCTAAAAATTCTGATCTGAAATTATGAGCCCCCCACCCTTTTCTGACCTAATAACGTATATATAACATTAATCTAAGTCAATTAGATGGGCTCTCTAGTCCTAATGGGCTTAGGCTTGGGCTTAGATTTTAATTTAATTTAAATGGGCTGAATTAATTAATGATAATGGGCTGAATTAAGTTCAAATTAAAACAACCGAGCCCGTTTGACTTGTAATTCCCGGCCCTTGCATTTCAAGCGAGCCGAGTCACATTCGATTAAGCTCGTTCATTCACCGCCGGTCCGATGCAAAAAATGCAATTAATGAATTAAACTATATGTTATGCAATTTAAATATTTTTTTGTTTAGGAGTTAAAAATTTAATCCCTAATTTTCTATGCAAATTACACTAAGTGATGCGCCAAAATTTAGGTGTCAACAGCTGCCCCTCTTTGAAGGTGAGCTCGTAGAGGTTGCATTCAAAGACTAAATGATACCTAAATTTCGACCATGAAAGTGCAATGAATGTTGTTTTTGTCGGGATTATGAATCGCATTTTACAATGCATTAAGAAATGATGCATGCTGACATGAGTAGAAAACATACCTGGAATTACTTACCTGACAGGAGCGAGATAATGCAATTCGAGGCACAACTTTAACTTGTATGTTGTTTTGGAAAATGTATGGGCTCAGTCCCATAGGTATTGCATGATATACGTTGATGAACTTCGGTGATCTGCAGTTAAGTCAAAACACACGAAGAAAGCTCGACGTATCCAATCATCATTTGGATTCGTGAGAATAGTTCGGGTCTTTACGAACTACCTATACATCTCCATAGGTGTTTGTAAAGATTTGGTCGCTTCACTTATACCTGCTCATAAGTGAATTGCGGGGGAAACTTTTGACATCAAGAGGATATTCTGACCTTTACATATACCTGCTCATATGCAAAGATTTGACCGCCTCACTTATACCTGCTCATAAGTGAACTGCGGGGGAACACCTGGGGTTGAGAGAATATTCCGACCTTTACATATACCTGCTCATATGCAAAGATTTGGCCGCTTCACCTATATCTGCTCATAGGCGAGTAGCGGGGGAACATCTGAGATAATGAGAGAATATTCCGACCTTTACATATACCTGCTCATATGCAAAGATTTGGCCGCTTCACCTATACCTGCTCATAGGTGAGTAGCGGGGGAATACCTGAGATTTGGGAAGAATATTCCGACCTTTACATATACCTGCTCATATGCAAAGATTTGGCTGCCATGCCTATACCTGCTCATAGTCATGTAACGGAGGAATCTTCTCGAGATTGTATGAAAATCTGTGATTTGATGAACAAAAGGGGCTAGCCCAAGTGTTCAAGAGTTCTTTGATAAAGTACCTGGATATCATCAGAAGTACCTGAAAAGGTTTGATCAATAGACACCTGAACACAATCAAAGGCATTTAGAGATCGCAAAAATGATCAAATGTGGGACCTGACAATTGCTTGAACAGGTTAGAGATACCTAGATAGTCATAGACATCCTAGGGATAGAGATATACTTACCTGGTGACATCTCCAACTCTGAAGGTGTGTCTCCTGTTAGACACGATTTTAAGTAACATGTAATATGCATTCGTACACTGTCAAGAATACATATACACATGCACTATGATTTCAACTGATTTTCATGCACGATGGTTTTGTCAAATCAGCATTACAAACTTCGCTGGGAAAAAATCATGACAAGACAATCCAGATTCACAAGTAGATATCTTGAAAATGTCGAATGAGGGACTTTTGGTCCAAAAGGGCTTTCTCTCATTCTCATCAAAAAGGCTGATTTATGGAGAATCGCTCCATCTCACCATCATCATGTTGACAAGGGTCTGAGTATTCTCGCAAGCAGTACGACTTT
Organism: Syzygium malaccense; assembly: GCA_031216405.1. Taxonomy (NCBI): domain Eukaryota; kingdom Viridiplantae; phylum Streptophyta; class Magnoliopsida; order Myrtales; family Myrtaceae; genus Syzygium; species Syzygium malaccense. The sequence continues at coordinate 14,627,121 of CM062255.1, read as the reverse complement.
ACCAATCTGAGAGGTCTTTGTTAGGACCGTAACATGGGTTTGGTCAATGGCTTAGCAAAAGAGACTCTTCGAGTCGAGGCTATTGAAAGAAAATACTCTGCAATTGTCTCCGGGTTTACAAGTCAAGAACCTGCAAAAATGAGATAGAAATGGACTTGCTCGCACTTCTTCGAGCTAAGCTTATAAACATCAGAAACTCTACGTTAGTTCAAGTGCCCTAATCTGAAGAGACTTTGCAAGGGACGTAATGCAGGCTAGGCTCATGGGTTGAGAAATGAATGGATCATTAGGCTCAAAATGTATATAACTGGGGTGAGAGTTGGTGATCATCTCGGCATTATCACCGGTGTTCTTTTCCGTCAGGGATTGTCTCCTCGGTAGATGTTCCATTGGCTTCGAGAATTCATCACTTGATTCCTTAAAACTCTGGATATTTTTGTGACTTTGACACATCTCAACATTTTCTAATTCAAAGTCGTCACTTTTTCTCCATTTTTTTTCTTCTTCTTCTTTTCTTTTCTTTCACGGGTATTGGCCTTGCTTTTACCAGGCATACTGCTTTTTCATGCCCTCTAGTTTTTTTTTTGACTTTTGACACACACTGTCTACAATGCATATATTGGCCAGTCACACTTTGGCTTATTTTGACCGAATGACTAACATTTGGACTCTCAGGGTCTTCGTCTTTTATCGGCGCTCCGGATATGCTGCCTGAACAATGATGACTTTTGCCTTGCCCCAGTGTGGGGGATGATCACCAACTGGGTTTAAGAAATGAATTTGCAGGCTCAATTGGGCTTAGCAAAGGATAAAGTGTGTATAGGATAGAGAAAGAAATGCTCTTCGTCATCCTAAGGCACTTGAACTTTACGTGAATTCATTTGAAAAAGCAACACTCAAAGATTGATGCAAGTGAGAGCATGAAAATTTCTACTCATTTTTCACCTTATGACGCTGACTTACCTCCAGTTTGCCCCGATATGGGGTGGTTCTTGACAGGGGTAATTTGAATGAATTTCTCCAAGTGTTTAGGCTCAAAGTGGCGAAACAATGGATAACCTGTAGTGTTTGGGACAGAGAAATGAATCGCCTCTCGTCATTTCTGTTGCCGTACCTTTTGCGAGATAACCCTTTGCCTTGCAGACATGGAATTTTTTACTCAACTCACTGGGGATTAGTGCACGGGACTGTGTATAGGATATGGCTTGCCTTTCATCATCCCGATGTACCTCATTCAACACATTCAATTCATTCCACGTGAGTTATCATATTGTCTAAATAGATTCCCCTTTTGAAATCGATAATGTAGACTAACAAAATGATCAAGCACAATTTAAAGCCAAGGCACACATTCCATCTTTAAATTGATTGAACCCATTTATTCATAAGTGAAATGTTTGCAATTCAGAATATAAAACCAAACACTTGAAAACTTTCATCGCAAAAATGTTAGATCTTATCAGGGATAATATATCTTCACAGCATCAGAATTAACAGGAGTGGAAAACTCACGACCATCCATTTCTGCGAGAATCAGGGCATCTCCAGGAAGCACCTTTTTAACCACATATGGACCAATGTAGTTTGGGAAAAATTTTCCTCCAGGAACAAGAAAGACTGGCAGTACCTTCCTTAGGACTAGATCATTTACCTCAAAGTGTCTTGGACGCACCTTTTGATTGAAGGATCTAGCTATCCTCTGCTGATAGGTTTGACCGTGGCAAATGGCTCTCAATCGCTTCTCATCAATTAGGTTTAACTATTCATGCCTTTGTCGCATCCATTCTGCCTCGGACAACTCCACTTGAGACAATACTCGCAAGGAAGGGATCTCTACTTCGACGGGTAGGACTGCTTCCATGCCATACACCAAGGAAAAAGGGGTTGCTCCGACAGAGGTTCGGATCGAAGTTCGATACGCCATTAGTGCAAATGGTAACCTTTCATGCCAGTCACGATAGTTTTCAGCCGTTTTGGCCAAGATCTTCTTGATGTTCTTGTTAGCGGCTTCAACTGCTCCATTCATCTGTGGACGATAAGGAGATGAATTCAGGTGCCGGATTTTGAACTCGTTGAACAACTGATCAATGAACTTGTTGTTCAAATTTATCCCATTGTCAGTGACGATAGCCTCAGGGACACCATAGCGAGCGACTATGTCTCGCCTGATGAATTTTACAACATTCCTTGCAGTGACGTTTGCATATGATGCCGCCTCAATCCACTTAGAGAAATAATCAATCACGACCAGGATAAATCGGTGTCCATTTGACGCCTTAGGATTAATTGGACCAATCACATCAATGCCCCACATTGAAAAGGGCCATGGCTCAGACGGCTAAAGTAATTCCGTCGGGGGAACATTTATTTTATCCCCATGAACCTGACAGCGATGACATCTTCGAACATGTTGGATGCAGTCACTTTCAAGGCTGAGCCAATAATAACCCAACCTCATGATCTTCTTAGCTAACATGTGGCCATTCATGTGTGGACCACATATCCCCTCGTGTATTTCTTGCATGATTCTGGTAGCTTCAACCGCATCCACACACCTCAATAGGATCGAATCATATGATCTTTTGTACAGCTTCTCACCACTAACAAAGAATTTTGAAGCCATTTTCATTATGTACTTCCTGTCGGTCGGGGTGCTTCCCTCAGGGAATTCTTGTCTCTGGATATAACTCATGATATCATAATACCATGGCTTTTCATCAGGTTCTCCGGTCACAACCATACAGTAGGCCGATTTTGTCAGGACTTCAATCTTCAAGGGTTCTACCTCTAACCCACCAACCACTTGCAACATGGATGATAACGTAGCTAGCGCATCAGCAAACTGATTATGAGACCTCGATAAGTACTCAAAAGAGATATTTTCGAATTCCTCTATGATTTCTTCGAGATATTCATGGTACGACACTAGTTTGGTGTCTCTCGTCTTCCACTCTCCCACAGTTTGAAGAATAATCAGAGCCGAATCACCAAACACTTTCAACTTGGTTATCCCTATTTCCACTGCGGCTTGGAGTCCGAGGATGCAAGCTTCGTACTCGGCTATGTTGTTGGTACAGGGGAACACCAACTTTGCTGCTACTGGATAATGTTGCCCATCTGGGGATATTAAAACTGCCCCAGTGCCGGAACCGGCCAAGTTTACAGCTCCATTGAAAAACATGGTCCATGTATCTTCCTTTATTACCAAAATATGATCTTCTGGAGAATATCTATCATCATCAGGGACTCCAGGATTTTCAGCTAACACATCAGCAATTACTCGACCTTTAACTGACTTCTGTGGCTTCATCTGGATATCAAACTCTGAAATTAAAATCTGCCACTTGGCTAACTTCCCTACCAAAGCTGGCTGATCAAGTAAATACTTAATGGGATCGTTCTCAGTTACAAGCAAAGTCTGGTGATGCAGTGTATATTGTCGCAGCCTATGGAGCACCCATACTAGCGCAGCGCAAGTCTTCTCGGCTTCAGAATAATTCAACTCTGAGACGATGAACTTCTTGCTTAGGTAATAAATGGCTCGCTCTTTTCCATCTTCAGGACTTTTCTGGGCTAGCATCGCACCTAAAGACTCACTATAAATCGTGAGGTAAAGGATCAAAGGCTGGCCCGGCATTGGTGGGACTAGCACTGGTGGTTCCATCAGGTACCGTTTTAATTCATTAAATGCTTCCCGACAATCATCGTCCCATTCCACTTGAGCATTTTTCCTTAGAAGTTTGAAGAAGGGCTTAACAGTTGCGGAGAGCTGAGAAATAAAACGGGCTATGTAGTTCAATCTACCCAGGAGGCTCCGCACTTCTTTCACGGTCGATGGGGGTTGTAACTCACATATAGCCTTCACTTTGGAGGGGTCAACTTCAATGTCTTTACTGCTTACTATGAACCCAAGTAATTTACCCGAGGTTGCTCCGAATACGCACTTTGCTGGGTTGAGACGGAGCTTAAACTCACGGAGTCTCTCGAATAATTTCTTCAAAGTATCGACGTGACTCTTCCCAGATCGAGACTTGGCGATCATGTCATCGACATAGACCTCAATCTCCTTATGCATCATATCATGGAAAAGCGTCACCATTGCCCGTTGATATGTTGCCCCGGCATTTTTAAGGCCGAAAGGCATGACCTTATAGTGGAATGTCCCCCAAGGAGTGATGAACGCCGTTTTCTCCTTATCATCGTCCTTCATTTTTATCTGATTATAACCCGAGAAACCATCCATGAAGGAAAACAGCTCGAACCCAGCAGTACTGTCCACCAAAACGTCTATATGTGGCAATGGGAAATCGTCTTTAGGGCTAGCCTTGTTTAAATCGCGATAGTCGATGCAAACCTGAACTCGACCGTCTTTCTTCATGACTGGCACAATATTAGCCACCCAGTTGGGGTATTGGGTGACTTCGATGAATCCCACTTTCAAGAGCTTCATGACCTCCTCCTCTATTTTCTTGGAAAGTTCAGGCTTGGTCCTTCGCAACTTCTATTTCTTGGGCGGCATGTCCGGATTAGTGGGTAGACTATGCTCCATGATAGAAGGGTCTAAACCCGGCATATCGATATACGAACAGGCAAAGATATCTTGGTAATCCTTCAGCAGTTGGACCAGGCATTTCGCTTCACCTTCGGGAAGGGTTGCCCCTATCTTCACCTCCTTGGGTTCTCCGGAATCACTCAAGTTGATGGTGATAGTTTGGTCTACCGTTAGGACTTTAGGTCTTTCATGATGCTCTAGATCACGCTGGAGGTCCGAGGAATCTTCGAGTTCATTGGTGTCATCGAGATCAGGTTCGGTGGCACATAATTCATCAAATTGGACCGTTCCCATATCCTTACATGTCACAAAATTGCCCCTGAAACATAAAGTAGGGGGTTCAGTAGGACAAACAGGGCTAAACAGTGTATTTTTATTTCTTTTGATTTTTTTTCTTTTTTTTCAAAAGGTTTTAACACGAGGAAGCATGAAGAAGCCCAGGCCTCAGAATTCTCCTTGGACTATATTTTTCTTTTATCGGTTGGATATCATCACCGGGCTAGTTTGATGTACCTCAACATGCCCTCAAAACGAAAATAACTTGTAATTTCATTGATTATCACCAAATGAATTACATTTATTGGAATGGAAATTGCAACAATCAAATCCTAGAAATGAAAAGTCCTAAAAAGTAGCTCCCGAGACAGGGCAAGTCCTAAAAAGTAGTAAAAATTCTCGCGTAGGGGAGTGTGCGAAAAAGGTAAATGTGTTACTCTTGCGGGCCAATGCCCATTTCCTCCAACGGTCCTTCCTCGATAGCTCCAATGAAGAAATCATCGAACAGGGCAGTGATTCCCTCCATTGCATCATCAGGATCTTCTGTCACTAAAGGTGTTAGATCATCCATACCTCCCCATCCATCCGGGACAATGTCACGGGGGTCAACATAGAAGCTCGGGGGTGTTGAGTATTTCACATAATAATCGAACTTGCCGCTTGGTTGCCCCAAAGTGTCGATCACCTCCTTCTCTTCATGCATCATTCTCGCAGGGCCCGGGAATGTGGTACGGATGTGTGGAAACAACCTACCACGCCCACGTTCTTCACCATTCGGCTCTTCTTCGGATCGCAATCTATTCTGTCCATTTCCTCGACCTTGACCTCGACCTCGACCATGTCCACGTCCACGTCCACGTTCCCCATTATTTGGCTCACTTGACCCCAGGTATCCCAACCCAGTAATGCGGGGCCTCTGAGAAACTTCTACCGGTTGGCGGATACCTTGACCATTTCTACCAAGGCCTTCACCCGGAGTAAAGCCATGAGAGACCATTACCCTTCCAGCCATGACTGTAGCATTTGACACCTCAGGAACAGGCGGTGATGATTCTCTAGATGCATGTATGGTTGATACGAGCTCGAGCGACTGATAGCTCGATTCTATTTTGCAATTCGGCTCAACATAGGGGATAGCCGTTGCGTGGTAAATTGGGTGCTCTTCTTCACCGTGAACTGTGATTAACTTTCTCTCCATGACGAACTTCACCATCTGATGTAGACTGGATGGCACAACTCCGGCAGTATGAATCCATGGACGACCCAACAGAAAATTGAATGCAGTGGGAATGTCCATAACTTGAAATAGGACATTGAACATTGTTGGTCCTATCTGTATGTCAAGGTGGATTTCTCCAATTACTTCTTTCTTCGTTCCGTCAAAGTACGGAGGTCTTTGCAGAATTTATCCTAGAAGAATTTATCTTAAGGCGGTGTAAAGTCGCCAAAGGACAGATGTTCAAGGCTGATCCGTTGTCAATGAGTACCCGGGCTACATGTGAGGCCTTGTATTTGACGGAAATATAAAGTGCTTTGGTATGCCCCCTCCCTTCTAGAGGGAACTCTTCATCTGAAAAGGCTATGAGGTCCTTGAGGAGTATAGAACCCACAAATTTCTCTAATTTGTCATGATCGATCGTTTCTGGCACGTGGACTTCACTTAACACCTTCATTAAGGCCTTCTGATACTTGACAGATGTCTGGAGTAGCTCAAGTAGAGAGATTTGTGCGGGCAGCTTGCGCAACTATGTTGTATTCGCTAGCCTTAATCACGGCTAGGAACTCCTTGGCTTCTTTATCAGTAACAGGTTTTGCAGGTTGGGCATTAGCTTGGCCGTAGGAACGTCCAGATCTGGTAACTAAGTCGACATCGAGACTGTAGGACCAAGGAACCGCCTTATTATCGCTGTACTCATATGGTTGAGGTATCTCGATCACTATCCCTTCGTCAGTTGTAGGCGTGCTTACAATGATCTCTTCATTATCGGACGCGTCTTCAAGCGGAGGCATGTCTTCAGGCAGAGGGTCGCCCTTGTCGCTCCTGGTGTTCAATGTAGCAAACTCCTCCTCCCAATTAATAACCACTTCAGAGATAGTGGAAATGATGCCAGTGTGGTCAGCATAAACGATCATCCCAGCTTCTACCATTTTTGAGATTCTTTCTCTCATGATGGCGAGGGGAAGGTCCTCATTACTTGGGTAACAACCGGCTTTCACTAACTCACCGTAGACATCAGTAGTATACACCTTAACATTCTTGATTCAACCAGCATCGAAGCTAAATATGGCATTCACATTGCTTGCGTGATCAGGGAGTGGGTTGCTCTGAACATTCAGCTTAGCAGGTTGAAATGAGAAAGCCTTCATATCTAGGAGGTTCTGGATTCGGTGCTTGAGGGTATAGCAATCATCGGTTGAGTGTCCCAGCTCACCCATGTGATAATCACATTTCTTTGACGGGTCGAAGTTATAGAACCGCTCAGGATTGGGCCGCTTTGGCTCAGTAGTAAGCAAGTCTTTCTTCTGGAGCACTGTCAATACTTGAGACAACGATCCGAGGAGGGGGGTGAATTGCCTCCGGTTGTTTCTCCTCTGAAAAGGTTGACGACCCGAGTTTTGTTGCTGAGCTTCTGCTACTTTGATTGCTGGGGCGGAGTTAGCATTCCGCCGGCTCTGTTGGTTATAAGCCACATTCACTTCAGCTGCCGGTTCTTTCTCTTTTCTCGCACCAAATCTTCTGGTCGAGAAGGACGGCTCGACAAACCATCCATCTTTCAGCCCTATTTCAATTTGTTTGCCTATGGGGATGAGTTGGTTGAAGTTGTCAGCCGGAATGGCAACCATCCGATTACGGTATTCGAACGGAAGAGTTTTCACGAACATCCTCTTTAACTCACTGTCTATGGGTTCTGGGACAACCTGAGCAGCTAAATTCCTCCATCTGATAGTATAGTCTTTGAAGGACTCAGTCTTTTTCATCTGAGCACGTTCGAGATCATCACGGGTAGGAATGATGTCCGTTATGAATCTGTACTGCTTCAGGAATGCTTCACTGGTTTCTTTCCAAGTTTTGAGGCCATTTATCTTCTTCATGAGATACCAGTTCAAAGCAGGACCCGTCAAACTTGCTTGAAAGGCATGGATCATCAGGAGTTCGTTATCAACGTACGAAGTCATCTATACGTGATAGAGCTGTAGGTGGGCTTTTGGACATGTGGTGCCATTGTACTTGTCGAAATCCGGCATTTTGAACTTCTTTGGGATTTTGATCTATGAGTACAGGGACAGATCGATCGAAGGTGAATCCTGCGAACCTTCCAGCTGCTTCACTCTTTCTTCAAGTTTATTGACCCGTTCATCAGGTTTGTCTTTGTTGATGATAATCTGGACGGGGTTATCTTCTAAATCAGGAATATCGTCATCTCCGTCAACATCGACACTTTTTCTGATTTTCTGCTTTGGGACTGATGTTTCGAGGGATGCCGAAACAGGAATCGACCAGAGAGCTTTGATCTTAGCGGACATTTATTGCATCGCGATGACAAGTTGCTTTATCTGGTCTTCCACACCAACAACACGCTCTTGCAAGTCGGTTTGATCGGCCATTCTGGCTCTCGACCGTGTACGAATGGGCGATCGTGATCGGTCCGTAGCTACCTAAATTTGGAACGAAACAGGCATACATAAGTGTCAAGCAAAATCATACGCCAATCCATGACATTGGTCTAACCGCTTTGAATTGAAAAGACCCCTTTATTGAAATGGCGAAAATTTTTACACCAATTAATGACTTGAAATTGAACTGAATATAAAGACAAATGACTCAATTCCTAAACAAACTTTAAAAACTGAAACTGAAATGAGAAAAGAACTTCGAGCTTTTTATTTAGCTTGATCTATAGACATATGGGAGGCGACTTCCTTCTTCAATTGCTCATAAGCTCGAGCTATCTTGGATGCCTTTTCTTCAGCTTCTTCGGCCTTCCTTTTGAGGCGATTGTTCTCTGAGCGATTGGCGGACTTGAGAGGCACCTTGGGTATCTTCGGGAGCAAATCCTGCGGGATTCTGTGCCGTCGAATGTACTGGGTCGTCGCGAAATAGGACTTCTGCTCTCCCTTTAGTTTTCCTTCGGGCCGAGCTATCTTTAACACACGGCACTTCCTCCACATCTTATTGAGCTGAGCTACGGTCCCTTCGTGGTCTTTATCATCGTCGACGAAGTCGACTTGGAGGAGTTCTGGTTGTAACGCTGGAGGGAGCCCTTGGAGAATCTGATACTGACGAGACACTCTGGCGGGGTAGTATTCAATTGCACCGGTAAAACCCAATAATGGAACCGGTCCAATAACATTACATGTAAGCCGAGCTTCCTCGACTTTGAACCAGTTAGCATGCCATTGGAAACCTTGGGGTCTAGCGTTTTTCATGAAAATGATCCATTCAGAGTAATGATAATCGGGTGCACCCCCTTATTTTTCTTTATACCTCAAGACGGGATGACTAGAATCACTAAGCTCGGATATTGTGAGTAAATCGCTGCACCCTTTTATATGAGACAAAAACCAGATTTGCAAAAGTTCGAGGGGGGCATGAAAAGTTTTGTCAACATGTTGCTTAAATTTAGTGAGGGAAATGAAAGTCTCAGCTAAAATGGTGTTGATAAAATTCTTTTCAAGACAGACTTGTTGGACCAACCATGCGATTGACGGACTACATGCATTCTTACAGTAAGGAAAAATCACGAACCCGAAAAATGCTAGCAAAAAGATTCTGCCTTTTTGAAAAGATGTGGCTTTTTCAAAACACTGACTCAGGAATGAAAAAGGGCATGTGCCGCGATTTGCTTTTAAAACTTTTCCCAATTCATCTTTTCCGACATTCAAAAATTCAGCCAACATTAAAGTGGAATCAATTTCCAAAGGTGGTGTGACTAACTCCGACTCCAATGGTTTTCCAATGAGCACGCTATATTCTTCCAACGTCGGAGTGAGCTCGTGCTTATCGAATATAAAGGTAGAGGTCTCGGGACACCAGAAGTGCGCTAATGCTCGAACGAGGCCGGTACGGACTTTGACCTCCAGTAGGGGGAGCAGCCTCCCGATGTGGCCCTCAACTAGCTTGCGGTTGGTCGGACTGAGTAGATTCCACCAGGCACGGAGCTCGTCCTTAGGAGCATCAAGAATCCGGATGTCTGCCCCTCCCACAGTGTATAGACCAAGACTCACGACCGACCTAATGTCATGGACCGACCAAAGAAAAAGACGAAAGATAAATAAATTGCGAGATAAAGGTTCAGAAATCTTACTTCACCCGGTAGAATGATGGCAATCACATAGACATGCGCATGAAACGTGATGTTCGATTTCTACCTAGACTCTGGCTTGCAAAATGGAGACATGAGGATTACCGAGCTAAACCAGTCATGGTGGTGGTTAGGCTGGGATTCCCCTGACTCTGGCTTAGTCAAAGAGCCGACCCGGGTTGCAAAGGGTGCAACCGTGGTAGGTATTCAATGACACCATGAAAGAATTTTCGGGACCAAGGAGGGCGACCCATACCACGCGGGTGTGGTCGGGGTGTCCGCTGTCTCGGTACCATCCTAAACCTGGGCCACCCAGGTCCGGTAGCGGGTAGTGTGTGCGGTGTAGTGTAAATGTAAGGCATGCACAACATGTCATATCAAACAGCGCTTCGTGCATAAAATAAACCATACATCCAACACCTCCCTGCAAAACAAGGGTTAACAATCACGCCTCCCCTTATACCTCCCATTCTGCAAAAACATTTAACACCTTAAACGTTAGGGACGTACCTGGGATCCTTGCTGCCAAGCAAAAAATATTTTTTTGAAAAGAAAAACTGGCCTAAGTCCACTAAGAGTTTTAACTCAATTCCCCAGCGGAGTCGCCAAGCTGTCGCGACCTAAAATTTCCTCTTAGGCTAATGGATTGTTAAGACTAAGCCTAACTCGGGCCCTCCCAAGCCCTACCAATTCGCAACTTAGGTTTAAGTTTTTTTAACATGCAAAAGTTTTCATGCTCGGAGTCGCCACTAATCTATTTGTGGTAGGTCGATTAGAAACCTAAATAAAACATAGGGAGATATGTTTTATTCCTACGAACCAGAGATTCTAAGCCCGGGGACTTGATTACGCTAGATCTAGTCTAACGCCCTTTCGGTACCTTTTCTTTTCAAAAATGTTTTGGCAAGCAATCTGGATCCATTTTAACTTAGTCACTAACATGTGAGGTATTCATGCGGGTGCGCACACCACCAATTTAACACTCAAGAAAGCATTAAATAAATTGCAAGTTGGAAGAATTACTTACCTCGAAACAACGTAAGCATCTGCATTGTTAGCTAGATAATTACATCAACAACCTAATATGATTTCTAATTAACAAGGAATTCACTCAATTTTTGGCTTTTCGCTTATTTAAATGAAACCTAATCTACATGCAATGACGTGCAAAAATGACATGCAAGTAATGCAACCTAGCATGCAAACTATATGTCATGCGACGACGTGACCTAATTCTAATGACGGGCAAATGATTTATTTTTGGTATTTTCTAATGAAATTCGGAATAAAAATATGCCTAAATTAACATGCAACCTATGATGACTTAACATATCCTAACATGACTTGTTTTTGGGATTTTCGTTAAAATTTGAAATAATAAATCACTTAAATTAAGAATGCAATCTATCCTAATCTACCATAAAACAATTCATTCTTTTTTAGGGTTTTCATGAAAATTCGGAATTAAAAAATAACCTAAATAATCTATTAAGATTAGAAAATTACTTAATTTAAACTAGGAAATAGATTATCTCAAGTCCTAATTTAAATTAAATAATTACTCTATCGTCTAGATATATTTAGGATTCCTAAACATGCAAAACTCAAATTCAAATCCTAACTGATATTTTTGAATTTTCTTTTTTATTTGAAATGGAAAGACAATTTAAACAGAGATAGCATCCACATTTAAAACAGCCACGCGATCCACAAGATTCGTTTCAAACTCGGATTAGGCACAAAAATCGAACTATCAGTCATATCTATAGAGTTATAGATATTGACGGAAAGTCGATCATTCAAATTTGGAAAGCAGATAAAAGTCATTATCGTACCCAAATGATTATGGATAGAATAATGATTTTCTGTATCGCCACGTATCGTACCTTAGGGATAAGGTCAGATAGTTGTCCAGATACATTGCCGAATTAGGAAAGTTTCCTAATTTTGAATATTTTAAAAATATTGCAGATATCAGATAATTATCCTAATATATCTAATATTCCACACGATATTCACGCAATATTCAAACACTCAAATTAGTAAATTAAATATTCTGAAAAATATCAGATAATGTCCAATTACCTAATTTGCAGATAATTCCCAAATTCGAACTTGCGGGTCGGGATGAGCGGCGAACGGTGGACCGGCGGCGCGGTGTCGGGATCAACGGCGGCTCGCGGTGGCGTGCGGCGGGAAGCAGCAGCGCGCGGCAAGGAGCAGCGGCAGCAGGTGGTGTGGCGACTTCGGGGCGGAGCACGGTGGCAGACGGTGGCACGCGGCGGGAGGAGCGGCAGCAGCGGCGTCGCGCAGCGTGAGGCGCGGCAGTAGGCGATGGCGCGTGACGGGAGGAGCGGCAGCAGCGGCGTCGACGTGCTGCAAGGGTCCGGGCGACGGTGCACGGCAACGGAGAGGCAGAGCAGCGGGCGGTGGCGCGCGACGGGAGGAGCGACAGCAGCGGCGTCGGCGGGAAGCAGCGGCGGCACGGCAGGGAGAGGCGGTGTCGCGGCAGCGACTTCATCGGTAGCAGGCGGTGATGCTCGGCGGGAAGCGGCAGCGGCACGGCAGGGAGCAGCGGCGTCGGGTCAGTGTGGGCGGTGGCGCGCGGCAGGGAGGCAGCAGCGCACGGCAGGGAGCGGCGGCATCACGGGGCGTGACTTCGCCGGCAGCAGGCGGTGATGCTCGGCGGGAAGCGGCGCGCGGCAGGCGGCGGGAACGCGGCGGGGAGGCTCCACGCGGCGGGAAGCGGCGCGCGGCAGACGGCGGGCGCGCGGCGGGGAGGCTCCACGCGGCGGCGGTTTTCGCCGGTCTCCCTCCTCTCTCTCTCTTTCTCACTCTTACACTCTAAAAATTCTTATATGAAATTATGAGCCCCCCACCCTTTTCTGACCTAATAACGTATATATAACACTAATCTAGGTCAATTAGATGGGCTCTCTAGTCCTAATGGGCTTAGGCTTGGGCTTAGATTTTAATTTAATTTAAATGGGCTGAATTAATTAATGATAATGGGCTGAATTAAGTTCAAATTAAAACAACCGAGCTCGTTTGACTTGTAATTCCCGACCCTTGCATTTCAAGTGAGCCGAGTCACATTCGATTAAGCTCGTTCATTCACCGCCGGTCCGATGCAAAAAATGCAATTAATGAATTTAAACTATATGTTATGCAATTTAAATATTTTTTTATTTAGGAGTTAAAAATTTAATCCCTAATTTTCTATGCAAATTACACTAAGTGATGCGCCAAAATTTAGGTGTCAACAATGGCAAAAATTAATAGTGACCACCCATTTTGAGTGAAATTTATATTTTTTAAGGTTCCGGGAAAAAAATACTAAAAAATTAAAAATTTTCATAACCTTATAAAATTGCTTGAAATAAATGTGGCCACCCATTGTGAAGGAAATTTTTATTTTTTTGGGAAAAAAAATTTTGAAAAAATTTAAAAAATATAAAATTTCAAAATTGCACAGAATTGCCTAGAAAACATGTGGCCATCAATTTGCAGTGAAATTTAAATTTTTTAAGGTGGCAAAAAAAAATTAGAATGTAAAAATTTTCAAAGTTTAACGGAATGACTTATAATACCTGTGGCCATCCATTTTTAGATATACTTAAATTTTTTAACGTGTCCTAAAAATTATTAAAATAAAGAAGGACAAAAATTTTGGAAACTTGATCTAATAGCTTAGATTACTTGTGACCACCCAATTTTAGGACTGAAAACTTTTTTTATTTCACGGAAAAAAATGTATATTAAAAAATAATAATGTAACATTTCTAAAAATTTTTATTTTTCAAAACTTTACAGAATATCTTAGAATATCGGTGGCCACCAACTTTTAGTGAAATTTTTTTTTAGCTCCCAAAAAATATTTAACAATAATAACAATTTTTCTCTTACAAAACTTTACAAAATGACTTAGAATACCTGTGGCCACCCACTTTCAATGAAATTTAAATTTTTGTATGTGGTCAAAAAAAATATAATCAAAATGAATGCGATTTATATTGTGATGTTTGATACTTGTTGCCACTCATATCGTGCTCATATACTGATGTTTCATATGAAAATGAATGGGATTCATAATATATTTGTTCGTAGGAAATTGCACGTCATAAACACTCGACATTGGCTCATTTCAAGGAAATATTTTCTCAGTCTTTCCATCAAAATGGTAAGTTTCGTCATGTACATCATTATGTGTTCGTAATACGTGTCAATAGTTCTTTACATATTCGCATAACCTTCATACTTGTCAGTATAAACGTGGAGGTCACATGCATAGAAGACAAGCTTCTTCCTCGTCCTCGTCCCCGGCCCTTTCCTCTTTCCCTGTCCCGTCAACTAACCCTCAACCACAATATGGTCCGTCACAATATGGACACGTTGGCCCTTCCTCCAATTTTCAACAACATGTTACGGGACTTGGCCACATGGAAACTGCATATCCTCAAGTTCAATCTCCTGTAGCTGCCTCTCCTTCCGTTCCACCGCATTATTCGGCGGAACAATCGAATAATGACGGAAACATAGGTCAAGAAGATAACCGATTCTTCATATGCCCATTTAGAGATTCGTAAGTACTTCATTTTTTTTAGTATATGTTATATTTAGGGCTTTAGATATAGATGTCAACTGAATTGTCGATGTTGCACAATATCCGTATGATTGCAGATTCACGGATGCTCCGTCTGTTGTGAAGGAATTAAACAAAATAGTAAGAAACTTTTGGATGGGAGAGTATATTACTTACAGAAGTGTTCCACAAGAAGTGAAAGAAATGTGGTGGAATGAGTTCAAGGTAAGTTTTACATATTTTATTTTCTCACCAATTAAGTTTGGTGTAGTATATTCATGGTCAAGAATGAAGTAAAAGGACTAGAACAACTCTGTAGTTTTCGATACCTAAAGGAGAAGATATTTTTCCCGACATGAACTTTACAAAATCTGTCTATATTTGTCTGGTGCATGGTTATGGATATGTGATCATCAAAATAACTTTCCATTTGTGTTTTTATTCATTGCAGCGGAAGTTCAAGTGGGAGGAAGCGGAAAATAATGAAGTGAGAAGAATTTTCGATAAGAAAATCAGTGATTTTATGCGAAATGTCATGAATAGAGCGAAGATCAAGCAAGCGAAGCCGTCTTTCATTACAGCTGACAATTGGGCGGCAATTAACAGATTTTGGGCATCTGAACAGAGTCGGCAACTCTGTGAGCAGAATAAGAAGAATCGATCTTCTAGTTCTAGTGAAGGGTCAGCCACATATGCTGGGGGCTCTATCAATATTGCGGAGCATCGCAAATGACTGGTAAGTCTGTTAAATGAGCTATAAGTTAATTTAATTCGATTACTCATGTTTACATTTTGTAGGCACATGAATTGGGGACGGAACCGACATTTGCAGCTACATTTGAACGCACGTTTCAAAAGAAAGATAAGACATGGACTGGCAATCGAGCAAAAGCTGTTAAGGTATGTAAGGTTATACTTTGGCTTATATGTAAATTATACTATAATTAAAACCGTGAATGTTTTCAATATTTATGGTTGATATATATATATATATATATATATATATATATATATATATATATAGTGATTTCATTTTCATCTACATTGTTAATGTAGGAAAAATATGATGATCTTTTAATGAGCAGTGCTAGTGGTAGTGATGATTGTCCTGAGTCTAGGCCATCAGCTGAAAATATGGCATTGTGGATGGAGGCAACGGGTGGGGTGAAAAAGGGGAAAATATTTGGGATGGGATCGTTGTCAAGGATGTACATGCCGAAGAATTCTGGAAGTTCATCATCCACTGCGACTGGTCGAAGGAAGTCACGACAAGAAAAGCTATTGACCCAAGAAGTGGATCAGCTGAAAAATGTACTTGTTCAGAAGGATGAACGAATACATAACTTGGAACAACAAATGGCACTCGTTATGCAACACCTTCACCTCAATCGCTATAACGATCCTTTTGTACCTCCAGCCTATCCAATAGGTCATGGGCACAATGATGACCAACCCATTGATGCCGAGAATGCTGCTGCTGCTGATGATGATGATGATGATGATGATGATGATGATGATGATGATGATTTTCTCTAGACTTTCTAGTTAAACTTCTCAAAATCGGGGGTAAGCTTGCTTAATAATTTTGGTTTTTCATAATTTCACTCATATTCATATGTAAGGACATTTATGTTCGTCCTGAAACGTTTTTTTGTTAACCCTCTTGTTATTTTATACCTAGTTTCACATCCATGCATAAACGCTTCTTTTATATTCTGGACTGATTTATGTATCGACATTTTCTCAGGTCTCGACAAAAGTGACTACTTTTGGTGTCTTGCCATCGTACCAAAGCTGCGTCTTCTTGTGTATGGTTTTTCTGCGTCTTATATGGTTGTCTCGCCTCTTAGTTCATGTTTTGAATGTATTTTAAGCTTGGATCTCAAATAACATCATGTCAGACTCTGCAACTTTCCTTCAGTTATTTGTTTCAATTATATGTCATTGTGGCTGGTTTGTCAGAATTTATGGTTTGTTCGTTTTCCTGTTTCAATTATATGTTATATGTTATTGTCTCCTTTGTTTGATATGAACAATAATTTATGGCCGAAATGATGTAAAAATAGCCGAATTTTGCGATCATTACAGTTCGTCGCTAATTTGCGACGAAAATTGCGACGAATTTTTTGACGAAAATTGCGACGAAAATTGAGACGAATTTTGCGACGAAATTTGCGACTAAATTTGCGACGGATTCATGGCTACTTTGCGACGAAATTTGCGACGAATTTTGCGACGAAATTTGCGACGGATTTGCGACTAAATTTGCGACGGATTCATGGCTACTTTGCGACGAAATTTGCGACGAATTTTGCGACGGAATTTGCGACGAATTTTGCGACGGAATTTGCGACGAAATTTGCGACGAATTTTGCGACGGAATTTGCGACGGAATTTGCGACGAATTTTGCGATGAAATTTGCGACGGAATTTGCGAAGGAATTTGCGACGAAATTTGCGACGGATTGAGATCGTCGCAAATTTGCGACGAAATATTTGCGACGAATTTTGCGACGGATTGTATTCGTGGCTAATTTGCGACGAATTTTGCGACGAAATTTTAAATTTTCCGTCGCAAAAATTTGCGACGCCCTAGTAGCGACGGAATTTTTTCCGTCGCAAATTTCGTCGCGAATTCGATTTGCGACGAATTTTTCCACATTTTCCGTCGCAAATTTCGTCGCTAATTCGGTATTTTTTTGTAGTGCCAGAAAAGAGATCAAAACCTTATTTACTCTTTCTGAATAAAAATCCAGGATGTTCCATGACCATCGGTTTTGGTACATAATTGCAGTGACATTCATATTGTATTGCAGGCACAATCTTCGAAACTATCCTCCTCATGCTAACTCGCGCAGAATTTTTCAGTCTGACATTGGAAAATCTAGATAGTTACGTTCATATATTGTGAGCAGCAAATTCTCCAACAAAACTCTCTCACTACATAGTTACTTTCTTCTATCTTCCATTGTAGCGGTTCATCGAAAGGTTCAAGCCCGGAGGGATCATCCATCGGCGTATCTAAATATATACTTCCAATAGGTTCTTAAACTGGAAATAGCGAGCGTGGCCAATGAGTAGCGTTTTATGATGTGAAGCGTTGAGACGCTTTTGCGGAATGCATTGCAATGTGGAAAGGCAGCTAATTTAGGAGATAGGGCAGTAGCGGGTTGGATAGACAGCTAATACATGGAGGGCGACACTGGCTTTGATTGAGTCAAAGAATCTCGTGATTCGTTTCCTATAATTCCCATGTTCATATTGGGAATCTGGAGGGCCTTCCAATCTTGACTATCTCGAGTACGTGCTCCTTCTCAAGGGGGTGGGAGATGGGGTTTGCCCCAATAGCTACCCTTTTTATTTGGGAAGGGGGAGGCGGAGAGTTCGAATCTCCACCTTCTCAAGGGGGACTAAGGGTGGGGACGTGTAGTTTTAGATGTGGGTTTCGACTCCCACGCCTTGCAAGAGGTAGGGCAAAAATCTGAGAGTGAGTTGAGAGTTAAAGTAAGACAGACAAAAAAAAAAAAAAGGAGTACGCGCTCCTTCAATGACTACAATTCATTCCTGAGTCGCTGAGTTCTTGTGGTCCTAATTCCTCAGTCCACTTGATTCAATTGATGTAATTGGAAAACTAAACTCGTGAATAGACCTAGGCTTAGCAAAGTTCTTAGTCGTTGCCTAGGTATTATCCTTTGAATGAGCATTCCATTAATTCCTCCAAGCAGGCCTTTCCTTTTCGCTTCTAGTGGTCTTCGTCTACCTTCTACGCGCTCTTCGTCATTATCTTCTACGCGTTACCTTTGGGAGTTTGCACGTCTAGAAGGAGCAAGTCTTATATGCATCCAGGTTTATTCCACCTCAGCCATTGGATCATGTGGCTGTCCGTATTATTTAATTGCCTAGATGAAGTGAGGTCACATGTTTCAAGTACACGCAGCAATCTTTAGTACCAAACCTTGGCAACCGCTCCATGCAATTTTAACCGGTGGCAATTTTACCTCTATTTGCGACGGATTTGCGACGAAATTTGCGACGGATTCATGGCTACTTTGCGACGAAATTTGCGACGAATTTTGCGACGAAATTTGCGACGGATTTGCGACTAAATTTGCGACGGATTCATGGCTACTTTGCGACAAATTTTGCGACGGAATTTGCGACGGAATTTGCGACGAATTTTGCGACGCAATTTGCGACGGAATTTGCGACGAATTTTGCGACGAAATTTGCGACGAAATTTGCGACGGATTGAGATCATCGCAAATTTGCGACGAAATATTCCTTGGTCGTTGCCTTCTTATGGTCCTAACTCCTCACCCTTGACATATGGTCCCCAGTGGCCTTAACAACCAGCTCATTATTCCTACTGGAGGAATTACAAGAACTTGTGGAGGCTTACGAACTGATATAATTGATGCAACTGGAAAAATAAATTGATGAATTGACCTGGACTTAGCAAAGTTCTTAGCCGTTGCCTTCTAGGCATTGTCATATGAATGAGCATTCCATTCGTTGCTTCAAGTGGGCCTTTCCTTTCCCTCTTCTAGTGGTCTTCCTCTGCCCGTGCTTAGCCGTTGCCTTCACGGCATTAATGCAGTGAATGAGCCGTCCATTCATTGCTCCAAGTGGCCCTTTCCTCTTGGCTTCTAGTAGTTTTTGTCAGCACGAGCTTAGTCGTTGCCTTTTACACGTTACCGTTGGCAGTTTGCGTGTCAAGAAGGAGCAAGTCTTGTATGCAACCGATGCATTCGGGCTTATTCCACCTCAGCCATTGGTCATGTGGATGTCCATATTATTTAATCGCTGAGATGAAGCGAGGTCACATATTCTGTACACACACAATAATCTTTAGTACCAAGCCTTGGCGACTACTCCATGCAATTTCAATCGGTGGAGATTCTACCTCTATGTTCTAACTCAGAAGTTGTTAGTAGTCAAAGAGTTTTCTATCTTTACTAAGAAAAAACTAATTCACTTAGAGCAGTAGTAATCACATGCTTAGAATACTCTTCGCCATTTTGTGGACCTTGGCCCTCGATTTGCAGTAAACAAAAAATAAAGAAGTTTCCTATGTCGTGCATAAGAAAAGAGATTGAATTAATTAGGTTTAATTGATTGGCCCAAGTTCTGTAAACAAAAGTACTAGGGCAGCTGTTAAATAGAGCCCGCGTGGCATTTATCTTAATTGAATGGGGCTTCTTTAGGTAGACTTGTAGAATTTTAGTTCTGATGATTGCAAAGTGCACTCTCTCCAATCCTTCATCTTCTTTAGTTCCAACTTGTAGAAAACTAGTATAGCCATGCGCGTGCAAACAGGAATGAAATGAAAGAGAAGTGGACGAAACCTTAACGGGATTTGCGAGATTATGGAATGATCGGTCATCATTTACAATATAAAGAACGAAACCTTCAGCTCAAATAAATGATTTTACAAAAATATATAGACAAAACAAAAACCTTCCATTGAATGAAATTTATAACAACATCCGGTACATCATATATGAAATCAAAAATTAAAATTTATAAATCCCAATTTAATAAAATTTGTTCAAATAGTCTAAAGTAAAGTCTCATGCCACTGCCAAATTGCTTTTCGCATGCATTCTATTAAACTTCCTCATGTTCGAACCCTGAAATGGTAATGATAATGGGGATAAGCAAAATCACAACTCTATATGTGATGATCACCACTTCTTCGGGATCAAGCAGTCAATGATGTAAAATTTCATCACTTTTTATGCAATACATTACACAAGCAATAAGTATCACATTAAAATCTCATAATTGCAATATCCCATGTTCTGTATCATCTATTTACCAACATATCCATTGCTCATGTTGGAGTCATGTTTCGCTAGAGGACAATGTCCAGAAAATAAATCGGAACTAGCTAAACCCCATAACTCCCATTGGTTGTGATCGAGCCCCAGAACAGAACCGGTTTGTGAATATATACCATATACCAATATATAGGTTGACCATGAGTGCTGATATAATGCCCTGTATCAGAACCCAACAAGTCGAAATGAGATTAGAAATAATTTACCCGTTTAAACATTTTTTATGCATGTCCAACCAAAATGACAATTGACTCAAATATTCATCCCATGTTTGATCCAATTTT
The DNA here is from genome assembly GCA_031216405.1 of Syzygium malaccense. Classification (NCBI taxonomy): domain Eukaryota; kingdom Viridiplantae; phylum Streptophyta; class Magnoliopsida; order Myrtales; family Myrtaceae; genus Syzygium; species Syzygium malaccense. The sequence continues at coordinate 14,606,284 of CM062255.1, read as the reverse complement.
ATAAAATGAGACGCCACAAAATAATAAAGCTTTCATTAGTCCTCAAAATACATGCCATGCCCTAACAAATGAATTTTTCCTTTCGATTAAACCATGCAATGCAAATATTACGAAATACATAAAACTGATAAAAGTTACTTATCTCGTTAAAGCGTGAATTAACCATCAGAAATTATTTTGGGTCAGCAGAAATTCGCTGGACCATCGCTAGTGAAGACAGAACAGAGGGTTGGCAGCAAACTCGAAAAAACTAGAAAATCTTGAAATTTTCAGTTAAAGTAAGCTACCAACCACCAAGTTCACGAATTCCAAACGTCAGGCATTTTCTTTCTACGGGGTTACGATGTCCTGAAGTTGTTTTATTGTGTTTCTCTAGCGACATCCCAAATCTCACATCGGGTAGTTGAGGTTGTGTAATATTATTTATAAGTAAGATCCACCCAAATGGTCTCAACACCGTATAGAAACTCAATAGTGTTCCTTTTATTGGCTTGGCCCAATTAGAACGGGTTGGGTTGTTATATATGATATCAAAGGAGGATCTCTCTCATGAACATGTGGTTTATGAGAAGACTAAGCTCATAGCCCATCCAACAAGGGCAAAGAATTGTTCTTGGGAGAGAAATATAAGGTGTGGCTACTGGTAGACTTTTAAGATAGTAGAGGGGATAGAAATGGACCAAACCACCTATCAAATAGGAGGAGTATCGCTGGTCATATGGTCCAATAGTGACCTAGACGTTAGTGATTTTAGTGGGAGAGTATGTGACACTTGTCGACAAGCCAAGTATACATATTTGTAAAAATAGTTAAGGATTAATACCACGAAAAGCCCAAAATTGGTACACTTGTAACAATTTTACTTCAAACTAATTTATTGGCCACCAAAAAAGCCCCCAAACTAGTACGCTTGTGTCAATTTTATCCTTCGTTAACTTCCGTCAAATTTTTCCGTTAAATTTGATGACATGGATGACGCTCCGTGAAGTGGCATGGTGATGTGGTCGGTTTATGTGGAAATTTATAGGTTTGATACCTCGAAAAACCCTAAACTGGTATATATGTGACAATTTTACCCCAAACTAGTACACTTATGATAAATTTACCACAAACTGATATACGTGTGACAAATTTATCCCGAACTAACTTTTTCGATTATCAAAAACTCCAAACTGGTATACATGTGACAAATTTACCCTCCATCAATTTTTCCAAATTTGACCGAGTTATGATATGCAATCGAGTTTATTTTCTAGATTACTCTAACATTGCCTCTATATCGTCAATACTAGAAATTTTTTCTTTCTATTGGAAACATTATTAGAAGACTATTGGAAGCCTGCCAAATGCAGCACTTCGTTCTTATGCCGCAGAAGGTGCCTTCTAACTGAAAGATAGACAGATTGTATGCGTAGATATACAAATGAAGTACTATTTTACATAAGGAGCTAGAAACAATAGACTTTTCTAGATATAAAAAGAAGACTTAAGATGCAAATATCGCAGAGAAGTCCTAATTAGGATATTAACCTATTCTAGCAGCTGTGGAACCATAAATCAATTTCAATAGTATTTATCATCAAAATGGGCGGAGGGAGAGAGTCCCTTCCAGCATACAAGGCATATGCAATCGACCAAATTCATCATCAGAATGCAAATAACATCATCTACACAAAATGGAGAGTACGTAACTAAAACCACCGATCAATATATACTTGAACAAGCTTTACAAATTAGCCTTTACCAGACTTGAACAAGCTTTACAAAATAGCCTTTACACCAGACTTCAACAAGCTTTACAAGATAGCCTTTACACCAGACATCCAACCATCCAACTAGCCAAAAAAGGCACAATCCACACTAGACAACAGAGGTCTAAAAGCATATTCTATATCACAACCATCCAAAAAAAGTGAATATATACAAGACTTAAACAAGCTTTACAGCAAACATCCAACTCTGCCAACAGGTTCATTGCCTTACTTCACTTTGAGATTGTTGAGTTTGAGAGGGTCCAAAAACTTGGCTTGAAAGATCCACTGTATGATTTGCACCACCTTGACGAATTTCTTGTACTATGTTACTACCAAGCATCTAAAATGAGGGAAAAAAACATAATGTTATTATGCTAATCACAGTAGATTAAAAAATCCTTAACAAGATAAAATGCTCACCCTCAAATATGAGTTTCCAGTGGCTTCAGATACATAAAATCCATATCCTTGTAGAACCAATAAGAAGACAAACCATATTAACATTTTACTATGGCATTATCAAAAACCATATGAATTGTATTGGTGGTCCACTCACCCTACTCTTCTCAGATTTGACAATATTTGATTGTGCTCTTATAGATCCAGCTATGGTACTTTCACTTTGTTTGTTACATGCCCCTAATTCAATGATTGGTTACTTTGGATGCTTCCTTGACCTACCTCTTTTGCCCTGTATAATAGACATATATAAGAAAGGTATTTTAAGGAAAAGGATTAATACCACGGAAAATCCCAAACTGGTACACCTGTGACAATTTAATCCCAAACTAATTTTTTGATCATGAAAAACCCCAAATTGATACACTTGTGACAATTTTACCCAAAACTAATTTTTTGACCATGAAAAATCTCAAGTTGGTATACTTATGACAAATTTACTCCAAACTAATTTTTCAATAGTAAAAACCCCCAAACTAGTACACATGTGATAATTTTACCCCAAACTAATTTTTTGACCATAAAAGATCCCAAACTGGTAATCTTGCGACAAATTTACTCTTCGTTAACAAATCAATTTGGGATTTTTCGTGCTAATTACCCAATGGATTTCCTTGTAGACTTGCCATGTCACCATACCACATCACCATGTGTCATCCACGTAAGCAAATTAACAGTAAAATATGACAAAAGTTAACGGAAGTAAATTTGTCACAAGTGTACCAGTTTGGAATTTTTGGTGGTCAAAAAATTAGTTTGGGGTAAATTTATCATAAGTTTACCAATTTGGGGATTTTCATGATAAAAAATTTAGTTTGGGGTAAAATCGTCACAAGTGTACTAGTTTAGGGTTTTTTGTGGTATTAACCCTAAGGGAAAATGTATCACATTTGTGTTTGAATTCCTTACCGTTAGTTTGATCTCTAAAGGTGCCGGAGGTTGGGGGCATGTTGTCTTGTTGTGTCCAATACCATGACAATTGGAGCATTTAATGGTAATACCATATTTAGATATTTTAGTAGGATCAGTGTGGGTGACCCTTGGCTTCCTTACTCTATTGCTTTTCTCATCCTTTTTCTTCTCACCATTGGGTCTCTTCCTGTCTTTCTTGGGCCTCCCCAGAAGCTTTCTGAATGGCGGAGGCAATAAAGGCTCTTCGCTAATCTCTGGTCACATCTTCCTTCCTTTCATGGTAGGTAATGTAAATTGGTAGCAACGCTCGCATGTAGCTTTCTTGAAAGAGTTGGCTACATAATCATTTACGTTACACTTCATGAAGTTGATGCACAAGATAGCATGGTTACATGGTATCCTTGATATATCTCACTGTCTGTAAGTACACGTCTTCTCATTCGGATCAACCATAAACGTGTCATCATTTACTTCAACTTCGAATTTGGAAGCCGTAGATGGCCTTGGAATGCAAAACCTAGACTTCATTTTTTCCTCCTCAATCTTCAAATCTGATTCTTGGACAAATCTCTTCTCTTGAACCAACCATTAATTAGCTTTTCTCATACATTCTTACCATATGTAATTTTCTTATGCCCTCTAACATATCAGCAATGGGACATTCCGTTTCTCTGCATATATATACGTTGAATGTCTCACTCAAATTGTTCTCGATAGAATTACAATTTTGTCCACACTTGATATGCCCTACAAAAGTGTTATGGACCCTGTCTCATGAAGTCTTCATATGTATGAACAGACTCTTCCTTCATTTCTTTTATTGCTATGTTGAAATTGGCCTCATATGTTGAATATGCAGCTCTCCAAAAGCAATTCCAAAATGTTTCTCCCTTGTATAGTTTTTTTCTAGTTAGCATAAATGTGGCAAGCACAATTCCTATGCTCTGCTTGCGGAGAGAGTTTAGAAACCGTATTGAGAAGATCCTGCAACAGGTTATTTAACATGCAAATAAGTTAGCCTATAAAGAACAAAATACTTCTATTAGTAAAGCTTGTGCACATCCTTACCTTCTGTTGGTCACTCATGAAGGTCCAGCCTAGACCTTGTCCCACATTCAAGTCTTTCACTAGTAGCTCGAGGAACTAAGTCCAAGATTCTTCGGTTTAACTTCAACCACAGCCCATGCAATTGGAAACATTTGGTTGTTTCCATCTCTACCAATAGCACAAGGCGACATCCCTTTAATTAAAGTCTTCATAAAGCATCCATCCAATCCAATTGCTCACCTACAGCCTGCTAGAAAACCCTCTTTTAGTTCTTTGAAGCCCACATAAAATCTCTTGAACATATTATATCGTCCAACTTCCAAGTCAAATGTGCTATTCGAACTACATCAAATCAACTCAACCTTATAAGAGTGTAGCACCTGTATTGCTCAACAAATGGACCTCTAATGATCTCAATAGCTCTATTAATCGCTCTGTAACAAATCCTCTTATTTAGTGTCAATGCCTACATCTCCATTGCATCCGCCTGCATTTGTGATGTTGTATACTTCAAGTTAGCTCTAATTTTAGGCAAGAATTGCTCCGTAAGCCATACATACGTTGCATTTTTATTTCTCATGCTCTTAGGGCAAGTATGTTCATTTCCAACGGTCTTTATGATGAAAGTCTTCTCACTCTACATCCAGCTAGCAAAAACTCTCCATTCACAACCGTTCATACACCTACTATCCATTTTTTTTCGCTTCACTCTTCTTCCATCCAATGTCAAATCCATTCATGATTGCATAAAGTTGCACATCTTTCTTGAATTGAGCATGTGAGGCAAATCTCATTCCTACTTTAAACTGTATTTCTTTATGATCATATTTGGGGTCATATCTAATGGTTTTTGGTCTTCCTTGGTCACAGACTTCTTCATCTCCATCAGAGTTACGAGGGCTCAAATTTTCATCCCCTTCTTCTAGATTAGTGTCTCCATCATTTTCACCCTTATCCTCATTTTCAGGAATGTTAACGGGAACTATATCAATAATAGCAGCAACAGTAGTTGCCTCATCATTAGCCTCTCTTCTTGCCTTGCAAGAAAGAAATCCTCATTACCACCACCAAGAATGAAGTCATCGTCACTTGAAGATAATGTACCAGGATCTTGCTCTGGTTCACTATTTCTATCGCTGTCATCACTCTCACTATTATCATCATTGGTAGAAGAACCATTACCATTGCCAAGAGCAACTCCTTCAATATATACTTCAATAATACCAAAAGTCGATCGTAGACCCACCAATTCTAGCACTTGATCATCACCAAAAATATGCACAAGACCACTTGTCAACAAATTCCCAGGAATTAGGTACCACAACTTTTCGACTATATACCCTAAACCAATAACAGCCTTTACAATTGTGTTATAGTTCACTACCATTGACTTACAACCATGGAGATATTCTACATGGTGGCTTGTGTACTTCGTGATGTTTCTAATTCCATAACTCCACCCAGGTTAAGTGCAATTGTAAAATCCTTAGACATCTGCAAGAGAACAACAAACAAACCAATTATTTTGTAATAACCTCTCACATATAACTAGCAAAGATGGGATGACCAAGTTTGACATATGAGATGAGAAGGTCGAGTTCGGCAAACAAGAAGCTTGGTATTTTTTGGGTTCTACATACAAGCCAAAAAAGTGAACTCTCGGGGTAAGTACAGCGCAAGTGCCATAACTTTTTTTTTTTTGCTCATTTGAATGCCATAACTTAAAAAAAAATCACTTAAGTGCCACTTACGAGCTGGTCATGAGGGCCCGAAACCGCCGCTTTTCCAGTCGAACAGTGTCCTTCCCGGTGAGGCGAGCACCACCAGCTTGAAGAAGGGGTGTCGGTGAATCATTCCATGACCTCCGTTCGTCTCGAAATTTTTTTTTTAGCCTCCGTTGACGAAGGTAAAAATGCTTCGTAGTCATACAATTTATCAAACCGATTTGTGTGACTACGAAACATTTTTACCTTTATCAACGGAGGCTAAAACGGAAATTTCGAGACAAACAGAGGCCATAGAATGATTCACCGACACCCTCTCTTCAAGCTAGTAGTGCTCGCCTTATCGGGAAGGTTACCATTCAATCAGAAAAGCTGCGATTTCAGGCCATCACGACTAGCTTATCAGAGGGGTTGGTCGTGAGGGCCCGAAACCACGGCTTTTCTAGCCAAATGGTAACCTTCCCGGCGAGGCGAGCACCGCCAGCTTGAAGAGGGGGTGTCGGCGAATCATTCCATGGCCTCCGTTTATCTCAAAATTTCCGTTTTAGCCTCCGTTGACGAAGGTAAAAATGCTTCGTAGTCACACAAATTGAGCCGATTTGTGTGATTACGAAGCATTTTTACCTTCATCAACGGAGGCTAAAACGGAAATTTCAAGATGAACGGATGCCATGAAATGATTCACTAACACCCCCTATTCAAGCTGGTGGTGCTCGCCTCACCGGAAAGGTCATTGTTCGGCCGAAAAAGCTGCAATTTCGAGTCCTCACGACCAGCTTGTAAGTGGCACTTAAGTGAATTTTTTTTTGAAAGTTATGGCATCAAGTGAGCCAAAAAAAAGTTATGACACTTAAGTGTCCTCCGTACAAAAGTTATGGTTTTTGCACTGTACTTATCCCGTGAACTCTCATAAGACATGTACAATCACACTCAAAGGACACCCCAAATCAATGACAAACTTAAGTAAATTTGGTTCTGGCATTTCATCGGGCATGTGGTGTACGAGTCAATCAAACCATTCACATGCAAGTTTCATGCTAAAAGTTTCGACACATATACGATTCTAAGGTTGGAAAGACCACGAAACACGAACGAGGACATGAACCGATCGACCTACATAGCAAGAGGAATACGTAAGTGTACAAAGAAATTCACGGACAAGCAATAAATCATGTAGGGCCGAGACATAGAAGCATAAGACCAAGTTTGACACAAATTGAAAACAAGCGAAGCAACTAGATATGCAATTAGAAGGTTATGGTTGAGGATCCAACGAAAAAGAAAGAGAGGAGGTCCCCAAGAAAGCATAGTGCCTCAAATGAGATGAGGAATAGAGGCCTATCGTTTTCCTACCTCGACAAGATGAAACCTATGACATAAACCCAAGATCGCGACCAAGCAAGGTGGAAGTGGCGATGGGAAGAAGGGTTTGCCAAAGGGAATGTCGGAGAAGATGAACTGATTTGTCACTAGGGTTTGTTTTGTGTTATAATGAAGAGAGAACATGAGCTAATTGAAGAAACATCAATTAAGTTATTATTTTGAAAAAAAGTAAGTTATTTCCATGTGGCTCTCCATGTGGCTTGCCACATCATCGAGCATCGTATACATGGCTTGCCACGTCACTGAGCATTATTCACGTCAGCAAATTTAACGGGAGAATTTGATGGAGAGCAAAATTGTCACTAGTGTACTAGTTTGGGATTTTTGATTATCAAAAAATTAGTTTGTGGTAAAATTATCGTAAGTGTGCTAGTTTGAGGTTTTTCGTAGTATTAACCCAATAGTTAAAGGACAAAATAAAAAATAGTAATTGATAGAAGAAAGGAGAACCCAAACTTATTTGCCTTAGCCTATGTTTTAACTCTAGTTTGCACACTTCAGCTCAGTCCATTAACACTTCATTACCCCCAAGTGTCGCGCCGCACTTTTTTTTTGGGTTTTGTGGGATTTACGCGCTAAGGAGGTATTTTCGTATAAGGGTCTCTTCCAGACCATACCTCACGTGATAGCGGATAGTATTTTCTTATTTAGTCTAAGTTTTCAATTTTGGAGTTGCCACTAGTCATTATTGGTACGTTGACTAGAAACTTAATCGGGGCATGGGAGAAATACCACGACTCTACGAATTAGAGTTTCTGAGTACAGGGACTTGGTTACGCTAATAATCTTGAATCGAGATCTCTAACGCCCTTTCGATACCTATGAACGATACGATATTTAACGTGTCACGCAAGTTTTCGAACCTTATTCACTAATCCTATCCATTCTAATTGCGGGGAAATCAATCAAGAATTAATATGCGTAATCAATGTCAATCAAACCAAACAATCCTAAATTGTCTCTAAAAATCAAAATGCACACAAAAAACCATCCAAACCCTAATGAAGCCCTAAAGGCTTATTCATTCAATGATTTGTGTCTTTTTAGAGTTTTAGGGTTTTTAGGGGTTATAACCCCTGCATTTGAGGTTTTCTAAAAATGCCACTTGGGCACTTCTAAAAATTCAAATTTCGCTTTCTAAGGTTGGCCATGGTGTTTTTGATCCATTATGTGAATTTTCGAAATTTTTGATTTTTTTTTATTTTTGATTTTTTTTCGAAAATTAAATTTCTGAGAATTTCATTAATTGAGAATTAATTTTTATGATTTTCTAAAAATTTTTATGAATTTTCCAATTTTTTATAGATTTTCTAAAATTTTCGCATTTTTTATTTGTATTTTTGGAATTTTCTGTATTTTATGAATTTTCCAAAAAATTTTGAATTTTTATGAATTTTCCGAAAATTTCTAAAATTTTTAGATTTTTCTTATTTTTTATTTTTGGATTTTTGGATTTTTTATATTTTTTATTATTTTACCACAAAAAATGAACCGGATCGGCTCGGTTCAACTCGGTTCGGCTTGGTTTGTAACAGTCCGAATTTCGATGTAATTTCCGGGATCAATGAAACTGATATTATTTCGCATTTCATTTTAGTAAGTCTCGCCCAGAGCTGATCACTCTCGGGATACTAACCATTAGGGTATGGCTAACTAGAAAATGGTACGTGGACTAGGGACTCTATCGCGAAAGGGATACCGATCACGAGAGACGCTGATGAAAATATTTTGGGCCAACGTGGACCGATCTTAGGAAAGAGTAATGGATTGGGTTTGACCAAGGCCAACGATGCACAAATGGGACGCAGGTGATTCTGCAAGACCAAATGTGCACGTGGTCAACCAGTCCTGAACTTGAACCTAATGATTGTGACCTCTCGGACTAATGATAATTTTCTCATTCTCTCAATGATCGAGATCATCACGATACGGATAACCTTAGGTCGATACGCGTAACCTCTAAACAGCCGCCCGTTAGTGAGAGACCCTGAAATTGAAAGTTTAGCGAGTATTATTCACGGAATTGGGCCCGGATTTCGATGTCGATTTTCGAAGGGTTAAGAGACTATTTTTGGGAATCTGACGTCATATTACGTTGGCCACACATGTTTGGAGTTAGTACAAGTGAAAATTGGAATTTCGGTCCGAGAATGAAAAATTACGATTTTGCCCCTCGGGACGCCAGTGTTGCTTTTTGAGGTCAAATGATGTTATTTTTCGAGGCAGACGCCATTTTTGGGTGGCCACGCATACCAGGAGTCGTTTTGGACCAAAACTGGAATTTCGACCAAAAATTAGAAAATAATATTATTTTATTCCCGAGACTTTGACGTGGATTTTCGAGGGCTTAAAAAGTGAATTTCGCGATTCTGACGCCATATTAGGTTGGCCACGCATATATGGAACGCGTATGTGCAAAAATTGGAATTTCGCCCCGGGACCGGAAAAATGACGGTTTTGCCCCTAGGCCATTTTTGGCTCCGAATTTTGGGAAATTTTTAAGGAAATTAGTTAAATTTGGACTTATCTTAATTATGGCAGCAAATGACTAAAGTGACCTTGAATTATTGGATAAGATTTAATGTGAGCCCTTGGATGAGGGGCAAAAAGGTCAAAGTGGCTTGATTTTTGACACTTGGCACCCCTAGTCTACATTGTTGACCAAGATAAACTCTCTCTCTCTCTCCTCACTCACTCTCACGCCAGACCAGCCCCCCCTTCTGAAATTTTCTCTCATTTTCCCTCTCTTTCTCTCATTTTCTCTCTCGCCGGAGCTTCGCCGGAGCGCGCCGCCGGCCACCGTGCCTCGCCGTCGACCCCCTTGGTCCCCCGCCTCAGCTCAGCCTTGGTTCCATCCATTTCTCTCCCCTTTTCCCTCTCTTTTTCTCTCTTTTTCTCTCTTTTTCTCATTTTCCATTCTGTGAACAGTACCGCCGGAGCTTCGCCGGAGCTCCGATCGCCGTTCCGTCGACACCCGGCCATCCAGCACCTCCATACGTCGCCATCCGTGCCCGTCCGTACAGCGACCGTACGGATACTGTTCACCGTCCGTACGGTCACTGTTCACGCCGACCGTACGGACCGTCTCGACCGTCGCCGGCCACCGTTTCCTGGCTGTCCGTACAGTGTCCGTACGGAATTACTGTTCACAGTGTCCGTGCGGTGCACTGTTCATCCCGTCCGTACGCGTCGCCGGGATTTTCGCCGCCGGTTTCACTTTTCATCAGTGATCGGCCACCATTTCCCCGTCGTCGTGACATTGGATTAGGTGAGTAAAATTCCTAAACCCGGATTAGGACTGATATTGCGTTTTTCTGGACTGGTTTAGGTATTTAGCGGTACAATTTGGACTGGCTTAGGTAGTGTCGGTGGATAATTGAGACTGGGTTGAGGATGAATTGATATAAATTGTTATTGGAAAAATTTAGTGGAATATTGAGAATTATTTGGGGAGAGTAAGTGGATTAAATGACCAATTTAGGAGCCCATTGGAAATTATCGGGTATGTTCGAATTGACTGATTGTAGGTAATTATGCTCAATGGTGATTGAATTTCATTGGTGCTTATGATGCATTGCATCGCATAACATGGACACGCATTATGTATGCCTAGAGTGAGACATGTGGTGAAATTGTGTGAGAATGCGTGCCTGCCATGAGCATGTGATCACCTAAAATACTCTCAAGCGTTATACGCTGGGTTTAGATAATAATGAGTTGTGTGATCACCTATGGACCTTCGGGTCGTGACCTGCGGGTCAATACCGTCCTCATGCACTTTGAAGCAGGACGATGCCCGGTACGTCCGGAAGACGACCATCCTCATGTACTTTGAAGTAGGCTCTGGTTCGTAAGTAGATCATTATTGCGCCTCATGCACTTTGAAGCAGGCTAGAGACACTGGGCCAGATCGATTGCTGCGCCTCATGCACTTTGAAGCAGGCTAGACGCACCGGGCCGTGAATTTTGTTGACTCGAGTCGTAATAATAATAAATGGAGCAAGTGTGCCAGTGTGGGCTAGTGGGCCAAAGAAATGTGCATGACATACCGATGACATGTGCATACATAAACATGCATTGAATTATCGTGCAAGGGTGTGAGAGTCGGTGCATAAGCATGTGATTGACGTACATGTGATATGTGTGCCACGTATGTGTCGTGATTATTATCTATTGAACTGTCTAACCTGCAGGATCAGAGAATTGTTTGATTATTGTTATATTATGATTTAATACTTGTTTTCGGTCAGGAGATTGCATGCTAGCCTAGCCTAGGTTTAGGGGTTGAACTCATTGAGATTCGTCTCACGGTTGTGTAAACCGAAACTTTTCAGACCCCCGACCGTAAGGATGGAGAGACCACCGCCTCTTTTTGGGATCCCTGTACAGATTCGACAGTATACTAGTACCTACCCCGCAGGTAATGGGGAGACTTATGTGAGGTATCGATCAGTAGTATATGTGGAGATAGGCGAGTATTTCTACCAAAAGCAAGAATATGTGGCATGGTGTCTTCGAGATGCCGATGGACATGTGGGAGAGCCCCTCAGGACTTTTGACATCCCGGTCGATGATACTGGGCTGATGCAATCAATTATAGCTGCTGGGGAGGTGATAGACCCTGAGGTCACGCTCGAGTGGATGAGGCAGGAGGAAGAGATGGATGAGGAGCCTAATGTACTAGCGGAGGACCCCGAGCCTATGGATGAGGAGGAGGATGACGAACCCGAGGCCATGGAGCAGGACGTAGAGGAGGATGGAGAGATGGCAGAGCTAGGATCGGATGAGGAGGGATTAGAGCCTTACCTCGACCCGGAGTTGGAGCCAGACTCCGAGGATGAGCGAGCCCAGGCGATGGATTCCGAAGAGTCAGAGTCTAGTGAGGACGCCTCCGAGGAGTTGTCAGACGATCCCACCGAGTCATCCGATCCCGACTGGGAGCCATAGGATCATCTAGCGTCCTTAGTTGGTAATGAGGATAGAAACTTTTTGGACTGTAACCCTCTGCCTTAGTTTTAGCCTAACCTCCTTAGCCACTTACCCCTTTTTGAACCAAGTGGCTACTGATCGTGTGCAGTTTTTGGTTGTGCTTGTAAATATTGTACAAATGGTTTTTTTTATAATAATATAAATGTGTAATTATTTTCCATGAGAAGTTTAATGGTTGGTTATCCGTGGCTCATGTTGTATTGTGAGGGTGTATATATATATTTATATACGTGTTTCCGCTTGTACTTGATCTCTGTTTGGGGTTTGGGTCGGCGACGTTTCCTGAGAGCGTTGCACCTTAATCGACCGTCGACAGGGTGTTGCGTTCCGATTAGGGTACGGGGCGTGACATGGTTGAACCGAGCCTCACCGATGCCAGTCGTCGGTTGCCTTCTCCGACGAGAAACAGCGCCAAAACGGCGCCGTTTCTGGCCTATTTCTCTTCGGCATTTTACCGAACACCTAGTGGGCACAAAATTGGGCTAGACGTTCTCAAGGCCGCCGGTTTGAACTCACCATCGTTGAGCCTCCAGCGACATTTTTGATTGATTTTTGGTTCTGTGTCTTCCTTGTATTACCAATTATCAACCTGACCTATTTAGTTCATCGCCGGACCTCCGCCGGCCTACGAGATTCAAGCTCGAAAAAGCCTAAACTATTTTTGACTAAAACTTACATTTCTAGAATTCAAACTATTATCATACTTGCCCTACCCATCTAGATCGCTTCTAGACAACATTAAATCAACAAACAAAGTTGAAGAAGTCTGACTTGGACGGCCTATGGCCACGATACATGCTCCGGCGAGATCCTCCGAGTTCCAGTGAGAAGGCCTAATGGTGGCCAACTTGGTTTATGCATGTTTAATGCCCAAAATGCAATCAAGTAACATAAAAAATGATCAAGAACAAGTTTTAAACATCAAAGTGCTAAAAATCATTAACGAAGTCACATGACCATTCACATTGGAACTAGAATTCAATTCTGGAAATTCTAGAAAACAGTGATCATAAGTGATATTTACTTGTCTCGTTGAGTGATCAAATAAGTTTCCCGGGCCAATTTGCGATTGTGATGATGTTTTTCAACACTTTGACTTTGAGATGGGAACTTGAAGGTCTTTGATGCATCAGCTGATATCAATTTCCAGGCCTTGACAATCAACTTCGACTTTGGTTTGCCGGTGAGGAAACTCACCAACGAGACCGATTTGTCGGCGCTTTTCAATCGGAAAAGCGCCGATCACTCGGCCTTAGGGAGTCTCGACCTACTTCTTTCTCTAGTTTTCTCTCTTTTCCCTCTATTTCTCTCTCTTCTCCCTCTGGAATTCGTCGAGCACGTTCTGTGCATAATGATCAGTTTTCCTTCGTTTTTGTTGATCAATTTTCCTGCTCAAAGTTCATTTCTACCGACTTAGAATCGATTAGAATGATTCTCTAGCGCCAAGCTGGACATTCTCCAGCTGGCCAAGTCAATTTACACGTGCTAGATTGACTGGGGATGGTTTATGAAGTTCTAGGTTTGAGAAGATATTTCTGGGTTTGTTGTGTTTTGGGATGAATTGGGTGAAGAAGACAGGTTCCCGGGTCGGGTCGGGTTGACCCGGCTAACCCGGTAAGCCCGGTTTTGACTACAAACTCAAATTGAGCTCAATTTTGATCAAATTTTTAAAATTAAACCCCAAAATTAAATTCCTCGTTACATTTTGATCCCAAATATGTGATTTTCCCCAAATTTTGTCATAATCATGTCCTAGATTTTTAACTTTTTATATTCGGGTTATTGGGATTTTGTTCAATTTGATGCCTTAATGACCTGAGTAGGCAAAATTGGTACCAAAATTGAATTACCCATATCAGATTAACCGTAGAAATGATGGTCTCATGATTCGACAACTTCAAATGGGGCAAGATTCCCAATTTGGGCTTAAAATTCCGAATTTTCAATTGAATTTTGGGGATTTTTTATTTTTCTAACAAATTGTGTAATTGGACTAACCATTATGTAATTCAAAGTCACAGAATCATTTGTTGTGAAGACATTATGACTTAAAAATGACTAGAAAAGATCTAATTGCATTTTTGATTCAATTCGGGTTTGATTTTGTCCAATTTTGGGAAAAGCATATGCCCGATTGAGATTTTCTAAAATTGATGATGTATTAGTGAAATTGGATTTAAAAGAAGACTAAGGACTATTTTTATGGAATTTTCTGATTCCATTTGCTATTTTTCTTGATTTTCTCACTCATTTTGACTAAAAGAAATTAAAGAAAAATTCAGGTAAATGCTTAAAAAATCATTTTTGGTTTAGAAATAGGTTTCTAGGCTTGGCCAAGATTCCTAATCCTAATTTTGAGATTTTTGAAAATATGAAAAAAATGAGCTAAAAATCAAGTGTCAACGCCAAGCCCATCACCTCTACATTTTAATTGGTTAATTGGCCCGGGCCCAACTCCTTGTTGATCGCTTCTTCAACAACCCCTACGATCTAGAGTGCATGCACACAGGCTGGACGAAGCCGAGAGAGGAGTCTATCTCAACCACAACTGAGCTCTTCTCCTTCATTTTATTTCACTTTTGTTTTAGGTTTTTAATCATCAGCATACTCTTAGGTTGCGTTTGGTCATCGGGATTTCTGATCAAGATAGGATTGGATATGATAGGATAAGAAATCCAGAGATTTTGCTATATCCTATTCATTGTTTGGTGAACTGCGAATTTAATGTTGGATATTTTCATATCCTATCCTATCCTGTGTTTGGTAGAAATTGTATATCAATATAAAGGATATATATGCCCCTACGCGATGCTCATGAAATATTTCGATCTTATTACTATAAAAATAATGTTATCATACACAAATAAACTTGAAAATATGACATTTTATTAGATTTTCAAACCTCTTTGCAAAAAAAAAACAATGAAAATAGAAACAAATGAGACATGAAAATTGTCATCATCGTCTTCATGTTTGCCCCATGAACTTGAAGCATTTTCCATACACAATCAAGCAGAGGTTGCAATCTATGGAAAATAGAGCGCCCACCCCGAGGAAACCTTTTCATGTGTAACAGCACAAGATCCTTCAGCATAATGAATAAGTTTTTCTTGGCGTTATCTTAGCGAGCTAACCCTCTCTAATCTGTATTGACTTTCACCGTTGAATATCTTGCTTAGAAAGGCAGTGACAAACAAGCATAAAGAAAAAGAACTGAGTAAAAAAAATAATATGAAAGCAAGGGTACGATAAGACTACAAAAACAACTATGAAGAGAAACATGTTGAACAGCCCATTACGTACAACAAGATCTCATCGTCAGAAAATCAAATACCACCCATCCCCGAGGTAAGCCAAGAAAAGAGAAGAAAAAGTCCGCACCTCCACGCGTTGACCCAACAACAACAACAAGAGAAAACGCAACAAAGGAGGAAAAACGAAAAACAAAGCTCACGAGGTTGGTGTTGCCGCAAGCTCAACGCGAACGAGACCTGTCCACCCGAGCAGACCCAGAAGAAAAGATGACGACTTTTGACGATGACGAGATTGTAGAAGAGAGAATCAGAACCTGTCTCGCCCAATTGCAGCGCAATGCGATTGATTGGCGAATATGGAGCATCTGTCCTCTGCACCCAGGCCCTTCAATGCATCCCCGCTTCATTCAGTCATTCTCTCTCTCTCTCTCTCTCTCTCTCTCTCTCTCTCTCTCTCTCTCTCTCTCTCTCTCTCTCTCTCTCTCTCTCTGGCTCTCTCTCGCTTAACCAAAAAATGAAAATTATAAACCCAAACTACTGAAAAAATATTGCAGAAGCAAGTTGTAGAAGATCATGGATAAATACATACCTTCGCAAATTGCATAAGCAAGCTGTAAACGTGAAAAAATTGCAGAAGTAAGCTGTAGCGTGGGTAAAGGAGTGCGTGAATGAAGGAGTAGGGTTTCTAAAAATTACCTTTTATGTGATAGATAAAAGAAATCCTATCCGATCTTATCCTACTCCCCTCCCTTGGATTTTTTTATCCGGGTTATATCCCCTTTATATCTGACATTATACTATCCGGGACACCTACCAAACATGGGATAGGATAAAACATATCCTATCCCGAGTTTTATACGGACGACCAAACGCAGCCTTATAATGCTGTCTTCTATAGCTGTGAAAATGAAATTTTCCCATTTGACTGGTACTATTTCTTTTTTTTCTTGTTTCTGTTGCCCTTCCATTTGAATATTAAATACATTACATTTACATATGAATAGATAATAATAGAGTTCTAAAGAGTTATCTATAACAATGATAAGTAGGAGTCAAACAAGCAATAACCCCACATTGTTATTGGAAATTTGACGAGTTGGCAATTGCCCCACGATTTTATTGATGCGCATAACTTTTTCATGGTAGGATTATGAAGATTCCCCATGTGTTTATACCATTTTACCATACTTTTAACTGTTTCCATTTTAAAAATTTCCTGATAGAACCCATTATTTAATTTCAATGGAATTGTACATTGCAAAACTCATATCCGCAACAAAACTCATTTCAGAAGTAATTTCCTTAGTTTTGAGAAAAAAGGGGGCTTAGAGACCATTAAATTAGTAAGGCATAACCGCACATGAATGAGGCATCGAGGTGCCAGTCAAAATCTCCTATCAAAGAACTAGATCAACCAACTGGAGGAATAACATGAAAAGTCATACATTCTCGAGATCTAACAGCATAGTTTGAAATCCAATCAGCACCCCCTCTCTCTAAGTAACTTGCAACTTGACTTCCAATTTCCTCTATGAAATTAAGCCAATTTACTTAACCAAAGAAGCCATGGATGGCGTAGACGGGTTGCTTGTCAATCATATCAAGGACATAGTCAAAGTGGAATCCTTCTCGAGAATGGCTCTACGGTAGTTCAGGTTGCAAGCTAACTGAAGCCTCTAAACAACAGCTCAGAGTTGAGCTTCGACAGCAGAGCAAATGCCAACACAATTAGCAAAGCCTCCAAAGCACTTGCCCTCCTCCATTCATCAGTAATCCTTATGGGAAAGATTGAATGGAGAATCATACCTACTTATTGCGTGTGTATGTGTGTGAAGGACTTCACATGTAGCAAATTTTCTACCTAATGATTTCAACATTATCAGGATTGAGGAGTGGATTGAGTAAATTATAATTTTGTATATAATTAAACATGAGGTGTATTTGGATTGATGTATTGAACTAAGCGAAGTGAACATCGATACCTATTCTATTATCCGCCCTATGTGCTGATATACAACTAGTATGGATTTGATTTCATTTGAATAAAACCAATTTGTTTTATGTATTCATTATTAACTTAATATGCAAGATGCTTTTGTCACTGCTATAATTTAAGAATGGTCAATGCATGGGTGACAATTCTCGACGTGACTTGAGAACATAACCCAATTTTTGTTTCATTGGGATGCTTGCGATCCCTAGTTTTAGGATGTGCAATCGAAATTGGGAAATTGCAAACTTCCCAACACCAAAAAATTGTTCCCTCCTCACGCTCTTGAGAAACTTGTCAAGATTCATGCTTCCCAATGGTTTTCCAAGCATCCTAGCTGGTTTTGGACCTCATTGAGCATGAGGCTGTAGAGAGAGCCTTGCCTTGAGAATGGGTGCGGCGCCGTTTCACCACCAACGCCACCACCAATGCCACCCCTCGAGATCCCATCTTAATAGAACCAGATTGGGAGACTTGACTCATATGATTCGTGAACATTGCTTCAAATGCTTTATATCAAACAACAAATTAACGAACAACTTCTTGAGAATCTAGAGCGGTGTGGGTGTAGGAATAGAAAAGGAGCAATCTCGAGATCCAGTTCAGCTCTCGCAAACCAAAAACTAAAAGTTTGGGGCGGTAGCCCCAGATGGTGGCGATATAAATTTGAGAAACCATCGCCATACAACGTGAGTTTTCCATACCAAACCGTTGTTATGTTCATAAATAGGCATATGATTTCTTGTACATAACGCTTGCAAGCCCTTCCCATGGCATCCATGCATTAACTCACTAGAGGATATTGTCTGCTCACCCATCTTGGGAGTACTTTCACCTGAGCATGCTTAACTTTGGAGTTCTAACGCTAAGCATTGCTATTACATCAAAGGGCTCCTCCGTGAGTTAATTTCAATTTTCACATATATATGTCAGAATCGCTCTTCCATGTTCGGCATACAATTTGATTCATTTCTGCCCCCTTCGTCATCTTAGAAGCCTGTCAAGAGTTGCTCCTTGTTCTTCTGGCCTCGGTGACCACTCTCCACCCTCATCGGACCAGGTCATTACACTTCTCGTGTCACATAGCCATTATTGTGTGATGCAAACAAGGGCTTGCAAGGCCTTGCTTCCAAGCAACGAAGGTTGGTGGTGCCCTCACTAACAACCCAAGGAGGCCGGGTCTTCCATTCTTTAAAAAAACAAAAGAGAGCTAGCTTTTTTATTTTTTTTAATTCCCACATTTTTTTCTTTCATGATCTTTTTCTTTTTCTTTTCATTTTTGATGTTTTTTTTTTAATTTTGAAAATTATTTTCTGATTTGGCATCATGTCAGCACCAGGTGTCTTAATAAAGTAATAAAAATGACACGTCAGCATTTTCTGTTAATCAAATTGGACAGAGTTAATAGAGGGACTTGATTACACCAATTTAATAAGTTTTAGGACTTGATTGCATTTTGACAACAAGTTTTAAGACTTCTTGTGCACTTATCCCAAAAGAAAAAGAAAAGAAAAGAAAAGAAAACAAAGACATTTATAAAATTTCTCAAAACAATGTTGTTTTGGATGGTGTCGTATGTGTTGGATCACCAGCCGTGCTACGTAGGATGGTTAGCACTGACTAAACTGTTATGTCAGTGATTTCCGATTTAAATTGATCGAGCATACTATGTTAAAAAATTGTCAAAATGTTTAGGATTACATTGTTTAGATTGGAAAGTTTAGAACTGAATTAGTATTCATACAATATATTAATGACTTTTTGAGTTATTTCCACGTCAATAATATCAAACTAGTGAAATATTGATGGCTTTTAATGTCTTAATAAGAAAAATTTATATAAAATTAAAAGGAGCGTGAGATGTTTTGATGTTACAGTAAAGATTATATAAGATATATCTTAAAGTGTGATGCATATAATACTTTAAATTTGTCGTTGTCGTAAAAATATGTTTTGGGATAGTAATATCTATTACACAAAAAATATTGAAAATATTAAAAAACCACCAAAATGTAAATAATTAATCAAAAGAATTTGGTGTGTTGATGCATTCTGTTTAATACATTGAGTGTGGTGATTGGTATTGTCTTGAACAATATTCATCAAAATTGCCTTATATGAGTCCAAACACATAATTATATATCCGATTTTTAGGTAAGCGAACCTGTGATGAAAATTAACAATATGAAGTCTTAATTTTGATTACGAAATGTAGCTAGGTTGATTAGATGCTAATTCAATATGTATTTAGGTAATTTTTCTTGGTGATATAACAGGCAGGCACATATTCTTAGTTTATAACTTTTTGATATCATAGGTATATTTTCTTTGCCCACTATATACAAGGACCAAGTGCTTATGACTATTGAAGTGTCCCCACCCAAAATTCAGCAAAAATGCAGCCAGAGTGTACTTATAATATAAGTCATGTCATAAGTTCGGGAAGATCAACGAGTCCTCCACATGGAGAGGTCGAAATGGTCAACCCACTCGCTCAGCAATGAGACAACCATTGGCTCGACCTCTCAGGATGATATTCGATTTTATCAAGTGCGACAGCTTTTTAGAAGATACAATATGGAGTGTGCACAATGAGGATTGACATGTTGACAAAGAGACCTTAATGTTGATCTATTGTACTCCGTAAAACTCCAATGAATTCATGACGAGAGGATGACCTAATCAACTCTTGTTTTGGACAGAATTAATAGTTGTATTTGTAGAAAATCTAATTCCACTCAGATTGTGATGACAAGAGGATGACCAGATCAACTCTTGTTTCAATACGATGTGTACATGGTATTATTGTTCATTTTCACTATGGAAAGGATGGCAAAAAGTACTGTCTATCTAGCTGACAAACACAAGTGCCTATCTTACTCAATATCAAACATGTCGAATTTCCATATACCCTATGGGATATTTCGAATTTCGAGACCCATATCCTATCAAGATGTAACTTCTCGCAATCATGTATTCGCAAAGATTTTAGTTTCTTGAAACTAAAGCTGGATCAAGCACCTCATCTAAAGATCTACATCCTTGTATGCACAAGTCTTCTAATGACTCCAGTCTTCCTTGAATCTTTACAAGATTATGACATCGTCCTAGATCAAGCAGTGTAAGCTTCTTCAAGTTTGATAAATTGGGCAATTTCTCAAGTAGAGGAAGTTCACCCAGCTTTAACATCATCAAATTCTCCAAATCCTCAAAGCTTTTTATTTCAGTTAGACTATGACAGTACCGCAAGTGAAGTTCAGTGAGCTTCTTTAAGTTTGATAGATCAGGTAATCTCTTCAGTAGCCGAATTTCTATGAGCTTCAAAGTTCTGAGATTTTCCAAGCCTTCAATGCTTTGCAAGTCGATTAGATTATGGAAGTGCCCCAAATGTAGCTCATTGAGCTTCTTCAAGTTTGAAAGATCAGGTAATCTCTCTAGTAGTGGAATTTCTATCAGCTTTAAAATTCTGAGACTCGCCAAGCCTTCAATGCTTTGAATATCCATTAGATTAGGGCAGTGCCCCAAATGCAAAATGACTATGTTCCTTATGTAAAAATTGGTGATCTTAACTTCTAGGGGAAAATGATGCCACGAAAGCCATCTCAACTTGGAATTCATAAGCGTAGTGTTTCGTAGATTGGATGGGGAATTATTTGAAGGCCAGTTCTTCTGGAAAACCCTCACACCTGGGTATTGTAGATTAGATGGCCTCTCAACATCTTCGTTTGCAAAATGGTATAGCAACTGAGGGTCAAACTTTTGGCAAAGAGCTTGAATTATTTTTGTTCCCTGCGACAGTAAAACAAAAGGGCAGGTATATTATATTGAACAAGCATAATTGTCTTTCCGAACATGAAAAATAAATATAAGCATTAGTATAACCAAAAAAAAATTTATAACAGTAATCATGAGAATAGAAATACTTTCCCTTCAATAGTATTGACAATCATACTGAAAGGCATAAAATTTGTCAGCTTGATGGGGATAAAGTAATTGAAATGCAAAATTACCTTCGTTTCCATCACCACGTCCAAACCTTCCTCATGGTTCCACAACCGAGTATGTTTTTCTCGTTCCTTATCACATTCTTGACGAACAATGTCTCTACCAAGGCCTTTTAGCTGATCGTGCATCCACAGCTTATTGTCTTCGCCGATTTTTATGAAAGACATTTTATGGAGGACCTCAAGACCTTCCTCTAGGAAGAGATTGGAATCTTTCCACAAGTGGAGCACTATCCTTTGATCAAATCCAGTGAAAAGACAAGCTATATCAAAAAAGATATGCTTTTGCCAATCATCCAAGGCATCATAACTTAGTTTCAACTTTCCTTTTACTTCATGGAGAGGAACTTGTTTCAACTTCTTTAATATCACATCCCAAATATCTTTGCTTCTACGCGGAAGTAGTTTACCTATAGCCTCAAGAGCAAGAGGAAGACTTCCTGTACTTTTAACCACTTATGTGGAGAAAACAACATAGTTATCCGAAGGGTAATCTCTTCCAAAAGCATGTTTGCAAAAAAGTTGAAGAGATTGATTGAAGTTCATGCTTATAAGCTCATATGGATAACAAACCTCATGAACATTGATAGTATCCCTGTTTCTACTAGCTATGATAATCCTACTTCCTAAATCGAACCATGCAGGTTTTCCTATCAGTGCATCCCAATGAGTCATTTGATCAACATCATCAAGTAGCACCAAAACCTTTTTACCACATAACCTTTCTTTTATTATCTTAATTTCTTCCTCAACATTGCTAATTTTTTACCACTCTTTTTTTAGAACGTCGGAGATTAGTTGATTTTGTAAACCTTCGATGCCCTTGAGCTCTAAAGTTCCCCTGATGTTAGAAAGAAAGCACAAGCTTTAAAATGATGTGACAACCGGTTGTAGATGATTTTGGCAAGAGTAGTCTTTCCTACACCCCCCATACCATGAATCCCAAGAATTGTTATATCCTCTGAATCACCACACATCATTGCATCGATTTCTTTCACATGATTTTCAACTCCGACTAAGTAGTCTGTTACCAGCAGATAAGCCGTTTTCAACTCATCTATAATCTCCTGGACAATCTCATCTACCAATTCTCCTTCACCTCTAATATTATGGAAGGAAAAGGGAAAACATAATTAGAAGAACAAGGTAATATTATGGAAACACTGCACCAAAACGACAACCCAGAAAATGACATACCTATTCTTCTTCGAATTGTCCCATCCGTTTAGATTGGCAACATGGTTGAGAGCAGCTTTCCACTTATCGATGTATGAACCGAATTTCTCCTTATGCGAAAGAAAGGCTTCTTCATAAGACCCATTTTGATGACGGACTTCCGCCGGAGTAACGTCAAAAAAAATAGGCATAACCTTCTGTTTCCTTGTTTTACTACCCTCCACCATTTGGACCAACTCATTAAGACACCATTTACTAGAGGTGTATCCCTTGGAAAAAATAGGAATTGCAATCTTTGATTGTCCAATAGCTTTGAGCAACTTAGGACCAAACTCCTCTCCAACTCGGAGCTCTTCATCATCCTTAAATGTGTGGATTCTAGCAGCTAACAACCTGGTATAGAGGAAATTTGTAATGCCTGAGCGAGTATCTGGCCCCCTAAAACTCAAGAAAACATCGTAGTCATATCCAGATGACATGGAGGCTGATGATGGTAAGCCGTCCTGCTGGTATAGTTTTTCCTGTTTCGGCAGCATCATATCAGGGAATTGCGCTAAGTTGGAGACACCTACAGCAGTAGCTTCCACACTGCCATTATTGACACCCAATGAGGATGCTGAGTCACTAATAGAAGTTACCTCTGTGATCGTTTCTGTCACAGCTGCTATTCCTTCCTACCTTACAGATTCCGTGTTCTCACCTGTTTTACAAAAAACGTTGAGCAATAATGGCCATAACGGAATTCAGGCAATTGCAGAACGCAAGTCAACTTTAAGGAAATCTATTTCATTCAATGGAAATTTCCTTGAAGTTATAAATCGCAGCGATAAGCAGCCTATCCTAGCAGGTAGTGGCCACAACTTGTGAAATTTTGAGTCCAAAATAACCTTTTATGGTACACTTTTGTCGCGACCTAAAATTTCCTCTCAGGCTAATGGATTGTTAAGACTAAGCCTAACTCGGGCTCTCCCAAGCCCTACCAATTCGCAACTTAGGGTTTAAGTTTTTAACATGGAAAAGTTTTCATGCTCGGAGTCGCCATTAATCTATTTGTGGTAGGTCGATTAGAAACCTAAATAAAACATAGGGAGATGTGTTTTATTCCTACAAACCAAAGATTCTAAGTTCGGGGACTTGATTACGCTAGATCTAGTCTAACGCCCTTTCGGTACCTTTTCTTTTCAAAAATGTTTTGGCATGCAGTCTGGATCCATTTTAACTTAGTCGCTAGCATGTGAGGTGATCATGCGGGTGCGCAAACCACCAAAGTAATACCCAATAATCAAAACATTAAATAAATTGCAAGATTGGGAGAATTACTTACCTCGAAGCAACGTAAGCATCTGCATGGTTAGCTAAAAAATCACATCCACAATCTTAATATGATTTCTAATTAACAAACAGTTCACTCAATATTTTTTAGGATTTTCACTTATTTAAATGAAAGCTAACCTATATGTAATGACGTGCAAAAATTAACATGCGATTAATGCAGCCTAACATGCAAACTATATGTCATGCGACAACGTGACCTAATTAATGACGGACAAATGATTTATTTTTGGTATTTTTTCAATGAGATTCGAAATTAAAAAAATGCCTAAATTAACATGCATTATGTTCTAGAGAAAGTGATTTTTTTTTGGTAAGATAGAGAAAATGATTTGATCAATCCTAAAGTGATTTTTTTTGGGTTTTTATTAAAATTCGAAATTATTAAATATCCTAAATAATCCACTAAGATTGAAACAATCTCTAATTTAAACTAGGAAATATGCTACCCTAAATCCCAATTTAAATCAAATAATTATCTTATTCTTTTGGATATATTTAAGATTCCCTAAGCATGCAAAATTTCTAATTCTAATATTTTTGGATTTTCTTTATTTAAAAGGAAAGCAATCGACAAAAATAACTACATTCAAACAATCCACGCAATCTGCAAGATTCTTCAAATTCCGATAAGGCAAAGAAATCAAACTAACAGTCATATCTATAGGGTTATAGATATCGACGGAAAGCTAATTGTTCGAGTTTGGAAAGTAAATAAAATCTATTATCGTATCCAAGTGATTATGGATAAGATAACAATTTCCCGTATCGCCGCGTATCGTACCTTAGGGATAAGGTAGGATAGTCGTCCGAATACGTTGCCAAATTAGGAAAAATTCCTAATTTAAGGTGTCTTAGAATATTGTGGATATTGCAAATATTATCCTAAGATATATAGCTATCCACCAAAGAATATCCACGAAATATTCAAACACCGAAAACTTAGGAAATTAAATATTTTAGAAAATATTCGGATAATGATCTTACCTAATTTGCGGATATCTTTCAAATTCGAACTCGGTTTCGGATTGAGGCTTGCGGATCGCAGAACGCGTTGTGGCCAACGAGGCGGACCGGCGGTGATAGCGACGGCAATTCGACGGGGATCGGCTCAGCTCGTGGTGGTGGTGTGTCGGACAAGCACGTCGGGGATGCGCGAACTTCACCACGTTGGTATGGCTTTACGGATCACCAATGTCACTGCACTCAAGTTCTATTTCTTTGTTTGACCGAGCCACTACCAATCCACCACCCCTTGGACTTTAGCGTGTAACCAAAGATCTGCTCCCCTTCTGTATTCGCAGCCAAAAGTTGGTTCTTGCAAGCTGAGGTACTCCAAGGAACGCTCGCCGCGGGGTCTCGTTGAAGATGGACTGTGATCGCAAAACTTCTCGGGAAGCGTCGCTGGTCGTCTGGAATTACGATGGTGATATTTTGAGCCACTGTTGGCCGATCTAAGGATAGTCAGGGGTCAGTTCGCTACTATCACAGTAGTGGATCACGGGTGATACCGCTGGACCACGAAATGAATTGACGAATGATCCTGAACCTATACCGAACGATCGTGCCCCTCGGATCTAGTAATTGAATCTCGCGATTTAATTGACAACCGAAGTCGTTACGGTCTGAATAAATTGTACGTGACTCGATTTAGTATTAATCACGGGTCGAATATGCGAATTTCCCCAACAAGCCGCCCGTTAGCCTGAGAAACGCTCGAGTTGCGTTTAATAAAATTTAATTATTTAGTTTGACCCAAATCGGACATCGGAAAATTTGGAAGTCACAACAGGACGTTAGGACGACGTTGCGATTATAACGTGCAATTTTAGATGTGCCCGAATCCTTCGGAAAAATTCGATTTCAATGAGAAACGGAGAAAGTGACCAAAATACCCCTAAGAGTTTATAAAGGGTTAGTTGAATTGGGCAAGGGCATTTTGGTCTTTTTGCTCCTAAGTTTGGATTTGACATAATTACCCTTGGATATTTTTAAGTAAGATTCAATCCTAGCCGTTGATTTCTAGATTGGATTGAATCTCGACCATCGGATCAAAATTGTGAGAGAGGATCAAAATTGGATATTAAGCCTTTGACCCATTCTCTCTCTCCTCTCCCCTCCCTCATTCGGCAGCCCCCCCTAACCGTGAGCCCCTCCCTCTCCACCGATCTCTCCCTCTCTCCCTTCGCCGTTGCCGCTGCGCCATCCCCGCCGTCCATACGCACCGCCGGATCGCTGTCATGCCACGCTGTCCTCGTTGCCGCGCCCCCACCAGCCCACGCCGTCCCTCCCCCTCTCGGTTTTCTCTCCCCTCCCTTGGCCGTGAGCCTTGCCGGCCATCGCCCAAGCGGCGATCGCCACCGCCAAGCTGCGCCTCCGTTCGCCGCCGTCCCCGATTAAGTGCTACCGCTTTCTGTTCTAGCCGCGATAGTCTAGAACGCGGGTAAGTCTCAATCTGAACCCAACTTAGGACTTCCGGTATCGACGGACGATTTTGAGTAAAATCGGGAATAGATTAAGTGCGGAATGGCATGATTTAAGAGTGGAATTAGGTAGTGGGCCTTAGGATTGAACTCGGAAAATTTTTATTGGAAATTTGAGGACAACAGTGGGCTGTGGACTACTGTTCATGGTGCTGTGATGGGCCGATCGAGACGCAAATTGGATTTTTAGAACTGAGAATTAATGGTGAGAAAGTCTCGTGAAGGACTGGAATCGATTCGGGACCGGAATCGAATCGGGACCATTTGGTTAGAGAAAAATAGCATTTTCCGAGTTTTTCGTGCGTTGGAATTATGACCGAGTGTGGTGCTGGAAATTGAGTGTGTGATTGTGTAATTGCTTGATTCAATTATGCCTGTTAGGTGCACGCGTGGGCCAGATTATTTTAATTATTATTATTGGCCATGTCAAATGCTGATTGTGCATAGATTTGGTGTAATTAATGCGTGCACGGGCCACGTGCGAAGGGCCAATTGTGTGTGACACATGCTTGTTGAGCATGTGCATAAGTAAAAAAGTGAATATGAGATGGCATGGGTGATCATGGAATTCGTGCCGTCCTGAGGCGTGTACTTCAATGCGGGACGATGCCCAGTTTTACTGAAAGATTGCCAGCCTGAGGCATGTACTTCAACGCGGGTTGCGTAGTAGGTGGTAGATGTTGAGCTTGAGGCGGGTACATTTACGTGGGCAAGAAACATGGCCTCAGGTGTGTACGGGTACGTGGGCCTGAAGTGTTGTCATAAGTGGTCGCAGTGAACCTGAGCTGTGTTCGTTTACGCGGGTCACTGGCGAGGAATTGTGAAAATGAGATAATGAGAATGGAATGAGTGCATGACATGAGATTTGTGCATGCTTGTGATTATATGCGATGTGCCTGCTACGTGATTAATTGGTGTATGTGTAATTGTGTTTTGTGATTGTCTGGAGGTACGTGATAGCCTAGGTGGGATTTAAGGGAGAACTTAATGAGAAGTGTTCTCACGGTTGTTTCAATCAACAATTTCAGAACCCCGAAATGACCCATGAATCCTCCCCCACCGCCACCAGTACGTTTTGGGGTACCGGTGCACACCGAGAACGACGTTGCTGAATTTCCTATGCCAGATAACGTGATCTGGATTAGGCATACTACCACCGTTTTTGTAGATGTAGGATTACCTCTGTGAGAGACTCATGTATATACGGCCTGGTTCTTTCGGGATGCTGACGGGGATGAGTTCGGGCCCATTAGGGGTTTTGATGTCTCGTTTGATTTAGTTGGTGATTAGGACCCGTCCGCAATACCCCCTATCGATAGTGAGTTGACTAGCGTGGAGACTAGTTTAGCTCAGTCAGGAATGCATTCGGCGTCGGCCGCGCAAGTATCGTCAGGGGCTGAGCATGAACCAGAACATGAAGTATCACAGGCTGAGAATGACCCAATGGATATTGACTTAGAACCGATTCCCGAGGAAGAACCAGTGGGAGTAGAGCTTGAACCAGAACCCGAGAACGAACCTGATGAGTCGGAGGAACCTGAGGAGGAACCGGATTACATACTCCCGTATGAGCAATATATGGATCCCAACTACGTTCCTGAGTTCAATTTCTTCGATGTTTTAGCTGAGAAGGAACAGGGCGAAGTCCCAGCTAAGTAGGGTGACATCAGTCACCCGATCGAGATTGAGGCAGAACCAAAGTCCTCAGAGGAGCAGACTACTCACGGGAGTTCAGATTTGGATGACGAGGAATCGGATTCAGAATGGACGCCGAGCAGAGGTCGACGAGTCTAGCATAGGGGTTCAGAATAGGTGTTTGCAGAGAACCGTTTTTGTGGTTAGAATTCCAGGTCACCAGCCTTTTTGTATATCGGTGGTTTGTAATACGGTGTGCAGGTGTATGCGATAATTTTAAATCGTGGCGGTTGTAAAATGTGAATATATTATAAGTTTGATAATGGAATTGGATATGTGCATATTCTCCCTGATTGTTCCCCAGATTTAAATTGTCCGGATGATTTATTATTTCCGCTGTGGAGGTAAATCTCTGATGGAAAAGTTGAGGTCTGCGATAACCCTGGGATATCGCACTAATCGACCAGTGGAGGGTGTCGTGTGCTCGATGGGGATCCGGACGTGACATCCCCGTTTGAAGTGGTATCAGAGCGAGGACCGCTCGATCTATACTGGTCAAAATTTGGAGTAATAAGGAATAGAGACCCTGGGATAGTATTTAGGGAGACTTTAGTGAGTTGTAAGACGGACTGAACTACACGTGCCTCCAGATTGTTTGCTGTGATTGAGTGAGTTAATTGTTGTGTGATAACCGAAATGCAGGTGCATTTGGATCAGAGGTAAGTGTTCAAACTCTTGTGATTGCGACTTTGTGATTGGTAGCAGGGAATTGTATGCTGAGTGCACTCTTGTGTTAATTCACTGCTTAGAATTAGATTGATTTAGTTGACCTAGATTGCTAATTCCTGAGTGGAATTATAGCAGGTAGGAGAGTGGTAGAATTATGACGATGAGCAGTAAAGGAAGAGGCGTAAGCAGAGTCCCCAGAAGGGGTGCAGGTAGAGGCACTAGGGGTAGAGGTCGCGCTCGAGCTAGAGCCGTAGGGAACCTTGGATTGGGAGTTGGAGCGATAGAAAATCTCGGGGTTGATGCTGGAGCTGCAATGGACCCCAGCGTGGAAGCTAGACCTGCTGAGGATCCTAGAATGGAAGCGGTTATGAGGACATTGGAACAAATCGGAAATCTGTTAGAACAACGGACTCAGGAAAGAGCTGTTGAGATTGCCCAACCTGTCGAGGCCCCTGTGGTCGCAGCTGCTGTCAATAACAATGAGAATCAGGGGCAAGGGCAAGGAGTTATGAATAGACCGATGCATCAGCTAGTAGAACAGTTTATAAAGCTGAAACCGCCTAAGTTTGCTGGGAAAGGTGACCCTGAGGCTGCCCCTTGATGGATAGAGGAGCTTGAGAAGGCTTTTGAGGTGCTAGAATGTAATGATAATGAGAGGGTAACTCTGGCAGTGTATCAATTGCAGGATAATGCAAATGACTGGTGGAAAGCCACCAAAGATAGGATTTTTCCGGAAGGCACAGCTAGGACTTGGGCTGTTTTTACTGAGAACTTTTATGAAAAATATTTCTCAGCCAGCGCTAGGTTAAGAAAGCTTGTGGGTTTATGAGACTCTGCCAGGATCAGATGACGGTAGATCAGTATGAGGTGGAATTTGCGAGATTATCTAAGTTTGCGCCAAGAATGGTGGAACATCTCGAGGACAAGGCGCGAAGATTTCGAGATGGATTGAGGGCGAAAATTCGCAGTCAGTTGTTGTTGGTAAACTTGAGCACGTATGAGGAAATGTTTGATAGAGCCCAGATTCTAGAGCGAGATCAAGTGGATAGAGCCGCCGCCTCTGGGTCAAGGTTTGTCCAAGGTAGGGATAATCGTAACCTTGGGAAGAGGCCGATGATAGACAATAGACGTTTTACTCCTCCAGTTAAGAGGAATATTGGAAAGCCAGTCCGGAATTTAAATGGTCCGTGTAGAATTTATGGAGGACGACATGGAAGTGGATCTTGTTCAACCAGGGGTGGAGCGTGTTTTGGATGTGGAGGTTTTGGTCACCACATAAGGAATTGCCTCAATTCCAGACAAAGTAGACTGCCTACATTGCCGCCGCCTCGGAACGGGAATCGTGCTGGAGCTGCCCAGACGATAAACCAGAATAGGCCTCAAGCGTAAGGACGAGTATATGCGATGGCTAGACGAGAGGCTGAGAACGCACCAGGGGTTGTCACAGGTGCGATTTCTCTGTGCAACCATGCTGCGTATGCTTTATTTGACCCTGGGGCGTCACATTCTTTCGTATCGAAATAGTTTGTTGAATTGATTGGAATAGAACCACAATTGCTTGATGTCGTGCTATGCGTGACGACTCCTCTGAATGATAAAATGCTGGTTTCATTGGGGTGTGTAAATTGTAAGATTATGGTTGGGGATAGGGAGGAGAAAATTGATTTAGCGGTTCTAGACATGTACAATTTTGATGTGATAGTAGGAATGGACTGGTTGTCTAAGCAAAGGGCTATTATGGATTGCAATAGCATGGTGATCCAATTTAATCTCGTTGGACATCCTGAATTCAAATTTGTGAGAAGTCGAGGAGGATCCTCGATTCCGTGGATTTCGTCGCTAAAAATGACAAAATTGTTGAGTGAAGGCTGTCAAGGGTTCTTAGCGGCAGTAGTTGATTCGACGGCTGAAAAGCCGAGGCTTGAGGACATAGCTGTGGTGTGCGAGTATCCCGATGTGTTCCCTCAGGAATTGCCGGGACTGCCACTAGCAAGAGAGATGGAATTCGTGATCGAGTTGGCACCTGGAATTGAGCCAATCTCGAAAGCACCTTATAAGATGTCGTTGTCGGAGTTGAAGGAACTAAAGGTTCAGATGCAAGAGTTGTTAGACAATGGATTTATCCGTTCGAGTGCGTCTTCGTGGGGAGCGCCGGTGTTATTTGTTAGAAAAAAAGATAGGTCATTGAGATTGTGTATAGATTACAGGCAACTGAATCAAGTGACGATTAAGAACAAATATCCTTTACCAAGGATTGATGATTTATTTAACCAGTTGCAAGGGGTTTCGGTGTTCTCTAAAATTGATTTGAGAACGGGGTATCATCAGTTGAGGATTAGAAAGGAGGATATACCGAAAACGGCATTTAGGACGAGATATGGATATTATGAATTTACTGTAATGCCGTTTGGGTTGACGAACGCCCCTATTGCCTTTATGGATCTGATGAATCGGGTGTTTAAGGAATTTTTAGACCAGTTCGTGATTGTGTTTATAGGCGATATATTGGTATACTCGAAGAGCCTAAAGGAGCATGAATTTCATTTGAATCGAGTTTTACAGACTTTAAGGGAGAACGTGCTTTATGCTAAGTTTAGCAAGTGCGAATTCTGGCTCAGTCGAGTAGCATTTCTCGGTCATATCATCTCTGGGGAAGGAATATCAGTGGATCCATCGAAGATTGAGGCTGTGATGAAGTGGCCTAGACCAACGACAGTGTCTGAAGTCCGGAGTTTTCTAGGCTTGGCCGAATATTACTGCCGTTTTGTGGAAAGATTCTCAGCAATAGCGACGCCGTTAACACATTTGCTGAAAAAGAAAACGAGATTTGAGTGGACAAACAAATGTGAGAGAAGTTTTCAGAAGTTGAAGCATAGATTAACCATGGCACCAGTGTTGACTATTCCATCAGGACCTAGAGGGTACGAGATTTATAGTGATGCCTCGTTGAAAGGATTGGGATGTGTACTTATGCAGCATGAACAGGTAGTGGCTTATGCGTCAAGACAGTTAAGACCACATGAGTTGAATTATTCAACGCATGACTTGGAATTGGCTGCCATAGTATTCGCCTTGAAAATTTGGCGACATTATTTATGCAGAGAGAAGTTTCAGATATATACTGATTATCACAGCCTCAAGTATTTGTTTTCTCAAAAGGAGTTAAACATGAGGCAGCGTCAGTGGATGGAGTTGTTGAAGGATTACGACTATAAAATCCTATATCATCCTGGCAAGGCTAACCGGATAGCTGATGCTTTGAGTCGGAAGTCGAGCATAGCTCATTTGATGATCAAGGAGTGGACACTGTTAGAAAAAGTGCGAGACTCGGAGTTTAAATTTGAAGTAAATCAAGTCTCAAGTTTGCTGGCTACGCTTAGGATTGAACCGGAGATCTAGGCTAAAATCAAGATGTTGCAATCTTCGGATTAGGACATCCAAAAGATTTCAGAGATGGAGGAGATCAAGAGAAAGCCAGACTTCCAAGTATCCGAGGACGGGATATTGAAGTTCCGAGGACATTTATGTGTGCCTGATGATGAGAAGCTTAAGGAAGAAATTCTATCAGAAGCGCATCGTAGTAGTTATAGTATCCATCCGAGGAGTACGAAAATGTATCGGAATTTAAGGCAATATTACTGGTGGAACGTTATGAAGGCAGATATCGCTAAGCACGTGGCTAAGTGCCTGACATGTCAGCAAGTGAAAGCGCAACATTGTAAGCCTGGGGGATTGTTGCAACCATTGGAAATCCCAAAGTGGAAATTGGAGCATATAACCATGGACTTTGTGTCGGGATTGCCAAGGAGCCAAAGAGGCCATGACACTATTTGGGTGATTGTCGACAAACTGACCAAGTCAGCATACTTTTTGGCAGTACGAAAGGATTTCACATTAGAACGGTATGCGGAGTTATATGTATAGCAAATAGTTCGTCTTCATGGGGTACCAGTGTTAATAACTTCCGATCGTGATCCTAGATTTACCGCCAATTTTTAGAAAAGTTTGCATACGATTTTAGGATCCAAGTTACAGTTCAGTACAGCGTATCATCCTCAAACAGATGGCCAGTCTGAGAGGACGATTCAGACTCTAGAGGATATGCTTCGGGCATGTGTGCTAGATTTTCAGGGAAAATGGGAAGAGCAACTGCCCTTAGTTGAGTTTGCCTATAATAATAGTTTCCAGCAGAGCATTGGAATGGCACTTTTTGAAGCGCTGTATGGCAGGGCTTGTAGAACGCCCGTGTGCTGGGACGAAGTGGGAGAAAGAACTATAACTGGGCCAGAACTAGTTGAGCAGTCGATTGAGGCAGTTAAGATTATACGCGAAAGGCTGAAGACAGCGCAAAGCCGTCAAAAGAGTTATGCAGACAGGAGGCGAAGACCTTTGGAATTTCGAGTAGGGGATTACGTGTTCCTTAAGGTATCGCCCATGAGAGGATTATCCAGGTTTGGCAAGAAAGGCAAATTGAGTCCAAGGTACGTGGGACCTTTTGAGATTTTAGAAAAGATCGGAGATTTGGCATATCGTCTTGCACTTCCACCGAATTTATCGCAGGTGCATAATGTGTTCCACGTATCAATGTTAAGGAAGTATGAACTGGACCCAACACATGTATTGAATTATGAAGAGATAGAGGTGGATGATAAAGTATCATATGTCGAGAGACCGGTAAGAATTAAAGATTGCAAGGAGCGAGTTTTGAGGAACAAGACAATCTCGATGGTCAAGGTTATTTGAGAGCACCACGGGACTGAAGGCGCAACTTGAGAAAGCGAAGAGATGATGCAACGTTAGTACCCCCAGTTGTTTGAGCAGTAGTAAGGTTTGTAATTGTTGGGTAGTAGTGAGATTTGTAAATTTCGATGACGAAATTTTTGTAAGGGGGGAAAAGTTGTGACATCCTGAAAAATAGTCCATTTGGGATTTATAAAATACTGAGTTTTATGAATGTACTCGTAGTTAGTTTTCGCCCGGAACTGATCATTTCTGGGATGCTAATCGTTGGGGAAAGGCTAATCGCGGAATTAAATTCTTACGACTAAATGAAAATTCGATCGCGAATTGACTTTCGATCATTAAATCGTCGAGGTGATATTTTGAGCCACTGTTGGCCAATCTAAGGATAGTCAGGGGTCAGTTCGCTACTATCACAGTAGTGGATCGCGGGTGATACCGCTGGACCACGAAATGAATTGACGAACGATCCTGAACCTATACCGAACGATCGTGCCCCTCGGATCTAGTAATTGAACCTCGCGATTTAATTGACAACCGAAGTCGTTATGGTCTGAATAAATTGTACGTGACTCGATTTAGTATCAGTCACGGGTCGAATATGCGAATTTCCCCAACAAGCCGCCCGTTAGCCTGAGAAACGCTCGAGTTGCGTTTAATAAAATTTAATTATTTAGTTTGGCCCAAATCGGACACCGGAAAATTTGGAAGTCACAACGGGACGTTAGGACGACGTTGCGATTATAACGTGCAATTTTGGATGTGCCCGAATCCTTCGGAAAAAGTCGATTTCGATGAGAAACGGAGAAAGTGACCAAAATACCCCTAAGAGTTTATAAAGGGTTAGTTGAATTGGGCAAGGGCATTTTGGTCTTTTTGCCCCTAAGTTTGGATTTGACATAATTACCCTTGGATATTTTTAAGTAAGATTCAATCCTAGCCGTTGATTTCTAGATTGGATCGAATCTCGGCCTTCGGATCGAAATTGTGAGAGAGGGGCATTTTGGTAATTTGCCAAAAAGTTGGTCAAAATTGGATATTAAGCCTTTGACCCATTCTCTCTCTCCTCTCCCCTCCCTCATTCGGCAGCCCCCCTCACCGTGATCCCCCTCCCTCTCCACCGATCTCTCCCTCTCTCCTTTCGCCGTCGCCGCTGCGCAATCCCCGCCGTCCGTACGCATCGCCGAACCGCCGCTGTGCTGCGCCGTCCTTGTTGCCGCATCCCCACCAGCCCACGCCGTCCCTCCCCCTCTCGGTTTTTCTCTCCCCTCCCTTGGCCGTGAGCCTTGCCGGCCACCGCCCAAGCCACCGCTCGCCGATCGCCACCGCCAAGTCGCGCCACCGTTCGCCGCCGTCCCCGATTAAGTGCCACCGCTTTCCGTTCTAGCCGTGATAGTCTAGAACGCGGGTAAGTCGCAATCTAAACCCAACTTAGGACTTCGGGTATCGACGGGTAATTTTGAGTGAAACCGGGAATAGATTAAGTGCGGAATGGCATGATTTAAGAGTGGAATTAGGTGGCGGGCCTTAGGATTGAACTCGGAAAATTTTTATTGAAAATTTGAGGACAACAGTGGGCTGTGGACTACTGTTCATGAGGCTGTGATGGGCCGATCGGGACGCAAATTGGATTTTTAGAATCGAGAATTAATGGTAAGAAAGTCTCGTGAGGGACTGGAATCGATTCGGGACCATTTGGTTAGAGAAAAATAGCAATTTCCGTGTTTTTTGTGCGTTGGAATTATGACCGAGTGTGGTGTTGGAAATTGAGTGTGTGATTGTGTAATTGATTGATTTAATTATGCCTGTTGGGTGCACGCGTGGGCCAGATTATTTTAATTATTATTATTGGTCATGTCAAATGCTTATTGTGCATGGATTTGGTGTAATTAATGCATGCACGGGCCACGTGCGAAGGGCCAATTGTGTGTGACACATGCTTGTTAAGCATGTGCATAAGTAAGAAAATGAATATGAGATAGCATGGGTGATCGTGGAATTCGTGCCGTCTTGAGGCGTGTACTTCAATGCGGGACGATACCCGATTTTACCGGAAGACTGCCAGCCTGAGGCGTGTACTTCAACGCGGGTTGCGCAGTAGGTGGTAGATGTTGAGTCTGAGGCGGGTACGTTTATGTGAGCAAGAAACATGGCCTCAGGCGTGTACGGGTACGCGGGCCTGAAGTGTTGTAATAAGTGGTCGCAGTGAACCTGAGGCGTGTTCGTTTACGCAGGTCACTGGCGAGGAATTGTGGAAATGAGACAATGAGAATGGAATGAGTGCATGACATGAGATTTGTGCATGCTTGTGATTATATGCGATGTGCCTGCTACGTGATTAATTGGTGTATGTGTAATTATGTTTTGTGATTGTCTGGAGGTACATGATAGCCTAGGTGGGGTTTAGGGGAGAACTTACTTAGAAGTGTTCTCACAATTGTTTCAATCAACAATTTCAGAACCCCGACAAGACTCATGAATCCTCCTCCACCGCCACCAGTACGTTTTGGGGTACCAGTGCACACTGAGAATGACGTTACTAAATTTCCTATGCCAGATAACGTGACCTGGATTAGGCATACTACCACCGTTTTTGTAGATGTAGGATTACGTCTGTGGGAGACTCATGTATATACGCCCTGGTTCTTTCGGGATGCTGACGGGGATGAGTTTGGGCCCGTTAGGGGTTTTGATGTCCCGTTTGATTTAGTTGGTGATTGGGACCCGTCCGCAATACCCCCTATCGATAGTGAGTTGACCAGCGTGGAGACTAGTTTAGCTCAGTCAGGAATGAATCTAGCGTCGACCGCGCAAGTATCGTCAAGGGCTGAGCATGAACCAGAACCTGAAGCATCACAGGCTGAGGATGACCCAATGGATATTGACTTAGAACCAATTCCTGAGGAAGAACCAGCGGGAGTAGAGCCTAAATCATGACCCGAGAACGAACCTGATGAGTCTGAGGAACCTGAGGAGGAACCGGATTATATACTACCGTATGAGCAATATATGGATCCCAACTACGTTCCTGAGTTCAATTTCTTCGATGTTTTAGCTGAGGAGGAACAGGGCGAAGTCCTAGCTGAGTCGGGTGACATCAATCACCCGATCGAGATTGAGGCAGAACCAGAGTCCTCGGAGGAGCAGACTACTCACGAGAGTTCAGATTCAGATGACAAGGAATCGGATTTAGAATGGACGCCGAGCAGAGGTCGACGAGTCTAGCATAAGGGTTCAGAATAGGTGTTTGCAGAGAACCGTTTTTGTGGTTAGAATTCCAGGTCACCAGTCTTTTTGTATATCGGTGGTTTGTAATACGGTGTGCAGGTGTATGCGATAATTTTAAATCGTGGCGGTTGTAAAATGTGAATATATTATAAGTTTGATAATGGAATCGGATAGTGTCATAGAGTGGACAGCTCTGGAGCTTCATTCTCTTCAGGACTTGTATTGGCATCATAAGATAGTGTCATAGAGTGGACAGCTCGCCCTTCAGCAGGCAGTTCCTCGGGTTCAATCTTCCTCATGCTTTTCTCTAATCGGTTCTCCTTTTCCTCCTCGTCACTGGAGAAATCAACCATTTCGAGCGAAGTAGCAACATCGACTTGCGAGAAAACAATCTGTTCATGCATAGATGAGAATCACGAACTGCTTTTGTTGATTAAAAAAATGTCAAATAACAGATGATTAGCTTAAACCAGTACCTCTGCCATAAATTCCTTAGGAAATTGAGCATGGCGATCCCACAGGACATCCATACACTCAGACTCAAGCTTCAGAACACTATCTGATATGAATGCAGTATTAAACATTGCATGAAACATTGATTCTCCATGTTCGAGATCAGCATCCAAACTCATACACTCCAGCACAACATCGCCTTGAACATTACAATGGATGTCCAATTCAACCTTTTCACCGTCTGCCTGCACTTAAATATATGAACAATTAAAATAGTGAACTAGCAGGATATCTATATTTTTTGCTTAAGCATCCGTGATGCACGGGTGAACTCACAGATCAAAATGGATTGATGGATAAGGCGTGTGAGATAAAATTGGGGCTCAAGAGGGAATGTTTATTTTCTTATATTCTTGGATTCCTCAGAGATGTAGTCAGTACCATGAAGCAAAACACTATTGCCAGGAAAGCAAAACAAAATATCGTAGCGTCTAAAAAGGAGAAATAACAGAATGATAACTCATTCTTCTGACTAGACTGGACATAAGCATGTATAATGTTTATAGACTCAAAACGAGGCTCTCTTGTCGTTGCACTGTAGTCATATTCTAAATTTACATTTGACTACACATCTAAATATTAGAATGAATGCATAATCTTGCAAAGAGGAACTTAGGCAAGCTCTAAAATGCGGCATACTTGCTATTTTTACAGAATGTTATATGCAAAACAGTGCAACAATGATCTTTTGCAGTTCATTTTAACAGTTTAACAGATTACAAAGTGAGAACTCCATTACAACATTCAAAACACTACGATAACTGTGACTGCCTGCAGCTCCTATCCACAAATCCAACAAGGTTTTACAAACATCTAAGGTGAAAAAGTTTGGTAATGGAAGCGAACCATTACACGGGGAGAGCAAATGGAGTCATACCTGGCAAACATATACAATAACATTTCATAAATAATTTTAGATTATACATATTGCCAACAAAATCAGAATTACCAGTTTGTAATGCCTCACATATTCACTCCTGGGTGTTGAGAACAGAACTTTGGGAGTTTGATCAGCGGCCATTAAGGGGTCTCATCCTACTATCTTAACAATAGGACAACATCCCCCTTCAGCATCCAAATGAGGAACTAAACTTAGTTTAACACTTTTTATGACAAGTGCTTTATCTGGTGGAGGCCAATCAGAACCAGCATTCCGTGTGGAAACATAGCAGAGGTATCTCAGCTGGGAAGGCAACGGATTCAGTGTAGATGTCAGCTGCAAGAGTTCACAAGGAGCTTTCTTGTAAATCATATGGAGGGTTTTCTGCTCCCCATCCTGCTTCTTCCTATATAACAAAAGAGAAGCCAACATGAACGCCAAAACCGGCCATGCACCCCCTTCGCAATGCATCAACAGGACATTTTTTTTCATATCAGATGACAACCATTCATCGGCAGATCTCAAGAAGTTGTGGATAATCTCCACTCTCGGTATTGGGCAACCTCCATAATTTTGAGGGAGTTCCGTGATAGTTATATCATATTTAGACAACACTTTAGCCATTTGGCTTTGGTTTTCTTGCTCTCCAAAATTGAGCACCATGAAAGAGGCAGCAGGAAATTGGTCTTGGAGTTTTGCGACTATGCCTCTTATGTAATACTCATATTCGTCATCCTTCAACCAGTCTGTGGTAATTTGGCCGACAAAGGACCAATCCGTGGTAAGACAGTATTCAAACACTGCATCCACATCCACATATGTAAATCATTATGTGCATAAGATTTCCATACAGATATAAATGAAACTAACAGGAGACAGCTATCATCAAGTGTGTCCTTCCTTTGGGCTCAGTATAAACTTGATAGACTATGAAATGAATTTACTTCTTTAGGTAAATTGAAGTTTTCATGCAAGATAGCTTCCAAATCACGTATGATGACTTGCCCTGCTGTCAAAAGTTGTCTAGAAACTAAACCGAAGAAATAAGCTCATAAACTTCCAGAAAAGAGTGACTAGGCTTGTAAAGTAGGAAACCCATGTACTGCAAATCATTTCCATAGAGGTGCAGCATGATTGATATTTCCAGAGAAGTAATGAATCAACTAATGAAATGATCCCCTGAAGTTGAAGGATAAGCACCTCATGAGAATCTTCAGCAGATAATAAACCTATTGAATGCTTATGACCTTTCACCAGCAAGTTCATTTGGGAATGGTAAAATATGCATTTATGACTAGACAGTAGCACCCGCAAGAGCCTTTGTGATTCACAAGGAAGCAATTACAGAAAGTGCTTGTAGCTAATTAGCTCCGTCGAAGGTCTACTTCGTTCTACTTCTAGGCCTTCCAGCCTTTCAAAGCAAATAGCATCCATTTGTATCTTAAAAAGTCTTGGTAAATGGTACATGCCCCTACTTAATCAAATGAAGCGGGCCCACTGAGAATAGACCCTCCCTCCGCTCTCTACCCCATAGCCGTTTACGATGTGCTTTTTTGTCCTGCTGAAAAAGCTTACAAGATAGCTAGTATTTCAATGCTATGGTTTTTCAAATTTGGCAATGGACTGACCCTACTCAGCTTTCAGGTTAGTCTCAATAGACTGATAGCCTAGCAATCATTGACAATTTATGGGATTTCTTCTCTTCGATTCGGCGTGAACTGATCTCTTCTTATTGGAGTTGGGCCCCAATGCCATTTGGCTGGTCTATAAAACATTGGTGCACCTTCAAAAGCTACCGAGGTTATGCAGTTACTGGAAGTTAGTTTGCATGAGCATAGAAATGCTCCCAGTTTAAAGCAGGGCTGTGGGTCGTGTGAACGGTGCCATTTAAATGTGGATTGGGACAAGTACTTCCTTTTAGCTGAGGCAAGAAATGAACTTGCAATCAGCTGTTATGTGAAATGCAATGACGTGCTTCTATGGAAGTTAATGCTTGTGCTGAGAAACTATTTGATAAGAGTTGATTGACGAGATGCAACACAGCCCAACTAACTCCTAGAGAAGTTTATGCTTCTTTTGCAAAGTAACAAAGTTGTCAATCCTAGAAGTCTGTATTTGTTTCATGAGCCTAGAGTCCGGTTTTATGACCAAAATGGGAAACAAAAAACCAAAAACTACAGTACCCAACCTTCTCTGATCTTTTAACATATTATATCCCTAATTCATTCCTAGTTGTCACACAGGTTTTCAGTAATTCCCATATTGTCAAAGTACTACAGTGATCCTAGAGGAGGAAAATCTTAGAAAATAAGACTAGAGGCTGTTATTGCACCCAATCACTAAAATAAACGAGCATACATAGAATCCTGGAATCTGACAATATAAACAATTGTAAGCACACCGATGCTGAATATGTTAAAGCTTACCATGGACTCTGTCTGAAACTTCCAACACCCCTCCATTGGGCAGATTCCTGTAAGAGTAAGGCCATAGTGCACCAGGATTAATCCATATGCTTCACATCAAGCATCTTGACACACTAGAATTGCACTCATGTAAAACCAGAAGTCCATGTTACTTCATTTTACATAACACGTACTTTATTGTTGAGAAAATTATCTCTGTAGACTAGGAGCGATTGTAAGTCTGTAAACCAATAATTTGCTCGGGGGAATGGGAGCTACTTGCTGTCATTGTTCATTGCATCAAATGTGCATAGTAAAAGGTCAAATAGATTTATGTTGGTAATGTTGTCATAAAAAAACCTAGACGATCCCAGTTGTAAACTTTAAAATCGACTCACCTTGTCCTTTTAGACAAATCATCCTTCTCTTCAATGATCTGGTCGGGCAGTGGCTGTGACTGCCGGTCTTCAATCATCATCCGTACTTTAGACATCGAAGGGTGCCTCTGAGGGAAGTTGGATGCACAAGCCATCGCCACCTGCAACAGTCCCATTAACTCATCCTGGAAATTCTGGTAATCTCCCAGCTCAGGATCGAAAACATCAACAGTCCAGTGCTTTCTGGTAGCGGACTTCACCAAAAATGCAAGATCAGCCGCATCAGGCATTTTCCCAGTTAGAAGCTCCATAAGCAACAGCCCAAAGCTATAGACATCATCCTTTTGAGGGTCAGCAGCCTTCGATGTGCCTTTCGGAGGTGCCTGGACATGGGTCAGGCCATAATCGGAAACTAACGGATCATATAATGCTGTGAGGAGGGCATTGGTTGCCTTGATTTTTCCATGGAAGACATCGGGACCTTGAGTATGCAAGTACTCTATGGCCTGGGCGTATCCAAGAGCGATGCAGCGCCTGATTTCCCAGCTTAGCGGGGTCTTTTTTGACCTTATGTCTCCATGTAAAAGTCCATACAAGCTTCTCAGGGGTACGTAATCAAACAACAGGACCGTATCGTCTCTACTGAAAGAGTAAGCCCTCGGCTGGAGTAGATTCTCGTGTTGCATCGCTCCCAATGCGTCCATCGTCTTCCTGAATTCGCCCTCAGGTAAGGTCACATCCCTCAGCCTCTTCACAACCACCGTCCTCCCGTCCTCAAGGACCGCCCTGTAAGATGTCCCGATGGTCCCTTTCCCTAAAACCTCAGCACTGCCACTCAATAAGTTCTCCAAGTCATACTCCTTCTCCAAAGTGTCCAAGAAGACCAGCTTGTTCGCTGTGCGTGTCGGCTTCTCACCCAGAATTTCTGCATCCTGTGGGGTGGGTGGTTGATCGTCCTCTTTCTCTGCTCTACTTCTCCTGTTACCCATCCTTCGTCACAGATTACTAAGAGTTCCCGACATAATAACCAGAAAAAAGAAACCCCCAGTATGATCTGGTCACACTATGCCCTGCTATGGCAGCATGAGATAGCTTCTTTCTCTTCAGCTCTTCAAGCCTCGTTAGCTTCAGGTCTTCTTCTTGCTCTTTCCTTCTGGTCAACGATATCAGTAGTAGGAAATGTGTCTATGGAGCAAGAAGAAAGCTATTTTATAATCACCAATGATCAACAGTGTGGCACCACTGCCCGCAGCGGCTGCGTTGGCTTGCGCTCTTGTCCCCCCACGAAGGGATTGGAATTCGAACCCCAGCGTAATTGTTAGGGACTCTTAAGTGTGGCGCCGTGGTGGTGGGTCCTGCGCTAGCGTCACCCCAGGTTTACCCCTCCGGTTGTCGGCCGTGCAGGGGTTCCTGGGTTATCAAAAAAAAAAAACAGGATTTCCAACGCAAGCAAGGACAAAGTTTCATTCGAACTTCAATGGCTGCACCGCACAGACAGCTTCTGTAACATCTTGAATTTCGACCCATTTTCGGAATCAATGAGATTGATATAATTCTCACTTAATTTTAGTAAGTCTTGCCCGGAGCTGATCACTCTCGAGATACTAACCAATGGAGAATGGCGAACTAGGAAAACGGTACGTGGACCAGGGATCCGATCGCGAATCGAGCACCGATTCTGAGAAATGACGAGGAAATATTTTGGGCTAATGTGGGCCGATCCTAGGAGGGTGACGGATTTAGTTTGGCCAATGACGCATGATCGGATCGCGGGTGATTCCACACGACTAAGAGTACGCGTGGTGTATAAATCCTGAACTTAAACCGAATGATCGCGACCTCCGGAACTAGCGATAATTCCTCGCATTCTCCCAGTAATCGAGACCGTCACGACTCGAGTAACCCTAGGTTGATACGCGTAACCCCTAAACAGCCGCCCATTAATGAGAGACCCTAAAATTGTAATTGAGCGATTTTTATTGCGAAATTGGATTCGGACTTGGAGGTCGAATTTCGTGGACATGCGCGACTATTTTGTGAGGACGACATCATTTTAGTGTGGCCAAATATATTTGGGGTTGGTACGGTCAAAAAATGGAAATTCGGCCCGAAATCGGAAAATTACGATTTTGCCCTTAGGACTATTTTTGGGTATTCCGAATTTTTGGGGGAAATTATTGGAGGATAAGTGGATAAGATCAACTCCAATAATTCAGCCATTTGAAAGACCAAAATGCCCTCAATTATTGGACCTTGGATTAATGTGAACCAAGTATTTAAGGGGCAAAATTGGAATTAAGGAAAATTTGGTCAAACCTCTTGGACCAATTAATA
Source organism: Syzygium malaccense (assembly GCA_031216405.1). Lineage (NCBI taxonomy): Eukaryota > Viridiplantae > Streptophyta > Magnoliopsida > Myrtales > Myrtaceae > Syzygium > Syzygium malaccense. The sequence goes on along the minus strand of CM062255.1, from coordinate 14,562,936 downwards.
CCCTTGACCTCTCTCTCTCTCTCCTCACTTCATGCCGCCACCACCACCTTCGGCCACTCCCCTCTCATTTTCTCTCCTCCCTCTCTGCCGGTTCTCTCTTTGCCGGCCGTGGACGCCGTCCGCCGGAACGCCAAGCTGATCGCCGTCGTTGCCGCACCGCCCTTATGCTGTGCCACCACCGTCCCCCTCTCCCTCTCCCGTGAGTGAGCCACGGCAAGGAGGCCATCATCGCCGCTCGCCACCGCCGCCTGCCGTCACCACCGCCTAGCCGCGCAGCCGCTCACCGCCAAGCCGCCGCGTCGATCGCCGCCCCGTTCCACTCTAGCCGAGTTAATCTAGAGTCCGGTAAGTCGCGATCTAAACCTCGCCTAGTATATCGGGTATTATGGGACCCGTTTAGACGCGATTTTGTAAAAATTAGGGGTTGATTGGATTAGCGAACCTTAGGATTGAAATCGGAAGATTTTGGTGGATTTTTAGAGGCTGATTGATGGCAGGAAATTACTGTTTTGAGTGCTGTGATGTGCTGTTTGATGTGTGGTTGGTGCCGTTAGATCTGGCTCGGAATTTCGTGAAAGTGTTGTGAAGGGCCGGGAGTGAGATATCGTAGTTTTGGTGTCGAAAAAGGATAAATTGTGTGTTGGTTGTATGTTGTGATGTGGCTGAATTGATTTGATTGATTTGGGCACCTATGAGTGCGCGTATTTAATGCCTGAGTATGCACACGTGTGAAATTTATGGCGTGCGATATGTGTGTGATCATTAAGAGGCCCGAAGGCGTGTTGACACGGATTGTGATATGATTGTGGGATCAGACTGAGGCATTATAAGCTCGGGTTTCGATCACGTAGGCCTGTCGCATTTGGCGCAGGCTGAGGAGAGAAAGCGAGAATGAAATCGGTCCGAGGCACGATCAGCTCAGGTGAAACCGGGATCGGACTGAGGCATTATAAGCTCAGGTTTTGATCACGTAGGCTTGTCACATTTGGCGTGGGCTGAGGAAAGAACGTGTGAATGGGATCGGACCGAGGCGTGTGATGCTCGGGGCATGATCGTGTGGGCCTGAGGCATGTTTACGCGGGGCAAGGAATGTGATTGAGAACGGGGTGTGTGGTATGGTAAGAGAAAGTGGGATCGAACCGAGACGTGTGATGCTTGGGGCGCGATCGTGTGGGCCTAAGGTGTGTTTACGCGGGCTGAGAAAGTGATTGAGCTGGTGGAGTACGATGAGGAAAGTAAATGAAATTGATGCGATAGTGTGTGATCGATGTGTGTTTTTGGCATGGAAATGTGTGTGGTTTGGGGTGCGCGAAGCTTAAAATGCGTGCGAGTATTGAATGTTGTGATTATGAACTAACGTGTAGGCTGAGTATGCCAAGAGTCTAGGTAAGTGTGATGGCGTGGATAGTGTTTGTTCGTGTTGCTCGTTTGTGTGTCTGAACTTGTCTGGAATACGTGGTAGCCTAGGTAAGGTTTAGGTTGTGACTTATTGAGAAGTGTCTCATGGTTGTTTCAATCAAACCATTTCAGAGCACCTGCCTGAGCCATGAATCTACCACAGCTGCCGCCGCAGCGTTTTGGGGATCCCGATGCACACCGAGCATTCAGGAGTAGAATATACCTAGGCTGCTAATTCCTTTTGAGGTCGAGGATGCGATCCGTAGAAGCCAATTGGTATGCGTGTATTATAGGTTTGATATTAAATTAGTGAGTACTTGATGTGAATAGTTGGTGGTGTAATCAGGAAATCCGTTCAGGTATGTACTATTAGTTGATGTGAATCTGATGGGTGTTGGAAGTGTTTGGTTGTAAAGAATTGGATGTTATATATTTATATATCGATGTATAGTTTTATGTTTAGTGGTTTGGTGATATATTTCTTCCTAGTGTTCTCCAATTTTATTGTCCGGGCTTATTTCATTGGTTTCCGCCATGATCGAACTCTGATGGAATCGTGAGGTCGGCGACATTTCCTGGGACGTCGCACTAATTCGACCTGAGTAAGGGATACCGCCCGCTCGATGGGGTTCGGGGCGTGACAACTTCTCTCTTCTTCTCAATCTATACTATTCAGTTTTCTTTTTCTCCCCACTTCTTCAGATCCCCGACGACTTCTAGAGCCGCTGACTTGCAGGGCCATGTGATGCCATATGCGTTGCGTTGACACTGACGGCGGAATGTAAGGGTCTCCCACACAGTTTCTATCCTACGTTCCCACTCTACTTCCCATTGAGGTCACATGGTTTCTCTCATAACTTTCAAGAAAGTCTAAATTTCCCTAAACCAATTGGTTGATTGAATTGGTTGCGAAAATTCCACAACATATTTTTTTCCAGGGAGACCCTTCAGTGGGAACAAACGTTGTCATTCTATAATCACCAGCGGCCAAAGTTGACTTCAGACAAGAACGAAAAAACGAAGAAAAGAAGTTCATTTGGCATGTTTGCCGTACAGAACCAGAACTAAGGAAGAGAAACAGTAATGGTGGAACGGACAAAACTTCTATGGCATGAGGCAGCTTCCTGTAGGGGGCGGGCGTATGCCTTTGGACCAATGGTTTTCGGTTCCGTCTGGCCCAGTTTGTGCCTAGCTAGATTAGTTCAAAGGATACTTTTTGTACTTGTTTCGATCGGTAAAAGAAATACATAAATACAGTAGAGAAAGAAAATGCGTTCGGCGATTGTCTAGGGGATTTAGAGTATGAATTAGCTTATTTAAATTATAATGCGTATATTTCGTAAAAAAGATTTAATGGATACCAGAGAGAAAGAGAATGCATTCCATGAAGGATTTGATAAATTAATGAAAGAAAATAGACCAGCGCGACCGGTATTTGAGAAAAAAAAAACATAGTTTTCATCTATTTTTTGGAATAAGAAGTTATTTTCTGCAAAAGTTAAGTATTTCCGATATTTCACATGGCGTATAGGGCCAAGGACCCGAAATTGGGTCTAAATTTCTGTAATCTTGCATCAAATGGACATGAGATTATTTTGTCCTTTAAGGTATTACGATGAATATATGTCAACACCCACGACGTGTAAAGATACTTCCCCTTCCGACCAAAAAAAAAGAAGAAGAAGAAGAAGAGATGCTTCCCTTCACCGTGAATCAGCAGGACCCGACAGTAAGCGATTCCGGCATGTCGTTTGGAAGATACAAGCATCCAAAGTTGCGGTTGCGGTTCGCGACAAAATAGGTAACTTTCTCGCAAAGCTACAATCAATGCATATTAACTGTAGGGTCGATCTTTTGGTACGAATTCGTAGTATTACCCATGATCCTTCTGGTGACGTAAAAATCACGCGATTTGGTTATTCTTGAATGGATAACCGAGCCCTTTAAGCTTGTAACTTGAAACTTGAATATCTAGAAGTATAGTTTTAAGCATTCGCAGCCCCTTCCGGTGGCTCATACAGTTCGACCCTATGTCGGATTACGGCGCCATTTCCCGTTGGAACCAGCACACAAAACACTACAATCTGTGAATTTCTCATAATTTTCGGATGTACTTGAATTGTCTGTCATTCCCAAGAAATTCCGAAATTTGTAAATAATTGTGGAAGATGGTACCCTGGACATCCGCAAATTTGCTACTCCATCCGGTCTGTTAAAAATACACACTGGAGGCGGTATTCTACAGCTCCCGTCATCTCATAAACCTCCGTATGAGGGAGTTATTGACATGAAAATACATATTACACGTTCTCCAACGGTTAAATCAATCGGAGCAATTGCCATTCAGTTTAACAAATCCAAAGTACGGTGATTTGGTTTCACTTTTTGTAAGATTGGTGTCTGTACACTTCAAAAGTATAACTCAACTGGGTCGATCTGATAGGATATTGGGTTGGTTTGGGCGTTATAATCAATTTAATAGAAATACCGCTGTAAAAATCTTAATACAATATGTTAAAGCCAGATCTATGTTACGTAGTTTCTTATTTTTCAATTTGCTTGATGTGAATACTCAAAGAAATTGTAAACATTAGGTAAAGATCAAACTCCTTAAAATATAAATTATGATGTATTCTCTCTTAGGGATCACAAGCTTTTAGCTTTTTTAAAACTTACGTATAGTTAATCTATTGCTTTTCAATCTACATACCAAGAGCTAGCACTCAACCCGCGATGTGCAATTGTCATGGTTATCGTGTGCAAGTTTAAGATGAAAACATTTTGTTACTTTTTTTGAAAAAAATAAAAATAAAAATAGATGTCGGTGGGCCCATCCGCAGGCATATACAGTAGCTCTTTCAAATTGGTCTCGCAAAAAAGATATGGAGGAGTCCAAAAGTGTGCAATAATTGCCAGATAGTTCAGGCTCACTGGTTGTTTCGGCAAGGTAGATTTTGGTCCAGCTATGTAACATCCTGAATTTCGACCTATTTTCAGAATCAATGAAATAGATGTTATTTCTCATTTCATTTTAGTAAGTCTCGCCCGGAACTGATTATTCTCGGGATACTAACCTTTAGGGAATGGCTACCTAGGAAAATATACGTGGACCTAAGAACTCGATCATGAGTCGACTTTCGGTGACGATCGAGGTCGCCATGACTCGAATAACCCTAGGTCGATACGCGTAATCTCTAAACAACCGCCCGTTAGTGAGAGACCCTAAAATTGAGATTGGGCGATTTTGATCGCGAAATTGGATCCGGACTTAGATGTCGATTTTCAGGGTTGTGCGCGACTATTTTTACGAGGATGACGTCATTTTAGTGTGGCCAATAATATTTGGGGTTGGCATGGTCGAAAAATGGAAATTCGGCCCGGGACCGGAAAATTACGACTTTGCCCCTAGGCCTATTTTTGGGTATTCCGAATTTTAGGGGGAATTATGGGAAAATTATTTTGGGAAATTAAGAGGATAAGATCAGCCCAATAATGCAAGGATGAAAAGACTAGAATGCCATTGGATATTTTGGCTTGGATTAATGTAGACCAAGTGAGAGAGGGGCAAAATGGACATTTTGAAAAAGTTGATCAAAATTTGACTATTTAAGGCAAATCTCTCTCTCTCCTCACTCATTTCCCCTCCCCCACGGCAGCCCCCTCCCCACCAAATTCTTCCTCTCTCTCCCTTCCGAACTCTCCCCCACCGTGAAGCCCCATCGCCGAACCGCCGCCGTCGCCGCTTGCCTTCGCCACCGCCAAGCCGCGCTGCCGTCCACCGCCGTCCCCGCCGTTCACCGCCGGGCTACGTTCTAGCCGTTTTAGTCTAGAACCAAGTAAGTCGCGATCTAATCCCTATTTAGGTCGTCGGGTATTTTCGGACTCATTCGGGTATAGTTTAGAGGATTTAGAGGTTGATTAAGGTGTCGATAATGGTTTTTGGTGGTTGATCGTGATTATTGGTGGTTGATTGTGATTGTTGATGGCTGATCATGACTGTTAGCGATTGTTGCGGGTTGGATTAGATGTCGGGAAATGAGTTTAGGCGGTTGGAATTCAGTAGAAATCGGTTCGGGTTTGAATCCGTGAGGTTCGGGGTGAATCGCGGATTCGCGGTTACTGTACCCGCCCAGTTTGCTATTTTTTTAGAAAATTTTGTGGGTCGAATTTGAGAAAGTTTTCTTCATGAAAGTTGTTCCCAACATCTTGAGGTATAACATAATTTAATTTAGGAATTTTTGGAAATCATTTGAGGCCATACGGAAGTCCATCTTTGGACCGAAATGGGTCTGCCCGATTTACTGTTCACCCGATCTTCGGGTCTATTCGAATTTTTATAAATTTTTCCAGGCCTATTTGCAAAATACTTCCTTCACAAAAATTGTTGGGGACATTTGTTGCTATAACATATAAAAATTTCAAAACTTTTTAAGGTGATTTGGATGTTGAAAGAAATGTATTTTGAGGACAAAACAGTCTGTTAGAGCGAACAGATTTTGGTCTGACTTCGAGGGACAAAAAGGCATGGTTACATATTGAAACGGATTTCATATTCTTCATAAGAAATGTTGATCAAGATGTTTTTTATGACATATCCAAAATTTAGAATTTTTGGAGTTGATTTACTATTTATTTCAAATGGATTTCTGTCATTGCGCAACTGCCCAGTTTAGACCCGATTTTACATATTCTCGGTTTTTCTCTCTCTCAAGAATTATTCGGTGTTATCGTGGCATTTTGACGGGTAGTTTGATGCTTGAATGAGCTCGTATGTGTGATTGTGTGGCTGTGAGGTGTGGTGGCGTGATTGCGCATTGAGTTCGCGTGCCAAGCTTGGGTGTTTGTGTGGTGTTCGCGTGATGAGGGTGGGTAATTGTGAAAAGTATGTGCGAGATGTGAATTTGTGTGTGACAGTGTGTATGTGTGGCCATGTGATACGTGTGGAGAGTGTGGAACGAAGGTACGGAAATGTAGGATTGATGGGAAAAATAATACCCTGAGGCGTGTTCGTTTACGCGGGGTAAAGTCCGTCCTGAGGCGTGTACGTTTACGCGGGACAATGCTGTCCCTGACGAGGTGACGATGCCCGGCCCGACGGGGTGACGATGCCTGACGTGGTCAGAAGACCGTTGGCTTGATGCATTTTACGTGGGCGCGGTAGAAGGAAAGTGTGTGTAGGATTCCGTCCTGAGATGTGTTCGTTTACGCGGGACGATGCCGTCCCTGACGAGGTGACGATGCTCGGCCCGACGGGGTATCGATGCCTAACGAGGTCAGAAGACCGTTGGCCTGATGCGTTTTACGCGGGCGCGGTAGTGGTGAAAAGGTTAAGAACGAGCGGGATTTGGCTTGACATGTGAGGATTGTGAAAGTGATGCATGGTGTGAGTTAGTGTGCGAGTGTGTTTGTATCGCGTGATGCAGTGCGCGATTATGGGGTAAAATCTGCTAGGCATGATATGGGACGTGCCCAAGTAGGTTTTGCTTTATAATCGAGGTACACACGCGGCTGTGATTTATTGCTGTGGTATGATTGGCGTGTGTATTGATATGTGGAAAGTGTGTGATGGCATGTGTGCAAGAATTGTATGTTGGGATTGTGGGCTAACATGCATGGTGCGTATGCAGAGAGTCCAGGTATGTGTGAATGTATGATTGCTGGTTGTGTGGTTGTTTGGTTGCGCGTTTGGATGTGTCTGGAATTACGTGATAGCCTAGGTGGAGCTTAGGTTGTGACTTATTGAGATGTGATCTCATGGTTGTTTCAACCAAACCATTTCAGAGCCCCCGCCTGAATGTCGAGATTGAGGTCGACTCGGAGTCGTCGGGTGAGCAGACAGCTGCGGAGGATTCAGGTGGTGATGCCGATGATAGTGAGTTAGAGTAGACGCCTTCGAGAGGGCGTAGGGGATAGTTTTGAGAGGAGGATGCGCCCCATTTTTGGATAGTGCTGACCTAGAAAGCTGATCTTGATATTTTGGTGGTTTGGAGTTTATAGTTCGGTGTGCTTATAAATTATTTTGTGGTTTGTATTGGCAGATAATGTAAATATTTGGAAGTGTAATATATGCTTGGTGGTTTGACGATTTGTTCCTTCCTGGTGTTCTCCAATTTTAATGTCCGGGATTTTTGATTGCTTCCGCCGCAATTTAACTCTGATGGATCGTTGGGTCGGCGACGTTATTCCTGGGACGTCGCACTCTTCCGACCGAGGAGAGGGATGTCGCGGGCTCGATGGGGTTCGAGGCGTGACATCCTCTGTTGAATTGGTATCAGAGAAAGAACAGCTCGATTTAAGTCGATCGAAACTTGGAGTGATAAAGAGTGGAGACCCAGGATAGCTGTAGTTAGTGAGGGAGAGCTTAGTGAACCATAGTGTGTCTAGGGCTACATGTATTTCCAGATTGTTGTTGTGATTGTTGAGTGAATTGGGTGTTTTATTGGAATGCAGGTGCGTCTGGATCTGAGGTAAGTGCACGAACCCTTTTGATGTGGATTGGTGCTGTGTGATTGATTACCTGCTAAGTGGATTACTGTGTCAACTCACTGCCTAGGACTAGACTGGGTTAGTTGGCCTAAGTCTTTAATTCCTGGATGGAATTATAGCAAATAGGAGAGTGATAGAAAGCTGGGACGATGAGCAGCCAGGGAAGAGGTGCTTGAAAGGGTACAGGCAGAAGACCTAGAGGTCGAGGTGGTGCTCGAGTCAGAGCGATAGAGGATCTTGGAATTGATGCTAGGCCTGCAGAGAACCCCGGAGTTTAGGCTAGACTTGTAGAAAACCCTAGAGTTGACGCTGGAGCTGCAGTAGATCCCTGAGTTGATGTTAGGGCTGCAGCGGATCCTCGAATGGATGGAGTTATAAGGGCCCTCGAGGAGGTTGGGATTTTGATGGGCAGGCAAACTCAGGAACGAGATGCCATTATCGCCCAAGCAGTTGAGGCCGCTGTGGCTGTTGCCCTCAATGGCAACAATGGAAATCGGGGGCATATAAATGCGAATCGACTAATGCATCAGCTGGTTGAACAGTTTCTGAAGTTAAAGCCCCCTAAGTTTGATGGTGGAGGTGATTTAGTGGCTGCGTCACTTTGGGTAGAGGAGTTGGAAAAGGCTTTTGATGTACTAGGATGTACGGATGAGGAGAAAGTGACGTTGGTGGTGTATCAGCTTCAGGGGAATGCGAGTGATTGGTGGAAAGCCACCAGAAGAAGAGTATTCCCAGTTGGTACCGCCCAGACTTGGGCGATGTTTGTGGAGACTATCAATAATAAGTATTTTTCTAAGAGTGCCAAGGAACAGGAGGTGGTGGAGTTTATGAGGCTTTGCCAGGGGCAAAGGACAGTGGACCAGTATGAGGCTAAGTTCACGAAGTTATCTAAGTTTGCCCCTAGGATGGTGAAGGATCCATGGGATAGAGCTCGGAGGTTCCGAGATGGTTTGAAACCGAACCTCCGTGTCAGATGATTTCGCTGAATCTGAGAGACTATAATGAGATTTATGATCGAGCTCAAGCAATAAAGCGGGATTTAGCGGATAGAGACGCTGCTTCTGGGTCGAAATACGTTTCGGCGACAGACAATCGGAATCTTGGGAAGAGACCGATGACGGAGGATCAGCATTTGTTCCTTCCGTTAGAAGGGATATTGGAAAGCCGAATCATTATCAAGATGCTGTATGCTAGTTGTGTGGTAGAAGACATGGGACTAGACCTTGTCCAAGTAGGAATATTATATGTTATAATTGTGGCATTTTATGGCTTCCTTGATTGACAAGATTTTAATTTCGTTGGGGTACCCGGATTGCAAGATTGTAATTGGTAATGGAAAGGAAAGAACTGATTAGCGGTTCTAGAGATGTAGGATTTGGATGTAATAGTGGGTATGGACTGGCTAGTTATACAGAGGGCAGTAATGGGTAAGTATCCCTTGCCGAGGATCGAAAAGACGAGTTTTGAGGAGCAAAACGATCCCGATGGTTAAGGTTGTGTGGGAATATCACGGGACAAAAAGTACGGCCTGGGAAAGTGAAGAGACCATGCGACGTCAATACCCCCATTTGTTTGAGGAATTGGTTGAGTTGTAAATTTCGAGGACGAAATTTTTATAAGGGGGGAAGAGTTGTAACATCTTGAATTTCGACCTATTTTCGGAATCAATGAAATAGATGTTATTTCTCATTTCATTTTAGTAAGTGTCGCGACCTAAAAAATTTCTCTCTCAGGCTAATGGATTATTAGGACTAAACCTAACTCGAGCCCTCCCAAGCCCTACCAATTCGCAACTTAGGGTTTAAGTTTTTAACATGCAAATGTTTTCATGCTTGGAGTCGCCACTAATCTATTTGTGGTAGATCGATTAGAAACCTAAATAAAACATAGGGAGATATGTTTTATTCCTACGAACCAGAGATTCTAAGCCCGGGGACTTGATTACGCTAGATCTAGTCTAACGCCCTTCCGGTACCTTTTCTTTTCAAAAATATTTTTGGCAAGCAATCTGGATCCATTTCAACTTAGTCACTAACATGTGAGGTGTTCATGCGGGTGCGCAAACCACCAAAGTAACACCCAATAATCAAAACATTAAATAAATTGCAAGATTGGGAAAATTACTTACCTCGAAGCAACATAAGCATCTGCATCGTTAGCTAGAAAATCACATCAACCATCCTAATATGATTTCTAATTAACAAGCAGTTCACTCAATATTTTTGGATTTTCGCTTATTTAAATGAAAGCTAACCTACATGCAATGACGTGCAAAAATGACATGCAAGTAATGCAACCTAGCATGCAAACTATATGTCATGCGATGACGTGACCTAATTCTGATGACGGGCAAATGATTTATTTTTGGTATTTTCTAATGAAATTCGGAATAAAAATATGTCTAAATTAACATGCAACCTATGATGACTTAACATATCCTAACATGACTTATTTTTGGGATTTTTATGAAAATTCGAAATAATAAATTACTTAAATTAAGAATGCAATCTATCCTAATCTACCATAAAACAATTCATTCTTTTTTGGGATTTTCATGAAAATTCGGAATAAAAAATAACCTAAATAATCTATTAAGATTAGAATATTACTTAATTTAAACTAGGAAATAGATTATCTCAAGTCCTAATTTAAGTTAAATAATTACTCTATCGTTTAGATGTATTTAGGATTTCTAAACATGCAAAACTCAAATTCAAATCCTAACCGATATTTTTGAATTTTCTTTTTATTTGAAAAGGAAAGACAATTTAAACAGAGATAGCATCCACATTTAAAACAGCCACGCAATCCACAAGATTCGTTTCAAACTCGGATTAGGAACAAAAATCGAACTATCAGTCATATCTATAGGGTTATAGATATTGATGGAAAGTTGATCATTTAAATTTGGAAAGCAAATAAAATCCATTATCGTATCCAAGTAATGATGGACAAGATAACGATTTTCCATATCGCCGCGTATCGTACCTTAGGGATAAGGTAGGATAGTCGTCCAGATACGTTGCTAAATTAGGAAAGTTTCCTAATTTTGAATGTTTTAAAAATATTGCGGATATCAGATAATCATCCTAACATATCTAATATTCCGCACGATATTCACGCAATATTCAAACATCCAAATTAGTAAATTAGATATTCTGAAAAATATCAGATAATGTTCAATTACCTAATTTGCAGATAATTTCCAAATTCGAACTTGCGGATCAGGATGAACGACGAACGGCGGACCGGCGGCGCGGTGTCGGGGACGACGGCGGCGCTGTTTACGGTGGTGCTTGTGACGACGCGGCTCCGGGGCAGCGGCGGTGGCGCGCGTCGGGGAAGCGACAGCAGCTGCGTCGGCGTGCGACGGCTCCGGCGGCAGCAGCACACAGCAACAAAGGGCAGCAGCAGCGGCAGTGGCGCACAGCGACGGAGGGCAGCAGGGCGGTGGCGCACGAAACAGCAACGGCGGGGCACGGCGACGAAGGGTGACTCCGGCGGTGTAGGGCGCGGCGGCAGCAGCACCGGCGGGAAGCGGCAGCAGCAGCGTCGGCGTGGAAAGCGGCAGCAGCGGCGTGAGGCTCGACAGCAGCAGGCATCGGTGGGAAGCGGCGGCAGCAGGCCCGGCAGGGAGCGGTGGCGCACGAAACAGCAACGGCGGGGCACGACGACGAAGGGTGACTCCGGCGGTGTAGGACGCGGCGGCAGCAGCACCGGCGGGAAGCGGCAGCAGCAGCGTCGGCGTGGAAAGCGGCAGCAACGGCGTGAGGCTCGACGGCAGCAGGCGTCGGTGGGAAGCGGCGGCAGCAGGCCCGGCAGGGAGCGGTGGCAGCAGCAGCGACCGGTGTGGAGCAGCAGCGACAGGCGCGCGGCGTGAGGCAGCGTGAGGCACGGCAGGGAGGGGCGGCAGCAGCAGTGACGTCGCACGGCAGCAGCGGCGTCGGCGGGAGGCGGCAGCGACAGGTGCGGCGGCGGCGGGAAGCAGCAGCAGCGACGTGAGGCGCGGCGTGAGGCGCGGCAGGGAGAGGCGGCAGCACGCGGCAGCAGGAAGCAGCAGCAGCGACGTCGCACGGCAGCAGCGGCGTCGGCGGGAGGCGGCAGCGGCAGGCGCGGCGGCGGTGGGAAGCCGGTCTCCTTCTCTCCCTCTCTTACTCTTTCTTTTGCTCACGTGTATCTCTCGTGCCCTCAAAAATTGTGTTCTGAAAATCCTCCCTAAAATTCTGACCTAATGAAGTATATATAACCCTAATCTAGGTCAATTAGATGGGCTCTCTAGTCCTAATGGGCTTAGGCTTGGGCTTTAATTTAAATGGGCTGAATTAATTAATGATAATGGGCTGAATTAAGCTCAAAATAAAACAACCGAGCCCGTTTGACTTGTAATTCCCAGCCCTTGCATTTCAAGCGAGCCGAGTCCCATTCGATGAAATTTAAGCTCGTTCATCACCGCCAGCCCGATGCAAAATGCAATTAATTTAAAACGAATTTGAACTATATGTTATGCAATTTAAATATTTTTTGTTTAGGGGTTAAAAAAATTAATCCCTAATTTTCTATGCAAATTACACTAAATGATGCGCCAAAATTTAGGTGTCAATAGCTGCCCCTCTTTGACGGTGAGCTCGTAGAGGTTGCATTCAAAGACTAAATGATACCTAAATTTCAACCATGCAAATGCAATGAATGTTATTTTTGTCGGGATTAAGAATCCCATTTTACAATGCATTAAGAAATGATGCATGCTGACATGAGTAAAAAAAACATACCTGGAATTACTTACCTGACAGGAGCGAGATAATGCAATTCGAGGCACAACTTTAACTTGTATGTTGTTTTGGCAAATGTATGGGCTCAGTCCCATAGGTATTGTCTGATATACGTTGATGAATTTCGGTGATCTGCAGTTAAGTCAAAACACACGAAGAAAGCTCGACGTATCCAATCATCATCTGGATTCATGAGAATAGTTCGGGTCTTTACGAACTACCTATACATCTCCATAGGTGTTTGCAAAGATTTGGTCGCTTCACTTATACCTGCTCATAAGTGAATTGCGGGGGAAACTTTTGAAATCAAAAGGATATTCTGACCTTTACATATACCTGCTCATATGTAAAGATTTGGCCGCCTCACTTATACCTGCTCATAAGTGAACTGCGGGGGAACACCTGGGGTTGAGAGAATATTCCGACCTTTACATATACTTGCTCATATGCAAAGATTTGGCCGCTTCACCTATACCTGCTCATAGGTGAGTAGCGGGGGAACATCTGAGATAATGAGAGAATAGTCCGACCTTTACATATACCTGCTCATATGCAAAGATTTGGCCGCTTCACCTATACCTGCTCATAGGTGAGTAGCGGGGGAATACCTGAGATTTGGGAAGAATATTCCGACCTTTACATATACCTGCTCATATGTAAAGATTTGGCTGCCATGCCTATACCTGCTCATAGTCATGTAACGGGGGAATCTTCTCGAGATTGTATGAAAATCTGTGATTTGTTGAACAAAAGGGGCTAGCCCAAGTGTTCAAGAGTTCCTTGACAAAGTACCTGGATATCATCAGAAATACCTGAAAAGGTTTGATCAATAGACACCTGAACACAATCAAAGGCATCTAGAGATCACAAAAATGATCAAATGTGAGACCTGACAATTGCTTGAACAGGTTAGGGATCCCTAGATAGTCATAGACATCCTAGGGATAGAGATATACTTACCTGGTGACATCTCCAACTCTGAAGGCGTGTCTTCTGTTAGACACGATTTTAAGTAACATGTAATATGCATTCGCATACTGTCAAGAATACATATACACATGCACTATGATTTCAACTGATTTTCATGCACGATGGTTTCGTCAAATCAGCATTACAAACTTCGCTGGGGAAAATCATGACAAGACAATCCGAATTCACAAGCGGGTATCTTGAAAATGTCGAATGAGGGACTTCCGGTCCAAAAGGGCTTTCTCTCATTCTCATCGAAAAGGCTGATTTATGGAGAATCGCTCCATCTCACCATCATCATATTGACAAGGGTCTGAGTATTCTCGCAAGCAATACGACTTTACCAATCTGAGAGGTCTTTGTTAGGACCGTAACACGGGCTTGGTCAATGGCTTAGCAAAAGAGACTCTTCGAGTCGAGGCTACTGAAAGAAAATACTCTGTAATTGTCTCCGGGTTTACAAGTCAAGAACCTGCAAAATGAGATAGAAATGGACTTGCTCGCACTTCTTCGAGCTAAGCTTATAAACATCAGAAACTCTACGTTAGTTCAAGTGCCCTAATCTGAAGAGACTTTGCAAGGGACGTAACGCAGGCTAGGCTCATGGGTTGAGAAATGAATGGATCATAAGGCTCAAAATGTGTATAATTGGGGTGAATAAGTTGGTGATCATCTCGGCATTGTTACCGGTCTTCTTCTTCACCAGGGATTGTCTTCTCGGTAGATGTTCCATTGGCTTCGAGAGCTTATCACTTGACTCCTCAAGACTCTGGATATTTTTGTGACTTCGACACATCTCAACATTTTCTAATCCAACGTCGTCACTTTTTCTCCATTTTTTCATTCCCTTCTTCTTTTCTTTTTTTTTCTTTCACGGGCATTGGCCTTGCTTTTACCAGGCACACTGCTTTTTATGCCCTCTAGTTTTTTTTTTTGTCACACACTGTCTACAATGCATACATTGGCCAGTCACACTTTGGCTTGTTTTGACCGAATGACTAACATTTGGACTCTCAGGGTCTTCGTCTTTTACCGGCGCTTCGGATATGCTGCTTGAACAATGATGACTTTTGCCTTGCCCCAGTATGGGGGATGATCACCAACTGGGTTTAAGAAATGAATTTGCAGGCTCAATTGGGCCTAGCAAAGGATAAAGTGTGTATAGGATAGAGAAAGAAATGCTCTTCGTCATCCTAAGGCACTTGAACTTCACGTGAATTCATCTGAAAAAGCAACACTCGAAGATTGATGCAAGTGAGAGCATGAAAATTTCTACTCATTTTTCACCTTATGACGCTGACTTACCTCCAGTTTGCCCCGATGTGGGGTGGTTCTTGACAGGGGTAATTTGAATGAATTTCTCCAAGTGTTTAGGCTCAAAGTGGCGAAACAATGGATAACCTGTAGTGTTTGGGATAGAGAAATGAACCGCCTCTCGTCATTTCAGTTGCCGTACTTTTTGCGAGATAACCCTTCGCCTTGCCGACATGGAATTTTTTACTCAACTCACTGGGGATTAGTGCACGGGACTGTGTATAGGATATGGCTTGCCTTTCATCATCCCGATGTACCTCATTCAACACATTCAATTCATTCCACGTGAGTTATCATATTGTCTAAATAGATTCCCCTTTTGAAATCGATAATGTAGACTAACAAAATGATCAAGCACAATTTTAAGCCAAGGCACACATTCCATCTTTAAATTGATTGAACCCATTTAGTCATAAGTGAAATGTTTGTAATTTAGAATATAAAACTAAACCCTTGAAAACTTTCGCCGCAAAAATGTTAAATCTTATCAGGGATAATATATCTTCACAGCATCAGAATTAACAGGAGTGGAAAACTCACGACCATCCATTTCTGCGAGAATCAGGGCACCTCCAGGAAGCACCTTTTTAACCACATACAGACCAATGTAGTTTGGGGCAAATTTTTCTCCAGGAACAGGAAAGACTGGCAGTACCTTCCTTAGGACTAGATCATTTACCTCGAAGTGTCTTGGACGCACCTTTTGATTGAAGGATCTAGCTATCCTCTGCTGATAGGTTTGACCGTGGCAAATGGCTTTCAATCGCTTCTCATCAATTAGGTTTAACTGCTCATGCCTTTGTCGCATCCATTCTACCTCGGACAACTCCACTTGAAACAATACTCGCAAGGAAGGGATCTCTACTTCGACGGGTAGAACTGCTTCCATGCCATACACCAAGGAAAAAGGGGTCGCTCCGACAGAGGTTCGGATCGAAGTTCGATACGCCATTAGTGCGAATGGCAACCTTTCATGCCAGTCACGATAGTTTTCAGTCGTTTTGGCCAAGATCTTCTTAATGTTCTTGTTGGCGGCTTCAACTGCTCCATTCATCTGTGGACGATAGGGAGATGAATTCAGGTGCCGGATTTTGAACTCGTTGAACAACTGATCAATGAACTTGTTGTTCAAATTTGTCCCATTGTCAGTGACGATAGTCTCAGGGACACCATAACGAGCGATTATGTCTCGCCTGATGAATTTTACAACATTCCTTGCAGTGACGTTTGCATAAGATGCCGCCTCAATCCACTTAGAGAAATAATCAATCGCGACCAGGATAAATCGGTGTCTATTCGATGCCTTGGGATTAATTGGACCAATCACATCGATGCCCCGCATTGAAAAGGGCCATGGCTCAGACTGCTGATGTAATTCTGTCGGGGGAACATTTATTCTATCCCCATGAACCTGACAGCGATGACATCTTTGAACATGTTGGATGCAGTCACTCTCAAGACTGAGCCAATAATAACCCAACCTCATAATCTTCTTAGCTAACATGTGGCCATTCATGTGTGGACCACATATCCCTTCGTGTACTTCTTGCATGATTTTGGTAGCTTCAGCCGCATCCACACATCTCAATAGGATCGAATCATATGATCTTTTGTACAGCTTTTCACCACTAACAAAGAATTTTGAAGCCATTTTCATTATGTACTTCCTGTCGGCCGGGGTGCTTCCCTCAGGAAATTCTTGTCTCTGGATGTAACTCATGATATCATAATATCATGGCTTTGCATCAGGTTCTCCGGTCACAACCATACAGTAGGCTGGTTTTGTCAGGACTTCAATCTTCAAGGGTTCTATCTCTAACCCATCAATCACTTGCAACATGGATGATAACGTAGCTAGCGCATCAGCAAACTGATTATGAGACCTCGATAAGTACTCAAAAGAGATATTTTCGAATTCCTCTATGATTTCTTCGAGGTATTCATGGTACGGCACTAGTTTGGTGTCTCTCGTCTTCCACTCTCCCACAGTTTGGAGAATAATCAAAGCAGAATCACCAAACACTTTCAACTTGGTTATCCCCATTTCCACTGCGGCTTGGAGTCCGAGGATGCAAGCTTCGTACTCGGCTATGTTGTTGGTACAGGGGAACACCAACTTTGCTGCTACTGGATAATGTTGCCCATCTGGGGATATTAAAACTGCCCCAGTGCCGGAACCGGCCAAGTTTACAGCTCCATCGAAAAACATGGTCCATGTATCTTCCTTTATTACCAAAATGCGATCTTCTGGAGAATATCTATCATCATCCGGGACTCCAGGATTTTCAGCTAACACATCAGCAATTACTCGACCTTTAACTGACTTCTGTGGCTTCATCTGGATATCAAACTCTGAAATTAAAATCTGCCACTTGGCTAACTTTCCTATCAAAGCTGGCTGATCAAGTAAATACTTAATGGGATCATTCGCAGTCACAATCAAAGTCTGGTGATGCAGTGTATATTGTCGCAGCCTATGGAGCACCCATACTAGCGCAGCACAAGTCTTCTCGGCTTCAGAATAATTCAACTCCGAGACGGTGAACTTCTTGCTTAGGTAATAAATGGCTCGCTCCTTTCCATCTTCAGGACTTTTCTGGGCTAGCATCGCACCTAAAGACTCACTATGAATCGTGAGGTAAAGGATCAAAGGCTGGCCTGGCATTGGTGGGACTAGCACTGGTGGTTCCATCAGGTACCGTTTTAGTTCATTAAATGCTTCCCGACAATCATCGTCCCATTCCAGTTGAGCATTCTTCCTTAGAAGTTTGAAGAAGGGCTTAGCAGTTGCGGAGAGTTGGGAAATAAAACGGGCTATGTAGTTCAATCTACCCAGGAGGCTTCGCACTTCTTTCACGGTCGATGGGGGTTGTAACTCACATATAGCCTTCACTTTGGAGGGGTCAACTTCAATGCCTTTACTGCTTACTATGAACCCAAGTAATTTACCTGAGGTTGCTCCAAATACGCACTTTGCTGGGTTGAGACGGAGCTTAAACTCACGAAGTCTCTCGAATAATTTCTTCAAAGTATCAACGTGACTCTTCCCAGGTCGAGACTTGGCGATCATGTCATCGACATAGACCTCAATCTCCTTATGCATCATATCATGGAAGAGCGTCACCATTGTCCGTTGATATGTTGCCCCGGCATTTTTAAGGCCGAAGGGTATGACCTTGTAATGGAATGTCCCCCAAGGGGTAATGAACGCCGTTTTTTCTTTATCGCCGTCTTTCATTTTTATCTGATTATAACCCGAGAAACCATCAATGAAGGAAAACAGCTCGAACCCTGCAGTACTGTCCACCAAAACGTCTATATGTGGCAATGGGAAATCGTCTTTAGGGCTGGCCTTGTTTAGATCGCGATAGTCGATGCAAATGCGAACTCGACCATCTTTCTTCATGACTGGCACGATATTGGCCACCCAACTGGGGTATCGGGTGACTTCAATAAACCCTACTTTCAAAAGTTTCATGACCTCCTCCTCTATCTTCTTCGAAAGTTCAGGTTTGGTTCTTCGCAGCTTCTGTTTCTTGGGCGGCATGTCTGGATTAGTAGGTAGACTATGCTCCACGATAGAAGGGTCTAAACCCGGCATATCGATATACGACCAGGCAAAGATATCCTGGTAATCTTTCAGCAGTTGGACTAGGCATTTCGCTTCACCTTCGGGAAGGGTTGCCCCTATCTTCACTTCCTTGGGTTCTCCGGAATCACTCAAGTTGATGGTGATAGTTTGGTCTACCGTTAAGACTTTAGGTCTTTCATGATGCTCTAGATCACACTGGAGGTCCGAAGAATCTTCGAGTTCATTGGTGTCATCGAGATCAGGTTCGATGGCACACAATTCATCAGATTGGACCGCTCCCATACCCTCGTATATCACAAGATTGCCCCTGAAACATAAAGTAGAGGATTCAGAAGGACAAACAGGGCTAAGCATTGCATTTTTTTATTGATTGATTGATTTATTTATTTTGAAATTCTTTTCAAAAAGGTTTCAACACGAGGAAGCATGAAGAAGCCCAGGCCTCAGAATTCTCCTTGGACTATATTTTTCTTTTATCGATTGGATATCATCACCGGGCTGGTTTGATGTACCTCAATATGCCCTCAAAACAAAAATAACTTGTAATTTCATTGATTATCACCAAATGAATTACATTTATTGGAATGGAAATTGCAACAATCAAATCCTAGAAATGAAAAGTGCTAAAAAGTAGCTCCCGAGACGGGGCGAGTCCTAAAAAGCAGTAAAAATTCCCGCGTAGGGGAGTGTGCGAAAAAAAGTAAATGTGTTACTCTTGCGGGCTAGTGCCCATTTCCTCCAACGGTCCTTCCTCAATAGCTCCAATGAAGAAATCATCGAACAGGGCAGTGATTCCCTCCATTGTATCATCAGGATCTTCTGTCACTAGAGGTGCTGGATCATCCATACCTCCCCATCCATCCGGGACAATGTCACGGGGGTCAACATAGAAACTCGGGGGTGCTGAATATTTCACATAATAATCGAACTTGCCGCTTGGTTGCCCCAAAGTGTCGATCACCTCCTTCTCTTCATGCATCATTCTTGCAGGGCCCGGGAATGTGATGCGGATGTGTGGAAGCAACCTACTACGCCCACGTTCTTCACCATTCGGCTCTTCTTCGGATCGCAATCTATTCTGTCCATTTCTTCGACCTTGACCTCGACCACGTCCACGTCCACGTCCACGTGCCACATTATTTGGCTCACTTGACCCCAGGTATCCCAACCCAGTAATGCGGGGCCTCTGAGAAACTTCCACCGGTTGGCGGATACCTTGACCATTTCTACCAAGGCCTTCACCCGGAGTAAAGCCATGAGAGACCATTACCCTTCCAACCATGACTGCAGCATTTGACATCTTGGGAATAGGCGGTGATGATCCTCTAGACGCATGTATGGTTGATACGAGCTCGAGCGACTGATAACTTGATTCTATTTTGCAATCCGACTCAACATAGGGGATAGCCGTTGCATGGTAAATTGGGTGCTCTTCTTCACCGTGGACTGTGATTAACTTTCTCTCCACAACGAACTTCACCTTCTGATGTAGACTGGATGGCACAGCTCCGGCAGCATGAATCCATGGACGACCCAACAGAAAATTGAATGCAGTGGGAATGTCCATAACTTGAAATAGGACATTGAACATTGTTGGTCCTATCTGTATGTCAAGGTGGATTTCTCCTATTACTTCTTTCTTTGTTCCATCAAAGGCTCGTACGGAGGTCTTTGCAGAATTTATCCTAGAAGGATCTATCTTAAGGCGGTGTAAAGTCGCCAAAGGACAGATGTTCAAGGCTGATCCGTTGTCAACGAGTACCCGGGCTACATGTGAGGCCTTGTATTTGACGGAAATATAAAGTGCTTTGGTATGCCCCCTCCCTTCCAGAGGGAACTCTTCATCTGAAAAGGCTATGAGGTCCTTGAAGAGTATAGAACCCACAAATTCCTCTAATTTGTCATGATCGATCGTTTCTGGCACGTGGACTTCACTTAACACCTTCATTAAGGCCTTCTGATGCTTGACAGATGTCTGGAGTAGCTCAAGCAGAGAGATTTGTGCGGGCAGCTTGCGCAATTGTTCAACTATGTTATATTTGCTAGCCTTAATCACGACTAGGAACTCCTTGGCTTCTTCATCAGTAACGGGTTTTGCAGGTTGGGCATTAGCTTGGCCGTAGGAACGCCCAGATCTGGTAACTAAGTCGACATCGAGACTGTAGGACCAAGGAACCGCCTTATTATCACTGTACTCATACGGTTGAGGTATCTCGATCACTATCCCTTCATCAGTGGTAGGCATGCTTACAATGATCTCTTCATTATCGGACGCGTCTTCAAGCGGAGGCATGTCTTCAGGTAGAGGGTCGCCCTTGTCGCTCCTGGTGTTCAATGTAGCAAACTCCTCCTCCCAATTAATAACCACTTCAGAGATAGTAGAAACGATGCCAGTGTGGTCAGCATAAACGATCATTCCATCTTCTACCATTCTTGAGATTCTTTCTCTCATGATGGCGAGGGAAAGGTCTTCATTACTCGGGTAACAACCGGCTTTCACTAACTCACCGTAGACGTCAGTAGTATACACCTTAACATTCTTGATTCGACCAGCGTTGAAGCTAAATATGGCATTCACATTGCCTGCGTGATCAGGGAGTGGGTTGCTCTGAACATTCGGCTTAGCAGGTTGAAATGAGAAAGCCTTCGTGTCTAGGAGGTTCTGGATTCGGTGCTTGAGGGCGTAGCAATCATTGGTTGAGTGTCCCAGCTCACCCATGTGATAATCACATTTCTTTGACGGGTCGAAGTTATAGAACCGCTCAGGATTGGGCCGCTTTGGCTCAGTAGTAAGCAAGCCTTTCTTCTGGAGTACTGTCAATACTTGAGACAATGATCCGGGGAGGGGGGTGAATTGCCTCCTGTTGTTCCTCCTCTGAAAAGGTTGACGACCCGAGTTTTGTTGCTGAGCTTCTACTACTTGGATTGCTGGGGCAGAGTTAGCATTCCGCCGGCTCGGTTGGTTATAAGCCACATTCACTTCAGCTGCCGGTTCTTTCTCTTTTCTCGCACCAAATCTTCTGGTCGAGGAGGACGGCTCGACAAACCATCCATCTTTCAGCCCTATCTCAATTTGTTCGCCTATGGGGATGAGCTGGTTGAAGTTGTCAGCCGGAATGGCAACCATCCGATTACGGTATTCGAACGGGAGAGTTTTCACGAACATCCTCTTTAACTCGCTATCTATGGGTTCTGGGACAACCTGAGCAGCTAAATTCCTCCATCTGATAGCATAGTCTTTGAAGGACTTAGTCTTTTTCATCTGAGCACGCTCGAGATCATCACGGATAGGAATGATGTCCGTTATGAATCTGTACTGCTTCAAGAATGCTTCACTAGCTTCTTTCCAAGTTTTGAGGCCATTTATCTTCTTCATGAGATACCAGTTCAAAGCAGGACCCGTCAAATTTGCTTGAAAGGCATGGATCATCAGGAGTTCATTATCAACGTACGAAGTTATCTGTACGTGATAGAGCTGTAGGTGGGCTTTTGGACATGTGGTGCCATTGTACTTGTCGAAATTCGGCATTTTGAACTTCTTTGGGATTTTGATATGTGAGTACAGGGACAGATCGATCGAAGGTGAATCCTGCGAACCTTCCAGCTGCTTCACTCTTTCTTCAAGTTTATTGACCCGTTCATCAGGTTTGTCTTTGTTGACGATGATCTGGACGGGGTCATCTTCTAAATTAGGAATATCGTCATCTCCGTCAACATCGACACTTTTTCTGATTTTCTGCTTTGGGACTGATGCTTCGAGGGATGCCGAAACAGGAACCGACCGGAAAGCTTTGATCTCAGCGGACATTTGTTGCATCGCGATGACAAGTTGCTTGATCTGGTCTTCCACACCAACAACACGTTCTTGCAAGTCGGTTTGATCAGCCATTCTGGCTCTCGACCGTGTACGAATGGGCGATCGAGATCGGTCCGTAGCTACCTAATTTTGGAACGAAACAGGCATACATGAGTGTTAAGCAAAATCATACGCCAATCCATGACATTGGTCTAACCGCTTTGAATTGAAAGGACCCCTTTATTGAAATGGCGAAAATTTTTACACCAATTAATGACCTGAAATTGAACTGAAGACAAATGACTCAATCCCTAAACAAATTTTAAAAACTGAAACTGAAATGAGAAAAGAACTTCGAGCTTTTTATTTAGCTTGATCTATAGACATATGGGAGGCGACTTCCTTCTTCAATTGCTCATAAGCTCGAGCTATCTTGGATGCCTTTTCTTCAGCTTCTTCGGCCTTCCTTTTGAGGCGATTGTTCTCTGAGCGATTGGCGGACTTGAGAGGCACCTTGGGTATCTTTGGGAGTAAATCCTGCGGGATTCTGTGCCGACGAATGTACTGGGTCGTCGCGAAATAGGACTTCTGCTCTCCCTTTAGTTCTTCTTCGGGCCAAGCTATCTTTAACACACGGCACTTCCTCCACATCTTATTGAGCTGAGCTACGGTCCCTTCGTGGTCCTTGTCATCATCGGCGAAGTCGACTTGGAGGAGTTCTGGTTGTAACGCTGGAGGGAGCCCTTGGAGAATCTGATACTGACGAGACACTCTGGCGGGGTAGTATTCAATTACACCGGTGAAACCCAATAGTGGGACCGGTCCAATACCATTACATGTAAGCCGAGCTTCCTCGACTTTGAACCAGTTAGCATGCCATTGGAAACCTTGGGGTCTAGCGTTTTTCATGAAAATAATCCATTCAGAGTAATGATAATCGGGTGCACCCCCTTGTTTTTCTTTATATCTCAAGACGGGATGGCTAGAATCACTAAGGTCGGATATTGTGAGTAAATCGCCACACCCTTTTATGTGAGACAAAAACCAGATTTGCAAAAGTTCGAGGGGGGCATGAAAAGTTTTGTCAACATGTTGCTTAAATTTAGTGAGGGAAATGAAAGTCTCGGCTAAAATGGTGTTGATAAAATTCTTTTCAAGACAGACCTGTTGGACCAACCATGCGATTGACGGACTACATGCATTTTTACAGTAAGGAAAAATCACGAATCCGAAAAACGCTAGCAAAAAGATTCTGCCCTTTTGAAAAGGTGTGGCTTTTTCAAAACACTGACTCAGGAATGAAAAAGGACATGTGCCACGATTTGCTTTTAACACTTTTCCCAATTCATTTTTTTCGACATTCAAAAATTCAGCCAACATTAAAGTAGAATCAATTCCCAAAGGTGGTGTGACTAACTCCAACCCCAATGGTTTTCCAATGAGCACGCTATATTCTTCCAACGTCGGGGTGAGCTCGTGCTTACCGAATATAAAGGTAGAGGTCTCGGGACACCAGAAGTGCGCTAATGCTCGAACGAGGCCGGTACGGACTTTGACCTCCAGTAGGGGGAGCAGCCTCCCGATGTGGCCCTCAACTAGCTTGCGGTTGGTCGGACTGAGTAGATTCCACCAGGCACGGAGCTCGTCCTTAGGAGCATCAAGAATCCGGATGTCTGCCCCTCTCATAGTGTATAGACCAAGACTCATGACCGACCTAATGTCATGGACCGACCAAAGAAAAAGACGAAACATAAATAAATTGCGAGATAAAGGTTTAGAAATCTTACTTCACCCGGCAGAATGATGGCAATCACATAGACATGCGCATGAAATGTGAGGTTCGATTTCTATCTAGACTCTGGCTTGCAAAATGGAGACATGAGGATTACCGAGCTAAACCAGTCATGGTGGTGGTTAGGCTGGGATTCCCCTGACTCCGGCTTAGTCAAAGAGCCGACCCGGGTTGCAAAGGGTGCAACCGTGGTAGGTATTCAATGACACGATGAAAGAACTTTCGGGACCGAGAAAGGCGAACCATACCACGCAGGTATGGTCGGGGTGTCCGTTTTCTCAGTACCATCCTAAACCTGTGCCGCCTAGGTCCGGCAGCGGGAAGTGCGTGCGGTGTAGTGTAAATGCAAGGCATGCACAACAGGTTATATCATACAGCGCTTCGTGCATAAAATAAACCATTCATTCAACACCTCCCTGCAAAACAAGGGTTAACAATCACGCCTCCCCTTATACCTCCCATTCTGCAAAACATTTAACACCTAAAATGTTAGGGACGTACCTGGGATCCTCGCTGCCAAGCAAAAATATTTTTTTTTTAAAAAAAAGAAAAACTGGCCTAAGTCCACTAAGAGTTTTAACTCAAGTCCCCAGCGGAGTCGCCAAGCTGTCGCGACCTAAAAAATTTCTCTCTCAGGCTAATGGATTATTAGGACTAAACCTAACTCGAGCCCTCCCAAGCCCTACCAATTTGCAACTTAGGGTTTAAGTTTTTAACATGCAAATGTTTTCATGCTTGGAGTCGCCACTAATCTATTTGTGGTAGGTCGATTAGAAACCTAAATAAAACATAGGGAGATATGTTTTATTCCTACGAACCAGAGATTCTAAGCCCGGAGACTTGATTACACTAGATCTAGTCTAACGCCCTTTCGGTACCTTTTCTTTTCAAAAATATTTTTGGCAAGCAATCTGGATCCATTTCAACTTAGTCACTAACATGTGAGGTGTTCATGCGGGTGCGCAAACCACCAAAGTAACACCCAATAATCAAAACATTAAATAAATTGCAAGATTAGGAAAATTACTTACCTCGAAGCAACGTAAGCATCTGCATCGTTAGCTAGAAAATCACATCAACCATCCTAATATGATTTCTAATTAACAAGCAGTTCACTCAATATTTTTGGATTTTCGCTTATTTAAATGAAAGCTAACCTATATGCAATGACGTGCAAAAATGACATGCAAGTAATGCGACCTAGCATGCAAACTATATGTCATGCGATGACGTGACCTAATTCTGATGACGGGCAAATGATTTATTTTTGGTATTTTCTAATGAAATTCGGAATAAAAATATGTCTAAATTAACATGCAACCTATGATGACTTAACATATCCTAACATGACTTATTTTTGGGATTTTTATGAAAATTCGAAATAATAAATTACTTAAATTAAGAATGCAATCTATCCTAATCTACCATAAAACAATTCATTCTTTTTTGGGATTTTCATGAAAATTCGAAATAAAAAATAACCTAAATAATCTATTAAGATTAGAATATTACTTAATTTAAACTAGGAAATAGATTATCTCAAGTCCTAATTTAAGTTAAATAATTACTCTATCGTTTAGATGTATTTAGGATTTCTAAACATGCAAAACTCAAATTCAAATCCTAACCGATATTTTTGAATTTTCTTTTTATTTGAAAAGGAAAGACAATTTAAACAGAGATAGCATTCACATTTAAAACAGCCACGCAATCCACAAGATTCGTTTCAAACTCGGATTAGGAACAAAAATCGAACTATCAGTCATATCTATAGGGTTATAGATATTGATGGAAAGTTGATCATTTAAATTTGGAAAGCAAATAAAATCCATTATCGTATCCAAGTAATGATGGACAAGATAACGATTTTCCATATCGCCGCGTATCGTACCTTAGGGATAAGGTAGGATAGTCGTCCAGATACGTTGCTAAATTAGGAAAGTTTCCTAATTTTGAATGTTTTAAAAATATTGCGGATATCAGATAATCATCCTAACATATCTAATATTCCACACGATATTCACGCAATATTCAAACATCCAAATTAGTAAATTAGATATTCTGAAAAATATCAGATAATGTTCAATTACCTAATTTGCAGATAATTTCCAAATTCGAACTTGCGGATCAGGATGAACGACGAACGGCGGACCGGCGGCGCGGTGTCGGGGACGACGGCGGCGCTGTTTACGGTGGTGCTTGTGATGACGCGGCTCCAGGGCAGCGGCGGTGGCGCGCGTCGGGGAAGCGACAGCAGCTGCGTCGGCGTGCGACGGCTCCGGCGGCAGCAGCACACAGCAACAAAGGGCAGCAGCAGCGGCAGTGGCGCACAGCGACGGAGGGCAGCAGGGCGGTGGCGCACGAAACAGCAACGGCGGGGCACGGCGACGAAGGGTGACTCCGGCGGTGTAGGGCGCGGCGGCAGCAGCACCGGCGGGAAGCGGCAGCAGCAGCGTCGGCGTGGAAAGCGGCAGCAGCGGCGTGAGGCTCGACGGCAGCAGGCGTCGGTGGGAAGCGGCGGCAGCAGGCCCGGCAGGGAGCGGTGGCGCACAAAACAGCAACGGCGGGGCACGGCGACGAAGGGTGACTCCGGCGGTGTAGGGCGCGGCGGCAGCAGCACCGGCGGGAAGCGGCAGCAGCAGCGTCGGCGTGGAAAGCGGCAGCAGCGGCGTGAGGCTCGACGGCAGCAGGCGTCGGTGGGAAGCGGCGGCAGCAGGCCCGGCAGGGAGCGGTGGCAGCAGCAGCGACCGGTGTGGAGCAGCAGCGACAGGCGCGCGGCGTGAGGCAGCGTGAGGCACGGCAGGGAGGGGCGGCAGCACGCGGCAGCAGCAGTGACGTCGCACGGCAGCAGCGGCGTCGGCGGCAGCGGCAGGCGCGGCGGCGGCGGGAAGCAGCAGCAGCGACGTGAGGCGCGGCGTGAGGCGCGGCAGGGAGAGGCGGCAGCAGGAAGCAGCAGCAGCGACGTCGCACGGCAGCAGCGGCCTCGGCGGGAGGCGGCAGCGGCAGGCGCGGCGGCGGTGGGAAGCCAGTCTCCTTCTCTCCCTCTCTTACTCTTTCTTTTGCTCACGTGTATCTCTCGTGCCCTCAAAAATTGTGTTCTGAAAATCCTCCCTAAAATTCTGACCTAATGAAGTATATATAACCCTAATCTAGGTCAACTAGATGGGCTCTTTAGTCCTAATGGGCTTAGGCTTGGGCTTTAATTTAAATGGGCTGAATTAATTAATGATAATGGGCTGAATTAAGCTCAAAATAAAACAACCGAGCCCGTTTGACTTGTAATTCCCGGCCCTTGCATTTCAAGCGAGCCGAGTCCCATTCGATGAAATTTAAGCTCGTTCATCACCGCCAGCTCGATGCAAAATGCAATTAATTTAAAATGAATTTGAACTATATGTTATGCAATTTAAATATTTTTTGTTTAGGGGTTAAAAAAATTAATCCCTAATTTTCTATGCAAATTACACTAAATGATGCGCCAAAATTTAGGTGTCAACAGTAAGTCTCGTCCGGAACTGATCATTCTCGGGATACTAACCTTTAGGGAATAGCTACCTAGGGAATATACGTGGACCTAAGAACTCGATCATGAGTCGACCTTCGGTGACGATCGGGGTCACCATGACTCGAATAACCCTAGGTCGATACGTGTAATCCCTAAACAGTCGCCCGTTAGTGAGAGATCCTAAAATTGAGATTAGGCGATTTTGATCGCGAAATTGGTCCGAACTTGGATGTCGATTTTTGGGGTTGTGCGCAACTATTTTTACGAGGATGACATCATTTTAGTGTGGCCAATGATATTTGGGGTTGGCATGATCGAAAAATGGAAATTCGGCCCGGGACAGGAAAATTACGACTTTGCCCCTAGGCCTATTTTTGGGTATTCCGAATTTTAGGGGGAATTATTGGAAAATTATTTTGGGAAATTAAGAGGATAAGATCAGCCCAAAAATAGAAGGATGAAAAGACTAGAATGCCATTGGATATTTGGCTTGGATTAGTGTAGACCAAGTGAGAGAGGGGCAAAATGGGCATTTTGAAAAAGTTGGTCAAAATTTGACTATTTAAGGCAAATCTCTCTCTCTCCTCACTCATTTCCCCTCCCCCACGGCAGCCCCCTCCCCACCAAATTCTTCCTCTCTCTCCCTCCCGAACTCGCCCCCATCGTGAAGCCCCATCGCCGGATCGCCGCCGTCGCCGCTTGCCTTCGCCACTGCTATCCCTGCCGTTCGCCGCCGCGCTACGTTCTAGCCGCTTTAGTCTAGAACCAAGTAAGTTGCAATCTAATCCCTATTTAGGACGTCGGGTATTTTCGGACTCGTTCGGGTATGGTTTAGAGGATTTAGAGGTTGATTAAGGTGTCGATAATGGTTTTTGGTGGTTGATCGTGGTTATTGGTGGCTGATTGTGGTTGTTGATGGCTGATCATGACTGTTAGCGGTTGTTGCGGGTTGGATTAGACATCGGGAAATGAGTTTAGGCGGTTGGAATTCGGTAGAAATCGGTTCGGGTTTGAATCCGTGAGGTTCGGGGTGAATCGCGAATTCGCGGTTACTGTGCCTGCCCGATTTGCTATTTTTGTAGAGAATTTTTTGGGTTGAATTTGAGAAAATTTTCTTCATGAAAGTTGTTCCCAACATCTTGAGGTATAACATAATTTAATTTAGGAATTTTTAGAAATCATTTGAGGCCATTCAGAAGTCCATCTTTGGACAGAAATGGGTCTGCCGATTTACTGTTCACCCGACCTTCGGGTCTGTTCGAATTTTTATAAATTTTTCCAAGCCTATTTTCAACATACTTCCTTCACAACAATTGTTGGGGACATTTGTGGCTATAACATATAAAAATTTCAAAGTTTTTCAAGGTGATTTGGATGTTGAAAGAAATGTATTTTGAGGACAAAACAGTCTGTTAGAGCGAACAAATTTTGGTCTGACTTCGAGGGACAAAAAGGCATGGTTGCAGATTGAAACGGATTTCGTATCCTTGATAAGAAATGTTGATCAAGATGTTTTTTATGACATATCCAAAATTTAAAATTTTTGGAGTTGGTTTACTATTTATTTCAAATGGATTTCTGTCACTGCACAACTGCCCAGTTTAGACCCGATTTTACATATTCTTGGTTTTTCTCTCTCTCAAGAATTATTCGGTGTTATCGTGGCATTTTAACGGGTAGTTTGATGCTTGAATGAGCTCGTATGTGTAATTGTGTGGCTGTAAGGTGTGGTGGCGTGATTGCCCATTGAGTTCGCGTGCCAAGCTTGAGTGTTTGTGTGGTGTTCGCGTGATGAGGGTGGGTAATTGTGAAAAGTATGTGCGAGATGTGAATTTGTGTGTGACCGTGTGTATGTGTGGCTATGTGATACGTGTGGAGAGTGTGGAACGAAGGTACGGAAATGTAGGATTGATGGGAAAAGTAATACCCTAAGGCGTGTTCGTTTACACGGGGTAAGGTCCGTCCTGAGGCGTGTTCGTTTACGCGGGACGATGCCGTCCCTGACGAGGTGACAATACCCGGCCCGACAGGGTGACGATGCCAGACGTGGTCAGAAGACCGTTGGCCTGATGTGTTTTACGCGGGCGCGGTAGAAGGAAAGTGTGTGTAGGATTCCGTCCTGAGGCGTGTTCATTTACACGGGACGATGCCATCCCTGACAAGGTGACGATGCCCGGCCCGACGGGGTGTTGATGCCTGACGAGGTCAGAAGACCGTTGGCCTGATGCATTTTACGCGGGCGCGGTAGTGGTGGAAAGGTTGAGAACGAGCGGGATTTGGCTTGACATGTGAGGATTGTGAAAGTGATGCATGGTGTGAGTTAGTGTGCGAGTGTGTTTGTATCGTGTGATGCAGTGCGCGATTATGGGGTAAAATCTGCTAGGCATGGTGTCACGCCCCGAACTCTAACGGGCACGCGACATCCGCCTCTGGTCGATTCAAGCGACGTCCCAGGAATGTCGCTGACCTCAAAACGCCATCAGAGGTTTACTACTCCAGCGGATAACAACAATTAAATCCGGACAATTAAAAACTGGGGAGAACAATTAGGGAGAATATGCATTTCCATTACTTAATCAAACTTATTCCACCACCATATTTACAATAGAACAAATCTTAGTTTACCAGTACACACATTCCTAAAATCTTCGAAAGTGAGAACAAAACCGACGACATGGCATACTAACTTCCAAAAATGTTATCCTTCTGAAAACCCACCGGAAACTCTGCCACATCGTACTCCGTGTGCACTGGTATCTAAAAACGTACTGGCGGCGGTGGTGGAGGGTTCACGGGTCCTGTCGGGGTTCTGAAATATTTAGTTGAAAACAACCGTGAGACACTTCTTAGTAAATTCACCCCTAAACCCAACCTAGGCTATCACGTACCTCCAGACAATTACGCAATCACACACATTCACGTACATCAAGAAATCACAAAGCAGGCACATCAATTAATATGGTCAGGCTCAATCACGTGCGCACCCGTACTCAATCACAATTACATCATATGCAAACACGCGCATGTACCATTCTCGTCTTGCACACATTCTTTCCGTTCTCAAATCCTCTTTCCCACATCACTCGCCAGTGACCCGCGTAAACGTACACGCCTCAGGTACACTGCGATCACTCATCACTTCCCACATCACTCGCCAGTGACCAGCGTAAATGTACACGCCTCAGGTACACTGCGACCACTCATCACTTTCCACATCACTCGCCAGTGACCCGCGTAAACGTACACGCCTCAGGTACACTGCGACCACTCATCACCACACTTCCGGCCCGCGTACTCGTTCACGCCTCAAGCCCCGATCGCGACCTGAGCATCACGCGCCCCAGGCCCGATCCCAACTCAGCCCGCGCCAAATGCGACAGGCCTACATGATTGAAACCCGAGCTTAAGATGCCTCGATCCAATCCCGGTCTCACCCGAGCTGATCGTGCCTTGGACCGAACTCAATCATGCTCTTTCGAGCCTCAGCCTGTGCCAAATGCAACAGACCTACGTGATCGCTGCCCGAGCTTATGATACTCGGCCCGATCCCAAGTCACTTTCTCTGCCATTGCCTAAAATTCCGTGCACACTTGCACCCCACACTTCACCACATCCCCATTTTCACGCAAAAGCACATTTTCGCATAAAACAACATTTTTCTTGGTTCAAATGTTTTCAAATCACTTTCAGCCCTTCGCGGGATTTTCATAAAATTCCAAGACGGACCTAACGGTACCGAACACGCATCAAACGACTCACCACAGCACAATGCACAATACTCCCACAGCTCGTGAACAGTAATTTCTGCACTCAACCCACAAAATCACACCACCGACTCTTCCCGACACTTACATAAAACTCCGAGCCGGACTCAACGGTACCATTCTCATATCCAACAACACACCACAACATACTCAACTTAATTACCACAATTTACTAATAATTTAAATATGCATCCAATACGATAATTCCCATTTTTCTCCAACCAAATAGCGTCGGATTAATTCCGATCCTTCACGGGACTTTCTCACCATAATTTCTAGGTTCCAAAAATTCAACTTGCGTCCCGATCGGACCATCACAGCCCCATGAACAGTAATTCACAGCTAATGAACAGTGTTTCGCAGCATATGAACAGTAATTCGTAGCCCCCATTTTCTGAATTTCCAATAAATATTAACCGAATTAATTCCTAAGGCCCGCCATAAAATTTCCACTCCCTATCCATGTAATTCCGCACCTAATTTCATACTGATTTTGTCCGAAATTACCCGTCAATACCCAAAGTCCTAAATCGGGATTAGAGTATGACTTACCTCGTTCTAGGCTAAAACGGCTAGAACGGAAAGCGGCGGCACTAAATCGGGGACGGTGGCAACTCACGGCGGCATCCGGCTTGAGCGGCGACGGTCCGGCGGCGGCGTGGGTCTTGCACGGCCGGAAATGGGTCACGGGGAGAGAGAGAAAGAGGGGAAAGAGAGAGAGACGGTGAGGTTGGAGGGCGGCACGACGACGGCAAGGTGGCGGTCCGGCGGTGTGGCAAGCGGCGGCGCCGGCGATGGAGAGAAACGGCCAAGAGAGAACTCACTGCCAAGAAGAAAAGAAAGAAAAAAAAATGAAAGGGGAAGCGGTTCACAGCAATGAAGAGGAAAAGAAGAAGAGAATGGAAAGTTTGACCAAAGGCGGAAATGACCAAATTACCCTTGTCTCACAATTTTAATCCAACGGCCCAGATTCGATCTTATCTTGATCCGACGGCCGAGATCGAATCTTGCACAAAAATATCCAAGGGCATACTTGTAATTTCTCAAAAATCCAAGGGCAAAATTGTCCAATCAAAATTTTGGGGCAAAATTACCAAAATGCCCTTTGCCCTTAAACATGCCCTTTATTAAATCTTAGGGGTATTTTGGTCACTTTCTCCATTTCTTGTCTAAATTCAATTTTTTCGAAGGATTTGAGCTCACCAAAAATTCACACGTGTCACGTGCAACGTCGTCCTAACGTTCCGTCGTGACTTCCTAATTTTCCGATGTCCAATTTGGGCAAAATTCCATAATTAAATTCTATTAAACGCAACCCGAGCGTTTCTCGAGCTAACGGGTGGTTTGCTGGGGAAATTCGCTGAATCGACTCATGACTGATACTAAATCGAGTCACGTGCAAGTTCGTTCGGTGCGTGCCGACCTCGATTGTCATTAAAATCGCGAAGATCAATCCCTTGATCCGAGGGGTACGATCGTTCGGTATAATTTCAGAATCATTCGTCAAGTCGTTTCGTGGTCCAACGGAATCGCCCGCGATCCACTACTAGGACAGTGGCGAACTGACCCCTAACTATCCTTGATCGGCCAACAGTTACTCAAAATATCACTTACGCGATTTAAATGGTCGAAATCCATTCATGATCGAATTTCCTTTAGTCGCGCGAATTTAATTCCCCTATTAGCCTTTCCCTAATGGTTAGCATTCCCAGGAATGATCAGTTCCGGGTGAGAACTTACTACGAGCACATCTCATAAAATTCAATTATTCAATAAATTCCAATTGGTGGAATTTCGGAATGTCACACATGGTATGGGATGTGCCCAAGTAGGTTTTGCTTTATAATCGAGGCATGCACGCGGCTGTGATGTATTGCTGTAGTATGATTGGCGCATGTATTGATATGTGGAAAGTGTGTGATGGCATGTGTGCAAGAATTGTATGTTGGGATTGTGGGCTAACGTGCATGGTGTGTATGTAGAGAGTCCAGGTTTGTGTGAATGTTTGATTGCTGATTGTGTGGTTGTCTGGTTGCGCGTTTGGATGTGTCTGGAATTACGTGATAGCCTAGATGGGGCTTAGGTTGTGACTTATTGAGATGTGATCTCATGGTTGTTTCAACCAAACCATTTCAGAACCCCCGCCTGAATGTCGAGATTGAGGTCGACTCGGAGTCGTCGGGTGAGCAAACAACTGCGGAGGATTCAGGTGGTGATGCCGAGGATAGTGAGTCAGAGTGGACGCCTTCGAGAGGGCGTAGGGGATAGTTCTGGGAGGAGGATGCGCCCCATTTTTGGATAGTGCTGACCTAGAGAGCTGATCTTGATATTTTGGTGGTTTGGAGTTTATAGTTCGGTGTGCTTATAAATTATTTTGTGGTTTGTATTGGCGGATGATATAAATATTTGGAAGTGTAATATATGCTTGGTGGTTTGACGATTTGTTCCTTCCTGGTGTTCTCCAATTTTAATGTTCGGGATTTTTGATTGCTTCCGCCGCGATTTAACTCTGATGGATCGTTGGGTTGGGTCAGCGACGTTATTCCTGGGACGTCGCACTCTTTCGACCGAGGAGAGGGATGTCGCAGGCTCGATGGGGTTCGAGGCGTGACAAGCTAGTCATAAAACTTTATCCAAAGAAACACGAAAAAAGAAAACTCCGTAGATGAGAATCCAGCTTCATTGAATTAGAGTTCCCCATCGAAAGCAGCAATGACATTATCAATGACAACATGTGCAATCGATGCGTCTGTACCTGATATACTTGACTGTGAATACTACGTAGTTGTCCCTTTCATCTCCGTGACATCGTCTTATTTCATTACTCCTACGGCAAAGAATGTCCTCTTCGAATTGTTTTCCCAGACAAAAGTAGCAACGAAAAATTTACATCAACAGCAATTGCAATTTCCACTGAAGAAGCTTCTAAGGATTTTAAAAATGCGGAACATAATAAAATCCTCATTCTACTACACTTCGAATTTGCAGTTAATTGCAGCGATATTGCAGGCGCAATCTTCGAATGTAACCTCGTGTTCCTCACTCGCACAGAACTTTGTAGCCCAACAGAGGCGAATCTAGAGTTCCAGCACCTAAATTTATACGAAGCTGAGCTGGTCAAACACCATTTGCAGCAAATTGTCCATCGAAACATCCTCAGCATATGAATCTTCATTTTTTTCTATTTTGCACTCTAGCAGATTGTCTACCAGTTCACGCCCGGAAAGATCCTTTACCGGTGTATCCAGAATATAAAGCTCGGATAGGTTCTTCAAATTTGAAATATCAAGTGTGATAAGTGACCAGCAACTCGTGATATAAAGCTTCGAGACACTCGAGGGAATCTGCGGAATGCATTGGAGAGCTCCGCAACCAAAAAGGCAAATAAACTTCAAGTGAGAAAGGGTACTTAGCTCAGGAGATAGATTAGTGATATGTGGGATTGTAATTGCCAAGACTTGCAATTTGGATAACCTTCCAAGCCACCAAGGCATGGGAACTTGCACCCACTCAAACGGGCTAGAGATGTTAGGCATACTCATGACCAACGTCAGCAGTTTCAAGTTGATCAGGTTCGAAATATCAGGAATAGTTTCTAGGGACGTTGACGCGATTGCCAGAGAGGTCAAGCTTACCGGAAGTTTAGGCAAGGAAGATATACCTTTTGACTCATCCCCTTCCCATACTATCAGGACTTTCAGATTCTCCAGACTTTCCATAGAGTCGGGTAACTCTGTGATTCCTGTATACAATAAAGCTAACTCAGTCAATGACCGTAATTTTC
This sequence comes from Syzygium malaccense, assembly GCA_031216405.1. Taxonomy (NCBI): domain Eukaryota; kingdom Viridiplantae; phylum Streptophyta; class Magnoliopsida; order Myrtales; family Myrtaceae; genus Syzygium; species Syzygium malaccense. Next base: position 14,527,767 of record CM062255.1, on the reverse strand, counting down.
CAATGGAGTATGGAAGTCTGTTTATGTGCCGACATTCGCTCAAATTCAAGTACTTGAGACTTGTCAATGCACTGATAGAGTCTGGTAGGTGATTTATAGGTGTTCTCCCTAAAGAAAGTCTTGACAAAGAAGTTGGATAGTTGATTGAACCCAATGGTTTAATCGATGGGGAATCATGAACGTAGAGATTCTCCGGTTTCTTCAAACCCCACCATTTGGGAATTTCTCGTATTGAAGTTCCATCAAGGAGAAGTTCTGTCAGACTTGGCAAGCCACCTAGCTCTTCTGGCAGATACTGGAGTTCCTCGCAAGATATTAAGCTCAAGAAAATCAAGTTCTTTAATTCACCAACTGACAAGTCGATTTCAGCTAATCTATGACAGCCATCAAGAATCAATCTCTCCAGTGTGAGTAACTCAGACAGATCGGGAGTCCTGGTCAAGCTGGTGCAGCTCGTAAGATTAAGAACTTTCAATTTGCACGCTCTCTGCAACACCAATATGGTAACTTGTAGATAAATTTTACCGGAAGAGAATGACAATAGTAAGAAGATTGTTCTAGAAGAAAATGTACCTTGACATGTCTCCATCCGTCCCAATCATGTGTAATTCCACTCCATGAAAAATCAAGGATGACTAAATTGTTCATTGAAAAGTAAGTCATTGTGAGTGCCCGCCAAGGAAAATTATGCCACATGAGCCATCTTAAATTTGGAAGGAATTGTTTCTTCCTTTTTAATATGTTTATCGGTGAAAAAATCGAAGATTTTTTATGCCGAAGTAGCGCAGCTTCTGAAAGGAAAGGTTCTGAGTCGGAATTGAGGGATCCTCTGTCCACTTGAAGGAACCTTAGATTTGGTATCGCTGCAAATCCTTCAAGAGAGAGACGATACTCCCCAAATTCCTCAAATTTTAGACAGAGGGCTTCAAGCCTTTCATTTCTCTGAATATTGAAACAAGGCAAATTTTTTAAAAGGAAGAATACAGTTAGTTAATTAAGAGAAAAATATTGGGACAAAGTTAGAATTTCACTAGAACAAAGATTAATTATATTTTAGTGATCAGACCCGGTATTTACCTCCTTTCTTGATAGTACGGCCAATGCATCCTTGTGGTTCCACAATCTACGGTTCTGGGCCAATTCCCCCCCACTTCCTTGAAAAGCAATTTCTCTACCAAGATCTTTGAGATGATCATGCATCCACATCACATTTCCTTTTCCAATTTTAATCAGTGACATCATTTGAAGAACTTCAAGACCGTGTGCTGGCCATAAACCACAATCTTTCCACATGTACATGACAGTATTCTTATCATATCCGATGAAAAAACAAGCTATATCAAGAAATATTTGCCTCTGGCAAGAATTTAATGCTTTGTAACTTATCATCAACTTATTTTGAAGTTCCTCAATACGACCCATTTTCCACTTCTCTAAGTACTCATCCCAGATTTCTTTTCTTTGTCCACACGACGATAAAGTTGAACCCATTACCTCAAGAACCAATGGAAGACCCTGGGCTATCTTCACAATTTCTCTAGACCACTCTAATTTTTCTGGTGGAGGGTGATCTCTTCTGAAAGCATGCTTGCTGAATAGCTGAAGCGATTTATTCAAATCCATCCCACTAACTGGATAAATCAATTTTACATCAAATTCACGAAGAACAATTGCATTTCTTGTGGTTATAAGTATCCGGCTTCCTGGACCAAAGCAACATCGCCTCCCCAATAGTGCAGTTAATTGACTCTTTTTGTCAACATCATCAAGAAGAATAAGAGCTTTCTTACTGGAAAATCTCTCCTCTACCGTCCTTATCCCCTCGTCCACGCAATTAGCAAATGGAAGTGCCTGTTTTGAAAGGTCTGAAATTAGACGGTTCTGCAAACATACAATTCCTTTTGAGTTTGAAGTTTCTCTAACATCGTCAAGGAAACAACAATGAGCAAAATCCCGGGAAAGCTTGTTGTAGACTACTTTGGCAAGAGTCGTTTTTCCAATGCCACCCATGCCATGGATTCCCACGATCTTTACATCATCCGAGTTGGTGCTTATCATCCCCAGAATTTCCTTCACATTGTTGTCAACTCCAACTAAGAAGTCAGTAACCACCAAATAAGCCTTTTTCAGCTTACTTAAAACCTTCGTAACGATATGTTTAACCAGTTGTCCTTCGCGCCTAATGATATAAACGATGAGAATGGCCAAGGTGAATTGAAAGTAAGTTAGAATAGGCAAGCTGAAATATATTACTCAGGAATCGATAACACTACTCTGCGAAAGTTACAGGAGACAACAAGAAGTACAACTGCAAATGGAACTTACGTATTGCAATGATCAGGAAGAATAATTTCATGGACATGCTAGGCAGATGCTCAAACCGTGCGTAGATTTAGAACAGCTACCCAATCGTCAAGTACAGTAGATGATCACAATTAATATCTTGCTTATAAAATGCGCCCTTGTTACATAAATATTCAAAAATCATTTCATATTTTGTGTTATAAAAATTACAGGTGAAATTGGAATGTTGACACAATACTGAAACTAAGGGACCAGCGTAGCTAAAATTTTTGCAAGTTAGAAAAAAAGGATGAAATTTTCAAAACTGGTGCGTACAATCACCACTGGCGTTCTATTGGTCAGTAGAACAAAAAAGCAATTTGTACTTAAATTTCATGGTCTCCTGTATTTTGGCGTTTATCAAGGGTGGAAGATAATGAGGTACCTGTTTGCCACGTTTTCTATGTTCCATCCCTTTAACCCTCCAACCTCATTGAGAGCAGCTCTCCACTTGCGGATGGTCTCATCATCCACTTGCTTCGTGTTTTCATGCATAAGCAAGGCCTCACCGTAACCTTCGGTTTGGTGTCGAAGCTCAGATGGTTCAACATAGTAGAAAATGGGCATGATTATCTGTCCCTTCCTTTTCCTACATTCCACCATCTGGGCCAACTCCTTAAGACACCATTTACTAGAAGCATAGCTTCTAGAGAAGATGGGTATGGAGATCTTCGATTGCTCAATTGCTCTGAGGAGATCTGGCTCGATTTCCTCACCGATACGGAGATCTTCGTCGTCTTTGTATGTGCGGACTCCTGCATCTGTCAGACAGGTATAGAGATAATCGGTAAAGCCGGTGCGCGTGTCCGGTCCTCTGAAGCTCAAGAACACTTCATAGTCACATCCTTCCATTGCCATCAGTCGCAGAGAAAATGAAACACCAGAGTCGCACCAGCTCAGCAAAAGCAGATCTCTGAGCTCTATGAAGCCGAAAGTTACTGGACAAGTAGTAGTGTTACCGGAAATTAAAACGGGTAAGAAATGTTACCGGAAATTAAAACGGGTCCGATTGATCTTGATTTTTCTCGTTGATCTCAACACGGTTTCTCAGGACGCCAATCTCAAGGAAGCAAGTTTCAGGGAACGTTGCCTGTGTCTGGAAAGGCAGAGCGCGTAGCACATGTGCTCTCTACTCTTGTATTGATATGATTGTTTTACTTTTGCAACTTAGGTCCTTCAGCCGATTTTACTTTTACAAGCACAATCGACAAATGCCGATTTTTCTCTTTTTATCCGCCGGTTCATCTTGGATGCGGAACCAGTCTCATAAAAGGGGCAGGAGAATTTTCCCATCAAAGAAAGTCAGACGAAGACAACTTACCAAACAATGTTGACCGGTAGGAAACGTTAAGCCTCGTGTCCAAAAGTCTAAGGTGTCTGCATAGCCACCAGGTATCATTCCAATAAATAAGTTCCGCGTCGTTACAGTTTTAAAATTTTGATAAGATCAGAAATTTGCTAAGGTGATCATGAAGAGCAAATTGAATGATAAAGGTCGCACATATATGTCACGACGCAATCTTGAGCGAGCTTTATATATTTTTTGATATATACAGTCATGTAGCGAACACTCTAAAGATATGCTCTTATTAAACTTTTTCGAAAACACATCATAATCCCCAGTTTAAAATATTGATAGAGTATGTTTGGTAACATTTATGTTCCCGAGAATAATTTTCTTTCAAGAAATAGTTTTTGCTATTTTTATTTCGCGAACGAGTTTCTGAGCAAAAGAATGCGTTTGATAACGGCACAAAATTTTTATTCTCGGAATAGAAAAAGAAGAGAAAAGTGTTTGGTACGACCTTAAATTTTCTTGTGATGTGAAATATTTTTAGTAATTTTTCTTTTTTTCTTTTCGTTTCTTTTTTTCATTCCTTCTTCTTCCTTCTCTAGCGGGTTGTACATTTTTTTTACCTCTTGTATTTGTTCCAAATATATTCCCTAGTTACTTTTTATTCTAAAGAATAGAAAAATTAATTAGCGTTACCAAATGAATTTTTGTTCTACGGAACAAAAAAAATAGAAAAATAGAAAAACATGATGTTTACCAAACGTGCTCTAAGAAACAGAGTAGAGGTCATATGGAGCGTGGCACACGGCGCAATCTCGCGCGACCTTTACCCAATTTCATGTCTCATCTCATAAATATGGAGAAAGAAGATTTGAGTGGCTTGACCACTGTTTGGAAAAACTCAAACTGTTCGTGTAAGCGCAGTAAAAAGCAGTAAGCGAAGAACCTTTAACCATTCTAACCTGGCGACCTAAATGCTTTTTCTTAAAAATCAAGGTTCTCGTTACTTTCAAAATAGTAGTTCATTTTCACGAACAAAGGATGTGTTACATATGTCATGAGTATGTCTCTACACCCCCCCTTGCATTCAATAGCCCATTTTTGTGGTAAATATATCCTAAAAGTGCATCTTTTAAGACACAGGCATTGCACATTTGTTGCAAAAAGAAGCCGTAAAAAAATGGAGGTTCTAAAACCCCATCTCGCGATTATATACCTCAACTATGTTAAATATATAGAATTATACAATAGGTTGGGTAGAAATGTGTGTCAAGTATCGCGAAAAATAGCAAAAAGTGGTAAAAAATATTATTTTCTAGTCAAAGAAAACCCTTTCGGATTCAGTTAGCGAAGATGTTTTGCACTTGATGATGCCCTTCTTGAGGAGATGAATCTTACTCTTATCTGGCCTTCTTCCGAAAGAGAGCCATTTTTACTCAATAGACCAATTTCGCACATATTTACTGTTATTCTCGACTAATCTAGTTTTTCAATTCATTTCTTTTCGCATGCACTGTTTATATTCTTGTAGAGTTAGATGTCAAGAATTTTTAGATTGGGCGACCGGGATGTATCTCTTTAATGCCATCTTAAGTATTCTAATCGGGGATTATTTCGCAAAGATTGACGGGCTCATTCATGTCAACCCATCGATTTTCATCCTTTTGTTAAGTGTGGAATTTCTTTTCAAAGTTATATATAAGTATGCTGGAGGAGAGAGATGTCAAAAGAAGCGTGCTGGAAAGAATATGCTTAAGGCTATTGATTATTACAAATATTATAATAATGCATTCTATATGTCGTTTCCTTTATACAATAAATCCAATACAACTTTAGTTAAATAATAAATGACACGCTAGTCGTCCATTCAAGTTCTCATGCATATAGTCTCAATTTCTTCTTTCTTGGCCAGTAAAGTCCTCCTACATAGTTTACTAGTAATATGTCGTCATATGAAAATTGAATTTCATACGACAACTTCACGTCTTTTGTTTTGTAATTCGGGAAATCTGTGGCTTCTTGTGCTGGAACGTCAATATGCGTTCAGTGAATACATTGTTTCTAAGAAAAACCAAGAGTCAAATTGATTGTTGTCAGAATTCCATATTATTTTCAATTTAACAACAACTCCAAGATAGTCAGGGTTACATTCAGAAATGCATGATGGAGTCTGTCCATACTAAAGAGCAAGTTTGTGAGTGTAAAAATCGCAATTATTTTCGGAGCCTGTAAGTTCGTGAAAGTGTTGGTTAGTGTTGAGTCTCGTCGTTATTAATAAAGTTGACTGACAACCTACTTGTTGGAACATCCTAAGTCCTTGATAGATTATCTGAATAGTTAATTTGTACAAGATTAGTTAATTGAACATGTAGGTTAATATCCCGAATATGAAATGGTAAATGATCATAATAGTTTCCGAAACAAGTTGATATGTGACTCAAATATGAGTTCGTATAACCAAACTAGTTCATAATTCAATCGGAGATACGTTGGTAAAATACTTTGGTAAGGCTGAAAGCATCAGTATATCAATCGGTATTAAGAATTTGAGGATTTATTGTCAAGATACCACTAATGAGCCCACTTTCTTTCCATGTTAAATTAAACTGGCGGGCTTGATTCTCTCATCTTTAGATCCCAAGATTGACATTGGCGCTTCACAAGTAAAATGTGAATAATGGTCTAGTTGCTGGTCATAAAAATGTAATATATTGTATCATATATATGGAGAACGCAAGCTGGGATTGGAAGGAATAGCAGCAGGTACAGGGGCACCCAATGGTTGAAAAGTAGGGAAAGCAGGAAGCAGGGCAGGAAGATGAAGTGCGACATAGGCTTTGATTGAGTCAAAGAATCTCGTTAGTCGTTTCGTATAATTTCCATGTTGACATTGCACTACAAAAAAACAAGGATTTTACCACGGAATTTAACGACGGAAAATTTTTCATCGCTAATTTACGATGAAAATAAATCCGTCGCAAATTAGCGATGGAAAGTTTTCGTCGCTAATTTGCGACGGAATTTGCCACGAAATAAAAATTCATCGCAAATTAGCAACAGAAAATAAATCCGTCACAAAAATAGCGACGGAATTTGCGACGGAAAATTAGTCGTCGCAAATTAGCGACGGATTTATTTTCCATTGCAAATTAGTGACGGAAAATAAATCCGTTGCAAATTTGTGACGGAATTTCCGACGGATTTATTTTCCGTCGCTAATTAACGATGGAATTTGCGACAAATTTATTTTCAGTCGCTAATTCCATCGCTAATTTGCGACGGAAAATAAATCCATCGCAAATTTGCAACGAAAAATAAATCCGTCACAAATTCGCGACGGATTCGTCGCAAATTCGTTTAGCGACGAATTTTGCCAAATTTTTCGTCGCAAAATTTGTCGCTAAAACCTTGTTTTTTTTGTAGTGTTCTAAAACTAAACCTAAGTTCTTCTAAGTTTAATCACGATGATTACCATGTCTCAATCTCTCGTGATAAGGACGAGGACTACATAAGGAATATACTCCATCACAAGACAAACTATATATTGCCTAATGAAATCAATCTAATGCAAACTATCAATTATTAATTGAAATTCAAACTAAATTGGATGATTGTCACAAGTTCAAATTCAAAAGAGATTGGACGATTTGCTGTAACAGCCTGAATTTCGATGTAATTTCGGGATCAATAAAATTGATATTATTTCGCATTTCATTTTAGCAAGTCTCGCCCAGAGCTGATTACTCTCGGGATACTAACCAATAGGGTATGGTTAACTAGAAAATGGTACGTGGACCAGGGACCCGATCGTGAATTGGACACCGATCACGAGAAATGATGAGAGAATATTTTGGGGCAACGTGGGCCGATCTTAGGAAAAAGTGACGCATGTGGTTTGGCCAAGGCCAACGTTGTACAATCAGATCGTAGGTGATTCTGCACGAGTGAAAGTACACGTGGTTAACCAGTCCTGAACTTGAACCGAACGATCGTGACCTCTGGAACTAGTGATAATTTCTCATTCTCTCAATGATCAGGACCGTCATGATTTAGATAACTCTAGGTCGATACGCGTAACTTTTAAATAGCTGTTCGTTAGTGAGAGATCCTGAAAATTGAAAGTTAGCGAGTTTTGGTCACGAAATTGGACCCGGACTTCGATATTGATTTTCGAAGGCTTGAGAAGCTATTTTCATGATTCTAATGTTATATTACGCTGGCCACACACGTTTGGAGATAGTACGGGCGAAAAATGGAATTTCGACCCAGAAGTCAAAAATTACTATTTTACCCCTATGGGTGCCGACATTGGTTTTTGAGGCCGTATGAGGTTATTTTTCGAGGTTGATGCCATTTTTGGGTGGCCACGCATATTTGGAGTGGTTATGGTAAAAAATTGGAATTTTGGCTCGAAAGTGAAAAATAATATTATTTTAATCCTCAGGACTTTGCGATCGATTTTCGAAGGCTTAAGAGGCTATTTTCGCGATTCCGACGCCATATTATGTTGGTCACACCCATTTGGGGTTGATTTAGCCAAAAACTGGAATTTTGCTTCGGGACCGGAAAAATGACCATTTTGCTCCTAGGCCGTTTTCAGTTCTGAATTTTGGAAAAATTTTGGTGTAATTAAATATGGATTATCGGCTCAATTATTGGGGGCTAAAGACCATTTTGTCCATCAATTATTGGGCTGAAATGTTTTTGGACCGTTGGATTAGGGGTATTTTGGTCAAATGGCTCGGATCAGCGACACGTAGCGCTTTCGGCTGATATTTTTGACCAAGATCAGACCATTTTCTCTCTCCTCCCAGCTCCCATTCTGCTAGAACTCTCTCCCTCTTTCCCGAATTCCTCCTTCTCCGCCCGTTCTCCTCTTGGTCACCGTCCGTACGCCGGAGCACCGCCGGAGCCGCCGCTCGTCGGAGCTACTGGACGCCAGCGCTGCCTAGTCTCACCTCATCCGTTCGTTCTCTCCCTCCCTCGCCCCCATTCTCTCTCTCTCTCTCATCTTTCCCGTTCGGCCAAAGGACGGCCGGAGTGAGCCGCCGCCGCACCGGAGCTCAATCGGCCAAGCTGCTGCCGCCGTGACCTCCAGCCCGTCCATACGTTGCCGTACGTCGCCGGCCGTACAGTGTCCGTACGTTCCGTACAGTCCGTACGGCTGACCGTACGCCGTCCGTACGGTGTCCGCCGGGAACGTCGCCGCCGGTTTCACTATTCATCAGTGATCGATCGCCGTTCCTTGTCGTCGTGGTCTAGAAATAAGTGAGTATACCTCCTAAACCCAGATTAGAACTGATAGTGCATTTTTCAGGACTGGTTTAGGTATTATCGGTATATAATTCGGACTGGTTTGAGGACTAATTGGCGGAAATAAAATCCGAGGAATTTAGTGGGATTATTATAGATAATTATTGGGCCCAGATTGAGGAAATAGCGGCTGTCCATATTTTTGAGGAATGTACCGGATTTTATTGGACAGCAAGAATTATAAGTTAAATGGCCGAGATGGCCCAGAGTGATTGGCCGTTGATTGATTGGTGATTTATTGTGCTAAATTGTGAAATGCCATGTTGCATGCTCTTGTGGCTGAATCGTGCAGAGTGTGATTGGCCAATTGATGGCTTGAATGGAGTACGAAATTGTGTATTGAAAATTGGGCCGCACGGTATTAATTGGCCAAGTGAGCATGCTATTTGTGAATTGGGCATTGTGTGGTGATATGGATTGGACTGAGTGCCTGTGGTTTATTGATGCTCATGTTGCATTTTTCATGGTCACGTATTGTGTATGCCGAGAGTGGGACATGTGATGAAATTGTGCGGAAATGCGTGCCTGCCATGAGCATGTGATCACCTAATTGCCCGATACGTTTTACGCCGGGTTCAGATAAAAATTGACAGTGTGCCGTGTGATCACTTAAGGCCTTCGGGTCGTGCCGTCCTCATGCACTTTGTAGCAGGACGATACCCGGCATGTCCGGAAGATGACCAACCTCATGCACTTTGTAGCAGGCTTTGGTTCGTAAGGAGATCGGTGTTGCGCCTCATGCACTTTGTAGTAGGCTAGAGACACTGGGCCATGTGATGCGTTTTTACGCTGGCCGCGAAGAGTTGTGGGCCTTTGGGTCGTGGCCTTCGGGTCGTAATAATAAATTGAGCATTCGCCAGTGTGCTAGTATGGGCCAATGGGCCGAGATATGAATTTGGCATGAAAATAACATATGCATGCATAGAAATGCGTGGGCCAGTATGTGAGTGTGCGGGACTCGATGAATGGCTTGTGATACGAACACTGATGAGCGTGAGTATGCGTATAACATACGTATGAATAGCGTGTTCATGTATGTGAGTTGAGAATTACATTAAAATGCTAACCTGCAGGGGCAGCTAGGTAAGTGACTGGGGCCCTAGAGCCCAGGTCAAAGAACGATTGTGATTGATATTGCTTTATTGATTGCTTTACACCTGTCGGGAGAATGCATGTTAGCCTAGCCTAGGTTTAGGGGTTGTACTCGCTGAGATTCGTCTCACGGTTGTAATAACCCACATTTTCAGACCCCCAGCTTTGAGCATGCCGAAGCCGCCACCTCTTTTTGGGATTCCGACACGAATCCATACAACTTCGAGAGTGTATCTCGCTGGGAACGGGGAAGCGTATGTGAGATATCACTCCGTAGTTTTTGTGAACGTGGGTGAGTATTTTTACCAGACTCAAGAGTACGTAGTGTGGTGCCTGCAAGATGCAGATGGAAATATCGGGCGACCCCTCAGGACATTCGACGTTCCGGTAGATATAGGTGCGGTAATGATACCTCAGATGGCTGATGGCGAGATTGTGGATCCACAGGCCATAGACGAGCAAGTCAATGTGAATCCGATACCTGAGATGTGGTATGAGGACCCCGAGCCGATGGATGAGGAGCCAGAGCCGGAGTCAATGGACCAGGACCCGGACGAGGACGGAGAAGTTGCCGAGATAGGTTCCGATCAAGAGCTAGGAGTGGATGACGAGTTATGTCTTTACCTAGATCCGGAGTTGGAGCCGGATTCCGAGGACGAGTGGGCTGCAGCGCAAGATATGGAGTTAGAAGATTCTGAGCCATTTGAGAGTTCTTCAGAAGAGTCTGCCGAGTCCTCAGACCCTTATTGGAAGCCGTAAGCAAGACCCGAATTTGGTAGGGAGGATAGTACCTTTTTGACTGTAATCCTCCTTTTGAGGTTTAGTCAGACTCACCCCAGCCACCTATGCTTTTTGTCTAGTGGCTGTTCTCCGATGCTTTTGTTTTGTATATGTTTGTGTTGTGTATTTTGTAAATGCTGTAAAAAGGTCTTTCTATAGTAATACAAGTTTATATTTTCAAGTGATGGTTGTTCTACTTTGGTCTCATGTATTTATTTTTGTACGGGTGTATATATATATATATATATATATATATATATATATTTATATACGTTGTTTCTGCATGTGCCTTATCTCTGATTTGATGTTGGGCCGGCGACGTTTTCTGGGAGCGTTGCACTATAATCGATCGAGAGGGATGTTAGCGCTTCGCGGGGGTACGGAGCGTGACATTTGCTACATGTCCAATTCTAAGAGAGATTAGATATTACAAATTCAAATTAGATAAGAAGATCTATTATAAACTCAAGATATTAGATAATCTCTTAAAATGTTCTCGTCCCAAATAAGCTTTTTTATATTCGAAGGTGCAAATCTTATCGTATTTTTTTTTCAAGACTTAGATATAGATAACACAAATATCTATTTAGTTGAATATGACGGTTTCCTCCGCACGTAGCTCTTATGTATGCGTAAATATATGGGTAAATAAATTATAGCAATTTTCAAATAGATCGGAATCGGGTGGATGTATGAAATGTAAAGTCAATATATCTATATGGAGATATCTATAGGAGATCATATAAAAGAGAAATTCTTATTTAGACCTAACCAATTTGATATAACCAATTAGATGAATTACTCCTAAAGGGTTACATCTGAATGATGAGTGAATAGACGGCATGCATTCTATTAGAGAAATATTTAGAAGATTTCCTATATTTTCTTTAATTGATTGTAATTGATATTTTCCCTTTTAGATAGTCATCCTATAAAATCGATAGATAGGTTCGTGTACTCTTCATTTGACAATGATATATATATATATATATATATATATATTGCTCTTAATTTTTTTATCACATTCTTGACTTGGTATCGAGCCCTATTGTTATTTGAGAAAGCGTCAATCGAGTCTGTTTGTAACAACGACATCCACATCAGTCATGTTTCTACATAGTGTTCGTAATGCTAGTCACATTGGCCCATTTCGCAACAACCTCCCGTAGTTGTTTGACATTCCTCCGCTACTCTAATGAAAAAAAAAAAAAACATCACCAGACTTGTTGCCCTTAGATGAATTAGATCATGACATTTACTAATTCGTCAAATATGAGTAATGTGTCATTGTATGTAAAAGTGCATAAGCATATCTACTCAAGGTTCCGGCAGAATTAGTGACGGATTTGAAAAATTGGTCAGTATAAATATTTCTGTCGCTAATTCAGTTGCAAATTAGCGACACATTTGAAAAAATGGGCGCCATGTGCCACGAAGATCACTTTCGTCGCAAATTCCCCGCAAATTTGCAACGAAAAATAAATCCATCGTAAATTTGCGGCGGATTGGAAAATGCGCTTTATTTTTGGAATCCGTCACAAAATCCGTCGGAAATTTGCGACGGAAAAATAAATCCGTCGCAAATTTGTGATGGAAAAATAAATCCGTCGCAAATTTGCGACGGAGTGGAAAATGCCCTTTATTTTTGGAATCCGTCGCAAATTTGTGACGGAAAAATAAATCCGTCGCAAATTTGCAATGAAAAATAAATCCGTCGCAAATTTGCAATGGATTTTGTGACGGAAAATAAATCCGTTTTTGCGACGGATTGGAAAATACCCTTTATTTTTGGAATCCATCGTAAATTTGCGACAGAAAAATAAACCATAAAAAAGGAAAAATTCTCGCTCATTTGACCAAAAAAAAGAAAAATTCCCATCTCCTTTTCCCCCCTTCTCTCTCTTCCCTTTTCTTTTTCTTGTCTTCTTCCTCTTCTTCTTCTTCTCTTCTTCCTCCTCGCGGGCACGTCCGCTGCTCTGTCAAGCCCTGAACCCCATCGAGCATGCGACTCACTTCTCTGGTCGAATAATGCGACGTCCCAGAGTATCGCCGACCCAATTCAACTTATTAGAGATTTAAGACGATCAGTGAAAGCCACAAATACTCGGACAATAACAATTGGAACCAAAAAGGATCAGCAGCCTGGATATACTTTATCTCCAAAAATGGAACACCTCAAAAGACCTACTCCCAACCCCTACACTAGCCCCTATGCCCACGAGACGGCGTCCACTCTGAGTCCGACTTCTCGGCACTTGAGTCTGAATCTCCCTGGACCGTCTGCTCCTCTGAGGACTCTGGCTCGGCCTCGATCTCAATCGGGTTGTTTATATCACCCGACTTCACTAGAACCTCAACCCGTTCCTCCTCAACTGGCTCCTCATCTGACTCGTCCTCTGGCACAAACTCGGGATCGTACATTGGCTCATACTCTAGCTCGTACTCGGGTGTGTCCTCCTGTTCTTCTTCAGGATCTACTTCTAGGGCCTCTTCAGGTTCTGCTTCAGGGTCTTTTTCTTCTTCGGGTTCTTTCTCTGGTATCACCTCGAGATTCACATCCATCGGATCATACCCTACTTAGGATTCTTCCAGCTTCGGGTCATGCTCGGCTCCCGAGGACTCAGGGGCTGCAGGCACAGGTTGAAGTCCAGACTGTGCTAGGCTAGTCTCTAGGCTCGTCATCTTGTTATCGGGAGGGGGTATGGCTGACGGGTCCCAATCCCCAACTCCGTCAAAGGAGACGTCAAAGCCACGAACGGGGCCAAACTCATCCACCCCGTCTCTAAACATCCAGGCAGTGTACGTATGGGCCTGCCAGAGGGGTAGTCCTATATCTACCTAAACTACGGTAGTATGCTTAACTCAGGTCATGTTGTCATCTATAGGATATTCTATAACATCGTGGTCGGTGTGCATAGGAATCCCAAAACGCTGCGGCGGCAGTGGCGGAAGATTCATGGCTCAGGCCGGAGTTCTGAAATTATTGGTTGAAACAACCATGAGATCACATCTCAATAAGTACACCCCCTAAACCCCATCTAGGCTATCACGTACCTCCAGACAATCACAAACACAACCATACTCAGCCATCACATAGCAGGCATACAATTTATACTTACCTGGGCCTTTCCTGCATGCAACCTGCACGTTAGCCATAATAGTACAATTTCCAACCACATGCACATTTTAATTACATTTCACACACTCATTCCTGCCTCATCACATTATTTTCATCCGACTCGCCAGTGACCCGCGTAATGGTATCGCCTCAGGTTCATTGCGACCACCTCGTATTTTCCACTCAACTCGCCAGTGACCTGTGTAGTAGTACCGCCTCCAGTTCACTGCGACTAACTCATAACAACACTTCATGGCCCACGTAATAGTACCGCCTCAAGTCGTGTATCTTGCCCGCGTAATGGTACCGCTTCAGGCTTAACACCCACCACCTATGACATAACCCGCGTAATGGTACCGCCTCAGGTTAGCCGTCCTCCGGTAATATCGAGTATCGTCCCGCGTAGTCGTATCGCCTCAGGATGGATCAATTCCCTGCGTAATGGTACCGCCTTAGGGATTTCCGTAACCATACATACCACACCACACACAATTTCTCACTCGTTCACTTGCTCGACACCCACATGCCAATATACTGGCCAATCACATTTGGCTCGTGCATGCACCAAATCATACACATTTCTCATGCTTAATAAGCACTCAACACAGCCAATTGACAATCAAGTTCAATTCAATCTAAGCGTGCACATAACGACTCACATTTCAATCAACCAAAACACGATTCAACAAACATACAAGGCCACTAACGGGCCCACAAACACAGCCACAATCATGGCATAAAATTCAATATTTCCATGTCCATTTCCAGCCCAAATTGTCCTCACAATTCAGCCACAATTCAACGCACCAAACCGATACATTTTGCCCTTAAAATTGAACCATATGCTCGTCACTACGAGTCCCAATTTCCAGCATTCAATTCGGCATCAAATCTGCCCCGACACATCACCATTTCATCCACAATTAAGCTTATTCGAATTCCCAATTTAGTCTACCAATATAACCCCTAAACGGCCCCAAATAACCCCTAAACCGGCACTAATTAACCCGATTTAATCCCTAATCGCGTCTATCGATACCCGACATCCTAATTAGGGTTTAAGGGCGACTTACACGAAGTCTAGGCTGGTTCGGCTAGAGTGAAATGGGACGGCAGGCCGGCGGCTTCATGACGGCGTGCCGCGGTTGCGAGCGGCTCGACGGCGGCGATGGCGAGCTGCGGTGGCAGGCGGCAGTTGAACGAAACAGGATAGGACGAGGGTGATGGTGACTCGGTGAGGCAGAACAGGGGAGAGAGAATCGGTGGGGTGAGCGGCTAGGCTAGGCGAGCGGCTATCCCGGCGTGTGGCCGATCTAGCTGGATGGACGGGCAGCGGCGACGGCTAGCCTAGGCGGCTAGGTTGGTGATCGGTGGGAGGCTGAGGGAGTTCGATCGGGAGGGAGAGAAAGAGTTTGGGACTTAAATAATCTAAGGTCAATTATTGGTGTGCCAATTGACCATCATGCCCCTCTCTCACAATCCAAATCAACGACTTAGATTCAATCTTATCTTGAGATCAACGGTTCGGATAGAATCTTTTCTAAAATATCTAAGAGCAATTTGGGGATTTCTCAAAAAGTCCAAGGGCAAAATTACCCAAAAATCTCTATTTCTAATGCTAGGGCGAAATGACCAAAATGCCCTTCCCCAATTACGTTGACCTTAACAAACTTCCAGGGGTAAAATGGTCATTTTCCATTTCTCGTCAAAATTCAATTTTTCTGAAGGATTCGAGCAAATCTGAAGCTACCCGGGCAAATGACGACATTGTCCAAATGATCTGTCGTGACTTTCTAAATTTTCAATGCCCAACTCGGTCTTTAATTAATGGCTAAGTTCTAAATAACATAACTTGCGCATATCTCATACTAACGGGTGGCTTTTGAGGAAATTTGCATTATTGACCCGTGGCTGATACTGAATCATGCCACGTTTGTCACGCCCCGAATCCCAACGAGCTCGCGACAATCCCTACTCCGGTCGAACAGTTACAACGTCCCAGGAACATCACCGACCCAACCCAAACATCAGGAACACATGCGGAAGCGAATACAAAACCCTTGACTAAAAAGACGACGATAGGGTAGCTCAACACGACAGTCAAAGAATAGCCACATTCATTTACATACAAAGCCAAAGCATCCAGCATACAAACATCATAATACAAACGTACGTAGCAGACTAGCATCCAAAATTATCGACATAACAAAAGACTTAGATGGCTTAATTAATTTAACTTCACTATAGGTCAACCTATCTAACGCAACCCCTAAAATACCCTAGGATAACTACTGGTCGCCATCTTCCATTCTGCTCCTAAATCTCTGGCTTGCCTCCAGCAACTCACCTACAGTTCCACTGGGCACCAAAGGCAGCTCTCCGGACTTCCAAAAAGAGGAGGCGGACTTCTCGAGTTTACGACTGGGGGTCTGAAATTGTGGATTATACAACTATGAGACGAATCTCAATAAGTGTACAATCCTAAACCCCACATAGGCACTCACGTACGGCCAGACGGAAGTACATATAACACAAGACAATCAACCAAACTAACAACCACACACGACCCTACCTGGAATCCATCATGCACGTCCCTGCACATTAGACAACCACACAACCAATATACCACAGAAATACATCACCGTGGCACGCATGCCTCGATTATAATGTAAAACCTACTTGGGCATGTCCCATACCATGCCTAGTAGTTTTTATCTCATAATCGAGCATCACACCGCGCAATACAAATACACTCGCACACCAACTCACACCACGCGTCATTCCCACAATCCTCACACCTCAAGCCAATTTCCACTCATTCTCAACCTTTCCACCACTACCGTGCCCGCGTAAAACGCATAAAGCCAACGGTCTTCTGACCTCGTCAGGCATCGACAACCCGTCGGGCTGGATATCGTCACCTCGTCAAGGATGACATCGTCCCGCGTAAACGAACAGCCTCAGGATGGAATCCTACACTCTCACTTCCTTAATTACCACGCCCGCGTGAAACGCATCAGGCCAACGGTCTTCTGACCTTGTCGGGCATTGTCACCCTGTCGGGCCGGGCATCGTCACCTCGTCAGGGACGGCATCGTCCCGCGTAAACAAACACGCCTCAGGACGGAATCCTACACTCTCACTTCCTTAATTACCGCGCCCGGGTGAAACGCATCAGGCTAACGGTCTTTTGACCTCATCAGGCATCGTCATCCCGTCGGGCCGGGCATCGTCACCTCGTCAGGGACGGCATCGTCCCGTGTAAACATACAAGCCTCAGAACGGACCTTTTCCAACCAATCCTACATTCCCGTACCTTCGTTCTACTCATACCACATCTATCACACGATCACACACAATCTCACAATTCACATACACTTCGCAAATATACATTCTCACCGCACAAGCACACCACACGACCATACACATATAACACGCGATCCCAATACACAATCACACCACCACCACATCTCACGACTACACACACGCGACACACCATCACACTACATTCAGCCCAAGCACAGTCCAGAACACATTCCCAATCAGCCCATAATCACAAACAGTACAAACATTCAATTAAACCCAATCAAACCATAACATTACCAATCAATCACACAAATTAACTCGATCGATCCACAACCTAACAGCCCTATCCGAGCCTCCTTAACCTCAAACTTTCATCGCCAAATCAGTCCATAACGACCCAAATATCCAGCCCTCATCTAAACCCTAAAACAGTCCCCTAAAATGCCTAAACCGAGCCCTAAACAAACCTAACAATACCCGAGGTCCTAAATGACATTTGGGGAAAACACTTACTCTAGAAAAGTGTGACAAATGGGCTGAACAGGGGCTGGACAATCGGCCCAACAGCAGCAGCATCGCCGGCAGCCAGGCGGGCGTGTGGTTGCTCCTCCGTGGGCGGGTGGCTAGTGGGCGACATTCAGGCGGCTGGGGGTGGCATCTTGGTCGTACAGGGCAGGGAAGGGCGGCTTGAGGTGGTTCGACGATGGCTGGGCTTGATCGGAATAGGGAACGGGGAGAGAAAGAGGAGAGGCGGACGGTGGGGATCGGCCGGGGAGGAGGAGAGGGCGGCGGACAGCTGGGCTGGGCGGCTACCGGCGGCGGCGAGCTGGTGGCCGGCCAAGGGGGCCTCACGCACGGGGGAAGGGAGAGAGAGAGACCGATCGGTTGGGGGGTGAGGAGAGAGAAAGGTTTGACCAAAATGAAGAGAGAGAGGGGGAAAAACTAATACAAATATCCTACCCCAATAATTTCACCCCGTAAATTACCAAAATACCCTTCTCACTACTTTCCGATCCAACGGCCACAATTCAATCTCATCCAAAATCCGACGGCCCACGCTTATTCTTGCCCAAAAAGTCAAAGGGCATTCTTGTAATTATCCAAAAAGGTAAGGGGCGTTCTTGTCCTTCATAATTTCGGCCATACAGGGTATTTCTCAGTCCCTCGACTTAATCCAGTCCTAAAAATTCGTTCGCTATCCCAGAGACAAAACGGTTATTTTTTCGGTCCCGGACCGAAATCCATTTTTTTGCAGAAATAGGTGGCCCCAAGGTTGGCCACGCCAAAAACGTCATCGGCCGCTCAAAATTGTCACTTTCAAAATTCTCGATTCCCGAGCCCGAATTCCAAGAAATGACTAAGATCGAACAATCGCAACTTTAGCTTATCTCTTGCTAACGAGTGGCTCATTGGGATTACGCGCTCTCGACCCGTGACCGACACTAAGTCAAATCACATTTAAGTTTGCTCGAACCAAGGCGATCATGATTATCATATAATTGCGAGGGTCTGTCACTAGTTCCCTTTGGACACAATCAATCAAATAGACCGGTCTTTGTTGGCTCAAAACATTCCCTCGTCAATCGATATGGTCGAAGATCAAACCAAGGTCGAGTTCTTTGGTCGTGCGAACTCAATCCCATGCTGGCCTTACCCCTAAGGTTAGCATCTCAAGAATGCGCAGCTTTGGGTGAGATCTCACTATAGTGCATTTGTCAATATTCATTTCATGAATCTCGGGAAAAAGAATAAAAAATTCAGACTGTTACAATATTCAAGTTCCACTTAGGTCGTGACGACCTCGGTTGTCACTTAATTGCGAGGATCGATCGCTAGTTCCGACGAGCACGATCGTTTAGTATAGGTTTAGGGTCATTCGTCAATTCATTTCATGGTCAAGTAGAATCACCCGCGATCCACTCGTATGACAATGGCGAACTGATCCCTAACTATCCTTGGATCGGCCTATAGTGGCTCAAAATGTTACCTCGACAATTTTCATGGTCGAAGGTCGGTTCACGATCGAGTTTTTTGGTCGAGCGAATTTAAATCTCTAATTAGCCTTTCCCTAACGGTTAGTATTCCCGAAGTGATCAATTCCGAGTGAGATCTAACTACAAGCACGTCCATAAACTATTCATTTCATAAATCCCAAGTGGGTCGGATTTCAGAATGTCACAACTCTTCCCCCCTTATAAAAATTTCGTCCTTGAAATTTACAAATCAAACTAATTACTCAAATAAGTAGGGGTATTGACATTGCATTTGCTCTTCACTTTCCTACGCCGTGCCTTTTGTTTCATGGTATTCCCAAACAACCTTGACCATAGGGATCATCTTATTTCTCAGAACCCGTTCTTTTCGATCTTCAATCCTTACTGGTCTCTCGACATATAACACCCTATCATCAACTTCTATCTCCTCATAATTGAACACGTGAGTTGGGTCCGGTTCATATTTTCTCAACATCAATACATGGAACACATTATGCACTTGTGACAAACTTGACGGAAGTGCAAGGCGATAAGCTAAATCTCCAATCCTTTCTAAAACCTTAAAAGGTCCCACGTACCTCGGACTCAACTTTCCTTTCTTATCGAATCTGGATAGTCCTCTCATGGGCGATACCTTAAGGAATACGTGATCCCCTACTTGAAACTCCAAAGGTTTTCGCCTTCTGTCTGCATAACTCTTTTGACGGTTTTGAGCTATTTTTAGCCTTTCACGAATCACCTTAACAGCCTCAATTGACTGTTGAACTAACTCTTGCTCGGTTATACTCCTTTCTCCTACTTCGTCCTAACACGCGATACAAGCCCTGCCATACAGTGCTTCAAAGGGCGCCATTCCGATGCTCTGTTGAAAATTATTATTATATGCAAATTCTGCTAAAGGCAATTGCTCTTCCCACTTACCCTGAAAGTCCAATACACATGCCCTAAGCATATCTTCTAAAGTCTGAATCGTCTTCTCAGACTGGCCATCCGTTTGTGGATGGTAAGCTGTACTAAACTGCAGCTTTGACCCTAATGCCGTCTGCAGACTTTTCCAAAAATTGGCAATAAACGTAGGATCACGATCTAAGATAATCGTCACTGGTACCCCATGCAAATGAACTACTTCTTACACATACAACTCAGCATATCGATCTACTGCGAAGTCCTTTTGCCTAACCAAAAAGTGTGCCGACTTTGTCAATCTATCGACAATTACCCAAATGGAATCATGGCCTCTTTGACTCCTTTGTAATCCCGTCACAAAATCCATAGTTATATGTTCCCATTTCTATTCTGGGATTTCCAATTGTCGCAATAACCCTCCAGGCTTACGATGTTGTGCCTTCACTTGCTAGCACATCAGACACTTGGCTACATGTCTAGCTATATCTACCTTCATACCATTCCACCAATAGTACTTCCTCAAATTCTGATACATTTTGGTACTACCTGGGTGGATACTATAACTACTACGATGCGCTTCTGACAAAATTTCTTCCTTAAGTTTCGCATTGTCAGGCACGCATAATCGTCCATGGAACTTCAATATCCCGTCTTCGGATATCTGGAAGTCTAGCTTTCTCTTGACATCATCCATCTCTAGAATCCTTTGGATTTCCTGATCCGTAGACTGCAAAGTCTTAATCTTAGCTTGGATCTCCGATTCAATCCTTAGCGTGGCTAGCAAACTCAAGACTTGACTTACTTCAAATCTAAATTCCGAGTCTCGCACTTTTTCTAACAAAGCCCATTCCTTAACCATCAAGTGTGCGATGCTTGACTTCCAACTCAATGCATCGGCTATCCGATTGGCTTTCCCGGGATGATATAATATATCACAATCGTAATCCTTCAACAACTCCATCCACCGATGTTGCCTCATATTTAATTCCTTTTGAGAAAACAGATATTTAAGACTCTAATGATCCGTATATATTTGAAATTTCTCTTCGCATAGATAATGTCGCCAAATCTTAAGAGCGAATACTATAGCGGCTAATTCCAAATCATGCGTCGGGTAGTTCAGCTCATGCGGTCTTAACTGCCTTGATGCGTAGGCCACTACTTGTCCATTTTGCATGAGTACACACCCCAGTCCTTTCAATGACGCATCACTATAAATTTCGTATCCTCCGGGTCCTAATGGAATAGTCAACGCCGGTGCCGTTGTCAATCTATGTTTTAATTCCTAAAAACTCCTTTCACATTTGTCGGTCCATTCAAACCTTGTTTCCTTTTTCAACAAATGTGTCAACGGTGTCGCTATTGCCAAAAACCCTTTCATGAAACGTCGGTAATATCCTGCCAAACCCAGAAAGCTTCGAACCTCTGTTACTGTCATCGGTCTTGGCCACTTCATTACCGCCTCAATCTTCATTGGATCTACTGAGATTCCTTCCCCAGAGATCACATGTCCAAGAAATGCTACTCAATTGAGCCAGAACTTACATTTGCTAAACTTAGCATATAGTACGTTCTCTCTTAAAGTCTGTAAAACTTTACTTAAGTGAAAATCATACTCCTCTAGGCTCTATGAGTACACCAATATGTCGTTTATGAAAACAATCACAAATTAATCTAAGAACTCCTTAAACACCCGATTCATTAAGTCCATAAAGGCAGCAGGAGCGTTCGTCAATCCAAACGGCATTACTGTAAATTCATAATGTCCATATCTCGTCCTAAATGCCGTCATCGGTATATCGTCCTTCCTAATCCTCAATTGATGATATCCCGTTCTCAAATCAATTTTAGAAAACACCGAAACCCCTTGTAATTGATCAAACAAATCATCAATCCTCGGCAAGGGATATTTATTTTTTATCGTCACCTGATTTAGCTGCCTATAGTCAATACATAACCTCAACGATCCATCTTTCTTTCTCACAAATAAAACTGGCGCTTTCCATGGAGACGCACTTGGACGAATAAATCCTTTGTCCAATAACTCTTGCATTTGCACCTTTAACTCCTTTAACTCGGACAACGACATTCTATAAGGTGCCTTCGAGATTGGCTCAGTTCCAAGGGCCAACTCAATTACAAACTTTACTTCTCTTTCTGGTGGCAATCCTGGCAATTCCTGAGAAAAGACATCGGGATAATCGCACACCACGGCTATGTCCTCTAGCCTCGGCTCTTCAGCCGACGAATCCACTACGGCCGATAAAAATCCTTGACACCCTTCATTCAACAACTTAGTCATTTCTAGCGACGAAATCTATGAAATCGAGGGTCCCCCTCGATTTCCTACAAACTTGAATTCCGGATGTCCAACATGATTAAATTGGATCACCTTGCTACTACAATCCATTATAGCCCTCTACTTAGATAGCCAATCCATACCCATTATCACATCAAAATCATACATGATTAGAACCGCTAAATCAATTCTTTCCTTCCTATCACTAATCACGATCTTACAATTCGGGCACCCCAACGAGACTAGCATCTTATCATTTAAGGGAGTTGTAACACATAACACAACGTCAAGCAACTGCGGTTCTATACCAGTCAACTCAACAAATTGCTTAGATATAAATGAATGTAACGCCCTAGGGTCAAATAAAGCGTACGTAGCATGATCGCACGGAGAAACCATACCTGTGACAACCCCTGGCGCATTCTCAATCTCTCTTCTGGCCATGGCATACACCCGTTCTTGCACATGTGGCCTAGTCTGATTAGCTGTCTGGGCAGCTCCAGTTTGGTTCTTGTTTCGGGGTTACGGCAACTTAGGCGATCTATTCTGCTTGAGGTTAGGGCAAAACCTTATGTGATGACCAATCCGCCACATCCAAAACATGCTCTACCTCTGGTTGGACAAGGTCTATTTCCATGTCTTTCCCTACACACCCGACATGGACCATTATGATTACGGGCTGATTTTCCTATATTCCTTCTAGCAGGAGGGACAAAACGTCGATTATCCGTCATTGGCCTCTTTCCTAACTGACGGTTGTCACTACCCTGGGCAAACCTTGACCCAGAAGCGGTGGCCCTATCTGCTAAATCCTGCTCAATCGCTTGAGCCCTATCATAAATCTCATTATACTCTCCTAAATTCAATGAAATCATTTGGCTACGAAGGTCCGGTTTCAAAACGTCTCGGAACCTTCGAACCCTATCCAACGGGTCCTCAACCATCTTCGGGGCAAACTTAGACAACCGAGTAAATTCAGCCTCATACTGATCTACTATCCTCTGCCCCTAACGCAGCCTCATAAACTCAGATAATTTCTGTTCCCGGGCACTCTCTGAAAATATTTACCATTAAAGGTTTTCACAAACACCGCCCAAGTCTGGGCGGTACCAGCCGGGAATATTCTTCCTCTAGTGGCTTTCCACCAATCATTTGTATTTCCTTGCAATTGATATACTGCTAACGTCACTTTCTCCTTATCTGTACACCCCAATACTTCAAAAGCCTTTTCTAATTCCTCCACCCACAGCGATGCAGCCTCAAGATCACCTCTATAATCAAACTTAGGAGGCTTTAATTTCAGAAACTACTTGACTAATTGGTGCATTTGCCTATTTGCATTCACCTGCCCCTACCCTTGATTCCTATTATTATTAGCGGCAGTGGTCTCGGCAGCTTGGGCAATAATGGCAGCTTGTTCCTGAGTCTGCCGTCCTATCAGGTTACCAATTTCTTCTAGGGTCCTCATGACCATATTCATTCTAAGATCTTCTACAGGTCGGGCTCGGGCTCGTGAGTTGGACGGACCCCTAGTTCCTCAACCTCGTAAACTCATCCTCACAATTTCTACCACTCGACTACCTACTATAATTCCATTCAAGAATTAGAAACCTAGGCCAACTATACCAGTCTAGTCCTAGGCAATGAATTAATGCAATAATTCACTCAGCAGGTAATCAATCACCACAGCACGAGGCCACAATCAATAGGTCTGTGCACTTATCTCAGGTCCATACGCACCTGCATTTCAATCGTTATAACACTCAATTCAGCCAACAATCATAACAAACAATCAGGAGGCACGTGTAGCTCATTCCACCCTATGACTTGGTAAGGTCTCCCTAAATTACTACCCCAGGGTCTTTGCTCCTTATCACTCCAGACTTCGACCAACTTAGATTGAGCTGTCCTCGCTCTAATACCAAATTAGACCGTGATGTCACGCCCCGAATCCCATCGAGCACGCGACCCACTTTTCTGGTCGAATAATGCAACGTCCCAGGGTATCGCCGATCCAATTCAACTTATCAGAGATTTAAGACGATCAGCAAAAGCTACAAAAACCGGGACAATAACAATTGGGGCAAAAAGGGGAGATAAACACATCCATTATCGATTCAAACTTATATAATATCCATAATTTACAAAATCACAATATATACAAGCACATCGAACTTCTACACTATAAACCACCGACGTCTAAAAGGATCAGCAGTATGGGTACACCCTATCTCCAAAAATGGAACACCTCAAAAGACCTACTCCCAACATCTATACTAGCCCTTATGCCCACGAGACGATATCCACTCTGAGTCTGACTCCGCGGCACTTGAGTCTGAATCCCCCTGGACCGTCTGCTCCTCTGAGGACTCCTGCTCGACCTCGATCTCAATCGGGTTGTTTATATCACTCGACTTCACTGGAACCTCAAACCGTTCCTCCTCAACTGGCTCTTCATCTTACTCGTCCTCTGGCACAAACTCGGGATCGTACATTGGCTCATACTCTGGCTCGTACTCGGGTGCATCCTCCGATTCTTCTTCAGGCTCATCTTTAGAATGTACTTCTAGGGCCTCTTCGAGTTTTGCTTCAGGGTCTTCTTTTTCTTCGGGTTCTTCCTTTGGTATCACCTCGAGATCCATATCCATCTAATCATACCCCGCCTGGGTTTCTTCTGACTCCGGGTCATGCTCGGCCCCTGAAGGCTCAGGTGCTGCAAATGCAGGTTGAAGTCCAGATTGTGCCAGGCTAGTCTCTAGGCTCGTCATCTCGCCGTCGGGAGGGGGTACGGCTGACGGGTCCCAATCCCTAACTTCATCAAAGGGGACATCAAAGCCACGGACGGGGCTAAACTCATCCACCCCGTCTCTGAACATCCAGGCAGTGTACGTATGGGCCTACCAAAGGGGTAGTCCTATATCTACCCAAACTACGGTAGTATGCTTAACCCAAGTCATGTTGTCATCTATAGGATATTCTATAACATCATGGTCGGTGTGCATAGAAATCCCAAAACGCTGCGGCGGCAGCGGCGGAAGATTCATGGCTCAGGCCGGGGTTATGAAATTGTTGATTGAAACAATCATGAGATCACATCTCCATAAGTACACCCCCTAAATCCCACCTAGGCTATCACGTACCTCCAGACAATCACAAACATAACCATGCTCAGCCATTACATAGCAGGCATACAATTTATACTTACCTGGGCCTTTCCTACCTGCAACCTACACGTTAGCCACAACAATACAATTTTCAACCACATGCACATCCTAATTACATATAACACACTCGTTCCTGCCTCATCACATTATTTTCATCCGACTCACCAGTGACCCGCGTAATAGTACCGCCTCAGGTTCACTGCGACCATCTCGTATTTTCCACTCAACTCACCAGTTACCCGCGTAGTAGTACCGCCTCAGGTTCACTGCGACTAACTCATAACAACACTTCATGGCTTGCGTAATGGTACCGCCTCAGGCTCAACACCCACCACCTGCAACATAACCCATGTAATGGTACCGCCTCAGGTTGGTCGTCTTCCGGTAATACCAATCATGGTCCCGCTTAGTCGTACCGCCTCAGGACAGATCAATTTCCCTCATAATGGTACCACCTTAGGGATTTCAGTAACCACGCATACCACACCACATACGATTTCTCACTCGTTCACTTGCTCGACACCCATATGCCAATATACTGGCCAATCACACTTGGCCCATGCACGCACCGAATCACACGCATTTCTCATGCTTAATAGCACCCAACACGGCCAATTGACAATCAAGTTCAATTCAGTCTAAGCATGCACATAACGACTCACATTTCAATCAACCAAAACACGATTCAACAAACATACAAGGCCACTAACGGGCCCACAAACACAGCCACAATCATGGCATAAAATTCAATATTTCCATGTCCATTTCCAGCCCGAATTGTCCCCACAATTCAGCCATAATTCAACACACCAAACCGACACCTTTTGCCTTTAAAATTGAACTATATGCTCGTCAATACGAATCCCAATTTTCAACATTCAATTCGGCATCAAATCCACCCCGACACATCACCATTTCGCCCACAATTCAGCCAATTCGAATTCCCAATTTAGTCCACCAACATAACCCCTAAACCGGCACTAATTAACCCGATTTAACCCCTAATCGCGTCTATCGATACCCGACATCCTAATTAGGGTTTAGGGGTGACTTACACAAACTCTAGGCTGGCTCAACTAGAGTGAAATGGGATGGCAGGCCGGTGGCCTCACGGCGGCGTGCGACGGCGGCGGCAAGCAGCTCGGCGGCGGCGATGGTGAGCGGCGGTGGCAGGCGGTGGCTGAACGGAACAGGACAGGACGAGGGTGATGGTGACTCGGTGAGGCAGAACAAGGGAGAGAGAATCAGTGGGGTGAGCGGTTGGGCTAGGCGGGCGGCTGTTCCGGCATGCGGTAGCTTCGGCGTGCGGCCGATCTAGCTGGACGGGCGGGTGGCGGCGATGGCTGGCCTAGGCGGCTGGGCTGGTGACTAGTGGGAGGCTGAGGGAGTTCGGTTGAGAGGGAGAGAGGGAGAGTGAGCCGAGAGAGGTGAGAGAGTGAGGAGAGAGAGAAAGAGTTTGGGACTTAAATAACCTAAGGTCAATTATTGGTGTGCCAATTGACCATCATGCCTCTCTCTCACAATCCAAATCAATGGCCTAGATTCGATCTTATCTTGAGATCAACAGTTCGGATCGAATCTTTTTCAAAATATCCAAGGTCAATTTAGGGATTTCTCAAAAAGTCCAAGAGCAAAATTGTCCAAAAATCTCTATTTCTAAGGCTAGGGTGAAATGACCAAAATACCCTTCCCTAATTACATTGACCTTAACAAACTTCGAGGGGTAAAATGGTCATTTTCCATTTCTCGTCAAAATTCAATTTTTCTGAACGATTCGGACAAATCCGAGGCTACCCGAGCAAGTGACGATATTGTCCAAATGATCTGTCGTGACTTTCTAAATTTTCAATGCTAAACTCGGTCTCTAATTAATGACTAAGTTCTAAATAACGTAACTTGCGCATATCTCATACTAATGGGTGGCTTTTGAGGAAATTCGCATTATTGACCCGTGGCTGATACTAAATCATGCCACGTTCAAGTTCCACTCGAGTCGTGGCGGCCTCGGTTGTCACTTAATCGCAAGGATCGATCGCTAGTTTCGACGGGCACGATCGTTTGGTATAAGTTTAGGGTCACTCGTCAATTCATTTCATGGTCAAGCAAAATCACTCGAGATCTACTCGTATGACAATGGCGATCTGATCTCTAACTATCCTTAGATCGGCCTACAGTAGCCCAAAATGTCACCTCGATAATTTCCATGGTCGAAGGTTGGTTCACAATCGAGTTCTTTGGTCGTGCGAATTTAAATCCCTAATTAGCCTTTCCATAACGGTTAGTATTCCCGAAGTGATCAATTTCAAGCGAGATCTAACTACAAGCACGTCCATAAACTATTCATTTCATAAATCTCAAGTGGATCGAATTTCATAATATCACAGAGCGAGCAGCCGAGCAGTGGTTGGGATGAATGGCGATAGGCGGGCGAGCAAAGAAGGGGAGGAGCAAAAGCCGCGGGCGAAGAAAGGAAGAAGAAGGAAGAAGAACAAAGAAGAAAGAAGAAGAAAAAGGAGAAGAGAGAGAGAGAAGGAGGGGAGTAGGTCTACATGGGGGAGAGGGGAAGGGGATGTGTGCATGGGGGGAGAAGAAATGTGCGCGGCAGGGGAGGGACATGATCGGAAGGGAGAGAGAGAGAGAGAGAGAGAGAGAGAGAGAGAGAGAGAGAGAGAGAGAGAGAAATTCAACCTGATCGAGTGCAATCTAACGGTCCACGTTCAAACTTGAAGTTGATCCAACGGTCCACAAAAAACCCA
This sequence comes from Syzygium malaccense, assembly GCA_031216405.1. Classification (NCBI taxonomy): domain Eukaryota; kingdom Viridiplantae; phylum Streptophyta; class Magnoliopsida; order Myrtales; family Myrtaceae; genus Syzygium; species Syzygium malaccense. The sequence goes on along the minus strand of CM062255.1, from coordinate 14,499,402 downwards.
AATTATAAATTAAGAAAAAGCCTAGAAGACACTAAATAAAAAACACTAAGAAAGAGGTCTACTAGTCAAACTCCGCACCCGGTACAAATTTCACTTTTCACCAATTCCGAGCAATTTCGACGTTGGCCACAATAATATCAACACTGTCCAATTAAATTCTTCACAAAACTTCAAGAAATTCGACATCAAAGTTCGAGCTTTAAATAATGGCCAAATTTGATCGAGTATGGTTCTAGCGAAATCTCCAATTTAAAAAAAATAAACTAAGAGTGATCAGTTCTAGGCGAGTTTTTATCATAAGTACACTGACGAACTACACGCTTTATAAATCTAAAAAATGGATCAAAATTCAGAAAATCACACACTAGGAATTATTTCTACTATATATCCAAACGCTTTGGGCTTGTAATGTTTGCATTGTATGTCACGCCCCAAATCCTATCGAGGTCGCGACACACTTCTCTGGTCTATTAATGCGACATCCCAAGATATCGCCGACCTCACTTAACATTATCAGAGATTTTGAACGATCAGCGTAAACTACAAATACCCGGACAATTAAAACTGGGGAGAATAGCGAGAATGCACATATTCGTTTCTTATTCAAACTCACATAATATTTACAATTTACAAACCACTAATATACATATGCACATCGTACTACAACCACCAATATCAAAAGGATCGATGACCTGGATATTCTATCCTCAAAATTGGTACTCTCCAAAAAGTCTAATCCCAACCCCAACTCTAGCCCCTGCGCCCTTTGCTCGGCGTCCACTCAGAGTCAGACTTCTCGTCCTCTGAACCGAATCCCCTTGGACGGTCTGTTCCTCCGAAGACTTTGGCTCAACCTGAATCTCAATCGGGTGATTTATGTCACCCGACTCCGCTGGGACCTCAATCCACTCCTCCAAGTCGGATTCCTCATTAGACCCGTACTCTGGTACAAATTCAGGATCAATCCACTGCTCATAAGGGGTATAAACTTCGGTTCTCCTTCAAGTTCGGCAGGCTTGTTCTCAGGTTTCGCCTCGGGTTCCTCCTCTAGGATAGGCTCAAGATCCACATCCATCGGATTGTATTCCGCTTGTGATCCTTTGGGCTCTGGTTCTTGCTCGGCCCCCGAAGACTCAGGTGTTGTCGGCGCTAGCTGTAGTCTTGACTGCACTAGACTAGTCTCCACACTAGTCAACTCGCCATTTGGAGGAGGTATAGCAGACGTGTCCTAGTCCTCGACTCCATCAAAGGGGACGTCAAATCCTCGGACGGGACCAAACTTGTCTATCCCATCTCGGAAGAACCACAGGTTATGTATGGGCCTCCCATAAGGGTAATCCTACATCTACAAAGACTATTGTAGTATGCTTAATCTAGGTCATATGGTCATCTATAGGGAACTCTACAACATCATATTCGGTGTGCATCGGTATTCCAAAATGCTCAGGCGGCGGCGGCGGAGGGGGATTCATTGATCAGGCCAGGGTTATGAAAAATATTGGTTGAAACAACCATGAGATTACATCTCAATAAGTACACCCCTAAACCCTACCTAGGCTATCACGTACCTCCAGACAATCACAAAACACAATCACACACCCAACCATCTCATAGCAGGCACATCATTTATTTTTACCTAGGCCTATCTTGCATGCTACCTGCACGTTAGTCACAACCACATCATATCCAATCACATGCACATTCAAATTTCATTTCACGCATTCATTCCGATTTAATCACATCTTTTCCACACTACTCGCCAGTGACCCGCGTAATGAAACCGCCTCAGGTACACCATGACCATTTCACACTTATCTCGCCAGTAGCCCGCGTAGTGGTACCGCTTTAGGCTCACTGTGACTAACTCAAACAACACTTCTGGCCCGCGTAATGATACCGCCTTAGGCTCAACATCCGTTCTCCTAATGCACAACCCGTATAATGGTACCCCCTCAAGTTGGCTATATTTACGACACTACTCGCCCCGCGTAATGATACCGCCTCAGGCCATGTATCTTGCCCGCATAATGGTACCGCCTCAGGCTCAATACCTATCACCTACGACATAACCCGCGTAATAGTACCGCCTCAGGTTGGCCGTCCTCCGGTAATATAGAGTATCGTCCCGCGTAATGGTACCACCTCAGGACAGATAAATATCCCCGCGTAATGGTACCGCCTCAGGGATTTAGTGATCACTCGCACATACTCGCACACCACATATTTTATCTGTACCCCACGTAATCACGTTTCAAGGTCTTTTAGTGATCACACGCATATTGCACGTCTCAAACCTCACACATACGCACACTCAGGTATCAATCAATTACACATTAATGCACCCAATTTCACCACCACAACTCAGCCACAATACAAACACGCAATCGACATACAAATTGGCATTTTTCCATATCAAAACCACAACAAATCAGTTTCGGCTCTTCACGACATTTTCACGAAATTCCGAGGCGGATCTAATGGCACAAACCACACACCAAACAGCACATCACAGCACTCAAAATAGCAATTTTCAGCCATTGATCGGCCTCTAAAAATCCACCAAAATCTTCCGATTTCAATCCTAAGGCTCGCTAATCATTTCCGCTCCTAGAACCGTGCTAATTCGCGTCTATTAAAACCTGAATCCACCCTAAATTGTCCGTCGATACCTAACGTCCTAAATAAGGTTTAGGGTACAACTTACTAAAACTCTAGACTAACGCGGCTAGAGCGAAAAGCGGCGGCAATCAGCGGTGAACGGCGGCGCGGCTTGGCGGTGTGGACGGCGTGCCGTGGCAGCGACTTCCTTGCCGTGGCTCACGGCCACACGAGGAGGAGGGAGAGAGAGAAAAAGGACGGCGCCGTGAGGGGTTGGCGGCTCGGCGGCGGCACGGTGCAGCACGGTGGGCAGTGGCCGGCGATCGGCGGCTCGGCGAGGGGAGGGGGCGGTCGGCGGTGAGGGAAGGGGAGGGAGCCGAAAGAGAGAGAGGGAGAATGAGGAGAGAGAGAGTGGTCTTGGTCTTTTAATGGTCAAACCAATAATTTAGAGGCCAAAATGACGATCATGCCCCTCTCTCACAATCCAAATCGACGACCGAGATCGAATCTTTCCCAAAAATATCCAAGGGCAATTTGAAAATTTCATAAAATTCCAAGAGCAAAAATGTCAAACTAAAAAGTTAGGGCAAAATGACCAAAATGCCCTTCCCTCTTAAAACTTGCCCTTTATAAATCCCTAAGGGTAAAATGGTCACGTTCCTCATTTCTCACCGAAATTGAATTTTTCTGAAGGATTCAAGAAAATCCAAAGCTGTATGTTCCAACCACAACGTCGTTCTAATGTCCCGTTGTGACTTCCTAATTTTTCAATGTCCAATTTGGGCTCAAATAAATAATTAAATTTTATTAAACGTAACTCGAGCGTTTCTCAAACAAACAGGCAGCTTTTTGGGGAAATTCGCATACTCGACTCGTGATTGATAATAAATCGAGTCACGTGCAAGTTCATTCAGTTCATGACGACTTCGGTTGTCATTTAAATCGCGAGGATCGACTGCTAGATCCGAGGGGCACGATCGTTTGGCATATGTTCAGGATCATTCATCAATTCATTTCGTGGTTTGGCGAAATCACCCGCGATCCACTACTATAACAGTGGCGAACTGACCCCTGACTATCCTTGGATCGGCCAACCGTGGCTCAAAATGTCACCTCAGCGATTTTATGGTCGAAAATCAATTCACGATCGAATTTTCTCTTAATTGCACGAATTTAAATCCCTAATTAGCCTTTCCCTAATGGTTAGTATCCCAGGAATGATCAGTTCCGGGCGAGAACTAACTATGAGTACATTCATAAAACCAAGTATTTCATAAATCCCAAATAGACAAATTTCAAGATGTCACATTGTAACCGAAGGGTGAAATCAAGTAGGTATTAGAGATTGTTTTCTGTCTCTTTCATATGCAAATCTAGGAAAAAGCCTCATCATAGAAAAAAGTCTGATATATGTCGTTAATCACAAATCTGAAAATTGTTGAGAAAACTATTTAATAAATTTTGAAGTTAATAAAACCATCCGTGAGTATCTTGTAAATCTGATAAATGTCTTCAAGTATTTTGATTTCGGAAAATATTCTTGGAAAAGAAGCATATGGCAATCTTAATCTTATTCAAATTCAGGTTGTGGAATTTACTTCAAGAAAAGAAGTTCAAACTTTCTTACCAAAAAAAAAAAAAAAACTTTATACTGGAAATGAAGAACTTTAGACTCAGAGAACTGCTTATGTTCCTATCTTGACTATAGTTAAGAACATGACACAAATTCAGAACGTAACATAAGCTCAGATCGTGACACAAGTTCAAAACGTATATAACGGCTCGTGATCTGATTTAGATTTCACGGTTAGAAAGATTTGATTGACTCAATCTTAAAGATTGTTTTGCAAACCAACTTTGAAATGCAAAACATCTAAAATTGATTAGCAAATCAATCTTGAGACAAGATTCTTTCTAACGAAAAAGCTCTACATATGGAAACTAAGTTTTTTATTTTATGGGCGATCATAATCAATGGAGGTTCAGATTTTGTCATTCGACGGCTACTCAATTATCTTAATATAGATTTGTCTAACAGGTAGATTGGAAGATGAACCTCTAAAGATTGTCCAATAGATCGAAAGTGGAGGAGTATAGAGGGAGACCACGGTGTCGATAAGTAGAAGCGAGAGACAAAGTCCAAAATCTAGAATTTCAAATTCTGAGTAAATTTTGATCCTATATATTTTGTGATCTTAAGAGAAGTACTGAAAGAGTGATTAAGTGAGATAATAAGACCTATCATACATTGAGTGTTATTACTCATTATCACTACAAAAAAAACATGTTTTTTCCGACGAAATTTCCAACGAAAAATTCGAAAAAATTCGTTGGAAAACGAATTTCCAACGAATTTTCCAACGAAAAAAAATTCGTTGGTAATAAGTCGTCGCAAATTTTTCCAACGAAAAATTTCAATTTTCGTTGGAAATTTGCAACGAATTTTTTTTCGTTGGAAAATTCATTGGAAAACTCGTGGCTAAATTCGTTGGAAACGAACTTTTTTTTCCGACGAATTTTTTTTCGTTGGAAACTACAAATTTTTTTTTGTCGAAAAATCGTGGAAATTTTTTTTCCATCGAAAAAATTTTTTTTTGGTCGAAATTTTTTTTTGGTCGAAAAATAGCCCTCGCCGCCGGCGAGGGCCGAGCTCGCCCAGATCTGGGCGAGCTCGAGCTCGCCGGCCATGGCGAGCTCGGCCCTCGCCATGGCCGGCGAGGGCCAGCCTCGTCGCCGGCGAGGGCTGAGCTCGCCCAGATCTGGGCGAGCTCGTCGCCGGCGAGGGCCGAGCTCGCCCAGATCTGGGCGAGCTCCAAGCTCACCCGCCATGGCGAGCTCGGCCCTCGCCATGGCCGGCGAGCTCGCCCAGATCTGGGCGAGCTCGGCCCTCGCCGGCGACGAGCTCGCCCAGATCTGGGCGAGCTCGGCCCTTGCCGACGACGAGGCTTGCCCTCATGGCCAGTGAGGCTGTTGCGCCTCTTCTTGTTCTTCCTGGAACAAGAAGATGAAGAAGAAGCAGTAGCAGCAGCAGCAGGGGCGGGAGCAGGCTTCGGGGTCGCCGCCCGTCAAGTCCGTCGTCGTCTCCTAGCCTCGCCAGCGACGAGGCTTGGTGGCGTCGGGGGCGTCGGAGGCTTGGAGGCTTGGTGTCCATGGCGCCGGAGCCGGAGCCGGAGCCGGAGCCGGAGCCGGAGGAGGAGGGGGGCGGCGGGGGAGGAGGCGGAGGGGGAGGCGGAGGGGGAGACGGAGGGAGAAGGTGAAGGCGAAGGAGAGAGAGAGAGAGAGAGAATGAATGTTGAAATTGAGAGTTGTGGGAATAACGAGCGCGAAAATATTGAATAAGGAAGAAGTAGGGTTTTCGTTGCAAAATTCGTGGGAAATTTCTCACGAATTTTACAACGAAAATTATACACACTAAAATAATTGTCCGGAATTGGGAATTTCCAACGAATTTTCTAACGAAAATTATACACACTGAAGTAATTGCCCGGAAAATTGAAATTCGTTGGAAAATTCATTGGAAATTTCCAACGAATATCAAAAATGCCGAACAGTATAGGGTTTTTTTTGTAATTCGTTGAAAAATTCGTTGGAAATTTCCAACGAAAAAAATTCGTTGGAAATTTCCAATGAATTTTCCAACGAAAATTGTACACACTGAATTAATTTCCCAGAAAATTGAAATTCGTCGAAAAATTCGTTGGAAATTTCCAACGAATTTTCCAACGAATATAAAAAATGCCGAACATTATCGGGTTTTTTTTGTAATTCGTTGGAAATTTCCAACGAATTTTTCAACAAAAATTGTACACACTGAATTAATTTCCCGGAAAATTGAAATTCGTTGGAAAATTCGCTGGAAATTTCCAACGAATTTTCCAACGAATATGAAAAATGTGGGCTTTTTTGTAATTCGTTGGAAATTTCCAACGAATTTTCCAACGAAAATTGTACACACTGAAGTAATTTCCCGGAAAATTGAAATTCGTTGGAAATTTCCAACAAATTTTTTTTCGTTGAAAATTTCCAACGAATTTTGCGATGAAAATTTTTTCGTTGGAAATTTCCAACGAATTTTGCGACGAAAATTTTTCGTTGGAAATTTCCAACGAATTTTGCTTTTCGTTGGAAAATTTGTTGCAAATTTGCAACGAAATTTTTTTCGTAGCAAATTTTCGTGGCAAAAATCCAGTTTTTTTTGTAGTGTATTGTAATCTCTTGTTGATCATCTAGTGGAATTTAGCTAATATGCTATCAGTATGAGAGAGTGGACATAAACTTGATCTAAGCCGAACCACTAGAAACTTTATGTGCAAATTCTCTTATCCCTAAACTCTTGCTGCTACAATTTATTGGACACTAGTAAAACTGCTTCTAAAGTTTGTTCACATTTTGAGCCTTGCACTTTAAGTTCAGACTCAGTTCTTGACCTTTTAATTCCACTTTAAATTTGTCAAGAATTGATAAAATCACATATTCACCCCCTCTAGGTGATCCTCGCTAGCCACGTCAAAAATGGCACTATTGATCAATAAATATGAATTTTCTCAAACTCGCAAATTATTTGATCACATAGGATGAATAATGTCTTTCTAGTGTTCATTTCGAAGCTTTAAGTCTCGCAAAATCAAGCATTTGACCCAATTAGAGTTTAAACTATTTTAAAATTAAAAGTGCGACGAGGAGAGCTAATAAGAGTTCAATAAGAGTTGGAGTGTAACATGAAACATAAAAGACATGGATGATATTCTAAATATATAATATATAGTATGCTCAATGGAATATTCCTTGTAGTTAATGCGATGAATGTTTGGATTCCCCTTATATTTCTACTTGGAATGACTAAGTCAGTTGAATCTTTCCAAAGTAATATATTTGGTTGATAGAACTATTTAATATATTCCTTATAATTGAAAAAGTTTTCGTTGAGTCGAATCTTTCCAAGTCTCTAGCTTGAAATCAGAAGCATGTGACTGGCAAGCATGTAACGCTCCAGGTCTACACTGTGTAAGATTGTCCGCTTTGGGCCCACTAACCCTCACGGCTTTAAAACGCGTTACACAAATATGGAACCCTAAGCCTTATAAGCTAGCTCGGAACTTCCTCCTAGGCGATGTGGGACAAAAGAGGTACCCCACTTCCTTGCGCACGTCCGGGGTAGTGGTGCGGATGCACCGCCATCCCTCCTCCCCGCACTCTGCCGCTTGGCTTGGGCTGTTACACTCTCCATTCCTTACGAGCACAGTGCCCTCGCTGTGGGCCCACACGCAATCGAGAGTCGGCTTTGATACCACCTGTAACACCCCGAGTCTATACCGTGTAATATTATTTGCTTTGGGCCCACTGATCCTCACGACTTTAAAACACGTTATACTAGGTTAAGGCTCCTCAAGCCTTATAAGCAAGTCTAAGGCTCCCTCCTTAGGTGACGTGGGATAGGAGACATGCATTTAGCCTCGCCCTGCGCACGTCTAGGGTAGAGGCGCGGCCTCCCCTGCCATCCCTCATCCTGCGCCCGCCACCTTGAGTCTGGGTTTACCACAAAGCATATGTTCCAATGTCATATTGGCAATCCATGTCTGCTAGAGACTACTGTGAAATTTCCAAAATTAGTGTAATATTATAATTACAGGCAATAAAAATATTATTAATTCACTAGGAATTACTTTTACTATATATCCAAACGCTTTGGGCTTGTAATGTTTGGACTGTAACTGAAGGGTCATATCAAGTAGGTATCACCATATCAAAGCTTGTTTTCCGTGTCTTTCGTCTGCAAATCAAGGAAAGAGCCGGATCATAGAAAAAAGTCAATTTATGTTGTTAATTACAGATCCGAAACGACACCATTGATCAATAACTGCAAAATTCTGTCGAACTCGCAAATTACTGGATCACATAGGACGAATGATGTCTTTTTGGTGTTCTATTTAGTGAGATAAGTCAAGAAGACAGTGGTATGCTGAAAACTTCTCATTGTCCTATTTTTCTTTCCTTATTTACTTGTCGTATATTGTTGACGATTGACATGAGGAATCTTCCGAGATGGCTTGACCTTCATCTTTATAACTGCGAAGCTTCCCGCAAGCCTTCCACTAACTTCGTAGGTTTAGCGTATGTCATACAAGCTCATTTGTCGTTGTGCACAAAATCCTTCAAATCTTTCCCACCACCAGAATGCTCCATCTTTCAATTTACGGTTCACTAGCTTCACTTTTCTATACTAAATGATGTCTATATAATAGAAAACACGATCTATCTCTTCAAGCCAATCCATAATAAGTAATTTTTTTCCTTGAGGTCGAATTCATCAAACCATTTATGCTTCATGTAAATTTGATTTTCATGATGATATTCGGCACACCAACCATCATTTTTGTCATAATTTTCACAACCTCCATGGCAATCATAAACATCGTGGGCGTGCAACACTGCCTACATCCTCTGATCTTCATCAGAAGGATAGTTGCTTCCAATGTTGTCGACACCAGCATGGCTCTACTTTCAGCAATCTAGACTCTGATACCAATGGATTCAATAAAGCCATAGAGAAACAGGGGTAGATCCGCAACACGCTCACGGGTCAAAAATATAGAGAGAAGCCTATTTTTAGTGTTAAGAAAAATATGAAGGAAGCTGTATGTTACATCAAAAAGATCACATAAATACCTTACTAATTAAGGTGACACTGGAAAATCCGAAAATAAACTTAGGTAGTAAAGAGTTTGGAAAATATAAACAAAAGCCTAAAATGACGAGGAGAATTCACATAAAAATAGAAACAAGCCCTAAAACATGCCTAAACCATGGGTGTTGAGGTCCAAAACAGCTGCAAACGGTTTAGCAAATTTAGAAAGAAGGATACTACAAGTGATCATTTACGTACAATGCTTATTTTGATGCCATAACTTTGTGGTACTCAAGTGATCGATTAAAAATTTATAGTACTTAAATAATTAATTGAAAAGTTATGTCACCAAAATGAACACCATTCGAAAGATATAACACTTTCAGTGTCCTTTCCTCCCACTTTGACAAATGTATGGTGTTCATAATTAGCTTTCTGGATTGGTATTATGAGCCTTGTAACTCTTCCTAGATCAAAAGTTATACACGTTTTTTCACGCACCACTCAGATTGTTGTCCTAGATCCGCTTGTTGGACTTATGTTTGTTCAAACACTCCAGAAAGCCATCAGCAGTCGTGTCCGCATCAATTTTGTTAGTTTCTTTGCAAACTAATGTACAGGACAAAAATATCTTTTTCCCTTCCTTACCCACCTTCCATCCCCCTAGGACGATTCCATTCCATGAGACTTCCTGAAAGTATAATTATATATTGTCCATAAAATGAAAGTATAACCCAAAGTTTCGCAAATTATAAAATCACCTAACTTAACACCATGCAATTTCCATGATATATAGAAGAAAATGCACCAGAATTGCCAATTAAATTCATTACTGTCTACTGACAGAAAAATAAGAGGATATGTGGGGGAAATTTGTAATTGTATTTCTTAGTGAATAATTGTACATGTACAAAGATGTATTTATAGTACAAGAAGGTAAAGAAGAAATAGGAAAGAATATACATGAAGATGTTTTTCCTATTCTATTGTCCAAATATTCCAATCTTGAGGATTGACTGAATCTGTGATTAGAATCAAATCAAAGATCAAACCGAATAGAATCAAATCCTTTCTCCAACAGTCCCCCTTAAGCTAGCGGCTTGTATATGTCAAAGATGCCTAGCTTGCTTAGCAAATATGCATGTTGTCTTTGACGCAATGGTTTGGCGAAAATGTCGGCAGGTTGTTCCATAGTCCTGATTCCTCATGTCGTGACTATTCCTTCTTGAATTTTATCTTGAGTGAAATGGCAATCAACTTCTATGTGCTTAGTTCTTTCATGAAAGACCGGATTTGCTGCTAGCTTAAGTGCGGCATCATTATCACAAAATAATTTGCTAGGCCCATCTATTTGTACTCTGAGGTCTGAAAGTAGACCCTGTATCCAAACTATCTCACAAACAGTCTTTGCCATTGCTCGATATTCTGATTCAGCTGATGATAATGAGATAGTTGATTGCTTCTTTGTTTTCCATGAAATTAATGATCTTCCCAACTTAATGCAGAAACCAGTGATTGATCTTCTGGTCATTGGGCAAGTAGCATAATCCGTATTACAATATGCCGTCATTCTCATGTTGCAATCTCGAGATAAAAGAATTCCAAGTCCAGGACATCCTTTTAGATATTTTACAACCTTCAATGCTGCATTCATATGTGACTATTTTGGACTATGCATAAATTGGCTGAGTATTTGCACCGCATAACATATATCGGGCCGAGTCATGGTGAGATAGATCAACTTCCCAACAAGTTGTTGATATCCTGATGGATCCTTATGCAACGGGTCTTCATTAGGTGATGATGAACTCACATCATATTCATGTGTCGTCAATTTGGCATTCTATTCTATAGGTATGACAACTGGTTTGCATCCTGATAATCCTGCTTCTGATATTATTTCTAGATTGAATTTCCGTTGGCTAAGACATATTCCTTTGTCGGATCGAGCTATTTTAATGCCAAGGAAATATTTGGAAGGTCCCAAATCTTTGATATGAAAAGTAAAATGTAAATATTATGATGGCTAAGTCATCATTTCCCATAATAAGTATATCATCAACCTATATGAGTAAATAAATTGATGAAGTACCTGCCGCGACCTAAAAATAATCGGGTTTCGATCTTAGGCTAATAGATTACTAGATCAATTAAAATAACTAACCTAACTCGAGTTCTCCCAAACTCTACCAAATCGCAACTTAGGTCCAATTGTGAGCATGCAAATATTTTCAATGGGAGTCGCCACTAATCATTTAGGGTAGGTTGATTAGAAACCTAAATAAAATAGCGGGAGTACTATTTTATTTCTACGAACCAAAAATCATAAATTCGGGGATTTGGTTACGCTAGATTCCTTAACGCCCTTTCGGTACCAATTTCGAGAAAAATACTCAATTTGACAATTTTGATAAATCCTGACTTAGAGTTTAAAGGTGTAGAAATTTCTTTTTGATTTTTACTTATTTAAATGAAAGCTAACCTATATGTAATGACGTGCAAAAATTGACATGCGATTAATGCAACCTAACATGCAAACTATATGTCATGCGACGACGTGACCTATTTCTAATGACGGGCATATTATTATTTTTTATTTTTTTTAATGAAATTCGGAATTAAAAATACCAATTATTTAAACATGCGATTTTAAACTAAAGAGATTAACCTATTCTAGAGCAGTCTTTTTGATATTTTTTTTATGAAATTTTTTTTGTATTTTCGAATTTGAATTCAAATTGCAAATTTCTAAGTAAAAAAAAATATAACCGCTAAATCTTTCGAATTAAGTTTCAATCTGAAGCCTGACAAATCGACCCTAAAATTCAAAATACCGGTTATGGAAATAACTCTATCTAAAGCCTGATAAATAGATTTATTTCCACGTGTGCAGTTGCGGATTAAGAAATTTTCCTAATGATCACATCTTGAAAGAATTTTGATATCTTAAATATCTTGGATATATTTAAAAGATTTTGAAAATTCTAAATTCTATCCAAATTTAACGAGTAATAGATATCTAAGATTTCAACAAAAAGAAATAAATCCTAATTGAAATATGCCTATCATTCAAATATGCAAGATTAGATATCAATAAGCACAAATTAGGCAACAAAATATTCAAATCAAATCGGGATAAGATAATTACTTGATTTGCAGATTTCTTTCCTAATTTGAATTTGCAGCAAATCGGGATTGCGGTTCGGCAGTGCTTTGGGAGCGGCGGCGCGGTCTCGGGAGCGGCGGCGGCTCGCGGCAATGACACGACGGGGCAACAGCGCAGCTGTCCGGATAGCGGCGATGCAGGCGTGCAGCGACGACAGGATCGTCCAGGTGGCGACACACAAGCGACGCTAGGCGTGATGCGACGCCGGGCAGCAGCGTGCGACGGCGGGGCAGCGACTTCACCGGTAGGAACGGTGTCGGTGTGGTGTCAGGACAATGGCGTCGGGCACATCGATGGCGTCTAAGCGACGGCGCGGCTCTGCGCAGCGGTGTGCGGTGGCATCCAGCGACGGCGTGGCTCCGGGCAGCGGCGTGCAGTGGCGGGGCGGTGACTTCTGGGCGGATCACAGCAGCAGATCGGTTTAGGCAACGGCGTCAGCGTGCGGCAGGGGATGCGCAGTGGCAGGCGTGCAGCAGTAGTGGCAGGCGTGTAGCGGCGGTGGCACGCGGCGGGGAGCAGCAGCGCAACGTCGGTGGCGCGTGGCGGGAGGCAGCAACGCGTGGCGGGGAGCAGCGGCACAATAGCGGTGGCGTGTGGCGGGAGGCAGCAGCGCACAGCGGGGCGGTGCGGGCGACGTGGCGTGGCTCCGGGCAGCGGCGGTTTTCACCGGTCTCCTTCTCTCTCTCTCTCTTTCTCACTTTCGCTCTCTGAAAAAAATTCTGATCTAAAATTCTGAGACCCTCACCTTTAATTATGGCACATAACAATGTATTTATAATGTAAATTTAGGTCAATTAGCTAGACTTTCCTAATGGGCTTAGGCTTGGGCTTAGGCTTTAATCATCATTTAATTTCAAGTGGGCTGAATTAATGTGGGCTTTTATTTAATTAAGCTTGATGGGCTAATCTAAGCTCAAATTAAGACAACCAAGCTCTTTTACGTGTGATTTTCGGCCCTTGCCTTCCGAGTGAGCTGAGTCTCGTTCGGTACCTGAGCTCGATTTACGTGATGAATTTTAAGCTCGCTTGCCACCGCCGATCCGATGCGAAATGCAATTAATCTATATGAACCTAAACTATATACTATGCAATTTTAATATTTTTGTTCAGGGGTTAAAAATTTAATCCCTAATTTTCTATGCAATTAACACTAAATGATGCGCCAAAATTTAGGTGTCAACAGCTGCCCCTCTTTGAGTGGAGGCTCACAGAGATTTCGCTCAAAGACTGAGATCTAAATTTAAACTATGAAAAATGATGAATGATGATTTTTTTTTAGAAAATGATGCATGATATGCAATCAATAAGGAACACATGCTAAGGCTTCTCACTTCATGCGGAGCGGTAAAAGAGTCTTACATACGGATCGCACAAAAAGCGTCTAAGTGGGGGAAAGCTTTATAATGCTTTGAATTCCCTCGATCTCCAAACTTCTAGTCTATTGGGAGTAAGGTTCTCAAGGTACTGGATTGCCTACCTGTTACCTGTAATTTCTTACAGATGCGAAATAGCGCATGATATGAAGAAAGAATGGGATATGTTGCCTATACCACTGGGCAATCACGAAAAGGATCATGTCACCTCTTCCATTGGGTGAGCATGAAATGGGGTGTGCTTCGTACTCTACTTAGCAACACTAAGAGAGAAATTATATTGTCTGTCCTACTGGGCGAACATGAAATAGGGTGTGCTTAGTACTCCACTTAGCAACACCAAGAGAGGAATTATATCGCCTGTCCTACTGGGCAAACATGAAATGGGGTACGCCGCGTACTCCACTTAGCAACACTAAGAGAGAAATTATGTCGCCTGTCCTACTGGGCGAATATGAAATGGGGTTTGCTTCATACTCCACTTAGCAATACCAAGAGAGAAATTATGTCGCTTGTCCTACTGAGCGAACATGAGAATACGGTGTGCCGCGTACTCCACTTAGCAACACCAAATGTGAAATTATGTCGCCTGTCCTACTGGGCGAACATGAGAATATGGTGTGCCGTGTACTCCACTTAGCAATACCAAATGTCACCTGTTCCACTTGGTGAACATATGAGAGAGATAATTTCTTCTATTCCGGAGAGAGAAACAATGTAAAATAGTTAGCAGACGTACCTGAATTCTTCTTATGACGGAGCCAATAGCATCGCTCCTATTTTTACCTGAGAAAAGGTTAAAATAACACATGCGCAGAGGCAGAGAAAATATAATTCATGAATCTGCTTGCATTGCCAAGCTTTACTAGGGAATTTATTAATAAGAACAATCATTTCGTCCTTTTGACATTTTGATCATATTAAATGAGAGACCTTTAATCAGAAAGGACTTTCTACTCACTCTCAACGAAAGGCTTTTGACCCGACATTTGATGCGGGTATAAGAATCACTTGAACTCTCTTCATCGTGCTTGACAAGGGTTCGGATATTCTCAAAATTAGTATGACTTGGCCAATCTAGGAGGTCTTTATAAGGACTAAAATGCAGACTTGGTCAAAGGTTTCACAACGGGGACTCATGAGAGTCATAGCTTCGAAAGAATTGATATCACCAGCTGCTCCGAGTTTACAAGTCAGGAATGCTGCAAAAATGAGATAGAAAAATCTTGCTCGCACTTCTTCGAGCAACATTTTTGAGCATTTGAAATTCTACGTTAACTCAAGTGCCCTATTCTGAAGAGACTTCGGTAATGGTTGTAACGTAGGTTCGGGTAGGCTTGAAATGAATGACCTATTTCTATCAAAAGGGGTATTATGAACATGGAGATTGGTGATCATCCTATATAGCAATTGCTCCACAAATGAACCTTCAAATGGTCTTTTCCTTGAAGAATGATCTTGCATATCAACTCAGTTCTTGCTGAAGCTTTTCTCTCTCTTTTTTCTCCCCCTTTTTTTTGAGAGAGAGATTTTCTTTTCTTCGAGAGATTTTTTCGAGAGAGAGAACTTCGATTTGATGGAGTCCTTTTGCATCCTTTCTGATGAATTTTCTTTCGAGCTCCCATTTGCCCCAAGTCACCTTGAACTTGTCTTAAGATGATTTCATTTGTTTATCACAAGAATGATCATCAATTGGGTTGAAATGAATTCACCGCTCAAATTGGGTATACAAAGGGTATAATGAGTAGGGATATAGAAAGAAATGCTCTTCGTCATATCTAAGGCACTCGAGCTAACACAGAACTTGCATGCAATAAATATACTTGAAGATTGATGCAAGTGAAAGTAAGAAAATTCTAACCATTTTGAACTTTCTAAAAAATTGCCCTGGTATGAAATTATTCCTGACAGGGGTAAGAAATGAAACTCCATTCAAAGGGGTTAAGCAAATGATAACCTGTAGTGTTTAGATAGAGGAAATGAATGCCTCTCATCATTTTGGTCGTTATACTTTTCGTGAGATAATCCTTTACCTTGTCAGCACGGAATTTTCACTCAACTCGCACTAGGGATTATTATTCAGGACGTGTATGGAAATGTCTTGCCTTTCGTCGTCTTGAAGTCTCTCATGCAATATGATCGCTTCATTAGGACAGAAACAGATTGCCAAATCAAAAGCCTTCCTCAAACAAAGCTTAGTAACATCAATTGATTCATAAAATTCAACTTGATACTTGATAGAAACAAAGTCAGAATGAGTACAAATCAAGTGTAATATTTCTTCATAGAATCAGAATTAACTGGACTGGAAGAAACACGACCATCTATCTCGGCCAAAATCAAAGCACTTCCTGGAAGGACTTTCTTCACAATGTATGGGCCGCCGTAATTTGCGGCGAATTTTCCTTCTGCAAGAGGAACTATCGGTAATAACTTCCGCAGGATAAGGTCGCCTACCTGGAAATGTCGAGGCTTGACTTTCTTGTTGAAAGATTTAGTAACTTGTTGTTGGTAGCACTGGCCATGACATAGAGCTCTAAGCCTTCTCTCATCAATCATGTTCAACTGGTCCAATCTCTATTGGATCCAATCTACTTCTGACAATTATACTTGTGAAAGAATACGTAACGAAGGAATTTTAACCTCAACAGGTAGCACTGCTTCCATACCGTACACAAGAGAATATGGAGTTGCCCTTGTAGATGTCCGGATAGAAGTCTGATATGCCATAAGCGCAAAAGATAATCTCTCATGCCAATCACGATAGTTCTCAGTTGTTTTAGCCAAAATTTTCTTGATATTCTTGTTGGCTACTTCGACCGCTCCGTTCATCTACAGACGATATGGAGAGGAATTCAGATGTTTGATTTTGAACTCCTTGAACAGGTCATCCACCAATTTATTATTTAGATTCGACCCATTGTCAGTAATTATGGTCTCAGGTGCACCATATCGAGCAATGATATCTCGACGAATGAACTTCACCACATTCCGGGCCGTTACTGTCGTATAAGACATAGCTTCGATCCACTTCGAAAAATAATCGATAGCGACCAGGATAAACCGATGTCCATTTGATGCTTTAGGATTGATTAGGCCAATCACATCAATGCCCCACATAGAAAATGGCCATGGTTCAGACATCTGATGCAATTCATTTGGGAGAGTATTAATCTTGTCACCATGGATTTGGCATTTGTGACAACTCTGGACATGCTGAATACAATCATTTTCTAAAGTGAGCCAGTAATAACCCATCCTCATCATCTTCCTTGCCAGCATATGACCATTCATGTGCAGACCACATACTCCCTCATGCACTTCTAGCATCAAGCGAATAGACTCGGTTGAATCAACACACCTTAATAAAACCGAATCATAGGACTACTTGTATAGGCATTCTCTGTTCAAGAAGAACTTCGACGCCATTTTCCTGATATACTTTTGGTCAGATGTGGTACTTTTCTCAAGAAACTCCTGTGTTTGAAGATATGCCTTGATATTATGATACCACGGCTTGCCGTCTGGCTCTTCTATCGTAGCCATGCAATAAGCCGATTTCTGTAAGATCTCTATCTTCAAAGGTTTAACTTCTAAATCACTTGTCACTCGTAGCATTGTCGATAACGTAGCTAGAGCATCGGCAAAACTGTTTTGAGTCCTTAGCAAGTATTCAAACGAAATGTCTTCAAACTCTTCTACCAACTCCTCTAAATAGACGTGATAGGGCTGCAACTTAGCATCTCTAGTTTGCCATTTACCAACGGTATGAAGAATAATGAGGGCCGAATCCCTGAACACCTTAAGTCGAGCTACTCCCATTTCGATTGCAGCTTGTAACCCGAGGATGCATGCTTCATATTCAGCGATATTGTTCGTGCAGGGAAATATCAGTTTCGCTGCAATCGGATAATGTTGTCTGCCTGGGGATATTAAGACTGCCCCGATACCTGACCCTGACAAGTTTACGGCCCCATCAAAGTACATGATCCATACATACTCATTAATTGGCATGATTCTATCCTCTAGCGGATCCAGATCCTCATTTTTCCCAGGATTTTCGGCCAAGACATCAACAATTACTCGTCCTTTGACTAATTTCTGAGACATAAATTGAACATTAAATTCTGAGATGAGAATCTGCCATTTTACCAGTTTTCCAACCAAAGCGGGTTGATTGAGTAAGTATTTGATTGGATCATACTCTGTTACAAGCAATATCTGATAGTGCAAAGTGTATTGCCTCAATCTGTGTAGCACCCAGACCAGTGCTGCGCACGTTCTTTCTGCCTCGAAATAGTTCATCTCAGAGGCGGTGAACTTCTTACTCAAATAATAAATTACATGTTCTTTTCCATCCCCTTCACCTTTCTGAGCAAGCATGGCACCTAAGGACTCACTGTGGATTGTGAGGTATAGGATCAGAGGTTGCCCCGGCGTTGGTGGAACAAGCACCGACAGATTCATCAAGTAGTGCTTAATCTTGTTGAACGCCAGTTCACACTCTTCATCCCATATGACTAGCGCATTCTTCTTGAGGAGTTTGAAGAAAGGCTTCGCTATCTCAGATAGCTGAGAAATAAATCTGGCTATATAATTCAGTCTACCCATTAAGCTACGAACTTCCTTCACTGAAGAGGGAGATTTTATTTCACAAATGGCCTTCACTTTCGACGGGTCAATATCAATCCCTTTGTTGCTAACAATGAAGCCAAGTAATTTGCCTGAGGCTGCCCCGAACATGCATTTTGCCGGATTGAGGCGTAATTTGAACTTGTGTAGCCTGTCGAATAATTTCGTCAAGGTTTCTATGTGATTTTCTCCGCATCGAGTCTTTGTAATCATGTCGTCAACATAGACCTCGATCTCATTATGCATCATGTCATGGAACAACGTGACAATTGCTCGCTGGTAAGTTGCCCTAGCATTTTTGAGACCGAAGGGCACACCTTGTAATGAAATGTCCCCCATGGAGTGGTAAATGCCGTTTTCAACTTATCATCCTCGTTCATCGAGATCTGGTTATAACCTGAGAAACCATCCATGAAGGAGAATAGTTCGAACTCAGCTGTACTGTCCACAAGCACATCAATGTGCGGGAGTGAAAAATCATCTTTGGGACTAACTTTGTTCAGATCTCGGTAGTCAATACACACTCAAACCCGACCGTCTTTCTTCAACACCGAGACCATATTAGCGACCCATTTTGCGTATTGGGTAGTCTCAATAAATCCCACGTCAAAAAGTTTCATGACCTCTTCCTTGATCTTCTTTGCCAGTTCTGGCTTAGCTCTTCGTGGCCTTTGCTTCACAGGCTCAACTGAAGGATCGGTTGGTAGATAATGTTTGACGATCGATCGATCAAGACCCGGCATGTTAACATAAGACCAGGCAAAGATGTCTTGATAATCCTTCAACAACTGGGTCAAGCGTTTGGCCACATCTTGAGGAAGACATGCCCCAATCTTCACCTTTCTAGGATTTTTCGTGTCGCCAAGGTTGATCACCACAGTTTCTTCGGCAGTCAGAGGCTTAGATTTCTCATGAATTTCCAAGTTCCACCGTATCTCTTCATCATTCGGATTAGAATCGTCTGAGTCATCATATTGACTTGCATCACATGTATGAGGATCCCCGATTCCCGTCCCTTCGCATGCCTCGAGATTAGTCCTGAAACATGAAAGAAAGGGATCAAAAAGACAAGAGAGGTCTTAACTACTGCAATTTTCGAAAATTGTTCTTTGCTTTTTGAAATTCATTTTGCTTTCGAAGACCTCGAAACGAGAATTCTTGAGAAGCCCAACCCTCAGTTCTTACCCTAGATGACAAATTTTTCAATAGTTGGTTATCGTCATTGGGTTGGTTTGGGGCACTTCAACAAGATTCAAAATGATAAAAACCGCTGTAGTTTTGTTGATATTGGATCAATGAATTACATCTTATTGGATTGAAAAACCTAAGTGCAACATGAATTGAAATGAAAATTGAAAAAAAAACAATAAAGATTCCCACGCAGGGGAGATAAGGAAACTAGAAATGATTACTCTTGAGGGCCAGCGCCCATCCCGTCAAGTGGTCTTTCAGTGATTGCACCAATGGAAGTCTCAGCAAATCAACCAGTGAGGTAGGATATACCATCATTAAAGTCAAAGTCCACCACCTTCGACTGTGGCTTCTTGAAAATACAAGGTGGCTGGTCATCCTCGGAATCGTCAGACGGACTGACCAAAATCGCTTTACCATGCTTCTTAGGCGGCTCAGTTAGGGCTTGTGGCGACTCAGGAAAAATAAGCCCAAGATCATCCTCAGTCGGGCTCAGCTTTAAATTCTCATATCCCCCCACTACCCCAGCCGAGTGAAAGATGTGATTAATGAGAGGTGGTAAAGGACTTTGACCTCTACAACAATCGTTGCTTTGTTCGCGGCTTACGGGCCCATGATATCCCAAACCAGTCTTGTGGTATTGTCCATTTGTCTCAATCGGGGCATGAATGCCTTGGCCTTCCTTTCCAAGACCCTGACTTGGCTCAAAACCATTACCGACCATGACCTTGGCCACCATGATAACTGCTTTAGAAACTTCAGGAACGGGCAACGGCATATTAGAGGAAGCCTGAACAACTTGAACTATCTCAAATAAATGATAGCTATCCTCCTCAACATGATCGGGCTCTATGTATGGGATCGATATTGCATTGAAGATTCGGTGATCTTCCTCTCCATAAATTGTAACGAGCTTTGCTTTAGCCACGAACTTGATTTTCTGATGCAAACTGGAGGGCACTGCGCCTGCATTATGGATCCATGGCCGTCCCAGCAAGAAATTAAAAGCAGAAGGGATATCCAACACTTGGAAAAGAATATCGAATACCGAGGGTCCAATTTGCAGCGCTAAGTTAATTTAGCCTATCACATCCTTCTTCACTCCGTCAAAGGCTCGAACAGAAGTCTTGGCTACTTGCATGGTAGATGGAGGAATGCCTAGCCTTTTCAAAGTAGCCAACGGACATAAATTCAAAGCTGACCCGTTATCAACAAGCACTTTAGCCATGTGAGTCTATTTATACTTCACCGATATATGAAGCGCCTTATTATGACCACGTCCTTCAACTGGGATTTTCTCATCAAAAAATGCTACTTGATCATTGAGGAGGATCGCCCCGATAAACTCGTCTAGCTTATCTTCTTCAATAGTCTCGAGCACATGAATCTCACTTAAAACCTTCATTAGAGCACTCCGATGCTTATATGATGTCTGGAGAAGTTCCAACAACGAGACTTGTGCAGGTAACTTTCTCAACTGATCAACCACGTTATATTCACTAGCCTTAATCACAACTAGGAATTCCTTCGCTTCTTTCTCTGCCACTGGCTTGGCCGATTGATTATCAGCGTAAGTTCGCCCTGACCTTGTTATGAGGTTAACGTCGTATGACCATGGAACCATCTTGTCACTTTCATAAGCGTAGGGCTGAGGTGATGCTAGGATCAATACTTCCGGAGTGTCGGGTATAATGATTCCGAGGTCATCGTCAGAGGCATCCTTAAGAGCGGGCATGTCGGGATCAAACTTCGCTTGTTCATCGGTCATCCTTGCAAGTTCTTCATTCCAATCAATGATGACTTGAGATATAGCGGCCACTACCCCGAATTCATCCGCTGTCTCAATTATTCCTTTTCTCACCAACTCATCCACTTTCTTTCTTATGTCACCGAGTGACATCACCTCACCGGTCAAAATATAACTAGTTCGGACTAAAGCATCAAACATATCTTCGAGAGGGACCCTGAAGGTTTGAACATGTTTGACTCCCGGGCCAAGGACAACATTTGCACTGCTCGAATGATCAGGGAGTGGATTGTTCTGCACAGTGGGCTTACTAGCTGGCTGTAGTGCGAACACTCCAGTCTCGAGTAAATCTTGCACTCGATGTTTGAGCACTTGGCAATCATCTGTCGAATGCCCAACGTCGCCTTTATGGTAATCGCATTTCTTCGACGGGTCATACCTTACATAGCTAGCAGCATTAGATCTTTGTGGCTCTGAATTCAGCAGATTCTTCTTCCTTAGCACCGTCAATACCTGAGATAACGTCCCAGGAAGTGGAGTAAACTGGCGAGTCTTGCGCTACTGGCACGAGTCCTGCTGGCCTTACCGTCCATAAGAGGTTGTCTACTGCGTACTAAATTGTAGCTTCTGGGCCTGAGCTGGCGTCTTCTGTACATAGGTCATATTGACTTCGGGGACATGTTCTTTGTCCTTCTTACTAGTAAATCTCTTGCCTGATGAACCTAACTCACTGTACCATCCCTTCTTGAGCCCGGTCTCAATCTCCTCACCTATGGCTATCAGTTGGCCAAAAGATTGGGCGGCCGTCACTAACATTCGTGAACGAACCGGCTGCGGTAGGTGGACACGAACAACTTCATTAAGTCATGTTCTGAGGGTTTAGGCATGATCTGTCCCGCCATGTTCCTCTAGCGAGTGACATACTCCTTTAGAGTCTCGCCCTTTTTCTGCTCAGCTCTTTCCAGATCCTCCCTTGTAATGGTGACGTCGAGATTGAACTTGAAGTGTTTGACGAAAAGGTTTGCCACCTCTTCCCACGAGTCCTTCCGGTTGATCTGGTGGTTGGTATACCACCTCATTACAGCATCCTTCAAGCTTGCTTGGAAGGTTTGGATCATTAGGGGCCTGTTAGAAATATATCTATTCATGAGCCCCTGGTACATATCGATGTACTGAATTGGGTTTGAGGTGCCGTCATACTTCTCGAAGGCTGGCATCTTGAATTTATCGGGCACTTAGACCCGGGTAAAAATAGACAGATCAACAGGTGGAACACTTTGAGTTCCCTCTACTTCATGTAACCTCTGGTCGAGCTTAGCCAACAACTTAGCATTCTCATCATTGGGGGGTGACTGAAGAACAGGGGCCACCGGAGACGTACTAGTGTCAGTCAGAATGACATCATCCAGTTAAAAGGTTAGATTAGTGTTCACTACAGGAGATTTGTCGAGGCGGAGGCCTTGACGGGTTGAAGGTGGAATCTCCGATTGAGAGGCGACATTGATCTGCTGCTGCTTGGCCATGAGATCACCCATCATTTTGGACATGGTGGTTGTGATCTACTCATTGATTGTATTCATGTGTTCCTTCAGCTTTTCATCGATCATGGCCGCAACCTCGGCTTGATTGGCCATCCTTCTTTTGATCACCGATCGAGTATTATGAGGATGAGGGGGATCCATGGCCAATTACCTGCAAAAAGCAACAATCGAATGAATACAACAAGTAAGAATAACAAGTCGGTCCATGACATCTCCTGGACCTTCAAGATGAAATTTCTTGCGAAAGACCGATTCGTCCAGTAAATCCCAAAATTCCAAATTGCTTTATTCAATAAAAACCTGGACTAATTCCAAAATTTACAAATCATAGCTTAATGCTTTTCATTGAACTGCCCAAGATGGAAGGTATCTGAAAAGAATTCTTATAAAAATCGTTCAGAAACGACATTTATTACAAAAAAACATTAATAATAAGCTAACATTTCCTCCTAAAAAGAAAGAAAAACTCCCTAAACTAAACAAGAAATCAGACGGTCTTCCTCTTTTTAGAGGCCACGTGATCTATAGATGAATGGGCCTTCAAGGCACGCCACAGTTGTGCATTCTCTTCAGCCAGAGCATCAGCCTTGTCCTGGGCCTTCATCGCCTTTTCTTCACTGATTTTGATTTGAGTATGAAGAGTGTGCCGCATTGTCACAACCGGGATCTTCGGGAGTATCTCAGCCAGGATGGTATGATGCTGAATATACTAGGCCATGGCAAAGTGACTCTTCATCCTTCCGATGGGCTCATCCGCGGGCCAAATCAGCTTTTGAGTGGAATAATTCTGCCAAGCGTCGGAATGACACCTAAGCTCAACTCTGTAGGACTCGCCCTTCTCAAACTGGACTTGAAATTCATTGGGCCTGAGTGGAGGTAGGATATCCTGCAGAACTCGGAACTGACGTGTAACTCGAAGGGGCTGATAGCAGGTTGCCCCATAAATGTCCATCAAAGGTACAGGCTTCTGATCGCCATGGTATAGTCGAGCCTCAACCTCCCGAAACCATACAGCTTGCCAAAGGAAAATCTTAGAGCTTGAATCCTTCAACAGATGGACCCATTATGTATAGTGCAAACTCTTAATTTGATCTTGTATTTGTTTGAACCTTAAAATAGGGTTATCAGTCATGTTCATTTCAAATACAGTCATATTTTCCCCGAATTGAGAAAGGTGTGAGAAAAATCAAATTTGTAAAAGCTCGATCGGGACTCGAAAAATTCTATCTTTTCTTTTCTTAAATCGTGTCAGAGATATAAAGGTCTCTGACAGAATTGCGTTTATAAAACTAACTCCACCACATATTAGTTTTACCATCTAGGCTATGACGGGATCAATAGCATTTTGACGGAATGGAAAAACGATGAGTCCGAAAAAGCTAAGATAAAAATCTTAGACCTCATGAGGACGGAGAGGACGGAGTTATTTTCAAAAATTCAATAAGAAAAGATAGTTGGCATGCTTGACAATTACCCTTTAACACTTTTTCAATTTCCTTTTTGGTCAAATTCAAAAATTCAGCGAGCACTACCACAGGATCTACCTTAATGGGTGGTTCGACTATATCTAACTCAATTGATTTCCCAATGGCAAAACTGTATTCTTCCAGAGTCGGTGTGAGCTCAAACTTATCTCCCAACACAAATGTGGTAGTCTCGGGGCACCAAAAATGAGCGAGTGCCTGCATGATTCCATTCTGAACATCTATGTCTAGGATTGGCAGCATGAATCCAATGCGCTTGAGAACGTACTGCTGACCATCTGGTTTCAACTGGCTCCATAACTTCTTGAACTCTAGCTTCGGAGTAGGCACGTAACGGATATTGAGGCGACCCATTATTATATAGACCACGTGCCAAATGACTCAACCTAAATAATTGACCAACCCAAAATAAGATGAAGAAAACTAAAGAAAAAGCTCGAGAAATTACCATCCATGGGGAGAGAATGTCAATCACAGAGACATGCACATGAATCGTGAGTTTAAACCTTAATCTATCTACCCTAAAGGCTTTTGCAAAATGAAGTGATGAACGGATCGACATGTCGCAGCCTCGCGCACACTCATCATGACTAGCCGCAGCCTCGCATACAATAGTCATGACTAATCGGGTCCAATCACTTCGGCTTGATTCGGTCGACAAGGGGAACCTCCATGCGTAGTAGCCTCACGTGCATGAGGACGACCCTTGAACGATTTTTTGAAAAATTTTCGGGATCTAAATGGGATAACCTTTAGCGAGGTCTTACCGCCAAGGTTAAAGAACCATCTAAATACCATCTTAGAACTATGGGTGTGACCCAGGTCCGGTCACAGGTTGTGTGTGGTGTAGTGTAAATACTGTAAATCATGCATAACAATTATATGCAAACACCGCTTCAATAGTGCAAAAATTAAATCACAATTCCACTCCACCAAGCCTGCAAAACAAAGGGTTAGCCAATCACTACTCCCCTTATAACTCCCATCCTGCAAAACCATTTAACACCTAAGAATGAGAATTCAATCAAATTTTGTCAAATCGAGTGATTTTTTCCATGAAATTTTTTTTTGGCTTAAGTCCTCCTTAAATTTTCAAAAATTCAAGTTAGTCCCCAGTGGAGTCGCCAAGCTGTCGTGACCTAAAAATAATCGGGTTTCGATCTTAGGCTAATGAATTACTAGATCAATTAAATTAACTAACCTAGCTCGAGTTCTCCCAAACTCTACCAAATCGCAACTTAGGTCCAATTGTGAGCATGCAAATATTTTCAACGGGAGTCGCCACTAATCATTTAGGGTAGGTTGATTAGAAACCTAAATAAAATAGCGGGAGTACTATTTTATTTCTACGAACCAGAAATCATAAATTCGGGGACTTGATTACGCTAGATTCCCTAACGCCCTTTCGGTACCAATTTCGAGAAAAATACTCAATTTGACAATTTTGATAAATCCTGACTTAGAGTTCAAA
The DNA here is from genome assembly GCA_031216405.1 of Syzygium malaccense. Lineage (NCBI taxonomy): Eukaryota > Viridiplantae > Streptophyta > Magnoliopsida > Myrtales > Myrtaceae > Syzygium > Syzygium malaccense. The sequence goes on along the minus strand of CM062255.1, from coordinate 14,473,574 downwards.
GGTGCAGAAATTTCTTTTTGATTTTTACTTATTTAAATGAAAGCTAACCTATATGTAATGACGTGCAAAAATTGACATGCGATTAATGCAACCTAACATGCAAACTATATGTCATTGGACGGCGTGACCTATTTCTAATGACGGGCATATTATTTTTTTGTATTTTTTTAATGAAATTCAGAATTAAAAATGTCAATTATCTAAACATGCGATTTTAAACTAAAGAGATTAACCTATTCTAGAGCAGTCTTTTTGGTATTTTTTTTTATGAATTTTTTTTTGTATTTTCGAATTTGAATTCAAATTGCAAATTTCTAAGTATAAAAAAATATAACCGCTAAATCTTTCGAATTAAGTTTCAATCTAAAGCCTGACAGATCGACCCTAAAATTCGAAATACCCGCTATGGAAATAACTCTATCTAAAGCCTGATAGATAGATTTATTTCCACGTGTGCGGTTGCGGATTAGGAAATTTTTCTAATGATCACATCTTGAAAGAATTTTGATATCTCAAATATCTTGGATATATTTAAAAGATTTTGAAAATTCTAAATTCTATCCAAATTTAACGAGTAATAAATATCTAAGATTTCAACAAAAAGAAATAAATCCTAATTGAAATATGCCTATTATTCAAATATGCAAGATTAGATATCAATAAGAACAAATTAGGCAACAAAATATTCAATTCAAATCGGGATAAGATAATTACCTGATTTGCAGATTTCTTTCCTAATTTGAATTTGCAGCGAATCGGGATTGCGGATCGGCAGTGCGTCGGGAGCGGCGGCGCAGTCTCGGGAGCGGCGGTGGCTCGCGGCGATGACACGACGGGGCAACAGCGCGGCTGTCCGGACAGCGGCGATGCAGGCATGCAGCGACGACAGGATCGTCCAAGCGGCGGCACACGAGCGGCGCCAGGCGTGATGCGGCTCCGGGCAGCAACATGCGACGGTGGGGCAGCGACTTCACCGGCGGGAACGGCATCGGTGTGGTGCCGGGACAGTGGCGTCAGGCACTGCGATGGCGTCCAAGCGATGGTGCGGCTCCGGGCAGCGGCATTCGGTGGCGTCCAGGCGACGGCGTGGCTCCGGGCAGCGGCGTGCGGTGGTGGGGCGGCGACTTCTGGGCGGAGCATAACGGCGGATCGATTTAGGCAACGGCATCGGCGTGCGACAGGAGATGCGCGGTGGCAGGCGTGCAGCAGCAGTGGCAGGCATGCAGCGACGGTGGCACATGGTGGGGAGCAGCGGCGCAACGGCGGTGGCACGCGGCGAGAGGTAGCAGCGCGTGGCGGGGAGCAGCGGCACAACGGCGGTGGCACGTGGCGGGAGGCAGCAGCGCACCGCGGGGCGGGGCGGGCGACGTGACGTGGCTCCGGGCAGCGGCGGTTTTCGCCTGTCTCCTTCTCTCTCTCTCTTTCTCACTCTCGCTCTCTAAAAAAATTTTTGATCTGAAATTTTGAGACCCTCACCTTTACTTATGACACATAACGATATATTTATAATGTAAACCTAGGTCAATTAGTCGGGCTTTTTAGTCCTAATGGGCTTAGACTTGGGCTTAGGCTTTAATCATCATTTAATTTCAAGTGGGATGAATTAATGTGGGCTTTTATTTAATTAAGCTTGATGGATTAATCTAAGCTCAAATTAAGACAACCAAGCTCTTTTACGTGTGATTTTCGGCTCTTGCCTTTCGAGTGAGCCGAGTCTCGTTCGGTACCTGAGCTCGATTTACGTGATGAATTTTAAGCTCGCTTGCCACCGCTAATCCGATGCAGAATGCAATTAATCTATATGAACCTAAACTATATGCTATGCAATTTTAATATTTTTGTTTAGGGATTAAAAATTTAATCACTAATTTTCTATGCAATTAACACTAAATGATGCGCCAAAATTTAGGTGTCAACAGTACCTTTGGTCCATGTGAATAAATCATAGTCATGCTTTGAGTGTTGAAAACCTGCATTTGTGAGTGTAGTGGTAAATTTGGCATACCACTGCTGAGATGCCTGCTTAAGTCCATACAGAGATTTACGAAGACGACATATTCGAAGCTCCCCCTGTCTTCGTAAACCCTGTGGGACTTCCATGTAGATTTCTTCATCCAGATCACCATGAAGAAAAGCATTGTGGACATCCTTTGATGTAATTCCCAGTTACGAAAGGCAACAACGGAGAGGAATGAACGAACTGTTACTTCCTTGGAAATAGGTGAAAAAGTTTCATGATAGTCAAAGCCTTCTCGTTGCATGAATCCCTTAGCAACAAGCTGAGCTTTATAGTGTTCAATGGAACCATCTGCCTTGTATTTGATTTTATAGACCCATTTGCAGCCAATTGGTTTTCTATTAGAAGGCAGAGAAAAGATCCTAGGTATGATTATCTATGAGTCCACGTAGTTCAGCTTCCATAGCTTGCTGCCAATGTAAATCACACGATGCCTCCTAAAAGGAGCAAGGTTCCTATCTCTCAGATATCCGACTAATACAGCACATGTGTTCTAGTGATAGTCGACTAAATGAGACATACAAAGAAACAGGATAATGTGTACCTGGAGAGTCCAATGTGGGACATATGTAGTCTTTGGTCCATGTAGAAGGGCGAACATGACGTCCAGAGCGTCGAGGTTGTTTAGTAGTTATCTGCTCAAAAGCTGGCAAATGAGATTCCTTAACAGTGATCATTGTCATGACCTACCTCTTGAGGGCCGAACTCGATAAGGTGGGTTTAGAGATAAATGTTCACGAAACTAGGGGTGTCAGAACCGAACCGAAAAACCGAACCGAGATACGAACTGAACCGAACCGAACCGAAAATTTCGTGCATTTTGGTTCAGTTTCGGTTTCAGTTCGGGTAATGATAAATAACCATCCTTTTTTTATTGGTTCGGATTATTTCAGTTCGGTTCGGTTAATAAACCGAACCCAACCAGAAAAAGTTAAAAACCCATGCTCGACGCTCTCCCCGCTCCCAAAACCCAAAACACTGGAAATTTCCTCCTCCACACGTCCAGGCACACCACCGCCAGCGACGGTTCAGGGCCCCCGTCACCACGTCCCCCACCCGGAACAGCAATTGCACGTCGTCTGGCGAACACCGACGGCGGAGTGGCGGCGGCGCTGCATGCTTGGACAGAAACTCCTTCATCCTCACCCTGAAGAGACCCCCTACCCCGCCGATGGACGAGGAGGGCAAGGTAAGGAAGTCCAAGAGGTTGGCCGTGACTCGCCTCTTCATGTGCTTAATCGGCCTCCCGGAGACGACCATGGTCCCGATAGCTGCTATGGTGGCGCGTGGGGTCAGATCTCGCTGGGGAAAGAGCGGCGAGGGCTGAGGGGGTGGCAGATCTGGAGGGGAGAGCAGAAGGTGCAAGGTGGGAAGAGGGGAGGTTGGAGGATGGAGATGGGGACGGAGAGGAAAGGGGTGTTGAGCTTTGTGAGATTGGATTGTGGTCTGAGTGAGTGATGACGACAGATTATGCTTCTTCTTCGTTGCTAATTCATCGATTTCCTACTGGAGCTCCAGAGAGTCCATCTTCCTCAGGTCCAGACCTCCTCCGCCACCGCCGCGGCCAGCCGTTCCGCCTCCTCCATTGTCGAGTGGCTCCTCGATCCCATGAGAGTTCACCATGGTCCCCAAGTAGAGGAACTCGGAGCTGGTTCCAAAGGTCCTCCTCTGCTTGTGAGCGCAAGCATTCGCCTCGGCATTACCCGGCAAATCACCGTTCATGGCGTCGAATCTCTAGGTCTTGACATTGTCGGTGAAGTCCCAACTCCGGCGAAGGCGGCGAAGGACGAGGAGGGCGCCACCAAGAGGACGAGAGAGAGCGACGGCGATGGCGACGGAGGAACAGATGGGTTCGGTTTGTGGGGACTGTAGAGAGAGAGAGAGTGGGTGAGGTCAGATCAGAGAGAGTGGATTCAGCCGAACCAAATAAAAAAACAAAAAAAAAATAAAGAGGAAGAAACCGAAAATCGAGCCGAACCAAACCGAACCGAAACCGATTTTTCGGTTCGGTTCGAGCAAAATTCGGTTCGGTTTCAGCAAGATTTGGTTCAGTTCAAAGGTGCACTCCTGTTGGTTCGGTTCGGTTCGGTTTTTCAGTAAAACCGAACCGAACCGAACCGTTGACACCCCTACACGAAACGGTGCATATGGCACATCATAAACGATAGCTTTATCGAAGCATCGACCTTTGAGTCATCCATACGGTTTGCATGACACATCATAAAAGACGGCTTACCAAAGCGTCAATCTTTTAGTCATCCATACGGTCCGTTTGGCACATCATAAAAGACGGCTTATCGAAGCATCGATCTTTTGGTCATCCATATGGTCTATTGATCATGACCGTGTTTCCTTAAATCCATACCCTGCATGACAGCGGATCGATTTTATCTTTTTTTAGGAGTCACCACTAGCCTAGGTCAGGGGTCGGCTAGAATACCCAACCGAAACACGGGAATTTCATTTCGGTTTCTACGAAAACCAGAGATCATGAATTCAGGGACTAGCTTACATTAATATTTCTGTTAACGCCCTTTTGGTACCGCTAAACTTATCATGGTTGTTATCTAAGTCGTCATGCATTTATTTTTTTACCATTTTTATGTCAAAACCTTGGTCCACTAAGTGATCATGCATCTTGTTTTTGTGTTTTTATTTAAGTTTCCAAGCTAATCCTATCTTAGTCTAGAAAAGAAAGAAAGAAACAATTGTATTAAAAAAAACATTGCGTAAAGTAAACAACCAAGATATTGAAAAGACAAAGCCAATTCTAAGTGTAAGAAAATAAATCCCGCAACTCGTCGAGTGTTTATTACAACACGAATTGAAAGCCCGAGACCTATGTCAGGTAATGAATGAATTTTTACAATTGAAATGGTCAGAGAGGACATCGACCATCACCGTATACAAGGAATTGGGTCGGAACAGACATCGACCTTCGCTATCTTCAAGACCGACGTCTTCTTGGACCTATTCTAATTCTAAAGCTAAACTAGACTAGGTACATACAAGGGAAATGAACATCATAATGTTCACAAAATACACAATAATTGCCATACAAGAGAACGCAATATGCAAGAAGATGTAAAGATGCAAATGTAATCACAACAATGGCTTCGAGATCGACCTTTGATCTAACGACCTACCCACTCCATTTTAATAATGACTTATGTACATTAGCCACCAAGCACGTTCATTTATGGTGACTAACGTGACATAGTCCCTAATTGGGGTTCTATGTGAAGCCATGGATATCCCTTCGAGCATGCATCGGTTCCTATCATACATCTAGAAAGCAGATGCATCAAGCTTAAAATAAGCATGCAAGTAGGTCACAAAGACCTTGATTCTCATCCAATCACTCAATTTAGTGAACCAACATCGGGTCACTTCATTCCATTCATCATGCACCAATTTATTAAGAGAATGACAAAAAACAGCAAAAGAGGGGATACAAGATGTATTCAATTGGAAAATGACCCATGATTAAAAAGTTCTAGAAAATTTATGGTAGCTTAAGCATACAATGAGGAACAACTTTGGTACAGAAAGTTTTCCTGAAAAATGTCCACATGATTTTATAAAAATTCTGGAACGCGATTAAATGTGTCAAAAAAAAGAGGATTACTGCAGTTTTGTTGCAAAGATGAGGCCATTTTCCATATCATTTGTTGTTCAAAACTTCTGAAATTTTGACACAAGATAGTTCAAAGAGTATCCTACAACTTTCATTGAGGGTCTGACCTCTGATTATTTGTAGAAAAATCGATAAAAAATCAACAAGAGGTCTGACTTACTTTGGATAGAACAGGGGTTCCGAATTTGCAAGTTGCAAATCCTAATGCAAACTTGTAGAAAAAATGAAAAATGTCCTAAATGGCAAGCAAATAACATGTTCCTAGTGTCTATGGAAGTTTCATAACATGTATGACGACTTACCAAGACGGCATGAATCCGATTAAGTCCAACTTTAGGCTTGATTTTCATGAAATCATGTCAATGCATTAACTAGTATCAATGACATTTTATGGGTGGCAAAGATGAACTAAAACGATGCAAGAAATATATGAAAATTTAACATGGATTAGGACTAGATGTGATGACAAAGAGGATATAGTCATCTAATCCTAATTACATGAGCAAATGACTAGACAAGTCCATGAACTATTAAGCATGAATTAATGTTCATGATGCGTGAAATGCAATATGACGAAACGTGGTAGCATATTTGTGCATGATTTTAACCTACCAAATGACATGCAAAAAATACATGTAATATGTCAATGCGAAGCTTGAATAGCCCTTTACAAAAGTCTGGAAGACTCCATGTTCTGATTGTGAACAGAAAAATTCCTATAAAATTGGCAAGAGTGCTACATGAACAGCTTAATCCCTAATTGACAGATTTAGGGGTTAAGGAATTTCAACTGTTTAAACACACTAATGACGAGGAATTGATGCATGGAGAGTGTCTCTAGTGATTTAACATGATGTTCTATGATGTTCATGAAGGTCACTTGAACAATTAAGTCCAATTTCACTATGAATTTTGTAGGAATGCAATTCGGATCAGTATAGGGCAAAATGAATAACCTGAGAATATGAGATGATTTCAAGTACCAAATGTTGCCTAAAAATTCTGAGAAAAATATATGACATGCACGAGACCTGAATTTACAAGTTCACAAAGGATGCAACTCGAAAATTGATTTTCCCTGTTCTGTACAAAAATAGAAAAATGTGTAGTTTCAGTTCAGTTATAGCCAAAAACCAACTTACTCTTGCTGCAACTTTGAAAATTGATTTCAAGTGCCAAATGAACTCCGATCAAGGATCTCTTTAATATTTTAAAGACTGATTTGAGTGCTTTACAAACTTCGTTAAGGACTCTAAGCTAGAAAATTTGATTTCAAACTCAAACGAAGATGTTTGAGCAAGTTCATTTAGAGTTCCAGTATAGGCAGACAAGACCTAGGGTTGAATTAAGGAAGTTTCATCTAATGAATGAACTCCTAAAAATCTAAGAAAAAAGTATGTCATGATTGAGATCCTAATGAATGATTTTCATGAAGGAAAGATCGCCAAAATCAACTCACAAAAAATCGGCATAAAATCAGCAAAACAATCAGACATTCAATAACAGATTTAAGCTTTAACAGAAACATATTGCAGAACAGAGAATCAAGATTTTCGAGGGGATTTTGAGGTAGTAAACGAACTTCAATTTGGACGTATAATATGTCGAATCAAAGCTTAAAAAGTATAGATCAAATGTCTAGAAGGACTCAAATCATGATTCAACATTTAAGACCTCGTTTCAGCTCTAATAGAATCTATGTTCAGAGAGCAATGAAATTAACAGAACATGCAATCATCATTCAATCAACTCACTCCAAGCCTCCAATCACACAATAAACTCATCATCCTCCATATATACATCAGCAGCATCCCTTAGCATCTACCCATAGCAAGCCTAAGGCGAGTTCTAGCCCCGGACGCCTAATGCATCCTCGCTTCATCGAACTCAGGTTAGAGGAGTACACCTTTGTGTGTTTAAGCCTTGATTTCGTCAAAACCGAACTCCACAGCCTAGAATGGATGATTATAGAATACTTAAAGACCTGAAATCACAAAGAAAATTGCCAAAACGAACCTCAACAGGTCCGGTTAAGCTGCAAGAATAGAATCGGGTCTGGTTTGGGCCCGATCTGTACATCGGTGGAAAAAGAAACGCCGAAACTCCTCCGATGGTTGTCCGTCACGTCCTGACCTCTTGGTGGTTGGGGACACATCGAGGAAAGGCTTGAGAGTGATCGGACCACTTGGAACAGCCACAATTAGCAGCAGCAAGCTGAATCGATTTGATTCGCCGATCTCAAGCTCGATCGGTGAGGGGGCTGGACGGGAAGATTGGAGGCTCCTCCGATGGTGCTCCAACCAATGAGACATCGAGGAGAGGGAGGCATGTCATGCCCCAAACCCTACGGCATGCGATATCCTGCCATCGATCGAATTTATGCGACGTCCCAGGATGCGTCGCCGACCTGAAACCCAAACAGAGAATAATACACATGCGGAAGCAACATTAAACCCGTACAAAATTAATTGTAACCAAGAATAGCAATGAACAACAACCATCATCAATACATACTTGCATCAATACAAAGCATTTACAATATCCATTACGACAGAAATATACATATAAATAAAAACGGGTCAGCAGCCACTAACGTAAAAAAGGGGTACGTGGCTTGGGCGGTCAGGGTACTAACCTAAGAAGGGCTCCTATCCAAAAAGTGTCATGCCCCGAACCCCACGATGCGCAACATCCCTCGCGAAGGTCGAATTTGGTTGCGACGTCCCAGGACGCGTCGCCAACCCAACACACAACACAGAGCACAAGGCACATGCAGAAGCAACATATAAAACACCCATACAAATAAAACACATGACCATGAATAGCCCAACGGCAACAACAATAGGATAACAAATACACTTGGCATTATCACTGAAAACATACACAATATCCTTTTTTTTTACACCAAATACACTTATAAAAGCCAAAACGGTTCAACGGCCACCAACGTCAAAAGAGGGTACGTGGCTCAACGGTCAAACCCCATATCTAGTCGGGACTTCTCCTAAAACGAAACTGCATACTTGCCATCCTCAACGCTGGGGGTCTGAAAAATGGGGTTTAAACAACAATGAGACGTATCTCAGTGAGTAAAATCCCCTAAACCTAAACTAGGCTAACATGTACCTCCTGACAGGCAAACCAAACACACAACAATGCAACAACCAACACAACAACAATTGACCTAGGCCCTCGAGCCTAGATCGATTACATCACTGACCCTGCAGGTTAGACAATTCAGTATAATTCTCATGGCACATACCCGATCACACTTGATCATATGTGTGCCATACGCATGCTCATATTCATTAGTGTCTGTGCCACACACAATTCACCGAGTCACACATACTCGCATACTTGCCAATGCACTCTTGCATACACATGCCATTAATATGACCATGCTCATGATCTAGCTCAACACTGCACACTGGCACACAGCTCATTTTCTCAATTAGAGCTCGACCCACGTAAAACGCATCAGGTCTATTTCTCAATAACCAACACTCCATGGCCCGCGTAACATGCATCAGGCCTAGTGTCTCTAGCCTGCGTCAAAACGCATCAGGCACAACACCGATCTCCTTATGGACCAAAACCCGCGTAAAACACATCAGGCTGGCCGTCTTCCGAACGAACCGGATATTGTCCCCCGTAAAATGCATCAGGACGGGTTCAACCCCACGTAAAATGCATAAGAGTTCTTAGTGATCACACATGCACACAGTCAGTTTTTATCTGAACCCCGCGTAAAACGCATCAGGGTATTATCGGTGATCACATGCTCATGTCAGGCACGCATACTCGCACAAACCTCATCTCATGCCCATTCTCGGCATACGAAATGCATGGCCATGCAGTCCCGCTCTCGGGCAATCACATGATGCACAATGACCATTCAATTTCACAGAGGCACATAATTACATAATGCCAAATCAACGTGCATCTCAACATGCCCTATGAATTACTCAACTCAAACCAGCCATGACATGCCCAATTAATCGCAATAATATGCGCACTCAGCCAATTAATACCATGTGGCTCGACACTCACAATTGGAACTCACAATTCACACACTTGGGCAATGACATTCACGCCAATAATTGGCCAATCACACGCCGCACTAATCGGCCACACGAACACGCAGCATGGCAATATACAGTTGAACACAATCAAGTACAAATCAACCAATCTAGGTCATTTCGAGCATTTCCGACAATCACATGACTTAATGCCAATTTCGTCCATACTTAGTCCGATTCACTATTTAGGTCACTCTAGGCCAATAACTCTCCACATGTATGGCCAACTAATCTACCAAAATTGTTGCAACATCAGCCATTACGCCCATCAATCTAGGCATGCTCAGGATTTCACAATTAAACCCTAAACTTTCGAACTTAGGCCAATGAATCATCACCCGAACAGCCACTAATTCCGGTCATTCTCAGCCATAAACCAACCTCAAAATAACTCGTTAAGTCTCCCAATTCGTCTATTTGGTCCAAATTGAACCCGGCACACCAATGGCACTTAAATCGTGCAATTAACATAATGTAAGTTCGCACATTCGAGGCCCTCTATACCACCTCATATTCGGCCACTATAAATACACAACATGGCACCTCGAAATTGACATCTAAATTGACACCAATTAATCATCAATCGGACAATACGACATTCACGAGCATTTCGCAATTAAGCTCCCCATTAATCCACCTTAGTCCCATTTAATCACCTTATGGACAGCCACCAAATCAGGTCACCCTAAGCCAATAATTATCCTCAAAACACTCCATTAGACTCCCCAAATCATCACCAAATCAGTCTCCAATAATCAGTCGCTAATCAAGCTTAATTCCAACCTAAACAAGCTTTAATCTAATCCTAGCCCGTCTAGAAATGCACAGAAGCTTAATTAGGGTTTAGGGATAGTTTACTCACCTAATTCTAGGCTCCAAGAGGCGGCCAAATCGGTGGGGGAACGGGCTGACCAAGGCGGCTCATGGCGGCGCTCCGACGATCCTCGCAGCGGCGCTTGGTGAGTGGCATGGCCTAGGAGCTGATCCGGCGTGTTCCTCACGGCCAAAGGAAAGAAAAGGGAGAGGGAAGAGAGAGGGGATGGACGGGATGACGGTGGTGCTCGGCGAACAGACGGACGAGCGGCACGGCGGCGGTGGCTTGCTCCGGCGAACTGGCGGTTCACTCGGCCGAGAGAGGGAGAGAGAGCTTCGGTGAGGGAGAAATGGCTAAAGGTGCTGAGGAAAGAGAGAGAGAGGGATTAAATTATGGGTCAAAAAGGTGATTTGACCCAAACTTTCTTAATTCCTAAATCGCCCCTCAATTACTTGGTCCACATCAACTTGAGCCAAAATATCCAAGGGCGTTTTGGTCATCAATATTCTGAATTATTGGGTTGATCCTTATCCCAATTTAATCCCCAAAATATCCTCCAAAATTTGCAATACCCAAAAATAGGCCTAAGGGCAAAATCGTAATTTTCCTGTTTCGGGCTAAATTTCCATTTTTCGATCGTACCAACCCGAAATATATTTGGCCACACTAAAATGACATCGTCCTCGTAAAATAGTCGCATACGTTCACGAAAATCGATATCCAAGTCTGGATCAAATTTAGCGATCAAAATCGATCAATTATAATTTTAGGGTCTCTCACTAATGGGCGGCTGTTTAGGGGTTATGCGTATCGACCTAGGGTTACTCGAATCGTGACGATCTCGATTACCGGGAGAACGCGAGAAATTATCGCTAGTTCCGAAGGTCGCGATCATTCGGATTTAGTTCGGGATTTGTTCGCCACGTGTACTTTCGGTTGTGCGGAATCACCCGCGATCCGATCGTACGTCATTAGCCAAACTAAATCCGTCACCTTCCTAGGATCGACCCACTTGGCCCAAAATACTCCATCGTCGTTCCTCGGAATCGGTGCTCGATTCGCGATATGGCCCCTGGTCCACGTACCGTTTTCCTAGTTAGCCATTCCCTTCCGTTTAGTGTCCCGAGAGCACTCAATTTCGGGCGAGACTTATCAAAATTAAATGAGAATATTATCAATCTCATTGATCCCGGAAATTGATCGAAATTTGGGATGTTACAAAAAGTGTCGGCTCAATCTAACTATGGTCAAGGCTAAACCCTAGGGAAACCAGTCTGGGTCGGATCCCGAGGACTCGGACGAATCGTCGGACGATTCTGACTTGAAATCTATCGAATCCAGCTCGGACTTGGCCTCCACTGACTCCTCCTTGGAATCATCCTTCGGCTTAGGCTCCTGCTCTATAGGCTCTGGCTTGGGATCGAACTCCCACTCCATCGGCTCCTCTCCCTTGGACTCGGTATCCATCTCGATGATGACTGGCTAGGGGTCAGAATCTTTCTCGGAGACGACGTTGAGGCTCACTAACTCTCCGTCCGTAGCATGCGGATCCCACTGGTCTAGTACATCAATCGGGATGTCAAAGGATCTAAGAGGTCCGTGGAAGCCAGTCTCGTCTCGATAACACCAGCCGAGGTAAGGATGGGCCTTAAGCTGTGGCCCACCCTCATCTACCCAAACTATGGTATAGTGTCTAATATAGACCTCCCCGTTCTAACTCGAGTACTCGTTCACCAATCGCTCTATGTGATACGGGATTCCAAAACAAAGCGGTACTCTTGCCATCCTCAAGGCTGGGGTCTGAAAAGGTGGATTTTGACAACAATGAGAATAAATCTCAGCGAGTAGGCCCTCTAAACCTAAACTAAGCTAACATGCACCTCCTGACAGGTATTAATCATACACACAATTAAGCAATCACACGACTTAGGCTCTCGGCCCAAATCCAATATATAATTGACTTTGCAGGTTAGGTACACAATAATAACAATAATAGTGCAGAACCCCATCACGGCACATACACGAAATCACTTGGCCACGAACACATGTCATGCACATGCTTGCATTCGTTAATGCACTCTTGTACACGTACCATCACTATGCATATGCTCATATTCATTTCTGCACACTTGCACACGTGCCAACTTTCCATTATTCACTTACCCGCATTAAACGCATCAGGTCTATCACTTTTCGATCGATCTCCGACCCGCGTAAAACGCATCAGGCTCATGACACCACCCGCGTAAAACGCATCAAGTTAGCCATCTTCCGGTAGTCCGAGCATCGTTCCGCGTAAAACGCATTAGGACGGGCTCAATAGCCCGCTTAAAATGCATCAGGGTTTCATGTGAACACACATACACATTCCACCAATTATTATCTAAATCTCGCGTAAAATGCATCAGGACAATTTAAGCGATCACATGCTCAATGTCATTCGCGCACATTCACATAATTCGCATGTTATCCCAATGCTCAGTATGCATAATTCGTGGCCGTAATTTCCAACACTCGAGCAACAATTAAAATCACATTGAGCACTCAAATTAACGTAACGACATATCCAATTCACACCACAATAAGCTCAATTTATCATTTAATTCAAGTCGGCCACGGCACATAATTAGGCACACGAAAACCCTGCACTTAGCCAATGACACCACCCATAACAATGGCCCACATGTCTCCCACCATTTGGCCATACTAAGCACACGTTTTGGCATCACACAATTAATCCCAAGCCAAGCACAAATTAACCATTACATGAGCAAATCGAGGCACATATGGTAATTCACATTTAAACCGTTAATTAGTCACAAAACTCCAATCAAGTCCATGAAATCCAGCCACTAACCAGGTCACTTTGGGCCACTAAATCACCTCCAAATTAGCTCATTAGACCATCCAAATCATCACATTACCAGCCTTGATCACCAACCACTAATTAACCCCTTAAACACCCTAATTAAGCCCTAAACCTATCTAGAAATGTACATTAGCCTAATTAAGGGTTAGGGTTTATACTCACCTAGGTTCCTAAGCTCCAAGTGTGGCTGATCAAGGGGAAAAACGAATCCGTCCGAGCTAGTTCACGGCGAGCCTCGCGGAGGCGGACGGCGGCGGCTTGGTGGTCCTCGGTTGGGCAAAGTGGTTGGTCAATGGCATCGAAATGAGATGGGAAGAGAGAGGGATGGTTGAATGGTGGTGTGGCATCATGGAACGGCGGCGACGTTCCGGCGGGTGGCGGCGATCGACGCTCGGCGGCGGTCCCACGGCCACGGCGGGGCTAACCTTCACGCGGCCAAGGGAGGAGAAGGAATAGAGAGGAAATAGGGTGGCCGGATGGTGGTGGTGGCACCGGGACGGTCACACGGACGGGCGGCGTGAGCAGCGGCTCCGGCGGGCGGCGGTGTGTGGCGGCGGCTGGCTGTTCCGGTGGCTCCTCATGCGGCCAAGGAGGAGGGGAGAATGGAGAGAGTGAGGGAGTGGTGAGAGAGAGGGAGTGGCCAGTGGGAATGGTGAGAGTGAGAGGAGAGAGAGAGTGTGGAGAGTTTTGTGCAAAATGGTGGGTGGGGGTTGGTTCAACCACTCCACTAAAATGACCCAGTCACCCTCTCCACTAGCACTTTGATCTAAGAGCTGAAATTCAAAGGCCCATCTTATCCAATCCAATCCAATGGCCAAGATTGGTCAACCCCACTAACTCAAAAGGGCAAAATGGGGAAAATGGGTGAAAGGATGAGGGGCTTCTTTGTCCATAATTTTCAGCCACTAAGGGGCTGATTAGGTCCAATTAAAACCCCAAAAATTCGGAATTAACACTTAGGGCTCAGAGGCAAAATCGGTAATTTTCCGTTCCCGGGCCAAAATTCCATTTTTCGACCATATCGATCCCAAATATGATTGGCCACACTAATATGACGTCGTCCTTGCAAAATAGTCGCGTACGTCCGTGAAATTCGACGCTCAAATCCGGATCAAATTCAACGATCAATTCTGCTCAATTACGATTTTAGCGTCTCTCACTAATGGGCGGTTGTTTAAGGATTACGCGTATCGACCTAGGGTTACTCGAGTCGTGACGGTCTCGATTTCCAAGAGGACATGAGGATTTATTTCTAATTCCGGGGGTCGCGATCGTTCGGAATAAGTTCGGGATTGTTCGCCACGTGTACTCTCGGTTGTGCGAAATCACCCGCGATCCGATCGTACGTCGTTGGTAAAATCAAATCCGTCACCCTCCTTTAATCAGCCCACATTGGCCCAAAATATTCCTTCGTCGTTCCTCAGAATCGAAGCTCGATTCACGGTCGAGTTCTTGAGTCCACGTACCGTTTTCCTAGTTAGCCATTCCCCATTGGTTAGTATCCCGAGAGTGATCAGTTCAGGGCAAGACTTACTAAAATGAAATGAGAAATAAACATCTATTTTATTGATCTCGGAAGTGGGTCGAATTCAGGATGTTACAACTTTTCCCCCTTACAAAAATTTCGTCCTCGAAATTTACAACCCAAACCCATCTAATCAAACAAATGGGGGTGTTGACGTCGCATCACTTCTTCACCTTCTCAGGTGGCACCTTCCGTTCCGTGGTGTTCCCATACGACCTTGACCATCGGGACTGTCTTGTTTCGTAGCACCCGTTCCTTTTTGTCCTCGATCCTTACTGGCCTTTTCACGTACGACACTTTGTCGTTCACGTCTATTTCTTCATATCTCGGTACATGGGTCAGATTCGACACATACTTCCTCGACATCGACACGTGGAATACATTATGTACTTGGGACAAGTTAGGCAACAAGGGGAGTCAATAGGCCAGATCTCCAATCTTTTCTAAAATCTCGAATGGACCAACATATCTCGGGCTCAGTTTTCCCTTCTTACCAAATCGGGACAGTCTTTTTATTGGCGACACCTTGAGAAATACATGATCACCAACCTGAAATTCCAAGGGTCTTCGTTTCTGATCGGCGTGGCTCTTCTGGCGACTCTGTGTAGTCCTTAGCCTTTCCTGAATAATCTCGACTGCCTTATCTGTCTATTGTACCAATTTTGGGCCCGTTATGCTTCGCTCACCAACTTCATCCCAACATATAGGCGTTCTGCATGCTCTGCCATACAATGCCTCAAACGGTGTCATCTGAATGCTCTGCTGATGGCTGTTATTGTAGGCAAACTCGACCAGATACAACTGCTCTTTCCATTTACCCTGGAAATCCAACACACATGCACGCAACATGTCCTCCAAAGTCTGGATCGTCCTTTTCGACTGGCCATCTGTATGTGGATGATAGGCCGTACTAAACTGAAGTTTTGTCCCTAAGGCCGTTTGTAGACTTTTTAAAAAATTTGCAATGAAGCTTGGATCACAGTCCGAAGTGATCGTCACCGATATTCTATGAAGTCGAACAATTTGTTGTACATACAAATCCGCATACCTTTCTAGCACAAAATCCTTTTGCACTATAAGGAAGTACGCTGACTTAGTCAGTCTGTCCACTATCACCCAGATTGAATCGTGCCCTCTCTGGCTCCTTGGTAACCCTGTGACGAAATCCATCGCGATATGCTCTCATTTCCATTCAGGAATATCTAATGATCGCAGAAGTCCTCCAGGCTTACAATGTTGCGCTTTTACTTGTTGACAGGTCAGACACTTCGCCACATGCTTGGCCACATCCGTTTTCATCCCATTCCACCAGTAGTGCTGCCGCAGGTTCTGATACATTTTTGTACTGCTCGGATGAATGCTATAGTTGCTACGATAGGCTTTCTTCAAAATTTCCTCCTTGAGTTCCACATCGTCGGGCACGTACAATCGTCCACGGAACTTCAAAATTCCGTTCTCGCATACTTGGAAATCTGCTTTTCTCTTGGCGGCGTCCATTTCTACTATCTTCTGAATTTCTTGGTCCGTAGACTATAATACCTTAATCTTGGTCTGGATCTCCAACTCAATCCTCAATGTAGCGATTAGATTCGACACGCGGCTTATCTCAAATTTAAACTCTGAATCTCTGATTCTTTCCAATAAAGTCCACTCCTTGACCATATGTGCGCCATACTCAACTTTCGACTTAGTGCATCCGCCACCCAATTGGCCTTCCCAAGGTGATATAGGATGTCGCAGTCATAGTCCTTGAGGAGTTCCATCCAACGACGTTGCCTCATATTCAACTCCTTCTGCAAAAATAAATACCTGAGGCTCTGATGGTTTGTGTAAATCTGGAACTTTTCTCTGCACAAATAGCGCCTCCAAATTTTAAGGGCGAAGATGATCGCAGTCAATTCCAAGTCATGCGTCGGATAATTCATTTCATGCGGTCTTAATTGACGCGATGCATATGCAACTATCCTTCCGTGTTGCATCAATACACAGCCAAGTCCTCTCAACGAAGCATCACTGTAGACCTCAAATCCTCCTGGTTTGGACGGAATGATCAATACCGAGGCGGTAGTCAACCTATGTTTTAGCTCCTGAAAACTCCTTTCGCACTTCTTATCCCATTCAAACTTCGTCTCTTTCTTGAGTAACCGTGTCAAATGCATGGTTATCGACGAGAATCCTTCTACAAAATGCCTATAATAGCTTGCCAAACCTAAGAAACTCCGAATCTCAGTCAATGACGTCGGTCTTGGCCACTTAGTCACAGCCTCAATCTTTGTCGGGTCTATAGAAATTCCATCTCCGGAAATTATGTGCCCAAGAAATACCACTCGGTTGAGCCAGAACTCGTACTTACTGAACTTGGCGTATAGTGCGTGTTCTCTTAAGGTCCATAGTACTTCAGTCAGATGTAATTCATGCTCTTCTGGGCTCTTTGAGTACACTAATATATCGTCAATGAAGACTATAACGAACCAATCTAAGAATTCCTTAAATACCTGGTTCATCAAATCCATGAAGGCGGTAGGGGCATTAGTTAATCCGAAAGGCATCATCGTGAATTCATAATGCCCATATCTCATCCGAAAAGCCGTCTTGGGTATATCCTCTTTCCTGATCCTTAACTGATGATACCCTGTCCGCAGATCGATCTTAGAAAACACCAAGGCTCCTTGCAACTGATCGAATAGGTTATCAATTCTCGACAGTGGGTACTTATTCTTGATGGTTACCTAGTTCAACTTTCGGTAGTCGATATACAACCTTAATGTCCTGCCCTTCTTCCTTATAAACAATACCGGCGCTCCCCATAGAGACGCACTTGGGCGGATAAAACCCTTGACCAGTAATTCTTGCATCTAGACTTTTAACTCTTTTAGTTCTGACAGTGACATACGGTACGGTGCCTTCGAGATTGGCTCGGTCCTTGGGGCCAACTCGATTACGAACTCCACTCCCCTTTTTTTTGGAAGCAAACCTGGCAATTCTTGAGAAAAGACTTCGGGAAAATTGCACACCATGACCACCCGCCTGGGTGGCGCTGCTGGAGAGGGCACTCTTCCTCTCGTAAAAGGTTGAGTGTTCGAATCTCGGGCGCCGCAGGGTGACTTAACCGGTGCACGTGTGTGGTGGCTAGCATGTGTCGCCCCCAGGGTTTACCTCCCGGCTGTCGGCCGTGCGGGGGTTCCCTGGGTTAAAAAAAAAAAAAATTGTACACCATGGGTATCTCTTCTAATTTTGGTTCCGCAACTGTCGAATCAACCACATTTATCAAGTACCCTTCACAACCCTCATCCAACAGCTTGGTCACCTCAAGCGAGGAAATCCAAGGGATCAAGGTTCCTCCAAGGTTTCCCTTAAACTCGAATCTAGGATGTCCAATTGGATTAAATTGGATCACCCTATTACCGCAATCCATTACGGCTTTCTACTTAACTAGCCAATCCATTCCGACGATTACGTCAAAATCAAACATGGCCAATACTACCAAGTCGATTATTTCCTCTCTACCCCCGATAACTATTTTACAGTCAAGACACCCTAACGAGACTAACACTTTATCATTCAGTGGGGTCGTCACACAAAGCATAACCTCAAGCATGACTGGTTCAATTCCAATCAGTCTAACAAATTGCTTTGCTATAAACAAATGGGTAGCCTCCGGATCAAATAAGACATACACAGCATGATCACATAGAGAAACCGTACCTGCGACCACACCTGGCATGTCCTCAGCCTTCCTTTGCGCCATCGCACATACCCTTCCTTGTGCTGGCGGTCTACCTTGAATAGCTGATGGGAGATTCCCAGTCTGATTTCCAACCCGGGGCTGCTATGGTTGCATCGGCGGTCCTGCTGGTCGCTGGGGGCAATTCCTTATCTGGTGGTCCAGACTTCCTCACTTGAAACAAGCCCCAAATCGATTCTGCTAATGGCTTAGTTTCCCGATATTCTTTCTAACGGGAGGGACAAAACGTCTATTTCCCGCCATCGGCTTTTTCTCGAAGCGATGGTTGTCCTTAGCTAAGGTAAACTGCGATCCAGAAGCGGCTGCCCTGTCCATCTGATCTCGCTTTATTGCTTAAGCTCGCTCGTACATTTCCCCATAGTCCCGGATGTTTAGCGAAATTATCTAGCTACGAAGGTCCGGTTTCAATCCATCTCGAAACCTTCGGACCTTATCTTGCGGGTCCTCAACCATCCTAGGCGCGAACTTCGATAGCTTTGTGAATTCCGCCTCATATTGATCCACAATCATCAATCCTTGGCAAAGTCTTATGAACCCTGCTAACTTCCTCTCTTTGACACTCTCAGAGAAGTACTTCCCATAAAAATTCTCAATAAACACGGCCCAAGTCTGGGTGGTACCTTTGGGGAATACTCTTCCCCTGGTGGCCTTCCACCAGTCATTGGCATTCTCTTGTAGCTGATACACCACTAAAGTTACCTTCTTGGCCTCGGTGCACCCCAAAACGTCAAAGGCCTTCTCCAACTCTTCCATCTTCCTCCATTGAACTTTGGTGGCCTCAACTTTAGGAATTGTTCTACCAATTGGTGCATCTGCCTATTCACAACTATTTGGGCCTGCCCTTGATTGGCTTGGTTCCCATTCACAGTAGCAGTTGCTGCAGCCTCAACAGCTTAGGCAATGTTGGCAGCCCTCTCCTGAGCCTGCCTACCCATCAAATTCCCTATCTCTTGTAGTGTCTGAATGACCTCATCGAGCCTTGGGTCTCTTGCCTGTCGGCCCATTGCACTCAACTGTCCTCGGGTTCCCGTTCTTCTCCTCATCCTTATAGGTTTCCTCACTACTCACTTGCCTACTATAATTCCATTCAGTAATTAGAGACCTATGCCAAACTATACCGGTCTATGGTCCTAGGCAGGAAATCACGACAGCAATCAATTACTCAGCAGGCAATCAAACACAAGCATCATAAGATCTCAACCAAGGAGATATGCATATTTACCTCGGGCCCTGCCGCACCTGCACTTGATGGGTCAATTCCAAACAATCACTCAATCAAGAAAACAGATAGTCTAGAGGTACATGCAGCACACAAGTCTCCTTATTGCCTACCCAAGATCATCGCTCTTTATCACTCTAGGCTTCAACCGAATTGGGCCGAGCTGACCTTGTTTTGATACCAAATCAACAAGGGATGTCACGCCCCGAACCCTACAGCACGCAATATCCCACCATCGGTTGAATTTATGCAACGACCTAAGACGCGTCGCCAACCCAAAGCCCAAACAGAGAATAATATACATGCGAAAGCAACATTAAATCCATACAGAATTAATCGTGACCAAGGATAGCAATGAACAACAACCATCATCAATACATACTTGCATTAATACAAAGGATTTACAATATCCATTACAACAAAAATATACATATAAATCAAAACGGGTCAGCAGCCACTAACGTCAAAAAGGGGTACATGGCTCGGGCGGTCAGGAAACTAACCTAAGAAGGGCTCCTATCCAAAAAAGTGTCGGCCCGACCCAACTATGGTCAAGGCTAAACCCTAGGGCAACCAGTCCGGGTCGGATCTCGAGGACTCGGACGAATCGTCGGACGACTCGTACTCGGAATCCATCGAATCTAGCTTGGACTCGACCTCCACTAACTCCTCCTCGGAATCATCCTCCGGCTCAGGCTCCTGCTCCATAGGCTCCAACTCGGGATCGAACTCCCACTCCATCGGCTCCTCTCCCTCGGACTCGATATCCATTCCGATGATGACTGATTGGGGGTCAGAATCTTTCTCGGAGACGACATTGGGGCTCACTAACTCTCTATTCGCAGCATGCGAATCCCACAAGTCTAGCACATCAATCAGGACGTCAAAGGATTTAAGAGGTCCGTGGAAGCCAGTCTCGGCTCGATAACACCAGCCGAGGTAAGGACGGGCCTTAAGCTGTGGCCCGCCCTCATCGACCCAAACTATGGTATAGTATCTAATATAGACCTCCCCGTTCCAACTCGGGTACTCGGTCATCGATCGCTCTATGCGATACGGGATCCCAAAACGAAGCAGTACTCCTACCATCTCAAGACTGGGGGTCTGAAATGGTGGGTTTTAACAACAATAAGAATAAATCTCAGCGAGTAGGCCCCCTAAACCTAAACTAGGCTAACATGCACCTCCTGACAAGTATTAATCATACACACAATCAAGCAATCACACGACTTAGGCCCTCGGCCCAAATCCAACATATAATTGATTCCGTAGGTTAGGTACACAATAATAACAATAATAGTGCAAAATCCCATGACGGCACATACACGAAATCACTTGGCCACAAACACATGTCATGCACATGCTTACACTCGTTAATGCACTCTTGCACACGTGCCATCACTATGCATATGCTCATGTTCATTTCTGTACACTTGCATACGTGCCAACTTTCCATTATTCACTGACCCGCGTTAAACATATCAGGTCCGATTCACGTAAAAACGCATCAGGTCTATCACTTTTCGATCGATCTCCAGCCCGTGTAAAAAGCATCAGGTTGGCCATCTTCCAGTAGTCCGGGCATCGTTCCGCGTAAAACGCATCAGGGTTTTATGTGATCACACGTACACATTCCATCAATTATTATCTAAACCTCGCGTAAAACGCATCAGGGCGATTTAGGTGATCACATGCTCAATGTCATTCGCGCACACTCGTATAATTCGCATGTTATGCCAATGCTCAATATGCATAATGCGTGGCCGTAATTTCCAACACTCGAGCAACAATTAAAATCACATTGAGCACTCAAATTAACGTAACGACATATCCAATTCACACCACAACAAGCTCAATTTACCATTTAATTCAAGTCGGCCATGGCACATAATTAGGCACACGAAAACCCTGCACTTAGCCAATGAATTTACACATAACAATGGCCCACATGTCTCCCACTATTCGGCCATACTAAGCACACATTTTGGCATCACACAATTAATCCCAAGCTAAGAACAAATCAGCCATTACATGGGCAAATCGAGGCACGTATGGTAATTCACATTTAAACCGTTAATTAGTCACACAAAACTCCAATCAAGTCCATGAAATCCAGCCACTAACCAGGTCACTTTGGGCCACTAAATCACCTCCAAATCAGCTCATTAGACCATCCAAATCATCACATTACCAGCCTTGATCACCAGCCACTAATTAACCCCTAAAACACTCTAATTAAGCCCTAAACCTATCTAGAAATGTACATTAGCCTAATTAAGGATTAGGGTTTGTACTCACCTAGGTTCCTAAGCTCCAAGTGTGGCTGATCAAGGGGAAAAACGGACTGGGCCTAGCTTGTTCACAGTGGGCCTTGCGGCGACGAACGATGGCCCTTGTAGCAGTGGACGGCGGCAGCTTGGTGGTCCTCGGCTGGGCAAGGTGGCTGGTCAGTGGTGCCGAAATGAGATGGGAAGAGAGAGGGATGGTCGAATGGTGGTGTGGCGTCGTGGAACAGCAGCAGTGTTCCGGCAAGCGATGGCAATCGACGATCGGCGCTCGATGGTGGTCACACGGCCACCGTGGGGCTGACCTTCAAGCGGCCAAGGGGGGAGAAGGAATGAAGTGGAAATGGGGTGGTTAGATGGTGGTGGCGGCGCTAGGATGGTCACACGGACGGGCGACGTGAGCGGCAGCTCTGGCGGGCTGCGGCTGCATGCGGCCACGGCTAATAGTTCCGGCGGCTCTTCACGTAGCCAAGGAAGAGGGGAGAATGGAGAGAGTGAGGGAGTGATGAGAGAGAGGGAGTGGGCAGTGGGAATGGTGAGAGTGAGAGGAGAGAGAGTGTGTGTGTAGAGAGAGTTTTGTGCAAAATGGTGAGTGGAGGTTGGTTCAACCACTCCACTAAAATGACCCACTCACCCTCTCCACTAGCACTTTGATCTAAAGGCTGAAATTCAAAGGCCCATGTTATCCAATCCAATCCAATGGCCAAGATTGGTCAACTCCACTAACTCAAAGGGGCAAAATGGGGAAATGGGTGAGAGGATGAGGGGTTTCTTTGTCCATAATTTTCGGCCACTAAGGGGCTGATTAGGTCCAATTAAAACCCCAAAAATTCGGAATTAACACTTAGGGCTCAGGGGCAAATCGGTAATTTTCCGTTCCCGGGCCAAAATTCCATTTTTCAACCATACCGATCCCAAATATGATTGGCCACACTAATACGACATCGTCCTTGCAAAATAGTCACGTACGTCTGTGAAATTCGACGCTCAAGTCCGGATCAAATTCAACAATCAATTATGCTCAATTACGATTTTAGCGTCTCTCACTAATAGACGGCTGTTTAGGGGTTACGCGTGTCGACCTAGGGTTACTCGAGTCATGACGATCTCGATTTCCAAGAGGACGCAGGGATTTATCGCTAGTTCCAGGGGTCACGATCGTTTGGAATAAGTTCGGGATTGTTCTCCACATGTACTCTCGGTCATGCGGAATCACCCGCGATCCGATCGTACGTCGTTGGTAAAACCAAATCCGTCACCCTCCTTGGATCGGCCCACATTGGCCCAAAATATTCCCTCGTCATTTCTCGAAATCGGAGCTCGATTCACGGTCTAGTTCTTGAGTCCACGTATCGTTTTCCTAGTTAGTTATTCCTCATCGGTTGGTATCCCGAGAGTGATCAATTCCAGACAAGACTTACTAAAATAAAATGAGAAATAAACATCTATTTCATTGATCTTGGAAGTGGGTCGAATTCAGGATGTTACAAGGTGAACATCGGAGGAGGTGACCGGAGGGGCGGCGATGCCGGCGTGTGGCCATGGGAACAAAAGAAAGCGGCGGTTCAGTGGCGATTAAGGAAGAGGAAGAGAGAACGTGAGAAAGAGAGAGACGAGGGAGAAGAGAACGTGTGAGAGAGGAAGAGAGAGCACAAGAGAGGAAAACCCAGAGAATTCTAGATTTTTTTTAAAATATGAGACCTTCCCTTTAGTTTTGGAGGGAAAATGGGTTATATACCCTCCTTAAGACTCAATCTCAGTCGTTGGTGTGATCCGATGGTCAAGATTTGTGCTTATCCTTTACTTAGAGATTAAGCAAAGACCTCATTTAACATGTGCTAATTTGAATGGTCATGATTTAATCTCATCAACGGTCTTATTTAATTTTGCAATTAAGGACCTAATTAGGGGCATTTTTGTAATTTTACAAAACCCAAGGACTATTTTGCAAAATCTAAAAATTGGAGAGTTCTCAGGTGAATTTTCGCAAAATTGACTACGGATGAGTCAAATTATATCAATCATTCGCGAATCATGAACGATTGATTCAAACCCCTAATTAGGGCTAAAATTGGGGGTTTTCATTTCAAAGTGCCGATTCACAAAATTGGTTACACGGGTAATCTTATGATGACCTCTGGATCAAATGTCGTAAGAGGAACTAAGCTAAAATATGAACAAAACAAAAATAATTTTGTTTTTGGTCGATTCTGAACCTATTTCCGCAAATTGGGAAAAAAAATAGGTTCTTAATCAATTTTTGCAAAATTTCGAATGCCAAAGTCAAATTGAATGTAAAATAAGATGATTTTGGGATTTTTGTATTTTTAAATTTTTTTTGGTCAAAGGTTTGACCAAAAGTCAAACCCTAATTGACTTTTCACTAGGAGTTTGATTTAATGATCAAATCTTTGAATTTTTCTAAAATTTTCACTTTTAAAGTGAAATTAAATTAGAAAGGAATCTTTTTATGTGAAAAGTCTCAATTTAATTGGGGTTGACTTTTGGTCAAAGGCTTGAACAAAAAGTCAAAGTGAAAGTCAACTGTTTGACTTTTTGGGGTTTTGCATGAAATAAATAGAAAATTGTTTACAGAAGCTAGGCCAATAAACAAAATTAAAAAACGACACTTTTTGTTTAAGAAACTGCTTCCGTCGTAATTGAAAACCGTAATATCGAATTTTCTGCTTTTAATGACGCGTTGGCTAAAATTAGGTGTCAATAGCTGCCTCTCTTTGAGTGAGAGTTCAAAGAGGTTCCGCTCAAAGACCAATTGGCACCTGCAAATTTTTAGTTGACTCCAATTGGGAAATAAAAGAAACTAAAGACAAAGACATTTAATCAAAGTCTTACCTGAACCACTTATCATTGACCATTTCGATTGTCAACTCATCCATGTATTTTTCTCTTCTCTTTCATATGGTGGAATGAAGGAAGAAAAGAAAAAGAAAGGGTTTTGTAAGAAATCTATGGTTTAAGGATAACCAAAAACTTAAAAGACAAGGTTTAAGGATGATCAGAAACCTAAGATAAGGTTTAAAGATGACCTAGAACCTAAGGTAAGATTTAAAGATGACCAGGAACCTAAGATAAGGTTTAAGGATGATCAGGAACCTAAGACAAGGTTTAAGGATGACCGAGAACTAAAGGACAAGGTTTAAAGATGACCTAGAACCTAATGTAAGGTTTAAGGATGACCATGAACCAAAGAACAAGGTTTAAAGATGACCTAGAACCTAATGTAAGGTTTGAGGATGATCAGGAACCTAAGACACGGTTTAAGGATGATCAGGAACTTAAGGCAAGGTTTAAGGATGACTGAGAATCAAAGGACAAGGTTTAAGGATGACTTAGAACTTAAGATAAGGTTTAAGGATGACTTAAAACCTAAGGTAAGGTTCAAGGATGACCAGGAACCTAAGACAAGGTTTAAGGATGACCGAGAACCTAAGACAAGGTTTAAGGATGATCGAGAACCTAAGACAAGATTTAAGGATGATCGAGAACCTAAGGTAAGGTTTAAGGATGACCAAAAACCTAAGACAAGATTTAAGGATGACCAGGAACCTAAGACAAGGTTTAAAAACCAAAGGGACGGTATGAAAACCAAATGTGATGCATGGTTTAGGATAACCAAAAACCAAAAATGAAGGGTATGGTTTAGGCTAACCAAAAACCAAAAATGAGGGATATGGTTTAGGCTGACCAAAAACCGATCCACTGGGAAAAGATATTTTGAGAAAAAGGAGTTCCGAGATTGTTTAATGACAAATCAAACGGAATTATTCATATTTTGGTAAAAGACACTGATTATCAAAATATTTAAGAGGAAATTTTAATAAAACGATCTTTGAATAACCATCTAAAGAGGTTAGATAAAAAATGCCAAATTAGAAATAACCTAATCAAAAAGGTCTTTCACACTAGCTCTCATAAAGGCTTTGATTCCCATCCATTGATATGGGAAAGCTATTCTATTCTCACTGGTGATGCCTCACAAACCTATGTCAAAAGTTTTCAGAAATATTCACATTGAATATAAATTGATTAATCAAAAAGGTCTTTTAAAAGGATCGTAATATACGTTTGGTCATGGGCTTACACAAATGATTTTTGCTTTGAGGCCAGTAAAAGAAATATACCATCAACATCTTTAGCAAGTTTATAAGTCAAGAACCTTGAAGTTAAGACAAGATATGATTGCTTCCACTCCTTCTAGCGGTAGCTCCCACATGAGATTCTCACTTCAACTCGAACTATCCCAATCGAAAGAGACTTTCGGATGTGAGTTGCAATGTCAGTTCGAGTGAGGCTTAAAAGGCTTAAATTTTTCATACAAGGAAGGGTTTGAGGAGTCGGTGATTATCTTGGCATCATTACCATCACACAACTTCATAAAGGTGTGACTGTTGAAATTTGACTTATCTCAAGAGTCCTTTAATCAATACACATGTGAGCTTTGCTCTTTTTCCTAAAAAAGATCATACTTGCAATGGATGTTTTTGCAGTTGCAATGAATATTGTTGGACTTGCAATGCTTTTCCCGCTTTTAATATAATTTTTGCGTGGGCTTAGGCCTTACTTTTACCAGGCATATTGCTTTTGTAAGCCTTTTTTTTTATTTTTTTTTTCAATTTTTTTGCTTTTCTTTTGAGTATCTAAGACTCTTGAGATGCCTCTATCTTTTCACCAGCATTTTGCTTTGATGGTAAATCACATGTATTGCCCCAACATGGGGAGGTAATCACTACTTGGATTTCAAAAAGGATTGCATTATGCTCAAATTGGCTAAGCAAGGGAAAATTGTGTTTGGGTAAAAAAAATAAATACTCTTCTTCACTTTGGAATGTTTCGAGCTTCTGCCAGAATTCATTTAGAGTTAACACAAGAAGATTAATGCAAGTGAAAGCAATTAAATCTTTCTTAATATTTTGCTTCAAAAATGATCAACCAAAACCTCCTATTTTACCTCATTATAGGGCAGTTATTGACAGAGGTATTTTGAAAATTCTCCTTATTTGGCTCAAAGTGGCTAGCAAAGGATAAAATGAGTGCTTAGGATAGAGAAGTGAAATGCCTTTTATCACTTCAATCCATGTATTCAATGTGAACGAACCCTACGTCCTAGGACATGATTTTTTTTTTGCTCAATTTTCTCAAAATGTGTATAGGGATGTGTTTGATCAAAGGTTTGCCTTTTATCATCCTAAGCATTTCCATTCGGCATTTTTGAGAAATCCCTTCTTTTGTTTTTTCAAAGGATCATTTGGTTAAATCTCCCGTCTGTGGGGAATTCTGATGCATGATGTGTTTATCAATGCGTGAATGAACAATTTGAAGAATGTCATTTGAGATCTCTTGAAAAAAATGATTTCAAATTTCTCTTACGATTATTTGAAATTTGAACTTGGAAAATCTTTTTGGTTCAAAACAATGTGTCTAAGATTCCGCATCTAGAACTTGATTGTTTTATAAAGCATTTGAAGATAATGGTTTCAAATTTACCTTGATCATGAAATCAAATTTTTTATCCAAGAGGTTTTGAAATGGAATGGCTTTGAAAGCTCATTTTTGAAAAATATTTGAAATATTTTTTCTTGAAAGATCTTTGAGGAAAAGAATACTTGTTCTATGTTGGACAATTGATCCTACAGGAATACAAAGGAAATCATGTCAATGAATATCCTTTGAAAGATGACAACTTGGAACAACACAACTTTACCCTTGTATTTTCCTTCCATTGATCGATGTCTTCCTATCAAGAGAAAGGAAATTAAGTCAATAAATGATATCAGAAGAGGTAAATTGGAACCGATACAGCTTTACCCTTCGTTTGAGTCCATGTAAACGACTCTTTGAGCTTTCTTGATTGTTGACAACTTAGTTGATTGTACTAAAGCCATTTGCCCCAGTTGGACACTTTTGCGTTCAAAGAATCCGGTATGTTTAGTGCTCTTCCTTGTTTGATGTAAAGAAAAGATATGTCAATTTGGATTCTAGATAAATTTGAGCTTAAAAATGAAATGCTCCCTTTGATGATGACATCATTCTTTCGTCACGTCCATATTATTCGACCATCTTGACACCTTATCTACAAGATACACGGATGAACAAGTCAAATCAGATACGAGATATTCCCATTGAAATGAGTACTTTTGCCTTTTTGAGACACTGTTCTTTGAGATCATTCTGATTTGGTAAATAAAAGCCAAATTTATGCATGATTGTTTGGAAATCATTTTTGAAAACAATTTCAAAAGTCATTTGAAAATCTATCCCTTAAATCCTTTAGTCCATTTTGATTTAAAAATCTAATCTTCAAAATTTGTTGGGGGTCAACCACACATTCATGATATGCCCCAAAAATTGGTTTTGAAACCATGCTAGAAAATGTTTTAGGAACTTAGTCCTCATTTCCTTGGACATCCTTGTTCCACAAATCTTTGAAACTAGGAAGTGTGTGGAAGTCCAATCCTCAAAGTATCATCATAGGACTAGTTTGGTGTACTTCCACACGTCCTTAATAAAATGTGCATATGCCTTCTTTTTGAAATTCAAATGATAAGGTCGTATTACAATATATACTACCTTGGACCAACGGCTCAAGATCCAAGTGTCCATTACAAATCAAAGATTGAATTGAGAGAATCAATTGAACTAACAAATTGATCCCACGTAGAGGCAAACAAATGAAGCGATAATGAATGCAACAGACGTAGAAGAAGGGTAAGAAGCATCCCTATTCAGCAAGGTTGATAGGTGCTTTGGATGATTCAGCTTTATCGTGGGCTAAGATAGCACCAATAAAGTCTTCATTAAAGAGATCTGCCATAAAGTCGAAGGAAATCTCTTCTTCTTGCAACATCATGGGAGGTCCGGAAAATGTCTCTTTCAAAGATGGAGATAACAGCCTCTGTCAACTGTTTGTCTTTTTATTTTGGTATTTGCAATGACCTTGATCCTCATGGCTTACATGGTAACCTAAACCTTTCTTGTTCCTCTTCATAACAGTTTCAATTGGTTTCAAGATGCCCTGGGATTGCTTCCCCAAGCCTTTTCCGAGAGTGTAGCTGTTTTCAAGCAAAACTCTACTTGACATGATTGGGCGCTTTGACATTTGAGGAACTCTCATCATTGTCCCAATGAGTACATGTGCAATTGAAACCAACTCATCTGAGTGGTAACTCGATTCTTCCTTGATTTCGGGTTCAATATATGGAATTGCGGTGTCATGGAATACCTTGAAATCCGTCTCAACATGTATAGTTATGAGCTTGCCATCCATCATGAATCTCACTTTTTAGTGAAGGCTTGAGGGTACAGCTCTGGCATTATGAATCCACGGTCAACCTAGGAGCAAACTCAAGTTGCTTAGTATATTCAGTACTTGGAAAGTGAGCAAAAATAGCATAGGCCCAATCATGAGTTCTAACTCAATCTCGCCTATAGTTTCCTTTTTCATTCCGTCGAACGCTCGTACAGGCGTCTTAATGGCAAGGAATCTATCTTTATTTATTCTCAATCGTCGTAATGTAGCCAATGGGCAAATGTTTAGGGCGGAGCCATTATCAATGAGAACTCGCGACAAAATCATTTCACGATGTTTTACGGATATGTATAATGCCTTAGAATGAGAACGTCCTTCGGGAAGGAAGTCCTCATCGGAAAAAGAGATTTGATCCTTCAAAAGGATTACCCTAATAAATTTTCGAGTTGAGCATCATCAATGGATTCGGGTACATGTACTTCATTCAACACCTTGAGCAAGGCATTCTTATGTTTCTCGGATGACTTGAATAAATCCAATAAGGAGATTTGGGCGGGTATCTTCCTTAATCGATTCACCACGTTGAATTCTCTAGTTTTCACCACAGCTAGAAATTGTTTAGCATCCTCTTCAGTCACGGCTTTCTTTTCGATTCCTTCTTTGGGTAGACAACAATGACCCGATTGAGTGGCGTCATCAATTTCATTTGTTCCATACTTCCATGGAAAAGCTTTTTTATAAAACTTGGGAGTAACTTCAACAGTTATTTCTTCGCCTTCCATTAATGGTGGTAATTCAATCACAACGGTCTCAAAATCATCCCTCGTGATCTCAATTGACTCAAAGTCTTCAACTAACAAATCAATAACCATAGGTTCCACACCCATCGGCTTTCATAATACGTGGCTTCTTTAGAAAAGTTAACCACTACGGGTTCAATACCTATCAGTTTTCTCCCATGGTCATTCTCTTCAGAAAGGTCAATCGCAACGGAAGTGATCATAGCGACCATCTCTTCATCATCCATTCCTCCCCATTCATTGGGAATAATATCCTTCAAGTCAATAAAGGAACTTGGCGGAGGTGAATATTTAACAAAAAAGTCGTACTTCCTACTTGGTTGACCTAGAGTGTCAACCATTTCACCATGCTCACGAGCAGTCTTCATGAATTCATTGTCCCAACGGGTTCTTCTGACATCGAGGTCGGAATCCACATCGGAAACGATTTCTTCATCTTCTTCGAATAGAAAATCATCGTCAATAACTTCTAAAGCTTCTATTTCTTTGGTCAAGACTTTGGCGGATCCATCTCCATTCTCCTCCTTTTCTAACTCATAAAGGAAATTCTTGGACGATACATCAATCATAGCCATCATTATTGTGGCATCTGATTCTTCTCCCATACACCAGATAACCCCTATGTCAATTAATTTGGAAATGCATATCAACTTTTCTTCTTTCGAGATGTCACCTCCTTTTTCATAATGTCCAGCTAATATCATGATCTCATACAACTTTGGTTCATTCACCATAAAAGACTTCTTATCTTCATTCATATCTACCATATTCATACATTGGGTATGATTGAGTAATGGATTTTGTTGTATATTCGGTTCAAGATACTTAAAGGACAAGATCTCTTTGTCAATCAAGCTTTGAACCTTAATTTTCAATACTAGGCAATTGTCGGTGCTATGGCCTTTCTTGCCCATGTGGTACTCATATGATTTCGTAATGTTAAACCCAACGAACTTTGGAGGATTATCTCGAGGGACTTCTTTTGCAACCATTCTCCTCTCAAGAAGCATGGGTAGAAGCTTTGATAGCGGTCTTGGTAAAGATGTAAACTGACGAAGCGGGTTACGCTTACGTGGCTTCTTATTGGAGTCATGATGTGGTTGAATATAAATATTGTCCATTTTCACAGCACCTCCTTGGTTACATTCTTCATTCCTAGAAGATTTCTTGATTTCAGACTTTTGCTCTTTGTATTTTCGTTTTCCCTCACCCTTCGAATTAATGTCATTTGTCTCCAATCTAGTACTAGATGGTAATTCCATAGCAATTTAATTCACACGATCCATGAGACGTATCAATATGTGTCGCGACCTAAAGATTTTCCCTCTCAGGCTAATGGATTATTAGGACTAAACCTAACTCGAGCTCTCCCAAGCCCTACCAATTCGCAACTTTGGGTTTAAGTTTTTAACATGCAAATGTTTTCATGCTTGGAGTCGCCACTAATCTATTTGTGGTAGGTCGATTAGAAACCTAAATAAAACATAGGGAGATATGTTTTATTCCTACGAACCAGAGATTCTAAGCTCGGGGACTTGATTACGCTAGATCTAGTCTAACGCCCTTTCGGTACCTTTTCTTTTCAAAAATATTTTGGCAAGCAGTCTGGATCCATTTTAACTTAGTCACTAACATGTGAGATGTCCATGCGGGTGCGCAAACCACCAAAGTAACACCCAATAATCAAAACATTAAATAAATTGCAAGGTTGGGAGAATTACTTACCTCGAAGCAACGTAAGCATCTGCATGGTTAGCTAGAAAATCACATCAACCATCCTAATATGATTTCTAATTAACAAGCAGTTCACTCAATATTTTTGGATTTTCGCTTATTTAAATGAAAAACTAACCTACATGCAATGACGTGCAAAAGTGACATGCAAGTAATGGACCTAGCATGCAAACTATATGTCATGCGACGACGTGACCTAATTCTGATGACGAGCAAATGATTTATTTTTGGTATTTTCTGGTGAAATTCGGAATAAAAATATGCCTAAATTAACATGCAACCTATGATGACTTAACATATCCTAACGTGACTTATTTTGGGGGTTTTTGTTAAAATTTGAAATAATAAATTACTCAAATAAAGAATGCAATCTATCCTAATCTACCATAAAACAATTCATTCTTTTTTGGGTTTTCATGAAAATTCAGAATTAAAATAACCTAAATAATCTATTAAGATTAGAAAATTAATTAATTTAAACTCGGGCATAGATTATCTCAAGTCCTAATTTAAATTAAATAATTATTCTATCGTCTAGATACATTTAGGATTCCTAAACATGCAAAATTCAAATTCAAATCCTAACTGATATTTTTTTGAATTTTCTTTTTTATTTGGAAAGGAAAAACAATTTAAGCAAAGATAGCATTCACATTTAAAACAACCACGCAATCCACAAGATTCGTTTCAAATTCGGATTAGGCACAAAAATCGAGCTATCAGTCATATCTATAGGGTTATAGATATTAACGGAAAGTCGATCATTCAAATCTGGAAAGCAGATAAAAATCATTATCGTACCCAAGTGATTATAGATAGGATAATGATTTTCCGTATCGCCACGTATCATACCTTAGGGATAAGGTCGGATAATTGTCCAGATACGTTGCTGAATTAGGAAAGATTCCTAATTTTGAATATTTTAAAAATATTGCAGATATCAGATAATTATCCCAACATATCTAATATTCTACACGATATTCACGCAATATTCAAAAACACAAATTAGTAAATTAAATATTCTGAAAAATATCAGATAATATCTAATTACCTAATTTGCAGATAATTCCCAAATTCGAACTTGCGGATCGGGATGAACGGCGAGCGGTGGACCGGCGGCGCGGTGTCGGGACAACGACGGAGCAGCGGCGACGGAACAGCAAGGCAGCACCGGTGTATAACGGCTCCGGCGAGGACGGCAGCAGCAGCGTCGGGCTCGGCGGGGACAGCAGCTGGGACGTCGGCAGGGCGCAGCAACGGAACAGCAAGGCAGCGCCGGCGTGCAACGGCTCCGGCGAGGACGGCAGCAGCAGCGTCGGGCTCGGCAGCAGCAAGCAGCAGCGGCGTCGGCGTCGGCGGGAAGGGCAGCGGCAGCAGCAAGCAGCAGCGGCGTCGGCGTCGGCCTGAGGAGCAGCGGCGGGCGCGGCGGCGGCAGCAGCGTCGGCGTGAGGCGCAGCGCCGGCGGGAGAGGCAGCAGCAGCAGGCGCGGCGGCGGCAGCAGCGTTGGCGTGAGGGACGGCAGCACGCGGCAGCAGGAAGCGGCGGCAGCAGGCGCACGGCAGGCGGCGGTGCAGCAGCGGGGGCGTCCGGCGTGGAGTGGCTGCAGCAACGTGAGGCGCGGCGTGAGGCAGCGTCGGCACGGCGGCGGTGGGAGGAGCGGCAGCAGCAGGCGGCGTGTGGCGGCAGGAGCGGCAGCAGGCGACGGCAGCAGCAGCAGCGGTGCACGGCGAGAAGCAGCGGCAGCACGCGGCGGCGCGCGGCGAGGAGCAGCAGCAGGCGGCGGCGCGCGCGGGGAGGGGCGACAGCAGCCGCGGTGGCGTGAGGCGCGACGCCGGCGGGGGAGGCGGCAGCACGCGTGGCGAGGAGGCTCCACACGGCGGCGGTCTTCGCCGGTGTTCTTTCTCTCCCTCTCTTTCTCACTCTCACCCTCTCTAAAATTCAGATCTGAAATTATTGTGTCCCCCCCAAATTCTGACCTAATGAATGTATATATAGTATTAATCTAGGTCAATTAGATGGGCTTTCTAATCCTAATGGGCTTAGGCTTGGGCTTTAATTTAAATGGGCTGAATTAACTAATGATGATGGGCTGAATTAATTAATGACAATGGGCTGAATTAAGTTCAAATTAAAACAACCGAGCCCGTTTGACTTGTAATTCCCGGCCCTTGCATTACAAGCGAGCCGAGTTCCATTCGATGAAATTTAAGCTCGTTCGTCACCGCCAGTCCAATGCAAAATGCAATTATTCTAAAGTGAATTTAAACTATATGTTATGTGATTTAAATATTTTTGTTTAGGGGTTAAAATTTAATCCCTAATTTTCTATGCAAATTATACTAAATGGTCGCTAAAATTTAGGTGTCAACAGCTGCCCCTCTTTGAAGGTGAGCTCATAGAGGTTGCATTCAAAGACTAAATGATACCTAAATTTCAACCATGCAAATGCAATGAATGTTGTTTTTGTCGGGATTATGAATCCCATTTTACAATGCATTAAGAAATGATGCATGCTGACATGAGTAGAAAACATACCTGGAATTACTTACCTGACAGAAGCAAGATAATGCAATTCGAGGCACAACTTCAACTTGTATGTTGTTTTTGGCAAATGTATGGGCTCAGTCCCCATCGGTATTGCCTGATATATGTTGATGAACTTCGGTGATCTGCAGTCAAGTCAAAACACACGAAGAAAGCTCGACGTATCCAATCATTATTTAGATTCGTGAGAATAGTTCCGATCTTTACGAACTTCCTATACATCTTCATAGGTGTTTGTAAAGATTTGGCCGCTTCACTTATACCTGCTCATAAGTGAATTGCGGGGGAAACTTTTGAAATCAAGAAGATATTCCGACCTTTACATATACCTGCTCATATGCAAAGATTTGGCCGCTTCACCTATATCTGCTCATAGGCGAGTAGCGGGGGAACATCCGAGATAATGAGAGTATTCCGACCTTTACATATACCTGCTCATATGCAAAGATTTGGCCGCTTCACCTATACCTGCTCATAAGTGAGTAACGGGGGAATACCTGAGATTTGGGAAGAATATTCCGACCTTTACATATACCTGCTCATATGTAAAGATTTGGCCGCTTCACCTATACCTGCTCATAGGTGAGTAGCGGGGGAATACCTGAGATTTGGGAAGAATATTCCGACCTTTACATATACCTGCTCATATGTAAAGATTTGGCCGTCATGCCTATACCTGCTCATAGTCATGTAACGGGGGAATCTTCTCGAGATTGTATGAAAATCTGTAATTTGATGAACAAAGGGGCTAGCCCAAGTGTTCAAGAGTTCCTTGACAAAGTACCTGGATATCATCAGAAATACCTGAAAAGGTTTGATCAATAGACACCTGAACACAATCAAAGGCATCTAGAGATCACAAAAATGATCAAATGTGGGACCTGACAATTGCTTGAACGGGTCAGGGATACCTAGATAATCATAGACATCCTAGGGATAGAGATATATTTACCTGGTGATATCTCCAACTCTGAAGGTATGTCTCCTGTTAGACACGATTTTAAGTAACATGTAATACGCATTCGCACACTGTCAAGAATACATATACACATGCACTATGATTTCAACTGATTTTCATGCACAATGATTTTGTCAAATCAGCATTACAAACTTCGCTGGGGAAAAACCATGACCAGACAATCCAGATTCACAAGTAGATATCTTGAAAATGTCGAATGAGGGACTTCCGGTCCAAAAGGGCTTTCTCTCATTCTCATCGAAAAGGCTGATTTATGGAGAATCGCTCCATCTCACCATCATCATGTTGACAAGGGTCTGAGTATTCTCGCAAGCAGTACGACTTTACCAATCTGAGAGGTCTTTGTTAGGACCGTAACATGGGCTTGGTTAATGGCTTAGCAAGAGAGACTCTTCGAGTCGAGGCTACTGAAAGAAAATACTCTGCAATTGTCTCCGGGTTTACAAGTCAAGAACCTGCAAAATGAGATAGAAATGGACTTGCTCGCACTTCTTCGAGCTAAGCTTATAAACATCCGAATCCTACGTTAGTTTAAGTGCCTTAATCTGAAGAGACTTTGTAAAGGACGTAACGTAGGCTGGGCTCATGGGTTGAGAAATGAATGGATCATAAGGCTCAAAATGTGTATAATTGGGGTGAGAGTTGGTGATCATCTCGGCATTGTCACCGGTCTTCTTCTTCACCAGGGATTGTCTTCTCGGTAAATGCTCCATTGGCTTCAAGAATTCATCACTTGATTCCTTAAGACTCCGGATATTTTTGTGACTTTGACACATCTCAACATTTTCTAAAGTCGTCACTTTTCTCCATTTTTTCTTCTCTTTTCTTTTCTTTCACGGGCATCGGCCTTGCTTTTACCAGGTACACTGCTTTTTCATGCCCTCTAGTTTTTTTTTTTTTTTGACACACACTGTCTACAATGCATACATTGGCCAGTCACACTTTGGCTTGTGTTTGACCGAATAACTAACATTTGGACTCTCAGGGTCTTCGTCTTTTACCGGCGCTCCGGATATGCTGCCTGAACAATGATGACTTTTGCCTTGCCCCAGTGTGGGGGATGATCACCAACTGGGTTTAAGAAATGAATTTACAGGCTCAATTGGGCTTAACAAAGGATAAAGTGTGTATAGGATGGAGAGAGAAATGCTCTTCGTCATCCTAAGGCACTTGAACTTCACGTGAATTCATCTGAAAAAGCAACACTCGAAGATTGATGCAAGTGAGAGCATGAAAATTTCTACTCATTTTTCACCTTATGACGCTGACTTACCTCCAGTTTGCCCCGATGTGGGGTGGTTCTTGACAGGGGTAATTTGAATGAATTTCTTCAAGTGTTTAGGCTCAAAGTGGCGAAACAATGGATAACTTGTAGTGTTTGGGATAGAGAAATGAACTGCCTCTCATCATTTCAGTTGCCGTACCTTTTGCGAGATAACCCTTTACCTTGCAGACATGGAATTTTTCCACTCAACTTACTGGGGATTAGTGCATGGGACTGTGTATAGGATATGGCTTGCCTTTCATCATCCCGATGTACCTCATTCAACACATTCAATTCATTCCACGTGAGTTATCATATTGTCTAAATAGATTCCCCTTTTGAAATCGATAATGTAGACTAACAAAATGATCAAGCACAATTTTAAGCCAAGGCACACATTCCATCTTTAAATTGATTGAACCCATTTATTCATAAGTGAAATGTTTGCAATTCAGAATATAAACCGGACATTTTAAAACTCTCGCCACAAAATGTTAAATCTTATCAGGGATAATATATCTTCACAGCATCAGAATTAACAGGAGTGGAAAACTCACGACCATCCATTTCTGCGAGAATCAGGGCACCTCCAGGAAGCACCTTTTTAACCACATACGGACCAATGTAGTTTGGGGCAAATTTTCCTCCAGGAACAGGAAAGACTAGCAATACCTTCCTTAGGACTAGATCATTTACCTCGAAGTGTCTTGGACTCACCTTTTGATTGAAGGATCTAGCTATCCTCTGCTGATAGGTTTGACCGTGACAAATGGCTCTCAATCGCTTCTCATCAATTAGGTTTAACTGCTCATACCTTTGTCGCATCCATTCTGCCTCGGACAACTCTACTTGAGATAATACTCGCAAGGAAGGGATCTCTACTTCGACGGGTAGGACTGCTTCCATGCCATACACCAATGAAAAAGGTGTCGCTTCGACAGAGGTTCGGATCGAAGTTCGATACGCCATTAGTGCAAATGGCAACCTTTCATGCCAGTCACGATAGTTTTCAGCCGTTTTGGCCAAGATCTTCTTGATGTTCTTGTTGGCGGCTTCAACTGCTCCATTCATCTGTGGACGATAAGGAGATGAATTCAGGTGCCGGATTTTGAACTCGTTGAACAACTGATCAATGAACTTGTTGTTCAAATTTGTCCCATTGTCAGTGACGATAGCCTCAGGGACACCATAACGAGCAATTATGTCTCGCCTGATGAATTTTACAACATTCCTTGCGGTGACGTTTGCATAAGATGACGCCTCAATCCACTTAGAGAAATAGTCAATCGCGACCAAGATAAATCGGTGTCCATTTGATGCCTTGGGATTAATCGGGCCAATCACATCGATGCCCCACATTGAAAAGGGCCATGGCTCAGACTGCTGATGTAATTCCGTCGGGGGAACATTTATTTTATCCCCATGAACCTGACAACGATGACATCTTCGAACATGTCGGATGCAGTCACTCTCAAGACTGAGCCAGTAATAACCCAACCTCATAATCTTTTTAGCTAACATGTGGCCATTCATGTGTGGACCACATATTTCTTCGTGTACTTCTTGCATGATTCTGGTAGCTTCAGCCGCATCCACACATCTCAATAGGATCGAATCATATGATCTTTTGTACAGCTTCTCACCACTAACAAAGAATTTTGAAGCCATTTTCATTATGTACTTCCTGTCAGCCGGGGTGCTTCCCTCAGGAAATTCTTGTTTTTGAATGTAACTCATGATATCGTAATACCACGGCTTTTCATCAGGTTCTCCGGCCACAACCATACAGTAGGCTGGCTTTGTCAGGACTTCAATCTTCAAGGGTTCTACCTCTAACCCATCAATCACTTGTAACATGGATGATAACGTAGTTAGCGCATCAGCAAACTGATTATGAGACCTCGATAAGTACTCAAAAGAGATATCTTCGAATTCCTTTATGATTTCTTCGAGGTATTCATGGTACGGCACTAGTTTGGTGTCTCTCGTCTTCCACTCTCCCACAGTTTGGAGAATAATCAAAGCAGAATCACCAAATACTTTCAACTTGGTTATCCTCATTTCCACTGCGGCTTGGAGTCCGAGGATGCAGGCTTCGTACTCGGCTATGTTGTTGGTACAGGGGAACACCAACTTTGCTGCTACTGGATAATGTTGCCCATCTGGGGATATTAAAACTGCCCCAGTGCCAGAACCGGCCAAGTTTACAGCTCCATCGAAAAACATGGTCCATGTGTCTTCCCTTATTACCAAAATGCGATCCTCTGGAGAATGACTATCATCATCAGGGACTCCAGGATTTTCAGCTAACACATCAGCAATTACTCGACCTTTAACTGACTTCTGTGGCTTCATCTGGATATCAAACTCTAAAATTAAAATCTGCCACTTGGCTAACTTCCCTACCAAAGCTGGCTGATCAAGTAAATACTTAATGGGATCGTTCTCAGTCACAAGCAAAGTCTGGTGATGCAGTGTATATTGTCGCAGCCTATGGAGCACCCATACTAGCGCAGCGCAGGTCTTCTCGGCTTCAGAATAATTCAACTCCGAGACAGTGAACTTCTTACTTAGGTAATAAATGGCTCGCTCTTTTCCATCTTCAGGACTTTCCTGGGCTAGCATCGCACCTAAAGACTCACTATGAATTGTGAGGTAAAGGATCAAAGGCTGGCCCGGCATTGGTGGGACTAGCACTGGCGGTTTCATCAGGTATTGCTTTAGTTCGTTAAACGCTTCCCGACAATCATCGTACCATTTCACTTGAGCATTCTTCCTTAGAAGTTTGAAGAATGGCTTAGCAGTTGC
The DNA here is from genome assembly GCA_031216405.1 of Syzygium malaccense. NCBI lineage: Eukaryota > Viridiplantae > Streptophyta > Magnoliopsida > Myrtales > Myrtaceae > Syzygium > Syzygium malaccense. The sequence continues at coordinate 14,433,988 of CM062255.1, read as the reverse complement.
TGAGAGCTGAGAAATAAAACGGGCTATGTAGTTCAATCTACCTAGGAGACTTCGCACTTCTTTTACGGTCGACGGGGGTTGTAACTCACATATAGCCTTCACTTTGGAGGGGTCAATTTCAATGCCTTTACTGCTTACTATGAACCCAAGTAATTTACCCGAAGTTGCTCCGAATACGCACTTGGCTGGATTGAGACGGAGCTTAAACTCACGGAGCCTCTCGAATAATTTCTTCAAAGTATCGACGTGACTCTTCCCAGGTCGAGACTTGGCGATCATGTCATCGATATAAACCTCAATCTCCTTATGCATCATATCATGGAAGAGCGTCACCATTGCCCGTTGATATGTTGCCCCGGCATTTTTAAGGCCGAAGGGCATGACCTTATAGTGGAATGTCCCCCAAGGAGTGATGAACGCCGTTTTCTCCTTATCATCGTCCTTCATTTTTATCTGATTATAACCCGAGAAACCATCCATGAAGGAAAATAACTCAAACCCTGCAGTACTATCCACCTAAACGTCTATATGTGGCAATGGAAAATCGTCTTTAGGACTGGCCTTGTTTAGATCGCGATAGTCAATGCAAACCCGAACTCGACCATCCTTCTTCATGACTGGCACAATATTAGCCACCCAACTGGGGTATCGGGTGACTTCGATGAATCCCACTTTCAAGAGCTTCATGACCTCCTCCTCTATTTTCTTGGAAAGTTCAGGTTTGGTCCTTCGCAACTTCTGTTTCTTGGGCGGCATGTCTGGATTAGTGGGTAGACTATGCTCCACGATAGAAGGGTCTAAACCCGGCATATCGACATATGACCAAGCAAAGATATCCTGGTAATCCTTCAGCAGTTGGATCAGGCGTTTAGCTTCACCTTCGGGAAGGGTTGCCCCTATCTTCACCTCTTTGGGTTCTCCGGAATCACTCAAGTTGACAGTGATAGTTTGGTCTACCGTTAGGACTTTAGGTCTTTCATGATGCTCTAGATCACGCTGGAGGTCCGAGGAATCTTCGAGTTTATTGGTGTCATCGAAATCAGGTTCGGTGGCACATAATTCATCAGATTGGACCGTTCCCATACCCTTACGTGTCACAAAATTGCCCCTGAAACATAAAGTAGGGGGTTCAGTAGGACAAACAGGGCTAAACAGTGTATTTTTATTTCTTTTGATAATTTTATTTATTTTGAAATTCTTTTCCAAAAGGTTTTAACACGAGGAAGCATGAAGAAGCCCAGGCCTCAGAATTCTCCTTGGACTATATTTTTCTTTTATCGGTTGGATATCATCACCGGGCTGGTTTGATGTACCTCAACATGCCCTCAAAACAAAAATAGCTTGTAATTTCATTGATTATCATCAAATAAATTATATTTATTGGAATGGAAATTGCAACAATCAAATCCTAGAAATGAAAAGTATTAAAAAGCAGCTCCCGAGACGGGGCAAGTCCTAAAAAGCAGTAAAAATTCCCGCGTAGGGGAGTGTGCGAAAAAGGTAAATGTGTTACTCTTGCGGGCCAATGCCCATTCCCTTCAATGGTCCTTCCTCGATAGCTCCAATGAAGAAATCATCGAACAGGGCGGTGATTCCCTCCATTGCATCATCAGAATCTTCTGTCACTAGAGGTGTTGAATCATCCATACCTCCCCATCCATCCGGGACAATGTCACGGGGGTCAACATAGAAGCTCGGGGGTGCCGAGTATTTAACATAATAATCGAACTTGCCGCTTGGTTGCCCCAGAGTGTCGATCACTTCCTTCTCTTCATGCATCATTCTTGCAGGGCCTGGGAATGTGGTGCGGATGTGTGGAAACAACCTACCACGCCCAAGCTTTCCGTTATTTTGGGTAATTCGATGCCCACGTTCTTCACCATCTGGCTCCTCTTTGAATCGCTGTTTATTCTGCCCGTCTCTTCGACCTTGACCTCGACCACGTCCACGTCCACGTCCATATCTACGTCCCCCATTATTCGGCTCGCTTGACCCTAGGTATCCCAACCCAGTAGCGTGGGGCCTCCGAAAGACTTCCACCGGTTGGCGGATACCTTGGCCATTCCTACCGAGGCCTTCACCTGGAGTAAAGCCATGGGACACCATTACCCTGCCAACCATGACTGCAGCATTTGACACCTCAGGAATAGGCGGTGATGATCCTCTAGACGCATGTATGGTTGATACGAGCTCGAGCGACTGATAGCTCGATTCTATTTTGCAATCCGGCTCGACATAGGGGATAGCCGTTGCGTGGTAAATTGGGTGCTCTTCTTCACCGTGGACTGTGATTAACTTTCTGTCCACAACGAACTTCACCTTCTGATGTAGACTGGATGGCACAGCTCCGGCAGTATGAATCCATGGACGACCCAGCAGAAAATTGAATGCAGTGGGAATGTCCATAACTTGAAAGAGGACATTAAACATTGTTGGTCCTATCTGTATGTCAAGGTAGATTTCTCCCATCACTTCTTTCTTCGTTCCGTCAAAGGCTCGTACGGAGGTTTTTGCAGAACTTATCCTAGAAGGGTCTATCTTAAGGCGGTGTAAAGTCGCCAAAGGACAGATGTTCAAGGCTGATCCGTTGTCAATGAGTACCCGGGCAACATGTGAGGCCTTGTATTTGACGGAAATATAGAGTGCCTTGGTATGCCCCCTCCCTTCCAGAGGGAATTCTTCATCTGAAAAGGCTATGAGGTCCTTGAGGAGTATAGAACCCACAAATTCTTCCAATTTGTCATGATCGATCGTTTCTGGCACATGGACTTCACTTAACACCTTCATTAAAGCTTTCTGATGTTTGACAGATGTCTGGAGTAGTTCAAGCAGAGAGATTTGCGCGGGCAGCTTGCGCAATTGTTCAACTATGTTGTACTCGCTAGCCTTAATCACGGCTAGGAATTCTTTGGCTTCCTCATCAGTAACAGGTTTTGCAGGTTGAGCATTAGCTTGGCCATAGGAACGCCCGGATCTGGTAACCAAGTCGACATCGAGACTGTAGGACCAAGGGACTGCCTTATTGTCACTGTACTCATACGGTTGAGGTATCTCGATCACTATCCCTTCATCAGCTGTAGGCGTGCTTACTACGATCTCTTCATTATCAGACGCGTCTTCAAGCGGAGGCATGTCTTCAGGCAGAGGGTCGCCCTCATCGCTCCCGGTGTTCAATGAAGCAAACTCCTCCTCCCAATTAATAACCACTTCGGAGATAGTGGAAACGATGCCAGTGTGATCAGCATAAACGATCATCCCAGCTTCTACCATTCTTAAGATCCTTTCTCTCATGAGAGCCAGGGGCAGGTCCTCGTTACTCGGGTAACAACCGGCTTTCACTAACTCACCGTAGACGTCGGTAGTATACACCTTAACATTCTTGATTTGACCAGCATCGAAGCTAAATATGGCATTCACATTGCTTGCGTGATCAGGGAGTGGGTTGTTCTGAACATTCGGCTTAGCAGGCTGAAATGAGAAAGCCTTCGTGTCTAGGAGGTTCTGGATTCGGTGCCTGAGGGCATAGCAATCGTCGGTTGAGTGTCCCAACTCACCCATGTGATAATCACATTTCCTTGACGGGTCGAAGTTATAGAACCGCTCAGGATTGGGCCGCTTTGGCTCAGTAGTAAGCAAGCCTTTCTTCTGGAGCACTGTCAACACTTGAGACAACGATCCGGGGAGAGGAGTGAATTGCCTCTTGTTGTTCCTTCTCTGAAAAGGTTGACGACCCGAGTTTTGTTGCTGAGCTTCTACTACTTGGATCGCTGGGGCGGAGTTAGCATTCCGCCGGCTTGGTTGGTTATAAGCCATATTCACTTCAGCTGCCGGTTCTTTCTCTTTCCTCGCACCAAATCTTCTGGTCGAGGAGGACGGCTCGACAAACCATCCATCTTTCAGCCCTATTTCAATTTGTTCGCCCATGGGGATGAGTTGGTTGAAGTTGTCAGTCGGAATGGCAACCATCCGATTACGGTATTCGAACGGGAGAGTTTTCATGAACATCCTCTTTAACTCACTGTCTATGGGTTCTGGAACAACCTGAGCAGCTAAATTCCTCCATCTGATAGCATAGTCTTTGAAGGATTCAGTCCTTTTCATCTGAGCGCGTTCGAGATCATCACGGGTAGGAATAATGTCCGTTATGAATCTGTACTGCTTCAAGAATGCTTCACTGGCCTCTTTCCAAGTTTTGAGGCCATTTATCTTCTTCATGAGATACCAGCTCAAAGCAGGACCCGTCAAACTTGCTTGAAAGGCATGGATCATCAGGAGTTCGTTATCAACGTACGAAGTCATTTGCACGTGATAGAGCTGTAGGTGGGCTTTTGGACATGTGGTGCCATTGTACTTGTCGAAATCCGGCATTTTGAACTTCTTTGGGATTTTGATCTGTGAGTACAGGGACAGATCGATCGAAGGTGAATCCTGCGAACCTTCTAGCTGCTTCACTCTTTCTTCAAGTTTATTGACCCGTTCATCAGGTTTGTCTTTGTTGACGATGATCTGGACGGGGTCATCTTCTAAATCGGGAATATCGTCATCCCCATCAACATCGACACTTTTTCTGATTTTCTGCTTTGGGACTGACGCTTCGAGGGGTGTCGAAACAGGAACCGACCGGAGAGCTTTGATCTCAGCGGACATTTGTTGCATCGCGATGACAAGTTGCTTGATCTGGTCTTCCACACCAATAACACGCTCTTGCAAGTCAGTTTGATCGGCCATTCTGGCTCTCGACCGTGTACGAATGGGCGACCGTGATCGGTCCGTAGCTACCTAATTTCGAAATGAAACAGGCATACATGAGTGTTAAGCAAAATCATACGCCAATCCATGACATTGGTCTAACCGCTTTGAGTTGAAAGAACCACTTTATTGAAATGACGAGAATTTTTACACCAATTAATGACTTGAAATTGAACTGAATATAAAGACAAATGACTCAATTCCTAAACAAATTTTAAAACTGACGCTGAAATAAGAAAAGAACTTCGAGCTTTTTTATTTAGCTTGATCTATAGACATATGGGAGGCGATTTCCTTCTTCAATTGCTCATAAGCTCGAGCTATCTTGGATGCCTTTTCTTCAGCTTCTTCGGCCTTCCTTTTGAGGCGATTGTTCTCTGAGCGATTGGCGGACTTGAGAGGCACCTTGGGTATCTTCGGGAGCAAATCCTGCGGGATTCTGTGCCTTCGAATGTACTGGGTCGTCGCAAAATAGGACTTCTGCTCACCCTTTAGTTCTCCTTCGGGCCGAGCTATCTTTAACACACGACACTTCCTCCACATTTTGTTGAGCTGAGCTACGGTCGCCTCGTGGTCTTTATCATCATCGGTGAAGTCGACCTGGAGGAGTTCTGGTTGTAACGCTGGAGGGAGCCCTTGGAAAATCTGATACTGACGAGACACTCTGGCGGGGTAGTATTCGATCGCGCCGGTGAAACCCAATAGCGGAACCGGTCCAATACCATTACATGTAAGCCGAGCTTCCTCGACTTTGAACCAATTAGCGTGCCATTGGAAACCTTGGGGTCTAGCGTTTTTCATGAAAATGACCCATTCAGAGTAATGATAATCGGGTGCATCCCCTTGTTTTTCTTTATACCTCAGGACAGGATGGCTAGAATTACTAAGCTCGGATATTGTGAGTAAATCGCCACACCCTTTTATGTGAGACAAAAACCAGATTTGTAAAAGCTCGAGGGGGGCATGAAAAGTTTTGTCAACATGTTGCTTAAATTTAGTGAGGGAAATGAAAGTCTCGGCTAAAATGGTGTTGATAAAATTCTTTTCAAGACAGACCTGTTGGACCAACCATGCGATTGACGGATTACATGCATTCTTACAGTAAGGAAAAATCACGAACCCGAAAAACGCTAGCAAAAAGATTCTGCCTTTTTGAAAAGATGTGGCTTTTTCAAAACACTGACTCAGGAATGAAAAAGGACATGTGCCGTGATTTGCTTTTAACACTTTTCCCAATTCATCTTTTTCGACATTCAAAAATTCAGCCAACATTAAAGTAGAATCAATTCCCAAAGGTGGTGTGACTAACTCTGACTCCAATGGTTTTCCAATGAGCACGCTATATTCTTCCAAAGTCGGGGTGAGCTCGTGCTTACCGAATATGAAGGTAGAAGTCTCAGGACACCAGAAGTGCGCTAATGCTCGAACAAGGCCGGTACGGACTTTGACCTCCAGTAGGGGGAGGAGCCTCCCGATGTGGCCCTCAACTAGCTTGCGGTTGGTCGGACTGAGTAGATTCCACCAGGCACGGAGCTCGTCCTTAGGAGCATCAAGAATCCGGATGTCTGCCCCTCCCATAGTGTATAGACCAAGACTCGCGACCGACCTAATGTCATGGACCGACCAAAGAAAAAGACGAAACATAAATAAATTGCGAGATAAAGGTTTAGAAATCTTACTTCACCCGGTAGAATGATGGCAATCACATAGACATGCGCATGAAACGTGAGGTTCGATTTCTACCTAGACTCTGGCTTACAAAATGGAGACATGAGGATTACCGAGCTAAACCAGTCATGGTGGTGGTTAGGCTGGGATTCCCCTGACTCCGGCTTAGTCAAAGAGCCGACCCGGGTTGCAAAGGGTGCAACCGTGGCAGGTATTCAATGACACCATGAAAGAACTTTCGGGACCAAGAAAGGCGACCCATACCACGCGGGTGTGGTCGGGGTGTCCGTTTTCTCAGTACCATCCTAAACCTGTACCGCCCAGGTCCGGCAGCGGGAAGTGTGTGCGGTGTAGTGTAAATGCAGGGCATGCACAACAGGTTATATCATACAGCGCTTCGTGCATAAAATAAACCATACATCCAACACCTCTCTGCAAAACAAGGATTAACAATCACGCCTCCCCTTATACCTCCCATACTGCAAAAACATTTAACACCTAAAATGTTAGGGACGTACCTGGGATCCTCGCTGCCAAGCAAAAAATATTTTTTGAAAAGAAAAACTGGCCTAAGTCCACTAAGAGTTTTAACTCAAGTCCCCAGCGGAGTCGCCAAGCTGTCGCGACCTAAAGATTTTCCCTCTCAGGCTAATGGATTATTAGGACTAAACCTAACTCGAGCTCTCCCAAGCCCTACCAATTCGCAACTTTGGGTTTAAGTTTTTAACATGCAAATGTTTTCATGCTTGGAGTCGCCACTAATCTATTTGTGGTAGGTCGATTAGAAACCTAAATAAAACATAGGGAGATATGTTTTATTCCTACGAACCAGAGATTCTAAGCTCGGGGACTTGATTACGCTAGATCTAGTCTAACGCCCTTTCGGTACCTTTTCTTTTCAAAAATATTTTGGCAAGCAGTCTGGATCCATTTTAACTTAGTCACTAACATGTGAGATGTTCATGCGGGTGCGCAAACCACCAAAGTAACACCCAATAATCAAAACATTAAATAAATTGCAAGGTTGGGAGAATTACTTACCTCGAAGCAACGTAAGCATCTGCATGGTTAGCTAGAAAATCACATCAACCATCCTAATATGATTTCTAATTAACAAGCAGTTCACTCAATATTTTTGGATTTTCGCTTATTTAAATGAAAAACTAACCTACATGCAATGACGTGCAAAAGTGACATGCAAGTAATGGACCTAGCATGCAAACTATATGTCATGCGACGACGTGACCTAATTCTGATGACGAGCAAATGATTTATTTTTGGTATTTTCTGGTGAAATTCGGAATAAAAATATGCCTAAATTAACATGCAACCTATGATGACTTAACATATCCTAACGTGACTTATTTTGGGGGTTTTTGTTAAAATTTGAAATAATAAATTACTCAAATAAAGAATGCAATCTATCCTAATCTACCATAAAACAATTCATTCTTTTTTGGGTTTTCATGAAAATTCAGAATTAAAATAACCTAAATAATCTATTAAGATTAGAAAATTAATTAATTTAAACTCGGGCATAGATTATCTCAAGTCCTAATTTAAATTAAATAATTATTCTATCGTCTAGATACATTTAGGATTCCTAAACATGCAAAATTCAAATTCAAATCCTAACTGATATTTTTTTTGAATTTTCTTTTTTATTTGGAAAGGAAAAACAATTTAAGCAAAGATAGCATTCACATTTAAAACAACCACGCAATCCACAAGATTCGTTTCAAATTCGGATTAGGCACAAAAATCGAGCTATCAGTCATATCTATAGGGTTATAGATATTAACGGAAAGTCGATCATTCAAATCTGGAAAGCAGATAAAAATCATTATCGTACCCAAGTGATTATAGATAGGATAATGATTTTCCGTATCGCCACGTATCATACCTTAGGGATAAGGTCGGATAATTGTCCAGATACGTTGCTGAATTAGGAAAGATTCCTAATTTTGAATATTTTAAAAATATTGCAGATATCAGATAATTATCCCAACATATCTAATATTCTACACGATATTCACGCAATATTCAAAAACACAAATTAGTAAATTAAATATTCTGAAAAATATCAGATAATATCTAATTACCTAATTTGCAGATAATTCCCAAATTCGAACTTGCGGATCGGGATGAACGGCGAGCGGTGGACCGGCGGCGCGGTGTCGGGACAACGACGGAGCAGCGGCGACGGAACAGCAAGGCAGCACCGGCGTATAACGGCTCCGGCGAGGACGGCAGCAGCAGCGTCGGGCTCGGCGGGGACAGCAGCTGGGACGTCGGCAGGGCGCAGCAACGGAACAGCAAGGCAGCGCCGGCGTGCAACGGCTCCGGCGAGGACGGCAGCAGCAGCGTCGGGCTCGGCAGCAGCAAGCAGCAGCGGCGTCGGCGTCGGCGGGAAGGGCAGCGGCAGCAGCAAGCAGCAGCGGCGTCGGCGTCGGCCTGAGGAGCAGCGGCGGGCGCGGCGGCGGCAGCAGCGTCGGCGTGAGGCGCAGCGCCGGCGGGAGAGGCAGCAGCAGCAGGCGCGGCGGCGGCAGCAGCGTTGGCGTGAGGGACGGCAGCACGCGGCAGCAGGAAGCGGCGGCAGCAGGCGCACGGCAGGCGGCGGTGCAGCAGCGGGGGCGTCCGGCGTGGAGTGGCTGCAGCAACGTGAGGCGCGGCGTGAGGCAGCGTCGGCACGGCGGCGGTGGGAGGAGCGGCAGCAGCAGGCGGCGTGTGGCGGCAGGAGCGGCAGCAGGCGACGGCAGCAGCAGCAGCGGTGCACGGCGAGAAGCAGCGGCAGCACGCGGCGGCGCGCGGCGAGGAGCAGCAGCAGGCGGCGGCGCGCGCGGGGAGGGGCGACAGCAGCCGCGGTGGCGTGAGGCGCGACGCCGGCGGGGGAGGCGGCAGCACGCGTGGCGAGGAGGCTCCACACGGCGGCGGTCTTCGCCGGTGTTCTTTCTCTCCCTCTCTTTCTCACTCTCACCCTCTCTAAAATTCAGATCTGAAATTATTGTGTCCCCCCCAAATTCTGACCTAATGAATGTATATATAGTATTAATCTAGGTCAATTAGATGGGCTTTCTAATCCTAATGGGCTTAGGCTTGGGCTTTAATTTAAATGGGCTGAATTAACTAATGATGATGGGCTGAATTAATTAATGACAATGGGCTGAATTAAGTTCAAATTAAAACAACCGAGCCCGTTTGACTTGTAATTCCCGGCCCTTGCATTACAAGCGAGCCGAGTTCCATTCGATGAAATTTAAGCTCGTTCGTCACCGCCAGTCCAATGCAAAATGCAATTATTCTAAAGTGAATTTAAACTATATGTTATGTGATTTAAATATTTTTGTTTAGGGGTTAAAATTTAATCCCTAATTTTCTATGCAAATTATACTAAATGGTCGCTAAAATTTAGGTGTCAACAGCTGCCCCTCTTTGAAGGTGAGCTCATAGAGGTTGCATTCAAAGACTAAATGATACCTAAATTTCAACCATGCAAATGCAATGAATGTTGTTTTTGTCGGGATTATGAATCCCATTTTACAATGCATTAAGAAATGATGCATGCTGACATGAGTAGAAAACATACCTGGAATTACTTACCTGACAGAAGCAAGATAATGCAATTCGAGGCACAACTTCAACTTGTATGTTGTTTTTGGCAAATGTATGGGCTCAGTCCCCATCGGTATTGCCTGATATATGTTGATGAACTTCGGTGATCTGCAGTCAAGTCAAAACACACGAAGAAAGCTCGACGTATCCAATCATTATTTAGATTCGTGAGAATAGTTCCGATCTTTACGAACTTCCTATACATCTTCATAGGTGTTTGTAAAGATTTGGCCGCTTCACTTATACCTGCTCATAAGTGAATTGCGGGGGAAACTTTTGAAATCAAGAAGATATTCCGACCTTTACATATACCTGCTCATATGCAAAGATTTGGCCGCTTCACCTATATCTGCTCATAGGCGAGTAGCGGGGGAACATCCGAGATAATGAGAGTATTCCGACCTTTACATATACCTGCTCATATGCAAAGATTTGGCCGCTTCACCTATACCTGCTCATAAGTGAGTAACGGGGGAATACCTGAGATTTGGGAAGAATATTCCGACCTTTACATATACCTGCTCATATGTAAAGATTTGGCCGCTTCACCTATACCTGCTCATAGGTGAGTAGCGGGGGAATACCTGAGATTTGGGAAGAATATTCCGACCTTTACATATACCTGCTCATATGTAAAGATTTGGCCGTCATGCCTATACCTGCTCATAGTCATGTAACGGGGGAATCTTCTCGAGATTGTATGAAAATCTGTAATTTGATGAACAAAGGGGCTAGCCCAAGTGTTCAAGAGTTCCTTGACAAAGTACCTGGATATCATCAGAAATACCTGAAAAGGTTTGATCAATAGACACCTGAACACAATCAAAGGCATCTAGAGATCACAAAAATGATCAAATGTGGGACCTGACAATTGCTTGAACGGGTCAGGGATACCTAGATAATCATAGACATCCTAGGGATAGAGATATATTTACCTGGTGATATCTCCAACTCTGAAGGTATGTCTCCTGTTAGACACGATTTTAAGTAACATGTAATACGCATTCGCACACTGTCAAGAATACATATACACATGCACTATGATTTCAACTGATTTTCATGCACGATGATTTTGTCAAATCAGCATTACAAACTTCGCTGGGGAAAAACCATGACCAGACAATCCAGATTCACAAGTAGATATCTTGAAAATGTCGAATGAGGGACTTCCGGTCCAAAAGGGCTTTCTCTCATTCTCATCGAAAAGGCTGATTTATGGAGAATCGCTCCATCTCACCATCATCATGTTGACAAGGGTCTGAGTATTCTCGCAAGCAGTACGACTTTACCAATCTGAGAGGTCTTTGTTAGGACCGTAACATGGGCTTGGTTAATGGCTTAGCAAGAGAGACTCTTCGAGTCGAGGCTACTGAAAGAAAATACTCTGCAATTGTCTCCGGGTTTACAAGTCAAGAACCTGCAAAATGAGATAGAAATGGACTTGCTCGCACTTCTTCGAGCTAAGCTTATAAACATCCGAATCCTACGTTAGTTTAAGTGCCTTAATCTGAAGAGACTTTGTAAAGGACGTAACGTAGGCTGGGCTCATGGGTTGAGAAATGAATGGATCATAAGGCTCAAAATGTGTATAATTGGGGTGAGAGTTGGTGATCATCTCGGCATTGTCACCGGTCTTCTTCTTCACCAGGGATTGTCTTCTCGGTAAATGCTCCATTGGCTTCAAGAATTCATCACTTGATTCCTTAAGACTCCGGATATTTTTGTGACTTTGACACATCTCAACATTTTCTAAAGTCGTCACTTTTCTCCATTTTTTCTTCTCTTTTCTGTTCTTTCACGGGCATCGGCCTTGCTTTTACCAGGCACACTGCTTTTTCATGCCCTCTAGTTTTTTTTTTTTTTTGACACACACTGTCTACAATGCATACATTGGCCAGTCACACTTTGGCTTGTGTTTGACCGAATAACTAACATTTGGACTCTCAGGGTCTTCGTCTTTTACCGGCGCTCCGGATATGCTGCCTGAACAATGATGACTTTTGCCTTGCCCCAGTGTGGGGGATGATCACCAACTGGGTTTAAGAAATGAATTTACAGGCTCAATTGGGCTTAACAAAGGATAAAGTGTGTATAGGATAGAGAAAGAAATGCTCTTCGTCATCCTAAGGCACTTGAACTTCACGTGAATTCATCTGAAAAAGCAACACTCGAAGATTGATGCAAGTGAGAGCATGAAAATTTCTACTCATTTTTCACCTTATGACGCTGACTTACCTCCAGTTTGCCCCGATGTGGGGTGGTTCTTGACAGGGGTAATTTGAATGAATTTCTTCAAGTGTTTAGGCTCAAAGTGGCGAAACAATGGATAACTTGTAGTGTTTGGGATAGAGAAATGAACTGCCTCTCATCATTTCAGTTGCCGTACCTTTTGCGAGATAACCCTTTACCTTGCAGACATGGAATTTTTCCACTCAACTTACTGGGGATTAGTGCATGGGACTGTGTATAGGATATGGCTTGCCTTTCATCATCCCGATGTACCTCATTCAACACATTCAATTCATTCCACGTGAGTTATCATATTGTCTAAATAGATTCCCCTTTTGAAATCGATAATGTAGACTAACAAAATGATCAAGCACAATTTTAAGCCAAGGCACACATTCCATCTTTAAATTGATTGAACCCATTTATTCATAAGTGAAATGTTTGCAATTCAGAATATAAACCGGACATTTTAAAACTCTCGCCACAAAATGTTAAATCTTATCAGGGATAATATATCTTCACAGCATCAGAATTAACAGGAGTGGAAAACTCACGACCATCCATTTCTGCGAGAATCAGGGCACCTCCAGGAAGCACCTTTTTAACCACATACGGACCAATGTAGTTTGGGGCAAATTTTCCTCCAGGAACAGGAAAGACTAGCAATACCTTCCTTAGGACTAGATCATTTACCTCGAAGTGTCTTGGACTCACCTTTTGATTGAAGGATCTAGCTATCCTCTGCTGATAGGTTTGACCGTGACAAATGGCTCTCAATCGCTTCTCATCAATTAGGTTTAACTGCTCATGCCTTTGTCGCATCCATTCTGCCTCGGACAACTCTACTTGAGATAATACTCGCAAGGAAGGGATCTCTACTTCGACGGGTAGGACTGCTTCCATGCCATACACCAATGAAAAAGGTGTTGCTCCGACAGAGGTTCGGATCGAAGTTCGATACGCCATTAGTGCAAATGGCAACCTTTCATGCCAGTCACGATAGTTTTCAGCCGTTTTGGCCAAGATCTTCTTGATGTTCTTGTTGGCGGCTTCAACTGCTCCATTCATCTGTGGACGATAAGGAGATGAATTCAGGTGCCGGATTTTGAACTCGTTGAACAACTGATCAATGAACTTGTTGTTCAAATTTGTCCCATTGTCAGTGACGATAGCCTCAGGGACACCATAACGAGCAATTATGTCTCGCCTGATGAATTTTACAACATTCCTTGCGGTGACGTTTGCATAAGATGACGCCTCAATCCACTTAGAGAAATAGTCAATCGCGACCAAGATAAATCGGTGTCCATTTGATGCCTTGGGATTAATCGGGCCAATCACATCGATGCCCCACATTGAAAAGGGCCATGGCTCAGACTGCTGATGTAATTCCGTCGGGGGAACATTTATTTTATCCCCATGAACCTGACAACGATGACATCTTCGAACATGTCGGATGCAGTCACTCTCAAGACTGAGCCAGTAATAACCCAACCTCATAATCTTTTTAGCTAACATGTGGCCATTCATGTGTGGACCACATATTTCTTCGTGTACTTCTTGCATGATTCTGGTAGCTTCAGCCGCATCCACACATCTCAATAGGATCGAATCATATGATCTTTTGTACAGCTTCTCACCACTAACAAAGAATTTTGAAGCCATTTTCATTATGTACTTCCTGTCAGCCGGGGTGCTTCCCTCAGGAAATTCTTGTTTTTGAATGTAACTCATGATATCGTAATACCACGGCTTTTCATCAGGTTCTCCGGCCACAACCATACAGTAGGCTGGCTTTGTCAGGACTTCAATCTTCAAGGGTTCTACCTCTAACCCATCAATCACTTGTAACATGGATGATAACGTAGTTAGCGCATCAGCAAACTGATTATGAGACCTCGATAAGTACTCAAAAGAGATATCTTCGAATTCCTTTATGATTTCTTCGAGGTATTCATGGTACGGCACTAGTTTGGTGTCTCTCGTCTTCCACTCTCCCACAGTTTGGAGAATAATCAAAGCAGAATCACCAAATACTTTCAACTTGGTTATCCTCATTTCCACTGCGGCTTGGAGTCCGAGGATGCAAGCTTCATACTCGGCTATGTTGTTGGTACAGGGGAACACCAACTTTGCTGCTACTGGATAATGTTGCCCATCTGGGGATATTAAAACTGCCCCAGTGCCAGAACCGGCCAAGTTTACAGCTCCATCGAAAAACATGGTCCATGTGTCTTCCCTTATTACCAAAATGCGATCCTCTGGAGAATGATCTATCATCATCAGGGACTCCAGGATTTTCAGCTAACACATCAGCAATTACTCGACCTTTAACTGACTTCTGTGGCTTCATCTGGATATCAAACTCTAAAATTAAAATCTGCCACTTGGCTAACTTCCCTACCAAAGCTGGCTGATCAAGTAAATACTTAATGGGATCGTTCTCAGTCACAAGCAAAGTCTGGTGATGCAGTGTATATTGTCGCAGCCTATGGAGCACCCATACTAGCGCAGCGCAAGTCTTCTCGGCTTCAGAATAATTCAACTCCGAGACAGTGAACTTCTTGCTTAGGTAATAAATGGCTCGCTCTTTTCCATCTTCAGGACTTTCCTGGGCTAGCATCGCACCTAAAGACTCACTATGAATTGTGAGGTAAAGGATCAAAGGCTGGCCCGGCATTGGTGGGACTAGCACTGGCGGTTTTATCAGGTATTGCTTTAGTTCGTTAAACGCTTCCCGACAATCATCGTACCATTTCACTTGAGCATTCTTCCTTAGAAGTTTGAAGAATGGCTTAGCAGTTGCTGAGAGCTGAGAAATAAAACGGGCTATGTAGTTCAATCTACCCAGGAGACTTCGCACTTCTTTTACGGTCGACGGGGGTTGTAACTCACATATAGCCTTCACTTTGGAGGGGTCAATTTCAATGCCTTTACTGCTTACTATGAACCCAAGTAATTTACCCGAAGTTGCTCCGAATACGCACTTGGCTGGATTGAGACGGAGCTTAAACTCACGGAGCCTCTCGAATAATTTCTTCAAAGTATCGACGTGACTCTTCCCAGGTCGAGACTTGGCGATCATGTCATCGATATAAACCTCAATCTCCTTATGCATCATATCATGGAAGAGCGTCACCATTGCCCGTTGATATGTTGCCCCGGCATTTTTAAGGCCGAAGGGCATGACCTTATAGTGGAATGTCCCCCAAGGAGTGATGAACGCCGTTTTCTCCTTATCATCGTCCTTCATTTTTATCTGATTATAACCCGAGAAACCATCCATGAAGGAAAATAACTCAAACCCTGCAGTACTATCCACCTAAACGTCTATATGTGGCAATGGAAAATCGTCTTTAGGACTGGCCTTGTTTAGATCGCGATAGTCAATGCAAACCCGAACTCGACCATCCTTCTTCATGACTGGCACAATATTAGCCACCCAACTGGGGTATCGGGTGACTTCGATGAATCCCACTTTCAAGAGCTTCATGACCTCCTCCTCTATTTTCTTGGAAAGTTCAGGTTTGGTCCTTCGCAACTTCTGTTTCTTGGGCGGCATGTCTGGATTAGTGGGTAGACTATGCTCCACGATAGAAGGGTCTAAACCCGGCATATCGACATATGACCAAGCAAAGATATCCTGGTAATCCTTCAGCAGTTGGATCAGGCGTTTAGCTTCACCTTCGGGAAGGGTTGCCCCTATCTTCACCTCTTTGGGTTCTCCGGAATCACTCAAGTTGACAGTGATAGTTTGGTCTACCGTTAGGACTTTAGGTCTTTCATGATGCTCTAGATCACGCTGGAGGTCCGAGGAATCTTCGAGTTTATTGGTGTCATCGAAATCAGGTTCGGTGGCACATAATTCATCAGATTGGACCGTTCCCATACCCTTACGTGTCACAAAATTGCCCCTGAAACATAAAGTAGGGGGTTCAGTAGGACAAACAGGGCTAAACAGTGTATTTTTATTTCCTTTGATAATTTTATTTATTTTGAAATTCTTTTCCAAAAGGTTTTAACACGAGGAAGCATGAAGAAGCCCAGGCCTCAGAATTCTCCTTGGACTATATTTTTCTTTTATCGGTTGGATATCATCACCGGGCTGGTTTGATGTACCTCAACATGCCCTCAAAACAAAAATAGCTTGTAATTTCATTGATTATCATCAAATAAATTACATTTATTGGAATGGAAATTGCAACAATCAAATCCTAGAAATGAAAAGTA
This sequence comes from Syzygium malaccense, assembly GCA_031216405.1. Taxonomy (NCBI): domain Eukaryota; kingdom Viridiplantae; phylum Streptophyta; class Magnoliopsida; order Myrtales; family Myrtaceae; genus Syzygium; species Syzygium malaccense. The sequence continues at coordinate 14,417,500 of CM062255.1, read as the reverse complement.
TTAAAAAGCAGCTCCCGAGACGGGGCAAGTCCTAAAAAGCAGTAAAAATTCCCGCGTAGGGGAGTGTGCGAAAAAGGTAAATGTGTTACTCTTGCGGGCCAATGCCCATTCCCTTCAATGGTCCTTCCTCGATAGCTCCAATGAAGAAATCATCGAACAGGGCGGTGATTCCCTCCATTGCATCATCAGAATCTTCTGTCACTAGAGGTGTTGAATCATCCATACCTCCCCATCCATCCGGGACAATGTCACGGGGGTCAACATAGAAGCTCGGGGGTGCCGAGTATTTAACATAATAATCGAACTTGCCGCTTGGTTGCCCCAGAGTGTCGATCACTTCCTTCTCTTCATGCATCATTCTTGCAGGGCCTGGGAATGTGGTGCGGATGTGTGGAAACAACCTACCACGCCCAAGCTTTCCGTTATTTTGGGTAATTCGATGCCCACGTTCTTCACCATCTGGCTCCTCTTTGAATCGCTGTTTATTCTGCCCGTCTCTTCGACCTTGACCTCGACCACGTCCACGTCCACGTCCATATCTACGTCCCCCATTATTCGGCTCGCTTGACCCTAGGTATCCCAACCCAGTAGCGTGGGGCCTCCGAAAGACTTCCACCGGTTGGCGGATACCTTGGCCACTCCTACCGAGGCCTTCACCTGGAGTAAAGCCATGGGACACCATTACCCTGCCAACCATGACTGCAGCATTTGACACCTCAGGAATAGGCGGTGATGATCCTCTAGACGCATGTATGGTTGATACGAGCTCGAGCGACTGATAGCTCGATTCTATTTTGCAATCCGGCTCGACATAGGGGATAGCCGTTGCGTGGTAAATTGGGTACTCTTCTTCACCGTGGACTGCGATTAACTTCCTGTCCACAACGAACTTCACCTTCTGATGTAGACTGGATGGCACAGCTCCGGCAGTATGAATCCATGGACGACCCAGCAGAAAATTGAATGCAGTGGGAATGTCCATAACTTGAAAGAGGACATTAAACATTGTTGGTCCTATCTGTATGTCAAGGTAGATTTCTCCCATCACTTCTTTCTTCGTTCCGTCAAAGGCTCGTACGGAGGTTTTTGCAGAACTTATCCTAGAAGGGTCTATCTTAAGGCGGTGTAAAGTCGCCAAAGGACAGATGTTCAAGGCTGATCCGTTGTCAATGAGTACCCGGGCAACATGTGAGGCCTTGTATTTGACGGAAATATAGAGTGCCTTGGTATGCCCCCTCCCTTCCAGAGGGAATTCTTCATCTGAAAAGGCTATGAGGTCCTTGAGGAGTATAGAACCCACAAATTCTTCCAATTTGTCATGATCGATCGTTTCTGGCACATGGACTTCACTTAACACCTTCATTAAAGCTTTCTGATGTTTGACAGATGTCTGGAGTAGTTCAAGCAGAGAGATTTGCGCGGGCAGCTTGCGCAATTGTTCAACTATGTTGTACTCGCTAGCCTTAATCACGGCTAGGAATTCTTTGGCTTCCTCATCAGTGACAGGTTTTGCAGGTTGAGCATTAGCTTGGCCATAGGAACGCCCGGATCTGGTAACCAAGTCGACATCGAGACTGTAGGACCAAGGGACTGCCTTATTGTCACTGTACTCATACGGTTGAGGTATCTCGATCACTATCCCTTCATCAGCTGTAGGCGTGCTTACTACGATCTCTTCATTATCAGACGCGTCTTCAAGCGGAGGCATGTCTTCAGGCAGAGGGTCGCCCTCATCGCTCCCGGTGTTCAATGAAGCAAACTCCTCCTCCCAATTAATAACCACTTCGGAGATAGTGGAAACGATGCCAGTGTGATCAGCATAAACGATCATCCCAGCTTCTACCATTCTTAAGATCCTTTCTCTCATGAGAGCCAGGGGCAGGTCCTCGTTACTCGGGTAACAACCGGCTTTCACTAACTCACCGTAGACGTCGGTAGTATACACCTTAACATTCTTGATTTGACCAGCATCGAAGCTAAATATGGCATTCACATTGCTTGCGTGATCAGGGAGTGGGTTGTTCTGAACATTCGGCTTAGCAGGCTGAAATGAGAAAGCCTTCGTGTCTAGGAGGTTCTGGATTCGGTGCCTGAGGGCATAGCAATCGTCGGTTGAGTGTCCCAACTCACCCATGTGATAATCACATTTCCTTGACGGGTCGAAGTTATAGAACCGCTCAGGATTGGGCCGCTTTGGCTCAGTAGTAAGCAAGCCTTTCTTCTGGAGCACTGTCAACACTTGAGACAACGATCCGGGGAGAGGAGTGAATTGCCTCTTGTTGTTCCTTCTCTGAAAAGGTTGACGACCCGAGTTTTGTTGCTGAGCTTCTACTACTTGGATCGCTGGGGCGGAGTTAGCATTCCGCCGGCTTGGTTGGCTATAAGCCATATTCACTTCAGCTGCCGGTTCTTTCTCTTTCCTCGCACCAAATCTTCTGGTCGAGGAGGACGGCTCGACAAACCATCCATCTTTCAGCCCTATTTCAATTTGTTCGCCCATGGGGATGAGTTGGTTGAAGTTGTCAGTCGGAATGGCAACCATCCGATTACGGTATTCGAACGGGAGAGTTTTCATGAACATCCTCTTTAACTCACTGTCTATGGGTTCTGGAACAACCTGAGCAGCTAAATTCCTCCATCTGATAGCATAGTCTTTGAAGGATTCAGTCCTTTTCATCTGAGCGCGTTCGAGATCATCACGGGTAGGAATAATGTCCGTTATGAATCTGTACTGCTTCAAGAATGCTTCACTGGCCTCTTTCCAAGTTTTGAGGCCATTTATCTTCTTCATGAGATACCAGCTCAAAGCAGGACCCGTCAAACTTGCTTGAAAGGCATGGATCATCAGGAGTTCGTTATCAACGTACGAAGTCATTTGCACGTGATAGAGCTGTAGGTGGGCTTTTGGACATGTGGTGCCATTGTACTTGTCGAAATCCGGCATTTTGAACTTCTTTGGGATTTTGATCTGTGAGTACAGGGACAGATCGATCGAAGGTGAATCCTGCGAACCTTCTAGCTGCTTCACTCTTTCTTCAAGTTTATTGACCCGTTCATCAGGTTTGTCTTTGTTGACGATGATCTGGACGGGGTCATCTTCTAAATCGGGAATATCGTCATCCCCATCAACATCGACACTTTTTCTGATTTTCTGCTTTGGGACTGACGCTTCGAGGGGTGTCGAAACAGGAACCGACCGGAGAGCTTTGATCTCAGCGGACATTTGTTGCATCGCGATGACAAGTTGCTTGATCTGGTCTTCCACACCAATAACACGCTCTTGCAAGTCAGTTTGATCGGCCATTCTGGCTCTCGACCGTGTACGAATGGGCGACCGTGATCGGTCCGTAGCTACCTAATTTCGAAATGAAACAGGCATACATGAGTGTTAAGCAAAATCATACGCCAATCCATGACATTGGTCTAGCCGCTTTGAGTTGAAAGAACCACTTTATTGAAATGACGAGAATTTTTACACCAATTAATGACTTGAAATTGAACTGAATATAAAGACAAATGACTCAATTCCTAAACAAATTTTAAAACTGACGCTAAAATAAGAAAAGAACTTCGAGCTTTTTTATTTAGCTTGATCTATAGACATATGGGAGGCGATTTCCTTCTTCAATTGCTCATAAGCTCGAGCTATCTTGGATGCCTTTTCTTCAGCTTCTTCGGCCTTCCTTTTGAGGCGATTGTTCTCTGAGCGATTGGCGGACTTGAGAGGCACCTTGGGTATCTTCGGGAGCAAATCCTGCGGGATTCTGTGCCTTTGAATGTACTGGGTCGTCGCAAAATAGGACTTCTGCTCACCCTTTAGTTCTCCTTCGGGCCGAGCTATCTTTAACACACGACACTTCCTCCACATTTTGTTGAGCTGAGCTACGGTCGCCTCGTGGTCTTTATCATCATCGGTGAAGTCGACCTGGAGGAGTTCTGGTTGTAACGCTGGAGGGAGCCCTTGGAAAATCTGATACTGACGAGACACTCTGGCGGGGTAGTATTCGATCGCGCCGGTGAAACCCAATAGCGGAACCGGTCCAATACCATTACATGTAAGCCGAGCTTCCTCGACTTTGAACCAATTAGCGTGCCATTGGAAACCTTGGGGTCTAGCGTTTTTCATGAAAATGACCCATTCAGAGTAATGATAATCGGGTGCATCCCCTTGTTTTTCTTTATACCTCAGGACAGGATGGCTAGAATTACTAAGCTCGGATATTGTGAGTAAATCGCCACACCCTTTTATGTGAGACAAAAACCAGATTTGTAAAAGCTCGAGGGGGGCATGAAAAGTTTTGTCAACATGTTGCTTAAATTTAGTGAGGGAAATGAAAGTCTCGGCTAAAATGGTGTTGATAAAATTCTTTTCAAGACAGACCTGTTGGACCAACCATGCGATTGACGGATTACATGCATTCTTACAGTAAGGAAAAATCACGAACCCGAAAAACGCTAGCAAAAAGATTCTGCCTTTTTGAAAAGATGTGGTTTTTTCAAAACACTGACTCAGGAATGAAAAAGGACATGTGCCGCGATTTGCTTTTAACACTTTTCCCAATTCATCTTTTTCGACATTCAAAAATTCAGCCAACATTAAAGTAGAATCAATTCCCAAAGGTGGTGTGACTAACTCTGACTCCAATGGTTTTCCAATGAGCACGCTATATTCTTCCAAAGTCGGGGTGAGCTCGTGCTTACCGAATATGAAGGTAGAAGTCTCAGGACACCAGAAGTGCGCTAATGCTCGAACGAGGCCGGTACGGACTTTGACCTCCAGTAGGGGGAGCAGCCTCCCGATGTGGCCCTCAACTAGCTTGCGGTTGGTCGGACTGAGTAGATTCCACCAGGCACGGAGCTCGTCCTTAGGAGCATCAAGAATCCGGATGTCTGCCCCTCCCATAGTGTATAGACCAAGACTCGCGACCGACCTAATGTCATGGACCGACCAAAGAAAAAGACGAAACATAAATAAATTGCGAGATAAAGGTTTAGAAATCTTACTTCACCCGGTAGAATGATGGCAATCACATAGACATGCGCATGAAACGTGAGGTTCGATTTCTACCTAGACTCTGGCTTGCAAAATGGAGACATGAGGATTACCGAGCTAAACCAGTCATGGTGGTGGTTAGGCTGGGATTCCCCTGACTCCGGCTTAGTCAAAGAGCCGACCCGGGTTGCAAAGGGTGCAACCGTGGCAGGTATTCAATGACACCATGAAAGAACTTTCGGGACCAAGAAAGGCGACCCATACCACGCGGGTGTGGTCGGGGTGTCCGTTTTCTCAGTACCATCCTAAACCTGTACCGCCCAGGTCCGGCAGCGGGAAGTGTGTGCGGTGTAGTGTAAATGCAGGGCATGCACAACAGGTTATATCATACAGCGCTTCGTGCATAAAATAAACCATACATCCAACACCTCTCTGCAAAACAAGGATTAACAATCACGCCTCCCCTTATACCTCCCATACTGCAAAAACATTTAACACCTAAAATGTTAGGGACGTACCTGGGATCCTCGCTGCCAAGCAAAAAATATTTTTTGAAAAGAAAAACTGGCCTAAGTCCACTAAGAGTTTTAACTCAAGTCCCCAGCGGAGTCGCCAAGCTGTCGCGACCTAAAGATTTTCCCTCTCAGGCTAATGGATTATTAGGACTAAACCTAACTCGAGCTCTCCCAAGCCCTACCAATTCGCAACTTTGGGTTTAAGTTTTTAACATGCAAATGTTTTCATGCTTGGAGTCGCCACTAATCTATTTGTGGTAGGTCGATTAGAAACCTAAATAAAACATAGGGAGATATGTTTTATTCCTACGAACCAGAGATTCTAAGCTCGGGGACTTGATTACGCTAGATCTAGTCTAACGCCCTTTCGGTACCTTTTCTTTTCAAAAATATTTTGGCAAGCAGTCTGGATCCATTTTAACTTAGTCACTAACATGTGAGATGTCCATGCGGGTGCGCAAACCACCAAAGTAACACCCAATAATCAAAACATTAAATAAATTGCAAGGTTGGGAGAATTACTTACCTCGAAGCAACGTAAGCATCTGCATGGTTAGCTAGAAAATCACATCAACCATCCTAATATGATTTCTAATTAACAAGCAATTCACTCAATATTTTTGGATTTTCGCTTATTTAAATGAAAAACTAACCTACATGCAATGACGTGCAAAAGTGACATGCAAGTAATGGACCTAGCATGCAAACTATATGTCATGCGACGACGTGACCTAATTCTGATGACGAGCAAATGATTTATTTTTGGTATTTTCTGGTGAAATTCGGAATAAAAATATGCCTAAATTAACATGCAACCTATGATGACTTAACATATCCTAACGTGACTTATTTTTGGGGTTTTTGTTAAAATTTGAAATAATAAATTACTCAAATAAAGAATGCAATCTATCCTAATCTACCATAAAACAATTCATTCTTTTTTGGGTTTTCATGAAAATTCAGAATTAAAATAACCTAAATAATCTATTAAGATTAGAAAATTAATTAATTTAAACTCGGGCATAGATTATCTCAAGTCCTAATTTAAATTAAATAATTATTCTATCGTCTAGATACATTTAGGATTCCTAAACATGCAAAATTCAAATTCAAATCCTAACTGATATTTTTTTGAATTTTCTTTTTTATTTGGAAAGGAAAAACAATTTAAGCAAAGATAGCATTCACATTTAAAACAACCACGCAATCCACAAGATTCGTTTCAAATTCGGATTAGGCACAAAAATCGAGCTATCAGTCATATCTATAGGGTTATAGATATTAACGGAAAGTCGATCATTCAAATCTGGAAAGCAGATAAAAATCATTATCGTACCCAAGTGATTATAGATAGGATAATGATTTTCCGTATCGCCACGTATCATACCTTAGGGATAAGGTCGGATAATTGTCCAGATACGTTGCTGAATTAGGAAAGATTCCTAATTTTGAATATTTTAAAAATATTGCAGATATCAGATAATTATCCCAACATATCTAATATTCTACACGATATTCACGCAATATTCAAAAACACAAATTAGTAAATTAAATATTCTGAAAAATATCAGATAATATCTAATTACCTAATTTGCAGATAATTCCCAAATTCGAACTTGCGGATCGGGATGAACGGCGAGCGGTGGACCGGCGGCGCGGTGTCGGGACAACGACGGAGCAGCGGCGACGGAACAGCAAGGCAGCACCGGCGTATAACGGCTCCGGCGAGGACGGCAGCAGCAGCGTCGGGCTCGGCGGGGACAGCAGCTGGGACGTCGGCAGGGCGCAGCAACGGAACAGCAAGGCAGCGCCGGCGTGCAACGGCTCCGGCGAGGACGGCAGCAGCAGCGTCGGGCTCGGCAGCAGCAAGCAGCAGCGGCGTCGGCGTCGGCGGGAAGGGCAGCGGCAGCAGCAAGCAGCAGCGGCGTCGGCGTCGGCCTGAGGAGCAGCGGCGGGCGCGGCGGCGGCAGCAGCGTCGGCGTGAGGCGCAGCGCCGGCGGGAGAGGCAGCAGCAGCAGGCGCGGCGGCGGCAGCAGCGTTGGCGTGAGGGACGGCAGCACGCGGCAGCAGGAAGCGGCGGCAGCAGGCGCACGGCAGGCGGCGGTGCAGCAGCGGGGGCGTCCGGCGTGGAGTGGCTGCAGCAACGTGAGGCGCGGCGTGAGGCAGCGTCGGCACGGCGGCGGTGGGAGGAGCGGCAGCAGCAGGCGGCGTGTGGCGGCAGGAGCGGCAGCAGGCGACGGCAGCAGCAGCAGCGGTGCACGGCGAGAAGCAGCGGCAGCACGCGGCGGCGCGCGGCGAGGAGCAGCAGCAGGCGGCGGCGCGCGCGGGGAGGGGCGACAGCAGCCGCGGTGGCGTGAGGCGCGACGCCGGCGGGGGAGGCGGCAGCACGCGTGGCGAGGAGGCTCCACACGGCGGCGGTCTTCGCCGGTGTTCTTTCTCTCCCTCTCTTTCTCACTCTCACCCTCTCTAAAATTCAGATCTGAAATTATTGTGTCCCCCCCAAATTCTGACCTAATGAATGTATATATAGTATTAATCTAGGTCAATTAGATGGGCTTTCTAATCCTAATGGGCTTAGGCTTGGGCTTTAATTTAAATGGGCTGAATTAACTAATGATGATGGGCTGAATTAATTAATGACAATGGGCTGAATTAAGTTCAAATTAAAACAACCGAGCCCGTTTGACTTGTAATTCCCGGCCCTTGCATTACAAGCGAGCCGAGTTCCATTCGATGAAATTTAAGCTCGTTCGTCACCGCCAGTCCAATGCAAAATGCAATTATTCTAAAGTGAATTTAAACTATATGTTATGTGATTTAAATATTTTTGTTTAGGGGTTAAAATTTAATCCCTAATTTTCTATGCAAATTATACTAAATGGTCGCTAAAATTTAGGTGTCAACAATATGCCACGCATTTTGTTAACTTGATTCTGAAGATCCTCAAGAGTAGGCATAATCTTGGTCAGAAGCAGTGGAGTTACGAACGCTTCGAAGTATGCAAATGTGGTAGTTATTTCATCAATTCGGTTTTCCAGATCGGCAATTTGATCGTTCTATTTTTCGATATCCATTTGAAGATCTTTTGCGCAAGTGGGGTTGGGCATCCTCCAAGTACCTTGCAAATGAAATGAAGATCAAGTTAGTACGTGGAAAATAAATTGAAACGAAAATATAAAACCCTTCAATTTTATATGTTTTTTTTTTGATGAAATAGGAATAAGAAATATTCTCATGATCCCAATATCATGTGAACAATCTCTTATCAAAATTCTTCATAAGAAATTATACAATCGAAGGGGTAACATGCGATGATTAATCGAGATGCCCCATCAATATTCCATTGGAATCCCGAAAAAGAAAGAACACAAAAGGAAATTTCACTATTAACAACAAAATTTGTGAAATACAATCCCTATAGATCAATCTAAAAACAAGAAGAGAATCTTACTACATCATTACTAAAATGAGTAAAAAGAAAACCCTATATATCAAATCTATAAAATGAAAATTACATGAAAGGAGATTTCCTCATGAAATATAGCCAAACTCCTAATGGATCTTCTTTAGGTGCGAGGCGAATTCGTTTGTTTTCTTAGATCAAACGTTCAACCTCGGCTAAAGCCTCATCCTTTTCCCTAAGAGCTCTTACGGCTATAGTTTGTTGTTGAGTTGGCTTCTCAGGGACATTAGGGAGATCCATTTTAAGCTCGGGCTCGAGGCGACGGTATATGTACTTCGGCAATGCATGATGTATCTTCATTTCCCCTTCCAATTCTAACTCGTCGATAATGAGAATCGGCTCCAGGTGACATTTGTACCATATATCAATGATGGACTTGATCATTTCCTTCAAATTCGCCATTTGATCCTTTTGGATGACATCTTTGCGATAGTCAAAATGATATAACCCCAATTTGAGGAATGATGGAATCTTTTGAAGCACGCGATATTGACGGATCAGCCTAAAAGGGTAATATGACGTAGACCCCGTTAGACCTAAAAGTGGGATTGGATTGTCGGATCCGTTATTAAGGCGTACCTCGGGATTTCCAAGCCAACGAACATGGCATTAGATTTGATTTGGAACAAGGTTCTTGAAAAAATTAAACCAAGTTGAGAATGACCAATAGGGAAAGATTTCTTCCTTTTCTCGGAAAAGCGAGATAGGATGACAATCTTTGGAAACACCTATGATTTTCAAGCTCAAACCAAAATCTTTAAGGTGGAGACCAACCAAATTTGGAGTAAACCTATTGGGGCTCTAAAAGTACTATTTTTGTTTTGTTTAAACCTATTGAGTGATACGAAGGTTTCACCCGAGATCATATTAGTGAATCTTTTGAACATACACACTTGATTGATATTGTGGACTACCAAAGGATCTATAGTCTTTTTGGTGTATGGAAAGACCACAAAACCAAGGAATGCTAAGAGTAAGATGTGAGGAATTTGATTTCCTGCTTCTTTTGGCAAGCTAGAAAAATGTCTTTCTAAGAATGTAAAAGGGAGTGCATTAGAATTTCCTCTAAGAATGCCTTTGATTTGGAGAATGTCAACTCCTAAGAATTGGCTCAAAAGAGTTATAGGATCTATATCTATCGGAGGACCAACTAGACCAAAAGAACCGACTCTTCTAATGGCAACATTGTACTTCTCAATTGTAGGAGTCAACTCATTTCGACCAAACACAAAAGTGGATATCTTTGAGTTCCAAAAATGGGACAATGCTTTAATCATGGCGACACGAGACTGGATGTATAAAAGAGCAAGAAGATATCCGATCCTCTTTTCCACGTAGTCCTTGTGCTTTGGCTCAAGACTTTCCCACATGGCCATGAGAGCTTTAAGTATGGGGATGACTCGAATTTCTGACATATCCATTTTGACTAACCCTAATTTGGAGCATCGAGATTAATCACCACATGTTATAGAAAGTAATATAACGTGGAATTGAAATGACGTAATTGAAATTACGGTAAAAATATTAGAACGATACAATCAACCTTACCGCGACAAGATGGCAAACACATTGACACATTGCATGAGGACATGTGAGGTTTGATGCTAAGGGTAGGATTCTAAAGGTTCAAGGTCCCCACATTGATTAAATAAGAAGAGTTTACCCACCGCTACTAACGTCGGTCGGTGCATTTCTTACTAATCAAGATGAGCAGTATTGAAGAATGGATTACCACATGCATTCACATGCGGATTCCATTCTTAATACCTCCTAAAGGTGTCCTAAAAGCGATCCGGGGTTTTAGACAGCGAGATGTGGATGTATTGTGTCGTGCTAAAGCATGTAAACATGCATTTGAATTTAAAGCAAACAACACTTCGATATAATCCAATATACACGCATACATCCTTTCACCACCTACAAAACAAAGGGTTAACACACACGCCTCCCCTTATAACTCTCACCTACAAAAACATTTAACACTTGATTAGCGACTTACCTCATTTTCCACGCGACTTTGACATACAGTCGATGCTATAAAATGCAGACAAGTGAAATAACAACCAACAAGTTGATTACGGCTTTAATCCACTTAGGTTTGTGTAACTTCCTCAATTTCAGTCCCTGGGAAATGGCTATGGTTTAAGTTTGGTAGTTTTTCAATTGGAGCCAATTTTTTACTCTTGTTCTGGAAAATCCAGTTTCGGATCCTTTGTACCCCTTCGTATTGTTATTTTTGTGGAGACTTTTGTGATCCGAATTTCCAAACACTTCTTATTTTGAAAGTTTCTCCAACCATCTTGAAGTTTTACATACTTTAATTTCAAAAATTTTGGACTTGATATGAGTAGAACGACAGCCTAATTTCCGGACCGTATAAAACTGCCCAAAATGGGTATTTCGTTGATGTTCACACTTTCTTTATTTTCTACAAGCTTTTCTGGGCCGATCTTGGAAAAGTTTCCTTCACAAAAGTTGTCGAGAACTTCTTTTTCAATAACATATATAAATTTGGGAATTTTTTTAGAGGATTTGGATTCTAGAAAGAGCTTACTTTGAGAAACAAGAATTCTATTCCAGCAAACTGTTTTTAGTCTATCTTTGAGCTATCAAAAATTGTGTTTACAGAAAGATTCAGATTTTGTGTTCCGCATGAAAAATGTTTGTTAAGGCCTTGTTTATGACATATGCAAATTTGAGAATTTTTGGAGTCCATTTATTATGTTTCCAAGTCCGATTTCGTGAACAGTGCAAAGTTGTCCGGTTTTGTCAAATTTCAAAGATTCATCAATTTCTATATGAGAACGTTGGAATCTCTACTTGATATCTTTTGGTGATATTTGAGAACATTCCTGCGCCAAACCTCGGGTTGAACGAGATTATTATACATGTTTTGTCGTGGAAAACCTCGGAAATCATGAAATTGATTATGATGACAAGCCTTAATTAGTTGGACTTTGGAGGCACCATCATCATGACATGCATTAATGGCCTTAAGTGATGACCAAGTAAGAATGTCTATATATATAGGAAGAGAGAAAGAACCCCACGTGAAGCCCTCCCCTCTCTCTCACGCCATTCTCACGCCACTCTCTCCTCACACACTCGGCCAACCTTCTCTCTTGCTTTCTTGCTTCTTGTTCATATCGAGAAAGAGAAAGAGAGAGAGAGAGCTCACCAACTAGCCCGTGTCTCTCCTTGTTGTTCGGTCAATAGGAAGCCACATCCAAGGCTCGTGTGTTTATGTTCAAGCCCAAGATTCGCCGAGACTCCTGTGTTCCTTTCTTGTTCTAGTTTTATTTCATAGTCTAAGTAAACTTCCTAATATCGGAAAAGGAAATTGTGATACGTTGTGACACGATTTGCTTGGACCGTTTCTCGGTCGTTTGGTTGGTTGTAGTTGGTTCATTTCTTGATTTAATCATGTTTCATGTTTGACGTTTGTTTTGGAGATAGAACCGAGACTTGAATGGCAAGGTGCACATGTTATAGCCATGCTTGATGTTCTCTTGTATGAACTTTGCTATTGATCTGCCATCGATGCGGGTGCGGTAAGGGCCGACTTGTGCTAACAACGATCCCCTTGTCCTCGCTTGATATTAGTAGATTTACTTGCTGAGTCTCCCCGACTCATCCCCCATTGTTTCCTTTTTAGGTCCAAAGAATGGCGTCTCCCTCGACCCGATTCGGCAACCCCTGTGGAAATGAGAGCCGAAGTGCTCACCGTAATAGATGTCCGAGAAGGTCGAGCCTACCGTCGGATCACGACGTATGTGATGGTCGTTGAGGGCCTAATGGACTTGGTGCCTCACCCGTACGTAACATAGCATGGCTACACTGACGGAGAATGGATTGGACCCCTACGTAGGTTCAATGGACCTTTTGGCAGTGTAGGCAGGCCAGCTTTAGGGCATGCCACGAGTGGGGTGTAGATCGGCCATGCGGATGGGAAGCAGGGAAGAGATGTGGATGGAGTTAAAAACGAGAAGACGAAGTGGAGGGGATAGAATCACCCAAGCCGAGTTTTACTATTCATAGTCGGCTAGGAACAGATTCGGATGAGCCTCTAGAATATGCATGTAAAATATGTGTTATTTGCCATGGCCCGAAGGGCTTGTTAAAATATGTTTACATGCACTATAAACATAAGGTTTGCTCATGATGCTACTTATCTAAATTCCGTTGTTTTTCTGAATGTGATTGTCTCGAAATTATGCTTCCGCTTGTATGTAAAGAAAGATAACAATGAACTAGACATTACGTTAATGACCCTAAGGTAGGGGCATTACAATTTGTAACCTAGTCCCTAGCGGAGTCGCCAAGCCTATCACGACCTACCTCTCGAGGGCCGAACTCAATAAGGCGGGTTTGGGGATAAGTGTTCATGAAATGGCCCATATGGCACATCATAAAAGATAACTTTACCGAAGTATCGACCTTTTAGTCATCCATACGGTCCACATAGCACATCATAAAAAACGGGTTACCAAAGCGTCAACCTTTTAGTCATCCATACGGTCCGTTTGGCACATCATAAAAGATGGCTTACCGAAGCATCGATCTTTTGGTCATCCATATAGTCCATTGATCATGAACGTGGATTTTCCCTAAATCCATACCTCGCGTGACAGCGGATCGATTTTATCTTTTCTTAGGAGTTGCCACTAGCCTAAGTGCGGGGTCGGCTATAATACCCAACCGAAATGCAGGAGTTTCATTTCGGTTTCTATGAAAATCAGAGATCATGAATTTGAGGACTAGCTTACGTTAATATTTCTATTAACGCCCTTTCGATATCGCTAAACTTATCATGTTTGTTATCTAAGTCGTCATGCATTTAATTTTTACCATTTTTATGTCAAAACCTTGGTCTACTAAGTGATCAGGCATCTTGTTTTTATTTTTTTATTTAAGATTCCAAGCTAATCCTATCTTAGTCTAGAAAAGAAAAAAACAAACAATTGTATTAAAAAAAAAATTGCGTAAAGTAAACAACCAAGATATTGAAAAGACAAAGCCAATTCTAAGTGTAAGAAAATAAATCCCGTTACTCGTCGGGTGTTTATTACAACACGAATTGAAAGCCCGAGACATATGTCGGGTAATGAATGAATTTTTACAATTGAAATGGTCGGAGAGGACATCGACCATCACCGTATACAAGGAATTGGGTCGGAACGGACATCGACCTTCACCATCTTCAAGACCGACGTCTCCTTGGACCTATTCTAATTCTAAAGCTAAACTAGACTAGGTACATACAAGGGAAATGAACATCATAATGTTCACAAAACACACAATAATTGTCTATACAAGAGAACGCAATATGCAAGAAGATGCAAATATGCAAATGTAATCACAACAATGGCTTTGAGATCGACCTTTGATTTAAACATGCGTCGTCCTCATCTAATGACCTACCCACTCCATTTTAAAGATGACTTATGTACATTAGCCACCAAGCACGTTCGTTTATAGTGACTAACATGACATAGTCCCTAATTGGGGTTCTATGTGAAGCAATGGATATCCCTTCGAATATGCATCGGTTCCTATCATACATCTAGAAAGCATATGCATCAAGCTTAAAATAAGCATGCAAGTAGGTCACAAAGACCTTAATTCTCATCCAATCACTCAATTTAGTGAACTAACATCGAGTCACTTCATTCCATTCATCATGCACCAATTTATTAAGAGAAAGACAAAAAAAACAACAAAACAGGGGATAAAAGATGTATTCAATTGGAAAAGGGCCCATGATTAAAAAGTTCTAGAAAATTTATGGTAGCTTAAGCATACAATGAGGAACAACCTTCATAGAGAAAGTTTTCTTGAAAAATGTTCACATGATTTTATAAAAATTCGGGAACACGATTAAATGTGTTAGAAAAAAGAGGATTACTGCAGTTTTTGTTGCAAAGATGAGGCCATTTACCCTATCATTTGTTGTTCAAAACTTCTGAAATTTTGACACAAGATAGTTCAAAGAGTGTCCTACAACTTTCATTAAGGGTCTGACCTCTGATTATTTGTAGAAAAATCGATAAAAAATCAACAAGAGGTCTGACTTACTTTGGACAGAACAGGGGTTCCGAATTTGCAAGTTGCAGATCTTAATGCAAACTTGTAGAAAAAATGAAAAATGTCCTAAATGGCAAGCAAATGACATGTTCCTGGTGTCTATGGAAGTTTCATAACATGTATGACGACTTACCAAGAGGGCATGAATCCGAATAAGTCCACTTTAGGTTTGATTTTCATGAAAGCATGTTAATGCATTAACTAGTATCAATGACATTTTATGGATGGCAAAGATGAACTAAAATGATGCATGAAATGTATGAAAATTTAACATGGATTAGGACTAGATGCGATGACAAAGAGGATAAAGTCATCTAATCCTAATTACATGAGCAAATGACCATACAAGTCCATGAACTATTAAGCATGAATTAAAGCTCATGATGCGTGAAATGAAATATGACAAAACGTGGTAGCATATTTGTGCATGATTTTAACCTCCCAAATGACATGCAAAAAATACATGTAATATGTCAATGTGAAGCTTGAATAGCCCTTTACAAAAGTCTAGAATACTCCATGTTCTGATTGTGAACAGAAAAATTCCTATAAAATTGGCAAGAGTGCTACATGAACAGCTTAATCCCTAATTGACAGATTTAGGGGTTAAGGAATTTCAATTGATTAAACACACTAATGATGAGCAATTGATGCATGGAGAGTGTCACTAGTGAGTTAACATGATGCTCTATGATGTTCATGAAGGTCACTTGAAGAATTAAGTCCAATTTCACAATGAATTTTGCAGGAATGCAATTCGGATCAGTACAGAGCAGAATGAACAACCTGAGAATATGAGATGATTTCAAGTACCAAATGTCGCCTAAAAATTCTAAGAAAAATGACATGCACGAGACCTGAATTTACAAGTTCACATAAGGATGCAACTTGAAAATCGATTTTCCCTATTCTGTACAAAAATAGTAAAATATTCAATTTCAGTTCGGTTACAGCCAAAAACCAACTTACTCTTGCTGCAACTTTGAAAATTGATTTCAAGTGCCAAATGAACTCCGATCAGGGATATCTTTAACATTTTAAAGACTGATTTGAGTGCTTTACAAACTTTGTTAAGGACTCTAAGCCAGAAAATGTTGATTTCAAACTCAAACGAAGATGTTTGAGCAAGTTCATTTCGGGTTCCAGTATAGGCAAACAAGACCTAAGGTTGAATTAAGGAATTTTCACCTATTGAATGAACTCCTAAAAATCTGAGAAAAAAGTATGTCATGATTGAGATCCTAATGAATAATTTTCATGAAGGAAAGATCGCCAAAATCAACTCACAAAAATCAGCATAAAATCAGCAAAACAATCAAACATTCAATAACAGATTTAAGCTTTAATAGAAACATATTGCAGAACAGAGAACCGAGATTTCGAGGGGATTTTGAGGTAGTAAATGAACTTCAATTTGGACACATAATATGTCGAATCAAAGCTTAGGAAGTATAGATCAAATGTCTAGAAGGACTTGAAGCATGATTTCAACATTTAAGACCTCATTTAATCTCTAATAGAATATGTGTTCAGAGAGCAACAAAATTAACAGAACATGCAATCATCATTCAATCAGCTCACTTCGAGTCTCCGATCACATAATCAACTCATCATCCTCCATATATACAACAGTAGCACCCCTTAGCATCTATCCATAGCAAGCCTAAGGCGAGTTCTAGCCCGGACGCCTAACATATCCTCGCTTCATCGAACTCAGGTTAGAAGAGTATACCTTTGTGCGTTTAAGCCTTGATTTCGTCAAAACCGAACTTCACAGCCTCCAATGGATGATTATAGAATGCTTAAAGACCTGAAATCACAAAGAAAATTCCCAAAACGAATCTAAACAGGTTCGGTTAAGCTGTAAGAACAGAATCGGGTCTAGTTTGGACCCGATCTGTACACCGGTGGAAAAAGAAATGCCGGAACTCCTCCGATGGTTGTCCGATCACGTCCCGACCTCCTGGTGGTTGGGGACACGTCGAGGAAAGGCTTGAGAGTGATCGGACCACTTAGAACAGCCGCAATCAGTAGCAGCAAGCAGAATCGATTTGATTCGCCGGTCTTGAGCTCAATCGGTGAGGGGGCTGGACGGGAAGATCGACGGCTCCTTCGGTGGTGCTCCGACCAACGATACGTCGAGGAGAGGGAGGCGGACGTCGGAGGAGGTAACTAGAGGGGCGGCGATGCCGGCGTGTGCCCGTGGGAAGAGAAGAGAGCGGTGGTTCAGTGGTGGTTAGGGAGGAGGAAGAGAGAATGCGAGAAAGAGAGAGACCAGGGAGAAGAGAATGCATGAGAGAGGAGGAGAGAGCACAAGAGAGAAAAAAATCCAGAGAATTCTAGATTTTTTTTCTAAAAAATGAGACCTCCCCTTTAGTTTTGGAGGGAAAATGGGTTATATACCCACCTCAAGACTCAATCTCGGCCATCGGTGTAATCCGACGGTTAAGATTTGTGCTTATCCTTTACTTAGAGGTTAAGCAAAGACCTCATTTAACATATGCTAATTTGAATGGTCATGATTTAATCTCATCAACGGTCTTGATTAATTTTGCAATTAAGGATCTAATTAGGGGCATTTTCGTAATTTTACAAAACCCAGGGACTTTTTTGCAAAATCTAAAAATTGGAGAGTTCTAAAGTGAATTTTCGCAAAATTGACTTCGGATGAGTCAAATTATATCAATTATTCACGAATCGTGAACGATTGATTCAAACCCCTAATTAGGACTAAAATTGGGGGTTTTCATTTCAAAGTGCTGATTCACAAAATTGATCACACAGGTAATCTTATGATGACCTCTGGATCAAATGTCATGAAAGGAACTAAGCTAAAATATGAACAAAACGAAAATAATTTTGTTTTTGGCCGATTTCGAACTTATTTCCGCAAATTGGGAAAAAATAGGTTCTTAATCAATTTTTGCAAAATTTCGAATGCCAAAGTCAAATTGAATGTAAAATAAGATGATTTTTGGATTTTTGTATTTTTCAATTTTTTTTGGTCAAAGGTTTGACCAAAAGTCAAGCCCTAGTTGACTTTTCATTAGGAGTTTGATTTAATGATCAAATCTTTGAATTTTTCTAGAATTTCCACTTCCAGAGTGACATTAAATTCGAAGGAATCTTTTTATGTGAAAAGCCCCAATTTGACCCGGGGTTGGCTTTTGAAATGGTTGACCAAAAAGTCAAAGCGAAAGTCAACTATTTGACTTTTCGGGTTTTTGCATGAAATGAATAGAAAATTGTTTACATAAGCTAGGCCAATAAACGTAATTAAAAAACGATACTTTTTGTTCAAGAAATGGGTTCCGTCATGATCGAAAACCATAAGCTCGAATTTTATGCTTTTAATGACACGTTGGCTAAAAATTAGGTGTGAACAGTCAT
This sequence comes from Syzygium malaccense, assembly GCA_031216405.1. Classification (NCBI taxonomy): domain Eukaryota; kingdom Viridiplantae; phylum Streptophyta; class Magnoliopsida; order Myrtales; family Myrtaceae; genus Syzygium; species Syzygium malaccense. Next base: position 14,399,055 of record CM062255.1, on the reverse strand, counting down.
CTGCTCAGAAACTGGCAAATAAGATTGTTCAATAGGAGTAGGTGAATTGTTTTCCATATCAAGAGATACTAGAAATTCAATGACTTGATTTGAGGATCTAGGATTTGCTAGTATAGATGAAACGTGATCCGATGCAATAAAGCCATATTGTGGATTCATAGCTAAGTCTTCTTCTGATAAGAACTGTTGATGATTGGATGTCAATATAGGTGATTCATATAAAGACGTTGTCTTCTGGAATGGAAAAATATTTTCTTGGAAAACAACGTCTCGGCTTACAAAGAAATGCCCTGTGGATATTTCCATAACTCAAGAACCTTTATGTAGAAGGGGATATCCCATGAAGATACATTGTAGTGCACGAGGATCCATTTTATCTCGAGGGCCCACAGTAGTCACATAACATAAGCAGCCAAAAACTCTTAAATGTGCAATATCCGGCTATTTTCCGTAGAGCACTTCAAAAGGAGTCTGTCGTTCAAGAATTCGAGTTGGCATGCGATTGATTAAATATGTTGCCGTGACCACATAATCTCCCCAAAAAATTTTAGGAATGGAAGCTTGACATTTGAGTGCTCGAGCTACTCCTAAGAGATGATGATGTTTGCGTTCTACAACCCCATTTTGTTGGGGAGTGTAGGTACAAGAACTTTCATGAAGTATTCCACGAGAAGATAGAAAAGTTTTGCATTCAGTGGTGAAAAATTCTCGTCCATTATCTGTGGAAATTTTTTGGATGGACTTATTGAATTGATTTTTAATCAATGAGAAGAAATTCGACAGATAGGAAAAAGTTTGACTTTTGGATTGCATCAGAAAAACCCAAGTAGCACGGGTGTAATCATCCACAATGGTAAGGAAATAACGAGATCCATCACAATTTGGAATATGATAAGGTCCCCACATATCAATATGAATCAGGGAAAAAGCACTCATGGCTTGAGATGTGCTGATTGGAAATGATGCTCGTGATTGTTTTGCCAAAGGGCATATTGGACAATTTGGATAAGGAAAACGAGTACTATGACCCAACTGCTTATGAGAAAGAAGGATTTTATTGCTACTGGTGGCATTACATGGAACACTTTTATTTGATGGGGATAAATTCTTGGAAAGCTGATCCAAAAATATAATCCTTGTGCAACACTACCCAAGCCCATTAATTTCCCAGTCGAATGGTCCTTAAAGAAACAACTTTCGGAGTTGAATATGAAGCGACATGAATTGTCCTCACTGATTTTTTAAACAGATATGTGATTGAACTCAAATTCAGGAATACAGAGAACATTCTTGAGGATAATGTTTGGGCTAAGATGTAATGTGCCAATTTTTGTGACATGAGTAACATTCCCATTGGGAAGATGTACTGACATGGAAGAATTAGGCTTTATGTGTTTTTCGGAAAAGAAATTTTCATTGCAAATTATGTGGTCAATGGCACCTGAATCAATTATCCATGCTTCAACCGAAATATTATTGGTCTTGCAAAAAGTACCTGACAAACTGGTAGTCTTGTTGGTAGTCCTTAATTGATTCAGAGCCTTCATAATATGTTGATATTAGTCCTGAGTAATTGTCTGGTTGGCCCTATTAATTCCTTGTACTAAAACCTAATAAGTAGAAAATTCTTTCTCCATTTTTTCTTTATCAGTCGGCTTCCCATGTAATTTCCAACATTTTTCAATAGTGTGATGTGACGCTTGTAATATTCACAATATTTACCTTTAGGTTTAAAATTTTGTCCACCCCTCTTTGAGATGATGTGGCGCCGCGAGAGCCATTGGATGGCTTAAAAGCCGGTGCTAATATGGATTGATAGGAGCCGTTTGATTCGATCGAGTGATGGGACGATTAAGAGCCGTCTGATCCATGTTTCTGATCCAGACCATCCATTTCCAAACCCTTTGGGGTTTGCTTTCTCTTCTTCTTCCCAGCGGGGCACGCTCACCGCACAATGCTGCCCAAGAGTGTTCTGAGCTCGCAATGACGGTCCAAGAACGCCATGGATTTGCTGAGATAAGCCCACCGGAGCAGCAAGCGTCACACTCTCTCCGACTTTGACATACTCCATTGTGGCCAGCCATTGGTTCTCTTCTTGAACAGCCAACTAATAGATCCGACCGAGCGGTGGGATGGGATCCATGGCCAGAATCTGTGAGCAAAAAGGTGAGTAACTTTCGTTTAGGATCAAAAGAAACCGACTTACTTTCTCCCTTTCTTTAATTTCTCTATATTGTTTGAGCATGGTTTCAGGTCCTTCGAGTTGTTCCTCGATTGCTTCAAGCTCATTCCACAGAGATGATAGTCAATTGAAGCAAGCGGAAACCAAAAGGTTCCCTTGCTTAAATTTTGATAGGGATTGGGTGAGCGAAAATTTTTTTGCACGGTCGAGTTTTCCGTACATTTTGCGAATGTTGTCCCACATGATTCTTGAATCTTCAGTTGGTGGAAGTCCAGCTGCAACCTCAGGAGCTACACAATTCCCGATCCATGTGCGAACAAGTTGGTTACACTTGCGCCAATATCTCTGCATTCGGTCGTCGGCCGAAAAAGGCACGGTTCCATCAAGGAAACCATCCTTATCCTTGGTCACTAAGGCTCGCTGGAAATCCCAAGATGTAGTATAATTATATGGTCCGGTGAGCTGCAAACTGATAAGTTGCAATTCTGGTTCGTCGGCCGATGAAGTGTAGATCGGGTCACTAGGTTCTGGACGGTCGCCGGAGAGTGGAAAAGGATACGGCGTATAACTGGGTTGGAAAATCGAGTAAGGATTCATCCCTGGACCCATCTAACCTGTTTCGGTGGTTTGACTGGAGCCATTTGGATGAGTCCTGAGGCTCGGATTTGTGTCTCATTCATATGGCCTATGTTGAGCCCACTGCTAATTTGCCCCGGCAGCCCATTGACTCTGAACTGGGAACCACTAGATTGGAGGCCATTGGTTCTAGCTTGGAGTAGGTGCTGGAAATCTAGTATGCTGATCAGAAGGCTGTCTGTCTTGTGCCACATTAACTTGATCCGAAACTTGATTTTGGTTGGAAGAAGTTTCTTCCATTGTAGGTATGATTGGATCTAGGTTTTGATTTTCGGACATGGTATCACTGGTATATGGATGTGTATATTCCTACGCGGAGTGCTGGTTTTGTTTTGTAGGAAAGTTTTGCAACAACAAATCAGAAAACAACCGAAGGCAATTCAAAAAAGAAATTTTGCGGAAGCTAGATCAGGAACGAGGCTTTGATACCATGACAGAAAGATAAGAGGATATGTGGGGGAAATTTGTAATTGTATTTCTCAGTGAATAATTGTACATGTACAAAGATGTATTTATAGTACATGAAGGTAAAGAAGAAATAGGAAAGAATATACATGAAGATGTTTTTCCTATTCTATTGTCCGAATAGAATCAAATCCTGTGACATTTCGAAATTTACCCATTTGGGATTTATGAAATGAGTAGTTTTATGAACGTACTTATAGTTAGGTCTCGCTCAGAACTGGGCATTCTTGGGTTACTAACCGTTAGGGAATGGTTAATTAGAGATTTAAATTCGTGCAACTAAAGAAATTCGGTCGTAAACTGACTTTCGATCATAGAATCGTCGAGGTGACATTTTGAGCCAATGTAGGCCGATTCAAGGATAGTCAGGAATCAATTCGCTGCTGTCATATTAGTGGATCGCGGGTGATTTCGCTTGACCACGAAATGAACTAAGGAACGATCCTAAACCTATACTAAACGATTGTGCCCGTCGGAACTAGTGATCGATCCTTGCGATTACATTGACAACCGAGGTTGTCACGATCCGAATGAACTTGCACGTGACTTGATTTAGTATCAGTCACGGGTCAAATATGCAAATTTCCCCAAAAGCCGCCCATTAGTCTAAGACACGCTCAAATTACGTTATATAAAATTCAGCTAGTAATTAGAGACCAAATTGGGCATCAAAAATTTAGGAAGTCACTACAGGACATTTGGACGACGTTGTTATTGGAATGTTCAGTCTTGGAATTGTCCGAATCCTTCAAAAAAACTGAATTTCGGCGAAAGATGGAAAATGACTGTTTTACCCCTAGAGCTTTGTTAAGGCCAAGTGTTATTGGGGAAGGGCATTTTGGTCATTTCGTCCTAACTTTAGAAAATGACAATTTTGCCCTTGGATTTTTATGAAATCCCCAAATTACCCTCCGATATTTTTGGAAAAGATTCGATCTCGACCGTTGATTGAAAAGTAAAGAGAGGGGCAAGATGGTCATTTTGGCATACCAATAATTGGCTTTGACTTATTTAAGCCAATTTCCTCTCTCTCTCTCCTCATTCTCTCTCTCACTTTCGACTCTCTCCCTCTCCCTCTCCCCCGGCCGATCACCCCCTCCCCCTAGCTGCACCGCCGCTTGCCGGCCACCGTCCGCCCGATTGCCGTTCGCCGTTGCCGAATCGCTTGCCGTCGCCGATCGCCGCCATGAGGCCGCCGACCGCCACCCCATTTCACTCTAGCCAAGCTAGCCTAGAGTCCAAGTAAGTCGCAATCTAACCCTTGCCTAGGACATCGGGTATTATCGGACCCATTTAGACGCTGTTTAGGATAGTTTAGGGGTTGATTAGCGTGCTGATCGTGGTTATTGGTGGCTGATCATGGCTGTTAGTGGCTGTTGCGTGTCGTATTAGACATCTAGGAATGAGTTTTGGGGGTTGGAGATCCATGAGTGTGAGCTAAAACTTGAATCTTGTTTGTTTGGTTCAAAACTCGGATTCGTGACCTGTACCCATCCGATTTGCTATTTTTGTGGAGAATTTTGTGGGTCGAGTTTGAGGAAGTTTTCTTCATGAAAGTTGCTCCCAACATCTTGAAGTATAACTACCACCCACCTGGGTGGCGCTGCTGGAACGCGCACTCTTCCTCTCGCAAAAGGTTGAGTGTTCGAATCCCGGGCGCCGCAGGGTGACTTAACCGGTGGCACGTGTGTGGTGGCTAGCACGTGTCGCCCCCAGGGTTTACTCCCCGGCTGTCGGCCGTGCGGGGGTTCCCTGGGTTATCAAAAAAAAAAAAAAAAAAAAAACATCTTGAAGTATAACATATTTTAAATTTGGAATTTTTGGCGGCCATTTGGGTCACACGAAAAACCCATTTTCAAACCGTCTTAAAACTGCCTGGAACATTGTTCATCCCGACCTTCTTGTCTTGCCGAATTTTTATAAAATTTTTCAGATCTACTTTCAATAAACTTCCTTCACAAAATTTGTTGACGACTTTCTTTTCTATGACATATAAAAATTTCAAAACTTTTCAAGGTGATTTTGGTGTTGAAAGAAATGTATTTTGAGGACAAAACAGTCGGTTAGAGCGAACTGATGTTGGTTTGATTTCGAGGGACAAAAAGGAATGGTTGCAAATTGAACCGGATTTTGTGTTCTTCGTAAGAAATGTTTATCAAGATGTTTTTTATGATATATCCAAATTTTAGAATTTTTAGAGTTCGTTTACTATTTATATTGATGGGATTTCGGTCACTGTGTAAACTGCCCAGATTTACCCTGATTCTATGGATATTCATTTTTATGTGCAGAATGGTGGGGGTGTCGAGGTTGAATAGTTGCTACCCTCATGACTGGAATTGATGATTGAATGTGTGTGTATGTAGGCTGAATTGAAATGGTTGGAAGTGATGCATTGATGTGCATTTAATTAATGCCCGAGTGTGTGCACGTGTGAGATTTGAGGCGTGCGATGTGCGTGTGATCACTAAAAGGCCCTGAGGCATGTTTACGCAGGGTACAGATAAAATATGGTGTTAGTATGTTCGTGTAATCACTAAATCCCTGAGGCGTGTTTACACGGGGAATTGAACCGGCCTGAGGCGTGTTTACGCGGGTCGTGATACGACTGTGGGATCGGACTGAGGCGTGTTATGCTCGGGTCGCGATCATGTAGGCCTGATGCGTGTTTACGCGGGCTGAGGAAAGAAAGTGAAAGTGGGATCGGACCGAGGCGTGTTATGCTCGGGTCGTGATCATGTAAGCCTGATGTGTGTTTACGCGGGCTGAGGAAAGAAAGTGAGAATGGGATCGGGCCTAAGGCATGTTTACGCGGGTCGCGATCATGTAGGCCTGATGCGTGTTTACGCAGGCTGAGGAAAGTGATTGAGCACAAGATGGTGCGATGTGGCAAGTTAATTGAAAATAATGTGGTGGCGCGTGAACGAGTGTGAATTGTGGAGTTCAGGAATGTGGTGTGTTTGGCATGTGCCTTCGAGCATGAGATTGGGTTGGAAAGTGCATGCAATTTGTAAATGTGAATGTAAGACTAACGTGTAAGTTGCGTGTATCGAGAACCAGGTAAGTACGATTGTGTGGATGTTGTTTGTGCGTTGCTTGATTCGATGTCTGGACTTGTCTGGAATATGTGATAGCCTAGGTAAGGTTTAGGTTGTATACTTATTGAAAAGTGTCTCATTGTTGTATCAACCAAACCATTTCAAAGCACCCGCCCGAGGCATGAACCTTCCACCGTCGCCGCAGCGTTTTGGGATTGTTATGCACACTGATCATGATGTTGTAGAATACCCGATCAAGATTGAAGCCGATTCGGAGTCGTCGGATGAGCATGTGCCGGATGAGGATTTGGATGAGGATTTTGAAGAGAGTGAGTCAGAGTGGATGCCATCTAGAGGGCGTAGGGATTAGTTTTGGAGATGAGGAAGAGTTTCGAAATGTCTTATTTTTGGTGTAGTGCTTATCCAGGCTACTGATCTTTTTGTGATATCGGTGAGTTGCAGTTTAGTAGTTCAGTGTGCATATTTTGCTTTGTGGTTTGTAAATGGCGGTTGTGGCATAAGTTTATATTGTAAATGGATTTGGTGGTTTGGCAATTTATTCTCCCTAGTACCCCTGGTAAATCATTGTCTGGGTGTTGGTTGTTTCCGTTGCAATTAAACTCTGATGGGTTCGTTTGGGTCGGCGACGTTTCCTAGAACGTCGCACTAATTCGACCGAAGTGGGATGTCGCGTGCTCGATGGGATTCAGGGCATGACAAATCCTTTCTCCAACATCTACGTCCAATTTCAATTTTGATTTTTTTGCTGAAGTACATGGAAACTTAGTCATGGAAGCATATATTTTTTAAGAGAAGTCTTGATGGTACGTCAGTCTCTGTCAAGTAGCTATCAATTCATGAAAGAAAATATCAGGAAATTTGTGTGATTGAATATTGGATTTTGACACAATTAAGAAATCGTCATATTAAAATGGCCTCTCTATGTAGAAAATGCATAGTATGTGGCTTAGCTCACTTGAAGAAAGGGAGGAGCTAAAAGATGATGTGTCTAATTATGCAGGAAAAGGACACTAAAAGCGTCATAAATTTCATACAGCACACACTTTAGTGCCAAATTTTTTTGGCCGACTCACTTAAGTACCACATCGGAGAAAAGTCAATCACTTGAGTGCCTCCAATGACAAATTCCGGCAAAAAGTCCTACATAACATTTTTAATAGAATTTCATTCGTACATAGCTTTTTTATGTAAGAAACAAGTCCACGGACTATGAAGCGGTCATTCATGACAAAACAATGGCGTGTCTTTCAAATTTAATCTCTCTCCCAAAATAATCGAATCTTTATCATGTCGTCGTTTGTGTTGACTTGGACTCTCGCTTTTGTTCGCTTTTTGCACTCGCTCCCTATCTCGCTCTCTCAGTCACTCAATCGCCGTCATACTCTCTCACTCACTCACTCAATCGGCACAGGAAAAAAAATTAGGGCTTGGTGCTTGGAGTAAAAAAATTGGGGCTTGGCTTTTTACTTGTTTTATGCTGTTGTCGCTGCATAGAGTTAGAAAGGTTGTCGTTGGGAGGTTCTTGACTTGCTTTCTGCTGGTGCTGCTGCATATGGTCGGGGAGGTCGATGTTGGGGAGGTTTTTGATTTATTTTTTGTTGTAGCATATAGGTGGGGAAATTGTTGGGGGTTAGGTTTTTGACTTGTTTTTTGCTGGTATCACGACCTTAACTTTTCCGTCAGTGAGAAAAGAAAGAGGTTTAGGGGTAGTGCCCAAAAGACGGGCTGTTGGCCCTTCTATTAGGCGTAAGCTCTCCCAAGCCCATATCTTGCGCCATGTTGGATTTCGTTTTAAGTTCTTTCGGCCTAAAAATATTTCTAGAGTCGGCACTAGCCATTTTGAGATTAGGTAGAAACCAAATGAGACGCAAGACCTTTGTCTCGTTTCCTATGGAACTAGAAGATTCTAGCTTCGGGGACTTAATTACGCTAATAGTCCATTAGCACCCTTTCGGTACCACCAACTCAGAAAGTTGTTCATCTAAGTGATCACACAATCTATTTACCATTTATGTACTTAAAGACATTGATATCACTAAGTGATCATGCAAATGTTCTTGATGGGAGTTTATTACGATCCTAATCTAGTCCTAACCGTTCTTGAAAGGAAATCAACAAATAATCTATTGAAAGCGCTTTTAAGTAAACAACCAAGTATTGAAGCCTAAAAGAACCTGATAAAAGCCGGGCAAAGAATATTACACCACCAAATAAGAGCCCAATACTAAGTCGGGCAAATATTGGGCACGGCCTCATTAAAAGCCTTGGGACATGAGCCCCAATAAGCTTGAGATTAGAAACCAATCCTATGTAAGATGAGCCTAAGTTCTATTTATTATAATGGTAAAGTTATTCTAAGCTATTCTAACCATTTGTTAAAGGGTGATTCTAAGTTTAATATGATTTTATTAACTAGATCATAAACTAACTTGTTTATTGAAGCCTAAATTTATTAACTAAACTAACATATTCAAGGCTAATATAAACTGAAACACATTGGACCGCCCATGGACCATCTCGGCCACCGGTCTTCAAGGCCGCCACCTCGGCTCTACAACCGCCTCCTTGTGAATGTCAACTTCCATCATCCATTCAATCATTTCTCTATCAGCCCTCCATAGTGGAGCTTCCATCCCTATCCCAATGGTGATAGTCCTCCCTCAAACCCTAAACTGGCCATTCCCCTTTTCAATCCCGATTATCACCAAATCACTTGCGTGTAATCCCATTCTCTACTCTCCCCCTCTACTTCTGTCCGTAAAAATCCCTAATTTAGTCATGCCCTAATCAAGTTCCCCCTTCCCATTGTCAACGCTTTCCTTTGAGGCGTGGAAAGCTCTAACTTGGTACCTGCCTCCTTGCGTCTGGTAGGCTACCACTCCAAGAAGAAGGACCATGGTGATTTTAGGATCAGCGAGCATCCCCTTTTCCGTATAGACAACCACCCCTCTTTCACTACCACTTCCCCTGTAAATCGAGTCACTCACCGACTGCGACCCCCAGGTTCCGAATCATCCCCAACCTTCCTTTCCACCTCCCATCTTTTTCCCTATTTAGCAACGGGAAGCGTTCTCAACCCAGGGGGAGAAATAGCACATTTTCAACACTTTCAAATCTGATGCAGAAGGTGCAGAAGCTAGCGCCTAAAGCTGTTCAATCACAAGTCCAGTTAAGTTTTTGTGCATTACAGGGAAACTTAAAGCACGTTCATGCCATTACCTCTAGAAGAGTAGCTTAGTCTTGCTCAAAGGAACGGGGATCGTTCTGGTGTTTGACGGCAAGAGCCTCTCTCAGTACAAGTTAGTGTAGTACACCTTTCTCCAGAATCTATGGAAAAGGAAGCTGATAATGTAGCTCGGGTGGCTGCCCTATGTAGAGAACTGGGAAACCTCTGGTCAGTAGATGACCTTGTCCTGCTAAAAGGCAACATCCCCATAGAAAAACAAAAAGAATGCGCATTAACTTTGTATGGGAAATTGTACTCGAAACCAAATGTCAATTTTCAAGCTTTCCTTAACACAATGAAGAGATCATGGAAAACGGACCAAATAGAATGTGAGCTCATTGAACCGGGATTCTTCTCCTTTTCCTTTACTTCTTTAGAGGAAAAACAGAGAATTTTGGATTCAGGCCCTTCGTCCTTTTCGAGTAACTTACTTGTCCTCCAACAAGGTCATCCGGATACCCCCGACCATTGCTACGAATTCACGCATTGCGCCTTTTGGGTTCAACTAGCAAGTATCCCCCAAGGGAGGTCAATAGAAGACGTGACTCGGGAAGTGGCAAGGAAAATCGGCAAAGTGCTAGAAGTGAAACTAGACTCAAGAGGAGGAGGCCCTACTAAAAGCTGTAAAGCAAGAGTGCTTTTGAATCTGTCCACTCCCTTAAAGACAAGCACCTTAGTAGATCTGGAACATAAGAAAATTTGGTTGGACTTTAGATACGAGAGACTCCCGCACTTCTGCTACTCGTGCGGAAGGATAGGGCACTATGCGTCCTACTGCAAGGAAGTTCCCTTTGAAGAATCAAGCCTCAATGTAAGCAGTAGGGGCAAATTTGGGCAATGGTTGAGAGCAAAAGTACGAGGACCTAGCCCCTTTTGGAAGATCTTCTACGGCAAGAATATCCCTATCCCTGAGGAAGAAGAGGTAGTTCTGGAAACTCAAAGGGAACTCATCCCTAGAGAGCTTGCACTATCTACATCAAAAGGCAAGGCTGTTATTGGGCTGATTGAAGACATACCTTGGGAGGAGAGTTCAAATGAGAGAAACCAACCAGCCGGATTGTCCGGAGATAATCAAACTGATTGCATAAACCAGGATTCCCAGATGTTTATGTCAGGGTCAACAAAGAAGGGTGGAATCTCGAAGCATCCTAGAAAGGAGAAGATAGGAACGAAATCCTTCAAGAAAGTGGCAGCATCAAGGAAAGAGAAAAAAATCAACCCACTAGGAATATGTCAGATCCTCTACCCCTCCATTAATGAGGAGTCACTTCTTGATGCTCCAATCAAGGTGGTAGATGGAAGAAATGACTAGGCTCTAATGGCTAGCACTAATAAGCCATCGGGGATTATATGAAACTTTTGAGCTGGAACTGTCAGGGGCTGGGCAATCCCCTGACAGTCCAGCATCTCAGAGCGTTAGTGGCTCAAGAAAGGCCTGATTTAGTCTTCTGATGGAAACTAAAAATAAGAGAACAATTGTTGACAGAGTGAAGAGGAGAACCAATTTCCAAAATATACATATTATCGACCCCGTGGGAATTGCAGGGGGTCTGGCAATGATGTGGAACGAAGAGGTGTCGGTGGTTGTGGAAGATTCCTCTAGAGAAGTTATTAACTTGCAATACAGGGATCAAGAAAGTGAAACTCTCATGCGCATCACCTTTCTGTATGCCCTCGCAAGCTTCTAGGAAAGGCTCAAACTGTGGAGCCATTTATAGGTGATAAGCGCAACTAATCACCTCCCTTGGATATGTGTTGGGGACTTTAATGAGATCTTGTACCATTGGGAAAAATCTGGGGGTAATGGAGCAGAGCACTATAGGCTAGTAGCATTTCAAGATTGCTTAAACAGATATTCACTCATGGATATTGAAAGCAAGGGTTGTGCATTCACTTGGGCCAACAACAGGAAGGAAGAGCACTGATGCAGGAAAGGCTAGATAGGGCCCTTTGTAATATAAATTGGAGAGTGAGTTTCCCAAATGCAGAAGCCTTTGCACTGCCTGCAATAGGGTCCGACCATAGTCCAATTCTGCTGTCCCTCCAACCAAATAGGATTAAAAGGAAAAAAGAATTCAAGTTCGAGGCATTTTGGCCGGCCAATACGGAGTGTAAGGAGCTGGTGAAAGAAGTCTGGGGTGAACTAGAAGACAACCCAATACCGTTCGCTAGAAAATTGAAAAAGATCACGGAAGCTCTAAAATTATGGAGTAAGCAGAAATTCTCCAATGCCCACAACCAGATCGAGTTCCTAAAAAGAAGACTTACAATCCTTATAAATTCAGGAAATGGAGGCACAAGCAGAAAAGAAATGTAGCAAATCAAAGTGCAAATACAAAAGTTATGGAAACAAGAAGAGCAACATTGGAGTATGCGATCTCGCATTAATTGGATTAAGTGAGGAGATAAAAATACGAAACGTTTCCATGCAGCTACGGTCCAAAGAAGACAAAGGAACAAAATTTCAATGCTGAAAATTGATGATACTTAGTGTAGAGACCCCAAAGTTATTATCCAGCACATTGCCAGTTATTACGATTCCTTGTTCAAGACAGTGGGTACTAGGAACTTCAATCCAATACTAGATCAATGTTCCTTTCCTGGCCAAGAAGAAATGAATGAGGCTTTGATGGCACCGGTCACCTTAGAAGAAGTAAAACAAGCTACATTTCAGCAAGGAGTTACAAAGGCCTCGGGACCTAACGGTATGAATGGCCTATTTTACAAGCATCATTGGAAGGAATTACAGCACAATTTACATGGACTAGTCAGCTCCTTCTTCCAATCAGGACACCTTGACCCAAAGCTTAACAAAACACACATCGTGATTATCCCTAAAGTTACAATCCCAGAAAGCATCACACAATTTAGACCTATCAGCCTATGCAATTTCAGCTACAAGATCATCTCTAAGGTGATGGCGAACCGCCTGAAGCCTTGACTCCCAAATCTCATAGCAATAAAACAGAGCACCTTTGTGAGCGGGAGACAGATTCAAGATAATATTTTTATAGTCCAAGAGATCCTTCATCAGCTAAGAGTTCGGGAGAGAAAAACGAAGTTCCAGGCGATCCTAAAGTTGGACATGTAAAAAGCTTACGATAGAGTTGAGTGAGACTTCCTTTGTACTAGCATGAAGAAAATGGGCTTCTACGAAGAGTGGGTGTCGTTGGTGAAGAGTGTCTCTCCTCTGTCACATTGAGTGTAAAAGTGAACGGAGAACCTTTAAAGTACTTCCAACCTTCTCGGGGAATTAGACAAGGAGACCCAGTATCTCCTTACTTGTTTATAATCATGGCGAACATGCTATCGTCCTTACTAAGAAAGGCTGTAGATGATGGGAGTTTGAAAGGTATCAAACTAAACAGGAACTGCCCTACTCTGTCTCACCTATTATTCGCTGACGATGCTATCTTCTTCCTAGATGGGAATATAGGTGAATGTCAAAATCTAGCCAATATCTTAAACCAATACTGTTTCACATCGGGGCAAGCAATCAATCTAAATAAATCCGGGATCTTCTATAGCGCGGGCTGCGTCAAAACCTTAAAAGCAACATGGCATATGAACTTAGAGTAACAATCATGGAGAAAACTGGGAAATATCTTGGCATTCCATCAGATTGGGGACAAACAAAAAAACAGATGTTCGCGTGGATACTAGCAAGGGTAAACATGAAGTTGGAAGGCTGGAAGGAAAAGCTGCTCTCAAAGGTGGGCAAGGAGATATTAATCAAAACAGTGGTACAAGCTCTTCCCCAATATGCAATGTCCATATTCAAAATCCCTATTTCGGTGTGCAAGGCAATTGAGCAGAAAACAGCCTCGTTTTGGTGGAAACAGAACTCATCTAAATCGGGTATCCACCGGAAAAAATGGGAACTTCTCAAAGAGAGGAAAATAGATGGCGGATTGGGCATTAAGGATCTAGTTACTTATAACAAAGCTATGCTAGGAAAGCAAGCATGGAGACTTGTTCAAGATTCAACAGCATTGTGGAGTCAGCTACTTAAAGGTATTTACTTCCCCAATGGAAATCTATGGAAAGCTACAAAGAGATCCCGCCCTTCATGGGGGTGGAAAAGTTTACTAATGGGAAGAGATGCATTAAGCCCAGACGTGAAATGGCTGGTCGGGAATGGAGATTACATTAACATCAGAGAGGATATATGGCTAGAAATGGGAGTAATAGGTAGCCCAACAAATCGAGATGATCCACAAAAAGTCGCAGAACTGATCAACCAGGAGACAAAAACATGGGATGTTAATCAGTTAAAAAGGATGTTTCAAGGGGAAATTGAGAGCGAAATTATGGCCATACGGTTAAAGCCAATCCCGGACAGTGTTAGACAAGTTTGGACAGGAAACTCATCAAGGGAATATTCGGTAAAACAGGGTTACTCCAAGCTACGAGCTATGTCAACCAAGCTAAATACAAATCTAGCATCCTCCTCTTATCAGCAGCCCCGCTCACTATGGACAAAGATATGGAAACTACAAAACAAGCCAAAAATCCGCTTCTTCCTGCGATGTGTGTGTCACAATGCTCTGCCTACATCAGAAAATCTATACAAAAGAAAGGCCTTAACCGACCCTTTATGCCCAATTTGCAGGGAGAACCCAGAAACAACAAAACACATATTCGCCCATTGCAGTTGGACAAACAACATCTGGTTAGATCCGAGGCTTCGAGTGGACGTATCACCAGCAAATTTATCAAGAATGGTATATGGTTGGACGAATCCCTTACCAACATCACAAAACAGGCCGGCCGAGAGGTGCTTGCAGGAATTCTCTAGCAAATCTGGAAGGCAAGGAATGCCTGGGTTTTCCATCAAATCAGCCCAAGATCCGAAGCAATCATTGATGAAGCAATTAATCTAAACGGTAACTACCGGGAGCAAAACTTACCTGTGTCATATAGCTGGCGGATGAAATCTAAGACAGCGCAATGGACACACCCAGAACATGGAAGCTAGAAATTTAACGTAGATGGGTCGTGGATTGAAGTGGAAATAGAGGGATCGGTAGTTGGGGTATGCAGGGATCACAGAGGTTTGTGTACTATGGGTTTTGCTAAAGCTGCGTCTGCTTCCTCCCCGCTAGAAATTAAAGCTGAAGCAGTGAAGGAAGCTTTGCGATGTCTGGGAGAAGAGGCAGCGATGAAGAACAATCCAATGTTAGAAGTCTGCGTACAGTCAGACAATGAAGCTACAATAAAATATACTCATGACCCAGCTTTGAGCCCATGGGATTTGAGGAGTCTGTTTGACGAATATAACAAGTTACTCTCCCAATTAAAGAGGGTTTCTCTAGTCCACTGTCAACGCGAGTCCAATCAAGTAGCATATTGAATCGCCAAAAATCATCGAAAAGGGATGCTTCCATCCAACTGGATATTTAGACCGCCCCAATCTCTTCGGGATTTATTTTGTATTAACGCTAGTCATCTTCACTCTTGTAATCCGAAGTTGAATGAATGAATGGACTTCTGCATTTCGACCAAAAAAAAAATCATCCATTCAATCTCAATTCATCATTCACATCACGTACTCAGTCAAAGCAATCAATTAGTCAGCTCACTAATCACTAACCGAAATTCTCAAATTCAGCTCGGTTAATTGGATTTTGCTCATGCAATTCGATTTGCCCAACCACCTCCAAATCAGACTTGGAATTAATTGATTAAAGTTAATGATTATTAACCCCACTTGTACTTAACAAAGCGGTAGCTAAAATCATTAACTCTTATTTAAAATCTAATCAGCTTTCCCATCGAAGGGCATGCATCAAAGGCCTAACATACATCTAATCATCCACATGTAAGGCTAACTAAGTCATGCAATTAGGCTAATTAGGCCTGGGAATCAGTCAAACAATTAGTGACCCAAAGAGGGGCACTTCTCAGTTTTTGTCCTAATTCTGGCTGATTATGTTTTAATTCAATTTCCTAACCTAATAAAGTCGAATTAAATGATTATAGAGTCAAATGAAAGCTTAAGAAGTGTACTTTAATGTTCATTCAGACCATTTTCCTCAATTATGAGTCAAATCACCCGGAATTCTCAAATTTACCCAGTCGCTCAGGATCCGACCTAGTTTTTGAAAAATGTGGAAAAAATAGTAAAGTAGCTCAAAAATTTGCCAAATTTGACAGATATCTATTCCTGAAAATTTTCTTCAACTTTCGTGCTTTAACTTTTCGGAAAGAGCCATCTATCTTACACGAAATTAGACATTTTACCCAATAACTCAAATTGAAACAATTTTGGAGGCTATTTCTTACCTTGTCCAAATTAATTGAAATCAAACGCCCAAAATTTATTCAAAAAATCTGAAAATTCCAGATTTACATTTCAGGACATGCTGAATAACTTTTTGCAAAAAAGTCCTCAAACTATACGAAATTTGCAAAACAAATCTTATCAATACGGAAACAGTTTTTTCATATCAAACTCAATTATCTTCGCTTACTTGAGCTTGCACATTTTTTGGATCAAATGGACTCCAATTTTGACATCTTGATATCACTGGAAAGCTTATGATCTTAACTACAAATCGTATTCAAACAATTTTCTGAGATTCATTTTAAAATGTTTTCAAAAAATCAGGGAACACACAAAGGTCGGATTACACTTCAAATTTCCAGAAATCTATGAACATCTGCAAACTCATATTCAACCTCATTCAAGCCTATTCAAGAACATTCAAGCTATATTCCAGAACTTATGAACATCTTCAAGCCTTTCTTATGAACATTCATCAACTTCTTCCTACATTCAACATCAAACAACACATATCTCACTCATCAAAAAACTCAAAGAAACATCATCAAAATGCAATCCAATCACTCCTAAGCTTGATCCGTCTAACCTATACCAATCCTAGGAATAGTTAACATCAAATGAACATGAAAATTCTACCTAAGGAAATCAGCTAGGCTTGGATTCTAAAGGAAATTGAACATGCAAATCAACTATCACTTGATCTAGTTCTAGGAATCAATTATCCTAAACATGCAAACTAGACTTAATTAACAACATGACATCAAAAGTAACATCTAATATCCTTCTAGATAGATTCTGTCACCTCTTGGAGTCTAAAGTTGATCTAAAAATGCAATTATTTCTAAACTTCATCAGGCAATCCTAAATTCTGACCTAATTTTCATTTTGATTTCACTCGATTCCATCACATACCAGCTTCTATTAATCATAGATTGAAGTTATACCTGAATTTTAGACCATGAGCAAATTGAGCATCCTTGTATGATCATGTGGAATGATCAATTAAAATTAGGAACTCCTACCTCAACAAGTCATCAAATGAGCAATTAAAGGAATTGGCCGGAACGGAGGAGGTCTAGCGGCAATCTAAGCTAGCAACCACCAATATAGGCTCAAGGACTCCTTGGGGATGGTGATCGCAAGAGTCGGCTAGCAAGACAAGCCGAGAAGATACCTATGAGATGGATGGCATGGGGCTCGCTGAGAGAGAGGGAGAGAGAGTTTTTGTGAGAATTTCTAGTGAGAAAGTGTTAGAGAGAGAGCTTCAGTCAAATGTGAGAGGGAAGAGATAGAGAATGAGTTTTGTTCTTTGGAGGGAAAATTTGAATCCCCTCTCAATTCTCGCCCTTTGATTAATCCAATGATTGATGATATTGCGTCCTTAAGTGTTATGGTTGCTCCTCATTGGCTGAATTTTTGTAACATTAATCGATGACTTGGCAATCATGATGGCTAAAATTAAATTGGAATCAATGGCCATGATTTGGAAATTTTAATCATTTTGGTAATTTTTTAGATGTGAAGGAGGGGACCGACCTTGGCTAAGTGGGCTGTGCGTTCAGGCTGAACCCAATTGGGTCAGCCCGGGGATGCTCAATTGTTTAAATTTTGCCTATTTCATTCTATGGGATGATTTGTTTAGCCAATTGGGTGAAGTGGAATTGTGTTGGGCTTCAACCCAATGAGTCGGGCCCAATTTGATCAAACCGGGTTGGCTCGGTTCAATCGAATCGACTCATGGCATCTCAATTGGTTTGATTTTCTTTGAATTGCACTATGCGCTTGGCCAATTTTACCTTCCTCGGTCCATTTGGCTACATCAAGCCTAGGTCTGATTGGTCCTAATTTGTCGCGTAAAGCTAAATTATGCTAAATTACCATGATTTTGCCAAAATTGATATTGAAATTGAGTTAATTTGGCTTAATCGGATTCAAATTGGGTTAATTGGCATCTTTTGTGAGATACCATTGGGACCTTAAACTTGTGCCCAAGAATTGGTCAACCCGTCTCAATCTCAAACTCTCAAGAGTTGGCCTAAAATTCTGATGCGATACGATCCTTAGATCAAATGTCGAGAAGGAAATTATTCCAAAAAATGATTAGAAATCAATGAATTTTGAAATTTACTGATTGAGGGTCAAAATTCTCGATTTGACAGAAAAGTCGGTTCTCAATCATTTTTTGTAAAAATCAAGAATTGGAAGTCTAATTCAGCTTGCAAGGAATTATACTGATGATTTTTTAGATTTTTTAAAAAATGTTGACCGAGTGTTGACTTAGTTGTTGACCAAAAATCAACACTAAAGTCAACCTTGGATTATTGAGGAAATTAATGCCTAAGTTTAGACAGAATGTAATGGCGCTTCAAAACTTCGGAAAACATTGAAATGGCTCTTTTTGGCCAAGAGATGGGCCCTGTTGCAATTAGAGATCTCTAATCTCGAGTTTTTACATTTTATGACTTGTCGGCTAAAAGCAAGTATCAACAGGTAGTGTTGCTGCATCTAGTAGGGGAGGTTTTTCTCTGGAAGGTTTTTGACTTATTGGGGGCTTTATGTTGATGTAAGGACATCTTTATTCTTCTTAATGCAATGCTGTTTGATTTGAATCTAAGCCATTGTTGATGGAATAACTTTTTTTTGTATGTGTTTCCAAATTTGTACACAATGTGTGTTGCAAAACAAGTGGTCCAATAATGTTTAAGAAAGTGAAATCAACAAATTACTTTTTAAAAAGTTAAAAATCATAAGTTTTCACTTTTAACAATAATTAACACTCAAGTGATCACTTTTCACTAAACTTTGTCATGTCAGATTTCCGACAAACTATAGCAATCAAAAAGCATGTTAAAATATTACCATGTCAGATTTTCGACATCCAAATTGGAGTTGATACTTAAGTGATCTGTTGAAAAGTTTTGGCATTAGAGTGAACATTGTATGAAAGTTATGGCACTTCTAGTGTCATTTTTCCTATTATACAAGAATGACAATTTCAATACTTGGTGAAGAAAGAGAAATAGAACAAATTAGATTAATTGGAAGAAGTATTATCCACTCGCCTCATAAAGAATTTGAGGCTTCGAACTTAACTATCTTGGGAGGATTACCTAATTAGTCTTAAACCTATTGTGCGAATGCCAATTTAATCATAAACTCTTTAATTTAGTCTTAAATCTTTGCGTAAAATTCTAATGTAGTCCTTCCAGTCAATTTTCGCTAGAAATCGTCGTTGTGATGGTGCAATCATCGCTGGCCGTCTTACATGGCATACCACCACGTTTGCAATTTATGGCGAAAACTAGTTGGAAGAATTACACTAAAATTTCGTGCAAAGATTTATGACTAAATTGATAAAAGTGAAAACTTTATGACTAAATCAACGTTCACACAATAGGCTGAGGACATAATTTCTCTTAGCAACCTTGTACTGTTTTATCTAAGTCCTAGGAGTAAGTGCTCTAGTAGACTTGAAACTTACGTATTGAGTGCCATTGAGTACTAAAAATTCCAGTTCGTACATTCATGCCTAGAAGAGGTGGTTTGACATCAGAGATTGTTTTGTAAAATGTTTAACCGCAAAAAGAGAGCTCAAGTTTACTTTTGCCATGAAATTCGTCAGAGAAATAGTGAAGTTAAATGGATTTTTAGAATTCTTGGTATTTTACAATCTATACTTAAGTTATATGTAAATCGGCAAGCATCCCAAGGAAATATACCACCACATCGACTTATTGCAATTAGTATCTTGCGTTCGTACCTTCCTAATTACCAGGCAGTTTGCCAGGTAGTCCATTTGTAGCGGATTCCGTACTTTGAAGAACGTGTTTTTCTTAACTCCAATGTAAGTTTTGCCTTTGAATGATCTAACATACTGAAATGGGTCTCTGATTTCCCTTAATTCATTTATGAACAATGTTTTGCTTTATCTGAATCAAGTATGTACTTGCTGATATCAATGAACATATATTAAAGTTCAAGCTGGTGAAAAGGGATAATGACATAAATGGTTTCTAAACTTTGGCCCAATGTGCAATATCATTCGTGAACTTTTAGTTTATTCAACACGGTCCCTAAAGTTTTGGTACATATTCAATCTAGTCCCTGGACTATATGAAAAATGTTTAATATTGTCTCTGAAGTTGAACTAATGGGAACACAATATTGAATATTTTCATATAGCCTTGAGAATATATTAAACATGTACCAAAAAAATTAAAACTTCAAAAATGACATTATACATTGGGTCAAAGTTCAGGGACCGCATTGAATAAATTAAAAGTTTGGGGATAATATTATACATTGGATCAAAATTCGGAGACAATTTGTGTCATTTTTCCCTATGAAAATGAGAGGAAGAAGAAATTGACCCACTAATCAACTTCAATGCCTAATCAATTGAAAAGGTAAAAGAAGAAACTATGGCTGATTGGAAACTCCATACCCCTAACTTACTGATGATATAATTGAAACGTCTTGCATGCCCTATTGATCTTTGCAATCCCCTCAACTTTTCGGTTTAATATGTCATTTTGGTCGTGCGTCAAAAGTAAATGATTCTGGAGTCCGTCTATCACTTTGAGGATGAGAACAACACAGAGCCATTTCACTCTTTGCCCAATGTAATTATCCTTGGAGAAATTATTTCACTGAATATAAGATATAATTACCAATGAATCAAAGAAGAAAAAATTTCGACCACAAAAAAAAAAGAAAGAAAAATTACAATATACAAAGGATTTAGCTCTTCCAAGGGCATTTATTACCTTCAAGGTTCGAACTAACAATTAATCTCTTGGTTCGCATAGACAAAAAAGCTTTTGATTTGAAAACGACATCCGAATGGTCATGCTATTAACAACTATATATGATTGAACCAATAAAGAGGAAAGGGGTCGAACCATTTCTACTTCAAATTCGATTGGCTATATGAGAGCACTCCATGGACGTCTTTAATGCTGGTTAACACCAAAATTTTGACTAATTATTTAATAATTTATTGCATAGAAAATTAGGGACCGACTTCAGCCCCTGACAAAAATAAATTAATTAAATCGCATATAGTTTAAGAGCATTTGCATTAATAGTTAATTAAGCACATATAGTTTGCATTTATATTGGACCAGTGGCGAATAGACTTAAGTAAATAGAGTCAAATCAAGTTGATGGCCGAAGTTCCCATGTCATCCAGGGGATATTGCATTTCCGGAGTGGGCCGAGAGGGAAGGAAATTAATTGTATCTGGCTGTATTCTCTAAAGAAAGGAAGCAATCGTACATAGGATACATATGATCTTCATATGTATCTTTGATTCATGGGTACCCGGGGTGAATAAAGCAAAAAAAGGAAAAAAAAGAAAGATTTGGCTGAGTTGTTAACATGCGAAAAGATTTCAGCGGTGGGATTACATTCCTGGGAGCAAATTATCCACCGGTTGAGGAGGATACCTTCTTCGGACACAGAAGGAAAGCAAGATTTGAGACATCTTTGGACAACCCAGTCTTCTCGCCTATAAAAGCTGACACACACAAATGAAATCGGGGGGGCTTCATTCGCAATTGATAGAATACACGACACTGAGAGCGAATAGAGAGAGTGGGGCGGCCACATTGAGAGGGGAGAAATCGTAGGATTCGGCCATAATACACAGACTACACGAAGAAGGCGCTCATGGGAAGACTAGTAACATTTTTCAAGGAAAACGTGCCCCCGGAGAAGGCCTCCACTACAGCAATTCTGGCATTCAAAGAAGACTTGGGCAAATTGGTCTATCTCCTCTGCAAGGACACCACTTTCGCGAAGCAGGGAGAGGAAAAGAGAAAAAGTGAACTTTTTCTTTGAGTTATTTCTCACATATTTGAGTGCTATTGCTTGTATATGATTCCCGTGATTGCTGTTCATTCAAGTTTGGAAACGCTATCCAAACGATATCGCAAATTAGGTAAAAATTTTCATTAAATCGGTTTTTATATATTTTGTAGCCTAATGTGTGAAATTGCAATCTTGTTTGAACCTTTGATTGATATCATCATATCCATAAAATTCCTGAATAACTTTTAAATTAGGAGTTATTTCCTAATTTCATAACGTGCTATGGTTGTCAATCCGATCTCTCGCCCAAGATACGATTCGCGATTGCACGGAAAATCATTAATTTGATCTCATGTTTGAGATGCGATTCACAATTGCATGGAAAATTAGCCAATCTGATCCTCATACCTGGGATACGATTCGTCAATTTATTTACAAAGTTGGATGGATATTGATAATATCTCGTGTGATTCGATCCCGTGTTTGATGTGTATATGATTTCTTTCTATCTTCTTTTATTTCAATTGATTTTGCTTCTATAAAGAAAAATCCAAAAAGATTTGACAATAAATCAAAATAGATTTTTTTATAATCTTGCATATTTAGAGTAATTTCTACTTTCGAATTTAATAAAATACCAAAAATATATTCTTAGAATAAATTAGATTTTCATTTATAGGATAGATTGCATGTTAAATTAAAGTATTTAATTAATTTCAGATACAAAAAAAAATCATGTGCATGTCATATAGATTAATTACATTATGCTCGTATCATCACTGCCATGCCATTACTAAGTGTCATGTATGCTATGTTGCGTGTCATTTTGCCGTGTCATTTTGCCGTGTCATTCATAACTTGCCATGTGATTGCTTACATGTCATTTAGTGATTGTATGTTAGGTTCATGAAATTGTATGTCATGCAAGAATAGTTGCACATCAATTTTAACTGTCATTAGAAATTGCATGTTAGGTCATTTAATTGCTACGTGTCATGCTAGAATAGACATGCTTTGTACGTCATCACATTAGAGTAATTGCATTACATGCATTGGATATATGTTAGTTCTCATTTAAATAGGAGAAAACCCTAAAAAAGATTTGAGTGAAATTGCATGTTAATTAAAAATCATATCTAGGATATTGATGTGATTTTCTAGTTGATATTGCAGATGCTTTCATTGCTTCAGGGTAAGTGTATCTCATTTCCTTGCAATTTATTTATTGCTTTGTGTTGACACTTGATTTTTGGGCAAAGTTTTCAAATTTACTTAAAAATAATAAAATTAGAAGTAGGAACTTTGACCATGCTTAGGAACCTATTTCTAAACAAAAATTAATTTTTTTTATAATTTTCGTGAATTTTTCCTTAATTTCTTTTGGCTAAAATGAGTGAAAACTCAAGAAAAATACCAAATGGGATTTAAAAATTCCACAAAAATAGTCATCAGTCTTCTTTTAGTGTCAATTTCATCCCTGCAGTTTTAATTTTATAAAATTTCAATTGCGGATATGTTTTTTTCCAAAATTGGGTAATTTCACACCCTAATTGAGCCAAAAATCCAATTAAGTCATGTTTAGTCATTTTTAGGCTGTGGTGTCTTCACAAGAATTGACTCTAGGACCTTGAATTTCATATTGGTCGGTCCAATTTCACAATTTGACAAAGGAATTAAAAATCCCCAAAATTAATTGAGAATTAGGGATTTTAAGACCCAAATTAGGGATCTTATTCAATTTGAAATTTTCGATTCAAACCTATGCCTTTCCTAGAGCTAATTGAACATGGGTAATTCAATTTTGATCTCAATTTTACCCAATTAGATCATTTGGACCCTTAATTGAATAAAATCCCTGATAAACCGAATGCAAAATTCAGAATTTTTGGGTTTAATGAAGATGAAAATTCAAATTGATTTCATATTTTAAGGCACAAGGTGTCAAGGAATTGAAGTTTGGGATCAAAATCATGAAATTGGGTCAAATTTGCGAAATTAGACCAACCCCGGTCTGCTGGGTTGGTCAGATTGATCCGACCCGACCCGAGTCAATCATCCCCTTCGCCCGACCAAGCATTATGTTGGAAAGGAAGAAAAAAATATGTTTGGACTTGCATCTTCACCGACTGATTGCTTTCATTCCAGCACATGTTAAACTAAATGGATGGCTGGAGAATCTCTAGTTGTCCATCGTTATTATCTCTAACTAATCGGTGAGTTGGTTAGAGGTGACGACCGACTTGTGGAGGAGAACAAAGGGTGAAAAACTTGTTATCAGGAGAACAGAAGGCATTTGACGAAATTCTAGAGAGAGAGAGAAAAAAAACAAGAGAAACCAAAGAGAGAGTGAGGGAGAGAGGGTCAAAGGTCTCTAACCGAGCGTCCTGCATCGCCCTAATCGAAGGAGTGCTGGCAAATCAGCCCGTGGTTGTGACCTCCTCTTTCTCGTTCCAATCAAGTAGCTGATCGTGAGCCTCTGAAAACAAGCTCCATTTGATCAACTAGCGACTTTCCCGTCGAAGTGGAGGTCACTAGTTCGAAAAGGAGTTGTCAGAGTATCATCCTATAGTGATCGTTCGGCTCGGAATTACCGATTCAAGCTCTGGCATAGAAGGTAAATACCCTTCCCTATCATTCACTACCTGTTCGTCAAAATTCTAGAATGAGGATCTAAGTTTCATTGAACTTGATCTTGAGATTCTATTTGTGATTTTATGATTTATGATGCCTTAAACATGTTTCTGATCATATGATTTGTTGTTTGATGCACTTTGGATCGGATTTATGTGAAAATCGTGAGTCGGCCCTCATGATCATCCCAGCTGGAGCTCCCAAACCTCATCGGATTGTTCCCAGTGGCTAATGGCCATTCCAAGTCAGTCATTTTTATTCTCTGATTGTTCTGATTGTTGTTTTGATCGCTAGAAATGATTAGGGCGCTTTGTTTGTTGATCTAAATGTTAGGTTAGTTTAGTTTAGGATATCATTTCTATTGTTAAGTAAGGAAGTTTGAGCTTGAAAATCAATGACTTAGAGAGGTTTAATGAAAATCTAATGGGTATGAATATGTAGAGGGTCATTCAGTGAAGGTTTAGGATTGGTTAGAATGGTGGGAATGTAGCCGGAAGGTCACTGGAGATCGGCCCAAGGTGACTGCCTCGAGAATGTAAAACCAAGGATAATGCCCACGCATGTTTGAGAAAATGCCACAACGAAGAGAAGGCTCAAACAGTGCCATTTTGGCACTATTATCATCGGAGCACCAGCTGGTGCTGGCCAAACCGGTTCAGTCCAGTTCACTCTATAATAAAAAATTAATAAAAACATTAAAAATTCGAAAAAATGCTAAAAAAATTTTAAAAAAATTAAAAATTCTAGAAAACTCATAAAAATTAGAAAAACCAAAAAATAGAAAATTCAGAAAATCAGAAAAAATTAAATAAAATTTTATAAATTCCAGAAAATTCCTAGAAAATTCATAGAAATTCAGGAAAATTCAAAAATCAATAAAAATCCTGAAAATTCATAATAATCTTGAAAAATCCCCAAAAAACTCATAAAAATCAGAAAAATTTAGAAAACCCATAAAAATTTGCAAAATTCCAAAATTCACAAAAATTGAAAATTTCAAAAAAAATTCATAAAAATTTTCAGAATATAAAAAGAAATAGATTTCGGGAAAGTAAGAAATTCAGTGAACTTTTCCCAAAAAATAAAAATTATAAATTTAAAAATTAAAAATAATAACATTAAAATAAAAAATTTCAAAAATTCACAGAGTGGCTTAAAATACCTGTAGCCATCTACTTTGAGTGAAATTTAAATTTTTAAAGGTGCCCAAATTGTATTTTTGAAAATTACTTAGTAACCCCTAAAGAAAAAAAACTAAAGGGGTTTTAACCCTCAAATGGGGACTTTCTCCCTAAAAACCCTAAAGCCATACAATCCATTGAATGAACAAGCCTTTAAGGCTTTACTAGGGTTTATGTATTTTGATTGATTTTCATTTTAGAGACCTTTTTAGGATTGCTGTGTTTGATTGAAATTGTTTGCGCATTTCCTTATTGATTGATTGATTTCTCCCAATTAGAATGGTTAGACAGGCCTTGCGAACTCGTGTGACACGTTTAGACACTTCGTATCATTTTAGGTACCGAAAGAGTGTTAGAGGTCTCTATTTGGGATCATTAACATAACTAAGTCCCCTTACCCATGTAATCTTTAGTTCGTAGAAATCGTGGTAGTTCTCCCATACCTCGATTAAGTTTCTAGTCGACTGATAAGGACTAGTGGCGACTCCAAAACAAAATTTAGGTTAAATAGAAAAAGTTAAAAAAAAATAAATATCCGCTGTCTCGTGAAGTATGGTCTGGGAGAAACCTTCGTTCGCCTAGTGATGGGATGTCTGTTTGACGTTTGGGCAAAATATCCTTTTCGGAATTTAGTAGCTCATTCGAGGACAGTTTCCTCATTCATGACAAACGAAAGTACCTCCAAAGGTGTGCAAAAGCGCGGCACAACACTTTGCTTTATTGGGTATTTCATTAATGGTTGTACACCCGCTTGATCACCTCACATATTAGGAGTAAATTAAAATTAATGCAAGCTATTTGCATAAATGTTTTTTTTTCATAAAAGAGAAAAGGTATCGAAAAGGTGTTAGAGTATCTAGCGTAATCATGTTCTCGAATCCATAATCTCTAGTTCGTAGGAGTAAAGTATAACTCCAGATACTTTACTTGGGTTTCTAATCGACCACCAAAAATATATTAGTGGTGACTTCAAAATGAAAATGATTTTGCTTGTTAGATAACTTGACCTTAAGTCGCGAATTGGTATGAGCTTGGGATAGTCTGAGCTAGGTTTAGTCATACTAATCAATTAGCTGAACCTCTAGGTGGTGCCCCCTGAGGTAAAATCGTGACAATGCCTAAAGAGAAGATGGGATCGGTAGTAGCTTGAATAGCCACCTTCACCGCCGTAGTGACATTCACGGGAGGTGTGAAGAGGGGTCCCGTAAGCACAGCGGGTTGAGTGGCTTCGCGTGTCGAAAGATCTACAAACATTCTTCAGAAAAGATAAGTTTGGCATAAATATGGTAGGCATGGAATCTTCTAAGATTAAGGCCAACACTTATGAGCGCTTTACATGAGTCAATTGATCATGTCCATTTATATGAAATATGTGCATACATTGTAAAAGACACGTGGTGCAACCATTGAAGCCCATTCTACCAGGCTTTCTCAATTTATATATACAAAGTTCAAATCAAACGTGTACAATCGAGCATCATGATTAACCATACGCCTATTCAACATTAATAGTATACTCAGTTTTGCATCGACAATGCTTGCTAGCTATTGCTCCACTTCATCTCAGATTACAACTACTATGACAACAAACATGCTCTTCCAGAGGATCGAGACATTTGAGATTACCGACGCACATTGGAGATTCTCTCAGTACCGTTGAGGCATGTCCCTCTCTTAATTTACATTGGTAAGCTCCACGTTTGTTGCTATCCCGGGCCACCCTTCATCTACATGATTAAGAAGTCCTTGTTCAGCAGATGGTGTGCCTTGCTCATTGGTCAAAACGTTGTCGATTTCACTGGAGTTGCTTGACGGACTTGGGGGAAAGTTAGTGTTTTCTAAAGTTTCAATAGCTACAATCTCATTGCCACCATCATCCATACTACTATCTCTAAATTTGCCTTTCTTAAAAGTATGGGAATTGAGGTCTTTTTGCTGAAATCTTCTTCCCAATGCAACAATTTTGTCCCACAATGAACCTGAAGAAGTTGTTACTTCATGCCAATATCTTTTGACAAACATGACCATGAAAATGAGGACAGCTGAAACAGCAGCAGCTCCAGCAATCAAGAATAGGCCCCAGAAACTATCAAGACCCAAGCTGTTGGAAGAAACCGAGGAGGTCGAATCTAGACAGTTGGATTTCGAAGTAAGCCACTTGTTTTCGATATCTGTCATCTTAGGCCCTTCAGTTACATTGAGGATTGCTCGCGAAATATCCGGTACTAGCGGAGACCCTTTGGGGAAAACCTGTAATCAAAAGAAGGGGGACATGAGATTTTTCAATCAAAGAAATAACAACCTAACAATGGAAAATTTTGAGTGTCTTCTCTTTTAGCTAGAATTGAGGGACTGAGGACCTTACGAAGCCCAATCCAGCAGTTTTAAAAGCTGGGATCATGGTATATTTGTTGCAATATTGGGAAAGAATAAGTTTAATGTAGGGGACTTCATGGAATGCTACTGCAATCCCGCCCTTTGCGCTTCCACTGGAAAGGAGCGCATCACATTCTTCAGGAGATCGATAAGGTATAAGTCTGGAATCGTCGAACTTCATTTGCCTTAGCATTCCATAAACGAAAGAGCCGGGTTCATAACCCACTTTTTCTCCACTCTTTAGGAGCTGATCCACATTAGCCACAGATGGTTGAAGATTTTGCACCACCAGAAGAGAGCTCAAGCTTGCCGTATAACTTTGCGTTAGTATAAGTACCACAAAAACCCACACAATCACAACAAATCTTGCTAGGTTGCTAAATAGTCTCTCCCCTGCAATCAAAATTAAGGGTAACCAGATAAATTCTGCAAAAATGTTACGTAAATTATAATGTTCGATTGATATATTAAAGTGATGGACCATTACTTTGTGCGAAGACCACGGTTGAAAAGGAAAACCAAAAGCTCGTGCCAACTTGATGAGCGGCCGGACCCCTGAAATCTTCATTAATCCGATGTTCGAGAATCCACACAACCAATGCTATAAGCACAAAGAAGCATCCAGTGGTTAGCCAAAGGTCCCAAGTGAGTGGCTTCAAGAAAACCCAGGCATTCTTGCTCTTGTTATCCTTGTAGGGCACGACCATCGCAACCCCCGATTCCGTGTATGGTAAGGTGAAATCCACGTATAATGATCTGTTTGCAATGATCGTTGTATCACCCACCACTGCATCGTAATTCTATTCCAACCAAAGGAATGTAAATGTTTTCTTAATCAACCACATGATAGCATAGTAATTTTCAACATGTAATACAATGAAATCAAGCACTTGCAATGAGTTATCTCACCTGGTAGTATAGTTGATCGATCATGTCATTGACACTGCCAGCCTTACTTCCATTAGGCAAGGCAAATGGAATAAGGTCATAAGCCACAGCATAAGGCAATCTTTCTATCAGGGCTTGAAAGATGTCAATACAGTATCCGGTGACTTGAGATATGTTCGTGCTAGGATCTCGAGTCACCTTCACAAATTGTTTGAAACCATCCTTCACGGGAACTAAGATTTTCAACCTCTTCCCACTCGGGGGAATCTCCCAACCCTTAGGAACTGAGAACGAATCTCCTGGCCATATTATCGGTTTGAGATTACTCTTAGAAGTGGAATATTTGCTTGTGTTGGATGAATTCAAATCTCTTTTCAGCCCATTTTCTAGTGTCCAAAACCCGATCCCTCTTGCTGCATTTCCATTAATATTAACAATTTGGAACTCTGACGACTCTAGCTGCCCATCAATGAGGCTAAAATTTCCAGTAAGGCCTGTAAATTTCGTATTGGCTAGTTCTTGGAGAAGTTTATGACCATTTTGAGAGACCTCAATAGTGTCGAGATCTGTTGCATCTTTCGAAGCATTCAACATTTGGAAGGTAAAATTCGTCATACCCATTTCCTCAACGGCCATTGCTAGAGCCTGAGTAGCATCATAAGCCCAGTATCCGAAAATGTTCAGTTTAGGATTGAGGATGGATAAATTGTCTTGTTGGAATTTCATTTTCCATTGGATCTTGAAGTTGCCCAGGTTTCGCGTGTCTGGGACATGAGTCTTGACGCCCAGTACTCCTTGCATCGAACTAACAACAACAGATGAATCCACTGAACTCAATAGATTAGTGATTCCACTAGTCAAGATCCACACATAACCTTCCCTCATCATTCTCACCTCTTTTGCTTTGGCATATAGCTGAGAACCAAGAGTAGGTAACATATGCACGATGAAGACCCTCGTTTGCATCGTCATTAACTTGTAGAGTTCCTGCAGGATTTGATCGTCCGTGGCTGAAGGAGGAATGGGGCTCCTATAGGCAACTCGTGTATCGACCTCTTCCAAAGCATCGGTAAGAGAAGGTATGACCCCTTTTCCGAACTCATTGTCCACATATATGAGGACTACTTCTTTCCAGCCAAAAGCTTGTACCACTGCGCTTAAAGCACTCACTTGGGATGAGTCATTTTGCGCAACTCGAATGAAGTACGGACTACGAATCGAACTGAGGGAAGGACTAGTAGCCGAAAAAGAGATGATGGGCACATGGGATTTGTTTCCAAGATGAACGATAAAGTCTGCTTGCACCGAACTTGGTGGGCCTATTATGGCTTGGACTTGCTTATTCTTTATCAGATCAAGTGCTACAAGGATGAACCAGAAAAGACGGTGAAACAGTAACAACACGTCATATAATGGAAATTCTTATTGGAAAAGGCATAGTATTGATATGAAGGCAGCGAAACTTGATGCCATATTATAGAAATAGAAACGTTTAAGAAAAAGGAGAATGGGAGTATGAAGTTGGAAAAGAACTTGTACCTGCTATTATCTAAAGATATAATTTATTCAACTGATTGCAGGCATTTGTTGTGGCCTTCGATATTATTTGCCATATATATTGCAAACCAAGCAGAAACTAATTCTTTCAATAACAGTAAATTAAGAACAAAATAAAAGGGGATAAATTGGCCCAAAAATGATCAAGTTGATCTTCTTCATCGTTAACTTGACCTCTTTATCTCATGGCATAAGAAAATTCTACTCTAGAATCCAAGCCCCATGTTTATATTCTATGAAGCCGAAAAGAATACCAAAAGTGCCATAACTTTATATGTTACTCATTTCAATGACATAACTTTTTTATCGATCATTAGAGTGCCATAAAACAAGACCCTAAGAAATAACTATCTCCATCAAGCTATTACAATTGGATTGTATCTTGCAATATCATTTCTTATTATAGCTTTATGAAAAATAAGCTCCAAGAATCGGAAGGAATAAATAACTTTGACGATTCCATGGTCAAATGTTACGCCCAAAGACCAATCCTGTCAAGATGCACCGCGTGGCGCGGATTGACCCACCCCATGAATCCTCTCAAGCTATGCGTCAAGTTGTTAGTCTCATATGACCGCAAGACTGAAGGGATATATCGAAGTATTTCTGACGGCGAGACCATCCTCATTCCCAGTGTGAAAGAGATCAAATTGAATCTTAAGTACCGAATTTTTGTTATCTTTGATTTTATTAGAAGATGATTAACTTCTTGTTCACAATGATTAAAACCCCTTTTGAAAATAATGCACTTAACAGCTGTTTAGTGCAAAATTAACCTTTGTTGTTTCTTCTTGGAGAGACAATTTCGGGATAAGGATACCACAAGTGCTATAACTTTTGCACGGCGTTCACTTGAGTGCCGTAACTTTTTTTTTTAATCACATAAGTGCTTTATCTTCTTAAAAAACGTTCACTTGAGTGCCATCACTTTTAATCCATCACTAAAGTGCCAAAAAATATTTCAAATGTTCACACAAGTGTTGGAAATCCGACGTGACATAATATTTGTGGTGAACATTTTTAAAAAATTACGACACTTAAGAGATCGATTTAAAAGTTATATAGTACTCAAATGATCGGAAAAAAAGTTATGATACTCAAGTGAACGCCGCATAAAAGCTATGACATTTATGGTGCCATTTTCCCAATAACTTCTGCCAAGAGAATGCAAATTGCTCTGGATGGAACCAACATTATTTTTATCTTACGTCGCACAATCAGCTGCATAATGTACTTTATCCTCTATGACTAGTCAGTACGCTAGAGAGAGAGAGAGAGAAAGAGATAGAGAGAGAGAACCTGCAGCAGCAGCAGAAATTTCATCTCGTTTGGAGTCTCTTACGTTGAGGACGAGCCTGGTCTTGTACCAGGGGTTTGAACTATAAAAGTCAGAAAGAGACATGTTAATGCAGCTCAATCCCATCTGACCCTCCCACGTCTCTAGATCAAGAACCACCCCAATGTTCACCGGGATCGTCGTCGGATTGCTGTTGTTACTCATTTGCGCCACCACGACGTGAGGACGGTTGATGAAGGTTGCAAGGATCACAAAAAAGGAGAGAGCCAAAGAGAGGAGCTTTTCAGCATACGAAATTCTTGGACGAACCATTGAAAAGGGTTTTGCGAAAAGGCAAGTGTGTGGGTGGGAAAGAGAGAGGGAGACTTGGAGGATATAATGACTGCACATGGCGCGACCTATTGGCCTTACATACCATGTAAAGAGATAATGTGATCTCCAGTAGTACCGATAGTATATGATTTTTTTTCTTATTTCTTTGATACTCCTATTGTCTGTCACAGAAAGTCTATAAAGCCTCGTCTACTTTTCAATATGCCCAAACACGTATGCATCTATCTCAATTACCTAACGTGCAGAGGAGGCAAAACAGCTCTGTCCGAAAGGTATTCATTGTTGGTTCCGGTCATGCTAAAATTAGTATAAGTTGTTTCGACAATATAACTAATATTTTCACCTCCTTCTCCCAGATTTGGGCGAGGGTTGCGGCCCTCGACTCGGTCTAGCCAAGGGTCGTCGGCGACCTCACCGGCCATCGCTACTGCACCACCGGCGATGGAGTGGCGGCCACAGGCGGGGAGGGCTGGCCCAGCCCTCCCGCTTGCTTTTTAATTTTCTTTTTAAATTTTTTTTTAATTTTTTGAATTTTTTATGGAAAAAAACAAAATAAAAAAAGGAAAAAAATCCAAAAAATTAAAAAACAAAAATGTCCTTGACTCTAGTAAGGTCAGGCCCCTTTTTGATACTAACATAATTACTTTAGACCCTTATTTAAAATAAAATTCACTTTAGGCCCTTAGTTGAGAAAATGAGGGCACTTCAAATACTTATTTGACACAATCCACTTCATATTCTTATTTGAGAAATGAGAGCACTTCAGATCCTTATTTGAAATTTTTCATTCAAACTTTTTTGTTCCATCCTATGTTACCCTAGATGCCAGTTGGGTTCCACATCATAGTATATGTCGTATTCGACTGTCCCACGTGTCATTTAAGCATGTCATGCACTTGTCATATTCAATTACTACATATGATCAGCATATGTATCATTCAAACAACACACATCATGTATGGCATTTTTAAAATTGATGAACATTACAATTAGGAGAGATGTTTCCAGGACAAACAGACAAAAAAGCGAATTAAAGAAAGACAATAGGGGTTGATTTATGTACTTCTTAGGACTATATACTAGGTATCTTCTATGTCAATATTATATTATGATCATCTCTAACGTTTTTATTAAGGATAAAGGAAAATATGCATCTTTCAACAAATTATGCTCTCAACTTGACTTCCAAACTTTGTGAAATTCTCCTAAAATCAAAATGAATATGCTTACAGGCAAATTAGATGCTTTCAAAACTCTAAATCGTTTTTTTCTATGAAAGAATGGTTTTACCAATTTACACTCAACCTTCTGCACAGCTTTTCATGCTAGTAAATTGAATCGACCTCTTAGACCAAAAAAAAAAAAAAAGAAGTTTGAATCGACCTCGATATATTTTCGGCAAATTGATGAATATTACAATTAGGAAAGATGTTTGCAGGACAAGAAGACAAAATACCGGCTTAAAGAAAGCCGTTATGGTTTGACTTATCTTCTTTGGAATACATACAAGATGAATGTTCTCAGTTCTACATAATGGTGGAATTGAAAGGCAATGTCCTATTAAGAACATTGGAATTCTACATAATGGTGGTCGTGGTCTTGATCAGCTCCCAATATGTACATCGAGTTGAATTTTTCCAAGTCTAGAAGCATATGAGTCGAGCAATGTCATATTGGCAAGGCATGTCTGCTAGTGGTCACCGGGAAATTTCCAAGATTAGTTGAATATGCTAATTACAAGCAATGAAAACATTATTAGTCAAGTAGGAATTATTTTTACTGTACATCCAAGTGCCGTGGGCTTGTAAGGGTCACATTAAGTAGGTATAAGAGCTTGTTCTCCGACTCTTTCACATGCAAATTATAGCAACGAGCACGATCAAAGACAAAAGTCAATATGTGTTGTTAGTCATGATATTAGAAAATCACACTGTTGATCAAGTCACCGTGTGTTTTGCGGAAAATGTTAGATTTCTAAAAAATATTTAGCACGAAATTATTTTCCAGAAAAATGATAATATTTTCTGGCGATTAGTTGAAACCTAGAAATGAACTAGAAAATATTTTCTGCCATTTGGTATAGAAAATCCGATTTGATTTTCCTCCTTGCACTCCTTTTGATGATTTTTTTATTTTTTATTTTTTCATTTTTTAAATTAATTTTTAATTTGGGTTAATACTACGAAAAACCCTAAACTGGTACACCCGTGACAAATTTACCCCAAACTATTTTTTTGACCATAAAAAATCCTAAACTGGTACACATGTGATAATTTTACCCCGAACTATTTTTTTTACCACCAAAAACCCCACACTGGTATACCTGTGACAATTTTACCCTTGAACTAAAAAATCCCAAACTAGTACACCTGTGATAAATTTACCCTCTGTTAATTTTTGTTAAATTTTACTATCAAATTGCTAAGTTTAATGACACGTGGTAATTAACATGTGTACCGATTTTAGGTTGTACCCCTCTGTTTGTCATAAGTTTACCAATTTGTGATTTTTCGTGATATTAATATAATTTAACGGATACTAACAAAGGGTAAATTTGTCACAAATGTATCAGTTTGGGATTTTTAGTGGTCAAAAAATTAGTTCAAGGATAAAATTGTCACAGGTGTACTAATGTGGGGTTTTTGGTGGTCAAAGAAATAGTTCGGGGTAAAATTGTCACAAATGTACCAATTTGGGGTTTTTGGTGATCAAAAAAATAGTTCGGGGTAAATTTGTTACAGGTGTACCAGTTTTGGATTTTTTGTGATCAAAAAAATAGTTTAGGGTGAAATTGTCATAGATATACTAGTTTAGGATTTTTCGTGGTATTAACCCTTTAATTTTTATCTTTCTTTGATTTTTTTCCTTCTTCTTCGGCTAGTCGGCGAGGCTTGAGCCTCCCTAGAGATTGGCAAGCTCAAGCTTGAACCTCGCTTGCCTTAGGCGAGCTCATCCCTCACCTATGGCCAGTGACCGGCTAAAGAAGAAGGAAAAAGAAAAATAAAGAAAATAAAAAATAATTAAATATTAGATTTAAAAAAAAAGAAAAGAAAAAGGGAAAAAAATTAACCCAAAGTTTTGTCGCCAATTATAAAACCACCTAAACTTAACACCATGCAAGTTCCATGATACACAGACGAAAATGTACCAGAATTGCTAATTAAATTCATCAGTCTAAGTCCAGTTTCGATTTTGAATTTCTTGTCGAAGTATATGGAAAGTCAGGCAAGAAGTAAAAAGATGAGTTCATTGCTTGCATCGTCTCTTTCAAATAAGAAAATTCTAGGAAACAGTGTGCTTAATTTCAGAAAGAAAATATTAGACAATTTGTCTGATTGCATAGTGGATTTTGACACCATTAAGAAATCGACATATTGAAACGGTCTTGCTATGTAGGTTATGCAGTGTGCGTGGGGTTTAGTTCACTCGAATAAAGAAAACTGTGGAAGAAAAGGAGGAGCTTAGGGGATGATGTGTCTATTTCTAGACTTGGTGAAGAAAGAAAAATAGAAGTATAAATTTCTTGTTCATATATTCTCCATGCTTATTTTCTTCCACTCGCCTCATCGAGAATTTTGAGGTTTTGAAATTAGCAACCTTGTACTTGTGGCCGACTGATTTCATCTAAACTCCAGGAATAAATGCACAAAAAATCCTAAAATTTATATGTCGAGTATAGTTGTGTGATAAAAGTTTTCGATCATACATTTACGTCCTAAAACTAGTAAACATTGTGCAGTAACATTGGTCAGTGAGGAAAAGGCTGATGTGGATTTTCTTTTATTATTTTCTCTTTCCTAAGTGGCTTGCGATCCTTACGGTGTTACCAACACAACATAATGAAGGCGTTTTGAGATTACAGAAGGCACGATAGAAGCAATTGCCTGACATCATAGATTGTTCGGAGAATTGTTTAATCGGAGGAAAGCTCATGCCTACTATTGCTTGTCATATTCATCAGTGAAATAGTGAAGTGATGCGGGTATTTAGGGTTTTTGGTACAATCTATACTTAAATGGAAGACCTATATAATGTTGAATAAATTCAGGGCTGCCATATTTTTTCCCCAAATATTCGCGGGTATTTTGTAATAACGTGGACTTATCAATCAGTCAAGGAAATGTAATTATAACATGATATATACAGATAATTATGCTCGTAAAAACAATTGAAATTAAAAAATGTCTAGTTGTAGGGTTATGTAGAGATTTCCCTATTGCAATTTGATTGATTTGATCTAGGAAATTATGAGTATGGACAATATATAATTCATTCTATAGGATAAGAAAGAGAGATAAGAAGATCACAAAGTAAAAAAGTAATTTGTGGAGACCTTCTTCTTGTTAAGTTTGCCTATTGAAATTACATAACTCAAATCCACCACTTTGTACGTAGAACTCACAATTCCAACATAAAGTACAAAAGTTTTAGTACGTTATCTTCTTTTTCTTCTTCGACATTTAGAAGACTCGCCAGACATTCAGAAATTTCAGTCAAGTCAACATTTTGCTTGTGGACCAGCCAACCTGCTCCGAGTTTACAAAGAAAGGAAGAAAAAAAAATATCACCACAATTTGGGAAGGTGATGCCGTTTAGATGTGAGGAGTGACAAATATTGCCAACAGGCATGCAATCCTACTGGTAAAGGGATTGGAGGAGGGGGTGGGGACATTAGTATCACAGGTGCGAGATTCGATCCCGTGTTCTACAAGAGGCAAAGTAAAAATCAGAGAGTGAGGAGAGCTAGAGATAGAACATACCAAAAAAAAAAAGAAGAGTGACGAATATTTTTAGAGTGCTTAAATAGTTTTTCCATGAAATTGGGAATAAGATTGGAAGGGAGTCTTCCTAGTTAAAATCACCCACACCATCAGCCAAAGAAAGTTGTTGGAGTACTTACTTGAACTTAGGGAAAATTACAAAAAGAGTCCTGAAACTATTGCATTTTTGCCAATTTAGTTTTAAACCTTTTAATTGTTCTAATTGAGTTTTAAACATTTTTACGTTTCATCAATTGAGTTCATCCGGCCAATTTTGATCAGAAATTTCTACCATGAAAGCTGGCCATCCTATGTGGCACAGCAGACATTGATGTGGATAATTTTTTAATTCTTAAATATCTTTTCAAATGATTTATTTATTTATTTTTCTTTTTCCTTTTTTTCTTTCTTCTCTTTTCCTTCTTTTCTTTTTTTTTTTATATTATGGCCAGCAAGGGTTGTCGGACCGTTGCCGGCCGCTAGTGAGGGCCGTGATGTCACGCCCCGAACCCCAACGAGCTCACGACATCCCCTGCTCCGGTCAAGCAGTTGCGACATCCCAAAAACATCGCCGACCCAACTCAAACATCAAGAACACATGCGAAAGCGAATATAAAACCCCTGACTATAAAAGACGACGATGGGGTAGCTCAACACGATAGTCAAAGAACAGCCACATTCATTTACATACAAAGCCGAAGCATCTAGCATACAAACATCATTATACAAACGTACGTAGCAGACTAGCATCTGAAATCATCGACATAACAAAAGGACTCAGATGGCTTCATTAACTTAACTTCACTATAGGTCGACCTATCCAACGTAACCCCTAAAAGACTCTAGGAAAAACCTAATGGTCACCCTCTTCCAACCTGCTCCTAAATCTCTGGCTTGCCTCCGGAAACTCACCTGCAGCTCCACTAGGCACCAAAGGCAGCTTCCCGGACTTCCAAAAAGAGGAGGTGGACTTCTCGGGTTTACGGCTGGAGGTTTGAAACTGTGGATTATATAACTATGAGACGAATCTCAATAAGTGTACAACCTCAAACCCCATGTAGGCACTCACGTATCGCCAGACGAAACATATATAACACACATCGATCAGCCAAACTAACAAACACATACGAACCTACCTGGGACTCATCATGCGCATACCTGCACGTTAAACCATAATACAACCAACATACCACAGTAATGTATCACAGTCTCGCGCGTGCCTCAATTATAAGGCAAAATCCAGTTGGGCACGTCCCATACCACGCCTAGTAGATTTTATCCCATAATCGAGCACTACAATATACGATACCAACCACACTGGCACACGAACACACTCCACACGTCATCTTTCACAATCCTCACTCGTCTTGCCAAATCCCACTCATTCTCAACCTTTCCACCACTACTACGCCTGCGTAAAACGCATCAGGCCAACGGTCTTCTGACCTCATCAGGCATCGTCATCCCGTGGGGCCGGGCATCGTCACCTCGTCAGGGACGGCATCGTTCCGCGCAAACGTACACGCCTCAGGACGGAATCCTACACTCAACTTTCCTTCTACCGCGCCCGCGTAAAACGCATCAGGCCAACGGTCTTCTAACCTCGTCAGGCATCGACACCCCGTCGGGCCAGGCATCGTCACCTCTTCAGGGACGACATCGTCCCGTGTAAACGTACACGCCTCAGGACGGACCTTTTCCAACCAATCCTACACCCCCATACCTTCGTTCCACTCATTCCACAAGTACCACACCGCCACACAAACACACGATCACACAAAATCTCACACCTCACACACATTTTGCCATTTCACAT
This sequence comes from Syzygium malaccense, assembly GCA_031216405.1. Lineage (NCBI taxonomy): Eukaryota > Viridiplantae > Streptophyta > Magnoliopsida > Myrtales > Myrtaceae > Syzygium > Syzygium malaccense. Next base: position 14,360,551 of record CM062255.1, on the reverse strand, counting down.
CCTTGCCACGCGAACACACTGTACGGCCATACACACTCGGCATACGAATTCATTATACAATCACACTACCACACCACCACACCTCACGGCCAAACACACACGGCATATCACCACTCCATATTCAGCTCGAATCACATTTCGAACCAGCCAACAACCATAATCCGTACAGTCAATCAATTAAACCCATATAAGCCATAAAACTACCAATCAAGCACATAATTCAACCGCAATCGATCCCTAACATCACAGCCCTAACCAAGCCTCCTAAACTTCAAAATTTCATCGCCAAACCAGTCCCCAAATCAGCCCACAACAACCAAACATCCAGCCTTCAATTTAACCCCAAAACAACCACATAAACTACCCGAACTAAACCCTAAACATGTCGAACAATACCCGAGGTCCTAGGTAACGATTGGGGAAGTCACTTACCTAAGAAAAATAGGACAATCAGCTGGGCAAGTGGCTAGATCAGCCGGACCAGCGGCGGCAGCAGCAGCAGCGTCGCCGGCGACCAGGCGAGCGATCGGCTGCTCCATCGCGGACGGATGGCTGGCGGGCGATTCACGGGCAGTTGGGGGAGGCGATGGTCACGTACAGAGCAGGGGAGGATGGCTAGGGGTGGCTCGGCGATGGCTGGGCTGATCGGAACAGGAAAACAGGGAGAGAGAGACAGGCAGGCGGACGGTGGCCGGAAAGGAGAAGCAGCGGCGGCGGGCGGCTGGGTTGGGCGGCGACTGGCGGTGGCGAGCTGGTGGGCGGTCAAGGGTGGTTCACGCACGGGGAGAGGGGAGAGAGAGAGAGCTTCGGTGGGGGTGGGGGTGAAGAGAGAGAGAACATGAGAGAGAGAGAGAGAGAGAGAGAGAGAGAGAGAGAGAGAAAATGAATAAATAAATCTACCCCCAATAATTGTACCTCGGAAATTATCAAAATACCCTTCCAACTACCCCTCCGATCTAATGGCCGAGATTTAATCTTATCCTCATCGGACGGCCCACGTTAAATCATATCCAACAAGCCAAAGGGCAAAAATGTAATTATCCAAAAAGGAAGAGGGGCATTCTTGTCCTTCAATTTTTGGCCACACAGGATATTTCTCAGTCCCCTGACTTAATCCAGTCCTTAAAATTCGTTCGCGATCCCAGGGGCAAAGCGGTCATTTTTCCGGTCCCGGACCGAAATTCATTTTTTTGCAGAAATGGATGGCCCCAAGGTTGGCCACGCCAAAAACGTCATTGGTCACTTAAAATTGTCACTTTCAAAATTCTCGATTCCCGGGCCCGAATTCCAAGAAATGACTAAAATCGAACAATCTCAACTTTAGCTTATCTCTAACTAACGGGTGGTTCATTGGAATTATGCGCTCTCGATCCGTGACAGACACTAAGTCAAATCACGTTCAAGTTTACTCTACCCAGGACGACCTCGGTTGTCATATAATTACGAAGGTCTGCTACTAGTTCCCTTTGGACACAATCAATCAAATAGACCGGTCTCTGTTGGCTCAAAACCTTCTCTCGTCAATCGATATGATCGAAGATCAAACCAAGGTCGAGTTCTTTGGTCATGCGAACTCAATCCCATGTTGGCTTTACCCCTAAGGTTAACATCCCGAGAATGCACGGTTCTGGGTGAGATCTCACTATAAGTGCATTGGTCAAAATATTCATTTCATAAATCCTGGGAACAGGATCAAAAATTCAGACTGATACAATTCTTCCCCCCTAATAAAAATTTTATCCTCGAAATTTACAATTATACTCAGCCATCCAACAAATGGGGGGTGATGACGTTTCTTTCCTCCTTTCTCCCACTTCATTCCACCAACAAAACTACCAAAATTCTAGTATATATTCATGATGCCCGAGTGAATACTAAACTGCTCCTATAAACTTCCGATTAAAATCTCTTCTTAAACTCCAAATCACCGGGCACGCATGTCATCCACCACAACTTCCAAATTCCATCCTCGACTCCCTACCAATTCAAACCTAGGGTGTCTAGCCAGACTAAACTGAGTCACCCTGATACTGCAATCCATTACAGCATTCTGCTTAACTAACCAATTCATGCCCACAATTATATCAAAATCACACATAACCAATACAGCCAAATGTATCCCGCTTTCTACACCACCAAACACCATTCCACAATTTGAACATCCCAACAACATACATATCTTATTCATTAACAATGCGGTCACACACACTCGCACTTCTAAAAACAGGTTCAATCCAGCCATATCGAGCAGACACAAACGAGTGCGATGCCTCCGAATCCATAAAACATAAGCCACATAATTATGCAGAGGAACCATACCTGGGATTACACCTGGCATATTCTCAAATCCCTTTTGCGTCAGGGCATACACACGTTCTTGTGCGGGCAGTCTGTTCGAATTAGCCAGCAGGGCTACACTAGTCGGATTCCCAATCCGAGGTGTCTGTGATGACGGGGGTGGTCGAACCTAAAGATTCGGGCAATTCCTTATGTGATGGTCCATTCCACCACACCCAAAACATGTCCTAGTCACACTTGGGCAGGGACCATTCCCGTGATATCTCCCACATCGTCTACAGGCTGAATTAGACGGAGGTGCTGACTTCCCAATATTCCTTCTTACCGGAGGGACAAAACGTTGATTTTCCATCATCGCCCTTTTCTCTTGCTGACGATCGTCCCTCGCTGAGGTATGCTGTGATCCAGACGCGATGGCTCTTTTCGTCATATCCTGCTCAATAATCTAAGCCTGCCTATACATTTCTCCATAATCTTTAATGTCGTGTGATAATATCTGACTCCGAAGATCCGGCTTCAATCTGTCCCGGAATCTTCGAGCTCTATCCCTTGGATTTTCTACCATTGTCGGGGCAAACTTTGTCAATCTCGCAAATTCTACTTCATATTGATCAATTGTCATCTATCCTTGGCGTAATCGCATAAATTCCATCGACTTCTTTTCCTAAGCGTTCTCGGAAAAATATTTCTCATAGAAACTCTCAACAAACGTAGCCCAAGTCTAGGCCGTTCCTTTTAGGAATACTCTAACTTCAGTGGCCTTCCACCAATCATGGGCATTTTTCTGTAACTAATATACCGCCAACGTTACCTTCTCTTCATCAGTACACCCCAAAATTTTAAAAGTTTTCTCCAATGATTCCACCCATCTCGGTGCAGTCTCGGGGTCACCACGACCATGAAACTGAGGCGGCTTCAACTTGATGAATTGTTCCACTAATTGGGGCATCTGTGTAACCCCTGCTGGTTGAGCCTGCCCTTGCTGGGCTTCATTTCCTCCATTACCAGTAATCAGTGTGGCCTTAGCAGCTTGGGCGGTCGTATTATCTCGCTCTTGAGCTTGTCTATCCATCATATTCTCAATCCTCTCTAACACCTTAAGAACTCCTTCTATACGCGGATCTTCCGCAGGTCTAACATAAGCTCTGGGGTCCACTACAACTCCAACACCCACCCCAGGATTTCCTACCGCTCTAGCACCCATATCAATGTCCTATACAGCTCTAGCCCGAGCACGACCTCTACCTCTTGTTCCTCTTCCAGTGCCCCTTCTTGGGACTCTTCCTACACCTCTTCCTTCGCTGCTCATCGTATCAGCTTCCTACCACTCTCTTACCTGCTATAATTCCACACTAGTATTAGGGACCTAGGCCAACTACACTAGTTTAAATCCCTAGGCACAAAACTCACTAACCAACACTCGACACCCAACACCCAACCATTAAACCCATCACGTAACCTCAAACCAACATCATCAAACAACCAACAGGGCTCTCACACTCACCTCGAGTCCTGCCGCACCTTCGTCTCAACCATCATTATATCCACAACAAACCACTCAGCAATCACAGGCGCGTACTCACAGAATATGCATAATCAACATAAACATTCGTTTAACAAAGGGCTCCCTAACTGACTACCCCGAAGTCGTTGCTCCTTATCACTCCAAGTCTCGACCTTACTGATATCGAGCTGACCTTCGGGCTCCGCGGCCTCTAGGGCTCCGGAGGCCATGGGCGAGGAGGAGTCGCGGGAGGAAGCGCGGGTGGGGAAGGGGGTACCGAAAACCATTAGCGAGCGCGAGAGGTTTGGGGGTGTGGGGGAGAGGGAAGAAGCAGAAGGGAGAAGGAGAAGCGGAAGCAGATCTGATATGATCGAGAAAGAGGGAGAGAGACGGAGAACAGCGAGCGAGAGAGAGAGAAATTGGGGGTGTGGGCGGGGCTTTGGGGCGCTCTTTGCGACGAACTTTTACGGTCTGGGCTAATTAGCGATGGATTTAGCGATGATCTTTTAAAAAATAATTAAAAAATTTAAATATTTAAAAAAAATAAAAAAGAGAAATAAAAAATAATTAAGAAATTCGATTTTTTTAAAATAAGAATATTTAAAAATTATTTCATTTTTTTATTTAAAATAAAGTCATGAGATTGAAATCATTTTTCAATAAAATTCAAATATTAGAAAACGATTTTCATCGTATATCACCAAATAAATGAAAACTAAACATATTCATGGAAAATGATTTTTCGAAAAACACTTTCCTTTATCATTAAGTTTTCCGCAAAACAAACGTACCCTTAGAGTGATTACCAACTTCTTCTTTATCAAGTTTATCATATTGCATTACCAACTCTTAATTGAGTTACTTACCAATGTTTATTTTCATTTTTTTTCTACACCAACTTCTCTAATCTCTAACCAAACAAAGCTTTTGTCATTGTTTACGAACATTTATTTACGTTTCTTACCAATAATTTAAATTTACCGAGTATTATATGAAACTATCAGCCTAGCTTTCTTTGCGTGATTTGGGTAAACTTTCTCCAATCAAATTAATTAGTCTTGGATTACCAAATCTCATTTGAGTTATTAGCACTTATTTGTTATTTTCTCAAATTTACTAGCTTTTTATTAAGTTGCTACTTTTATTTGCATTGGTTTCCAACTTTTTAAATTTACTGGCTCTTTTAGAAATCACTAACTTTTATTAGAGTGATTACCAACTTTTTTTGATCAAGTTACTGACTAGTTTTATGTTACCTTCTTTTATTTGAGTTACTTATCAATGTTTATTTGGTTTCTATTTTGAAATGACCGACTTTTCTTATCTCTAATAAAAAATACAATTCTAATTTTCTACCAGCTTTGAATTTACCTTCTATTACATGAAATTATCAGCTTTTTTGTGTGCCTCATTAACTTTTGCCCAATTAAGTTACCAATTAGTTTTGGATTGTCAACTCTAATTTGAGTTGCTTACCCATTTGGTTTTTTAACTTACCAATTTTTATATTGAGTCATGCTTCTTTTTGCATGACTTACTAATCCCATTTTACGATTTAATACCAATTAATTTTCTATTACTAACTGTTATTTTACTTAATTACTAACATTTATTTGATTTTTTCGTCGCTAAATCTGTCGCTAATTAGCGACGAATTTTTTTCTGTAGCTAAATCTAAATCCGTGGCTAAATCCTTTTTTTGACTGTTTTTCGTTGCAAATTAGCGACGAATTTTTTTTCCGTCGCTAAATTCGTTGCAAGTTAGCGACGAATTCTTTTTCCGTCGCTAATTTGTGACGAATTTTTCTTCCGTCGCTAATTTGCGACGAATTTGTTTTCCGTCGCTAAATCCGTCGCTAATTTGCAACAAATTTTTTTCCGTCGCTAAATTCGTCGCAAATTTGCGACGGATTTATTTTTTCATCACAAATTTGCGACTGATTTTTTTCTATAGCAAATTTGCGTCGGATTTTTATTTCCGGCGCAAATTTGCGTCAGATTAATTTTTCCGTCACAAATTTGTGACGGATTTATTTTCTGTCGCAAATTTGCGACGGATTTTTATTTCCGGCGCAAATTTGTGACGGATTTTTATTTCCGGCGCAAATTTGCGACGGATTTATTTTCCGTCGCAAATTTGCGTCCGATTTTATTTCCGGCGTAAATTTGCGACGGATTTTTTTTCCATAGCAAAGGATTTTTTTTTCCGTCACAAAGGATTTTTTTCCATCACAAATTTATTTTCCGTCGCTAATTTGCGACGAATTTTTATTTCGTGGCAAATTCCGTCGCAAATTAGCGATGAAAAATTCCCCGTCGCAAATTTTCGTGACAAAATCCATGTTTTTTTGTAGTGGTTTCTCTGGATTCCAGCCATTTCAAGCACTCATCCTCGTCAATAGATGCTTCCTTTCCTCTATGTGTTTTATCTTCGACGTCCTTATTGTACAATAATGAGAGTGGACCGACAAGCCAGGCCTTCCTGCCCATAACATTCCTGAAATAATCTGCATAATCTTTTTCGAGTTCATAACAGCTGTTAACAACATTTCCGAAGCACTTTAGCTGCGATGCACGTACTTCTCTCAACAGCTTGGCAAAATCACCTTCTTGTTTAAGATTATCAGCTAATTGATGCCTCGTTAGCTTTATCTCCCCAGGAAGGCCAGGCACAATAAAAGTTTCTGAGTCGGATGATACTTTCTTGTGGGGTTCATATCGACTAATGGCTTCAGACGCGCACATTGACAATAAACTTATAACTTCAAGAACTATTCTAGGAATCTCACACTCAGTAGCAACGTCTGTAGCCCATGTAAAGAACATATCTGCTATGAGGCAATCGGGTCTATGTTCTTGCAAGAGCCGCAGAAGTGGTTCTCGGAGCACGCTCAAGGCCTTAAAGAACTTATTCACCAGTTCTCTACTATTCGCGCCAGAACTGGAAATGACGGCATCTACGTTCTCGCAGCCCTCAGGCAACCCGGCCTCCACAGAAGGGAACTCGACAGTTTGGATGCTGATATCCAAACCAGACTGCTTGATTCTCTCGATGTGCCTCGAGTAGATGGTGAGGTTGAGAGGAGTGGTGACTATGGTGGCTTTGATGCCTCGGGTTGTGAAAAGTTTGGCCATCTCTATAGTCGGTATCATGTGGCCATGAGCCATGAATGGCAGGAAGAAGATGTGAATCCTGTGAAGTTCACTATCCATGGCAACTTTCACGGGGAGCGATCTAAGATTAGAAAAATGATTGGGGGAGAAAGATGGACCTGGTTTAGCTTCTTCAGGTTTTTCTTGATAATGGCCAAATGCAGCGACTCTATCATGGCCATGCTTGTACTAGTATCGTGATTTCACGGGGATTATCGGTCCCACGCCGTTTTGGACAGAAGGGAAAACATAATTACATGGAGGGGCCAGTAGGCCAGACTTCACGTGTTCTGCATTCGTCTCTATTATTGAAGCAAAATTGCCTATCCGGAAATAAAAAATTTGTAAGTGGAGATTTTTTTTTTTTTTTGTACAAAATCAAACAATGTTAGTCAAAGGGCATTTCCCCAGTTTTGCATCAGACGGGCTTTTTGGGGGAGTCTAAGTAGAATCGATACCGACACGCGACACGACACAACATGCCAACACGTCATTTTTAAAAAAAATAGAGAATTTCGCTACGTTGGGACACAATTTTTTTATATATATGAGATAAATTATCATTTTTATGATTATTTCGATCAAATTAATTTGATTCAAATCCACAAATAAATAAATAATAAAAAAAAGAGTGTCGGATGAGTGTCGGTGTCCAACATGTCCGACACATATCCGACTTCAACATGGAAGCCCCCAAAGAGTGTCCATGCTTCCTAGGGGTGAGTTTGGTGGCTATTTTCAAAGAGTGCAATTTTTGTTTAAGGGTTGTAATTTTTGTCTACAGGCCAAGGAAATACGCAGTTGGCCTATAGGGTTAATACCATGAAAAATCCCAAATTGGTACACCTGTGACAATTTTACCCCGAACTAATTTTTTGATCACCAAAAACTCCAAATTGGTATATCTATGACAAATTTGCCTCGAACTATTTTTTTGACAACCAAAAATCTTACACTGGTACACTTGTGATAATTTTATCCCGAACTAATTTTTTGACCACTAAAAACCCCAAAATTGATATATTTGTGATAAATTTACCTTCCGTTAATGTCCGTTAAATTGGATTAATACTATGAAAAATCACAAATTGGTAAATTTGTGACAAATAGAGGAGTACACCCATCAACTATCACGTGTCATTAAAGTTAGCAATTTGATAGTAAAATTTAACAGGAACTAACGAAGGATAAATTTATCACAGGTGTATCAGTTTGAGATTTTTTTGTAGTCAAAAAATTAGTTCGGGCTAAAATTATCATAAGTGTACTAGTGTAGGGTTTTTAATGGTCAAAAAAATAGTTCGGGATAAAATTATCATAAGTGTACTAGTTTGAGATTTTTTTTAATAAAAAAAATAGTTCGGGGTAAAATTGTCATAGATATACCAGTTTGGAGTTTTTCGTAGTATTAACCCTTGCCTATGTGATTAATTTAGTGCTAACGAGATAAGCAACTTTGATCAATTTTATGTCCTTTCAAAAAGTTGCATTGCATATGTTGAAATATTAATGCAGCAGCTAATCAGGATCTTGCAGTTTAAGTCGATGCGAAATTATCGAAGAAATAAATGAGGAACAATAAAGGACATCAAAAGTTTATGTGAGTCGGTCTGAATGTCGGTATCTACATACACGGGGAGCACCAGCAGCAAATAATTCACTATAATTAGAGAATGAGATTTATAAATGCTCACACGCTCGAATGTTTCTCACCCCTAGATTAAGCATACATCTAAAGTGTTTACAAGTAAATAACTCATTTGAATGTATAACCCAGCACAAATTACCAGGTATTTAAGCTTTGCCCACAACCAATCAAAAGAAAAAAAAATGAACTCAACTCACGGCTTTGAAGAGTTCATCGTGCGATCGATCAAAATCCCTTCATCATAGGTGCGGCTCTTTACTGAAGGAAACCCTTGTGCAGCTACAAGTCTCAAGAAAGCCACACAAACCTTCATTGTGCCGTCATGTGATGAGCTGGGAGAGAAAACCCACTCCTTATCCTTTTTCTCTCCTTTATGCGGCTACTGTAGGCTCGGGGAATAAAGAAATAAAACCCTCGCTTTTGTTTCTTTGTTTGACAATGGCATTTTTACCCCACAAATAAATATATATAAATTATAGAAAATGTGAGCCCTTTTTTTTGTTTTGCAGCTGCAGCGGCAGCAGCTTTCTTTATTTTTTTTCTATCTTATCGTATCTCTCGACTCATTCTCAGACTTTTACCTATACGTGAGAGTCGAAACCCACATCTAAAATTATACGTCTTCACCTCTCTCCCCCTTGAGAAGGTGAGAATTCGAACTTTCCACCTCTCTATTTACAAATAAGAAGGGTGGCCACTTGAGCAAATTCTATTTTTTTTCTCAAACTTAGATATTTATCCAACTAATTCAGATTCCGTAAAAGGCTCAAATTTGTGACATAATTCGACAATTTTTCGCAAACTCCCAACGATAACACATAGACTTGCCTTCTATGTGGAATAAACCCGGATGCATACAATACTTGCTCCTTCTTGACGCGCAGACTCCCAACGATAACACATAGAAGGCAACGAGTAAGCACGCATAGACAGAGACTACTAGAAGCGAAAAGGAAAGGTTCACTTGCAGGAATTAATGGAATGCTCATTCCAAGGATAATGCCTAGAAGGCAACGGCTAAGCATGCGCAGAGGAAGAGAACTAGAAGTGAAAAGGAAAGGACCATTAGGAGCAATAAATGCAATGCTCACTCACCGGATAGTGCCCGGAAGGCAACGGCTAAGCACGGGCGGAGGAAGACTACAAGAAGTGGGAAAGGAAAGGCCCACTTGAAGCGATGATTGGAATGCTCATTCACATGATAATGCCTAGAAGACAACGACTAAGAACTTTGCTAAGTCCAGGTCAATTCACCCGTTTAATTTTTCCAATTGCATCAATTATATCAGTTCGTAACCCTACATGATTCCTCCAGTACGAATAATGAGCTGGTTGTTAAGGCCACTCGGGACCATTCGTCGAGGGTGAGGAGTTAGGACCACAAGAAGACAACGGCTGAGGAATTCATCTTCCTGCCTTGCTTCCTGCTTTCCCTGCTTTTCAACCCTTGGGTCCCGCTTTACGTGCTCCTGTCCCTTCCAATCCATTGATCTATGGGTCCTAGCTTTTGTCGATTTATTTTCTGGGCCTCGTCGTCCAGTGAAGCATTATTCCAATGCGAGCAATGGATTTGGCATCTAAACCTATTTTGGTAATGAGATGATATAGAATATGGGGTATTGCATTATGAGATTTAAAAGCGATACTTGCTGCTTGTGTGATTTTCATTCAATGAATTTGGGATTTATGAGTATTCAATTTTTTGATTAATTCATTATACACTGGATTTTTGTTATGATTTCCATTCAATGAAAGGTTTTATCTCGTCAATATATTTTTGTAAAATCATTGATTTTAGTTGAATGTTTCGTCCTTTATATTGTGAATGATGACCAATCATTCCGTAAGTTTTGAGTATGGATTTGGAGTCTCACAAATCCGGTTAAGCATCTCTCGTCGACTTACAATTCTACAAGTCTACACTAAAAAAGGCCCCACTTATAAAGACAAATGCCACGGGGACTCTATTTAATATCTTCCCTTGTATTTCGTTTTCTGAACTTGGGCCAATTAGTTAGACCTAATTAAATCAATCTTTTTTTCTTATGCACGACATACGAACCTTCTCCTTTTTTTTTGGTCTACCGCAAATCAAGGGCCAAGGTCCACAAGATGGTGAAGGCTACTCTAAGCATGTCATCATAACTGCTCTTATTGATTTAGTTATTTATTAAAGAGAGAACTCTTGGGCTACCAATAACTTTTGAGTGAGAACATAGAGGTAGAACCGCCACTAGTTGAAATTGCATGAAGTAGTCGCCAAGGCTTGGTACTAAAGATTGTTGCCTGTTCCCGGAATATGTGACCTCACTTCATCTCGGCAATTAAATAATATGGACATCAACATGATCTAATGGCCGATGTGGAGTAAACCCGGATGCACCAAAAGAATACAAGATTTGCTCCTTCTTGATGCGCATACTCCCAACGGCAATGCGTAGAAGAGAACGATTAAGCGCGCGCAAACCAAGAATGCTAGAAGCGAAAAGGAAAGGCCCGCTTGGAGGAATAATCGGAATGCTCATTCAATGGATAATGCCTAGACGACATCGACTAATTAAGAACTTTGCTAAGTCTAGGTCAATTCACCAGCTTATCTTTCCAATTCCATCAATTATATTTGTTCGATTGAGGAATTAGGACCACAAGAAGGCAATGACTGGGGAATGAAGTCAATTAATGAGCATGTACATGAGATATTAAAAAATGGAACGCTCTCCATATTTCCAACACTACAAAAAAACAAGATTTTAGCGACCAATTTTGCGACGAAAAATTTGGCAAAATTCATCACTAAACGAATTTGCGACGAATTTTGCAACGGAAAAAAATCCGTCGCTAATTCGGCATCGCAAAATTTAGCGACGGAAAATATCAATTTTCGTCACTAATTTGCGACGAAAAAAATTCATCGCAAATTAGCCACGAACTTTATTCGTCGCAAAATTTGTCCAAAAAATTCGTTGCAAAATTCGTCGCAAATTAGCCACGAACTGTATTCGTCGCTAAGGTGAGTTGGCCTCCTAAAATTCGTTAGACCTTATTGTCCGTCGCTAATTGACTGTGTGATGAATTTTATGGTGTGGCCGTGTGACCGTCGCAAAATTCGTCGCTGTGACGAAATTCGTCGCTGAGGTCTGTTAGAGATCAGTTATATGGTGTGACCGTGTGACTACGAACCCTGAGGTGAGTTGGCCTTCTAAATGGGGCTTAGGCCGTTAACTTATTGAGATTTTATCTCATTTGTTATTGTTAAACCTCTTTCATAACCTTAGCATGTCGATGCACCCGGTACGGTTCGAGGTACCTCAAGACATGGAGATTATTGTTTCCATGCACATGTTCCCCGACCAGCTATACGTTTTTTAGCGCCATTGGACGATAGTTTGGGTGGATGGGGGACTAACTCATTGGGTTCCCCACCGGTTCCAGGCTTGGTTTGTTAGGGATAGTGAGGATCTGTTTGGGCCTATTAGGGGGTTCGACGGTCCTTCGGAAGAGGGTCTGGGCACAAGATATGGGATCCTATGGAGATCAACCCACCTGACGAGTCATTAGAGGATCCTGAGCTCGATCCCGACCCTATTCCCGAGGACCTGTCGAATTTTGAACTGTCGAAGCACAACCCTGACTCCCCCAATTTTGACTTACTGACCTCTATATGGATAGCCCATGAGAGATATGTCTGGAAGCTGACTTTTTGACTGATCCACTGATGGCGAAGTAGATTGACCCCAAGCCTGGTATCTTTTTGTAGGCTTTTTATGGAAGTGCCCAAAGTGGGCTTGTAAAGGAACGTTTCTCAAGGGTTAATCAAGTAAATATTAAAATGGTGTTGTTGTTTATTTGATGTGAATCGTTTTCCCTACCTATCCCTATTTATTGTTGTTGTCTGGGTATTGGTTATTGTCACTTCTGCATGCGTAATAAAAAGAAAGATAAAAATGAAAGGGTCAGCAACAAGTCTTGGGACGTTGCATCATAATAACCATAGTGGGATGTTGCATGCTCATAGGGTTCGGGGCATGACAAGATCTAGCGAGGGGAGCCCTCGCCGAGGCTCACCCAAGCCGCGTGGTGTGTCGCCTAGCTGGGCGAGGGCAACCCGCCCAGCCATGGCCGATGGCCAGCCATCGCTGGTGGTTGGTCATTGGCAATGGGAGGAAGAAAGCCAAGAAAAGAAAAGAAAAAAGGAAAAATAATCAGAAAAATAATTAAAAAAATCGAAAAATTATTAAAATTATCCACGTTATCACCAGCAGGCCTATGTGGCACTGTCGGCGTCCACATTACCAAAATCTGGTCAAAATTAACCGGAAAGACTAATTGGCGCAAAGATAAAAGGTTTAGGATTCAATTGGCGCAAAAAAAAAAAGGTTTAGGACTAAATTGGCACCAAGCAAAAGGTTTAGGATTTTTTTACACTATTCCCATTAAATATTTATTTGATTGATTAATCAATCTAGGTTTGTCAGTAATACATGGATTTTTTTTTAAGTTCATATGAAACTTCTACAAAATTTAGTGACAATAATCGACGCCAATCTTTCTTCTTAATGATAGTGCTAATTGAGAAACAATAAAATTACTTTTACTAAGGAAACAGTTCGTTCGAGAAAAAGATCAATTTAGATATAATGAACAATTCTAGTTACTTCTATAGAATTTATCTTATGATAGATATTTTAATAAAAACATATATGCTGTAAAATTTTGTGAAGAACGACTTCCAAATTTTGGGAAAATTTTCCAAAAAGTCCAAAACTTAATGCAGTTTTGCCAATTTAGTCTTAAAACTTTTAATTTTCCTAATTGAATCCTAAACCTTTTGAAAATTTGCCGATTGAGTCCATTCGGTCAATTTTGGCTGGAATTTGCTGGCATAGACGTCGGCCATGCCACGTCAGATGACCAGCGCTAACGTGGATAATTTTTAATAATATTTTAATGTATTTTTCTAATTATTTATTTAATTTTTATTTGTCTTTTTGTTTTCCTTTTTTTGTCTTTTCCTTCTTTTTTTCTTATTGTGGCTAGGGAGGGCCCGGTGGCCCTTGCCCGCTGCAGTTGAGGGTTGCATGTTGCATTTGCCTGCGGCTAGCGAGGTTGCCCACCATCAAGAACGGAGGCCACATGTCATCCCTTTTGGCTTCATGTTGGACCCTTCTGTTGTTGTCGAGATGGCCTTTCATTGAGAAGGTGGCCGCGATTCTCGCCTAAAAGGCCATCACAGTTGCAGGCAAAGGCCGCCTCGCTAGCAGAGCCGTCCACGTAGAGCGTCCATGTCAGCGAATTCCTGCCAAAATTGACCAAATGAACTCAATTGGCAAATTATCAAAAGGTTTATGACTCAATTAACAAAATTAAAAGGTTTAGGACTGAATTGGTAAAACTGTAATAGGTTTAAGACTATTTGGAACTTTCAAATTTCCCATAAATATCTTTCCCTACATAAAATTTGATAATGCGTTAGCAAAGAAAGGTTAGCCTTTTTTTTTTTTGATCGATTGGTTAGCCATTCAATACACGGTTTTAACTTTATATTATTTTGTACATAGATGCTTTTGAAGTTTAGTCGAAATTTTATCACTTATATATTGATATTGGTATCACATTTGCATCAATAGAACAATATAGATACTCAACAAATATCAAGCATAAGATTTTAGCCGTCATGTTAATGTGCATGACATTTGTTGTGTTTAATTATCGTTAATCTTAAGAGAAAGAGGGTTTATATAGGGTGAGGAATTAGGACACTAGTGGAATAAGAAACATGTTAATTTCCTAATTTGGATTAAGAGAATATGTGATATGTCCAAAATAATAAATTAAAGTATTTCTCTTTATTATTACCATAATTTTTAAAGATATTAACTTTATCCTCCCCCAAGTTAACTAGATATAGCAATCTTTTCTAATTTGGCACCTCCCATGTGTGAATCACATGTAAATTTCGGCCACCATAGGTCTTGAATGGGCTTGGCCATATTCCATCCTCTCGTGGGCTTGGTTTAGATAATTTAATTGAGCTCGGAACTTCCTTGCTTTTAACCCATTTTCCGCCAGTTTTATAAGAATGCAATTTATGTGGGCCCAATTTTATTAAATGAAAAATGCTCCTAATATGCAGATGCAGATTAACAATATTTTTGTTTAGGGATGGGGTAGAACCCTAATTTGCTTATGTAATTAATGATTGAATGGGGTTGCAAAAATTGAGGGATTAACAAGATATAGATTTATACTCTTGGACCTATACACAAACATTTTACTAATATATGTTATAATATTGAACTGGACAGACACATAAAATAAACGCTTATGAATTAGTTTAAACTTTGTTGTGAATTAGGCGCATATTACAGGGAAATGCTATGTTTTCATTTGTTTATTATTGGGAGATAATCTCACTACATACGTTCAGTAGGCTCTCTCTATTTGGTGCTCTACTACTCCATAGTGAAAAATCGTACTACTCAAGTAAATGGACAGTTCCACCAAATAAATAAATGGACAGTGAAATGAAAAATGTTCTGTGTGGACTCGACTATTTCCTCGTTGAGCTTACTAAAAGCAACAATTTTTTTGAGAAATTGTTCACATTTATTGTTACTTTTGGCTGCTACGTGACTCGTACAATCGGCCCGTTCGAGGAATTTTTGCCCCAGTTTTTCGATAATCGATGGGATGGAATTCAATGGACGAGCTCAATTTAATTTTCCATTGCTCCATAATGAAAAATCGTACTACTCAGGCACATGGACAGTGAAATGAGCACAACTCTATGTGGACTTGACTAACCGCGTGAACAAGTCTGGACTCAATTTTGTCAATAGCATCGTGAAAGATACAAATTTCCGAGAAGTCGTTCGCAATTATTATTAGTTTTTGTCTGTTGCATAACTAGTATAATCCGCCCATTGGACGAACTTTCGCACCAATTGGTCGGTAACACGTGTAAGAATTCCATGGACGACCTTGGAAGGTACGTTGAGAATCATTTAATGCCTCCACGTTGCGCGGAGAAAGATCGGTGGTCATGCGCTCATGAAGCAAAAACCATTTTGAGTAGAGCGAATTGACTTGAAAGTCATTCTAGGTCACATAATATCAACACTTACAGAAACTCAACTTACATATATATAATATATGATAAATAACCCCTCGAAAGAAGCTAGGTAGATGTGGAACAATGCAATGATCACTGGAGGCCATTTGAATATTGGGGAAAATCCAAGTTAAAAAGGTTTGACTTCAAGGCATTCGCAGCTTCTCGGAAACTCACAAAAATTAGCCACAAACATCTGAAGTCCATTTAATGGTACGTGTCTGCCTCTTGAAGTCCAGAGGAAGCAGTCATTGAATTGTACCGAATCTGAAACGACGACGACGACGACGAGGGATGATGACATAAATGGTATGTAGGATAAAATTGAAAATTGAATATTGAATAATATCAAAAAAATCCTAAACTTATTGCGTTTGTGCCAATTCAGGCCTTAACCTTTCAATTGTGCCAATTTCTTCCTAAATCTTTTGACGATTTGCCAATTCAGTCCTAAACCTTTCAATTGTGCTAATTTAATCTTAAAACTTTGGACGATGTGCTAATTTAATCCTAATCCTTTTGACGATTTGCCAATTTAATTATTTTGGCCAATTTTGGTCGAAAATTGCTGATGCAGTGGTCTAGCCAGCACTGGCCATCCTATGTGGCATGGCCACGTTGACGTGGATAATTTTTGAAATTATTTTCTTAATTTTTGTATTTTTTTTCTTCCTTTCTTTTTTTCTTTTTTTTCCTAACCCTAGGCTGGTGAGGGCTAATGACCCTCGCCTAGTCGAGGCGAGGGTGTCGCAGTCCTCACCTGTGGCCAGTGCCCTAGCCGGTGCAAAGTTAGAAAAAAAAAGGAAAGAAAAAAGGAAAAAAATACTATTAATAAAATTTAGAAAAATTAAAAATAAAATAAAAAATTATCTACTTCAACATGGGCTGTCCCACTTAGGATGGCCTATGCTAACTAGACCACCAGCACCGAGATTTCTAGCCAAAATTGGCCAGAAGGACAATATTGGCAAATCGTCAAAAGGTTTAGGACTAAATCGACACAATTGAAAGGTTTAAGACTGAATTGATTAAATTGAAAGGTTTAGGATTGAATTGACACAAGTGTTGTCACGCCCCGAACCCCATCGAGCTCGCGACATCCCTCTCTCCGGTCGTATTAGTGCGACATCTCAGGAAACGTCGTCGACCTCACGATTCCATCAGAGTTCGATCATGGCAGAAACCAATCATATTATCTTGGACAATAAAATTGGAGAACACCAGGAAGAAATAAATCACCAAACCACCAAACATAAAACTATACATCAATATATAAATATACAACATTCAATTCTTTACAACCAAACACTTCCAACACCCATCAGATTCATATCAACTAATAGTACACACCCGAACGGATTTCCTGATTACACCACCAACTATTCACATCAATCACTCATTAATTTAATATTAAACTTATAATACACGCACACCAACTGTCTTCTACGGATCGCATCTTTGACCTCAAAAGGGATTAGCAGCCAAGGTATATTTTACTCTTGAATGCTCGGTGTGCATCGGGATCCCAAAACGCTACGGCGGTAGCGACGGAAAGTTCAAGGCTCAGGCAGGTGCTCTGAAATGGTTTGGTTGAAACAACCATGAGACACTTCTCAATAAGTCACAACCTAAACCCTACCTAGGCTACCACGTATTCCAGATAAGTTCAGACACACCATCAATCAATACACGCAACCATAGCCACACAGTCACACTTACCTGGACTCTTGGCATACTCAGCCTGCACGTTAGTTTAGAATCACAACATTCAAAACTCGCACGCATTTCAAACTTCACGCACCCCAAACCACACACATTTCATGCCAAAAACACACATCGATCACGCACTATCACATCAATTTCATTTACTTTCCTCGTCATGCCTCACTAGCTTAATCACTTTCTAGGCCCGTGTAAACACGCCTCAGGCCCACACAATCGCACCCCGAGCATCACACACCTCAGTCCGATCCCACTTTCTCTTACCATGCCACACGCCCCGTTCTCAATCACATTTCTCGGCCCGCATAAACACGCCTCAGACCCACACGATCGCGCCCCGAGCATCACACGCCTCGGTTCGATCCCATTCACACGTTCTTTCCTCAGCCCGCACCAAATGCGATAGGCCTACGTGATCGAAACCCGAGCTTATAATACCTCGGTCCGATCCCAGTCTCACCCGAGCTGATCGTGCCTTGGACCGATTTCATTCTCACTTTCTTTCCTCAACCCGCGCCAAATGCGACAGGCCTACGTGATTGAAACCCGAGCTTATAATACCTCGGTCCAATCCCACAACCACATCACAACTCGCATCTGGGCCTTTTAGTGGTCACACGCACATCGCACGCCATAAATTTCACACGTGTGCATACTCAGGCATTAAATGCGAGCACTCAGAGGTGCCAAAATCAATCAAATCAATTCAGCCACATCACAACATACAACCGACACGCAATTTACCCTTTTTCGACACCAAAACTACGATATCTTACTCCCGACCCTTTACGGCACTTTCACGAAATTCCGAGCCGGATCTAACGGCACCAACCGCACACCAAACAGCACATCACAGCACTCAAAACAGTAATTTCCAGCCACCAATTAGCCTCTAAAAATCCACCAAAATCTTCTGATTTCAATCCTAAGGCCCGCCAATCGAATCAACCCCTAAACCACACCAAATCACGTCTAAACGGGGTCCGATAATACCCGATATACTAGGCGAGGTTTAGATCACGACTTACCAAGCTCTAGACTAACGCGGCTAGAGCGAAAAGCGGCGGTGATCGGCGGGGATGGCGGCGCGGCTCTGCCGTGAGCGGCGGCGACGGCGGTGGCAAACGGCGGCGGTGGCCTCCTTGCCACGGCTCACTCACGGGAGAGGGAGAGGGGGATGGCGGTGGCATGGCGTGAGGGTGGGGGCTCGGCGCGGTGGCGACGGTGCGGCGGCGAGCGGACGGGCGATGACCGGCGGACGGCGGCGCGGCAAGGCTCGGCCTAGGGAGAGAGAGAGCTCTCGGTGGGGGGGGGGGGAATTGCCGTGAGGTGAGGAGAGAGAGAGAGTGAGGAGAGAGAGAGGAATTTGGACTAAAATAGTCCAATTTTGACCCATTTGGCAAATTACCATCTTGCCCCTCTCTAATCTTTTTAATCAACGGCCGAGATTCGATCTTATCTTGAAATCAACGGTCGAGATCGATTCTTTTCCAAAATATCCAAGGGCAATTTGGGAATTTCACAAAATTCCAAGGGCGAAAATGTCCAATCAAAAAGTTAGGGCAAAATGACCAAAATGCCCTTCCCTCTTAAAACTTGCCCTTTACAAATTCTTAGGGGTAAAACGGTCACTTTCCATTTTCTTGCCGAAATTGAATTTTTCTGAAGGATTCGGGACAATCCAAAGTTGCACATTCCAACCACAATGTCGTCCTAACGTTCCGTCGTGACTTCCAAATTTTTCGATGTCCAATTTGGGTTCAATTAAATAATTAAATTTTATTAAACGTAACTTGAGCGTTTCTCGAACTAACGGGCGGCTTTTTATGGGAAATTCGCATATTCGACTAGTGACCGATAATAAATCGAGTCACGTGCAAGTTCATTCGGTTCGTGTCGATTTCGGTTGTCATTTAAATTGCGAGGTTCGACTGCTAGATCCGAGGGGCACGATCATTTGGTATAGGTTCAGGATCATTCGTCATTTCATTTCGTGGTCCAGCAGAATCACCCGCAATCCACTACTATGACAGTGGCGAACTAACCCCTTGGATCGGCCAACAGTGGTTCAAAATATCACCTCAGCGATTTTATGATTGAAATTCGATTTACGATCAAATTTTCTCTTAGTCGCACAAATTTAAATCCCTAATTAGCCTTTCTCTAATGGTTAGTATCTTAGGAATGATCAGTTCTGAGTGAAAACTAACTACGAGTACATTCATAAAACTAAGCATCTCCTCAATCCCAAATGGACAAATTTTCAGGATGTCACAAGTGTAATAGGTTTATGATGTTTTTGGTAATTTTCCCGACATAAATGGTATGTAGGATAATGTGGATATTGAGTAATAAATATATGAACGACATGCCAAATGTCGTGAGATTCGAATTTGATATGAGCGAATGGCATGTGTAATGACTTAGGCTACGTTTGGTAGTCAGGATAAAATTCAGAATAGGATAAATCTTTTCCTATCCCGTGTTTGGTGTCTGCCTAAGATAGGATAAATTTCCGATAAATATCAATCCCTTCATAAAATTTCATAATGCATTAGCATATAAGGGTTAGCCAATCAATACATGGTTTCAAGTTTATATTATTTTGTACATAGAAGCCTTCGAAGTTTAGTCATAATTTTAACACTTATATATTGAAATTGGTACAAATTAGCATCAATAGAACAATATAGATACTCAACAAATATCAAGAATAAGCGTCGTTTTAATATCCATGACACATATAGTGTTCAATTATCCCTAATCTTAAGAGAAAGAGGGTTTATATAGGGTGAGGAACTAGGGCACACTTGCAAGAATAAGCAACATGTTAATTTCCTAATTTGGATTTAGAGAATATGTGATATGTCCAAAATAGGAAATTAAAGCATTTCTTATGTAACTAATGACTAAATGGGTTTGCCAAAATTTAGGCATCAATAAGATATAGATTTGTACTCTTAGACCCACACACGGACATTTCACTAGTATATGCTATAATATTGAACTCGACAGACACATAACATAAGCGCTTATGAATTAGTTTAAACTTTGTTGTGAATCAGGCCCATATTTCAAAGAAATGCTATGTTTTCATTTGTTTATTTATTGGAAGATAGTCTCACTATATAAGTTCAGTGGGCTCTCTCTATTTGGTGTTCTACTACTCCATAGTGAAAAATTGTAATATTCAAGTAGATGGACAGTGAAATGAAAAATATTCCGTGTGGACTCGACCATTCCCTCGTCATGCTTGGTAAAAGATAAAATTTTTCTGAGAAATTGTTCCCATTTATCGTTACTTTTGCCTGTTACATGACTCACATAATCGGCCCGTTCAAGGAATTTTCACCCTAATTAGTCGGTAGTAGTTGGAATTCAATGGACGAGAATACTTTAATTTTCCGTTGCTCCTTAGGGAAAAATTGTACTCAAGTACATGGATGGTGAAATGAAAAGGACTCTAAGTGGACTGGAGTAACCACGTGAACAAGTCTGGACTCAAATTTCGTTGATGAGCCGAGAAGTCGTTCGCAATTAATATTAGTTTTTGTTTGTGACGTGACTCGTATAATCAGTCCATTTGATGAATTTCGGTCCCAAGTAGTTGGTAACTCGGGTTAGAATTCCGTGGACGAGCTTGGATGGTAAGATGAGAATCATCTAATGCCTCCACGCTGTGTGGAGAGAGATTTTGAGTAGAGCGAATTAACGAGAGCGAATTGACCTTAAAGTCACTCTAGGTCACATAAAATCAACAGTTAATAGGAACTTAACATTAAAATATACATAATATAACCCCTGGGGTTGAAGCTATGATGTGAAGCTTTTTTGTACACATCGAATGAGTCACCAGATAGAGAGAATCCAAACTCCTCAATCACATCTAACGACAACCATGTTCCCCCTTATAAATATATTGAGAATCTTATTGTTAGGGTTCCTAGTTCCTATTTTAATTTCTCGGATGACCTCATCGATGGTTGATATATTCACTTGTATCTAAATTCAAGAGTTCAGGTACTTAGTTTCTCCTAAATTAAGTTTTCCCTCTTTACTAATTTTTTTTATGATAACTTGTAAATTAATTGCCGGGTCAGTTTGATATAGAGAGATATACTTTATGCACACATATCCTCAGTTTGGCAGAATATGTGCAATTTGATTTCTTTGTTGGACAAGTGACGGTACCTCTCAATGTGGCCTTGACTGGATGAGCCTCTTGGTTTGATTTTGTTTTATATTTCCCTCGGCAGTTTAGTTCTGCGCAGCACATTGGTTCCCACCCCCATTGGACCATTTTGATGGATTTCCTCTTTGCAAGTTCTTATGGCCATTAAATTTGAGAAAATCTGGCTTGGGTGCATTTAATTAAACTTAAGGGCCATATGATTTTATAGGCATGCTGGGAACTTTGATTCGACTGTCAATTAGAGTTTGATTGAAAATTCTAATGCTCAACCATTACATTCTACATGAGACCCACTGCATATGAGCGGGGGGATTGGATCAAGACATTGTTGCTAGTGCCATGTCTATGCTAGAATCTCCATCATAGTATTTTCCATGTTCCTTGCGTCACATTGTCATGCATACGTTTATCATATAGAGAAAATAGGCCTTAATTTGCATGTCATGTTACATTACATGGTCGCCATGACTTAGGATAATCTTGACTCCTTTAGGTTAACCATGCATCATGCATTGCACGAGAAATTGGATCTTTGAGCCAAAAGGACGGGCCCTCGATCATTTTATTCGTGCATTACATGCAGTATTTTCAAAAATAGATTCTAATAATTTTGGCTGCTCTTGATCATTCTTGGTACTCATCGTTAAATGCCTTCAAGCATTCTTAGATATTCATCATAGTATTTTGCATGATAGAAATCGTTTAAATAATTCTTATCGCGTCTAGGTTAGCAATAAAATGTACCCCGCATTTTACTTGGTGTCTAATCGACCAGTAATTGACAAGTGGCGGCTTCCAAGTAAGCTTTTTTTTTTTTGGTTGTGCTTCAAGGTAAGTTTCATCGCATGTGTAAATTGAAATTCCAAGTTGCGATTGGCATGAGTTTGGGAGAGTTCGCATTAGGTAATGACATCATCTCTTTAATGAGTAACCATTCGTGCTTGCCTAGTAATCCATTAGCTTCCCCTTCTTGGTTCACTTCGAGAAAGGTTGTGATAGTGAGAGGGCGCATATGATAGGTAAGTTCAAGGGGATAATTACCAAAAAAGGCATAAACCTATTGTACTTTTGCCAATTCAATTATAAATATTTTAATTATGCCAATTGAGTTATAAGCATTTTCAAGTTTTTCCAATTGAGTCTATTCGGCAAAATTTGGCTGAAAATAGAATAAGTGGATAATTTTTTAAAATTTTTTCAAAATGTTTTTAATTTTTTCTTTTCTTTTTCCTTTTTTCCTTTTCTTCTCCTTTCCTTCTTTTCTTTTTGCTTTTTACTGTGGCTAGCAAGGGCTTCGGCCATCGTCGAGTCTCTCTGCAAGAGGAAGGTCATCGGTGACATAGGCGACCATCGTGAGCTTCGCCATTTTTTTTTTGCACCCTCAAAATCGATAACCAGTAAATGCCGGCAAAACGAAACAAAATAGCCCCGGATCCAATCACACAGACCTCATGCCAAATCCTGATTTCAGTTACGAGGTCCTGGATTCGTAATCTATTAATCGATCTTTGCAAGCTTCAACCAAATTGATCAATAATCGCGACTCAGATCGGAGATGAATGGCTCTCATTGATGAATTCCTATTGTCTCTGTCTTTCTCTTCTCTTTCACTCTCTAGGTTTTTTAACAACCCAATGATGGGCGAGGTCAGACAAGGACCGCGACCCTCGTTTGTAGCCGGCTAAGGCATCACGTGTAACGGTTTGAATTTTTGATCCTGTTCCCGGGATTTATGAAATGAATATTTTGACCAATGCACTTATAGTGAGATCTCACCCAGAACCGCGCATTCTCTGGATGCTAACCTTAGGGGTAAGGCGAACATGAGATTGAGTTCACACGACCAAAGAACTTGACCTTGGTTTAATCTTCGATCATATCAATTGACGAGGGAAGGTTTTGAGCCAACAGAGACCGGTCTATTTGATTGATCATGTCCGAAGAAAATTAGTGACAGACCCTCGCAATTATATGACAACCGAGGTCGTCCTGGGTAGAGTAAACTTAAACGTGATTTGACTTAGTGTCGGTCACGGGTCGAGAGCGCATAATTCTAATGAGCCACCTTTAGTCAAAGATAAGCTAAAGTTGTGATTGTTCGATTTTAGTCATTTCTTGGAATTCGGGCTCGGGAGTCGAGAATTTTGAAAGTGACAATTTTGAGTGGTCGATGGCGTTTTTGGCGTGGCCAACCTTGGGGCCATCCATTTCTGCAAAAAAATGAATTTCGATTCGGGACCGGAAAAATGACCGTTTTGCCCCTGGGATCGCGAACGAATTTAAGGACTGGATTAAGTCAGGGGACTGAGAAATATCTTATGTGGTCGAAAATTGAAGGACAGGAATGCCCCTCTTCCATTTTGGATAATTACATTTTTGCCCTTTGGCTTGTTGGATACGATTGAACGTGGGCCGTCGGATGAGGATAAGATTAAATCTCGACCATTGGATCGGAGGGGTAGTTGGAAGGGTATTTTGGTAATTTTTGGGGTGCAATTATTGGGGGTAGGTTTATTTATTCATTTTCTCTCTCTCTCTCTCTCTCTCTCTCTCTCTCTCACGTTCTCTCTCTCCTCACCCCCACCCCCACCGAAGCTCTCTCTCTCTCCCCTCTCCCCGTGCGTGAACCACCCTTGACCGGCCACCAGCTCGCCGCCGCCGGTCGCCGCGCTAGCCCAGTTGCCTGTCGCCGCCACTTCTCCTTTCCGGCCATCGTTCGCCTGCCCGTCTCTCTCTTCCTGTTTTCCTGTTCCGATGAGCCCAGCCATCGTCGAGCCACCCCCACCGAAGCTCTCTCTCTCTCCCCTCTCCCCGTGCCTGAACCACCCTTGATCGGCCACCAGCTCGCCGCTGTCGGTCGCTGCGCCAGCCCAGCTGCCCGTCGCCGCCGCTTCTCCTTTTTGGCCACCGTTCGCCTGCTCGTCTCTCTCTCCCTGTTTTCCTGTTCCGATCAGCCCAGCCATCGCCGAGCCACCCCTAGCCATCCTTACCTGCTTTGTACGTGACAATCGTCGCCCCCAGCTGCCCGTGAACTGCCCCGCCAGCTACTCGTCCGTAATAGAGCAGCCGATCGCCCGCCTGGTCGCCGGCGACGCTGCTGCTGCTGCCGCCGCTGGTCCGGCTGTTCCAGCCCCTTACCCAGCTGATTGTCCTGTTTTTCTTAGGTAAGTGACTTCCCCAATCGTTACCTAGGACCTCGGGTATTATTTGACATGTTTAGGGTTTAGTTCGGGTAGTTTATGTGGTTGTTTTGGGGTTAAATTGAAGGCTGGATGTTTGGTTATTGTGGGCTGATTTTGGGGACTAGTTTGGCGATGAAATTTCTAAGTTTAGGAGGCTTGGTTAGGGCTATGATGTTGGGGATCGATCGTGGTTGAATTATGTGCTTGATTGGTAGTTTTATGGCTTGTACGGGTTTAATTGATTGACTGTACGAATTATGGTTGTTGGCTGGTTCGAAATGTGATTCGGGCTGAATATGGAGTGGTGATATGCCGTGTGTGTTTGGCCGTGAGGTGTGGTGGTGTGGTAGTGTGATTGTGTAATGAATTCGTGTGCCGAGTATGTATGGCCGTACAGTGTGTTCGCGTGGCAAGGATGTGAAATGCCAAAATGTGTGTGAGGTATGAGATTTTGTGTGATCATGTGTTTGTGTGGTGGTGTGGTACGTGTGGAATGAGTGGAACGAAGGTATGGGTGTAGGATTGGTTGGAAAAGGTCCGTCCTGAGGCGTGTACGTTTACAAGAGATGATGCCGTCCCTAACGAGGTGATGATGCCCGGCCCGACGGGGTGTCGATGCTTGACGAGGTCAGAAGACCGTTGGCCTGATGCGTTTTACGCAGGCGCTGTAGAAGGAAAGTTGAGTGTAGGATTTCGTCTTGAGGCGTGTACGTTTACGCGGGATGATGCCGTCCCTGACAAGATGACGATGCCCGGCCCCATGGGGTGACGATGCCTGACGAGGTCAGAAGACCGTTGGCCTGATGCGTTTTACGCGGGCGCGGTAATGGTGGAAAGGTTGAGAATGAGTGGGAAGACGAGTGAGGATTGTGAAAGATGACGTGTGGCGTGAGTTCGTGTGCGAGTGTGGTTGGTATCGTATATTGTAGTGCTCGATTATGGGATAAAATCTACTAGGCGTGGTATGGGACGTGCCCAACTGGATTTTGCCTTATAATTGAGGCACGCGTGAGACTGTGATACATTACTGTGGTATGTTGGTTGTATTATGGTTTAACGTGCAGGTATGCGCATGATGAGTCCCAGGTAGGTTCGTATGTGTTTGTTAGTTTGGCTGATCGATGTGTGTTATATATGTTTCGTCTGGCGATACGTGAGTGCCTACGTGGGGTTTGAGGTTGTACACTTATTGAGATTCGTCTCATAGTTATATAATCCACAATTTCAAACCTCCAGCCGTAAACCCGAGAAGTCCACCTCCTCTTTTTGGAAGTCCGGGAAGCTGCCTTTGGTGCCTAGTGGAGCTGCAGGTGAGTTTCCGGAGGCAAGCCAGAGATTCAGGAGCAGGTTGGAAGAGGGTGACCATTAGGTTTTTCCTAGAGTCTTTTAGGGGTTACGTTGGATAGGTCGACCTATAGTGAAGTTAAGTTAATGAAGCCATCTGAGTCCTTTTGTTATGTCGATGATTTCAGATGCTAGTCTGCTACGTACGTTTGTATAATGATGTTTGTATGCTGGATGCTTCGGCTTTGTATGTAAATGAATGTGGTTGTTCTTTGACTGTCGTGTTGAGCTACCCCATCGTCGTCTTAATAGTCAGGGGTTTTATATTCGCTTTTGCATGTGTTCCTGATGTTTGGGTTGGGTCGGCGATGTTCCTGGGACGTCGTAACTGTTCGACCGGAGCAGGGCATGTCGCGAGCTCGTTGGGGTCCGGGGCGTGACATCCCCATTTGAATTGGCTCCTCCCCCCGTCGAGGGCAAGGAGGAGCTCCCCGAGAAATTAGAGGCGGAGGAGGCGGAGCAAGAGGACCGAGGGATCGCCGCTCCGGAGGAGGAGGCCGAGGCTTCCGACGAGGAGGCTCTGCTGGTCGCCGCCGGGGCCCCGCTGGCTGCGTCGCCTCCGAGAGGCCATGCCCGTGATGTCCATATCCTGAGTTGTGGGTTCCTGCTCATCTTCTCGGCCTACGGTGCTGCTCAGAATCTCGAGAGCACCGTGAGCACCGTGAGTTTTCCGAATCGATTTCGTTGGAATTTTGGGTAAATTGAGATAAGAAATCGACGGTCGTGAGATGAAAACCCATAGGCAGATTTTGCACTTCTGGGTCTGAGGTTGCTTGTAGGAATGTTTTTTTGGCTCGTTTGACGTTGCGTTTTGGTTTGATGAGTTTCTTGATTTTTGTTGCAGGCGGATAATTTGGGCACGACAGGCAACGCAAGTAAAGAAGAAAGGCAGACAGGCAACGCAACAAAGAGATATAGAATCTACGGTGGAGAACATTAGTGATTTGGAGGATGATCAAAGCCATCGTGTGGGGAAGTCGCTTTTACACTCAGTGAAGTGGGAGCGCATTATTTTGGATGAGGTGAGTGAATGGGAGTATCTTGCGGTGATATGAGTGCTAACATAGTTCAATGCTTTGTAACCGATATAAAGATTTCGATATGTCCATGCTGGCAACACGTGATTCGTTATTTTGTTTGGCTGGGTGAAGCCACGCATGAATGCGTTAATTTGCTCTTGGCAAGACAAATTTCTGTAAGATTAGGCCTTTCGATTGAAGGTTTGATTACTTTTAGGGAACCGTATATGCATGTTCTTTTCCACAATTTATCAAAAAAACTTCTATCCGGGATCTCTTAGTATTATTTGCTTTGTGATCTTTGAACATTCATCTGCATGTACATTTCCCACTTATGCCTATGCAATTTTATTCAATGTAGGCTCACTTTGTCAAAGATAGGCGATGTAATACTGCAAAAGCAGTTCTCGGACTGGAGTTTTCATACAGATGGGCTTTAAGTGGAACACCTCTTCAAAATCGTGTTGGGGAGCTCTACTCTCTTGTAAGTTTCTATTTTAAACGAGTGGTTAATTGTTATTCACCTTCTGTAGTCAATCACATTGTCCTGCAATAAACTTTTCGGGTCCATTTTCTTTGAATTGTGCCATATTCATTCTACTTATGTCAAGATTGTGATTGCAGAACACTTGATTATAGGTATGTAAAGTTTCAATCACAAGATAATCGGGTTATATTTTCCCATGGGTGGTTTCTGGTATAACAGGCAATCTCAACCTGTAGGACCGTAGTCGTTCATGTTGACACAAAATGGTTAGAGGCAACTACACGTGCAAAAAGACTGGTTTAGCGACTTGGTATACCAAATAATGTGGCAATCTTTGCATAGATATTTAAAGAAGCAGTGCATGCGGCATTCTTTGCAAGAATACTTAGCGTCTCTATGAATGGTAAAGTACAAGTTAGCTACATCCATTTAATCTTTGCTGCTCGGTATTACGGGTTTAAAGTGTCATAGCCATGTTCTTCTAGGCAATACATCTATATTAATTTTATCCTCAAGTGAAGGCTGCAACCTCCTAATCTCAAGTCTCAATTCAGCCTGCTGCTAAAGTGTTTGTACCTCAGGCTTCAGTTTCCATCAGTCTTCTGCCAAAACATTTGTACCTCAGGCTTCGGTCTCATCTTTCTGACACATTAAGATCTGCAGTGCTGGGGCTAAGCCTTCATGATAGCTTTTTGATGTGGATGTGACTTTATACTTTCATCTGCACATTATTTTTCCTTTGTTTGAATGTGATATGCCTGTGTATAAGTTATCGAGACTCTAGGTTAAGAGTGTGACATGATTCAGATCTCATGTTGCTACGTAGTTCTCACAGGACGTCTTGATCTTGATGCAACTATTACTGGAATATCTCCCACCATGGTGGATGTTCCATTTAGAGAACAAGTCCATACTTGTATCTTGCCCTGTGAGATACGTGTTTAAGGGCTGTTATCTCATATCATTATTCATTGAAGCATGCACAAAATTTGTTTCTGAATATATCCCTAACCTTCAAAATCTTGGTCTACAGTTGGTAGTAGATATGTGGATGCTATTGATTTGTATGTTGTATTTGACATGATTTGGTGGGTTGCACCCTCTTGGGTACCGTAGTGGAGAATGTCCCTAAATTGATGATCATCCTGCCAGGGGGAAAACTGCAAAGAAAAGAGAAATTGAAGAATCTCTTTATCTTTGATTGAGTGGCAATGACATATCCAAAATGGTGAACTATCAAGCATCATGCCTGTTAAAGAATTTTTTTTTTGGGATGTTAGATTCTTCTCCTAGATGATAGAGTAGATATCGCCTTCTTGATGTAAAGACCTTGAAAGTTTGGATAGTGGGGCCATTGTGGAGCTTGTAGCTCCTATATCTAGTTTATATTGCTAATGACATCTTATTGCTTTTAAGAGTGAAGCATCAAATAGGTATAATTTAAAGAAGAGTTATATGTGGGATATGTTTGGCAGAGTAAAGATATAGGTATACTGTGAAGAACATCACAAATACTATAGACTGAGGGTGTACACAATAGATGGATGCATCTTTTACTCAGATGATCTTTCTAATTTTTATTTCGTTTTGCCATTATATGTGAGGAATTCCTCTTCAATTTTGTTTGTTGTCTGGGTTGACTTCACTTTCATTATCTTCGTTAATGCAATCTCACTCTTTGTTTTCTGCATTAACTTTATCGATTGGTCTTAGAGCTTCACCTGCTGATTGCATGCTTTGAGTTCAGTGAATGTATTTTTCCTTTGTTACCTATTTTCTAAGTCTGTTGTTCATTTGCAGTTCCTCAAAACAATGTCCTGAATGCTCTCATGGTTCTGTACGGCACTTTTGTTGGTGGAATCAAGTGAGTTGCATTGTCATTGGTCCTTTGGCCTCTCTCTCTGTTTTTTTTGGGCAAATCATATGGAATGTTTTCATTTGAACTCTGATATGGAGTATATATTCTATCTAGTATATAGCGAATCCTATACAAGCACATGGAAATGCCGTTGGCAGAAGGCGAGCAATGATATTACTAAAACACAGTTTTGAAAACATTTTGCTGAGACGCACAAAAAAGGGAAGAGCTGCTGATCTTGCACTTCCACCTAGAATTGTGAGTTATCTTGCATATGTGTACAATTGCAATTCGGCATGTCGAAGATTTTTACACTTTCCCTGCAGGTTACTTTGAGGCGGGATACACTGGACATTAGAGAAGAGGATTATTACACATCATTGTACAATGAGAGCCAATCTAACCTTGTGCGGTGCGCATATTGATTGGTAGGTCCGTTAATCTAGGCTTCTTAATTTACTCTTTCAGAGGATCAATTAGACTGAAAATGTGTCACCAGAAATTTCTAGCAATTGCTTTCATGGCCTAAAGATATATAAATGTTCTAAGTGCAATCCTTTTAATTTTGGATGCGAAATTTTGGCAATTGTAGGTATTTCACTTTCTTCTCTGGGCTTGTGGGACTTTGAGTATCGCATTGTATGTCAACAAGTGAATGTCACTTCTTTGGAGGAGGTGATGAAGCACTTCATGCAAACCTTATAGGAGAAAGCAGAGTGGGCGCAAGATTGGAAGTATCTTTTCATACATACCGGGGATAAGCTTTGCTTCAGCATCTTCAGTGCCAGAATTGCAGTTGGCTTAATACGTTCCTGCCCTGGAAAGAATTGCCACCCATAGGTTGCTTAAACAAGTGCTTTAAAGTGTTCAAGATTATTTATTCTCTCATTATGTGTATTATAAAGAAAAATATATGTTATTCTTGTGGAAAATGCAGATGAATGTATTTCATTTTCATATTATTATAATATTTTGATGTTATCAAGTGCTTAATCAATGTTAAATATAAATTGTAGGAATTAATTTTGCTGTTAATTAGATTTAAAATCGAAGTCGTCCCTAAACAATATTCGTCGTAGCTAAAGAATTAATAAAAATTCGTCACTAAATAATTAATAAAAATTCGTCGCTAAATAATTAATAAAAATGCGTTGCTATTATTGACCAAAAAAAAAATTACGGACCCAAAAAAAAATTAGCAAATTAGTGATGAATTTTTTTTTGGTCGAAATTAGCGATGAATTTTGTCACGAATAATTAGCGATAAATAATTAGTGACGAATTTTGCGATGAATTTTGTGACGAATAATTAGCTACGAATAATTTGTGACGAATTTTGCGACGAATAATTTGCCACGAATTTTGCGACGAATAATTAGCGACGGATTTTGTGACGAATAATTAGCGACGATTTTTGCGACGAATATATTTCGTCACAAATTAGCGACGAAAATTGATATTTTTCGTCGCTAAATTTTGCGACGCCAAATTAGCGACGGAATTTTTTTCGTCGCAAATTCGTTTAGCGATGAATTTTGCCAAATTTTTCGTTGCAAAATTCGTCGCTAAAACCTCATTTTTTTGTAGTGGAATTTTGCGACAAAATTTGCGACGAATAAAGTTCGTGACTAATTTGCGACGAATTTTGCGACGGATAGTGTTCATGGCTAATTTGCAACGAAATTTTTTTCGCCTTAATTTTGTGACGGAAATTGAAATTTTCCGTCGCAAAATTTTGCAACGCCCTATTAGCAATGGAATATTGCGATGGAAATTGAAATTTTCTGTTGCAAAATTTTGCGACACCCTATTAGCGACAGAATTTTTTCCGTCGCTAATTTCGTCGCAAATTCGATTTGCGACGGATTTTGCCAAATTTTTCGTCGCAAAATTCCTCGCTAATCCCTTGCGTTTTTTGTAGTGACCTAATTCTGTCATATATGTGTGTTTCAGTAGCGAGGCCCACTTTGATTCTCGGCAGCTTATGGAAATTGCATTAGGACTTGAAACTTCTGAGCAAAACTTCATATGGGTCGCCAGGAAAGGGAAGAAGGAAGAGCAAAATGGAGACGATGATTGGCTACCGCAAGGTTTCGAGGAGAGAATGGAAGGGAAGGGCCTGATCATAAGAGGATGGGCACCCCAAGTGCGGATACTTGATCACGTATCGGTTGGAGGATTCGTGACTCATTGCGGGTGGAACTCAATTCTGGAAGGAACATGTGCTGGGGTTCCTATGGTTACGCGACCCGTGACTCATGACCATTTCTTAACCGAAAAGTTGGTAACTCAAAGTGCTTCAGGTAGGGATTGGTGCTGGGGTTAAACGGTGGGTTGATATCGGAGTTGCTGGAGATATCATAAGTAGAGATGACATCTGCAAGGCGGCAAGGCAGATTATGGTGGGTGAAGAGGCCGAGGAAATGAGAAGAAGGACAAAGGTGCTCCAGGAAATGGCAAGAGCGGCTGTTGAAGAAGGTGGATCATCTTATACAGACTTGACTTCTTTAATTGAAGAACTGAGATTACATAGAGCTGCTGCTCGGGAACAAAAGCAGTAGTGCACAGCCATGTTCTGTAGTAACATCTGTTCCTTACATGTTTTATTATCGCCTAATATGCAATTTTTCAGATCCAGCTACTCGTATGTGCTTGATTAGGAATGGCCGATGAAGCACTTATATTTTTGGGTTGACTTTATATTTGTATTGACAAGTATCTCTTCTTCCGTGGATCATTTCTATGGCGGATTGAATACATGTGAACATGCTTCAGTAGAAGACAACAATCGTGGCTAGACAAAGCATATTTCAAGAGAAGCAGAGATGGGAAGGACGAGACAACTAAATTTTCATCTAAAAGATCATTCATGAATTCCAAGAAAATTAGGGATTGAATTAATTGATATTAGCAAAATTTGACCTTTAGCCAAAAACAGCAATTTTTCCATAACCTTGCATTCGCTTTTCCCACCGCATTTCTTCTGCATTTAGAAATTAGATACATGGTAGTTTGTTGATACCAAAGTTTTCCTTCACATAGATCATTCATGCATTCAATAAAGATTACGGTTCAATTTCGCCGATAAAGGCATGACCCCTACCTAAAGCATCGATCCTGCATAATTCTGCATCCACGCCTCTTACTGCAATCCTTTGCATTTAGCATCAAAAGGCATTGTAGTTTTAGGATCTTGGACCCTGCATTAAGAATTAGGGATCGTTCATAAATTTTCCGAGGGTTAGAGACTGAATTCGCCCATGACAGCGGAATTCGACCCTTAATCAAAATACATCCTCACTCATATTTCTTACAACATTTCTTCTGTCTGGATAACTAGAGACATTTTATTTTTTAGGACATTAGAAGCAACAACAAAAATTTTAATTGATAGAGACGTTGAAGCTCACGGACCAATTGGACCCTATCGAACCTAATCTTTTCCTCGTTTTGTTTTCTCATTTGGTTCAACGCCATGCACGTCCTCTCATCCTCGTTATCCTACATATTTAAGCTTCCTAAACCTCCAACTATTTAGTCCAAAATGAACTAGAAAGATCGAACTATACAGCGAATTGGAGTAAAACAAGGAGACAATTCATGATTGCTTCTTATCTCATGATTACTGTTAAAACTTGTTTTTGGTTATAATAACGCTTAGATTTACTTTTCATGTTCGGAAAGATGATTATACTTGCTCAATATAATATACTTACACTTTTGTTTTACTGTTGTACGGAACAAAAAAAAAGGCTATTTGCCAAAAGTTTGACCCTCAGTTGCTATATGGGATAAAAACAGTAGGAATGCTATAATTTTCGTGCGGCGTTCACTTGAGTGTCATAATTTTTTTTTGCTTACTTAAGTGTCACATCGGAGTAAAATCAATCATTTGAGTGTCATTTCTGGCAAATCATCCTATGCGGATTTTTTTTAATTAATTTCCCAATCCGACGTGAATTTTTTTATTTTTGAATTTTTTATTAATTGTTCACATTAGCGCCGACAATGCCATGTTGAACGATTAGTGTCCATGTCAGATTTTTCGGCAAGACAATCACCGATGGCACTTAAGTGATCGATTTTTCAAATTTATGGCACTCAAGTGAGCGTCATACGAAAGTTATGGCACTCCTATTGTACTTATCATAAAAATGATTATACATGTGTCCATTGAAGGAGCGATTATTTATGTCACGCCCCGAACTCCTACGGCACGCGACACCGCCTCTGGTCAATTCAAGCGACGTCCTAGGAATATCGCTGACCTCAAAACTCCATCAGAGATTTACTACCACAGCGGATAACAACAATTAAACCCGAACAATTAAAAACTGAGGAGAAAAATCAGGGAGAATGTACATATCTTTTTCATTTCCTTCTCATACCATAATATTTACATTTATAAACTGTCCCATACATGTACATGCACACCGCTTTTCTCAAAAATCAATACTCCAAGGAGGAAGACCTGGGTTTACTACTACTCCAAAAATGGTGCTCGCCAAAAATCCATTCTGAGTCTGATTCTTTGTCCTCTGAGTTTGAGTCCCCTTATACCGTCCCATCCACTGAGGACTCCAAAACGTTCTAGTGGCGGTGGCGAAAGATTCATGGGTCCTGTCGGGGTTCTGAAATTGTTGGTTGAAATAACCGTGAGAACACTTCTCAGTAAGTTCACCCCTAAACCCAACCTAGGCTATCACGTACCTCCAAACAATTACACAATCACACACATTCACGTACATCAAGAAATCACAAAGCAGGCACATCAATTAATATGGTCAGGCTCAATCATGCGCACACCCGCACTCAATCACAATTACATCATATGCAAACACGAGCATGTACCATTCTCATCTTGCACACATCCTTTCCGTTCTCAAATCCTCTTTCCCACATCACTCGCCAGTGACCCGCGTAAATGTACACGCATCAGGTACACTGCGACCACTCACCACATTTGACCCACGTACTCGTTCACGCCTCAGGCCCCTCGATCGCGCCCCGAGCATCACACGCCTCGGTCCGATCCCACATTCACACTCGATCGCACCCCGAGCATCACACGCCTCGGTCCGATCCCACATTCACACTTTCCTCAGCCCGCACCAAATGCGACAGGCCTACATGATCGAAACCCGAGCTTATAATGCCTCGGTCCAATCCCGGTCTCATCCGAGCTGATCGTGCCTCGGACCGAACTCAATCATGCTCTTTCGAGCCTCAGCCTGTGCCAAATGCAACATACCTACGTGATCGCTCCCGAGCTTATGATACTCAGCCCGATCCCAACCTCGCACTTTCACATTTTCACATACTTTTCACAATTACTTGCCACACCACTTTTCTTTCTTACCCATGCAGATGCTCATCAAGCATTTACCACAATCAGCTAGCCCATCATACGCGGCCCGTGCACGCATCAATTTATACGTAAAACATGCTTACTCAGCATTCGACATGGCCAATTTCAACAATTAATTCAATCTGGCCCACGTGTGCACATAATCAAGCACATTTCAATCCATCAAATCATGGTTCAATAAACACACAAGGCCGCTCATGGGCCCACAAACACAGCCACGTTCATAGGCATAATTTCGACATTTCCAAGCCTATTAAACACCACAATCCAGCCACTGCCACACACCAAACCGACACCACTTGTCCTTAAATCGAGCCATAAGCTCGCCAATTCCATTCCACAACATCCCACACTCTATTTAGTCTCACTCCAGCCTCGAAACATCCTCATTTCATCCTCAAGTTACCTCATATATCACACAAATAAACACTCAATTAAATCAACCCGATTCAGAATAATTCAAACATGCCCAAAACACGTAAATTGCCAATTTTCTCCGACCAAGTGGCATCGGAATAATTCCGATCCTTCACGGGACTTTCTCGCCATAATTTCTAGGTTCCAAAATTTCAACTTGCATCCCAATCGGACCATCACAGTCCCGTGAACAGTAATTCACAGCTAATGAACAGTGTTTCGCAGCATATGAACAGTAATTCGCAGCCCCCATTTTCTGAATTTCCAATAAATATTACCCGAATTAATTCCTAAGGCCCGCCATAAAATTTCCACTCCCTATCCATGTGATTCCGCACCTAATTTCATACTGATTTTGTCCGAAATCACCCGTCAAGACCCAAAGTCCTAAATTAGGTTTAGGCGCGACTTACCCGCGTTGGCTAACTCAGCATATCACCTGGTCAATTGAACAATCATTTCAATTGAACCCAAACGTGCACAAATCAAACATATTTACACCAGCCCATTGCACAAATGCACACACAATTCTACCACCACAACTCAATTATAATTAAAACACATGTAAAATACATAAATTTCTATTTTTCTCCCACCAAACGACGCCAAATTGATTCCGGTCCTTCACGGAACTTTCTCACCATTAAATCTCGGTTCTAGAAATCCAACTTGCGTCCCGAACCGAGCATCACAGCCTCGTGAACAGTGAATCACAGCTCGTGAACAGTGATTCTTAACTTAAAATTCCCTCAAATCGTCCTCCAAAAATTCCAAATTAATTCCTTAAGGCTCGCCATACATTCTCGGTCTAAAGCCCCAACATTTCGCACCCGCACAAGTCCAATTTCACCCAAAATCAAATTGTTCAGCGATACCCGAAATCCTAAATCGGGATTAGAGTATGACTTACCGCGTTCTAGGCTAAAACGGCTAGAACGGAAAGCGGCGGCACTAAATCGGGGACGGCGGCGACTCACGGCGGCATCCGGCTTGAGCGGCGACGGTCCGGCGGCGGCGTGGGTCTTGCATGGCCGGAAGTGGGTCACGGGGAGAGAGAGAAAGAGGGGAAAGAGAGAGACGGTGAGGTTGGAGGGTGGCACGGCGACGGCAAGGTGGCGGTCCGGCGGTGTGGCAAGTGACGGCGCCGGCGATGGAGAGAAACGGCCAAGAGAGCTCACGGTGGAAAAGGGGGAAGGGGTTCACGCAAGGGGGAGGGCTGAACGGGAAGAAGAAAGGAGAATGGGGAGAGAGAAAGAGGTGCTCTTGACCTAAATAGTGCCCTTGGACCAAAGGTGGAAATGACCATAATACCCTTTACCTTTAAAGCTTGTCCTTTAATAAATCCTAGGGGTATTTTGGTCACTTTCTCCGTTTCTTGCCCAAATCGAATTTTTCCGAAGGATTTGAGCGCACCAAAAATTCACGCGTGTCACGTGCAACGTCGTCCTAGCGTTCCGTCGTGACTTCCTAATTTTCCGGTGTCCAATTTGGGCAAAATTCCATAATTAAATTCTATTAAACGCAACTCCAGCGTTTCTCGAGCTAACGGGCGGCTTGCTGGGGAATTTCGTAGAATCAACTCGTGACTGATACGAAATCGAGTCACGTGCAAGTCCGTTCGATGCGTGACGACCTCGGTTGTCATTAAAATCGCGAAGATCAATCACTTGATCCGAGGGGTACGATCGTTCGGTATAATTTCGGAACCATTCGTCAAGTCGTTTCGTGGTCCAACGGAATCACCCGCGATCCACTGCTAGGACAGTGGCGAACTGACTCCTAACTATCCTTTATTGGCCAACAATGGCTCAAAATATCACTTACGCGATTTAAATGGTCGAAATCCATTCACGATCAAATTTCCTTTAGTCGCGCGAATTTAATTCCCCTATTAGCCTTTCCCTAATGGTTAGCATTCTCAGGACTGATCAGTTCCGGGTGAGAACTTACTACGAGCACATCTCATAAAATTCAATTGTTCAATAAATTCCAATTGGTGGAATTTCGGAATGTCACAATTTAAATATTTGGAAAATTATCAATTTAGTCCTAAACCTATTGTATTGATATCAATTCAGTTTTAACTTTCCAATTTTGTCAATATTAAAAAAAAGAAAAAGATCATGAAAGAAAAACATGTAGGGATTAAAAAAATTAAAAAAGCTAGCTCTCTTTTTCTATTAAGAATAGAAGATCCGGCCTTCTTGTGTTGCCAGTGAAGGCGGTCAATTTAATTTTAACTTTCCAATTTTGTCAATATTAAAAAAAAAGATCATAAAAGAAAAATATGTAGGGATTAAAAAAATTAAAAAAGCTAGCTCTCTTTTTCTATTAAGAATAGAAGATCCGACCTCCTTGTGTTGTCAGTGAAGGTAGTCAATTTAGTTTTAACTTTCCAATTTAGTCCTACACATTTGTATGATATTTATATGTAGCATGTCCTACCATTGCTATCGCAAATTGCAATGTAGAAATCAACAAAAGCTCATGTCAACATGCCACTTAGGACGGTCAGAGATGACTAAACGCCACATCAACGATTTTTTGCGGCAATTTGTGAGAAAGACTACATTGAAATATCGCCCAAAAGTTTAGGACTACATTGACAATGGCTGATTAAGTGGAATAATTAGTTATTGACAAGAAAATTATGACAATTGTAATTGTATTATAAGA
Source organism: Syzygium malaccense (assembly GCA_031216405.1). Classification (NCBI taxonomy): domain Eukaryota; kingdom Viridiplantae; phylum Streptophyta; class Magnoliopsida; order Myrtales; family Myrtaceae; genus Syzygium; species Syzygium malaccense. The sequence goes on along the minus strand of CM062255.1, from coordinate 14,322,572 downwards.
CAATCCAATCGAACCATTGGCAAATACATATTTTTTGTCAATCCTAAATGCATTGGAATTTCCTAAGAAAGAAAAGAAAAAGAAAAGGTAAGAAATAATCTTAAATATGGGACCTACAAGAGATATTTTGGTCAATTTAAGGTAATAGGCGGCGTCGGAAGTCAAAAAATGGATGGAAAAAATGCCTTTATGCGTTTATCCTTTTCATATAATTGCTCATTTAAATGTTAAACCTAACATACTTATTTATATTTGAGTTGATGCAAGTAAAATAAGGTGAGAGAATGATGGGTTTTTAGAGTTAAGGGTTGTATGGTGGTTGGGAAAAAAGGAGAGGCGATTGATATAATTTATAATTAATACTACATATGTATTAGTACATAATAATTGTTTTGATGATATTTTTATATCGATCTTTGTTGAAAATTAAATTTAAAATATTTTGAATTTTATGTGCAATGGGCCCCATTCATGAGAAGTACCTAGTTTTATATATATGGTACCCACTTCTATTAATATGTCTTATAAAGAATTAATTAATGCAAGGCATTTGTCTATGTGAGACCCTTATGGTAAAATTCAGAGGGATAACTACATTGATTGGCCATCCCCACCTTTTCACTTATAAATAAAAATGTTTAGGATAATGATAGCATGAGTGCCATAACTTTTGTACGGCACTCACGTGAGTGCCACATCAGAGTAAAATCGATCATTTGAGTGCTATTCCCGGCAAATTGTCATACATGGATTTTTTTATTATTAATTTTCCATTATGATGTCGAGTTTTTTTAATTTTTAATTTTTATTAGTATCCATGTTAGCGCCGGCGATGCCACGTATGACAACCAGCTTCCACGTCGGACTTTTTGATGAGGCAAATCATCGATGTCACTTAAGTGATCATTTTTTCCAAATTTGTGATATTCAAATGAGCGAAAAAAAAAGTTATGACACTCAAGTGAACGCCGTACAAAAATTATGACACTCATAGTATACTTATCCCATTGCTATATTATTTTGCAAATGAAGAATTGGAGAGGCTATCTAATCTAAGATACCTTGAAGTGAGGGTTTTCTAAGATAATTGTCCTTGAAATGATTTCCCAGCCAATATAGAAAACAATGCACTTCTGTTTTCCAAGTTGAGATGGCTTTCATGGCATCATTTTCCCCTGGAAGTCAAGATCACCAATTTTTCCATGATGAACATAGTCATCCTGCATTTGGGGCACTGCCCTAATCTAATTGACGTTCAAAGCATTGAAGGCTTGGCGAGTCTTAGAATTTTGAAGCTAATAGAAATTCTGCTACCGGAGAGATTACCTAAACTTTTAAACTTGAAGAAGTTTAATGAAGTGCATTTGGGGCACTATCATAATCTAATCGACGTGCAAAGTATTGAAGGCATGGGGAATCTCAGATTTTTGAAGCTCATAGAAATTCTACTACCGAAGAGATTACCTGATCTATCAAACTTGAAGAAGCTCACTCAATTATATTGCTTTCGCAGTACTGTCATGGTCTAACTGAGATAAAAAGCTCTGAGGGTTTGGAGAATTTGATGATGTTAAAGCTAGGTGAACTTCCTCTAGTTGAGAGATTGCGCAATTAATCAAACTTGAAGAAGCTTACACAACTTGACCTACCTAAGGCGAAGTCATAATCTTGTGAAGAAGGAAGATTGGAGTCATCGGAAGACTTGTGTGTACTAGGATGCAGATCTTTAGATGAGGGGCTTGATCTAGTCTTGAGTTTCAAGAAACTAAAATCTTTGAGATTACAGGATTGTGAGAAGTTACGTCTTGACAGGATATGGGTCTTGAAATTCGAAATATTTGATAGGATATATGGAAATTCGACATGTTTGCTGCTAAGTAAGATAGGCATTTATGTTTGTCGGCTAGGTAAACTGTCTTTTCGCCATCCCTTCCATAGTGAAAATAAACAGACATACAATGTACACATTGTATCTAAACAAAAGTTGATCAGGTCATCCTTTTGTCATTACAATCTGAGTGGAATTCGATTTTCTACAAATACAACTATCGATCCTATCCAACATGAGCTGATTAGGTCATTCTCTCGTCATGAATTGATTGGAGTTTTACCAAGTACAATAGATCAACATTGAGGTCTCTTGTCAATGTGTCGATACTCATTGTGCACACTCGATATTGTATCCTCTGAAAAGCTAGTCCACTTAATAAAACCGAACAAAATCCTGAGAGGTCGAGCCAATGGTTGTCTTGGTGCTTGGCGAGTGGGTTGACCATTTCGATGTCTCCACGTGGAAGACTAATTTATCATCCCGAACTTACGACATGACTTGTATTATAAGTACAGTCTCTGGTTGCATTTTTGCTATATTATGGGTGGGGACAATTTCAATAGTCATAAGCACTTGTTCCTTATATATAGTTGGTAAAGAAAATTTATATATGATATTAAGAAGTTATAAACGAAAAATATGTGCTGACGAGTTATTTTACCAATAAAATTGAGCTAAATACATATTGAATTAGCATCTAATCAACCTAGCTACATTTCATAATCATAATTAAGACTACAAATTGTTAATTTTCGTCATTGGTTTGCTTAACTAAAAATCATATAAATGGTTCTGTTTGGACTCATTGAGAGAAATATGAGGCAATTTCGATGAATTTTGTTTGAGAAAATACCAATCAACACACCTAGTGGTATCCAACAGAATGCATCAACACACCACATTATTTTGATTATTTATTTGCATTTTGGTGATTTTTCATATTTTCAATATTTTTTTAGTAGATATTTCTATCGCAAAAAATATTTTTACGAAAGCAACAAGTTCAAAGGATTGCCTGCATCAAACTTTAAGATATATCTTATTTTATTGAAACATCAAAGCATCTCACACTCCTTTTTATTTTATATAAAATTTTCTCTTTAAGACGTTAAAAGCCATCAATATTTCACTAGTTTGATATTAATGATGGGGAAATAACTCAACAAGTCTTTAATATATTGTACTAATGCTAATTCAGTTTTAAACTTTTTAATTTGGGCAATGTAGTCTTAAACATTTTGACGACTTTTCCAATATTGTCCGCTTGGCTAATTTGGGTCAGAAATCGTTGACATAACAGCCTAGTTAGTGTTAGCCGTTTTACATGGCACAGTCGGCTATCCGACACATACGATACCACCCAAAACAACGTTGTTTTGAGAAATTTTATAAATGTTTTTATTCTCTGTTCTTTTTTTTTGTCTCTTTTGGATAAGTGCCCAAGAAGTTTTAAAACTTATTATGAAAGTGCAATCAAGTTCTAAAACTTCCATTAAGTGTAATCAAGTCTTAAAACTTGTCAAATTGGTGCAATCAACTCTATTCGTTAACTCCATCCAATTTGACTAACGGGAATATGCTGAAGTGTCATTTTTATTACTTTATTAAGACACCCGATGCTGACGTGGCGCCAAATCAGAAAATAATTTTGAAAATTTCAAAAAATAAGATAAAAATATTTAAAAAAGAAAAAGATCATGAAAGAAAAACATGTAGGGATTAAAAAAATTAAAAAAGCTAGCTCTCTTTTTCTATTAAGAATAGAAGATCCGGCCGCCTTGTGTTGTCAGTCAAGGCGGGCCAACCCCTGTTGGGTGTTCGCCTTGTATAGACTCATTAACACATTTTCCAACAAAAATAAATAACTCATTAACATATTCTGAAAACCCTTAGAAACCCTCAAACCCCCAGAAGATCCTCAATAGCATTCTCCTTCACCTAGTATATACCGAAATTTACAAATAAGAAAAATCTCTGAAAAGAAAACGGATCCTTTTAACAGATCTGGCTAGGCTCGAACTGGGTTTAGATTGAACAAAAAATTATTGCTGTTTCTCTCCCTTTTGATTCAATATGGCATATATGCCAAATGGTTGGCCTCATTTTGTTGTCCAATCGCTGATACCTATATATAAATATATATTGGAAAATGATTTTTGATTTTCGAAAGAGGAAATTATTTTTTTGAATTTAAGCTTTGGTAGGAATACATTTTCTGTTGACTAGAGAAATAGTTTCTATTGACTCATTTTCCTAAGCGAACCACATCTCGGAAAATGTTTTCCGCGAAATAAACAGAGTCTAAAACTATGGTTAAATGGTATGAATTAGTCAAGTCAAATGGAAGGGTTAGATCGAGTCGAAAATGATTCGACCAAAATTGATCCATTTAACCCATATTTATGCTACACAGTTTTAACAACCCATTTAACACAATTTTATACAATATAATTTTAGCGGCCCATTTCCGACCTGACATGGACTCAACCCATATTACTAAAATACATCCATATTTAACCCAACTTATGAAAACTCATACTTTTCCACTTTAAGCTATTCATGTGAATACATTAATTGGAAAATTTTTAATTCATATTGAAAAAGAAAATCTCCGAAATAAAAAAAATTATAAGAAAACCTTAAGATTGAAGTATATTACAACAATTATACATTCCCCAACCAAATGAACACTTCTCAAAGCAAAGCTAGCACACGAGAATAGAATTATAAAACAAGCTCTCCAAATTCCAAAGCCTTCTCGCTCTTTTAAAAAATAAAAAAATCTCTAGTACATGCACACGGGCCCACACTACCACCGTGATCAAATTAGGGACAAAAAGGATCTTGCAAATCCCGATCCTTCCTCCGATATTTAACCCGTCATTAATCACAACGAATTTACTTCCCATTTATTCTGTTCATGGTACAAGTGTTTTTAGCATTCTTAAATAACGCATTTTCCTTTTATTTTTTAATAAATTGATTTTTAATTACATTTTTTCTTTTTTCTTTTCTTTTTTTCCTTTTCTTTCTTTTTCTTTTTACTTCTTCCTCGGCTAGTGACTGGCCACAAGTGAGCTCGGACCTCGCTAGGTTCCAGTGAGGTCCAGTCTTGTCGGCCTATTGCGAGGCTCCGCCTTGCTTGATCGGGTGAGCTGGGCAAGGCTCGAGGTTGCTAGCCAGAGCCTTGCCGATGTTTGGCGACCTCATGCAAGGCTCGCCTCGCCAAAATCTAGCTAACATGAGCCTCGCTAGCTTGTGGCAAGGCTCGAGCAGGGAGGCTCATGCCCACCTATGGTCAGTCATTGTCGTGGTCGGTGATCGCTAAGGAAGAAGAAAAAAATCAAAGGGAAAAACAAATTAAAAAAATCAAAAATTTAATTTTTTTGGTCATTGTCCCAAGAAAATCAAATCGAATACCAAATGACGGAAAATATTTTTCAGTTCATTTTTAGGTTTGAGCCGAATTCCACAAAATATTGTCATTTTTTTAGAAAATATTTTTCAGAAGCGTCATATTTTTGCAAAACAAATGGAGCCAAAGTAGAAAAAAAAGCCAAAAAGTGGCTTAGTTGAACTCAATCCCACTATTCACCCATTGTATACTTATCCATCGATGTGTATATATGTTGCCCACTCAAGATCAGTTATTACGATGTATCTGCTTTCATCAAATGGCATCTTATTAGGTAAGTACAGCGCAAGTGCCATAACTTTTGTACGGAGGATACTTAAGTGCCATAACTTTTTTTTGGCTCACTTGAGTGCCATAACTTAAAAAAAAAAGATCACTTAAGTACTGCTTACAAGCTGGTCGTGTGGGCCTAAAATCGCGACTTTTCCGATTGAACGGTGACCTTCCCGGCGAGGCGAGCACTACCAGCTTGAAGAGGGGATGTCAGTGAATCATTCCATGGCCTCCGTTCGTCTCAAAATTTCCGTTTTAGCCTCCATTGACAAAGATAAAATACTTCGTAGTCACTTAATTTATCGAACCGATTTGTGTACTACGAAACATTTTTACCTTCATCAACGAAGGCTAAAACGGTAATTTCAAGATAAACGAAGGCCATAGAATGATTCACCAACACCCTCTCTTCAAGCTAGTGGTGCTCGCCTCGCCAGGAAGGTCACTGTTCGATCGGAAAAGCCACGGTTTCAGGCCCTCACGACTAGCTTGTTAGAGGGGTTGGTCGTGAGGGTCCGAAACCGCGGCTTTTCCAGCCAAACGGTGACCTTCCCGTCGAGGCAAGCACCACCAGCTTGAAGAGGGGGTGTCGGTGAATCATTCCATGGCCTTCGTTCGTCTCGAAATTTCCGTTTTAGCCTTTATTGACGAAGGTAAAAATGCTTCGTAGTCACACAAATCGGCTTGATAAATGTGTGACTATGAATCATTTTAACCTTCATCAACGGAGGTTAAAACAGAAATTTTAAGACGAATGGAGACCATGGAATGATTCACCGACATCCCCTCTTCAAGCTGGTGTTGCTCGCCTCGCCGGGAAGGTCAACGTTCGACCGGAAAAGCCACGGTTTCAGGCCCTCACGACTAGCTTGTCAGAGGGGTTGGTCGTGAGGGCCCAAAACCGCGACTTTTCCAGCTAAACGGTGACCTTTTCGGTGAGGCGAGCACCACCAGCTTGAAGAGAGGGTGTTAGTGAATCATTCTACGGCCTCTGTTCATCTCGAAATTTCCGTTTTAGCCTCCGTTGACGAAAGTAAAAATGCTTCGTAATCACACAAATCGGCTCGATAAATGTGTGACTACGAAGCATTTTTACCTTCGTCAACGGAGGCTAAAACGGAAATTTCGTGTGACATCCTAAAAATTAGTCAATTTGGGATTTATAAAATATTGAGTTTTATGAATGTGCTCGTAGTTAGTTCTTGCCCGGAACTGATCATTCCTGGGATACTAACAATTAGGGAAAGGCTAATTAGGGATTTAAATTTGCACGACTAAGAGAAAATTTGATCGTAAATTGATTTTCGACCATGAAATCATTGAGGTGATATTTTGAGTCACTGTTAGCTGATCCAAGGATAGTCAGGGGTCAGTTCGCCATTGCCATAGTAGCGGATCGCTGGTGATTCCGCTGGACCACGAAATGAATTGACGAACGATTCTGAACCTATATCGAGCGATCGTGCCCCTCGAATCTAGAAATTGATCCTCGCGATTTTATTGACAACCGAAGTCGTTACGGTCTTAATAAATTGCACGTGACTCGATTTAGTATTAGTCACGGGTTGAATATGCGAATTTTCTCCACAAGCCACCCGTTAGTTTGAGAAGTACTCGAGTTGCGTTTAATAAAATTTGATTATTTAATTTGGGCCAAATCGGACACCAGAAAAATTTGGAACTCACAATGGGATGTTAGGACGACGTTGCGGTTGTAACGTGTAATTTTGGATGTGCCCGAATCCTTCAGAAAAATTCGATTTCGGCAAGAAACGGAGAAAGTGACCATTTTACTCTTGGGAATTAATAAAGGGTTAGTTTTATGGGCAAAGGGCATTTTGGTAATTTTGCCCCTAAAATTTGGAAAAGACACTTTTGCCATGGGACTTTTTGAGAAATTACAAGATTACCCTTATATATTTTTTTTGTAAGATTCGATCTCGACCGTTGATTTCAGGATAAGATCGAATCTGGACCGTTGATTTAAAAGATTAGACGGGGCAAGATCATCATTTGCCGGTTGGTCAAATTGGTCCAAGCCTTATCCTCTCTCTCTCTCCTCTCCCCTCCCCCATTCGGTCCCCCTCTCCATCGTAAACCCCCCCACCGGCCATCTCACCCTCTCGCCGTTCGCTGCCGCACCGCCCACCGCCGCGCCGCCGCCAATCCGCTGCCCCCACCCTCACGCCACCTCACCGCTGTCTCTCTCTCTCCCTCTCAATTTCTTTTCCTTGGCCGTGAGCCAAGCCGCCACTGCCGTGAGCCGCCGCCGTCCGCCGTGAGCCGTACACCGTCGCCGCCTTTAGCCGCAGCTTTCCGTTCTAGCCGCGATAGTCTAGAACTTTGTAAGTCGCGCTCTAAACCCGACTTAGGATATTGGGTATCGATGGGTAATTTTGGTTGAAATTGGGTTTATTCGGGTACGGGATTGTGTGGATTAGGAGTGAAATTAATTGGCGGGCCTAGAATTGAAGTCGGAAAATTTTATTGGAATTTTTTAGGACAACAGTGGGCTGTGGATGACTGTTCAGTGGGCTATGATGGGCCGACTGGGATGCAAATTGAATTTTTAGAACCGGCAATTAGTTGTGAGAAAGTGCCGTGAAGGACCGGAATTGATTCGAAGTCGTTTGGTTGGAGAAAAATGGCTTATTGTGCGTTTATTATGTGTTTGAACTGTGACTGAACTGTGATGATGAAATTGAGTGCCTGGTTGCATAATTACATGATTGAAATATGCTTGTTGTGTGTATGTTTAGGCCAGACTGATTTAATTATTGAAATTGGTCATGTCAAATGCTGAGTGAGCATGTTTTGTGTGTGGAATGATGTGTGCACGGGCCACGTGTAATTGGCTAGTTGAGTATGGTAAATGCTTGTTAAGCATGTGCATAAATAAAAGTGGATGTGGTATGTCATGAGTTCGTGGAAATTGTGCCATCCTGAGGCGTGTACGTTTACGCGGGACGATGCTTGATATTATCGAAAGACTGTTAGCCTGAGGCGTGTACTTTAATGCGGGTTGCACAGTAGGTGGTAGGTGTTGAACCTGAGGTGTGTACTTCAACGCGGGCAAGAAACATGGCCTGAGGTGTGTACGTTTACGCGGGTCGGAAGTGTTGTGAAAAGTTAGTCGCAGTGTGCCTGAGGCGTGTACTTCAACGCAAGTCACTGGCGAGGAATGTGGAAAAGATATGATGAGAATGAAACGAATGTTCGAGACGAGAATTTTACCTGCAAGTGATTACGTTTATGTGCTTGTGTTTGTATAATTGTCTGGAGGTACGTGATAGCCTAGGTGGGGTTTAGGGGTGTACTTACTGAGATGTAGTCTCATGGTTATTTCAACCAATATTTTTCAGAACCCCAACCTGAGTCATGAATCCTCCGCCACCGCCACCAGAGCGTTTTGGGGCACCAGTGCACACCGAGAATGAGGCTGTAGAATTCCCTATGCCCAATAACGTGACCTGAATTAAGTACACTACTACCATTTTTGTAGACGTAGGACTACCCTTATGGAAAACCCATGTTTATACTGCCTGGTTCTTCCGGGATGCAGACGGGGATGAGTTTGGGCCCGTCCGGGGTTTTGATGTTCCGTTGATTTAGTAGGGGACTGGGATCCGTCTGCTATACCCCCTATAGACGGTGAGTTGACTAGTGCTGAAACTAGTCTAGTCCAATCGGGTATGCATCCGGCACCGACAGCGCAAGTATCATCAGGGGCTGAACATGAACCCGAACCCGAAGCCTCACAGGCTAAGGACGACCCAATGGATATAGACCTAGAACTAATTCCCGAGGAGGAACCAGAGGGGGTAGAGCCCGAAGCAGAACCCGAGAACGAGCATGACGAGTCTGAGGAGCCTCAGGAGGAACCGGATTATATACTCCCATATGAGCAGTATATGGATCCTAACTACGTGCCGGAATACAATTTCTTTGATGGATTATGGGAGGAGAATCAGAATGATGTTCCAGCTGAGTCGGATGACATCAATCATGCGATTGAGATTGAAGCAGAACGAGAGTCCTATGAGGAGCAGGCCATTCAGGGAAGTTCAGAGAGCTCGGATTCAGAGGACGACAAGTCAAACTCAGAGTGGACGCCGAGTAAAGGGGCGTAGGGGCTAGCCTTAAAGGTTCAGATTAGTAGGTTTTTGAAAAGTACCATTTTTGGGTTTAGAATGCCAAGTCATCGATCTTTTTGTATATCGGTGGTTTGTAATACGGTGTGCAAGTGTATGCGATGGTTGTTAAATGTGGCAGTTGTAATTGTGAATATTTCATAAGTTTGTTAATGGAATCGAATATGGGTATATTCTCCCTAATTGTTTCCCCAGTTTTGAATTGTATGGGATTAATTGTGGTAAACCGCTGTGGATGTAAATCTCTTATGGTTATTTAAGGTCGGCGACATTTCTGGGATGTCGCACAAATCGACCAATTGATGGTGTCGTGCTCTCGATGGGGTTCGGGGCATGACATCCCCGTTTGAAGTGGTAAAAGAGCGAGGACAGCTCAATCTAAACTGGTCGAAGTTTAGAGTAATAAAGAGTAGAGACCTTGGGGTAGAAATTTGGGAGACCTTAGTTAGTTATAAGGCGAGATAAGCTATACGTGCCTCCAGATTGTTTGTTGTGATTGATTGAGTGAATTAATTATCGTGTGGCAATTGAAATGCAGGTGCGTCTGGACCTGAGATAAGTGTTCAGACTATTGTGATTGTGACTTCATGATTAGTAGTGAAGGATTTCTTGCTGAGTGAACTCTTGTGTTAAATTCACTGCTTAGAATTAGATTGATCTAGTTGGCCTAGATTGCTAATTTCTGAGCGGAATTATAGCAGGTAAGAGAGTGATAAATTTGTGACAATGAGCAGTGAAGGAAGAGGCGTAGAAAGAATCCCAAGAAGGAGTATAGGTAGAGGAACGAGGCGTAGAAGTCGTGCTCGAGCTAGGGCCGTAGAGGACCTCGAAATGGATGCTAGAGCGACATAAAATCTAGGCGTGGGTGCTGGAGTTGCAGGGGAACCCAAAGTCGATGCTAGACCTGTAAAGGACCCTAGAATGGAAGCGGTCATGAGGACCTTAGAGCATATTGGTAATATAATAGGACAGCAAACTCAGGAACGAGCTACTACGATTGCCCAAGCTGCCAAGGCCACTGCAGTTGCTGTTGCTAATAATAATGGAAATCAAAGGCAGGGGCAAGTGAATGTGAATAGGCCAATGCATCAACTGGTAGAGCAGTTTATGAAGCTTAAACCGTCTAAGTTTGCTGGGAAAGGTGACCCTGAAGCTACACCTAGATGGGTAGAGGAGCTCGAGAAGGCTTTTGAGGTGCTAGAGTGTAATGATAATGAGAAGGTAACTCTGGCAGTGTATCAATTGCAGGACAATGCAAACAACTGGTGGAAAGCCACCAAAGATAGGATTTTTCCGGAAGATACAACTTGGACTTGGGCTGTTTTTACTAAGAACTTTTATGAGAAATATTTTTCAGCCAGTGCTAGGGAAAGAAAGTTGGCCGAATTTATGAGACTCTGATAGGGCCAGATGATAGTAGATCAATATGAGGCGGAATTTGCGAGATTATCTAAGTTTGCGCCAAGAATGGTGGAATATCCCAATGACAAGGCGCAAAGATTTTGGGATGGATTGAAGGCTGATATTCGTAGCCAATTGCTACTGGTAAATCTGAGGACGTACGAGGAAATATTTGATAGGGCCTAGACTCTGGAACGAGATTAGGTGGATAAAGCTGCCGCTTCTGAGTCGAGATTTGTCCAGGGTAGGGACAATCATAACACTAGGAAAAGGCCGATGATGAATAATAGGCATTTTACTCCTTCAGTTAAAAGGAATATTGGGAAGCCAGTTCGGAATATTAATGGTCTGTGTAGGATTTGTGAAGGTAGACATGGAAATGGGCCTTATCCAACCAGGGGTGGAGCGTGTTTTGGATGTGGAGGATTTGGACACCACATAAGGAATTGCCCCAATCCTAGACATAATAGGCCACCTGCATTGCCGCCACCTCGGAATGGGAGTCAAGCTGGAACGGCCCAGATAACAAACCGGAATAGGCCTCAAGCGCAAGGTCGAGTATATGCTATGGCCAGACGAGAGGCTGAGAACGCACCAGGGGTTGTCACAGGTATGATTTCTCTGTGCAACCATACTGCGTATGCTTTATTTGACCCTGGGGCGTCACATTCTTTCATATCGAAACAGTTTGTTAAGTCGATTGGATTAGAACCGCAATTACTTGATGTCGTGTTATGCGTGACGACTCCTCTGAATGATAAACTGCTGGTTTCATTGGGGTGTACAAATTGCAAGATAGTATTTGGGGATAGGGAGGAGAAAATTGATTTAGCGGTTCTAGACATGTATGATTTTGATGTGATAGTGGGTAAGGATTGGCTGGCTAAGCATAGGGCTGTCATGGATTGTAATAGCAGGGTGATCCAATTTAATCCCATTGGACATCCGAAATTTAAATTTGTGGGAAGTCAAGGAGGACCCTCGATTCGGTGGATTTCGTCGTTAGAAATGACAAAGTTGTTAAGTGAAGGTTGTCAAGGATTCTTAGCGGCAGTAGTTGATTCAACGGCTGTGGAGCCGAGGCTTGGGGATATAGCTGTGGTGTGCGAGTATCCCGATGTGTTTCCTCAGGAATTGTCGGGACTGCCACCAGCAAGAGAGGTGGAATTTGTAATCGAGTTGGCACCTGGAACCGAGCCAATCTCGAAGGCACCTTATAGAATGTCGCCGTCGGAATTAAAGGAATTAAAAGTGCAGATGCAAGAGTTGTTGGATAAGAGATTTATTCGTCCCAGTGCGTCTCCGTGGGGAGTGCCGGTATTATTTGTGAGAAAGAAAGATGGGTCGTTGAGGTTGTATATAGATTACAGGCAGCTGAATCAAGTGACAATTAAAAATAAATATCCCTTGCCAAGGATTGACGATTTGTTTGATCAGTAACAAGGGCTTTCGATATTCTCTAAAATTGATTTGAGAACGAGGTATCATCAGTTGAGGATTAGAAAGGAGGATATACCGAAAACGGCATTTAGGATGAGATATGGACATTATGAATTTACTGTAATGCCGTTTGGGTTGACGAACGCCCCTGCTACCTTTATGGATTTGATGAATAGGGTGTTTAAGGAGTTCTTAGATCAGTTCGTGATCGTCTTTATTGATGATATATTGGTTTACTCGAAGAGCTTAGAGGAGCATGAATTTCATTTGAACCGAGTATTGCAGACTTTAAGGGAAAACGCATGTAACAGCCTGAATTTCAATGTAATTTCGGGATCAATAAAATTGATATTATTTCGCATTTCATTTTAGTAAGTCTCGCCCAGACCTGATCACTCTCGGGATACTAACCAATAGGGTATGGCTAACTAGAAAATGGTACGTGGATCAGGGTCCTATCGTGAATTAGACACCGATCACAAGAAATGATGAGAGAATGTTTTGGGCCAACGTGAGCCGATCTTAGAAAAAAGTGACGGATGTGGTTTGGCCAAGGCCAACGTTATACAATCAGATCGCAGGTGATTCTGCACGACTGAAAGTACACGTGGCGAACCAGTCCTGAACTTGAACCGAACGATCGTGATCTCTGGAACTAGTGATAATTTCTCATTCTCTCAATGGTCGGGACCGTCATGACTCGAATAACCCTAGGTCGATATGCATACCTCTAAATAGCTGCCCGTTAGTGAGAGACCCTGAAAATTAAAAGTTAGCGAGTTTTGGTCACAAAATTGGATTCGGACTTCGGTGTCAATCTTCGAGGGCCTGAGAAACTATTTTCATGATTCTGACATCATATTACCTTGGTCACACACGTTTGGGGATAGTACGGGTGAAAAATGGAATTTCGACCTGAAAGTCAAAAATTACTATTTTACCCCTGTGGGCGCCGACATTGGTTTTTGAGGCCGTATGAGGTTATTTTTCGAGACCGATGCCATTTTAGGGTGGCCACGCACATTTGGAGTTGTTACGGCCAAAAATTTGAATTTTGGCTCGGAAGTGAAAAATAATATTATTTTAATCCTCAGGACTTTGCGATCGATTTTCGAAGACTTAAGAGGCTATTTTCGCGATTCCGACGCCATATTATGTTGGCCACACCCATTTGGGGTTAGTATAGCCAAAAATTGAAATTTCGCCCAAGGACCGGAAAAATGATCATTTTGCCTCTAGGCCTATTTTTGGTCCGAATTTTTGGAAAAAATATTTGGGATAATTAAGAGTATTATCAGCTGAATTATTGGACCTAAAGACCATTTTGCTCATTAATTATTGCGCTGGAACGAACGTCGGCAGTCGGATTAGGGGTATTTTAGTCAAATGGCTCGGATCGGCAACACGTGGTGCAAGTGGGCTGTTATATTTGATCAGCTTGGACCAGCCCACTCTCTCTCCTCCCTCATTCGGTCAGAACCTCCACAGATCAGCTCCCCCTCCTCCGCCGGACTTCCTCTCCCTCTCGGCCGCTTGGAATTCGCAGTCGCCGGAGCACCGCCGGCTGCCGTCACTGCTGCTGCCTCGCCTAACCACCACCCACCAGCATCACCGCCCCATCCCGTCCCCCTATCTCTCCCTTTCTCTCTCCTTAGCCGGCTCTTTCTCACTGCCAAAGGACCGCCGGAGCAAGCTGCCGTCGCGCCGGAGCTCAATCGGCCGAGCTGCTGCCGCCGTGACCTCTAGCCAGTCCGTACGTCGTCGTACGTCACCGGCCGTATAGTGTCCGTATGGTCCGTACAGTGACTGTACGGTCCGTACGCTGTCCGTCGGGAACGTCGCCACCAGCTTCGCCGTTCACCGGTGATCGGCCGCCGTTCCTCGTCGTCGTGGCCTAGAATTAAGTGAGTATACCTCCTAAATCCAGATTAGGACTGATAGTGTGTTTTTTTGGACTGGCTTAGGTATTATCGGTGTATAATTCGGACTGGATTGAGGACTGATTGGTGGAAATAAAATCCGAGGAATTTACTGGGATTATTATAGATAATTATTGGGCCCGGATTGAGGAAATAGCGGCTGTCCATATATTTTGAGGAATGTATCGGATTTTATTGGACAGCAAGAATTATTAGCTGAATGGTCGAGATTACCTAGAATGATTGGCTGTTGATTGATTGGTGATCAATTGTGTTTAATTGTGAAATGCCATGTTGCGTGCTTGTCTGACTGAATCGTGCGGAGTGTGATTGGCCAATTGATGGTTTGAATTGTGTATTTGGAATTGAGCCGTACGGTATTAATTGGCCAAGTGAGCATGCTATTTATAAATTGGGCACTGTGTAGTGGCTTTGATTTGATTGAGTGCCTGTACCTTGATGATGCTTATGTTGCATTTTTCATGGTCACGCATTATGTATGCCGAGAGTGGGGCATGTGATCACCTAATTGCCCGATGTGTTTTATGCCGGGTTTAGATAAAAATTGACAGTGTGCCGTGTGATCACTTAAGGCCTTCGGGTCGTGTCGTCCTCATGCACTTTGTAGCAGGATGATGCCCGGCATATCCGGAAGACGACCAATCTTATGAACTTTGTAGCAGGCTTTGGTTCGTAAGGAGATCGGTGTTGCGCCTCATGTACTTTGTAGCAGGCTAGAGACACTAGGCCATGTGATGTGTTTTTACGCTGGCTGCGAAGAGTTGTGGGCCTTCGGGTCAGGTTAACAATTGTGGCCTTCGGGTCGTGGCCTTCAGATCGTAATAATAAATCGAGCATTCGCCAGTGTGCTAGTGTGGGCCAGTGGGCCGAGATATGAATTTGGCATGATAATAACACATGCATGCATATAAATGCATGGGCCAGTATGTGAGTGTGTGGGACTTGGTGAATGGCTTGTGATACGAAACATGATAAGCGTGAGCATGCATATGACGTACGTGTGAATAGCGTGTTCGTGTATGTGAACTGAGCATTATATTAAAATGCTAACCTGCAGGGGCAGCCAGGTAAGTAACTGGGGCCCGAGGGCCCAGGTCAAAAAATGATTGTGATTGATATGCTTTGTTGATTGTTGGGATTCCGACACGGATCCATACAACTTCGAGAGTGTACCCCGCTGGAAACGGGGAGGCGTATGTGAGATATCACTCCGTAGTTTTTGTGAACGTGGGTGAGTATTTTTACCAGAATCAGGAGTACGTAGCGCGGTGTCTGCAAGATGCAGATGGAAATATTAGGAGACCCCTCAGGACATTTGATGTTTCGGTGGATATAGGTGAGGTGATGGTTCCACAAATGGCTGATGGCGAGATTGTAGATCCCCAAGCCATAGACGAGCAGGTCGATGTGAGTCCGATACCTGAAATGTGGTATGAAGACCCCGAACCGATGGAAGATGAGGAGCCGAAGCCGAAACCGATGGACCGAAACCCGGACGAAGACGGAGAAGTCGCTGAGATAGGATATGATGAGGAGTTAGGTCTTTACTTAGATCCGGAGTTGGAGCCGGATTCTGAGGACGAGTGGGCTGCAGCGCAAGATATGGAGTCGGAAGAGTCGGAGTCCTCTGAGAATTCTTCGGGAGAATCTGCGAAATCGTCAAATCCGGATTGGGAACCTTAGGGAAACCGGAGTTTGGTAGGGAGGATAGTACTTACTGTAATCCTCCTTTTAGGTTTAGTTAGACTCACCCCAGCCACCTATGCTTTTTGTCTAGTGGCCGTTCACTGATCCGTTTAGGTTTGTATATATTTATATTGTGTATTTTGTAAATGTTGTAAAAAGGAGCTTTGGTAATGTTATAAAGTATACGTATTTTCAGTGATTGTTTGTTGTGCTATCCTTTGTCTCGGATTATTATTTACTGTCAGGGTTTGTTATTTAATTGCTTCCGCTTGTGCTTTGTTCTCTGTTTGGGCATTGGGTCGGTGACGTTTCCTGGGAGTGTTGCACTATAATTGACCGAGAGGGATGTTATCGCTTCGTGGGGTACGGGGCGTGACAACGCGCTGTATGCTAAGTTTAGCAAGTGCGAATTCTGGCTCAGTCGAGTGGCATTTCTCGGTCACATAATCTCTAGGGAAGGAATTTCAGTTGACCCGTCGAAGATTGAAGCTGTGATGAAGTGGCCTAGACCAACTACGGTAACAGAAGTTCGGAGTTTTCTAGGATTGGAGGGATACTATCATCGTTTTGTGGAAGGATTTTCAGCAATAGCAACGCCGTTAACACATTTGCTGAAAAAGGAAATGAGGTTTGAATGGATAGATAAATGTGAGAGGAGTTTTCAAGAATTGAAGCATAGGTTAACAACGGCACCGGTGTTAACGATTCCATTAGGACCTGGAGGGTATGAAATATATAGTGATGCGTCGGTGAAGGGATTAGGGTGCGTACTCATGCAAAATGGGCGAGTAGTAGCTTATGCGTCAAGGCAATTAAGGCCGCATGAGTTAAATTATCCGACGCATGACTTAGAGTTAGCTGCAATCGTATTCACCCTGAAGATTTGGCGTCATTATTTATCCGGAGAGAAATTTCGGATATATACATATCATCAGAGCGTCAAATACTTGTTTTCTCAAAAGGAGTTAAATATGAGGCAGCGTCGGTGGATGGAGTTGCTAAAGGATTACGACTGTAAAATTCTATACCATCCGGGGAAGGCTAACTGGGTAGCCGATGCTTTGAGTCGGAAGTCGAGCGTAGCCTATTTGATGGTTAAGGAGTGGACACTGTTAGAAAAAAGTGCGAGACTCGGAGTTTAGATTTGAAGTAAGTCAAGTCTCGAGCTTGCCGGCTACACTGAGGATTAAACCAAAAATCCAGGCCAAAATTAAGATGTTGCAATCTTCGGATAAGGAAATTCAAAATATTCTAGAGATGGAAGAGGTCAAGAGAAAACCAGATTTTCAAGTATTTGTGGATGGGATATTAAAGTTCCGAGGACGTTTATGCGCGCATGACGATGCAGAGCTTAAGGAAGAAATTTTGTCAGAAGCGCATTGTAGTAGTTATAGTATCCATATGGGGAGTAGAAAAATGCATCGGAATTTAAGACAATACTACTGGTGGAATGGTATGAAGGCAGATATCGCTAAACACGTGACTAAGTGCTTGACATGTCAGCAAGTGAAAGCGCAACATTGTAAGTCCGGGGGATTATTGCGACCCTTAGGAATTCCAGAGTGGAAATGAGAGCATATAACCATGGACTTTGTGTCGAGGTTGACAAGGAGCCAAAGAGGCCATGATACTATTTGGGTGATTATCGACAGACTGACCAAGTCGGCACACTTTTTGGCAGTGTGAAAGGATTTCGTATTAGAACAGTATGCTGAGTTATACGTACAACAGATAGTTCGTCTTCATGGGATACCAATATCGATAACTTCCGATCGTAATCCTAGATTTACCGCCAGTTTTTGGAAAAGTCTACAGACGGCATTAGGATCCAAGTTATAATTCAATACAGCGTACCATCCATAGACATATGGCCAGTCTGACAGGACGATTCAGACTCTAGAGGATATGCTTCGGGCATGTGTGCTGGATTTTTAGGGTAAGTAGGAAGAACAACTGCCCTTAGTAGAGTTTGCCTATAATAATAGTTTTCAACAGAATATTGAAATGGCGCCTTTTGAAGCACTGTATGGCAGGGCTTGTAGAACACCCGTGTGTTAGGACGAAGTGGGAGAAAGAACTATAACCGGGCCAGAGCTAGTTGAGCAGTCGATTGAGGCAGTTAAGACTATTCGTGAAAGACTGAAGACAGCGCAAAGCCGTCAAAAGAGTTACGCAGACAAAAGGCGAAGACCTTTAGAGTTTCAAGTAGGGAATCACGTGTTTCTTAAGGTATCGCCCATGAGAGGACTATTCAGGTTCGATAAGAAGGGCAAGTTGAGTCCAAGGTACGTGGGACCTTTCGAGGTTTTAGAAAGGATCGAGGAATTAGCGTATCGCCTTGCGTTACCACCGAACCTATCGCAAGTGCATAATGTGTTCCACGTATCGATGTTGAGGAAATATGAACCGGATCCGACGCGTGTGCTGAATTATGAAGAGATAGAAGTAGATGATAAAGTGTCATATGTCGAGAGACCGGTAAGAATTGAAGATCTCAAGGAGCGAGTTTTGAGGAACATGACAATTCCGATGGTCAAAGTTGTTTGGGAGCACCATGGGACTGAAGGCGTAACTTGGGAAAGCGAAGAGATGATGCAACGTCAATACCTCCAGTTGTTTGAGCAGTAGTAAGATTTGTAATTTCTGAGTAGCGGTGAGATTTGTAAATTTCGAAGACGAAATTTTTTTTTAGGGGGAAAGAGTTGTGACATCCTAAAAATTAGTCCATTTGGGATTTATAAAATACCGAGTTTTATGAATGTGCTCGTAGTTAGTTTTTGTCCGGAACTGATCATTCTTGGGATACTAACCATTAGGGAAAGGCTAATTAGGGATTTAAATTCGCACTACTAAGAGAAAATCGATCGTAAATTGATTTTCGACTATGAAATCGTTGATGTGATATTTTGAGCCACTGTTGGCCGATCCAAGGATAGTCAGGGGTCAGTTCGCCACTGCCATAGTAGTGGATCGCGGGTGATTCCAATGGACCACAAAATGAATTGACGAACGATCCTGAACCTATATCGAACGATCGTGCCCCTCAGATCTAGTAATTGATCCTCGCGATTTTATTGACAACCGAAGTCGTTACGGTCTTAATAAATTGCACGTGACTCAATTTAGTATTAGTCACAGGTTGAATATACGAATTTTCCCAACAAACCACCCGTTAGTCTGAGAAACACTCGAGTTGCGTTTAATAAAATTTGATTATTTAATTTAGGTCAAATCGGACACCGGAAAAATTTGAAAGTCACAACGGGACGTTAGGATGACGTTGCGGTTGTAACGTGTAATTTTGGATGTGCCCGAATCCTTTAGAAAACTCGATTTCGGCAAGAAACGGAGAAAGTGACCATTTTACCCTTGGGAATTAATAAAGCATTAGTTTTATGGGCAAAGGGCATTTTGGTAATTTTGCCCTAAAATTTGGAAAAGACACTTTGGCCCTTAGACTTTTTGAGAAATTACAAGATTATCCTTGGATATTTTTTTTGTAAGATTCGATCTCGGCCGTCGGTTTCAGGATAAGATTGAATCTGGACCGTTGATTTAAAAGATTAGACGGGGGCAAGATCGTCATTTGCCGTTTGGTCAAATTGGTCCAAGCCTTATCCTCTCTCTCTCTCCTCTCCCCTCCCCCATTCGGTCCCCCTCTCCACCGTCAATCCCCCCTCCGGCCATCTCTCCCTCTCGCCGTTTGCCGCCGCCTGTACCGCTGTCGCTGCTGCACCTCCCACCACCGCGCTACCGCCGATCCGCCGCCCCCACCCTCACGCCACCTCACCGCCGTCTCTCTCTCTCCCTCTCGGTTTCTTTTCCTTGGCCGTGAGCCAAGCCGCCACCGCCGTGAGCTGCCGCCGTCCGCCCAAGCCGATCGCCGCCCGCCGTGAACCGTACACCGTCGCCGCCTTTAGCCGCCGCTTTCCGTTCTAGCCGCGATAGTCTAGAACTTTGTAAGTCGTGCTCTAAACCCGACTTAGGATATTGGGTATCGATGGGTAATTTTGGTTGAAATTGGGTTTATTCGGGTACGGGATTGTGTGGATTAGGAGTGAAATTAATTGGTGAGCCTAGAATTGAAGTCGGAAAATTTTATTGGAATTTTTTAGGACAACAGTGGGCTGTGGATGACTGTTCAATGGGCTATGATGGGCCGACTGGGACGCAAATTGAATTTTTAGAACCGGCAATTAGTTGTGAGAAAGTGCCGTGAAGGGCCGAGATTGATTCGAAGTCGTTTGGTCGGAGAAAAATGGCTTATTGTGTGTTTGAACTGTGACTGAACTGTGATGATGAGATTGAGTGCCTCGTTGTGTAATTATATGATTGAAATATGCTTGTTGTGTGCACGTTTAGGCCAGATTAATTTAATTATTAAAATTGGCCATGTCAAATTCTAAGTAAGCATGTTTTGTGTGTGGAATGATGCGTGCACGGGCCACGTGTGATTGGCCAGTTGAGTGTAGTAAATGCTTTTTAAGCATGTGCATAAATAAAAATGGATGTGGTATGTCATGAGTTCGTGGAAATTGTGCCGTCCTGAGGCGTGTACGTTTACGTGGGACGATGCCCGGTATTATTGGAAGACTGCCAGCCTGAGGCGTGTATTTCAACGTGGGTTGCACAGTAGGTGGTAGGTGTTGAGCCTGAGGCGTGTACTTCAACGCGGGCAAGAAACATGGCCTGAGGCGTGTACGTTTACGTGGGCCGGAAGTGTTGTGAAAAGTTAGTCGCAATGTGTTTGAGGCGTGTACTTTAACGTGAGTCACTGATGAGGAATGTGGAAAAGATATGATGAGAATGAAATGAATGTCTGAGACGAGAATTTTACCTGCAAGTGATTGCGTTTATGTGTTTGTGTTTGTATAATTGTCTGGAGGTACGTGATAGCCTAGGTGGGGTTTAGGGTTGTATTTACTGAGATGTAGTCTCATGGTTATTTCAATCAATATTTTTCAGAACCCCGACCTGAGTCATGAATCCTCCGCCACCGCCACCAGAGCGTTTTGGGGTACTAGTGCACACCGAGAATGAGGTTGTAGAATTCCCTATGCCCGATAACGTGACTTGGATTAAGCACACTACTACCATTTTTATAGACGTAGGACTACCCTTATGGGAAACCCATGTTTATACTGTCTGGTTCTTCCGGGATGCAGACGGGGATGAGTTTGGGCCCATCCGGGATTTTGATGTTCCGTTTGATTTAGTAGGGGATTGGGATCCGTCTGTCATACCCCCTATAGACGGTGAGTTGACTAGTGCTGAAACTAGTCTAGCCTAATCGGGTATGCATCTGGCGCCGGCAACGCAAGTATTATCAGGGGCTGAACATGAACCTGAACCCGAAGCCTCACAAGCTGAGGACGACCCAATGGATATAGACCTAGAACCAATTCCCGAGAAGGAACCAGAGGGGGTAGAGCCCGAAGCAGAACTCGAGAATGAGCATGACGAGTATGAGGAGCCTGAGGAGGAACCAGATTATATACTCCCATATGAGTAGTATATGGATCCTAACTACATGCTGGAATACAATTTCTTTGATGGATTATGGGAGGAGAATCAGAATGATGTTCCAGCTGAGTCGGGTGACATCAATCATCCGATTGAGATTGAAGCAGAACCAGAGTCCTCTGAGGAGCAGGCCATTCAGGGAAGTTTAGAGAGCTCGGATTCAGAGAACGACGAGTCAGACTCAAAGTGGACACCGAGTAATGGGGCGTAGGGGCTAGCCTTAAGGGTTCATATTAGTAAGTTTTTGGAAAGTACCATTTTTGGGTTTAGAATGCCAGGTCATTGATCTTTTTGTATATCGGTGGTTTGTAATACGGTGTGCAAGTGTATGCGATGGTTGTTAAATGTGGCGGTTGTAAATTGTGAATATTTCATAAGTTTGTTAATGGAATCGAATATGGGTATATTCTCCCTGCTTATTTCCCCAGTTTTGAATTGTACGGGATTAATTGTGATAAACTGCTGTGGATGTAAATCTCTGATGGTTATTTGAGGTCGGCGACATTCCTGGGATGTCGCATAAATTGACCAGTAGAGGGTGTCGTGCTCTCGATGGGGTTCGGGGCGTGACATTTCGAGACGAACAAAGGCTATGGAATGATTCACCGACACCCCCTCTTCAAGTTGGTGGTGCTCGCCTCGCCGAAAAGATCACCATTCAATCGGAAAAGTCGCGGTTTTGGGTCCTCACGACTAGCTCGTAAGTGGCACTTAAGTGATTTTTTTTTTCAAGTTATGGCACTCAAGTGAGCCAAAAAGTGTTATGGCACTTAAGTGTCCTCCGTACAAAAGTTATGGCACCTGCGCTATACTTACTCCCATATTATCACTCTCCCTAAAGGACAACACTTGACATGTTATGACTATACCAACATAATGGGATAATTGTCCAAAAGTTCTCAACCTATTCTATGGTGGCCAATTCAGTCCTAGATATTTTAATTGTGTTAATTTAATCTTAATTTTTTCAATAATTTCCTAATTTAGTTATAAACCTTTTGATGATTTACCAATATAGTTCTTCTTACCAATTATCCAAATACTAGGTTTATGACTAAATTGGCGAATCTTCAAAAGATTTAGGATTAAATTAATATCGCGACCGACCTCCCGAGCTTTTTTGAACAACATGCAAAAAGAAAAAGGGCTCGCCTGGTACGTGCTAAATCTAGGTTCAGAACTTAACTCGGACTCTCCTAAGCCCATACCATATCGCCACTTAGGGTTTAAATATTTAACATGCAAATGGTTTAGATCAAGGAGTCGCCACTAATCAATTTGGAGTGGGTCAATTAGAAACCCAAATAAGGTGATGGGAGAATCACCCTATTTCTGCGAACCAAAGATTAACTGAGTTCAGGAACTTGGTTACACTAGTTGGATAACTAATGCCCTTTTGGTACCTTTTTACCTTGTTCACTTTTGAAAATATTTGTTAGGCAATTTGGATTGATTTTAGGACCTTTCTCCTAACATGTGAAGTGATCAAACGAGTGCATAATCATAAACGATCAGCAGTCAGGATAGATATGCAGCTTAAGGTTCTAATCCTAACTAAGTCAGATGACATTAAAAAACACAACAGTTCATGCAATTGTATCAAAAACATACATAATAATAACGCAACGGTAATAAAAGAAACATGCAAAATATTACCGCGCAACCTTAGGCTTGTCTAATTTAAACAAGACAATAACATGCATAATAATACAACAATAAATTAAAACACTTAGATATATCACATAATAATAATTTAAAAAAAATTTCTGAAATTTTTTTTGGAAAAAATAATAATAATAATAATACGAAAGAAAAAAAATATTTTATTATTATTTTTTTAAAAAAACCGAAAGAGAACAAGAGAAAAAACATTAATTTTTTTTAAATTTTAAATTTTTTAAAAAATAAAATAAAATAAAGTAAAATAAAAAAAGAACCGGGTCGAGTCGAATCTGACCCGGGGTCAACGGGTTGACCTAGGGCATTGACCCGGGTCGGGTCGCGAATCCGGGTTGGTCAGAACTGACCCGGGTCAACGGATACGACCCGGGGCGTTGACCCGGGTCGAGTCGACCCCCGCGTGCCACCGGCGGAGCCAAAATGGCCTCCATCGGCTGACCCAGAGCGGCGTCGACCTGAATCCGACCCCTGGGAGTCGCCACCAAGCTTCGCCACCTGCCACAGTCGCCGTCTGATTGCTTGCTCGTCGGCTGACGAGCAAAACCTACTCGGCCTCACTTAGGCATTTCGTCGAGCACCTGGCAGGTGTGACAACAACCGAGGGGTTTTGACCTCCTCCGATGATTCGGTCAACTCCAGCGGCTTGGGTTCACCTCCGACGGTGACTGGGGGCCAGGACGGACGTCGGTATGGGCCAGGATTTGCGCAAAACGGCCGGCGTGAATCTCGGCCAAACTGAATGCCAAAACAAGGGAAAACAGGGGTAGTTCGGATCGGGGGAAGCTCACTGGCGCGGCTGGAGCGTCTTCGGCGGATTGGGGGCAACGGCAAGGTTGTTGGCTCCCCTTCCTGCTCCGGCGTCACTTCGGCAACTCTCTGTCTCTCTCTATTCTCTCCCTCTGTTTCTCTCTCTATCTGGCCGACCGGGGGTGCTTCCGGGGGTTGCCGGTCGGCTTGTTGGAGACGGCGAGGCTGACTAGGACCTTAAGACCCTTTGAGGCTCCTCTCTCTTCTCTGTTTCTCTCTGGTTCTCTCTCTATCTCCCTATCTTTTTTTTTTCTCTTCTTACCCGAACCAGCCTCCCTCCCTTCTCTGTCTCCTCTCGCTGGCCTGTATAGACGACGATGATGACGCCACCCTCTGCTCCCTTCAATGCTATGCACCAGCCATGACTTTCGTGGCAATTTTGCGCTATGGAGCGGATAATCTACATGTCCCAAGCGCGGTCGGGACAGAGGAAAGCAGAGGAGCAGGGGAAGAGAGGGACAGCTGGGTCGGAGGGAAAGAAAGGGAAAGGAGTTGGGCTGGGCTGGGCCCAGCTCGTGCAGGAAGAGGGAAAGAAAAGAAAAAGGCGGGCTGGGCCGTGCGGGGAGGAAAAAGGAAAAGAAAAGGGCCGGGTCGGCCCGGCCCCGACCGGATTTTTTTTAAAATATTATTTTTTAATATATTTTTGAATTTTTTAAAAATTTTTAATAGACCCTATTAATACAAAATGCCGAATTTCTATATGCAATGTATTTAAATAGAAATATTTTTTTGTTTTAGGAATTAATGAAAATTAACTCCTAAATTTTATGCAATTAATTTTGGACAAATTAAAATAGGTGTCAACAATTAACATAATTGAAATATTTATAATTAAATTGGCACAATTGAAAGGCTTATAATTGAATGGGCTGCCGCACAATAGATTTATGACTTTTTGGATAATTATCCCTCCATATAATGCCCCTTCCAATTTGCACAACAATTTCCCTTAAAATATTCCATAATATATATATATATATATATATATATATATATTATAATACATGTTTTGTGCCCTTTCTCTCATTGGTCAAACTTTAGTCAACTTTTGGTGAACTATGGGACAATTGCTTGATTTAGAAATGACAAAGCCAAATTTGAGGTATCGACATGTTTTGCGCAAATTGTTCCTACAGTTGAGGTTTCTTCCTTATTATCACATGGCTAGGACAAAGTCACAAGTTTTCCTGCCGTCGAGATAAGACGACTCTTAATTATTTTATTAATTTTGTCTAAAAACTTGAAGATTAGTAATAGAAACAAATTTTATTTCACAATATAAAGTTCATAAGTGCTTCATAATTATCGAGCTACAGGTGTGAATTGTGTTAAAAACATGTCATATCAAATATTTGATGTGGTTTGGTAAAGTTAATCATGCTAATTCGCTCATATATCATATGCCAAAGAAACAAGTCGGGTTCAAGATTTCATAAGGCACTTCGGGTCCGCCATTGCTGTGTCTCTTCCTTCTGATTCTGTACGGCCAATATGCCACAAATTCTTGGCCTCATCTTTCTTTTTATCATTTGTTTCTTGTTTTTTGCTTTTGTTTTGGGGGGACTTCTTTTCTTTGTTTTTTCTTCTTTTGTGAAGTCCCGTTTGGCCGGCTTGTTATTACACAATGATAGTGTTTATTTCCACGAAAGATTGGCCGCTTGTGATTATAGAATGAGGGCGTTTATTCCCACGAAAGGATGCTGCTAAAAAAAATAACATTATGGAATCTTCGCGGCACAATCGTTGGATCAAACCGATACATTTTAGGAAATTCGACTGTCAGAAAAGTTGTAGGAAAAGCCAAGTGAGATCAATCCAGAGTAGAGTGGGAACGTCGAGAAGAAACCGTGTGGGAGACTTCTAAGTTCCGCTGTTAGTGTCAACACAACGCATATCATATAACATGGCTTTGCAAGTCGCATCCAGGTCGGCAGTTTAGAAGTTGTCTGGGTTTTAAAGAAGGTTGCATCTGACTAATTACAAAGTATTGGATAGAATCACATCACAGTAATGATCATTGGTGAATACAAATCGCTTTCATAAATTGCTTGTGGAAATTCATTAACTTTAAAACAAACCAACACAAAAAAGTACAAAAACAAGATGGTAAAAAAGCACAAAAAACTAGGGGTGAGAGGTTCCAAATTTCGTATAGATTCCATCTAGAACCTAAGACCTACCGATGGGAATAGGTTTCTCATTCTTTAGAATCTGAAATCTATATTACATACCTTGAAACCTGAAACATACCCTGTCATAGGTTCTAAAGTCATTCCAGGGTCTATCCAGATTCCACATGTATTATTAATTGAATTATTACCTTTAATAACCATCACTTGCTAATATGATCTACTGACCAAAACTTATATTTAGACACATGAATAATATAAAATATTAACAAGTCATAAAATGAAAGCTCATGTTAGTGATTTCAGATTATATATTTATCATCTAACGTCATGGAACACTATAGGATCATGCAAAAACATAGACCAAGAAAAAATATAAAAAACTTGTTCAAGGTTTCAGGTTCCAAGTTTCAAGTTCCACCTATCTTGAACCTGGAACACACCCATCGAAACGGGTTCTCCAATTTTTGGAAAACTAAAACTTACCCTGCAAAACTTGGAACTTGAAACTTACAGATTCTTACCGGTCAGGTTTTCAGGTTCCGAATTTTACTTTGGAACTATGCTCACCCTTATAAAAAAACATATAACGCTGCAGTACCCGTAATGGCTAATACGAATGATAACACACGACAAGTTCTTACTATTTTCTGCCCCTAATATGAAGGATAATACTTAACTTCACGGTAGAGTACCTGAACAAATGACCATATAAAGTAGTCTTCATGACGGCAATCGATCAGAATATACCTCTCATTATATATGCACTGATCACATGGGACTCTAGAATGGTGCTCATCGATTCCAGTAAATGTCAAATATTGCCGGTCGATTTTGGGTAGTGGAGAAAAGAGGAGACTTACTTCAAGTGGCGTCAGGAATTTTGATTAGTCGTAAATGCAAACTTATTAGAGTCATGAGGAGTCATGTTTTCAGTTGTACTAATGCATTAATCATTAATCAAGTGACAAATCAAAGTAAAAACAAGAATCACCGAATTTCAAGAATCACGCATTATATACGGCATTAGATACTAGCTGCAATCTAAGCTACATCTGTGTGTTTCTATACCAATTGGAGTATCATGACATGCAGCCAAAAATATGAAGACACGAGAGCTATTACAAGTTGATTTGATCTCTTATTGGGTATTATTTTGGTTCCAAGAGAATACATTGCGTCAAATTTCAGGAAAATTATACAAAAAGTCCTAAATATATTGAACGGCAATCAATTCAGCCTTAAACCTTTCAATTATGCCAATTTAATTCTAAACTTTTTGACGATATACAAATTTAATTTAATCATTAACCTTTCAATTGTATCAATTTAGTTCCAAACCTTTTGACGATTTGTTAATGTAGTCCTTCAGCCAATTATCCAAATAATAAGTTTAGGACAAAATTGGCAAAACTTCAAAAGGTTTAGGACTAAATTGACAAATCATCAAAAGATTTAGGAGTAAATTGACACAATCGAAAGGTTTAGAGCTGAATTAGCTGTCGTACAATAGGTTATGACTTTTTTTAACAATTATCCCACCAAATTCCCTATGCTTCAAGCTGGATTGAGTTTTCATCTTTTATCAATAATTAATTAGATCATTCGAGTTATATCAACCGGCTTATATACGATATCCATGGAATGCCAGAAGAAAGTACTATGGATATTCTATAACATTTCACTAACTAATAACCTTCATGAGTGATCAAAATACATCTTGTGCGTATTCAAGTAACTTAGTATATTCAATTATGTCAATAAAAATATCGGTTACAAGCAATTTTCAGGGCACGTATGAAGATCGGTGCAAGTGGCCAAGGGATCATAGAAATGCGGAAAGAATTCTAAATTTTGTTTTCACATACCTCCTCTGTTTTGCCCAGATTATGTTTTTACCCCTGGGGGACGTGGACTTAACGTAGCACTGTGCCGTTGACCTCCTTATAATAAACGAAGAAAATGGGATTAGCAAATGACAACAAGAACCAAATCAAAAGAGGGGAAGAGAAATGACGAAAGCTGTTTTGCTTGGGTTGTGAAGCCAGAGCCACACCAAACGTGTGCATTGCAATTTGTATTCGTTGCATAAGAAGTGACGCCGATGAACAACCTATGGCGATGGATCAGCAGCAGGAAGAGCAGCAGAAAATTGTCATCAGACAAAAATGCGATCCAGAACAAACCGCAAGAGCCTGAGCCGAACGAAAATGTGGCCCAGAACAAGCCGCAAGAGTCTGAGCCGGCAAGGACTAAGCTGGTGTTATTGGGGAACCCGGTGAAGAGGTTCGACTTGGACGATCTTTTGAGGGCCCGTGCGCAGTTATTGGGGAAAGGGACGTTTGGGACGAGTTACAAGGCTGACCCGGAGGACGGGACCACCACGGTGGTCGTGAAGAGGATGAAGGATGTGGTCTTAATTGCCAAGGACTTCCAGGACAAGGTCGAAGCTGCAGAGCGATGGACCACGAGAACGTACTTCCCCTGAGGGGTTACTACTACAGCATTGACAAGACGTTGCTCTTCCACGATCACATGCCCCTGGGAAGCTTGTCGAGCCAATTGCATGGATTCAGAGCACGGGGAGGGACTCCCCTGAGTTGGGAAGTCAGGCTTTCGATTGCACTCGGAGCTGCCCAGGCCATTGAGCACCTGCACGCCCAATGCAATCCCTATATCCACCACGGGAACATCAAGTCGTCCAACGTCCTCCTCACGCCGTCGTACGAGGCCCGGGTCTCCAAGTTTGGCCTTGCCCCACTTAGAAGGCCTGCCCTACCAGGTGGGGCTGACCCGACAATGACGGAAGTGTACGGCTTCGGGGTGTTGCTTCTGGAGCTCCTGACCGGGAAGCCACCTGCAAATACTTTTGCAGGAAACCACCAGATGGGATATTAGAAGTTTCTGAAAGAGTTTACAGTAACCTTTTCATATGTTCAATATTGGTTCTTGATAATATAAAAGTGCAAAATTGGCAGGTTACTGGATTCTGCCTTGTCACGCCCCGAACCTCCGTCGAGCCCGCGACATCCCGCCTCCGGTCGAACAGTTGCTACATCCCAGGTTATCGCCGACCTCAACTAAACATGAAATATTTAATCGTGCAAACGGAAACCATAAAACACTCGGACAAATTTAAACTGGGGAGAATTGGGAGAATATACATTTCCATTTCTTGTTCAACTTGTTCCACCATATATACAATAAAACAAATCTCCGACTACCAGTGCACACTTTACTGAAACTACCAAAATAAAAAAGGAGTCGATGATCTGACGTTCAACCTCAAAAATGGTTCTCATCCAAGGCAAGCTTTCCCACTTCTACAAACACGGTCGTCATGTGTCTTATCCTGGTCATCCCGTCACCCATCGGAAACTCAGCTACCTCATACTCCGTATACACTAGTACTTCAAAACGTACTGGTCGCGGTGGTGGAGGGTTCATCGCTCAGGTCGTGGTTCTGAAAATTATTGATTTACACAACCATGAGATTATATCTTAGCAAGTACGCCCCTAAACCCAACCTAGGCTATCACGTACCTCCAGACAATTACGCAATCACACACATTCACGTACATCAAGTAATCACAAAGCAGGCACATCAATTAATATGGTCAGGCTCAATCATGCGCACACCCGCACTCAATCACAATTACATCATATTGAAACACGCGCATGTACCATTCTCATCCCACTGTTCCTTCCATCCTCATTTCTCTTTTATATTCCTCGCCAGTGACCCGCGTTGAAGTACACGCCTCAAGCACACTGCGATCATTCACCACATCCGGCCCGCGTACCCGTTCACGTCTCAAGCCCCAATCGCGACCTGAGCATCACACGCCCTAGGCCAGATCCCAACTCAGCCCGCGCCAAATGCGACAGGCCTACATGATTGGAACCCGAGCTTATGATGCCTCGGTCCAATTTCGGTCTCGCCCGAGCTGATCGTGCCTTGAACCGATTCTCATACTTGCTTTTTCAAGCCTCAGCCTGTGCCAAATGCATCAGACCTACGTGATCGCTACCCAAGTTTACAATACCCGGCCCGATCCCATTCTCACACTATCACACCTTCACATACTTTCCCACAATCACTAGTCACACCACAACTTTGTCTTACTCATGCACATACTCAATATGCATTGACCACACGCAACTGGCCCAACACACGCGATCCGTGTACGCGTCAAGTCACACGCAAATAGAGTTCACTCAACAATTCACATGGTCAATATCAACAATTAATTCAATCTGGCCCACGCGTGCACCAAACAGACATATGTCCACTATATAAACACACAAATATGCACCCAATTAAATCAACCCCATCCAGAATAATTCAAACACGCCTAAAACACTTAAATTGCCAACTTTCTCCACCCAATTGGCATCGGATCAATTCCGATCCTTCACGACACTTTCTCGTCATTAAATAACGGTTCTAAAAATCCAACTTGCGTCCTGAACAAGTCATCACAGCCCCGTGAATAGTAATTCGTAGCTTGAGAACAGTAAATCGCAGCTTGTAATTCACCTCAAATTATCCTCCAAAAATTCGAAAAATAATCCTCAAGGCCCGCCACAACATTCCAATCCTAAACCCCAATATTTCTCACCCGAATAATTCCAATTTCACCCCAAAATCAAACTATTCGTCGATACCCAATATCCTAAATCGGGATTAGAGTGTGACTTACAAAGTTCTAGACTTAATCGGCTAAAACGGGGAGCGGCAGCACATAAACGGACACGGCGGGGACGGCGGCAAAGCTCGGCAACGGCGATCGGCTTGCGGTGGTGGTCCGGCCTCTTGATTTGGGGCTCACAGCCACTTGAAAGGGATAGGGAAGGAGAGAGAAACGGTGGCTGGTGGTGGTGGTTTGGGGCTGGTACGGCGGCTAAAGGGCGGTCCGGCGTGGTGGTGGCAAGCGGCGGCGCCGGCGTGGCTTCACGGTGGAAGAGGAAGAAGTTCACGGCAAAGAAAAAAAAAGGGGGAAGGGGTTGATCGTGAAGATGAAGGAGAGAAGGGGGAGGAAGACTACATTCTTGACTCAAATAATATATTTTGACCAATTACGAAAATGACCAAAACGCCCTTTATTCATATTTTTAATCCGACGGTCCCGATTCGATTTTATCTTGATCCGACAGCCGAGATCGATTCTTGCACAAAAATATCCAAGGGTATACTTGTAATTTCCCAAAAATCCAAGGGTAAAATTGTCCAATCAAAATTTTAGGGCAAAATTACCAAAATGCCTTTTACCCTTAAAACATATCCTTTAATAAATCCTAGGGGTATTTTGGTCACTTTCTCCGTTTCTTGTCCAAATCGAATTTTTTCGACGGAATTAAGCGCACCAAAAATTGACACGTGTCATGTGCAACGTCGTCCTAACGTTCCGTCGTGACTTCCTAATTTTCCGGTGTCCAATTTGGGCAAAATTTCAATAATTAAATTTTATTAAACGCAACTCGAGCGTTTCTCGAGCTAACGGGTGGCTTGCTGGGGAAATTCACAGAATCGACTCATGACTGATGTTGTATCGAGTCAAGTGCAAGTTCGTTCGGTACGTGACGACCTCGGTTGTCATTAAAATCGCGAAGATCAATCACTTGATCCGAGGGGTACAATCGTTCGGTATAATTTCAAAATCATTCGTCAAGTCGTTTCATGGTCCAACGGAATCACCCGCGATCCACTATTAGGACAGTGGCGAAC
The DNA here is from genome assembly GCA_031216405.1 of Syzygium malaccense. Lineage (NCBI taxonomy): Eukaryota > Viridiplantae > Streptophyta > Magnoliopsida > Myrtales > Myrtaceae > Syzygium > Syzygium malaccense. The sequence goes on along the minus strand of CM062255.1, from coordinate 14,290,568 downwards.
TGACCCCTAACTATCCTTGGATCGCCAACAGTGGCTCAAAATATCACTTCCGAGATTTAATGGTTGAAATCCATTCGCGATCGAATTTTCTTTAGTCGCGCGAATTTAATTCCCCTATTAGCCTTTCCCTAATGGTTAGCATTCCCAGGAATGATCAGTTCCGGGCGAGAATTTACTGCGAGCACATTTCATAAAACTCAGTTATTCAATAAATTCCAATTGGTGGAATTTCGGAATGTCACATGCCTACTCTCTTTTGTTATAGCGTTCTGGATTCATTAAACTAGTATTAAAGGCCTCTATCTCTCTACGCTACAATTATACTTCCTCTAGGGACAAAAGTACATCCAAAATAGGAGAATTAACAGGAAGCATCTTTGGTTTAGCAAGAAATGGTTTTGCCTACTATCATGCTTCGGCTAAAGTATTGGTGGCATAATATGCCAAAGTAGTGGAACCATTATTTATTTATTTATTCTTTTTTGGTGAAAGAGGGAAAGGGGGGGTTGGTAAATGGGACTCTAGGGCAAAAAAAAATCAACTATAGACTTCTTAGACTAGGATATGAAACAATAACCTGTTTTCGGCAAAGTACCAAAAATTTCATACGACGTTCACTTTGATGTTATAAGATTTTTTCCAAATTACTTAAGTGCCACTTAAAATAAAAATTACTTAAGTGCTAATTCTGATTTGGGCTCTCGGAAATTCGACGTGGCCATGTTTTATTAATTTCTTCGATCGACTTGGCTCACCGGCTTGCCCAGTCAGCATATATACTTCTAAACGATGTCATCTAAATGTTTTGCCCCAAATATTAACCCTAAACCGACCACTCAACCAATTTCCCAAATTCGAAACCCTATATCGACCATTCAAATTATTTTCCAAATATAAACCTCAATTCAATTTTGTCACGCTCCGAACCCCAACGAATTCGCGACACCCCTTCGACGGTCGTGTTGAACGCGACGTCCCAGGACGCGTCGCCGACCCAAACAAAACACCCAAAGTTGTACGCCAGCAGAAGCGAAATCAAACAACCCAGACAATTAACAATGACAAGGGATAGCCCTACAGCATTCATAAATACACAACATAAAAAGAGAACAGGGGTTGAGTAGCCTACTTCACTATACAAAAGAGGCACTTCCAAAGATGGAACAAAATATTAAATGCCCAAGGTCACTCCCGATCTCTGAACCGTACATGACGACTATCCGTCACTCCAAACCTGAAAATATTTAACAATGGGAGATGAGATAAATCTCAATAAACAGATTCCTAAACCCCACATAGGCCAATGCGTACCCAGACAAGTTTCAACATGCAATCTAACCGGCAACAAATTGGAATACACATAGACATACTTACTTCACCTCCAATCACACACCAACTCTGCATATTAATCAAACACTATAACGCAAAAATAGCCCCAAGAACATATCACAATCATTCGAGCGCCATATACACGTGCGTTCACCCAATTCAATCAAGCACATTCCACATGCACGTCCATCCAACTATTCACGACCCGTGTAAACACGCCTCAGGTCTTTTCCCACAGCCCGCGTCAACACGCTTCAGACCCATTCTCACAGCCCGCGTAAACATGCCTCAGGCTCATTCTCACAACCCGCGTAAACATGCCTCAGGCTCATTCTCACAGCCCGCGTAAACACGCCTCAGGTTCATTCTCACATAATTTGTGTCAACCTAGCCACAAATGACCAACGCGAACCACCACCAATCGAGCATTGAATCACACACGAACAATCAATACTCTTGACATAGATTCCACCATCCAACAAGCCATAAGTTCAGCCACAATTTCAGCCATAACTCGCCACAAAATAGCCACGCTTAACACATCAAACAACCGAGATTCTAACAATTAAAGTCACAAATGCATGCTCACAATCGGTCAATCAAGGTCAGCCATTATTCGTCATCAAATCATCACGTAAGCACACAATATCAAGCATTAAATCAGCCCGTAATTCAAATAACCACCAGCCACACCTAGCTCGCCATTCCGGTACAATAAGGCCCGCACTTTACTCCAAAACTTGTCCAATATTAGTCTACCAGGCTAACTAATGTCCCGGCTCATGACAACCCATAACTTGGCCTTAAAACCAGCCAACAACTCGCCCAACAACGGCCCCAAATCAACCTCTAATTCAATCACATATAAACAACACGAACAATCGCCAAGTCGAACATTAAATCACACACGAATAATCAATAAACTTGACATAAATTTCCAGCATTATACGACCCCCAAACCAGCCCTAAAATCAGCAATAAACCACCTCAATTCAGCCTACGTTCCAACCCAATCACCCATCTCGAACTCACCACAATCTTCTTCACTAAACCGAACCAAATCAGCCACCCAATTCGCACCAAACAGCCCATAGCAGCCACCACTTCCACTCCAGACGACCCCTAAACAAGTCTACCGATACCCAAAGTCCTAGACAAGGTTTAGGGTGTCGCTTACCTTGACTTGAGCAAGGAAAACAGAGCGAGGTAGCGGAGAAATCGTCGGGATAGCCGCAGCAGCGGCGATCGGTGAGGCTCTCGACCATGGCCAGGCAACAGCAACGGCAAGGGAGCTCCGACTGAGGCGGCAGCAGCTCAGCGGCAGTGGGGGCGAGTAGGGGCCTCGTCGAAATAGCAACAACTCCGGCAACGGTCGGTGGCGATGGCGGTGAGGGAATGAACAGAGGAGGGCGGAACAGGGGATGGGGCGGTAGAGAGAGGTCTCGCCGGAACAGCAGCGGCTCTGGCAGCTAAGGGGGGAAGCTGGGTAGCGGCGGCGAGCCGACGAGGGCAGCGATGGTGGCTGGCGGCTAGGTAGCACCGGTCGACAGCAGACACGGCGGCACTGGCGGAAGCAGGGGCTGAAAGGTGGTGGCGAGGAGGTTGACGGGGTGATGATGGTGACAGGAATGTGAGTAAGGAAGGAGGAGGCGATGGCGAGAGCTGGTGGGTGGCGGCGGCGGTGGAGGCCGGACGGACAATGGTAGTTCCGACGGCTGGCGAGCTATTGCTCACGCGAAGGAGAGGGAGGGAGGAAGAAGAAGCAGCCGGGTCCGGGGAGGACAGCAGCAGCGGACGGCAGCTCGGGGCTGGGATGAGCGATCGGACGGCGGCTGGGGTGGATGGCGCGCAATGGCTGGACGAACAGCGTGCGGTGGCTAGGCGACTGGGCAGAGAGTATGCGCGGAGGGGGGAGCTCTGCAGAAATAGAGGGGAGGGGGAAGGTGTACGCATGAAGGGGAGAGAGAGAGAGAGAGAGAGAGAGAGAGAGAGAGAGAGAGAGAGAGGACAGATGGGACATGGGGGAAACGTGAGCGGGAAAAGAGGAGGAGGAGGAGGAGGAGGAGGAGAGAGAGAGAGAGAGAGTTAAACAATGAGTGCGATCCAACAGTCATAAATTGATCTCGTTGATTGATCTAACGATCCTAAAAATCCCAATTCAAAATAAAGAAAAAACCAACAGACATCAAATAAAACACACTACGAAAGAGGTCTACTAGTCCAAATCCGCACCCGATCAAAATTTCACTTTTCACATATCCCAGGTAATATTGACGCTGGCCACAATAATATTGACACCGTCCAATAAAATTCTTCACGAAACTCCCAGAAATTCAACACCAAAGTTCGGGCTCTAAATAACGACCAAATTCGATCGAATTCGATTCTAGCGAAATCTCAATTTTAAAAATAAGAACCCGAGAGTAATCAGTTCCCGGGCGAGATTTTACTATAAGCACACTAACGAATTACACGTTTTATAAATCCAAAAAATGGATCGAAATTCGGAATGTCACAACTCTTCCCCCTTACAAAAATTTCGTCCTCGAAATTTACAATCCAACCTAACTATTCAAACAAATAGGGGTATTGGTGTCGCATCAACTCTTCGCTTTCCCATGTCGCACCTTCGGTTCCATGGTGCTCCTAAATTTCTTTGACCATTGGAATTGTCTTGTTCCGCAACACTCGCTCCATTTTGTCCTCGATTTCTTACTGGCTTTTTCATGTGCGACGCTCTGTCATCCACATCTATTTCTTCGTAATTTAGCATCTGGGTCGGGTCTGATTCATATTTTCTTAACATAGACACGTGGAACACATTGTGCACTTGGGATAAACTCGGCAGTAGCGCGAGACGATAAGCTAAGGTGTCAATTCTCTCTATGACCTCAAATGGTGCCATTCTAATACTCTGCTAGCTATTATTATAGGCAAACTCAATCAAATGCAACTGTTCCTCCCAACTACCTTTAAAATCCAATACACATGCTTGCAGCATGTCTTCCAAAGTCTGAATCGTCCTTTCAAACTGGCCATACGTTTGGGGATGATAGGCTGTGCTAAACTGTAGCTTCGTTCCTAATGTCGTATGAAGACTTTTCTAAAATGCGATAGTAAACTTAGGATCACGGTCTGAAGTAATCGTCACTGGCACTTCATGTAGACGAACTATCTATTGCACGTACAGCTCTGCATACCTTTCTAACGTGAAGTCCTTTCGTACTGCCAGAAAATATACCGACTTTGTCAATCGATCTACTATAACCCAAATTGAATCATGGCCCCTCTGGCCTCTCAGTAATCTCATAACAAAGTCCATCGCGATGTGTTCCCATTTCCATTCGGAAATTTCCAATAGCTGTAACAATCCACCCGATTTACAATGTTGCACCTTCACTTATTGGCATGTTAGACACTTAGCCTCGTACTTGGCCACATCCACTTTCATGCCGTTCCACCAATAATATTGCCGCATGTTCCGATACATTTTTGTACTACCCGGGTAAATACTATAATTACTCCGGTGTGCTTCAGACAAAATCTCCTCCTTAAGTTCTGCATCGTCGGGCACACACAACCGTTCACGAAACTTCATAATCCCATCCTCGGATATCTGAAAATCCGATTTCCTTTTTGTGACATCCATACCCAAAATCTTCTCCAGGTCCGTCGATTGTAAAGCCTTAATTTTTGTCTGGATTTTCGGTTCAATCCTCAATATTGTAAGCAGGCTCAAGACAAGACTCACTTCAAACTTAAATTCTGAATCTCGAACTCTCTCCAACAGAGTCCATTCCTTGACCATCATATGCGCAATGCTCGATTTCCGGCTCAATGCATCTGCTACTTTGTTAGCTTTTCCGAGATGATACATAATCTCTCAGTCATAGTCCTTAAGGAGTTCCATCCAATGGTGCTATCTCATGTTTAATTCTTTTTTGGAGAACAAGTACCTTAGACTTTGATGGTCCATATAAATCTGAAATTTTTCCCCATACAAGTAGTGTCTCCAAATCTTAAGAGCGAAAATAATCGCAGCTAACTCCAAGCTGTGCGCAGGATAATTCAGCTCGTGCGGTCTCAATTGTCGCGATGCGTATGCTACTACTCTTCCGTGTTGCATTAGCACGTATGTCAATCCTCTTAGCGATGCGTCACTGTAAATCTCTTATCCTCCCAGACCTAACAGGATTGTCAACACTGGCACGGTCATCAACCTCTATTTTAACTCTTCGGAACTCCTTTCGCACTTATTCGTCCATTCAAACCTCAACTCCCTCTTTAATAATCACGTCAACGGCGTCGCTAATGCTGAAAACCTTTCCACGAAACATTTGTAATATCCTGCCAGACCCAAGAAACTTCAAACCTCTATCACTGTCGTCGATCTGGGCCAATTTGTAACTACCTCAATCTTTATCGGGTCCATGAAAATTCCATTCCCAGAAGTCACATGTCCAAGAAATGCTACCTGATTTAGCCAGAACTCGCACTTACTAAACTTGGCATAAAGTGCGTGTTCTCTTAAAATCCGTAGAACCATCCGTAAATGTTGCTCGTGCTCCTCGAGGCTCCTTGAATACACTAAGATGTCGTCAATGAATACAATAACGACTAATCCAAGAATTCCCTAAATACCCGATTCAGCAAATCCATGAAAGTAGCTGGCGCGTTAGTCAATCCAATTACATCACTATAAACTCATAGTGTTCATATTTCGTCCTAAATGCCATCTTCAACACATCCTCCTTCTTAATCCTCAATTAATGATAGCCAGTCCTTAAGTAAATCTTTGAAAAGATCAACGCCCCTAGCAACTGATCAAACAGGTCATCCATCATTGGCAATGGGTATTTATTCTTAATGGTCACACGATTCAACTATCTATAGTCAATACACAACCTCAAAGACCCATCTTTCTTTCTCACGAATAACACTAGCGCTCCCCATAGAGACGCACTCGGGCGGATAAAGCCTTTATCCAGTAACTCATGCATTTGGACCTTTAATTTTTTTAATCCTGACAACGACATCCTATAGGGTGCTCTCGAGATCGGTTCCGTTCCTGCGCCCAACGCAACCACAAACTCCACTTCTCTATCAAGTGGCAATCTCGGCAATTCCTGAGGAAAGAATCGCGCACCATGACTATGTCTTCTAGCCTCGGCTCCTTAACCAACGAGTTAACCACAAGATAGTTATCTTTCTACACCTTAATGACTAAGCTCAATCCATCCAATTTCAATCTAACGGTCTCCCCAAAGTAAATCACTTTTGTTCTTTACAAAATCCGAAATTTCCGAACGATAAATCATTTACCCAACTTTTGTCAAATGATATCATCAGTGATTCCAAAATATATAAATCGATTGCATGAATTTACCATGAGCAATTATATGTCTTACATGACCATTCAAATCTAAAATTTCCAAAAAAAAACACTTCTAATACACCAAATATCTTTACACACCGTATTTAAACCCTTAAGACAAGTCCTCCACTTCCTCCCCAGCCACAACTTACACTTTTCCTTACGCCTGTAGTCGATTCTAATTATTCGATGGAGTAGCTCCGGCTTAATGTCCAACTCACGGTTGCCACGGTTGTATCGGCGGCCTAACCCGTCGGTTCAGGCAGTTTCTCACTTGGTGACCTCGCCTACCACATCCAAAGCATACTTCACCCTACTCGGGCAAGACCCATTTTCATGTCTTCCCCCACAAAGTCGACAAGTCGTATTCGAATGGTGAGCCGGCTTCCCGATATTCTTTCTAACGGGAGAGACGAAGCGACAAGTTCCCATCATTGGCCTCTTTCCAACTTGACGATTGTCCCTAACGGGGGCATACCACGATCCAGGGGTAGCAGCCAGATCCATCAAATCACGCTCAATCGCCTGAGCCCGATCATAAATCTAGTAATAACCCCCCAAGTTCGGTGATATCATCTGATCGCAGAGATCCGACTTTAGCCCATCTTGGAACTTCCTGGCTTTGTCCACTAGGTCCTCTACCATTCTTGGGGCAAACTTGGACAGCCTGCGAACTCAACCTCATATTGGTCCACCAACATCTCACTCTGGCGAAGTCTCATGAATTCTGCCAATTTCTGCTCTCGAGCACTTTTCGAGAAATACTTGCCATTGAAAAGTCTCGGTAAAAACAGTTCAATTCGGGGCAATACCAGCGGGGAACACTTGACCCCTGGTGGCTCTCTACCAATTGCTTGCATTTTCCTGAAGCTGGTAGATTGTTAGGATTACTTTTTCTTCTTCCGTGCATCCCAGCACCTCGAAAGCTTTCTCTAGCTCTTCCACCCACTGAGGTACAGCCTTAATATCACCTCTCCCATCAAACTTCGGAGGTTTCAACTTCAAAAACTGCTTGACCAGCTTGGACATTAGTCTATTTGCATTTACCTGACCTTGACCAGGGTTCTCACCATTCACATTGTTCCCATGATTTCCATTATTCCCATTGGCTCCGTTGGCAGCGACAACAGCGGCCTTGGCGGCAACAGCGGCCTTAGCAACAGCAGCGATAGTAGCATTCCGCTCTTCAATTTGCCTACCCATTAAAATCCCGACTTCTTGTAGCACTCTCAGAATTCCATCAACCTAGGGATCCTCTGCAACTCTAGCTTGCGAGGCCACACGACCTTAACCTCGACCTCTACCTCGACCGCTCATTCTCACTGGATCTCACATCCACCTACCTGCTATAATTCCACTTAGGAATTAGAGACATAGGCCAACTATACCAGTGTAAAGCTCTAAGCAGTGAATCACAATAACAATTCACTAAGTAGGTAGCCAATCACAAACATAACTCAATCACAACCAACAAGATTCGTGCACTTACCTCAAGTTCTGACGCACCTGCACCTCACACGTTATTGCATAACATCACTCAGCAATCACAATCACATAGTCTGGGGTACGCATGGCACACGAGTCTCCCTAACTGGCTATTCCAAAGTCATCGCTCCTTATCACTTCAGGCTTCGACCATCTTGGATCGAGCTGACCTTGCTTTGATACCAAATCAACAGGGATGTCATGCCCCAAGCCCCAATGGGCTCGCGACACCCCTTCGACGATCGTATTGAACACGACGTCCTAAGACACGTCACCGACCCAAATGAAACACCCAAAGTTTTACGCCAGCAGAAGCGAAATCAAACAACCTAGATAATTAATAATGACAAGGGATAGCCCTACAACATTCACAAATACACAACATAAAAAGGGAACAGGGGTTGGGTGGCCTACCTCACTATATAAAAGAGGGACATCCAAAGATGGAACAAAACATCAAATGCCCAAGGTCACTTCTGATCTCTGAACTGCACGTGACGACTATCCGTCACTCCAAACCTAAAAATATTTAACAATGGCAGATGAGATAAATCCCAATAAGCAGACCCCTAAACCCCACATAGGCCAATGCATACCCAGACAAGTTTCAACATGCAATCTAACCGACGACAAATTGGAATACACATAGACATACTTGCCTCGCCTCCAATCACACACCAACTCTGCATATTGGTCAAACACTATAACACAAAAATAGCCCCAAGCACATATCACAATCATTCGAGCGCCATACACACGTGCGTTCACCCAATTCAATCAAGCACATTCCACATGCACGTCCATCCAACTATCCACGACCTGCGTAAACACGCCTCAAGTCCTTTCCTGCAGCCCTCGTCAACATGCCTCAGGCCCATTCTCACAGCCCGCGTAAACACACCTCAGGCTCATTCTTATAGCTCACGTAAACACGCCTCAAGCTCATTCTCACATAATTTGTGTCAACCCAGCCACAAATGACCAACGCGAACCACCGCCAATCGAGCATTGAATCACACACGAACAACCAATACTCTTGACATAGATTCCACCATCCAACAAGCCATAAGTTTAGCCACAATTTCAACCATAACCCACCACAAAATCAGCCACGCTTAGCACGTCAAACAACTGAGATTCTAACAATTAAAGTCACAAATGCACACTCACAATCGGTCAATCAAGGTCAGCCATTACTCGTCATCAAATCATCACGTAAGCACATAATATCAAGCATTAAATTAGCCCGTAATTCAAATAACCACCAGCCACACCTAGCTCACCATTCCGGTACAATAAGACCCGCACTTTACTCCAAAACTTATCCAATATTAGTCAACCGGGCTAACTAATGTCCCGGCTCATGACAACCCATAACTCGGCCTTAAAACCAGCCAACAACTCGTCCAACAACAGCCCCAAATCAACCTCTAATTCAGCCACATATAAACAACACGAACAATCGCCAAGTTGAACATTAAATCACACACGAATAATCAATAAACTTGACATAAATTTCCAGCATTGTACGGCCCCCAAACCAGCCCTAAAATCAGCAATAAACCACCTCGATTCAACCTATGTTCCAACCCAATCACCCCTCCCAAACTCACCATCATTTTCTTCACTAAACCAAACCAAATCAGCCACCCAATCCGCACCAAACAGCCCATAACAACCATCATTTCCACTCCAGACGACCCCTAAAAGTGTCGCTTACCTTGACTTAAGCAAGTAAAACAGAGTGGGGCAACGGAGAAATCGTCAGGATAGCTGCAGTGGCAGCGATCGGCGAGGCTCTCGGCCATGGCCGAGTAACAGCGGTGGCAAGGGAGCTCTGGCTAAGGTGATAGCAGCTTGGCGACAGTGGGGGCGAGCAGGGGCCTCGTCGGAATAGCAGCAGCTCTGGCGATGGTTGGCGACGACGGTGGCAACGGGAATGAACAGAGGAGGTCGACAGGGTGAAGATGGTGACAGGAATGTAAGTGATGAAGGAGGAGGCGATGGTGAGAGCTGGCGGGTGGCAGCAGTGGTGAAGGCTGGATAGACAGTGGCAGTTTCGGCTGCTGGCGAGCTGTTGCTCGCGCGAAGGGGAGGGGGGAGAAAGAAGAAGCAGCCGGGTCTGGGGAGGACAGCAGCGGCGGATAGCGGCTTGAGGCTGGGATGAGCGACCAGACGGCGGTTGGGGCGGATGGTGCACGACGGCCGGACGAACAGCCTGCGGTAGCTAGGCGACTGGGCAGAGAGTGTGCGCGGAAGGGGGGAGCTCGGTAGAAACAGAGGGGAGGGAGAAGGTGTACGCGTGAAGGAGAGAGAGAGAGAGAGAGAGAGAGAGAGAGAGAGAGAGAGAGAGAGAGAGAGGTCAGATGGGACATGGGGGAAACGTGAGCGGGAAAAGAGGAGGAGGAGGAGGAGAGAGAGAGAGAGAGAGAGAGAGAAAGTCAAAAAATGAGTGCGATCCAACGGTCATAAATTGATCTCGTTGATTGATCTAACGGTCCTAAAAATCCCAATTCAAAATAAAGAAAAGACCAACAGACACCAAATAAACACACACTACGAAGGAGGTCTACTAGTCCAAATTCGCACCCGGTCAAAATTTCACTTTTCACTAATCTTGGATAATATTGACGCGACCACAATAATATCGACACCGTACGATAAAATTCATCATGAAACTCCCAGAAATTCGATACCAAAGTTTGGATTCTAAATAACGGCCAAAATTTCGATCGATTGCAATTCTAACGAAATCTCAATTTTAAAAACAAGAACCCGAGAGTGATCAGTTCCCGGGTGAGATTTTACTATAAGTACACTGACGAATTATACGTTTTATAAATCCCAAAAATGGGTCGAAATTCGGAATGTCACAAATTTGCCCCAAAAAATAACGCCTCATTCTTGCTATTAGAGAAATTTAGGATAATTCTCTAAGATATTTTCCTATATTAGAGATCATTAGAAAATATATATTGATTTTTTGTATCTCTCAAGATTGTACAATATCTCATTTAAGTATGCATTTCTTGATTGATATATGTTAACTTTGATAGTCTCTCATAAAATCTATAAATAGGTTGATGTACTCTTCATTATTATTTATTGAAATATACACAATCCTACCTTCAACTTCATTATTTCTCAACTTGATATTAGAGCTAGTTGATTCTGAATTGCATCAAGTGCAAGTCCCAGTGCACACCAAGTGCATATCTGGAGCTAATATTTTTTTTTGTCATTTCTTTTCCAATAAGTGCTAATATCCTCCAGTTAAGTTGATTTCAACATTGTTCATCTCGTCCAATAGCCTATGTCATCTATAGAGCCCTGTTATATGGGGAAGCCGAGTCACTTTTTTTTACCAAAGCCATCCACATTAGCCGCTTGCTATTTACCTCCGATTCTCAGCTTGGTCATTACGACACCAGTCGCACAAGCTCTGTCGTTCAATAATTGTTTTGCAAGCAAAGCCAGCCATATTGGCCGCTTGCTAATACGACGCTAGTTGTAATGGTCGCGTTTGTCTAGTTGCTGTTTTAGTCAACAAAGCCGGCCGTATTGACCGCTTGTTGTTTTTTTAATGTTGCTCATATCAAAGAACTAACACCATCACCAGACTCACTACCCCCTGACAAGCCAAATTCGGAAATCTACAATCTAGACATTTTTCGGATTTTTATTTTTATCTAAACTGAAGCTAACTTAGTTACCTTGAGTTTGAGGGAGGATATTAGAGAAAATTAAGATAATTCTGAAGGATATTTTTCTATTGTAAAGATCATTAGAATATTTTTGTTGGTTTTATATATCTCTCAAGATTGCGTGATATCTCCTTTGATTGTGCATATCTTGATTGATATATGTTACCTTTGATAGTCTCTCATAAAACCTATAAATAGGCTAATGTACTATTTATTGTGATATAACGAAATTTACACAATCCTATCTTTCACTTCATTAGTTCTCAACTTGGTATTAAAGCTAGTCGATTCTGAAGTATACCGAGTGCACTTGCACCCGATGCACACCCAAGTGCATGTCTGGGGCTAATATTGTTTCTTGTCATTTCTTTTCCAATAAGTGCTAATATCCTCTAGAAAAGTTGATTTCAACATTGTTCATCTCATCCGATAGCCGACGTCATCTATAGAGCCTTGTTATCTGAGAAAGCCAAGTTACTATTTTTTAGCAAAGCCAGTAGCATTAGCCACTTGCTATTCCCTTTGATTCTTAGCTTGGTCATTACCACGCCAGTCGCCAGCCCGCGTCGTTCAATAACTATTTTGAAAGCAAACCCAGTTGCATTGGCTACTTGCTATTACAACGCTAGCTGCATCGGCTACTTTCGTCTAGTTACTATTTTAGTTTGTAAAGCTTGCCGTATTGACCGCTTGCTATTTTACTGCTGCTCATATCGGAGAAGTGACATCAACACCAGACACATCGCCCTCATACAAGCCAAATCTTGAAACCTATAATTTAGGCATTTTTCAGATTTTTATTTTTATCCAAACTCAAGCTAACTTAGAGGGAGGTTGTTAGAGAAAATTACGATAATTCTCTAGGAAATTTTCCTATATAAGAGATCATTAGAATATTTCTATTGGTTTTCTGTAACTCTCAAGATTGTGCAATATCTCCTTTGATTAAGCATATCTTGATTGATATATGTTACCTTTGATAGTTTTTCATAAAGCCTATAAGTAGGCTCATGTACTCTTTGTTATGATATATCGAAATATACACAATTCGATCTTCCACTTCTTTATTTCTCAACTTGGTCAGAGCACAGTGCACCTCATGCACCCCAGATATGTACCCAATCACATCATTCTCAATGTTCACCCAAATGCCTCATTCGCGTTTGACCAAGTGCCACAGTGGTGTTGTTACGACGTCAGCGACACGTCACCAAGTCGAGCTTTTTAGCGGAGCTATATTTTTTATGTGTCTTCACACAGTAACCTTTGCTCAGCAGTGCCTGGCTTATCCACTTCTTGTAGCCACGCTAGCCGTATTGGCCTCATTTGTTAAGTTACTTTCTCGACAACAAAGTCGACCGCAAAGGACACATGCTATTTGGCACCAATGCCTCCGATTCTTGACTTTTCACTTCTCATTTCAGCCGACACGCGCATCATACTTGCCACCATCAAACGATCAACTCATTGAATTTCGTTGCCAACAGAAGCTTGGAGCCACCACACGCACCCCACGCGTGGCCACGCCACGAATCTTCCATGCCCAACTGTGCCCGACTGTGCAGTGCTGATTCCGCATTCTGATTTCATGTCGATCAAAGATTTTGGGACACTGTTCGGATTATTTCTCAACCTCAAGTTGATTTGTTCCAACTCATCTTGCATTTATATCATCTTGTGTTCGAGGGGATGTTAATGATATTAGAATATTCTCTTGATTTTGCATATCTCTTAGGATTATACATATATCTTGTTTGATAGTGCATATTGTGTATATTACTTTAAATAGTCATCTCATAAAGCCTATAAATAGCTTGATGTATTCTTTATTATGATAGATCGAAATATACATAATCATATCTTCCACGTCACTATTTCTCAACTCCTGCAAACGGAGAGCAAGAGAGGGAGTGAGAGGGAGGCGGATTCGGAAGGATTATGGCGAAAGCAAGAGAGCATGGAGAAGTGAGATCCGGAGGAGGAGGGGTGGAGGTGGCGAAGAGTTTGGTGAGCTAGGGGGAAGGGGAGCGAGTGGCTGGGTGGAGGACGAAGAGGAAGGTTCAGGGGATGAAAGTGAGGATGAAGCTGCACACGAAGGACCTGGCTCCCCTTGCGGTGGAGAAGGAGAGGCGGAATATCCTCTGCGTCGGGGGGACACGTTGGCGATTGCCATGGGCAGAACGAAGAAGCTGCGGGAGTGAGTGAGAGAGGAGAGCGATTAATGAATTCCTGAACCTCTTCCCGTGTCGTGAATCGGTTCAGTTACGAAACGACGTCGTTTAGGATGTCCACGTAGACTCACTTTTAATATAAAAATGCAACTCAGATTAAACTTTTTATTATAAAAGTTAGGTACTATTTTTGGCCGGAATTTCTTTCTGAAGATACTTAAATGATCGTTTTTTCTCGGATTTGACACTTAAGTGAGGTGGCGAAAACTTTTGGTACTAAAGTGTGGGTTGTACGATAATTTTGGTACTTCTAGTGTCCTTTGCCTCCTATCAACAAATGGTGATTAGCAAGCCAACTAGCATAAGCATTACCTACCTAATAAATTGTTTCGTGTGCCCTTACGGTCGCTTTTGATTAACTTGGTCTACAAGTCCACTTCCAGAATCACTCAGTGGAAACTCATGTACCGGGCAGTGATTAATTCGTGTCACAAACTACAGCTCTTCAGTGATCGCTGAGAGTTACCTATTGAAAAGAACTTATTCAAAATGTCTACGCATGCATAACTTAACAAATCTTGGCCTTGGACGTCTTCTGAGGCCCTGAGTAGTCTATTTAACTTACAGCGGGAGCCAACAAACGTGCATGTTATCCTTCGCAGGAAGAAGGCTTACTCTTCTGTAAAGTACATTAATTCTTGTAGATTTTTCCTTGTTAAAACTGAGGATTTTGCTGTTACAAGAAATGTCCAGGAATAATTACTTCATTGCCAAATAAACTAGCTAATAGAACTGGTAAGCATTTCAAGCAATTGATTTGTTTTTATGAAATCAGTGTGAGTTTATCCGGCATACTCGGGATTCTGCTCTCAATTTGATTCAGCAGCTCTCAGAAAATATCAATCATACTGCACCTCCATGTGAATGGCCTTTTCTAGTCACTCTCCTCATGAACTTGTCTTTTGGTTTGTCTGCTACGTAAATCTTGAAGGACTGGGTCATGATAACAGGATTTTGCGCCTATCTTATATTTGTATTTCATTTTTCCTGATGATTAATTATTGTCATCTCCAAGGGAATACTGCATTTCATAGCCTCACAAAGTTCTCCAGGAGAGTAGTGCATTTTTCATGATGATTCATTTCTGAAAAAAAAAATAATTCTCTTGCTGGCAGATTTCTCCTATTAACCGAATCTATGTGTATACGTCATTGTTACGCATGCAATGATTTGCTGTGTGTGGATGCAGTATTTGATTGCTGTCTCACAGTGGATGGGTTGAACAACGAGGATCATCAATTTTGATTGAAGGAGTGGTGGGTAAGGCGCGACAACGTTTTCCTGATGCCTTCTTCAAGGTGTTCAATTTCGGTGAACAAGAGTGCCAAAGCCAAATGTCTGAAGTGTTGTCTTATATGCATGTCATGAACTACCCGATTCATCATGGCGATTGCCCTATTCTTACCATGGAGAAGATCCATCTTTTCCTAAGATCTGCCAATGCATGGTTGTCACGTGAGGATCAAAGATGCATGCTGTTGATGCATTGTGGAAGAGGCGGATGGCCAGTTCTGTCGTTCATGTTGGCTGCTCTTCTGTAATATTGGAAGAAGTCCAACGGTGAAGAGGAAACACTCCACTGGATTTACAAGACAGCTCCTCCCGATCTCTTGCATCTAATTTCGCCCTCGAATATATTGCCCTCGCAGATGAGATACCTCCACTAGATATCCACATCAAACGTGGACTTAGAGGGGTGCCCACCAGATAAGGCTGTTACCGTAGATGGTGTTACACTGAGGTTCATTCCTTGTCTGGATGCTGAAGTGGGATGCCGTCTTATGTTTAAGATATTTGGTCGGGACCTCGTAACCTTACAGATAAAACTCCCACAATTCTGTTCTCAACACCTAAAAGGGGCAAAGATTTCAGGCACTACAAGCAGGTGGATTTAATTAATTTCTGGTTCAAAAAGGCTTCTTTTCCCTAAATTCATGTCATTTCATATGTCTGTCAAAGAAGACTGCTTGCTCTCAAGTGTGTGGCACCTTGGGAGTTGGTCAGACTTTGCTGGTCTCGTTACGTGAATTGTTGATAATTTAACCTCGGAAAAATGATTCTATGGGTCTAACCCAGGTACAGAATCGATTGTGTAAGTTTTATTTGATCATCAGGAGTATCAGAGAGATAAGATGCTACTCCATAAACCTACAGATGTGCTTATGTAGCATTTGCGGTCTTGTCATAAGGATAAGTCCTCAATTTGTACTTTCTTTTTTCTCCCAATCCCGTTGTTTGAAAACCTTACTGCGTTTAGTAGTCCGGATTTGAGTCCGGATAGATATTCCATCAAGTGTTTGGCAATGTCTTTCAGACCGGATATATCCAGATAAAATGCTGGTTAAAAAATCCGGGCTACGGGGTGGGATAAACCCGGATTGAATAAAAAAAATTAAAAAATAATTTAACACTTATCTTCCAACGATGAAGTAAAGCATTTGGTTTTGTCGACTACCACACAAGGACCACCTCCACGACAATCGATCGTCATCGTTGCCGCCTCCGACCACCACTGATCGTCATCGTCGGCCGGCCGATCTTGTTCCGACAACTAAGGTGAAAAAGGAGAAGTCCTCGCCCATTATCTTCCACAATGTGTGTATAAAAAGTGACAAAAATAATATCGCCTCTATTAGATAGATTGGTCGCCACAAATTACAACAAGGAATCATCGCTGCCATTGATTATCTTGCGCCACAGGTGCAACAATGGTGACATTTTGTCTCCGCCAAGGAATAACTATAATTGCATTATATCTAGACCCCAACTTGCCAAACAATCTCGTATCAGTCTGCAATCCCATCCATTAAAACCAAATACGGTGGATATTCGGACGATTTCTAATCCTACCTTATCCTATCCTATCCTATCCCATCCCAATTCAAATCCGAACGATCAAACGCAGCCTAAGAGTATAAGATTCACTTTGATATGATTACGTTCCATCTGCCACGTCCATCAATTCATTTGCATGTGGGGGCTCACTCATGCACCCATACACGCATATAAAGATCTAATGCTATTCTGATGCCCGTAATCGTGCTGTTCATATATGTCATTGCAGGCCGACTGCGAACAGGTTAGTGTGCACATCCATTGCCCCGTTCAAGGCGATGTTGTCCGTGAGTGCATGAGGGGATGGGCTGGTCGTGAACATGGAGAAACGATGTGCCGTGTCATGTTTAATACAGCACACCTGAGGAAAAATATTCTGAAGCTTAAGCATCATGAAATGGACATGCCGTGGGATGGCCAGAATCAGTATTCCAGCGAATTTAGTGCAATGGTATTACTTCATTGTTATACTAAGCATCTTTAGACTCTGTTTGTCTTACGAAAAAATAATGATTTGGAAAATATTTTTCTAAAAATGATCGTTTGTATTGCTTACAAAAATGAATAAAAGGAAAATATTTTCATCTTCCACGAAAATGTTAAGATATAAATTGTTATCGATAATAAAAAAAAATTTTCTTCGGCTAATTATTTCAAATGATTAATTTTGAGAAAATATTTGCCAAATTATTCATTTTCCATGAAACAAACGAGCCTTATTGTGAGTTTCTTTTGCTTAAAAGTAATTCATCTTCGCTTGTTCGTGCATGATTAGATTTTCTTCTCGGAAATGAATTCTGCTGCTTCTCTGGTTTCTGTTGATTCTTCCGGTGATAAGGAGCAAATAGAGAGTCAAATAGCAAAAAGAACCAAAACGATTGAAGCCCAAGAGATGCTGGTTGAAGGCCAAGCAGTTTACAGTGCGCTTCTATCTCGAGTTGCTAATACATATAACGAAGAGAATGAAGTTCGAGAATGGTCAATCCAGTCCAATATTGCTTTTCCAACCACAATTCTGCTGCCAACGCTTCCTTCTCAGCTAGAAGCTTCAGTCCATTCAGCTCTGGATGGATCTCTTGCAAGTTCAGACTCTGCCTGCTCTTCACTGAATCCAAAGTCTGATCCACAATTTCTGTTGCCGCCCCCTCCTCCTCCAACCTCTGTTGTTTCAAGAACTCCATCATCATTATTTTCTGATCTCACACCCCCTCCTCCTCCTCCTCCTCCTCCTCCTCCTCCTCATGCCCCACTGTTGCCGGACTCAACTCTCCTAAATGAAGGAGAAACGCTCAACCTACCGAATGATAATATCACCTTTTCCGCTTCTAGAGCTTTGGTGGAACAAGTGTTGTCTTCTTTTGAACTGCTCCATTGTTGCTCGACCAAAAAGAATGTTGAACCCCCAAAACGGCAGTTCCCCAAACAGCAGCTGGTCTCATCCCCAGTAGTATCTCAAGATATTCACTCTGGTAATACATTCTCACTAGAAGCTTATTCTGTATGCTTTAGAATCACGGTAAAAGGTTCCGCATCAATTTCATGTTGGCCAGAAATTTTATGAAAATTTAAAACTTAAAAATAGCAAGCTCATGAACATTGACAACACTACATTTCCTAGAGCGTTTTCTTAAATCTATGCAGTCAAACTTCGATCCCACTATCCAATTATACTGTAATATTTGCTCTTCTTTTGACCAGGTCAAAAGACTTAGGCTAAAAAAAAAAAAGGAAAAGTCAAAAAGTGAAGATAAAAGGAAAGAAGCAGAAGTTGATCGGGGAAAAGAGAAGAAAAAACAGAGGAGAAGAAAAGGAAAAAGGAGAGGAGAAAGGAAAGAAGAGAAAGGGAGGGTTTGTGCGTGCGGGTCCTCGCCGAGCTGTTCTGACTACGTAACGCAACGACTAGTAAGTACTCGCAACCCTCGTTAGTCTTATCGGAGTAATTTTTCGATTATGGCTCGGAAATAAAAGTTATGTGGATTTGAGCTGCGTGGTCCAAGTTTTTGGGTTGTCAAGTCTTAAATATCCATGAATATGAAAGATTATGGTGTTGTGGAGCTGTGCGTTTTGACGGATATCGATTCGGAGTTACGGTTTGTCTGAAATCAAAATTTTAAGTTAAGAGCATAATATGGAATTTCGTGAACAGTACTTTTCAGGGCTTTTATTGTCGTTTTTGGGCTGTTGTTTGGGTTGGCTATGTTGGGACATCCATAGTATGCTAGATGAGCTTCGTTTTGACTATAAGAGCGTGCAAAACGGAGTCTGGCGGAGGAACTTATGGTGCGTGGAAATTTGGCGCGCGAGTTGTTCGTTGTGGTTGGCATTAGATTTTTCCATTGAGCAAGCCGTCGTAGGCACGTGGATGTCGGATTATTAGCTAGTTAGCCTTAGCTTATTCAAGTCGCGCGTTAGGGGGAAGTATTACTCGGTTTTGATTCGTTTTCCGTATGTTTGATAGGATTTTGGAACCGTCGGCTCGAGTAACACATATGGGTTAGTTGTGGATTACCAGGTGAGGGACATTATATCTTCTATGAATTTACAAATTCATATTTTGATAATGAGATATAATTTTTAATATAGTGGAGCATGTTTTCTGCATAAATTGGATCGATCATTTACTACCTTTTGTCGATTGTGAAATGAGTTGAAAAGTCTTATGACGTTGTTGAAATGAAGCTTTTGTGAATGTTTATATTAAAGGTTTTGTGAAGAGGATTAGCCGAGGGCTATTCGTGTTGCGAAATGTTTTGTGAAATGGATTTATTGGTGTTGATTATGGATTTCTGGATTGAATTATAAGTTGCTGTTGCTCGTATTACTATGTTGAGAACCCGTTAAGGGGAAAGTATGCATACTATCAGGATATCCTTCTGGGCCGAACCGCCGGCTTATAATAGGTGGTAGACCTTGCCAAGAGGGGTAAACTTGGTCGCTTTTGCCACGGCGTTAAACTTGACCATAGTTTGATGACGAGCATGAGATTGGTTGATGGATGAACCATCAACGTGTTATGTGATAAGATTAGTCAATGGATAGACCATTGATGATTGGCTATTGTTGTTAAGTGAGTTTTTATTGAGAAATCTGATACGAACGGCTTTTATTGAAAAGTTATTATACATTTGAGATATTTTTGGCTATATGGTATATTGAGTTTGAGTTATGGGTTGTGATATTTTTTTTACTCTATTGCATAGTGATTGTTCGATCCACTTAGAAGAAATATGTTACTCACTGAGCCGTGGTAGCTCATCCCTTATCTTATATACTTTTCAGGTTCTTCTGCTAGCCGCAAGTAGGGCGTGAGCAGGCGCTAGTCAGAGGATTTCTTTTTGATTGTGGGATTTTGGGTACGTTGTACATAGTGTCGTGGAGCTATTGGAATAGTTTTTTTTGTTGAATTTGTATATATCCTTTTGATGGTTTTAGAAAGCTCTGATGTTTTCGGGTCTTGTTTAAGTTTAGGCTGCGTCCTTTGGGTGAAAGGACGGCCGTGTTACGATCCCATTTTGGTTGTGTTTGGGGTGTGACATATACCATCTCATAAAAGAGGTTAACTAGTTGCTTAGATGTAAAAGAGCAGACAGATCACTTCTTGATGAGTTTATAGTTCTGGTCAGTGCTACCATGCGATGCTTCCACAATAATTACTAGAGAATCTTCCCTCTTGTTTTTGGCTGTTAATGGGTGAGAATTTTATGGAACCATTACATAGAGCGCTCTTTAGGCAACATTTCATAAATTGTACCAGGATTTCTTATAATCCAAAAATTTCTCTAGCAAGTCCAAATAGGCTAGCTTATCTGCCCATGTACAATGGATATTTTGAAATTTTGGTGACAGACTCATTTAGAATTTAGCAAATGATTTGAGCAATTGTGAGCCATGACCTATTACTGCATAGCTTCTTGACTAAATGATTGGAGCATCTTCATGGCATTGTATCACATCCTTTTTTCAAAGTTTCTTACTAACTATTGTTAAGTAAAGTTAACGAACTTGTGAGATATTTTTTATAGCAAGTGCGATGCTGCAGTAGGATTTGATAGCATTCTCTTCCTGAGCAAAAAAATCCTACTAATGCTACCTGTAATCAAATTTCTGTAAAAATCAGTCATAGGTGAATATCATAATGCCCGTTTTGCCGCCTCTACCAAGATTCTCTTATGGCCTTTCTAGCATAATGTTTCTTGAAAAGCAGATGGGAGCGTTCAATTTCATGAGTGCGAAGCAGAAATAGTAGTTGTAACAGTAACCAACTTGGAGATAACTTCTGGTAGGGACTGTGCATCCTCATCAGCTGTTAGCAGTGGCGGTATGGAAGCTACTAAGGAACTTGTCCATAATTCAGCAAAAATCCTTGGAACGATGATGCTGCAAGAAGAAAAACCTTGCCAACTTGATGGTGTAACATCATCAACCTCTATGTCATCTGGACGTGACTATTGTGATATCCTAAAAATTCATTCGTTTGGGATTTATAAAATACTGAGTTTTATAAATGTACTCACAGTTAGTTCTCGCCCTGAACTTATCATTCCTAGGATACTAACCATTGGGAAAAGACTGATTAGGGAATTAAATTCATACGACTAAGGGAAAATTCGACCGTGAATTTAATTTCAACCATGAAATTGCTGAGGTGATATTTTGAGCTACTGTTGGCCGATCTAAGAATAGTCAGGGGTCAGTTCGCCACTATCATAGTAGTGGATAGCGGGTGATTCCGCCGGATCACGAAATGATTTGACGAATTATCCTGAACCTATACCGAGCGATCGTACCCCATGGATCTAGTGATTGATCCTCACGATTTTAATAACAACCGAAATCGTCACGAGCCGAACGGACTTGCACGTGACCCGATATATTATCAGTCACAAGTCGAATATGCGAATTTCCCAAACAAGCCGCCCGTTAGTATGAGAAACGCTCGAGTTGCGTTTAATAAAATTTAATTATTTAGTTTAACCCAAATTGGACACCGGAAAATTTGAAAGTCACAACGGGACGTTAGGACGACGTTGCGGTTGTAACGTGCAATTTTTGTTGTGCCCGAATCCTTCAGAAAAACTCAATTTTGATGAGAAACGGAGAATCAGACCATTTTACCCTTGAGAATTAACAAAAGGCATGTTTTATGGGCAAAGGGCATCTTGGTCATTTTGCCCTAACTTTTTTATTGGACAATTTTGCCCTTGGACTTTTTGAGAAATTACAAGTATACCCTTGGATATTTTTGGTAAGATTCGATCTGAGCCGTCGGTTTCAAGATAAGATCGAATCTGGACCGTCGGATCAAAAAGATTAGACGAGGGCATTTTGGTAATTTGCCGTTTAGTCAAAATTTGGACCAACCTTATCCTCTCTCTCTCCTCTCCCTCACCCCATTCGGACCCCCCCCTTTTGCCGTGAGCACCCCCCCCCCCCACCGTGGACACACACACACACACACACACACTCTCTCTCTCTCTCTCTCTCTCTCTCTCTCTCTCTCTCTCTCTCTCTCTCTCTCTCCCCTTGCCGATCGCCGCCCAAGCCGTCGCCGCTATCACCGCCATCCGTACGCCCGCCGGATCGCCGCCACGCCACCGCCGAGCCTCACGCCACCCCTCATCCCGTCATTTTTCTCTCTCTCACCCTCTCGGTCTCCCCCTTGGCCGTGAGCCCCACCGGCCACCGCCCAAACCGCCACTCGCTGATCGCCACCACCAAGCCGCGCCGCCGTTCACTGCCGTCCCCGATTAAGTGCCGCCGCTTTCCGTTCTAGCGGCGATAGTCTAGAACGCGAGTAAGTCGCAATCTAAACCCAACTTAGGACTTCGGGTATCGACGGGTGATTTTGAGTGAAACCGGGAATAGATTAAGTGCGGAATGGCATGATTTAAGAGTGGAATTAGGTGACGGGCCTTAGGATTGAACTCGGAAAATTTTTATTGGAAATTTGAGGACAACAGTGGGCTGTGGACTACTGTTCATGGGGCTGTGATGGGCCGATCGGGATGTAAGTTGGATTTTTAAAACCGAGAATTAATTGTGAGAAAGTCCCGTGAAGGACCGGAATCGATTTGAGGCCGTTTGGTTAGAGAAAAATAGCGATTTCCGTGTTTTTCGTGCGTTGGAATTATGACCGAGTGTGGTGTTGAAATTGAATGTGTGATTGTGCAATTGGTTGATTTTAATTATGCCTGTTAGGTGCACACGTGGGCTAGATTATTTTAATTATTATTATTGGCCATGTCAAATGCTGAGTGTGCATGGATTTCATGTAATTAATGCGTGCACGGGCCACGTGCGAAGGGCCAATTGTGTGTGACACATGCTTGTTGAGCATGTGCGTAATTAAGAAAGTGAATATGAGATGGCATGGGTGATCGTGGAATTCGTGCCGTCCTAAGGCGTGTATTTCAAAGCGGGACGATGCCCGGTTTTACCGGAAGACTGCTAGCCTGAGGCGTGTACTTCAACGCGGGTTGCGCAGTAGGTGGTAGATGTTGAGCCTGGTGTGGGTACGTTTACGCGGGCAAGAAACATAGCCTGAGGCATGTACGGGTATGCGGGCCTAGAGTGTTGTGATAAGTTGGTCGCAGTGGACCTGAGGCGTGTACTGTAACGTGGGTCACTAGCAAGAATGTGAAAAAGGATGAGATTAGGTTGGAACGAGTACGTGAGAATGAAATTTGAACATGCATGTGATTGTATATAATGTGAGTGTGACTAACGTGCAGGGCACAAGCAAGATAAGCGCAGGTAAATTAATTGATGTGCCTGCTATGTGATTATGTGGCGTATGTGTGTGATTGTGTTTTATGAAATTGTCTGGAGGTACGTGATAGTCTAGGTGGGGTTTAGAGGTGAACTTACTGAGAAGTGTTCTCACAGTTGTTTCAACCAATATTTTCAGAACCCCGATCGGATCCATGAATCCTTTGCCATCGCCAGAACGTTTTGGGGTGCCAGTGCACACTGAGAATGAAGTTGCAGAATTCCTTATGCCCGATAACATGACCTGGATTAGGCATACTACAACTATTTTTGTAGAGGTAGGACTACCCTTGTGGGAGACTCGTATCTATACTGCTAGGTTTTTCCGTGATGCTGATGGGGATAAGTTTGGACCCGTCAGAGGTTTTGATGTCCCATTTGACTTAGTTGGGGATTGGGACCCGTCTGCCATACCCTGATAGACAGAGAGTTGAACAGTGTAGATACTAGTTTAGCTCAGTCGAGATTGCATTCAGTAGCCGTTGCTCGGGGATCTTCAGGGGCTGAGCATGAACCCGAGCCCGAAGCATCACAAGTTAAGGACGACCCAATGGATATAGACTTAGAACTAATTCCTGAGGAGGAACCAATGGGAGTAGATCCCGAGGCTGAACCTGAGAACGAGCCTGATGAGTCTGAGGAGCCTGAGGAGCCTGAGGAAGAGCTGGACTACATACTCCCATACGAGCAATATATGGATCCCAATTTCGTGCCTGAGTACAATTTCTTTGATTTTCTAGCCGAGGAAAATCATAATTAAGTTCCATCGGAGTCGGGCGATATTAATCACCCGATTGAGATTGAAGCGGAACCGGAGTCTTCGGAGGAGCAAACAGGCCTAAGAGGTTCAGATAAGGATGATGATGAGTCAGACTCAGAGTGGACGCCTAGCAAAGGGCGTAGGGGCTAGCATTAGGGGTTCAAAATAGTAAGTTTTTGGAAAGTACCATTTTTGGGTTTAGAATGCCAGGTCATCAATCTTTTTGGTATATCGATGGATTGTAATACAGTGTGCAAGTGTATGCGAAGGTTGTAAATTGTGGCGGTTGTAAGTTGTGAATATATTAAGTTATTAATGGAATTGAATACATGTATTTTCTCCCTGAATGTCTCCCCAGTTTTAATTTGTCCGGGATTAATTATGGTTTCCGCTTGGTGACTTAAATTCTCTAATGGTTATTCGAGGTCGACGATAACTTGGGACATCGCAATATTCGGACTGGTACGGGTGTCGCGTGCCTCGATAGGGTTCGGGGCGTGACAACTATGATGTTTTCTTGAGTTTCAGAAGACGTGATAGTTGCTCGGGCATTACGGATCTCCTGGATACATGCTTAATAGCTGCTGGAATCCACACTTACAGAGATGATAAAGAGCTGCAAATTGGAGAAGAGATCAGTCCTGAGTTACTCAAAGATATCAACCATTCAAAAATTGCAATTCTCATCTTTTCCAAGGGCTATGCCTTTAATAAATGGTGTCTTAATGAGTTGGTTCAAATGGTGGATTGTGGGAAATCAAGGAGACAGAAGGTCATGCCCATTTTTTACTATGTTACACCCTCTGAGGTTCGTCATCAAACTGGGCCTTATGGAGATGCCTTTGTTTCGCATGAGAAGCAATTTGACAAGAAGGTTATCAGCAAGTGGAAGGCTGCTCTCAAGGAGGTTGGCCGTCTAAAAGGATGGGACATTAATTCAATAACCAATAGGTACTTGGTTTTGCTGTTTCTACTTTTCGGATTCACCATAGCTTTTATATAACGCTTAATGTACCTTTTTCTCCATGCTTCTAATTCGTTTTCTTTTTTGCTTTTCACAATATAAGATGTGAAGGAGAGCTTGTAAACCTTGTTGTCCGGAAGGCTATAGTTGAGTTGAAAAAGGCTTATCTACTGGTGACTGACTGCTTGGTCGGCGTGGAACATCATATGAAGGAAATCAATAGAATGGTATGTTGCGATGCAGATGACATATAAATTCTCAGAATCCATGGTATGGGGGTATAGGAAAGATTACTCTCGTCAAAATCATATACAACCAGCTATCACATCATTTTGAAGATTGTTGCTTTCTTTCTAATGTCAAAGAAACTTCCCAGCTAAAAGCCATTGAGTGTTTGCAGAATCAACTACTCCCTGATATCCTGAAAAGAAAATGGTGGAACATTAGTAATGTTGAATATGGAATTAAAACAATAAATGAAAGGTTGCGTGGCAAAAAGGTTTTGATTCTACTTGATGATGTTGGTGAAAGGATGCATTTGAATGCACTTATGGGAAGGCCAGTGTGGTTTGGACAAGGAAGTATAATAAGTATCACCAGTAGAAACACGGAGGTCTTCAACCTGCCTGAGGTCTATTGTACTTATGAGCTTACTGGAATGGACTTCAATCAATCTCTTCAACTTTTTTGCAAACATGCTTTTAGAGAGATCATCCTTTGGATGAGTATGCTGCTCTCTCCAATGAAGTGGTGAAAATGACAGGAGGTCTTCCTCTTGCTCTTGAGGTCATAGGTTCACAACTATTGGGTAAAAGCAAAGATGTTTGGGATGTTACATTAAAGAAGTTGGAAAAGGTTCCTCATGAGGAAGTTCAGAGAGAGTTGAAAGTATGTTATGACGCTTTGGATTATCGTCAAAAGCAGATTTTTCTTGATATAGCCTCTTATTACATTGGATTTGATAAAAGGACTGTGCTTCACATGTGGACTTCCGATCTCTTTCTAGTCCTTCAGCAGAGGTCTTTGATAAAAATTGGAGAAGACAATAAGCTATGGATGCATGTTCAGCTAAGAGACCTTGGTAGAGACATTGTTCGCCAATAATGTTACAGGGAACTAGAGAAGAGACCAGACAAAGGAATCATGAGGAAGCTTCGGATATTGCGGCGAGAAAGAGGGGGTCTCTTTTGCTTTAAACTGCACCGTCTGACTAGGCTCCCTTGAGTTTGTCATGCTTATTTATCCGCAAACATCTTTAGCTGTTTCAAATTTGATAGAACTTTCGTAACTTCAGGCTGACTCTTCTGCAATAACAGAGATTAAAGGCCATGAAGGTTTAGATAACTTGAGGAGTCTAGAACTGAAAGAGGTTGAATTGCTATATTCTCTTAATTCCTATACTAGTGCTACCGTATGAATTGAAATCTGGTACTATTTGATTCTGCCAATTTCCATTTTCAACTCTAAATTATCGGGAACACATAATCAACTACGAAATCTCAAGAAACCATCCACGTGGATACTGAAATCTGCTTATCCCTTAGCTTCTACACCTTCTCTGATTTTCGACAACCGAATATTTTCATTTGGTCAATCAAGGTTGGTTGTACTCATAGCTAACTGAGAACCAAATGATGAGTCAATAATTCAAGATCCAACTTCCTCATATCCGCGCAAATACATTTTCAGGCTCTTATGATCTATAAGGACTTCAAAATTTAATTTTTCACCATACAAATAATGCCTCGAACAAATCCACCAAGATTTATTGCTTAGAATCTATCATGCCTAACATTCACGTATGCAGTTTAACATCCAAGCAATCTTTTCTTTTTCTCTTTCAAATTCTCTAGAAAGTATCAATTCCTAATATATTCTAATATCTCCATGGTGACATCAACCGACATAATATCTTTAGGGTAATTTTCTCTAATACCATAAGGTTCGTTATCATTCATCAACACTTAAAATCCAATTCGTAGGATTTCTATCAAATTAATACATATTGCATCATTTATAATCATCACAACCTGAATTTCATTAGCCATCAATTCTTCCTTCGACATTCTCTTCGTTTGAATACATAACTTAATAATATTATGTAACAGCCTAAATTTCGATGTAATTCCGGGATCAATAAATTGATAATATTTCGCATTTCATTTTAGTAAGTCTCACTCAGAGCTGATCACTCTTGCGATACTAACCAATGGGGTATGGCTAACTAAGAAAATGGTACGTGGACCAGGGACCCGATCGCGAACCGAGTACCGATCTCGAGAAACGATGAGGGAATATTTTGGGCCAATGTGGGCCGATCTTAGGAAAAAGTGACGGATGTGGTTTGGCCAAGGCCAACATTGTGCAATCAGATTGCAGGTGATTTTCCACGGCTGAAAGTACACGTGGGCAACCAGTCTTGAACTTGAACCGAATGATCGTGACCTCTAGAACTGGTGATAATTTCTCATTTTCTCAATGATCGAGACTATCGTGACTCGGATAACCTTAGGTCGATAGGCGTATGTTCTAAGCAGCCGCCCGTTAGTGAGAGACCTTGAAATTTAGAACCGAGCGAGTTTTGATCACGAAATTGGGTCCGAATTTCGATGTCGATTTTCGACGGCTTAAGAGACTATTTTTGGGAATCTGACGTCATATTAAGCTGGCCACGCATATTTTGAGTTAGTACGGTTAAAAATTTGAATTTCGGTCAGGGGTGAAAAATTACGATTTGCCCTTCGAGACACCAGTGTCGCTTTTCGAGGCTAAATGAGGTTATTTTTCGAAACCGATGTCATTTGGGGTGGCCACACACATTTGGAAGTGTTACGGCTAAAAATTGGAAATTTGGCTCAGAAGCGAAAAATAATATTATTTTATTTCCAAAACTTTGCAGTCGATTTTCGAGGGCTTAAGAAGCTGTTTTCGCGATTCCGACGCCATATTATGTTGGCCACACTTATTTGGAGTTGATTTAGCTAAAAATTGAAATTCCGCCCCGGGACCGGAAAAATGACCATTTTGCCTCTGGGCTATTTTTTGGTCCGAATTTTTGAGAAAATATTTGGAATAATTATGGATGGTTATTAGCTGCATTATTGGGGGCTAAAGACCTTTTTGCCCTCAATTTTTGGATAGGATTGAATGTGGACCATTAGATTAGGGGTATTTTGGTCAAAACTCCCGGATCGGCGACACGTGGCGCCCCTAGGCTGCTGTATTTGACCAGCTTGGACTGCTTTCTCTCTCCTCTCACCCTCATTCGGCCAGAACAGCCCCCGCCAGCAGCTCTTTCTCTCTCTTTCTCCCTCTCTCTCTCTCTCGGTTTGCCTTGCCGAAGCTCATCGCCGGCCACTGGAGCGCCGCCGCCGGCCACCGTGCCTCACCGTCGACCACCTTAGTCCCTAGTTTCAACCTTAGCCTCACCCGACCCCTTTCTCTCTCCCTTTCTCTCTCTTTCTCTCCCTTTTTCTCTCCCGAGTTAACACCGCCGCCGCGCCGGAGCTCAGATCGCCGTTCCATCGCCACCCAACCATCTAGCCACGCTGTACGACGCCGACGGTACCTGTCCATATAGTGTCCGTACGTAGGTACTGTAGCACCATACGGTCCATACGGTCTGTCGTCCGTACGGCCGTCGCGCCGGCCACCGCCACCTTATCGGCCACCGTCCTCCGCCGTCCGTACGTGTCCGTACGGTCCCGTACAGGTCCGTACGTCGCCCCGTCCGTACACCGCCGGCCGCCATCTGTACCGTCCGCCAGGAACGCCACCGCCGGTTTCACTGTTCATCAGTGATCAGCCGCCATTCCTCGTAACCGTGGTCTAGAAATTAAGTGAGTATAATTCCTAAACTCGGATTAGGACTAATAGTGCATTTTTCTGGACTGGATTAGGAATGCTAGTATTGGCAGAGAAAAATTAGTGCATCGACTAATAGAAATTATTATCCGGAAAAATGTAGTGAACCAATGAGAATTTAATTGGGGAGATTAATGGGGTGGAATGGCCAATTTAGGAACTGGTCGGTAAAATTGCCGGGTATGTCCGGGTTGACTGATTGTATGTAATTCGTACTTAATTGTGATTGATTGCGTACTGCCATGTCGCATGTTGTGTGGCTGATTATTGTGGTGTGCGATTGGCCACTGTTTGGCTTGCAATTAATTGTTGATTTGTGAATCGCACATTAGGCCACACGGTATTAATTGGGCCAATTGGGCACTTGTTGTGACATTGAGTGTTTGAATTATATTGGTGCTCGTGGTGCATTGCATTGCATAACATGGACACGCATTGTGTATGCCAAGAGTGAGGCATGTGGTGAAATTATGCGAGAATACGTGCCTGCCATGAACATGTGATCACCTAAAATACCCTGAAGCGTTATACGCTGGGTTCAGATAATAATGAGTTGTATGATCACCTAAGGACCTTCGGGTCAATACCGTCCTCATGCACTTTGAAGCAGGACGATGCCCGGTACGACCGGAAGACGACCATCTTCATGAACTTTGAATCAAGCTTTGGTTCGTAAGGAGATCAGTGTTGCGCCTCATGCACTTTGAAGTAGACTAAACGCACCGGGCCGTGATTATTGTTGACTCGAGTCGTAATAAATAATAAATTGGGCGATTGCCAATGTGCCAGTGTGGGCCAGTGGGCTGGGAAATGCGCGTGACATGTCGACGATGTTTGCATACATGAACATGCATGGACTGGCATGCGAGTGTATGAGACTCGGTGCATGAGCATGTGATTGGCGTACGTGTGATAATGTGTGCCACGTATGTGCCGTGATTATTATATATTGAACTGTCTAACTTGCAGGGTCAGAGAGTTGTTTGATTGTTGTTGCAATATGGTTTTAAATATTTGTTTCCGGTCAGGAGATTACATGCTAGCCTAGCCTAGGTTTAGGGGTTGAACTCACTGAGATTCGTCTCACGGTTGTGTAAACCGAAACTTTTCAGACCCCCAGCTATAAAGATGCCGAATCCGCCGCTTTGTGGAATACCTGTACAGATACACCAGTATACCAGTACATACCCCGCATGAAATGGGGAATCCTACGTGAGATATAGATCCGTGGTGTTTGTAAACATAGGAGAGTATTTTCATCAGACCCAGGAGTACGTGGCATG
This sequence comes from Syzygium malaccense, assembly GCA_031216405.1. Classification (NCBI taxonomy): domain Eukaryota; kingdom Viridiplantae; phylum Streptophyta; class Magnoliopsida; order Myrtales; family Myrtaceae; genus Syzygium; species Syzygium malaccense. Next base: position 14,259,971 of record CM062255.1, on the reverse strand, counting down.
GTGCTTGCAAGACGCAGACGGCAACCTCAGGCGACCCCTTAGGACCTTTGATGTGCCAATTGACCAAGACGGATTGATGATTCCACGAATGACTGATGGCAAGATAATCAATCCTCAAGATGTATATGACGTAGATGGCGTGGATGAGCCCATGCAGGGGGAGCCTCAAATAATCGCCGAAGATGCTGATCAGCTCGAAGATAAAGAAGAGGAATTTGAGAATATGGACATAGATGACGAGGAAGAAATCGGAGAGGTCGCTGAGGTAGGGTCTGATGTGGAGATAGGAGCTGAGGAAAATGACGAGTTAGGATCAGATGAGGAGGGGTTCGAGCTTTACCTTGACCCGGAGTTGGAGCCGGACTCCGAGGATGAGAGAGTGCAGGCCATGGATTCGGAGGAGTCAGGGTCTAGTGAGGACGCCTCCGAGGAGTTGTCAGATGATCCCACCGAATCGTCCGACCCTGATTGGGAGCCCTAGGGTCGTCCTGTGTCCTTAGCTAGTAGTGAGGGCCGCTACTTTTTGAACTGTAGCCCTCTTCCCTAGTTTTAGACTGACCTCCCTAGCCGCTTATCACTTTTTGATCAAGTGACTACTAATCGTGTGTACCTTTTTGTTTGTACTTGTAAATATTGTACAAATAATTTTCCTTTATATAGTAATATAAATATGTAATAATTTTCTATGATGGTGTTTGATGTATGGCTATCATTGGCTCATATTGTAGTTGTCTGGGTTTGTTTATTTTATACTTCCGCTTGTGCTTGATCTCTGTGTGGGCGTGGGTCGGCAACGCTTCCTGGGACGTCGCAGTTTATCGACCAAGGTAGGGATGTGTGTGCCATGGGGTTCGGGGCGTGACATCCTCGTTTGAATTGGTATCAAAGTAAGGTCAGCTCGATTCCTTTGGTCGAGGTTTGGAGTGATAAGGAGCGATGAGACCATGGGTAGCCAGTAGAGTGACCTCGTGTGCTACATGCATCTCCTGATAGTGGTGTATTGATTGAGTGTTTATTGGTGTGACCCTTACAGTACAGGTGCGGCAGGATCCGAGATGAGTATGCGATCCCTTGGGTGATGTGTTGGATAATTGTTAGGCCGCATGCGGGTTGTTGCTTATTACCTTAATACCTGCCTAGGACTTAGACCGGTATAGTTGGTTTAGGTCTCTAACTCCTGAGCGGAATTATAGCAGGTAGGTGATCAGTGAGATTGCAAGGATGACAAAATGAGGGGTAAGGAAGCCCAAGAGCAGTTGAGTGATATAGGCCATGAGACCGAAACCTAAGATTAGAGGTTGTGAATCAGGCCCTATAAAAAAAAGGGGGAATATATGGGCAGGCAAGCTCAGGAAAGGAGCGTCGTTAATGCCCAGGCTGCTGAGGTTGCAGTGATTACTACTATGAATGGAAATAATGCCAGTAGGGTTAAGCTTATATAGTAGCCAATAGGCGAGTGCATCAACTGGTGGAATAATCTTTCAAGTGGAACTTTCTTAAGTTTAATAATAAGGGTGACCCAAGGCTGCACCGAGATTGATAGCGAAAGTTGAGAAAGCCTTTGACATTTTGGGGTACACCGAGACTGAGAAAGTAATATTGGCTGTGTATTAACCGTAGATGGACGCAAAGAATAAGTGGAAGACCACCAGGGATAGGATATCCCCGATGAGTACAGTCCAAACTTGGGCCATGTTTATTGAGAAATTCTATGGGGAAAAATATTTCCCGGAAAATGCCCAAGAAAAGGGACTGACGGAGTTTATATGATTCCGCTGAGGGCAGATGACTGTGGAACGATATGAAACGGAGTCCGCTTGGCTGGTTGAGAATCCACAGGACAAGGTTTGAAAATTCCAAGATGGACTGAAGTCAGATCTCTGAAGCCTAATGATCTCTCGGAACATCAGGGATGATGGGGAAGTGTATGAATGAGCTCAAGTAATAGAGCGAGATCAGTTGGAAAGTGTAACTACTTCTGGGTAGTGATTTGCTCAAATTAAGGATAACCGCCGCTTCAGGAAGAAGCAGATGGCGGGGAAACAGGCGATTCGTCCCACCGGTTAGGAAAGATATTAGAAAGCCGAACCATTAACCGAATTGTTTTGATGATCTACAGTAAGGGTGGAAACTTGGAGAATTTGTTCGATCGGTTGGGACTAAGCTTATAGCGCTTGCACCCATGCTTGGTATAACGAACCCCTTTTCGAATGATAAGGTGTTGATGTCGTTGGGGCATCATAACTATGAGATAGTGACCGGGAGTAGAGAAAAGAGTATCGACATGACAGTGTTGGTCAGGTATAATTTTGATTTGAAAATTGGAATGGATTGGCTAATAAGACGGAAAGCCATTATGGATTGCAACTATAGGACGATCCCGTTTAACCCAGTTGGATGTCTTAGGTTTGATCTTTAGGAAAGTCAAGGAGGAATCTCGATTCCTTGAATGCCCTCGCTTGAGGTGACTAGATATCCGATAATAGTTGCAAAGGATACGGGGTGAATGTGATTGACCCGACTATGACGGAATTAAAGTTAGAAGAATAAATGAGGCGTGTAACCTTCCGAGGTCCTTCCTTAGAAACTGCCGGGTTGTCACTAGAACGGGAAGTGGAATCGTGAAAGAATTGGCCCCGGAGTAGAACTGATTTCGAGGAGATAGTATTGAATGTCCCTGTTGGAAATTAAAGGAATTGAAAGTCCAGATGTAAGGACTCGTGGGTAAAATTTTATTCGCCCTAGTGTGCCCCCGTGGGGAATTCCTGTATTATATATGAGGAAAACGGACGGGACATCGAGATGGTATGTAAACTACTAGCAGTTGAAGTCGTCAATGGTAAATAGTAAGTACCTACTACTGAGGATCGATGGTCTATCTGATTAATTGTAAGGACCTCAGTGTTCTCTGAGATTGAACCACAGACTTGATGTCACCAATGGAGACTCCGAAAGGAAAATGTTCCTAAGATTATGTTACATACTAGAATTTTCAGTTAAGGATATGAACGGGAGATATAATTACGACGGTTTAACAAACGAGGTATGGGTACTACGCATTCATAGTAATGCCCATTGGCCTAAGAGATGCCTCGCTACTTTTGTGGACCTAATGAACCGAGTGTTCCAAGAATTATGGGATTAGTTCGTAACGGTTTTCATTGATGATGTATTGGGAGACTCAAGGAGCCTAGGAGCAAGAAGCAAGTCTGGCTGAGATATTACGAATTTTGAGAGAACACGCACTCCACGCCAGGTATGACAAGTGCGAACTTTGGCTCGATGGAGTCGTGTCCCCTGAACGTATAATCTTAGAAGATGGAACTTTCGTGGACCCAACTAAGGTCAAGGTAATAACTAAGTGGTCATGACTGATACCGATAACTGAGGTTTGAAGTGTCGTAGATTTGGCTGACAATTATCGACGTTTTATGGAAGATTCTCGTTGATAGCCATGCTATGGGCACGACTAATTGAAAATGAAATCCGTTTGAATGGAATGATCACTGTGAACAGAGTTCCCAAGAGCTGAAGCATAGGCTGATGATTGCCCCGGTATTGAATATTCAACTTGAACCGGGAGGATTCGAGGTCTATAGTGACACTTCATTAAGAAAACTTGGGTGTGTGTGGATGCAACACGGTAGAGTAGCAAATTATGCGTCGTGCCAGTTGAGGCCATGTGAAAAGAATTACCCGACGCGTGATGGAAAATTGACTGCAACACCCTGTATCGCCATGGAAAGACTGGATGAGTAATAGATACGCTAAGTCATGAGTCGATTGGGACGTATGGGGTGATCAATGAATGAACCTCATTAAAAAGGCTTAGGGACTTGGAAGTTAAAATTGAGGTGAACCGGATGTAAAATTTGTTGACCGCCTCGAGGATTAGTTGGAAATCTAGGCCCAGAACAAGGAATGGCATTATGTGGATCACGAGATACGAAGAGTCATTGAGGTGGATGCCGATAAGAGGAAGTCGAATTTCCATATATTCGAGGATAAAAATTTTGAGGTTCTAGGAATGATTGTGTGTACTCGATGAGGTGAAACTCGAGGAGGAAAAATTTGAATGGAAATTTCCGCAGTAAGTATAGTGTCCACCCAAGTAGCACTAGGATGTGTTAGGACTTGCGGCAACATTACTGGTGGAATAGAATGAGGGTAAATGTGATCAAGTGTATGGCTAGGTGTTTGACGTGCCTATAAGTGAGGACATAGCACGGTAAGCCTAAAGGGCTATTATGACTGTTGAAAATTTCTGAATGGAAATGTGACATGATCCCAAGGATGTTGTAACAGGATCAATGTGAAGCCAGAGGAGACCCAATTCCATCGGAATAACAGTTGATAGACCGCTTAGGCTTACGTACCTTTTGGCAGGCCGAAAGGGACTTTGAGTCGGACAGATAAGTAGAGTCGTCAGAAAAATTACACGATCGGAGACGACGACTTTTAGAGCTTGAGATTGGGAGCCAAGTGTCAGCCCAAGTGTTCCCTATGAAAAGATTTCCCTGATATGGCAAGAAAGCAAGTTAAGCCGATACGTGTCAGACTATTCGATATTCGAGAAAGGAGTGGAAATATGATCTAGCGAATTGCCTCGCCGCCTAATCTGTCCTAAGTGTATGACGTATTCCACGGGTCGAGGTGGAGAAAATATGAACCAAAGAGGACCCAAGTTAAGAGAAGACAAACGTGAACGATGAAGCATGATACTTGGAGAGGCAAGTGTAGCTTGAGGACAGAAAGGATCATGGGTCACATAATAAGACAGTCCCAGTGATCAAAGTTGTCTGAGAACACCACATAACGGAAGGTGCCACTTGGGAAAGCGAAGAAGCTATGAGACGTCAACACTCCCACTTGTTTGAGGAGTAAGCGTAGATTACAAATTTCGAGGACGAAATTTTTGTAAAGGGGGAAAAATTATAACAGCCTGAATTTCGATGTAATTCCGGGATCAATAAATTGACAATATTTCGCATTTCATTTTAGTAAGTCTTGCCCATAGCTGATCACTCTCGGGATACTAACCAATGTGGTATGGCTAACTAAGAAAATGGTACGTGGACCAGGGACCCGATCGCGAACCGAGTATCGATCTCGAGAAACGATGAGGGAATATTTTGGGCCAACGTGGGCCGATCTTAGGAAAAAGTGACGGATGTGGTTTGGCCAAGGCCAACGTTGTGCAATCAGATTGCAGGTGATTCTACACGACAGAGAGTACACGTGGCCAATCAGTCCTGAACTTGAACCGAATGATCGTGATCTCTGGAACCGGTGATAATTTCTCATTCTCTTAATGATCGAGACTATCGTGACTCGGATAACCCTAGATCGATACGCGTATGCTCTAAACAGCCGCCCGTTAGTGAAAGACCCTAAAATTTGGAACCGAGCGAGTTTTGATCACGAAATTGGGTCCGGATTTCGATGTCGATTTTCGACGGCTTAAGAGACTATTTTTGGGAATCTAACGTCATATTAGGCTGGCCACGCATATTTTGAGTTAGTACGGTTAAAAATTGGAATTTCGGTCTGGGAGTGAAAAATTACGATTTTGCCCTTCGGGACATCAGTGTCGCTTTTTCGAGGCCAAATGAGGTTATTTTTCGAAACCGATGTCATTTTGGGGTGGCCACACACATTTGAAAGTGTTACGGCCAAAAATTGGAATATGGACATAGATGACGAGGAAGAAATCGAAGAGGTTGCTGAGGTAGGGTCTGATGTGGAGATAAGAGCTAAGGAAAATGACGAGTTAGGATCAGACGAGGAGGGGTTCGAGCTTTACCTTGACCCGGAGTTGGAGCCGGACTCCGAGGATGAGCGAGCACAGGTCATGGATTTGGAGGAGTCAGGGTCCAGTGAGGACGCCTCCGAGGAGTTGTCAGATGATCCCACCGAATCGTCCGACCCTGATTGGGAGCCCTAAGGTCGCCCTGTGTCCTTAGCTAGTAGTGAGGGCAGCTACTTTTTGGACTGTAGCCCTCTTCCCTAGTTTTAGACTGACCTCCCTAGCTGCTTATCACTTTTTGACCAAGTGGCTACTAATCGTGTGTACCTTTTTATTTGTACTATTGTACAAATGATTTTCCTTTATATAGTAATATAAATGTGTAATTATTTTCTATAATGGTGTTTGATGTATGGCTATCCTTGGCTTATATTGTAGTTGTCTGGGTTTATTTATTTTATACTTCCGCTTGTGCTTGATCTCTGTTTGGGCGTGGGTCGGCGACGCTTCCTGGGACGTCGCAGTTTATCGACCAAGGTAGGGATGTGCGTGCCGTAGGGTTCGGAGCGTGACATATTACATAATCCACTTTAAAATCAACCGTTACTTATTATATAAAGTCCTTCGAGTACTTTTTATGTTGTTACTAATACCTCGAGTAGAGATAATTGATATCATCATATCGGAATCAAGCTTTTCCAGCACTACGGAATAATTAACTTTCAAATACTCTCAAAACAAGATTCACATTATCACTCTATTAAAATAACAAATGTGTACTTCCAATCGAATGGGTAAGATAGATATCCAATTCTTCAAATTCCAATCTCACATGTCTACTAAGATAATTTATCATCGCTGTCTCCGAAATCAGAGATCTCCAAAACTTACCTTTAAACCACAATTCTTAAAAAGAGCGTCACCACTCAAAAAGATCATTACTTCAGATTGAATGCCTGTAACTTCCCTAATCATCAAGATAATACATTATCTAATTTAAGGTAACTCGAACTCTCCACCTAAAAATATCACTTAAGATTATCACCCTAAGGACAACAACTTAATTTAGCTTTAGTTTATGAAAATAAAATGCTCAAAGTTAGTATGAAAATCGATGATTTATAAACTGTGAAAGAAGGTTTGTGAATTCATAAAAGTATTGACGCCAACCAGATACTTGGGAAAAAGGTTGTCGGCTATTTTTTTACCAACAATTTACCATGAAGATTCTACATTCTCCATGAAATTTTCAATTTAGGCATAACTACTCCACATCACTTGTAACTTGAAGGTGCGATATTCGTGAGCCGGTCATGGCAACCTCATTTAAAATGCTACAATTGGGACATTTCTGCATATAGGTATGCCGCAAGTAGACAATGCACTAACGCAGTATGGGTGGTTCAAAGGTTGGCTCACGACATGAATCAAACTTGTGACCTCGTAAAAGATAGGTGATCCTTTACCACTAGACCAATAACTTTAATGTATCAATTCACTTCTTCTTATTTGAGCACGATTTATCTGTGAAGCAAAGCAACTTTTTATTTCTCAAAAAGTCATTCATATCCCTTTATTTTTCACTCAAGAAAATGCGAAATAAATCAATACTGTGTTGGAGGATGTTTTTCAGTCACATGTGATCATACAAGAGATTCGAGAAGACGACAGTCAATCCTTTGGAAGAAAATCTTGCCCTGTCTAATGTCATACCCTACATTATAGGATTGTTGTGCCATCACTCCAATGACGGATAAGCCATTCATTGTGGGATATGACTTTAGGACGGCCAGGCACAAGATGTCTTCTGCTAACTGGAAAAACATGCTGTTGGCGTCTAAGATAAGTTGCGTGCCGCCTGAGAATTGCAAGGTGACGGCTGGGAATCTCGTCAAATCTCTCTCCACACTCCCTAAGTAGCACAAGTACTGCGGATTGCTCACCTTGTTCAGAACTCCCACCATCAAATTCTCAACCTTCTTTTGCAACGGAATGTACCCCTCTTCCTTCAGGAACGTGAACGTGGCTCCTGAGTCTATAATCACTCCTCCTTCACCCGAAGGACCTCTTTGGAATGCCCCAGGGTCAATCGGTAGCGCCTTCTCTCCGACGCTTATACCTTGGAGGTCCACGTAGTAGTGACTCCTGTCAGGCTGCAGGGTCGTAGAATCGCCTTCCATGATCGCCCCATCTCCCAAGATGAGTTGATTGTATTGATAATGGGGGTCAAAAATGTTGCCGATGCAGTAGGAAAATTTGGAGCCTAATTGTTTAACCAGAGTTGGCGACTCACCATAACCATAGCTTAGTCCTAATATCCCACTACCTAGCCCACCCCTAAAGTTCTTATTTACGTGGCCACATCCGAGCACCTCAATCGGTACCTTTACCGTGCCCTCATCGGATGTCTCAAAGGTCGCTTGTTCGGAGGCGAGGTTACCGGCTGTGGATGATTTGTCAAGATACGACCTCTCGTAAATGCAGTACTTATTATTAAGATCACACTTGCCATGAGATATTAAACAACCAAGGGAACCGCAAAGAATATTGGAGTACGTAGACGATTTGGCGGGATCGAAAAGAGGAGGAGATTGATTGAAGCAAGTAGTGCAGGGCAGGCACTGAAACCAAAGGAGGTCACTTCCCGTGTCGATTACCATGAGTTGCGGGACCGGCGGGGTACCAATGGATATATTGGCGAGGAACCCGTGTGCAGTACCGGGTGTGATGAGACCGGCACGAACGTCATCATCATTTGGAGTAGCAGTTATTTTGCTCAAGGAGTGGATGCGGGCGAGCGAACCATTAATGGCACGTTCAGCTCGCTCAGAGACAGTAGCATTTGGATTGTAATATGGAGATTTAATAGAATCGTGGTGGATGAGCTTGATGACTAATCTTTGAGGTTTAACGGGGGTGGTCTTGGACGAAGCGACATTAGCTGGGTATGACCAAATGATATTGATAATGCAGATCACAAGGAAAAAGACATAAGCTGATGTCATCGTAGTAGCTATTAGTAGAGTCTCAATTTCTTCATATGATTTTTGATGAAGACTTCCTTCTCTTATATAATTGTACTTCTTGGCGTTGCAATTTATGCATGAATTCTTTTTTTGCCAAATTCATAAATGTTGAAGTTGTATATGGCAACATTCATTGTGGATTTACAGATCATGTGAGAAGTATGCACCTGGACATACTTTCTCGATTGCACAAATATGAGATCATCTCTCTAATTAAGCAACTCGCTCAGTGAGGAATTATTTTTTTGGTATGCTAGTGAGGAAATTTCGAAACTTGGTTTCCTTTTTTTCGATTTTTCCTTTATTGGCCGAGTGGGCCTATCATAATTAATATATTCCCCGTTAATTTCCAATACAAGTTATAGATCTAATTGTGACAACGGAGAAGCATGATCTCTCTCCTAATTGTTTTCGGCTAGCAAATACACACACAATTGCAAATGTGCAAGAAATTGACATTTGACCGATAATAAGTTGCGTGTGTGCAAAAAATTGAATTTTGAAAACTAAACCTAATCAGGTTATTATGAAAAATTTATATCATTAATTAAGGATACATTACTAGTTACTACATCTTAAATTCCTTGCCTTTTATAGCCCTTACTTCTTCTTTCATTACAAAAAAAGGTTAGGCCCTCTTTGGTAAAACACTCATCAACATAATAATTTGAATATATTGCCCATTGTGGATCTCAATTTTTAACATCCCTCTTCTTCCCATGTTTTAAGAAAGTGTTGTCACATTTTTTCTGGTTATGTCCCTTTTCTTTTATTAATTTTCTATTTCTTTTCTTGGGGTCTTACGTTCACTTTCCTTGTCTCCTTCCTTTTCTACGTTCTCTCTCATGTAACCACTCACATCAATAGAGAGGTAGAGAAACTGCGACTTCCACACTTGTGTAGGTAGAGGCAACTGAACTGGTCCTCATGACCCACAACAGAACCTTCTCAAGCTGCCTGAGTGAAGACTTTATGCCACATGTCTTACGGTAGCAGGGTGTGTTCGTGGAGAGTGGCGTGTACTAATGGGGCATGAGGAGGTTGTGTACTCTGCATTTGATGAGCCCAGCAAAGGTTGAGTAGTTCGCCCCAATGAGGAGGAGGAGCTGGGAAGGGTGATGGATAGACTGAGGGCAGCGGCCTTAAGGCATACTCTCTATAATCTAAAATACTTCATTGAAAAACCCTTCTCTGCATAAGAAAATCAATGAAATTCATAAAAGTGACATTGCTCACAAGCAAATCCTCTTGGCATTTCATTACCTTCCGGTGCCTAACAATCAATTTCCTTACATTTTCCCCATGTAGCTATAGAAAATATGCACCAACCAATTTGCTAACTTTCCTCACAAAGAGAGTGAATTACTGTCACGCCTCGAACTCCATCGAACTCGTGACATCCCTCTCTCAGGTCGTATTAGTGCGACGTCCCAGGAAACGTCGCCGACCTCACGATTCCATCAGAGTTCGATCATGGCGGAAACCAATGAAATAAACCCGGACAATAAAATTTGAGAACACCGGGAAGAAATAAATTACCAAACCACCAAACATAAAACTATACCTCGATATATAAATATACAACATTCAATTCATTACAACCAAACACTTCCAACACCCATCGGATTCACATCAACTGATGGTACACACCTGAACGGATTTCCTATTTACACCACCAACTATTCACATCAACCACTCCAGAATTTAATATCAAACTTATAATATACGCACACCAACTGGCTTCTACGGATCACGTCCTCGACCTCAAAAGGGATTAGCAGCCAAGGTATATTCTACTCTTGAATGCTTAGTGTACATCGAGATCCCAAAACGCTGCGGCGGCGACTGTGGTAGATTCAAGGCTCGGGCGGGTGCTCTGAAATGGTTTGGTTGAAACAACCATGAGACACTTCTCAATAAGTCACAATCTAAATCCTACCTAGGCTACCACGTATTCCAGACAAGTTCAGACACACAAACAAGCAACACGAACAAATACTATCCACGCAATCACACTTACCTGGACTCTTGACATACTCAACCTACACGTTAGTTCATAATCACAACATTCAAAACTCGCACGCATTTCAAGCTTCGCGCACCCCAAACCACACACATTTCCATGTCAAAAACACACATCGATCACGCACTATCACATCAATTTCATTTACTTTCCTCGTCGTACTCCACCAGCTCAATCACTTTCTCGGCCCACGTAAACACGCCTTAAGCCCACACGATCGCGCCCCGACCATCACACGCCTCGGTCCGATCCCACTTTCTCTTACCATACCACATACCTCGTTCTCAATCACATTCCTCAGCCCGCATAAACACGCCTCAGGCCCAAACGATCGTGCCCCGAGCATCACACTCCTCAGTCCGATCCCATTCACACATTTTTTTCCTCAACCTGCACCAAATGCGATAGGCCTACGTGATCGAAATCCGAGCTTATAATGCCTCAGTCCGATCCCGGTCTCACCCGAGCTGATCGTGCCTCGAACTGATTTCATTCTCACTTTCTTTCCTCAGCCTGCGCCAAATACGACAGGCCTACGTGATCAAAACCCAAGCTTATAATGCCTCGGTTCGATCCCACAATCATATCACAATCTGCGTCAACACGCCTCCGGGCCTCTTAATGATCACGCGCACATCGTACGCCATAAATTTCACACGCGTGCATACTCAGGCATTAAATACGCGCACTCAGAGGCGCCCAAATCAATCAAATCAATTCAGCCATATTACAACATACAACCAACAAGCAATTTGCCCTTTTTCGACACCAAAACTATGATATCTCACTACCGGCCCTTCACAGCACTTTCACAAAATTCCGAGCCGGATCTAACGGCACCAACCGCACACCAAACAGCACATCACAGCACTCAAAACAGCAATTTCCAGCCACCAATCGGCCTTTAAAAATCCACCAAAATCTTTCGATTTCAAACCCAAGGCCCGCCAATCGAATCAACCCATAAACCACCCCAAATTGCGTCTAAACGGGTCTAACAATACCCGATATACTAGGCAAGGTTTAGATCGCGACTTACCGGACTCTAGACTAACTCGGCTAGAGTGGAAAGCGGCGGTGATCGGCAGGGACGGCGGCGAGCGGCGGCGCAACTTGGCGCGGCGGTGGCGGTCTCGGCTTCCCTTGGCCATGACCCACGATCACACGCGCGGGAGAGAGAGAGAGAGAGAGAGAGAGAGAGAGAGAGAGAGAGAGAGAGAAAAGGGGACGGCGTGGGGGTGGCGGTGGTGCGGCGGCCAGCGTACGAGCGGCGGTGACCGGCGGGTGGATAGGTGGCGGTTGGCGTACGGCAAGGGGGGTGTTCGGCGGTGGAGGAGGGGAGAGAGAGATGGCCGAGAGTTTGAGGGAGAGAGAGTGAGGAGAGAGAAAATGGGTCTAGGACTAAACAGTGAAATTTGACCAATTGGCAAATGACCATCTTGCCCCTCTCTAATCTTTTTAATCAACGGCCGAGATTTGATCTTATCTTGGAACCGACGGTCGAGATCGAATCTTTTCCAAAAATATCCAAGGGCAATTTGAGAATTTCATAAAATTCCAAGGGCAAAAATGTCCAACCAAAAAGTTGGGGCAAAATGACCAAAATGCCCCTCCCTCATAAAACATGCCCTTTACAAATTCTTAGGGGCAAAATGGTCACTTTCCTCATTTCTCATCGAAATCGAATTTTTCTGAAAGATTCGGGATAATCCAATATTACACGTTCCAATCGCAACGTCGTCCTAACGCTCGGTTGTGACTTCAAAATTTTCCGATGTCCAATTTGAGCTCAATTAAATAATTAAATTTTATTAAACGCAACTCAAGCGTTTCTCAGACTAACGAGCAGCTTATTGGGGAAATTCGCATATTCGACCCGTGATTAATAATAAATCGAGTCACGTGCAAGTTCATTCGGTTCGTGACGACTTCGGTAGTCATTTAAATCGCGAGGATCGATCATAAGATCCGAGGGGTACGATTGTTCGGTATAGGTTCAGGATCATTCGTCAATTCATTTTGTGGTCTGGCGGAATCACTCGCGATCCACTACTATGACAGTGGTGAACTAACCCCTGACTATCCTTGGATCGGCCTACAGTGGCTCAAAATGTCACATCAGCGATTTTATGGTCGAAAATCAATTCACGATCGAATTTTCTCTTAGTCGTACGAATTTAAATCCCTGATTAGCCTTTCCCTAATGGTTAGTATCCCAGGAATGATCAATTCCGGGCGAGAATTAACTACGAGTATATTTATAAAACTCGGTATTTTATATATCCTAAATGGACAAATTTTCAGGATGTCACAATTACATTAAGGTTGAGCGAGTCAAATCGGTGGCCACAAGACGGAGGTGGTCAAGGAGATGGGCTTCGTCGACGTCTCGGTGGCGGGTTGATGTGGCCTTGCCTAGGATATGTAAGCACAAGGACGTGAAGATTCTCCATTTCTTTGACTCTTGAAAGAGAACATGATGCGACCAAAAAAAGAGGGAGAGAATATAGAGAAGGAAAAAGATTAAGGAAAGTAAACATGGAACCCAAAAAAATAAATAAATAGGAAATCAATAAGAAAGGACAAATGGATGCTACAAGTGGAACCCACAAAGGGCAATATTGCCATAACGCTATGTTAAGAAGTTTTTTAGCCATAAAAGGAGGGGGAAAGGCCCGGCCCTAAAAAAGAGTCTTGAGACTTCAATTTCTATTATCCCTCTATAATTCTAATTAAAACAAAAAAAGGGAGAAAAAAATTCTTTAGTTCAATTATAGAGCAGGTGTAGAAAATGAACAACCATTTTATATTGTGTCCACCTATTTCTTCTCACTTTGTGTATTTTTCATGCAAATTGAAAAGAAAGTTAAAAGAAATTATGTTGGCGACAAATCGAACAAAGAAATGAAGACCATCACAAAAACGAAAACTTTTTCCTAAATAAACTAAAGAAAAAAAATGAAAAATGTTGCCTATATTGATGCTACGTTTTCCCCCCTTTTGGGGCCGTAAATACCAATGCTACGTTATCAAATGTCGTACAAGGAGATAAGAATGGTAGCAAAAGCAAAGAATAAGAAGGAGAAAGACCCGTCTTTTCTCTTGTATGATTTTCTTGTTACTCTCACGCTGTAAGAACTCCTCTCTTATTTCTTGTTACCCTCCTTTTTGAGTTAATTACCAAAGTATAATCCATTTTATTTTAAGATTACCAAAAACTTCTCATTTTAGTGATCAAAGACTCATCTTATCTTTTACCAATGTCTTAAATTAACAGACTATTATATGAAATTACAAACCCCTTTGTGTGACTTGTCAATCTTTCTCTAATTAAGTTATGAACTGGTTTTGAATTATCATCTTTCATTTGAATTACTAACCAACTTATAACGATTTTTTCATATCTTACTAATTTTTCTATTATGTTGCCACTTTTATTTGTCTTGCCTACCAAACCTTTTGTACGATTTGATTACTAAGGGTACAAATGATAACCATTCTGTTATATAAATCAATTTTTGGCTAGAAATAGATTTTTCTATTCCATGGACGAGTTTCTGAGTCAAAATATACGTTTGAAAACGATACAAAATTTCTCCTTCCCAAGCTGCCGATGGACGGGTGGTAGTAAGAGGCAGTAGACGGCGGGCAACGGAAGGTAGCTATTGGGCAGCGACGAGAGGCGGCCGGCTTTGAGTGGCGACAAAGGAAGGCAAACGGCAGATAGCAGGGGATGACGGCGGAAGGCAACCACCAAAAAGCGGCGAGCGACAGCGGATAGCGATGGACAGCAACGAAAGGCGACCGATGGGCTCCAAAGGACGGTGGCGGGAGGTGACTGGCAGCGATGTTGAGCGGTAGGTGGGTGGCCGGCTAATAGCGAGATTGAGCTATGAGAAGAGATTTTATTTTTCATTTCTATTCCAAAAATAGAAAAGTATAAAATTTTTACTTCTAATTTTTGTTCCAAACCTATTTCTATAGTAGAACTTTGTTCTAGAAATAGAAAAATGAAATTATGTTACCAAAAGGATTTCTATTCCAAACCTATTCTTGGAAACAGAAAATAGAAAAACAGAGAAATAAAGTAGTTATCATGTGCTCTCTAACTAATTTTGCATTACTAATTTTTATTTGAGCAGGTTACCAACATTCATTTTTGAAATACCGCTGCTAAAAAATATTCCTTTTTTTTACCACCTTCTAATGACCTTTGTCACCAATGCCTTACTATCATGTAAAATACCAACCTTTATTTGATGATTTTGGTAAACTAAAAACAATAAACATTGGTAACTAATTCGATGAGAGTTGGTAAATCATAGCTTGTTGATGACTTAATCGGATAAAAGTTGATAATTCATTTAAATTAGAATTAGTAAGTTCACATAATAGTTGATAAATATAATACAAACCTTAAGAAAGATAAATAAAGTTTGGTGTACGAAGTCATTAAAAGAACAATAAATTCGGTAAATAACTCAAATAAGAATTGGCAATCCAAATCTTAGTGTGTCTTAACCGGAGAGAAATTGGTGAATCACTCTAATTAATTTTGATAATTTGTAAAAGGAGTTGGTAAATTTAAGGTGTTGTTAAGAAAGATAAATAAAAGTTTGTAAACAAAAAGAAAAGTTGGCAATAAGAGAAAAAGTAAATTAGTGAGAGTTGGTAACCCAATATTCGGGGGTAGTTGAATGGGAAAGATAAGGTTGGTAATCTCTAAAAGAGTGTATGAATTTAAGAGGTTGATATATCAAAAGCACACAGAAGTTGATAATTCACTCCAAAAGGTGATATATTTTAAACCAATTAGTTGTTTGTAAATAACTCATAAACTTTTCGACCAAAAAAAAATAACTCATAAACTAATTTATAATTCAATTTGACAAAAGTTGGTAAGTCAATTTAATTTAGGTTTGTAATTGCATATAGGAGTTAGTAAATTCAAAACCTTAAAAAATAATATAAAGTGTGCAAAGTTAGTACGAAATTGATGATTTATAAATTATGAAAAATGGTTATTGATTTCATATAAGTATTGATGCCAACGAGATACTTGGAAAAAAGGTCGTCGATTATGTTTTTACCAACAATATACCATGAAGTTTCCACATTCTCCACAGAAAATTCGATTTGAGGCATAATTATTGCGCATCACTTGTAACTTGAAGGTCTAAAATCAACAAGCTTGTCATGGCAGCCTGTCAAAATGCAACAATTGGGACATTTATGCATACGAGGTACATCACGGGGACAACAAAGTATGAGTTGTTCAAAGGTTGGCTCACAACATAAATCAAACTTGTGACCTTGAAAAAGAGGAGTGATTCCTTTACCCCTAAACCAACCACTTTAGTGTATTGTCTGGATTGTCCCGATAAGGTCAAGGACAAACGGGTTTAAAGGCAATGTCGAGTTGGGAACCAATGGTCCTCAATTGGTGCGGATTCTCCCAATCCGTTACCTCGCGCGACGTTTAGGAATATTCATTTTGATTGATTAGCCTATGTAAATTTCATCATGTGAATAAGTCGCTTCTAGCCTATTGGCGCCGGCTAAGAGGCAAGCAAGATATCAGAGTATGTCACACTTTCTACACAACAAAAGATATACGTATGAAGACTTGATTACATTAGTTTATCCAATTAATGTCCTTTCGCTACCTAAACTTGATAATGCGGTCATTTATCCCATAATGAATCCTAAAGTTCTAGTCAACCAATGAATCGATGAATTTTGTTCTTAAATCTTAGTCTATTTTCCTCACTACCAAACCATTTTTACGTACAAACAAAATCTCATCAAATATCAGCATGAACATATCAACTACAAATGCTTCTCCGCCAAATCCAAAGCATTTAAGCATTAACGCACATCAGGATGGATCCAATTTCATTTAGATGTTTCTCGACAAAGTTCAGCAATATTCTAATTCAAGCTCGTGTCATATAAACATTAAAAATATGTAATGAACTGAGACCTTCGGAAATAAATTTGGGAGTGAGCAATTACTGATGAGGGCAAAGTCAAACAGAGATTAACTATAGATTATATTGTTGATATATGATTTTTAGCTGATGAGTTTTGTAAAGGTCAAAATTCGAGATAGGGGTTTGGGATCGCGACAAGGCCTATTTCTCGTAAAAAAAGAGTTGTTCTAGTGTTTTTTTTAAACAAATTTTAAGTTCCATTAATTTTATTTAAGTCAAGACGTTAATTTCACCATTAATCCAAGGAAGTTTTTTGAATTGACTTTTTGGTCAACCACTAAAGTCAACCCTTAGTCATAATTTTCCAAAAAAAGTTGAAAAATCTATATATTAATATACAATGTGTCTCAATGTGTCGGAATTCTCTATTTTTTTTTATAAATAGCGTGTCGCATGTCGTGTCGTGTCTTGTATTGCGTGTCGGTGTCAATGCTACATAAGTTTTAGATCTTCTGAGTTTGGATTGCCCTCTACTTCCCATCTTTCTTTTGTAATGAACTCCGTACTTTGCCATATTATGGTGAGCTAGATTAGGAGTGTCAGAACCGAACCGAAAAATCGAATCGAGATACGAACCGAACCGAACCGAACCGAAAATTTTGTGCATTTCGGTTCGGTTTTGGTTTTGGTTCGGATCATCAAAATAAATCAATTTTTCTTTTCGGTTCGGTTCGGATCGAACCGAACTAAAATAAACACTTCGGTTTAGGGCTATTTTGCCCTCTCTCTCTCCTCTCCTCTCTCCTCTCTCCTCTCTCTCTACTTAATGAACTTGAAACTGAAAACTGATCCGAACCAAATCGAACCAAATCGATTTTTCGGTTCGGTTCAAGGGGGCACCCTTAATGATTCGGTTCTGTTTGGTTTTTTTGAAAAATCGAACTGAACCGGACCATTTACACCCCTAAGCTGGATGTCCAACTTCACTTTCCTGATTCGAGTGGTTGTCGACTTTTGAGCCGTTCTCCCTTACCTCTCTCGACCAACGTTTCTTCTTTTAGGTTCTTCCTCCGACAATTCATTTACTTCAAATCCGCTGATTCCACATCCTTCCCTTATAGTCACTGCGATTTGCCTACTCTTCGTGAATTTTTTCCTCGGAAACGATCTTTCGACTTCTGGCTTAATGTGCTTGCTCCAATTGACCTTCCTTTAAGATTATTGATAAAAGGAAAATTTCACCCTGGGTTCGAAGTGTATTCCCCATATTATTGTGCAAGACAATTTGGTACGAAGCAAGCTGCACCTATGCCAATCCCATATTCTCTTGAGTTTCCTTATATGAGCAAACATAAATATAAGCTCTCGGAGAACGGCCCTTTCACTGGTCGCTCTAAGATCACATAGATCATGCACACTCGGCACTTTCCGGACATCAATGAATTCCAGCCTGCTCCTGGTTGTACAGCTGAATGGACTACTTGGTGGTTTATGTAGCCTTCGATTCTTCTTACCAGGAGGCCACCAATTCAGTCCTCTCTGAAGCTTTTGAAAAAGTATACCAAAGGGAAATCCAGCAAAGGTAAATTGTCTTGCTTTATACTCCCTGCCTTTGTTCCTGTACTTCCCTAAATCCGCTCATTATCTTAGCAGGTGCCTCCCAACCAGTCAAACTTGCTCCTCCAGTCACTAGAAGATCCCGATCTAACGAGCTCCGTTCTTTACAAGTGGAGGAAGAAGTGGATGCAGATGCATTTTTAGCAAAGAAAAGGAAGAAGAGTTCCTCAACTTTACCTGGGGTTTCACACACCCAAGGAAGTTTGGACTTTCCTTGCCACCCCCCCCCCCCCCCCCCCCACAAACGACATTTGATGCTTTCGAGTCTGTGGGTGCCTTTCCCACTTCAAATAGTCAGGTCGTTTCAGCCGTGTCTTTCCCTGGTGATGCTGGCGTAGACAGTGAATTGGGTCCCAATTCTCCTCCTGCCTCTGTGCATACTTTACCTGTTCCATTTCCACTCCCTTTAGCAGCATATGGCGAGTCTTCCTCAATACACTGACGATTCCTCATTTGACACAATACCGACATTTACTTAGGCATTGGTACAGTCCAAAGCTGATCTGTAAGTGTAACTATAGGTGGTCAAGATTCATCAAGCGTACCCATCCATCGATACATCTCAACGACCGTGGTCAGCTGAGCCTGCTCTTTTACTTCTTCTAGCGCCCGATCAAAGCACGTTACTTTGTCTTCTTCTGTTCTTGTTAGATACGTTCCACTGAATGAGTTCCATTTCTAATTTCATCAGGTATTACTGAGGACCCACTAGTGACCCCTCAACTCCTCCAGATCCAGTTGTCGACTCAGGGTTCTCTTCTGGTGAGCTAAACAGAGGGGCTGACCCTGTTGCTGTAGCCTCCAGTGATCTTCCGTCAACTTCTGTTCCTGCTAAACACTTCTCCGGTGCATTGTTGCCATCTTCTTCTTCGACGAGACGTCAAATTAGTGACAAAGGTACTCCAAATTCTCTCGTCAAAGCCAAACATATATTGGAGAAGGCCTCTCTAGTTTTAGCCGCCAACCTTAATAATTTAATCTCTGGAATCCTAAATCCCGGTGAAGCCACTGCCGAAGGGATGTGATGCTAATTGTTGGAGTTCCTAGATCTCTCGAGTGGCGGCTTTTCAATGATTGCGAACCATAGGTCAATCTTCGATAGGCTCAAGCATTTCTTGGGTAAATTATATGGAGATAGTATCAGTGCTGCCTTACCTCCTGCGCTCAGAGACAAATGTTGAGACCTCTCGAATGAGTTTACCACTGTAGTAGAAACCTATCGATGCAAACAGGAGTCGATAATCTCTCTGACTGTCTTAAATGAACATCACCCAGACTCCAACCAGTCCATCGAAGAAACCAGCCACAGTGTGAGAACTAGCCAAGCTACTCTGCACACCATAATTGATGAAATAGCCGATCTCGATAAGGAAGAGACACTCATTGAAGAACAACTGGCTGAAATTGAAAAGAAGTTGGCTGCCCACACCACCAACAGAGACTTAACCACGCTGAAAGGGTTCAAGCAGAAAAGGTCTTGGAGCAGTGCGCTGTTTCTCTCGAAGAATTAAAGAAGAACGAATATGGCCGTTTGGCAGCAAGGAATACTGAAAGACGTCGCCTCAAGAATCAGCAGATTTCAGAAAATGGCAAACTAAGCCTTCGCTTTAGCTTTTCAAAAGGAAGTCAGGCATTTTGTATATCCAGATAGTTCTTCTCATTAATGAATCCTTCATTCCGAATATATATATGTTCAGCTCCTTATCGACTAATACATTGATGATCTTCGGAGCATTGGAAATCAATCTTCTGAGGTCATCATAGCTCAATGGCGGGAACCAGCTTTGTTCAAATTTCATCACTTAACTCCAATAACTATCAACGATCCCACCAAACTCCCTTATCTTCCAGTTTGCAGGTAGTGGGCTGAATTAGTTAACTGCAAGGGCCTATTTATACCTGGTCATTCACCCGTAGGATGTATCCTGTGACCTCACTTTTAGTTCTCGATAATGCAAATGGCGCAAAACCAACATTTCACTTCAAGCGCTCAATCTGCGATTCACTGGAAGCTCTTCGACATTCTCCATTGTTATGAAGAAAATGGGCGTATGTCTGTCTATCGTGGATTATGATGCTGCTAGAGACCATACCATCTTGGACCCTCACCCTCTGGCTTTATTCACTGACTGCTTTCCTCGCCATCATACGGTGGTGCTTCCAATCAATAGGAATTTTATCTGTGCTCATGCTTGGTCTACCCCTAACTATAGATTTAAAACCCTCCCATCTTTCGATGAGCGGTTTTTCCAGTGGTACCTGGCCAAGATTGAATTGCTTCTGAAGCGCTGTTGCCATATCTTTTGACCCCGATTGAATTCAGCTTCATTGACAGGCTTTGTTGTTTCTGGTCTCCATCATCACATTGTTTCTACTTTCCAACGGGACCAGCGACCACAACCTTATTGGACATATGGAGTTTAACGGGCCCGTTTACAGAAATTGGCAAATTTGATTTACACAGCTGTCCATATTTCCGCGACTTATCTTATCTGGATCTTTCTTATGAGGCTTTCATCGACAAATTTGCCAAATCAGAAGGGGAAATTACTTCTGAGGAACATACCGACTACCTTCTTTATTGGCTTTTGCGGTACATCTTTTGTCATCCTTCTTTGATCGTGTCTCACAAGTTTATTGATATGGCCTATGTTCTTTCTCGCGGTTTGAACATTGGCCTGGGGCGCACGATCTTAGCCGCTCTCTATAGGTCTTTGTCCGATGCTCAAACTTCCCTCCACAGTGCGCATCCTGACCCCTTTTTCTGTCTGTTATGGCGTCTCCTTGGTTGAATACGACTATACTTTTCTGAGCTTTTTATAGTAGCATACCTTTCACTCACTGGGCCGAAATTAATCATCGACCAGTTAGGAACGCTTCGAGATTTTGGATATTTTGTCATCCTCTCAAACCTCTTCATGCTGGCTTTTCTCCTTTCAAATGCTTCCTGAGGCGCATACTGCTTCTCTTGGAGTTCGAGTTTGATGTCATTGATCTCGACAATGTGGATTTTCATTATTGCTTCGACAAGCTTGATATCAACATGCTTTGGAAGAGTGTACGCACCCCAGTGGACCTGATCTTGGACTTTTCAAACAAACGTAAGTTTTATCTGGGTTTTGAATTCTATAACCCCACTTCTGCGCTTGTAAGTTTGGACTTATTCAAAGTGTTCCTGCGCCCATTGTCTATTCCTGGGAGTACCCCTTCTCGCCTTACTCTGAGCACCACAGAAACATTGCACTCACCAATTTTCTCGAGATTACCAACGTCATCTCAAAGCGATTCAATTTTATAGGATTCTATAACAACCCTGGAGAAACCGATACTTTTATCGACTGGTGGACTGTGTATCAAACATTCTTGTTTCCTCCAGACATCGAGGTAGTTATTTCCAAAGTATTCCAGCTTCTTCCTGCATTGGCTCATTCGTTTAAACGACCTTTTTATGCTACATGAAGTCTCAAAATCACTTCTTTTGCAAATTCGTGTAACGAAGATACATACATTCTCCTCTTCCTCTCGCAAAAGGTTGAGTGTTCGAATCCCGGGCGCCGCAGGGTGACTTAACCGGTGGGACGTGTGTGGTGGCTAGCACGTGTCGCCCCCAGGGTTTACTCCCCGGCTGTCGGTCGTGCGGGGGTTCCCTGGGTTATCAAAAAAAAAAAAAAAAAAAAAAGATACATACATTCTCTGGTTCTCTGGTCAAATTTTATTTCTGCTCACTTCGCCCTTGGACACTCGTCTTACGTTCCTTCATGCAGATGGATCATTGAGACCAAGAAGGCGGAAAGGGAAAGGCATGACTCAACTCCAGTTAGCCGTGTTAGGATTTCTGTCGATGACAATTCAATTGACCTGAACAGTGTTGCTGAAGACAATGCCGGCCCAAATCGTTCACCATCTTACCCCTCAAGCGACTTATCTCCTTCTGAAGACGGCGACAACATTTTGGCTAAGTGGCCCGACTCTATAGTCTGCTAGTACCTGGTTATACTCGTATTGTGATGATCTTGATGTTGAGGCCGAAATCGGATCTTTGCTGACCTAATTATCTGATTTGCCCTTTCCTTTAAAATGCGATGCTATGGGGTATGCCCTTAAGGAATTCTCCCTCTCCTTTTATTCCATTCTGACAAATTATAAATCTCGGCAAGGACAAATCAAAGCTTGTGACAAAGTGGAAGAAAGTTGTCAACAAAGGAGCGAAGATCTGACTCTGGCCCGCACTACTCTCGAGAGTTATCGAACTGATGACTACACTCCTTTGCAGATCTTAACGACTCAAACCAGACTGGTTAATTGGCTTGAGGCTGCACGTCGATCCCTGGACTATACATTCCACGATGTTTGTCATGACAGAGTGAATATCTCGAAGCAAATTATGAGCAAGAAATGCGTCTTCATAGCTTTACTTCAGCGCTTAAGCAGCACTTCATGTAGTTCAGCACTTATTTCCAGCAATGTTAATATCCTAGGTGTCATCTTTGTCTTGATTTGTATGATCTGTCATCAAGTCTCTGTAGTACTTGCCATGCTATCTAATGACCAATATCCATAACCATAATGCAAGTTTCTTTTTCCTATTGTGTACTTTCTTCTGGTCCCAAGGCCACTCCTTTCCGCAAAGAGTTCTTTATTTTTTGGAAGGAGTTGATCTCCCGACCGAGCCTCACTTATGCCTATATAACCACCCAACCAAAGATCTTGGCGGAGATCCTTACCTTCATGAAGAGCGGTGAGGCGCCCAACCTAACACTGACCCTCCATTCAGAGTGGATTTCGAGGAATTTTCCTTTACATTTGACCACGGTCTCCAATCCTTCCTGAAGAACAAAACCAAGATTGATTCCTATCTGCACTTGGAGGGTGATTACTGGAACAAAAGGAAGAAGGCTGAACATGCTGAGAAGGTTTATTATGGCCGACACAAGATTCAAGAGGCAGCCCAGGAAACGCTCTCCAAATTGATCCGGTTGAAAGAAAGGACTCCCGTATTCCTCAACTTTGGAGCTCTTAATATTGCTAAGCTCTTAATATTGATAGGATGGACGACGAACTGGAGAAGGAGGGAGTACTTCAACTACCGGCTGTTATGGAAGAGGACATCCGATCCTCGGAGGAGTTAGCAAAGCACGTTGATGACCGAGCGGAGACGTGCTTTGCCTCTTACTTGAAGTTTGAGAAGGAAAGTGATGAAGGCTACTCCGCAATGCAAGCTAATTCCTCTGCTCACGACTGTGCCGTCGAAGAGAATAGACGCTTGGAGAATCGCCTGTCGGGCTTCGTTGTTAAGTTCATGAAGCACATTGGTCTGGAATGACCATCTGGCGACGTCCTGTAGCGACGTCCATGAATGTGTCTTCTTTTTGTTAGATTGTGATTGCCCAACTTTCCGCGGGGCAAATGTGTTTACTTCCTGTTGATACTTCCGCGTTTCGATGTAATGTATCCGATGTTCCCATGAATAGAACGACCTCTTTGGATGTTCCAATGTTCAGTCTCTTTTGGCACTGTTCTCTGATTTCCTACATTTGAATCGGGAATCTAACAACTATGCACCCACGACATAAAATTGGTCCTTGTTTCCTCGTTATCACTGTAGTCATCGTCATCATATATCGGTCATTTGATTTTTAAGGGTACATCAAATTCAATCACTAAGGCCATGTCCTATAATACGTCTAATGTTCCTAAATTATTTGACAATCGATTTCTGGTGTTTTCCCACCCTTCTTACTTGGGAAGAGAGAGGTGAGGAACTCGATTCCCCATTTTCTCAGAGAAGTTAGGAATGAAGACATTTAATTTTAGATGTGGGTTTCGACTCCCACGCTCTATAAAGAGGTAAAACAACTGAGAATGAATTGAGAGTTAGAGTATGACAAAAAAAAATTAATAAAGTCAAATCATTTAATATTGTAACTATGTTTGAACTTTGTGTTTATTGAGCTTGGAATATTCAATAGAACTTTACTTTTAAATTATATATCTTCTTCTCAACGTTTAAAATCTAAACTTATATAATCACTAGGCTGCCCCTAGTGGCCACCATTTCTAGACGGGAATGGGAAGGTGGGGAGTTTGAAACTCCCCTCTTCTGGATAGGAGGCTTATGTGTTAATGGGGTTTCCTTATGTGGGCTCACAAGGGGCCAGCCAAGCTCTTCGTAGGGGAGCTCCAAAGTTGAGGAATACATTTGGTCAACAAAAAATAAAAATCTAAACTTATATATGAAGATACGGAAAAGTTATCCATAAATGTATGAAAAATTAAACTAAAAAGCCGTGGAAACATTGAAATTACTTTCATTTGTCAAAGGATGATTGCAGCTTAATAAGCTCTTAATATTGCTAGTTGGGTTGCTCCATACGACCGGGATTGGACATAATGCAGCAAGTAGATACACGTGCGCTCATGATGTATATGAATTTAACGTTAGATCAAATATCAAATCCTGTGAATTTTAGGCGACGATATACCGGATTCGGCGGAAACTACTATCCAAAATCGTGGAATCATGCAAACATAACAAATCGATGCGACGTCCCAATGCAAAACAAGAAAGGGGAGTGTCCACGTCCGTAGAAAAGGTGATGTTAATTGCCCTGGAGGGACAGAAAATGGAACACAAAAAGGAAACATCTATATCATCCTCAACAGAGGAAAATAGACAGAAGCAAAAGCAAAAACAAAGGGTCGGAAAAAGAGAAAACAATAGAACAGAAGCCAACAGCATCACGCACGGACGCCCCAGCATTGGAGACGAGGGACAAAGCTCGGATCTTTGTTTCCCCACACATTCCCCCTAATGACATCCTTAAATCTTCCCATACCGTATCTCAGTTCCTCTCGCTCTCTCTCTCTCTCTCCTCTGGGAAAACTGAATGGCATTACCCCACGTCTCTCTCTCTCTCTCTCTCTCTGCTCGCTCTTTCACTTTCCATGGATTGAAAGCTAAGTCTCTCTGTCGCCGACGCTCGAAAGCGAAAGTGTGGATGCGAAGCCAAAAAATTTGTACCCGGAAGTTTTAACCTTCAAGACCCAGCAACAATCCATGCCCACATGCCCCCTCTCCATCTGCTCGCAGTCCCCTGCCTCCGAGGTCATCATTGTCGTCGTGTCTCCGCGTTCTCGTCTTGTCTCTGTCTCTGTGGCGTCGTTCCGCGATCCGGCTATATATGGGCGACATGGGTTTTCGTTTCTTGTGCCATGCGGGTGTCTGAATGTGTTCTTGTTCTTGGTTCATAGCGCTCGATAGGCAATGGGGTTGTTCAGGAAGTTCTTTTACAAGAAGCCGCCCGAGGGGTTCTTGGAGATTTCTGAAAGAGTCTACGGTGAGCTTTTCTTAGTCGATGATTCAGGGTGCATTGTTTGTAGGTTTCACTTTTAGGAGCTTCTTTTCAGTTCATTTTAGACTGTTGGCTGTGGATGGATTGAAGTGGTGTTAATGGCGATAGCTTGCAAGGAAATTGTCTGGTGCTTATATTCGCGCTGTCACCATCTTAAAAGGAATTTCGGGGAAGCTATTTTGTTTTGGGTACGTACACCCCGGCGGTGTCAGAGTGAGCTTGGTCTAATGGGACACTTGTATTTGTGGGATGATAAGAAATTACCTTAAATTTGAGCCCATGGGACATGCCAATTGATTGGCACTGCCTGTGGAAAGAGTCTTCTCTTGTGTTGTTTGTTTCTGAAATGCATAAGGCTATTTGTTCCTTCATTTTGCTTGTGAAGTGCTGGGGAAGTGAGGGAGTCTTGTCTTATGGACTACAGAAGTGGAGTTATTCCGCTTTCGGTAAATTCTTTGTTTGTCGAGCAGGATTTAATGCACATTTCAAATAAAACCTTGTGAAAAGGAGTTCCTCATGAGGTTGCATTTATGCATCATTTCTGATTGAGTAGTTTCTTTGTGTGACTTTTAAGTTGTAGAGATCAACCGTCTACAGATTCTACATCCACGATGCGATTGAATGTAACTTGCGCTAAAAGGATTTCTACAATGAAAGACTCTAAATGTCTTGCAATGAATGGATTTTCTGCAATAAAGGGCTGTTGCAGGCACTAGCTCGATGTTCTTTTTTTCTGTCCTTATAAAGTAAATACTTAGAATTGCCAACATAACTCACAGTTCTTCGTACTCTATTTTTCTGAGATGTGCGTGCTACCTGTGGGTTCACCATTGGTCCTCTAGGGAGTTGATTCGTTTATGTCCTGTTATCTTTTCGGATGTATCTTGTATTTTATCATCTTCTCTAGGAATAATATTCACCGGTCTTGTTCATTTATGGCGGAATTGTAACTGCAGTGTTTGATTACTGCTTTACCACCGATGTCTTGGAGGAGGATGAATATAAAGTATACATTGGAGGCGTAGTGGGTCAGATCCGTGACCATATCTCCGATGCCTCTTTCATGGTGTTCAATTTCCGGGAAGGAGAGAACCAAAGCCATATTGCCAATTTATTGTCTAAATATGACATGACTGTCATGGATTACCCTCGACATTATGAAGGTTGGCCCATACTTACCATGGAGATGATCCATCACTTCTTAAGATCCTCTGAGAGCTGGTTGTTACTCGGGCAACAAAATGTGCTACTGATGCACTGTGAAAGAGGTGGGTGGCCAGTTCTGGCATTCATGTTGGCGGCACTTCTAATTTATAGGAAGCAATATATAGGAGAGCACAAAACGTTGGATATGGTTTACAAGCAAGCACCTCGTGAACTCTTGCAGCTTATGTGCCCTCTCAATCCATTGCCTTCACAGTTGAGATATCTGCAGTATGTCTCAAGAAGAAATGTCGGATCAGAGTGGCCCCCGCTGGATAGAGCTCTCACATTAGACTGCATTATTCTAAGATTAATTCCTACTTTGGATGCTGAAGGGGGCTGCCGTCCCATCTTCAGGATATATGGACAGGACCCATTTATGGTCGCTGATAAATTTCCCAAAGTCCTGTTCTCGACACCAAAAAGGAGCAAACTTGTTAGGCATTACAAGCAGGTAGCTTTTCTTTTATCCTGCTTCATGGAATAACCTTATATCATCATATCTCAGAATTTCATTGCCTACTGTCATCGCTATGTCATAATTTCCTTCCTTGTGCTTTGTTTGGATTCTCAAATTATGCTTTAGACCCTAAAAATTGGATCACATCCTCACTTGTGGGAGAGGAACTGCTTCTGCACTATTAGCGATACTTCTTTAACTTTTAAATGGCTTTCATACTTCTCTTCTCTGCAGAAAATTTTCTTTGAATTTTCTTGATATGAAGGTAATTCAAATGAAAAGGATTTGTTTATACCACAATGGACAGTTCATGCTGGATACATGCCAATCTGTGGTTAAACTCAGTTTCTTGTCTTTGTAAGGGCCACTAGCAAGTCCTTCTCAATCATTAATTTGTTACATCAACTATATTTCCACTTATTAATGCATGCATTTCATGATAAAGTCAGCACAATGAGAATGTAATATGCATATATCTCAATACAGGCAGACTGTGAGCTAGTTAAAATTGATATCCATTGCCACATTCAAGGCGATGTTGTCCTTGAGTGTATTAGCCTGGATGATGGTCTGGAACGTGAAGAAATGATGTTCAGAGTGATGTTTAACACAGCTTTCATAAGGGCAAATATCTTGATGCTTAACCGTGATGAAATCGATGTGTTATGGAATTCCAAAGATCAGTATCCCAAGGATTTTAGAGCAGAGGTATGGTGTGTCGCTTAAATTAATTATAAACTGATGCGAACTTATTTTTCTTAACAACAATTCGTGTTCTTTAATTTGATTTTGGTAGATTCTTTTCTCGGACATGGATGCTGCTTCTTCTCTTATTCCAGTTGAGTTGCCCATTAATGAGGAGAAAGAAGGCCTGCCTGTGGAAGCATTTGCTAAAGTACAAGAAATCTTTAGCAGTGTGGACTGGACTGATCCAAAAGCAGATGTAGCACTTAATGTGCTCCACCAAATCCAGGCAACAAGTGTCGTTTCTGAAAAACTGAAAAGTGGTGGTGCTCAGTATGATGTAACGAATTTGTTGTTGGACTTAAGTCTGGTGAAGGACAGTGAAAAGCAGAAAGAACCTGAAGATAGAAGTGGAGATGAGGCTCCTTTGAAACACTCAACGCCTCCTTTAAAACCATCTCAAGATGATAGTACAACTATCAAGAAAATGGAAGCGCAAGAAGGACAGGCCCTCAAGCAGAAATCCATCTCTTCCTTAGAACCACCTCAAGATGCTGGCTTAACTGTTCAAAAGGTTGAGGTTAAAGAACCACGGGTTTCTGCCCAGCGACCTGATCCAGCAAAGCTTATTTCTCAAAGATTACCTCGCACTTCTCTGTCTGCTCCTATTTTGAACGCTAATTCATTACAAGGATTGTCTGTTCCTGTGTCAAGGTATCATAGTGCACCTTCGGCTCTCGGCATTACAGCTTTGTTGCAAGACCATGCTGCATCCAACAGTGACGAATTCATCTATCCATTGACAAAATCATATATCCCTGCTATTTCGTCTCCCATGTTAAACATATCTAGGCCAATGCAGTCCCGTACAGTGTTAAATCCACCTTTGCCACAACCATTACTGGTACTGCCACAACAGCCACCTCTATCTAGTAATTCAGTCGGGCCACATACAGCTGTAGATAAGCTTTCTCAAAATGCTCAATTAGCCACGGAATCAGATGACTCCTTGCTAAGTGAAACCTTTGGGTCAACACTATCTCCATTAGATGACAATGCACTAAAGCAAGGTGGTCGGTCATCAATTTCATCCCATCTATCACCTCAATCTTCTTTGTCAGGGCCATTTGATTTTCCTGCTACCAAGATCTCATCTCCACTTCCTCCTCCAGCTCCTGTTTCTCCATCCCTAGTGGAATCTTTATCCAACGTTGCAGAAAGCTTGTCTCCAAATACCTCTTCTCCAACCCATGTCACTTCAACTGTTGCCTCATCCATTGGCAACAACTCTCCACCTCCTCCCCTTCCAGCATCTGAAGTTTCTGCATCAGCTGCTTCCCTCATTTCCAGGGTGCCCTCCACAAAGAGCTTGGCACTTGTTTCCAAGCCCCGACCCCCACCTCCACCTCCACATCCTCATGCTGCCTTGGATTTTGGGACTGCAGCTCCAGTGCCTCCAGCTCCAGCTCCAGCTCCACCTCCTCTGTGCACTGAACCTGCTTCGGGTTTCATGATTGCGCCTCCACCTCCACCTCCACCTCCGCTTCCTCCTAGTTCTTATCCTGTTTCAGGTTTCGTGACTACACCTCCAGCACCTCCACCTCCACCTCCACCTCCACCTCCACCTCCACCTCCACTTCCCTCTTATTCTGGCAGAGCCTTAGCTTCTATGGATGCACCTCCTGTGCCTCCGCCTCCACCTCCTCGATCTGCCCCTCTGCCAGGTTTTATGGTTACACCTCCAGCACCTCCCCCTCCCCCACCTCGATCTGGCCTTCTGCCAGGTTCTACCGTCACAGCTCCAGTAGCTCCACCTCACCCTCCTCCTGGCTGTGGACCTGTGTCAGGCTCTATATCAACACCTTCAGCACCACTTCCTCCACCTCCTCCTGGTTTGACACAGAGAACATCCATTTCTAAGAATTCTGCAACCATTCCTCCACCGCCTCCCTTAGCTCCTCTAGGTAAAGAGCTTTCAAAAGCTAATAGTGTCTCTCCAAATTCTCTCACTGGAGGGAATAATGGATCTGTACCTCCAACTCCTAATCCTCCAACTGCACCATTGAACCCAAAGGGGCGTATTTTATCGCGTTCAGGTCTGAGAAACCAGGTTCAACAAAAAAAAGCAAACCTGAAGCCTTATCATTGGTTAAAACTAACGAGGGCTATGCAGGGAAGCTTATGGGCGGAGGCACAAAAGTCTGATGATTCTTTAAAGTAAAAACTGTTCAATTTTCCATTTTTTTGTGCTCATAAGCAAATCAAGAGCTTTCCGGGCAGCCTCTACTCTATTTTCCCAAGTTTTTAATATCTATTTGTTAATTTTATACAGGGCTCCAGAGTTTGACATGTCAGAGCTTGAAAGCCTTTTTTCAGCAGCTTCAACTTCAGGTAGCACTCGTGGAAAATCAAGTCGTGCTTCTGGACGTAAATCTGATAAAATTCAGCTGGTACTTCTGCTTGTGCTATCTTATTCTGTAATTTCGAACTTGTTCCATTGTTTAAATGTCTTGTTAATACTATATCTGTATGATTTACATCTGCTAGCCATAAACTAATGGGTTGATTTCCTATTTGCTATTTGATTTAAGTAACAATAACCAACCTTGTATCATCTTGAGTTCAAGCAGATCTCATTGACCTGCTGTCTGCTGAATTTTACTGATCCATTTTTTACAAGTTTTGCATGATGAAATTTCTGATGAAAATTCCCGATGAAAATTCCCCTATTGTCGTCTCTTGGGTTGATGAGTATTGGTAACCCTGTAATGGAAATGAGGATACAGTAAAGCTAAGATTCTGCAGCTGCCAAATTGGCCGCGTGTTGGTTTGAATGAGAAGTTGATTCTTGGCAGTTGTTAACATAACTTATAAATTAAAATGTAACTTGGCAGCTGCCAATGCCATCTTTGCCTTTATTGCCCAAAAAGAGATTATTCTTGTGTTCTTATAGGATGGACCCATATGTTTTATGGTCTTCTGCCTATTTATTACTTTTTTTCTATCTTGTCACCAGTTTTTTGCTGGTAAGATTTCTGATGAAGTTAGAAGACTGTTTCTCACAGGTTGATCTTCGGAGGGCATATAACTGTGAGATAATGCTTACAAAGGTCAAAGTTCCATTGCCCGATTTGATGGTAAGCTAAATCTGACATAATTAAACATTTATTTGGAAGTCAAGAGCCTGGATGAAAAAAGGTGTTTCTGTGGAGTCTATGGGTGCCATGATTTAGATATATCCCTTCCATAGGATGGGGTGTTACCATTTTATAAGCTAATCATTGCATGATCTGATATATGTCAAGAAGTCAAAAAGTTGGGCTGGAAATGTGTTTCTGTGAATTCTAAAAATGGTCACACTGTAAGATAAATATCTTTCATATGATGAGATGACGCTGTTGTCAGGTTATCAAGGAAACTGATGGTTTTTCCATCTTTCTGAGAAATGATGTGCTTCTATCCCTTCTCCAGTTGTTAACTGGATGGGCTGCTTCTACTCGTATTCTTATATGGCATCATGGCAGAATAAGATCAATTACATTGTGATAAAGATAAAAATTTGATCTGTAATCCATAGATTTGAGTAATGTTCAGTAATGAGCTGCCATGGTTTTGTACACAGAGCTGACAATAAGATGACTTTTGCTTAATTGAATGGTGTAAATTTTCCTACAAAACACATTCTCTTTGGCATGTAGCATAATGTAGAGGGATATCAGTAAAGTTTACTCTTGGGAAGAAAATTGGGCTGGCAAAGTCTAACAAGGCAAGATAACATGACCGGAGTAGGAAAACTTCCCTGAACATACTGAGAGAGAGAAAATTGTAATGGAATCCAAGATGATATTCTAACTTGAATGACTTAAAAAAAAGAAAACGAACTGGCATGTATATAACATGTTAAGAGTGAATTTTTGACATTCAGTGTTAACAAAAATTGGCACTAATAAGAAAGAACCCTTAGCATGCTAACATTAATTATTGCCTATGCTTGCAGTAAACTTGATTGATGTATTGCATTGTGCATTCCCATATAGGAGATTCTCGCAGATCTTATGAAGGCAGTTCAAAGAAACAATAACTGCAACTTACGCTTAATTACAGCTCTGAATTGTGAATTATTTTCAGGAAAGATAGATGAACCGCGAACAAAGCGGAGTTTTTTGGTAATGCAGTGTTGACCCTGCCTGTGGTGTGATGTGTATTGGGTCGTTTATTAAAATTCATAACCATTGAGAACCATGCCTAGCAGAAGTTACTTTGCTAATAAAAAACTAGTGACTATGCAATAGTTCGATTTACATTGACATTGCTTTTGCTATCTAATTTGTGTAAACCAATTATGGACTGATGAAATTTACTTCAACCTTTGCTGAAAGTTGTATTAAAGCTCATTTCAATTAACATGGCTGCTTCTCTTTCTAGATAGCTCTTATTGAAACTTAGCAAAATATGGTTACTGGAAAAAATTTTCATGTGTCCTTTTCTCATTTAATGCACATGCATCCAAATGTCATGCAGAGTTTTGTTCTTGCCCTAGATGATTCGGCATTAGATGCGGATCAGGTCGATAACCTTATAAAGTTCTGCCCAACAAAAGAAGAGATTGACTTACTCAAGGTACTTTATGATATATGTAGTCCGTCAACATGATTCTCTCTTTTTCATCCTTGAAAATGAACTTGTTGCATATTGATTATTTTGGTCTTTTCTCTTATGGTTTATCGTTTTCCTGTTCTAGGGTTATAACGGAGACAAGGAAAACCTGGGAAAATGTGAGCAGGTTAGTAATTTTCATTGTCATTTGGCTAATTGCGATATGAGTAAACACAAGATCACATCTTGATGTCCACTATTTATTGTTCTTCAAACTTTCTTCTTGCAAATCTTTATATTGATTATATGACACCATTGAGTGTAAGGCTATAGCAAATCATTTTATTAAATGGAAATCACCTTGAGGGAAACTGAAAACCAATGTTGAATGTGGATCTCCATAGTTGCAAATCTGTTAAAAGTCAAGTTCCTTGGCAACACCATTTTGCGTCATTTGATAATGCTTCCATAAAAGGTGAATGTCGATGACATTTCCCAAGTATATATGGAGTATAACAAAGACTTTTGGAGAAAGGGCAGTTTAGATAGCAAAGCACTTTACAAGATCCAGAAGAAAAGTAAAGTGCTGTTCTGTTTTTAAAGAACTGAACCTATTCCTTCATTCGTTCATTCTTTTTTTTTCTTTTCTCCATATAGAATCCATATGATAGAAATAAGCACCGTACGAGATAATTCTTCCAAAACTGCTTTCCTTAAGATGTTGTGACTTTGAATGGTCCAGGATAGATCCTACCATACAAATCTGTATGGATCCAAACAAAACAATACTATTGGCATGGCTGGAGTTATAGATGATTTTGTTGTCAATATGTTGAATATTGATTACTAATTGCAAACACTTACTTGAGAATTGGAATCCTTGTCGAGCAACATGATAGGTTGTTGATTTATTATCCATTTCCTTACTTTTTAAAGATACTTTGGTATGTTAATGATAAGTTGATTCCTGACCTTCCACCTTTTTCCTTTTTAGTGGTTCTGGTTTTGTAGACGTTCGTGATTGTGCAACAAACCTCTTGCATAAATCCATGTTATAATATATACTTTGGTTTCAACAGTCTTGTTTATTATTTTGACAGTTCTTCCTAGAATTGCTGAAAGTTCCGCGAGTAGAGTCCAAGCTGAGGGTTTTCTCATTTAAGATACAATTTCATTCCCAGGTTAGATTCTTATTTGTGACTTAGCTGTGCCACTTGTTTATAAACTTTACTTCTATACTCCCTCCAGCAATTTGTTTGATTTACTTCATCTTTTCAGGTTTCAGATCTCAGTAGTAGTTTGAATGTTGTGAATACTGCATCTGAAGAGGCAAGCCTTTTCTCCTTCCATCCTTCCAGCAAAAGCTTTGACTATTTGCATAAATATAACTCTCCTCCAATCTGATCAGATCAGGAACTCAGTCAAACTAAAGAGAATTATGCAGACAATTCTTTCCTTGGGAAATGCGTTGAATCAAGGAACTGCACGGGGTAAGCAAAATGTATAAGTTGATTCTTATTTTGTTAATCCTGCACTACATCAGAAACACTGCCAACCACCTTAATGAGAAGCAAAGAAGCATTACCACTTATGCTTTAGCAGAACAAAAAAAAAGGCCTGAATTTAAACATCTAAGTGATAATAAAAGAGCTTTATGGAAACTATGGAAGCTATTTTGCTCCAATACTAAGACTTCATGTTGTTAACTTTACTGTTGCTTTGCCAAGAATTATTGAATACATTGGTCTGTGTTTGGACTTGTTGAAGGAAAAACAAGGCAATTTCAATAAACTTGTAAAGCATTAAATGTATCCAATAATTACCTTACAGTATCAATAATGCAAAGTAAATTAACAACCCACAATTAGAATAATATAAAAAATATAGTCTTAGACTGATGCAACTGCATGAGCATCTTGCTAGTGAAAATATATAATTGGGGAGGCAATTGAGGGTCTAGCAAGATTTTCATTTAGAACCTTTTCTAGTACAATGGATATATCTTTACTCAGAACCTTTTGTTTGAATACCACGTAAAATTCTGTGGAACGAGAACCAACTTTTCTGAAAGCTTAAGAGTATGAAGGTATGGTTTAATATTTAATGTTGTAGCAACATCCTTTGCTCTTCTCTCTTTTAGTTTAAGTTAATTATTCTATTTCCCTCTTTTTTAGTTCTCTTGGGCATAGCAGCTCATGTAATTGACACCATGGGTTTTTTTTTCATGTGCTGTTCATGATTCATTACTCTGCCCAAGCAGTATTTATCACATCAAAGTACATGGCATGTGAATCACTTACGCGTGTATGTGCTGAGCATGCATCTATTGAGATTGATAGGGGAAGTGATCTTAACTTCTTGATTAACTTGACTCAACTTTCCGGCATTATAGCTTTGTTTCGTGTTGATTTCCTGAAACTCAGCTCCTACCTGCCTACATTTTCATTGATATAATTCTGATTCGTGTAGGTTCTGCAATTGGATTCCGATTGGATAGTCTCCTTAAACTCACTGATACACGAGCCAAGAACAACAAGATAACTCTCATGCATTATCTTTGTAAGGTAGAACTCTGGTTCTCTCCTCATGTAACCAATTTTTTTTAATCCTTAGTCTCAAGTTCATTGACCTGAATAACATTGCTTGGTAGTTCTTGGGTTGGAGCAGCTGAAGTTAATTCTTGTTGTAACAACAAAAGTTCATAATCAGTAAAAAGGATTATGAAAAGATATCATGCGTATTGTGCCTCTCCATGTTTGGCTGTCCCAAGAAGGTTTACTGAGATAGACTTGCACCAGCAGCCTTATTTTTTATGCTTAATGTAGTCAAATATTCACAATCAACTGGTCTGGGGAGACACCATCCAAGTACGTCTTACAAGGGAGGAACTCATCTATGATGAAATTGCAAGATTTTATTTTGGTCCTTATTTGCACTTTTGGTGGGAATTAAAGCATCGCTATAATAATGAGAGATTTTTCCATATGTGAAAAAAGTATGGAGGCAGTACCAAGTACTGCTATGAAGAAGGTTATAAATTTACAAAAGAGCAATGCGTATGAACTTTTACTAAAAACTTTTTTGTTAGAGTGTTGGTGCAATTTCTTATTGGCTGTTTAAACAAGCAATCATTCACTTCATTGGTCCAGCTTGTTTCAATATCCAATTGAAACTTGACAAATCACTTAGGAAGCTTTGATAAAATTCTTAGTACATTTAGCATGATCATTACAAAAATAACAGGTCACTAGAATTTTAAAGTATTTCTGGTAGGAGGACAGCTTTTAGCATCTAAATTAGCAGATGATATGCTTACATCTGCCTTTTTAAATGGATTAGTGAGGAGAAATCTCAGCCACCTATTGCATTTTTCTTATATTAGTGCTTTCTGAAAGATGCCATATTACCCTTGTTATGTGCAAAATTTAAAGAAAGAGAGAGAAATAATGCTATGAAGTTCAATTTTATTTCGTTATATGAGATGGTACTGCAAAAATCCTGATCATTGAAAATAGAAAGCAGCTGATTCAGTTTTTCTTGCTTCATTATACATTTATTTGTACGTCTCTGCATCGGCTTCAATAAGGGTTACCTTAAACTCAGCTTCTAATGAACATAGTTTGAACTGTGGTCCCTTCCCTAATAGTTTAGCTTGGTGGGTTGTATATGTCCCATGGGCCTTATTTTAATCAATTTGTTGGACAAACTTTAGGTGCTTGCAGAGAAGCTGCCAGAAGTTATGGATTTTCACAAAGACCTTATGCATATAGAGGCTTCAACAAAGGTGCTTATTTGTTCCTCCTTTCTAATGTAACAAAGTTTTATTGTGTATATGCATTAAAGGCAATAACTTGTAATTTGCAGGTACAATTGAAGTTCTTGGCGGAAGAAATGCAAGCCATTAGTAAGGGGCTTGAAAAAGTTGTGCAGGAATTGGCTGCCTCTGAAAATGATGGTCCTATATCAGAAAGCTTTTGTGAGGTAATTTTCTGCATCTGCTCATTCTGTCCTGCTTGATTTTATATGTGGGGTCCTCAAGTGGAGCATCGGACAGCATAATGCACATAGGTGGCATGATGCATCTTGGTCATACTTGCAATTTACACTGAGTTTTGTAGTGAATCTCTGGGATTTATTTTCCTCAATGCAGTAAGGCTAACATGGGCATGCTGAAGGGCATCCTTGTTGGTGTGACTTATGAATTCATCATGTGCTAATATTGCCAGAGACCTCACTGGTTGTGATGTCATTCGCTGAGTCAGAGGTGCAACTTGTTTTCCTGACCTGACATAGCTCATGTAATTTGACTATTGAACCAGTGATATGGATTTTGAGCTTGTCAACAGTACCACGCTACATGTCCATCACAATAAGTGCAAATGTAATGACCAAAGTCATGTAAGGCACACTGGCTGCTCAAGTGCTCAGGAAAGTGAGTTTGACACTAGCATACTTCTTACTAGTTCAGTGAAAATCTGACTTCCAGGAAAGGTGCGTAGGTAAATGAAGAGTATAACATATTGTTGACTATCTCAAGTTGGGTTTTAGGCTTCTGGATAGTTTAGAGCAATGGCAATAGATTATTGAACAAAATCCAGTTGAATTGTTGAGGAAAGGAATTATAAATAATATCCCAAGAGCATTTATGTAGACCATCCATGAAAATCTAACTATTGGTTTGAGCTTGAGTTATTTCTTTGTTTGATTTGAAAATAGAAAGAGAATCAAATGAATCATTCGCCCTTTTAGGCAGCTGTTGGTTTCTCGTCTTTGCTTTCACTTCCTTGGTACAGGACCTCACCTTTTTACATTGGAACCTTCAGAATCTGAAGGAGTTTTTAGGTATTGCTGAGGCGGAGGTGAGGTCGTTGGCTTCGCTTTATTCCAGTGTGGTATGTACTCATCTTGTTAGTTCAAAGTGCTTATAGGTAATGATGCTGTATAGTTCAGATGAATAAATTCATTGACAACTAAGTGTGCTTGCATTTGTCAATGTTTCCAGGGTAGAAGTGCAGATGCATTGGCCCTCTATTTCGGGGAAGATCCAGCTCGTTGCCCATTTGAGCAAGGTTATCTTAATCTTCTGGTTTTACTGAGTGCAAATTTGCATCTCTAGTGCAAGCACTTGACTCATTTTGAGCTCATATGTTGGGAGGTTCGAGTTGGTCCATTGCAAACTTTGCCAAAGAGGACATGTTTGGATAAGAAGTGCATTTTTTATGCTACATGGATCTGCAAGTATCTTTTTTTTGCATAGAGCTATGGATCAATGGTAAAATAATAGCTTTAAAGCTTCAGTAATCAGTGAGGCTTCAGCATTTCTCCTGGAATTTATCTGAGGAGAATGAGAGAAACTAGCATTGTACCAGTAGTTGGATAACTCTTTTGTGTGATTTGTATCTACACAAAAAATTACAGGCTAAAAAGGGGGAATGATTAACTTTCTTAGGACGCTTTTAAGGAAGATTCGCAATAGAAGGACATTTCGTTTTCCCTATCTGCATCTTGTTTTTGGCAGATCTTGCAGAAAAATGATGTGTAGATTAAAAGAAATAATCTTCACACCAATATGATGCGTAGATTGGAAAGGTATCTTGAGGATCCTTCAATAAATACTCTTTTATTCTTCCCCTGAAGAGCCTGAAGTTTGATTTCTTGCATGCACTTTATCGTTCTTTCTGATTATAAATTTTCTTCATTTAGACACATGGCTTCCAAGTTTCATGTCATCTAATATTCCTCTTTAGCATTTATTCATTTTCAATTGTCTTGAACTCTTGGCAGTTGTATCGACTCTGCTCAATTTTGTCAGAATGTTTATACGGGCACATGATGAAAACTGCAAGCAGTTAGAACTTGAAAAGAAGAAAATGCAGAAAGAGGCTGAAACACCTAAAATGAAGATGGGTGCTCTTCAGGCAGCTTGAAGTATTGGAAGATCGTTCGAGGAATCGCAAAATGCAAAGTGAGAATAGGCGACCCTGGCAACTGCTCGGTCTGGACTTGGTGTACTGAAAATAAGTGGCATCCATCAAATTGTGACAATGTGAAAGTGCATCATTCTCATCTCGACGATTAGAAGAAGCTTGTGCACTTGAGAGAGGTTCTCATTTCGTGTACAATGTGAATGGCTGGCAAGTATATATAGTGAAATGTGCGATCCAAACTGGACATCCGTGGCAGGTAGAGAGGAGTAGATCTGACAGCAACAACAAGCCGTAGAGAAGACACAAGTAGTTCTCAGATTGACAGAACACGTGATCGCTTCTTGAGTAAGAAGCTTATCGCCGTAACCATCATCCTATGCTACCATTTGGGCGATACAGATCTGCCCGGTAAATAATAGTTAATTTGCTTCTTGATTGGCTCAACTGCCATATATCTGATTTTGTTGTAAAAATGTTAGCATCAGCAATGATCTTGTTCTTTATCCAATTCATTGTTAGGTAATTCGTTTAGTGTTCATTCTGTATATCAAGCAAATTTTGCTGCAAGAATTTCATCAATGGTGAATAGCCAAGCAGTTATGCGGTTTCGATCTTCGAACATTAGTTTCAAATGACTTAGTTTGGATGCTAAGTTTCGAGTCATCTAATAATCAAGTAGTTTTTAGATGATCGTTCGCTCTAATAATGAACCATGGCTTGGAAATCCAAGAGAGTCAGTACATTAGCTTGATTGGATCTCCACATTGGTATTTGCAAAACGACATAGTCGAGCTCAAGTCAACCATATGTAAGTTTGGCGAAATGTTATTGTCTTGAAAGCTTAAGATGATGGATTCAAAATAAAGGGATATGCGCATTGAGATTGTTCTGTTTTTCTTTTTGGTTCAGACCATATATTTTGTCGATTCAATGAAGTCGTCAATTTTTTCTTACACCTAAGCATCCGAGTAATGGATCGGTTCGGGAAAAAGCGCCAATTGTGTGAAAAATACACATATTTGGAGGAAACAGAAATTGAGCACGGGAGCGAGACTATCTCTCCCGCGTACTAGACGCGCAATTAACGATCTCGAAAGCTCAGGTCGATAAAATAACAAGATAATGCTTATCCTAAGTGAGCAAGGAAGAGCCGTATCTGCAAGAAATATTGCATGTGGCGGCATCCATCATTCAATTTTCAAGTAATTTCCGACGTCTCATTCAACAAGAACATGTGAAGGTCTAAACAAGAAACTTGTTTTGTTCTCGTTGGTCAGTCTTTACCTAGGGGGCCCACACTGATTGCCTGCGTTCCGTGTTCGCACGGGCAAAAACTGCAAAAAGTCCGAGAAGCCAAAAAGTCTGTCGAGCGTCAAGCCATAGGAACGACCCCTCTCTCTCGCTCTCTCTAGAACAAGAACAAGAACCAAGAAACAAGACGACGACAAGACCAAGAAGTGGGCAAGATGTTTGCCGATGGTGGAGTCAACATATGCGGCTATGCGTGTATCTTTTCCTACAATGTTCAATGTAGAAATATCATGGATTCCTTTTCTTGTTTTGTTGGTTGTTGACTTCTTGGGTGTTCTAGGCGGGACCAATCGAGAAAGAGAGAATCGCTCAGTGTCGTGTCGTTCTTCGTCGTGCGTGACCGATCCGGTGCGATTCCCATTGGCGCGACGTCTCTCTTTGCTCCAAGTTTGTGGGGGATGTTTCCTAAGGGAAAAAGGGACCCAATTTCGACTATTTTTCCAAAGGAATACAACCCTAGGAATGGCCACAAACCGCCATGACCCCTTAACGCGGACCTCGCGGTCGTGCTAATCGGACACCGTGTTTCTAGAACTTCAGGAAAATCTCGATGTTCGAGGAAATTCCCGAGGTCGATCGATGGGACATCCACTTTCAATGGTTGAGATTTGTTAACTAGTTGGCTTTTTCGTCGGTTGGTGTCATCCAATGGCTGACAGTTGGTAATTGGTACTAAGTCCATTGATGGTAGACAACCCATTTTCCTTATGGGAAAATGACATAATTGATCATGAACTTTGGTCTAGTGTACATTGTTGTTCTTAAACTTTTAATTTATTTAATATAATTCATAAACTTTCGATACATATTCAAATTAGTTTCTAAATATTGAATCCAAGTATATCAAAAGTTCAGGGATCACATTGAATAAATTAAAAGTTGAAGGACGGCATTACACATTAAGCTAAAGTTCAGGGACCACATTAAAAAAAAAAAAAGTTCAGGAGTGATATTGCATATTGAGTCAAACATTTGTTTACTTATCCCTTTCTTTTTTCTTCTTTACACGAGTACCGTCGATTTCATGATTTGTGTACATATCTGATCGCCATTGTTATCTTATAATAAACACGTATAATGAGATCAGCAGTGCTCATGTAAAAAAAAAAAAAATTTCTCCATTGTCAGCAGCACTTGAAGGAAATTTCTAGAAAGAAATGTAAGCAGGGATGTTGCTTGAACTCTTTCTTGGACTTTTATACCAAGGTGAAGGTGGGAATTCCCTATCCTAAGTACATGTTAAAAAGAAGTTTAAAAATTTTGTCAGGGAAGTTGGGTAATATCCCCTAATAATTATGCAAATGATGTCTTTCAAATGAGTAGATAAAATTATGTAAATATATATTTTATCTGTAAGTCCAGCCAAAGAGACATCAAAGTTTCTCCGATGAACTCCTTAAAAAGGATTTTTGTGCCTTTTTTTTTTATCAACCTGCATCATTAGTCACCAACATTATGAATGATTTTTAGTTCGACTAGTAAATAGAGAATTTCATTTTCTTTTTGCGAATGCACAGTTTTTTCATTTGGAAATGAAAAGAAGCGCGCGCACAAAAAAAGAAAAAAGAAAAAAGGGAAAGCTAGTGGACGGAGAAGAAAATGTGAGGAAATAAAGAAATTTGAAGGGAAAAGAAACCTAATTAAACTAACAAATTGGAATATGTGTCAAGTGAGCAGATATCCGTGTCCAACCATACCTACCCCCAAAAGCGCTGGAACTACTCATATGTGTCAAATTGGAATTGCGGCTGAGCAATTCATCACGAGAAAGAATAAATAGGGGAGGAGAGAAAGAAGATGAGCGGCAACAATCAAAGAGAGGAAATTGAAAAAATTAAGCAAATGGCATCGTTTCGCTTAAGTTTTTCCATGTTAGGCATCTTTTATGTTGTGTAAAACAAACTATCGACGATGACTAGATAGCCACATCAGGGTTTTCAAATGAAAATTGATTGGAATGACTATATTGAAATTTCATGAAAATGTTCATGATTGAATTAACAAAATCAAAAATTTTAAGACTAAATTGGTATCAATACAAAATATTAAAGACTGATTTGGTAATTTTTCCATTAGATTAGTTTTGGTTGCTTATGTTTGAATGTGTGCTATTGTTATTGTAGTGAATGCAAGAAGTAAAACTCGCCTCAAATAGATGTAGTATAAGCAAGTGCACACTCTATCGTCAAATCACTAGACAATATGCAAGCTACTCAAATTCGACTAAACCTCTAAGCAATCAAGTCGAATACAAGTAGCTTGTACTCAAAATAAGCTCGTGAGTAGATCAACTTGATGTTCACATCTTCAATCCAAAACCGACCATCGTCACGACCCGATCATCAAATTCAATCCTCGAACTATATGTAAATCATGCTAAATACACAACTCTGATGATGCCCTGTCCATTCACCACTTCTCAATTCGGGCTTGGTCGAATATCTTTCCCGATATAGCAGCCGCAAGGGCTGCTGTGAAATTGGGATCTCTTTTCAAGGAAGAGGCCATCTGCTGCACCAGAAACTGTTGAAATGGCGCCGTTGCTTCTGTTTCTTGGCTCGGTTTTGCAGATAGAGTGTCGAAACCTGGGCGCATCAAATCCGGAGTATTCCTAGGACTAGGAGATCTCGACTTCGAGGGCGATGGAATTGGAGGGGCACCCTGATTCAACCCCTGTTTTTCAGAATATAGTGGAATCACGGGCTCAGACAGGCCTGGGTGGTTGTGCTCTCCTTCATATGTGGCCACTAGGACAGATGGGTCATCAACACTTTTTTGTACCTGAAGATGCAAATGAAGCATGAGAGTGAGATTGAATTCGTTTGGCTACTTTTCATAGAACACGCGATTTCTTGATTTATTTTTGGACTGTGACTAAGTGTGGTCTCCAGAAAATAATTTCTAAGAGGTAAAACCAAGCTGAGTTACCTTCTTTTTAACAGAACAAGTTGGGGCAAAGGAACATCTGTAGTAAGCTCTTGGAGAGGGGTTGTCTCTTGTGACCTTTTGACCATATTTCCTCCATTGATAACCATCCTTCACTACCTATAGCAAGTGCAAATTCACAAAGCAAAATAAGTGGAAAAAGAATCAATACAGTGGAATTCACTTGGTACTTAGAGAAGATGAATTTCTTCATGCCAACTCTAAGCTAGAGAAACACGAAAAAATGTGTGTGTTGAAACTAAGATCTTACAAGGCTCATGTCAGACGCATCAGTTCGGAAATGGACTTTAGAGATCTTGGGTTTGAAGCTGTCCTTTGGCTTCTTGAACATCGGATCTTCGTCGTAACCACAAATCTCTGTGGCGACGTTAGCTTCATGCTTCCTTTTTCTTGACATGCTGAGTTCGCTTTCGGAGGTTCTATTCTCCATGATAATCAATTGGTTTCGCAGCGCATTGTAGCTCTCGTGCATAAGGGTCAGCGTTTCGGTCAACTTCCTGTTCTCGTGGCTAATTCGGTGATATTCCTCGACCAGTGCACTGGCCTATACACAACAAAACAGATCATCTCTCAGGTTCGATCTTTGTATTTCAAATAATCCAGTTCTAAGAATCGGTCGCAGGGCTTCTTCAACTTCATTGTTTTAAAAAATCGATTCTGCTCTATTTTAAATGACGTTGGTCAGCTACACTTTTCTGGAAGCGCAGGTTTAATTTGACTTTGCCTCTTACCATTTCACTTTCCCTATTGGGCACTGTTCTGACTTCTAACGGAGTTGTCTGAAAAAACTTGAAATTTAGGCCGGTGAACAGCAATACATAGCTGGAAATTTTGCCACGCGCTTTGCGTTAAATGCTCATGTCCATTTTAGAGGGCGAATATGTTGGTTCACAGACACATTCTCGGCTACTCTAATAGCTGCCCTGGATTCCAATTTCTATGACAAACTTATTAACAAAAGCAATCATGTCATGCGGATGACCGAGATTTGG
This sequence comes from Syzygium malaccense, assembly GCA_031216405.1. Taxonomy (NCBI): domain Eukaryota; kingdom Viridiplantae; phylum Streptophyta; class Magnoliopsida; order Myrtales; family Myrtaceae; genus Syzygium; species Syzygium malaccense. The sequence continues at coordinate 14,216,155 of CM062255.1, read as the reverse complement.
AGTGGAATTTGCTGTAAATTATTGACGATCAAATCAAATACTCGAGAAGACACTCTTAGCTCTCATTCTGGACGTTAACTGCGTATGTTAGCCATAAGATCTTCATATTTTATAAATATCTCTAGCAATATTCGTATGTCTTGATGCAACTTCTATTTTAGATGAACTCACCTCATGCTTAACAACGAGCTCTTCTCCTTGCCCTCCTCGAGAGTTATCATTTTCCGGAACAATTTCTTTCTTCTGATATAAAAGAAACCGTGAAGAAGAAGACAGACAGTAAGCTGAACATCTGAAGGTGTTTCATTTATTTTCACCAAAAAAAACAAACAGATAAGATTGGTCACTGCATATCTTTGCAAACATAGGTCCATCTCACCGGATACGACGTGCTAAGCTCTAGTGAAGTGTCCACCATCCAATTGGATTCCATCGGATCTCCGCTCGATGCCATCAAGCACCGGAAAAAAGAAAACCTGGAGTGATGAAGTTTAACTCAGAAATCTTTCAGAACAGTAGATGAAGGGACGCACACAAGAATGGCGTTGCAATTTATAGCCAGCTTGTTGGTTGAGTGAAGAAGACAGAGAGAATAAACAAATGAGAAAACAAGAAATGTGTACACGTTAAAGAGAGTTGCCGCGAAGTATCGTTTATTTTGGTATCCGTCGACCTCCAGGAAACCAGAAAATAATAATGAGAAAGAAGTAAAACTAAGAGAAGAGTCAAGCTCGGGTCTGGACCAAAAAGGATTTCTAGTTGTTTCCAAAATCAAGCGGGGCCCAATGAAAAGTTTGCTTTTTCGCAGCTTAAATTTATTTATTGACTTGACTTTCAATGGTTTTGCTTAACTTTGAGCAGAAATTTGTACATTCTTTTAGATAAATTTATGCAATACATGACCACTTGATTAAGCGAATTATAATATTCGACCCATCTTGGATTTGCCCTAGGGGTAAGCGTGTTTCCCCATCACGCGCATAAGAAGCGAAGAGGTTTCGCACTAGGAATGTTGGTCCGTTTCTAGATTATGGCGATTGTGTGATGATCTAGATTTTGTTATCAGTTCTTTCTCTCTATAATAAAAAGAGAAAAAATTGTTTGATCATTCCTAAACTTTTTGTATAGATGCTAAATCAGTCATAAACATTTCAATTTTGTAAATGTGGATCTTAAACCTTTGCGTAAAATTTCTGTATAATCCTTCCTATAAATTTCGCTAGAAGCTAACGTAATAGTGTGTCACGTAGGACGACCAGTAATGATTTGATTGTTACGTAAGCAATTTTCTGCGAAAATTGGCAAGATGGACTACATTGGAATTGCGACTAAAAGTTAGGGCTAAATTGGCAAAATTGAAAAGATTGGAACTGAATTGGCATATGTATAATATATATTTATAACTGGTTGAGTAATTTTCCAATGAAAAAAAAGGAAAGAAACAACATCATCACGTGTTTTCTTGTCCGTTTGAACAGGAGGGCTGTTTGAGCCCAAATGGTCATAAATGATCTAATTTCTCAAAAAGTGAAAGGTATAAACCTAGATATTTCCTTACAAGACAAGACCACCAGCACCTGAAAGGCTTATCCAAGATGTGGAGTGACATATGGTTATATCCTTTGTTACGCAATCCCACGTTTATCTAGTTTTCTGCCAATTCACATTGGGTGGTTGACCAAGTGTTTGATTCCCCCCGTGGTCGACATACATAAGTTGCTGCGGCTGGAACTTGGCTTCGGGTAAATTTGCTACTCTGATGCCCACTTTGATTGTAATTTCACTCTAATCACTAAACCCACAATATTCATCATCTTTAATTCATCATACTATTCAAGTAAAGCCGATAACAAATTGCCGACATGGTTATTACCAGGCGATTTGAGATTTATTAGTGAATCTGTTATCGAATCAGCTCTTGTTATTCAAGATTCATTAGTGAATTCTTTCATTTATGTCACCATAACCATCTTGTAATTTGATTCTAGGATTGTGGAAGATCGTTTCAAGGGCTACTTAAAGAGTAGCTTGCTCTCACAAATTAAAGTTCCGTGACCAAAGTTATAGTATATGAGTGATAACTAAGAGAGTGAAACATAATCCTGTCGCACAAGAACTTAGTAAACAACAAACCGATGAAATATGTTCATTTCTCTCACACAAACATAGATCTTCACATCACTAATAAAGAAGATGAGTTAGATTTTTTGAAGTGGTAAAATAAGGATTCACATATTTCTCATGTACTAGCTTCCATCGAAATTAGCCGATAGGAATATCGAGGCATAATACAGGCTCGATACACATAAGTGAAAGAACAATGATGAACTGCTGCCTTATAAAGAAGGGAAAACCCATATAGATGCGGAAATGCAGGAACCGAACCTCAACATCTATTGACTCTGAGTTGAGTGAGCTATTGTTGTTCTAAAACTTTAAACTTTAAGAGAATGATGCAACGTTTAGGATATGCTTGTTTGAGTGAAAGAACTTTTTCGCTAATTAATTTTTTTGGATTTTCACGCATTTAGTTTGCTGAAAACAATCTGTCAAAAGAAAACCCTTTATGGTCAATAAAAATATGTAAGCTTAAAGTTAAGAAAATGAATTTCCTAATATGAAAAGTGGAAAAACATTTTCCCAAAAAATGATTTTTCGAAAAACATTTTCCTTTACGAGAAACTTTTTTTGGAATCAAATACTTATTTTATATCTTATATTTACAAATGCACAAAAAAGTTCTCTCCAGGTCAGGTGACTGAGCAATGATCCACCATCAAGTGAATCTAGAAGCTGATGATGAAACAATGCAACTCGAATCTTCGCAGAAAGAGATGAATATGGCGACAAGCGGTGTCCGAGTCGTGTATTGACTTCCAAAGGCGCAACACGGTTTTCATTATCATTACGGCTTGGCCCTAAAAACGTCAACTGAGCCAAGACTCCATTTCTGAAAGTTTCCATGTCTTGTTGGGAAGACACGAGAGGAAGCGATGTTGACAGCTTCGTTCTCGTTTCAAAGTGGTTTCTCTGGTCAGAGACTGGAGATTTTTTTGCCAAAAGGCCAAGAAAAGGTCATAAGACTCATCGAGCTGGGGCCGCGTGAGCTGAGCGTAAGAATGATGTCATGAACATGTTGCGAGCGTGTAGAATAATTTACCTCATAAATTTAGAGAATTTCATTTTTTATAACAATATCCACAAGATCCTATATATCTAGGGGCAAGAGGGGCTTCATTGTGTTTATGAAATGTAATAGAGGAAGAACATAATTTATTTGTATTTGTGGAGATGTATGAAGATCCTTTCCATCTTTTGCACCAATTCCCCTCTAAATTTCTTACCTTAAAACCTCCCAACTTACATTTCAAGACAAAATATAACTTGGCAAAGTTTGTATCATACTATTTCTTATGGAGGTTCGTATATTCATCACAATGCTAGTACATTCCTAAGCTCGTTGATAAAATTTGAAAGAATTTTGTAAATTACTAATTACACATGTAAAATTTGAGAAAGGTTTGTAACTTACTAATTTATAGGGATGTTAGTAAGCTCCTTATAAAGTTGGCATTTTACTTACAACACTTGTAAAATTTGAAAGAAATTGGTAATTTACTAATTTATTGAAATGTTGATAAATTTCTCATAGTGCTAGCAGTTTGCAAACCACGCTCGTAAAATTTTAAAAAGATGGTTACTTACAAATTTATTGAGATGTTGGTAAATTCCTTATATGATAGATATTTTACTAACAATACTTGCAAAGTTTCAAAGAAGTTGGTAAGTTATTAATTTATTCACTCATATTAGACCTATTAAAATGGGTCATAAACTCATTTCTTAACTCATATTTGATGCGTTGAGTAGTTTATGGGTTAGTTAAATTCAGCAAATGGATCATAAATGGGTTTAAAATGATAATGCCCAAAATAATATGAGTGTTAAATGGGTTCACAACTGACTTAAACTCAACACACTTCTATCACTCTCTTTACTCTTTCTTACCCTTACTCTCGCTTACTCCACACTCTCATCTCAATTTTATTATGAGTTTTCCTAAATTAGGTTAAACAGAAAAGCGTTTTAGCAATATGGGTTGGATTGAATATGGATCACTAGATTTGTATTGCATAGAAATTGATCAAAATAGGTTGTATTTTTCAACCCGACACATCCGTTTTACTAGTCTAACTGGTATTAGAGGTGATCGGTTCCCAGGTGAGACCATTTCCACTCTAGATCTGGGAACTGCCCATGAAGGACCGGCTCCACGAGTTGGGAACTGGGAACTGTCCATTGGTTCCCTAGACCCACTGTGGGTCGATGGAACTGGCCATACCCTGAGGTCCTCATTTTCTTCCAAAACCAGTTGTGCCTCCGCCTCTGTTGCCTTCCTTTACAGAACTTCAAGAACCAATGCTCAATTCTAGAAGGCGTCTTTAGCTCCATAACCACACTGATGATCAACCTTCTTCCAAAACCCATCAACACAATTTTCCAGTCAAATTCCTCGGCCATTGTTAGAGTCCTCTTCAGGGACCGCGCAACATGGTGGCGATAGTGGCGCTTCAACACTATTTCCACATTTCTTCGTCAGAGGAACTTCGCCCTGGCCTTAGTTTCCTAACATACCATGACAAAACCAAACCAGACGAAACAAACCAGAAACCAGGACGCAGAGCGAGAAACGAAATTAGGGCAAATAGGCTACGAGAGGTGAGAAGCAAATTGGTACCTCAAAAACAGTCAAAGCCGAGAGTGAGTGAGATTGAGAATGAGCACCGAGTGACGAGCGTCAAATAACAAAAATTAATTTTTAAATATATATTATGTATGGTCTGGGGAGGTGGTTCCATACCCGGAACTGAGAACCGGACTGATATCCACTAGTCTAGTTGTAAGGAAACGGCAACCGGACCGGTCTCCATGGAAATCATCCAGAACTGGCCAGTTCGATCCGATCCAAGCAGTTCCCGGTTCAAACGGTTCCTTTTGCTCACCTCTAGTATTGATAATTTATTAACTACACTTGTAAAATTTGAAATAAATGGGTTAATATTGATTCACTTGGAAGATGGTAAATTCATGATAGTGTTGAGGAATACTTGACAAGCGAAACCATCAGCTGTTGCCACCATCGAATTTCTCGTTGCCACTAGCGATGACCCCCTCTCTACATCAATCAGTCCAGATTGGCCACAAGCCACTAGATGCGGTGGCCATGGCTGTAAACTGAGAGCTCTAGTGGCCATGGTTGCGAACTCGACCTCTACCGGGGACATTGTCAGCTCGGAGCTCAAGCAGCCATGGCCCTTTGCTGGGGACATTGTCAGCTCGGAGCTCAAGCAGCCATGGCCACAAGCCCAGCGCTTGAGGCCATGATATTACGAGAGAGGGTCTGGTGTGGGTGTAGGTGAGAGAAGCAGGAGCGGACTTTTGGAAAAAGGGAATGACAAATTCTTAAGTATTTCGAAAATTTTGTTGAAGTAAGGGTGCCAATATGCATTTAGATGAAACATAAAGTACGCTTTTTTGTATTTCCCCTTTTCTAGAAGTTCCATTTCCTCTAGTTCCCTTTTCGTGTTTCTTTCTCGGTGGCAGAACTTACTCACGCCATCACGTCACCGCTCGCTTTTTTGGGTTACCTTGCCGGCCCCTCGTCGTCCAGATCCGGTGGCGTTAGCCGTCCTCACCAGCCACGCTTTTGTGAAGAAGATGAACAATAATAAGGGGGCAAAACCGGAATATTAAAGTTTGAGTGAGGGTAGTTTGGGAAGAGAAAAAAATTTCAACATTTGTGGAATGCCGAAAGCCCAAAGCTAATCCGGACCAGCTTTGGGCTTTCGACATTTCAAATGCTAGCATTTGGCCAATGCTAGGCCAAATGCTGAACCACGGTTCAGTATTTTGGGAAAGGGCTTTCAAGGCCGAAATCCTCTTTCCAAAACTAAACCAAACGCCCCTCTCTCTCTCTCTCTCTCTCTCTCTCTCTCTCTCTCTCTCTCTCTCTCTCTCTCTCTCTCTGGTTTTAGGGTTTTTGGAAATTAGGTTTTTCTTTATTGGAAAGTATTAGAAACTAGAATTTCTGAAAATAATGCTAAAACACAAATGAACATCGTGTGCAATTTGAATCTTCGTAATAAAACTCAGGGTGTAAAAGGGTTGCTTCATAGACATGGTAATTCATGTTTAGTATATATTATACCTTGGACGAGGAAATCTTCAAATGGGTTGTAGCCAACCAAGGAAAAAGTGGGAGAAATTCCAGTATCGTACAAAGTACCAACTGAACGAGTTAAGGATTGAAATTGGAATCGAGTGTTTTTATTTTTTAATGGACGGCAATGCTTGAAATATACATTGAAGTTTGACCACAGTGCGAAAACTCTAGCCGTTATCCAAGAGATATTATTAAAAAGAAGGCATGAAAAGTCGGCAGGTCTAACTTCATGCGTCCGCTCTTCCTTTCAAAAACACATTTTCTCGAACATTGCAATACAATTCTTAGTTGGTAAGTAGGCGTTGTAATCAAAATTATCAATTTCTATTTCTCAACTTGGCTTGAACTTCTTGAGTGGCAATTAAATTTCCTTTTTTGGGGGAAAATCTAGGTGAACATATGCAGAACCTATAAGCTCATAAAATATCATACAAGTTCCATGAATCGATTAGATGTAATTGCAATACTTTCATAATCCATATGTGGTATTATTAAGGATCTGTTTATTTGAAGGACAATTGTTTCTAGGAATATTTTTTAGACTTTCCGATATTTGGATGGTGGAAAAACTAATCGATTTACAAAAATGTTTGCCATGGATTGAAAATAACAAGTTTAGATTGGAGAGGAGACTTCACCTTCTAGCAGAAAGGAAATCAATTTTTTTAAATAACCAAATAAATGAAACTAACTATTTCCTTTGAAAATGGTTTCTATAGAAAATATTTTTCTTTATTGTGAAGTTTTCGGTGAAACAAATGTACATTAAGCCTGACTTTTGCCTCACACTCCAATTTAATGGGCCTCGTACTCCAATTTAATGAAATAAAGGTTGTGATTTATTATCCTCAAAGTAGATAATTTTCAGTAAAAAAAAGTCAATATGATGGAGAAGTTTGGTAGGGGTTGTCTTCTTTCTAAATTTAGGTCCCTTTTTATAAATAAGATTAGCAATTACGTTACAATGGTAATTTAGAAAAAAAGATCTCCCTGATGAGAAAGTTAGGAACTTAGGATATCATGCAAAACTCGTTCATAAAAATGATATTTTTCTCTTATCAAGCAATACAATTATTCGCCTTTTTTGTTGTACCATGCCTCTAAGCACAACAAAATCGCCCCCGCATACGTCAGTGATTAGGTCAATTTAGGGCTCCGAGCTTCCGAAAGGACAGCGGACTTGATCGCGCTAAAATTTCCGTCAAAATCTTTTTTTTTTAAACAAAATTGTGCAGAAGTTTCAGAAGGAACCGAGACTTGAATGATAGGTTTGGGACCTGATGCACGCCAGAAGAGACGTTTCGACGGTCTTTCCTTCCGAGACATCAGACTTATAAGCAAACTGTCCCAGAAGGCCCCATGAAAAACCCTTTCACTCAATACAAAAACGTCAATGACGCTTGTGACCAGTCCAAAAGACAAGACAATGCATGGCTCGTGACGCACGAGTTGATGACGAATGGCACTGATTTTGACGGACGCTTCCCAACTAGCCCGTCCATGTCTTCATCTCCCGAATGACCATTCCACGCGCTCTTGCCAATATATGCATATGACGGATTCAACCTGTGGTGCACTGTAATCTAAGACCTTTGCATCTGATGGCGTCAGTTTTAAAACTGACGCCTCTGGCATGCACCATGATGCATCAAATGACGTCATTATCATTGCCTCTTAATACTACTATTGCACGTAAAAGTTAAATTCGACAGAAATCGAAAAAGAGTTATGGAGTAATTGTAAATGTACATAAGGATATTTATAATACAAGAAAATACAGATAGGAAAAAACATATAAGATAACATCTTCCTATTTTAATGACCGAATATCCAATCTTACGGATTGACTGAATCAATTAGTGAGTAATCAAAGGAATCGAAATTAGATCAACTCCTATCTTTCAACACTCTTCCTCAAGCTGGCGGCTTGGATATGTCGAAGACGTCTAGCTTGCTTAGTAGATATTAGGGGTGTACAAAATGGACTGCCTGAACTGAATCCGACCAAACGGTCCGATTCCCAAGAGTGTTGGTCTGGTTCCTGGTTCAAAGGAGGAATGGGAACGGTGCGGACCGACTGGACCGGACCAACTATAAATACTTTTTTTATTTTTCATTTCTTAAAAAATTAGTAAAATGTGAACTAAATCCACCTACAACACTTCCCCCTTATTGTGGCACTACAATGACTCCTCACTCGTCATCGCTTCCGTCAATATGTTGAGATTTGTCACTTTCTCTCATTGTGGTGGGAAAAAAAAATAAAAAAATCACCGATTCCATTGGACTAGATCAAAACCGGACCTGACCACCGGTCCGGTCCCCGATTCTCAAAATTGGGAATTGGTCATCTTGGTCAGGTTCACGGTTCCACTTTGGAACAGGATTGAACCGGGGATCACCCCTAGTAGATATGTGTATTGTCTTTGACATAATGATTCGGTAAAAATGTCTGCAGATTGTTCCACAGTTCCAATCCGCACTCGAGTGAAATGACAACTGACCTCTATATGTTTTGTTCTTTTATGGAAGACTAGGTTTGCAGCTAGTTTGAGTATAACAGCATTGTCACAAAACAATTTGCTTTGTCCATTGACTTGTGCGCTAAGGTCCGAAAGTAAATCCCATATCCAAACTATTTCACAAACAGTCTTTGCCATAGCTTGATATTATGACTCAGCTAACGATAATGACACGGTTGATTGTTTTTTTATCTTCCACGAAATCAAAGATCTTCCCAATTTCATGCAAAAACCAGTGATAGATTTTTGGGTCATTGGACAAGTAACATACTCTGTATCACAATAGGTTGTCATTTTCATGTCGCAATCATGAGATAAAAGCATTCCAAGTCCTGAGCATCCCTTTAAATATTTTACAACCTTTAGTGCTACATTCATATGGGACTACTTTAGGCTATGCATGAATTGACTGAGTCTCTACATTACATAACATATATCAGGTCTAGTCATGGTGAGATAGATCAACTTTCTAATGAGCCACTAATAGCCTGATGGATCTTTAAGCAGTGGATCTTCATTAGGTGATGATGAACCCACATCATATTCAAGCATCATCAGTTTGGCATTTTATTCAATCGGTATAACAATTGTCTTGTAACATGACAATCCGGCTTCTAAAATGATTTCCAACACGAATTTCCACTGATTGAGACAGATTACTTTGTTGGGCTGAGCAATTTCAATACCAAGAAAATATTTGGGAGGCCCCAAATCAATGATGTGGAAAGTAGATTGCAAATATTTTTTAAAGTTTCTGATAGTGGAGTCATCATTTCTCATAATAAGTATATTATCAACATATATCAATAAATAGATTGATGATTTACCTTTAGTCTATGTGAATAGGCTACAGTCATGTTTGGAAAACTTGCATTTGTGAGCGCAGTGGTAAATTTAACATACCATTGCCAAGAAGCCTATTTAAACCCATACGGGGATTTCATAGACGACATACTCGAGACTCTCCCTTGTCTTCGTAAACCCCATGGAAGCTCCATATGGATTTCTTCGTCCGGATCAACATTGAGAAAAGAATTATGGACATCCATTTGATGCAGTTGCCAATTGTGAAATGCAGTAATGGATAAAAAAAAATGAACAGTTACCTCCTTTGAGATAGAAAAAAGTCTCATGATAATTGAAACATTCCTGTTGCATGAATCCTTTAGCAACTAATCGAGCCTTATAGCATTCAATGAAACCATTTGTCTTGTACTTGATTTTGTATACCCATTTGCAACCAATCGACCTTCGATATGAAGATAAGGAAACAATTTCCCAAGTATGATTTTCTATGAGAGCATTTAATTCAGCCTTCATAGCTTGTTGTTAGCGTAGGTCATGAGCTACTTCGTCATAAGAAGAAGGTTCATGTTCCTTGGATATGCGACTAATATAATAGATGTGTTCGACTAAATGAGACATAAGAGGATACATGATAATCTGTACCTGGAGAATCTAGTGTAGGACATATGTAATCTTTGGTCCATGTATGGGGCAAATATGATGATGAGAACGTCAAGGTTGCTCAGTAGTTGTCTATTCAAGAACTGGTGAAGTATACCCATCAATAAACAATTGCGGAGATGCCACTAATGAAGCACGTGAATGGTTCTTCTCAAATGATAATACTGGAGACTCGATTGCTTGATTCGAGGTATCAGGATTGGCTAGCATAGGAGATATGGGATCCAATGCAATGAAGACATATTGTGGAGTTACAAATAAATCTTCTTCCAATAAGAATTGATGATGATTTGATGTTGAGAGAGACGATTAGGACAAATATGTCATCTCCTAAAATGGAAACATATGTTCATAGAAAATAGCATCTTCGCTTACAAAGAAACGACCTATAGATATCTCCATAACTCAATAGCCTTTCTATGGAGAAGGATATCCCATGAAAATACATTGAAGGACATGGGGGTCCATTTTATCCCGAGGGCCCACAGTCGTTACATAGCACAAATAGCCGAAAACTCTAAAGCATCTCAAAAGGAGTTCGACCTTTAAGGACTTGAGTTAGCATGCGATTGATTAAATAGGATACTGTAACCACACAATCTCCCTAAAAAGTTTCAGGAATAGAAGCTTGGTAGTTAAGTGCTCGGGCCATGTCTAAGAGATGTCGTCGTTTGCTCTCAACATCCCATTTTGTTGGGGCTTGTAAGTGCAAGAGCTTTCATGGAGCATCCCATGAGAAGATAGAAAAAGACGTGCATTTAATAGTGAAAAACTTGCGATCGTTGTTAGTGCGAATTCGCCGGACAGATTTGTCGAATTGATTTTTAATTAGGGACAAGAAATTCGACATATGGGAAAAATTTTGACTCTTGGATTGCATGAAGAAAACCCAAGTGGCGCAGATATAGTCATCTACAATAGTGAGGAAAAAATGAGATCCATCACGATGTGGAGTATGATAAGGACTCCAGATATCCACGTGAATTAAGGAAAAAACAATAGTAGCTCGAGAAGTACTGAAATGCTTTTATTCGAAGAAGATAAATCAAAGTCTTTCAAAAAGCTGATAAAAAAATATAGTCCTTGTGCGACACTACCAAGCCTGTTAGTTTGCTAGTCAAATGGTCATGAAAGAAGCAATTTTTGGATTGAATATGGCATGACAAGAATTGTCCTCATAGGCCTTGGAAACGGATATAAGATTGAACTCAAATTTAGGAATGTAGAGAACATTCTTAAGGATAATATTTGGACTAAGATAAATGGTGCCAATTTTTGGGGACATAAGTGACGTTCCCGTTTGAAAGACGTACTAACACTGAAGAGTGGGTATTTTGTGAACATGAGAAAAGAATTGTTCATTGCACATTATGAAGTTAATGGCACCTCAATCAATTATCAATGCATTAACTAAAATAGAATTTGTCTTGCAAAAAGATGTATAGGAAAAATTTGCAGTCTTTTCGGTTGTTCTTAATTGACTTAGAGCCTTCATGATATTTTGGTACTGATGTTGGGTAATTGTTGTAATTTTCCCTTGTGCTAAAATTTGATAAGTAGAGAATTCTTTCTCCCTTTTTCGTTTATCATTTAGCTTTCCATTTAATCTCTAGCATGTATTGATAGTGTGATGTAGGTGATTGCAATATTCACAGAATTTACCTTTTTCTTTAAAATTTTGGCCACCCCCTTTCTGTGATGATGTGGTAATCCGTGGACCATTGGATGGTTTAATGGTCGGGGGGTGCTGATGTGGCTTGATATGGGCCGTTGGATTCAACCGCATGGATGAGCGAATAATAGCCCTCGTATCCTTGCTTTTCATTTGGGCTGTCCGTTTGAAACCCTTTAGGGTTTCCTTCCTCTTCCTAGCGAAGTCCAAGCGCTGCACGGTGGGACGCGAGGGCTGTGGGAGCTCACTACAACGATCCCGCCGGAGCGGCGAGTGTTACGATCTCTCCCACTCGCACATATTCGGCTATGGCTAAGTTTTGTTTCTCTTCCTAGATGGCCAGTTGGTAGATTCGGCCGGGCAGTGAGATGAGTTCCACGGCAAGGATATGCAACTAGATAGGTGAGTAGCTCTCACTCAAGATTAGGAGAAATCAGGTCACTTTTTCTCGCTCTTCAATAGCTCGGTATTGTCCGAGAGTCGCTTCGGGTCCCTTGAGTTATTCCTGGACTGCCTCGAGCTCATTCTGTAACATCCCGAATTTTGACTCAATTCCGGAATCAATAAAACGAGTATTATTTCTCATTTCATTTTAGTAAGTTTCACCCGGAGCTGATCACTCTCGGGATACTGACCAAATGGGAATAGCTAATTAGGAAACACGGTACGTGGACCAGGGACCCGATCGCGAGTTTGGCACAAATTTCGAGAAACGATGAGGAAATATTTTGGGTCAATGTGGGTCGATCCTAGGAAGGTGACGGATGTGGTTTGGCCAATGCCAACGACGTATGATCGGATACCAGGTAATTCTGCAAGACCGAAAGTACGCGTGGCCAACCGATCCTGAACTTGAACCGAACGATCGAGACCTCAGGAACTAGAGATAATTCCTCTCGTTTTCCTGATAATCGAAGCTGTTATGACTTGGATAACCCTAGGTCGATACGCGTAACTCTTAAACAGCCGCCCGTTAGTGAGAGACACTGAAATTAAAATTGAGCAAGTTTTGATCTCATAATTGAGCCCAGACTTCGAGGTCGATTTTTGAGGGCTTAAGAGGCTATTTTTGCGCAACCGACATCATATTATGTTGGCCAATCATATTTGGGGTCAATACGATCGAAAAATGGAATTTCGACCCGGGACCGGAAAAATGACCATTTTGCCTTTAGCCTAATTTTGAGTTCCGAATTTTGGAGATATTTTGGGATAATAAAAATAAGGTTTTCAGCTTAATTATTGGACCAATTGACCACTTTACCCCTCAATTATTGGATAAGAACAAAGGATGGCCTTTGGATCAAGGGTATTTTGGGAATTAGCCTTAGATTTTGACACTTGTCCTACTAAGCCCCCTATATTTGACTTGTTTGACCATTCTCTCTCCTCACTTTTCCCTCTCCCTCAACCGGCCATCTCTCTCTCTCTCCCTCACGATCCCTCTCTCCCGCCAAGCTCTCTCTCGGCCAAAGGATCGCCGGAGCAACCGCCGTAGCCGGAGCCGCACGCCGCCGTGCCAGCCGCCATTCCACGCTGCCTCACCACCACCTCACCAGCATCACCATCCCGTTCTATCTCTCTCTCTCTCCCTAGGTCACGTGGAGGCCGCCGTTCACGAGCACGCCGTCGGCCACATCATATGCCAGTGCCGTCGCCGCTGTCCACGCCGCCCACGCCATCGTCACTCACCCTCATCGAACCACTTCCCCTCCGCCGTCTCGCCCTCATCACCATCGCCACCTTCAGCTGCCATCCGTACCGCCGCCTGTCACCGCCGTGAGCCGTCGCCGTCGATTTTGCCGTTCATCGGCGATTGGCCACCCGTTCTTCGTCGCCTTAGCTGGATTAAGTGTGAGTATATTCCCTAAACCTGGACTAGGTTGATGTGCGTCTTTAGACGGGCTTGGTTTAGTAAATATTTGTGAGACTTAGGAAGATTTTAGTACCGTTGGTTCGAAATTGATGTCGTGGTGAATTTGGCGTATCAAAAAGCTGACTTGAATTAGAAATTTGTGGCCGAGGATAGGTCGAGTGGTGGCTATCCATTTGGTGATTTATTGGGTTAAAATAGACAAATTGAGGATTAGGTGACTGAATTGCCGGGTACGCCCGCGTTGAATGATTTAATAATTGATTGTGCTCGTTTGTAGTTAATTGGATAATACCATGTCGTGTGATCGTGTGGCCGATCAATGTGAAGTGTGATTGGTCAATTGATGACTTGAATTATTTCTTCGACTGTTGAATTATGCATTGGGCTGCACGGTATTAAATTGGCCAATTGAGTACGTTATAGCGACATGGATTGATTAAATACCCGAGTGTGATATGGGATGCTCATGTTGCATTTTATTGCATTGCATGGCCACGCATTGTATGTCGAGAATGAGGCATGAATTGAGATTGTGCGAGAATGCATGCCTGACATGAGCATGTGATCACCTAATCGTCTTGATGCGTGTTACGCGGGGTTCAGATAATAACTGGTTGTGTGTACGTGTGATCACATTTCGCCCTGATGCGTGTTACGCGGGGTGTGCCGTCCTGATGCGTTTTACGCGGGACGATGCCCGGTTCGTCCGGATGACGACCAACCTGATGCGTTTTACGCGGGCTCTGGTTCGTAAGGATATTGATGTTGTGCTTGATGCGTTTTGACGTGGGCTAGAGACACTGGGCCGGATACGCTTTATGCAGGCCACGAAGTGTTGTGATTTAAGAAAGAGACATGATGCGTTTTACGCGGGTCGTATTAAATGATAATTGAGTATTGAGCTAGTGTGTAGTGTGAGCCAGAATGAGAACATGGCATGATGATAGCATTTGCATGCATAAGAATGCATGGGTTCTTGTGCAAACGTGTGAGACTCAGTGAAAGATATGCGATATGAGCACCGGTGATTATGAGCATGCGTATGGCGTACGTGTGACTATGTGTGCCACGTATGTGCCGTGATTATTATCTATCGAACCGTTTAACCTACAGGGTCAGTGTGATGATCGATCTGGGCCCAAGAGCCTAGGTCATTATTTGTGTATTGTGTTGTTTCATCTGTCAGGAGATGTATGTTAGCTTGGCTTAGGTTTAGGGGGTTGTACTCACTGAGATACGTTCTCATTGTTGTTATAATCCAAACTTTTCAGACCCTTGTCCTTAAGCATGTCGAAGCTGCCGCCACTTTTTGGGATCCCGACGCAGATTCGACAGTCTACTAGTGTGTTTCCCTCAGGGAATGGGGAAGAGTATGTAAGATATCAATCGATAGTTTTTGTGAATGTGGGCGAATACTTCTATCCGACCCAAGAGTACATTACTTGGTGTCTTCGGGACGTTGACGGGAACATAAGCCGACCTCTCAAGACCTTTGACGCCCCACTTGACGAGAATGGCCTGATGGAGCCTATAGTTGTAGATGGTGAGGTGATAAATCCTCAGGATGAAGTCATGGATGGGATGTCCAGGATGAAGTCATGGATGGGGAGCCACAGGTGATAGTTGAAGATCCAGATCAAATGGAGGATGAAGAGGATGAGCTAGAGGCCATGGACCTAGATTCATATGAGGAATGGGAAATTGCAGAGTTAGGCTTGGATGAAGATATAGGACTATACCTCGACCCGGAGTTAGAGCCGGACTCCGAAGATGAGAGGGCCGTGGCAGAAAACATGGATTTCGAGGAGTCTGAGTCTCAGGAGAGTTCTTCAGAGGAGTCCTCAGAGTCTGATCCAGACTGGGAGCCCTAGTATAGGTCCTAACCCTTAGTTGGGAAGCTCGTACCTTTTTTACTATGATCTTCCCTATAGATGGTCTATCTTCCCCTAGCCACTTGCCCATTTTTGATCTTGTGGCCGTTGACTGTTTTCTATGTTTGTGTCTTTTGATCTGTAAAAAGGACTTTGTAAAAAGGTTTCCTAGTAGAAATGAAAATGGATATTTGTAATTATATTCCTGTTTGGTTTGTTGTATTATCTTTGGTCCTGTATATTTATATTATATGGGTGTTTATTTATTGCTTTCGTATGTGCCTTATCTCTGTTTGGGTGTTGGTTCGGCAACGCGTCTTGGGAGCGTTGCACCATAATCGGCCAAGGGTGGGATGCTCGCGTGCCGGAGGGTTCGGGATGTGACATCCCCGTTTGATTTGGTATCAGACCAAGGTTAGTTCAGTCCATTTCGGTCGAAATTTGAAGTGATAAGGAGCGATGAGACCATGGGTAGTCCATAGGGTGACCTCGTGTGCTAAGTACATCTCCTAACAGTTTGTGCTTTGAGTGATTTATTGTGTGACCCATAATAATGCAGGTGCAGCAGGACCCGAGGTAAGTGTGCTACTCTCCTTGGGTGAAGTTTTGTGTTAGTTGTGTTGGAACGCATGCTGAGTGCTAGCTTGTTGTGCTAGATACCTGCCTAGGACTTAGACTGGGTTAGATTGGTTTAAGTCTTTAATTCCTTAGTGGAATTATAGCAGGTAGTTGAGTAGGCGAGTTCGTAAGGATGAGTAGGAGAAAAGGAAAAGAGCCCCAAGGTCAGTCTAGCGAGGGAGTCCGCGAGACTAGAGATCCAAGATTCGACGATGTGATGGATACCCTGTGGGAAATAAGTACATAATGGGTATGCAAGCGCAGGAAAGGGCCGCAGCTTATGCGCAGGCTACTGAGGCCGCACCAATTGCTGGTAACGAAGGTAATCAGCTCAACAAGGGTAGGGCCAACCAGCTGTAGTTAGACAGATGCCCCAACTGGTGGAGCAATTTTTGAAGTTAAAGCCGTCGAAGTTCAACGGTAAGGGTGACCCCGAAACTGCCCCAGATTGGGTAGAGGAATTAGAAAAGGCCTTTGAGGTGTTGGGGTGCACCGATGCAGAGAAAGTGACGTTGGCGGCGTATTAGTTGCAAAGTAATGCGAATGATTGGTGGAAAGCCACCAGGAGTAGGGTATTCCCGGAAGGTATAGAGTTGAATTGGGCAATGTTTGTCGAAAGTTTTTATGGAAAGTACTTTTCGAAAGTCACCCAAGAGATGAAGTTAATGGAGTTCATGCGACTGCGCCAAGGTCAGATGACCGTTGATCAGTACGAAGCAGAATTTGCAAGATTAGCCAAGTTTGCACCGACCATGGTTGAGAACCCACGGGACAAAGCTTGGAGATTCCGAGATGGTTTGAAGCCGGATCTCCGGAGCCAGATTTTATTGCTTAACATCAAGGATTTTGGAGAGATGTATGAGCGGGCACAGATTATAGAGCGGGATCAGCAAGAAAGAGCAACTACTTCTGGATCGCGATTTGCCCAGAACAGAGAATAGCCGTCTGGGGAAGAAGCCTATGACAGGAAATAGGCGGTTTGTCCCACCTGCTAGGCGGAATATAGGGAAGCCGAGCCCCCAACTTAGCAAATTTGGGGCATGTTTCAAGTGTGAGAGTCTGGAACACTAGATTAGGAATTGCCCACAGCTGCATCCCTCGAGATCGCCCAGATTGCCACCGTCGCGAGTTGGAAATCAAGCCGGACCTCCCCCACCGACCAATCAAGGACGACCACCGGCGCAGGGAAGACTTTATGCCATAGCGCGCAGAGAAGCTGAGGACGCGCCGGGCGTGGTCACAGGTACCATTTCTCTCTGCGGTCATGCTGCTTATACGTTATTTGATCCGGGGGCGACCCATTCTTTTATTTCAGAGCAATTCGTTAAACTGGTTAGTTTGGAACCGGTGTTGCTTGAGACTACGCTTAGTGTGTCAACGCCTATGAATGATAAGATGTTAGTCTCTTTTGGTTGTCCCAACTGTAAGATTGTGATTGGGAGTGGAGAACAAAGTATCGACTTGGCAGTGTTGACCATGTTCGATTTCGATGTGATAGTTGGGATGGACTAGCTAGTGAGCCAGAAGGCCGTCATGGATTGCGGTAATAGGACGATTCAATTTAATCTAATTGGACGTCCTAGGTTTGAATTTCAAGGAAACCGAGGAGGAACCTCGATTCCTTGGATTTCTTCGCTTGAAGTGACGAAATTGTTGGATGATGGATGTGAAGGGTACTTACTGAATGTTGTGGATCCAACAATAGTGGAACCTAAATTGGAAGAGATACCCGTAGTATGCAATTTCTCCGAGATCTTTCCTCAAGAATTACCGGGTTTACCGCTCGAGCGAGAAGCGAAATTTGTGATAGAGTTGGCACCAGGAACAGAGCCAATTTCAAAAGCACCGTATCGGATGTCCTTGTCAGAATTGAAAGAACTAAAGGTACAAATACAGGAGTTGTTGAACAAAAGTTTCATTTGTCCTAGTGTATCTCCATAGGGAGCACTAGTCCTGTTTGTGAGGAAGAAGGATGGGACATTGAGGTTGTGTATTGATTACCGACAATTGAATCAGGTGACAATTAAGAATAAGTATCCACTGCCGAGGATTGATGATCTATTTGATCAGTTGCAAGGAGCATTCGTGTTTTCTAAGATTGATTTGCGGATCGGATACCATCAGCTGAGAATTCGAAAGGAGGACATACCTAAGATTGCTTTTAGGACGCGATATGGGCACTACGAGTTTACAGTGATGCCCTTCGGATTGACCAATGTCCCCGCAGCCTTCATGGACCTAATGAACAGAGTGTTCAAGGAATTTCTGGACAGATTCGTCATGGTGTTCATTGACAACATTTTGGTGTATTCGAAAAGCCCGGAGGAGCATGAGGTACATTTGACTGAAGTATTACGGACTTTGAGAGAACACGCGCTCTTCGCCAAGTTCAGTAAGTATGAGTTTTGCCTAAGTAAAGTAGCGTTTCTTGGTCATATAGTCTCAGGAGATGGAATCTCTGTGGACCCGATGAAGATTGAGGTAGTGATGAAGTGGCCAAGACCAACCTCCGTAACAGAGATCTGAAGTTTCTTGGGATTGGCTGGCTATTATTGACGTTTTGTAGAAGGATTCTCGTCGATAGCCATGCTGTTGACGCGATTGCTTAAGAAGGAATATAAGTTCGTACGGGACAATAAATGTGAGAAAAGTTTCCAGGAGTTGAAACATAGGCTAACAACTGCCCCAGTATTGACCATTCCGTCTGGACCAGGAGGATTTGAGGTCTATAGCAATGCGTCGCTAAGAGGACTTGGTTGTGTCCTGATGCAGCACGGAAAAGTAGTTGCGTATGCATCACGCCAGTTGAGGCCGCATGAAATGAACTATCCAACGCACGATTTGGAGTTGGCAGCGATCATCTTTGCCTTTAAGATCTGGAGGCACTATTTGTGCGGAGAAAAGTTCCAGATTTATACTGATCATCAAAGCCTTAAGTACTTATTTTCATAGAAGGAATTAAATATGAGGCAGCGCCGATGGATGAAACTTTTGAAAGACTACGATTACGACATCATGTATCATCCAGGGAAAGCAAATCGAGTAGCGGATGCGCTAAGTCGTAAATCAAGCATGGCACATATGATGGTCAGAGAGTGGACCTTGCTAGAAAGATTGAGGGACTCGGAGTTTAAATTTGAGGTGAGTCAGATGTCTAGCCTGATGGCTGCATTGAGAATTGAACCAGAGATCTAGGCAAGAATTAAGACGCTCTAGTCTACGGACCCAAAAATACAAAAGATTGTCGGAATGGACGCCGCCGCAAGAAAACTAGAATTCCAAGTGAGTGAGGATGGAATTTTGAAGTTCCAAGAGCGATTGTGTGTGCCTAATGAGTTTAAGCTTAAAGAGAAAATTTTAAATGAGGTACATCGTAGTAATTACAGTATCCACCCAGGTAATACAAAGATGTACCAGAATTTACGGCAACATTATTGGTGGAATGGACTGAAGAAAGATGTGGCCAAGCATGTGGCCAAGTGCTTGACCTGTCAGCAAGTGAAGGCACAGCATTGTAAGCCCGGAGGACTGCTAAGACCGTTGGAAATTCCCGAGTGAAAATGGGAGCACATCACGATAGATTTTGTAACGAGATTGCCACGAAACCAGAGAGGACATGACACAATATGGGTGATAGTAGATTGACTGACCAAGTCAGCACACTTCCTAGCAGTTCGAAAGGATTTTGAGTTGGAAAGGTATGCAGAGTTATATGTACGACAGATAATTCGTCTTCATGGAGTACCAGTAACGATCACATCGAATCGTGATTCGAGGTTTGCAGCGAGTTTTTGGAAAAGTCTGCAAGTGGCCATGGGAACAAAGTTACAATTCAGTATGGCCTATCATCCGCAGATAGATGGCCAGTCTGAAAGGACAATTCAAACCTTGGAGGACATGCTGAGAGCTTGCATATTGGATTTTCAAGGCAAATGGGAAGAACAATTGCCTTTGATAGAATTTACCTACAATAATAGCTATCAGCAAAATATCCAGATGGCACCGTTCGAAGCCTTATATGGTAGGGCGGGTAGGACGCCATTGTGCTGGGATGAAATTGGTGAACGAAGTATTACAGGGCCAGAGTTGGTGTAGCAAACAGTGGAAGCCGTTGAGATTATCCAAGATAGACTGAGGATAACGCAAAGTCGCTAAAAGAGTTACGCCGATCGGAGACGACAACTCTTGGAGTTCCAAGTTGGAGATCACGTATTTATCCAGGTGTCGCCTATGAAGGGATTATCCCGATTCGGCAAGAAAGGAAAGCTCAGTCTAAGGTACGTCGACCTATTTGAGATTTTGGAGAAGATTGGTGATATGGCTTACCGACTTGCCTTGTCGCCTAACTTGTCCCAAATGCACAATGTTTTTCACGTGTCGATGTTAAGGAAATACGAACCAGACCCGACCCACATTCTCAAGTACGAGGAGATAGATGTGGACGATAGAGTGTCGTACGTAGAGTGTCATATGTAGAAAGACCAGTCAGGATCGAAGATCGGAAAGACTGTGTGCTAAGGAATAAGACGATCCTAATGGTCAAGGTCGTCTAGGAGCATCATGGGACTGAAGGTGCCACGTGGGAAAGTGAAGATGCCATGAGACGTCAGTACCCCCATTTATTTGAGTAAATAAGTGAGTTTGCAAATTTCGAGGATGAAATTTTTGTAAGGGGGGAAGAATTGTAACATCCCGAATTTCGACTCAATTTCAGAATCAATAAAACGAGTATTATTTCTCATTTCATGTTAGTAAGTTTCGTTCGGAGCTGATCACTTTCGGGATACTGACCAAATGGGAATGACTAATTAGGAAACACGGTACGTGGACCAAGGACCTGATCGTGAGTTTGGCATAAATTTCGAGAAACGATGAGGAAATATTTTGGGCTAATGTGAGCCGATTCTAAGAAGGTGACGGATGTGGTTTGGCTAAGGCCAACGATGTACGATTGAATTGGATAGTAGGTGATTCTGCAAGACCGAAAGTACGCGTGGCCAACCGATCCTGAACTTGAACCAAACGATCGAGACCTCAGGAACTAGCGGTAATTCCTCTCATTCTCCTGATAATCGAGGCCGTTATGACTTGGATAACCCTAGGTCGATACGCGTAACCCCTAAACAGCCGCCCATTAGTGAAAGACACTGAAATTGAAATTGAGAAAGTTTTGATCGCATAATTGGGCCCAGACTTCGAGGTCGATTTTTGAGGGCTTAAGAGGCTATTTTTGAGGAACCGACGTCATATTATGTTGGCCAATCATATTTGGGGTCAGTACGGTTGAAAAATGGAATTTCGACTCGGGATCGGAAAAATGACCATTTTGCCCCTAGCCTAATTTTGGGTTCCGAATTTTGGAGATATTTTGGGATAATTAAAATAAGGTTTTCAGCTCAATTATTGGACCAATTGACCACTTTACCCCTTAATTATTGGATAAGAACAAAGGAGGGGCTTTGGATCAAGGGTATTTTGGGAATTAGCCTTAGATTTTGACACTCGTCCCGCTAAGCCCCCTATATTTGACTTGTTTGACCATTCTCTCTCCTCACTTTTCCCTCTCCCTCAACCGGCCATCTCTCTCTCTCTCCCTCACGATCCCTCTCTCCCGCCAAGCTCTCTCTCTCGGCCAAAGGATCGCTAGAGCAACTGTCGTCGCCGGAGCCGCACGCCGCCGCGCCAGCTGCCGTTCCACACCGCCTCACCACCACCTCACCAGCATAACCATCTCGTTCTATCTCTCTCTCTCTCCTTTGGTCGCGTAGAGGCCGCCGTTCACGAGCACGCCGCCGGCCACGCCATACGCCGGTGCCGTCGCCGCCGTCCACACCACCGTCACTCACCCTCACCGAACCACTTCCCCTCTGCCGTCTCGCCCTCATCACCATCGCCACCTTCAGCCGCCTGTCACCGCCGTGAGCCGCCGCCGCCGAAACGCCGCCACTGATTTCGCCGTTCATCGGCAATTGGCCGCCCATTCTTCGTCGCCTTAGTTGGATTAAGTGTGAGTATATTCCCTAAACCCGGACTAGGTTGATATGCGTCTTTAGATGGGCTTGGTTCAGTAAATATTTGTGCAACTTAGGAAGATTTTAGTACCGTTGGTTCGAAATTGATGTCGTGGTGAATTTGGAATATCAAGAGGCTGACTTGAATTAGAAATTTGTGGCCGAGGATAGGCCGAGTGGTGGCTGTTCATTTGGTGATTTATTGGGTTAAAATGGACAAATTGAGGATTAGGTGACTGAATTGCCGGGTATGCCCGCGTTGAATGATTTAATGGTTGATTGTGCTCGTTTGTGGTTAATTGGATAATACCATGTCGTGTGATCGTGCGGCCGACCAATGTGAAGTGTGATTGGTCAATTGATGACTTGAATTATTTCTTCGACTGTTGAATTGTGCATTGGGCCGCACGGTATTAAATTGGCCAATTGAGTACGTTATAGCGACATGGATTGATTGAATACCTGAGTGTGATATGGGATGCTCATGTTGCATTTTATTGCATTGCATGGCCACGCATTGTATGTCGAGAATGAGGCATGAATTGAGATTGTACGAGAATGCGTGCCTGACATGAGCATGTGATCACCTAATCGTCCTAGTGCGTGTTACACGGGATTCAGATAATAAATAGCTGTGTGTACGTGTGATCACATTTCGCTCTGATGCGTGTTACGCGGGGTGTGATGTCCTGATGTGCTTTACGCGGGACGATACCCGGTTCGTCCGGATGACGACCAACCTGATGCGTTTTACGCGGGCTCTAGTTCGTGAGGAGATCAGTGTTGCGCCTGATGCATTTTGACGCGGGCTAAAGACACTGGGCCGGATACGCTTTATGCAGGCCACGAAGTATTGTGATTTAAGAAAGAGACCTGATGCGTTTTACGCGGATCATATTAAATGATAATTGAGCATTGAGCTAGTGTGCAGTGTGAGCCACAATGAGAACATGGCATGATGATAGCATTTGCATGCATAAGAATGCATGGGTTCTTGTACAAACGTGTGAGACTCGGTGAAGGATATGCGATACGAGCACTTGTGATTATAAGCATGCGTATGGCGTACGTGTGACTATGTGTGCCATGTATGTGCCGTGATTATTATCTATCGAACCGTTTAACTTGCAAGGTCAGTGTGATGATCGATCTGGGCTCAAGGGCCTAGGTCATTATTTGTGTATTGTGTTATTTCGTCTGTCAGGAGATGTATGTTAGTTTGGCTTAGGTTTAGGGGGTTGTACTCACTGAGATACGTTCTCATTGTTGTTATAACCCAAACTTTTCAGACCCTCGTCCTTGAGCATGTCGAAGCTGCCGCCACTTTTTGGGATCCCAACGCAGATCCGACAGTCTACTAGTGTGTTTCCCTCAGGGAATGGGGAAGAATATGTAAGGTATCTGTTGACACCTAAATTTTAGCGATCATTTAGTATAATTTGCATAGAAAATTAGGGATTAAAATTTTTAACCCCTAAACAAAAAATATTTAAATTGCATAACATATAGTTTAAATTCATTTTAGATTAATTGCATTTTGCATCGGACTGGCGATGACGAACGAGCTTAAATTTCATCGAATGGGACTCGGCTCGCTTGGAATGCAAGGGCCGGGAATTACAAGTCAAACGGGCTTGGTTGTTTTAATTTGAGCATTAATTCAGCCCATTTATCCTTAATTAATTCAGTCCATTTAAATTAATTAAAATCAAAGCCCAAGCCTAAGCCCATTAGGACTGGAAAGCCCATCTAATTGACCTAGATTAATACTATATATACATTATTAGGTTAGGATTTTGGGAGGGGACACACAAAATTTCAGATCAGAATTTTCAGAGTGTGAGAGTGAGAAAGAGAGAGAGAGAAGGAGACCGGCCGGAGCACCCCCGACACGGCCAGAACCGCACCCTTCGCGCCGCCGCACGCCATGCCCCGCTGTTGCGCCGCCGCCGCCGCGCCTGCCGCTGCCGCCTCACGCCGACGCTGCTGCTGCCGTGCGACGTCGCCGTTGCTGCTTCCTCCTCACGCCGTCACCGTCGCTGCTGCTTGCCGCTGCCGCCTCACGCCGACGCCGCTGCTGCCGCCGCTTCCCACGACGCTGCCGCTGCTCCTCCCGCCGGCGCTGCTGCTGCCGTGCGACGTCGCCGTTGCTGCTTCCTCCTCAAGCCGACGCCGCCGCTGCTGCTTGTCGCTGCCGCCTCACGCCGACGCCGCTGCTGCCGCCGTTTCCCACGACGCTGCCGCTGCCGCTTCCCGCCGACACCGCTGCTGCCATGTGCTGCTGCTGCTGCTGTCGCTCCACGCCGCTGCTGCCGCTCCACACCGCCTGCCGCAGCTGCTTCCCGTCGACGCCACTGCTGCCGTGCATCACGCCGTGCGCCACCGCCGCCGCTGCTGCCCTCTGTTGCTGTGTACTGCTGCCGCCGGAGCCGTCGTACGTCGACGCCGCTGCCGCAGTTTCCCCCGACGTGTGCCACCGTCGCCGCCGTTCCCGACACCGTGCCGCCGGTCCGCCGTTCGTCGTTCATCCTGATCCGCAAGTTCGAATTTGGAAATTATCTGCAAATTAGGTAATTGAATATTATCTGATATTTTTTCAGAATATCTAATTTACTAATTTGGATGTTTGAATATTGCATGAATATCGTGCGGAATATTAGATATATTAGAATGATTATCTGATATCTGCAATATTTTTAAAATATTCAAAATTAGGAAACTTTCCTAATTTAGCAACGTATCTGGACGATTATCCTACCTTATCCCTAAGGTACGATACGCGGCGATATGGAAAATCGTTATCTCGTCCATCATCACTTGGATACGATAATAGATTTTATTTGCCTTCCAAATTTGAATGATCGACTTTCCGTCAATATCTATAACCCTATAGATATGACCGATAGTTCGATTTTTGTGCCTAATCCGAGTTTTAAAACGAATTTTGCGGATTGCGTGGTTGTTTTAAATGTGGATGCTATCTCTGTTTAAATTGTTTTTCCTTTTCAAATAAAAAAAGAAAATTAAAAAAATATCAGTTAGGATTTGAATTTGAGTTTTTGCATGTTTAAGAATCCTAAATATATCTAGACGATAGAGTAATTATTTAATTTAAATTAGGACTTGAGATAATCTATTTCCTAGTTTAAATTAAGCAATATTCTAATCTTAATAGATTATTTAGGTTGTTTTTTTTTAATTCCGAATTTCATCAGAAAATACCGAAAATAAATCATTTGCCCGTCATCAGAATTAGGTCACGTCGTCGCATGACATATAGTTTGCATGCTAGGTTGCATTACTTGCATGTCATTTTTGCACGTCATTGCATATAGACTAGGTTTCATTTAAATAAGCGAAAACCCAAAATATTGAGTGAACTGCTTGTTAATTAGAAATCATATTAGGATGGTTGATGTGATTTTCTAGCTAACCATGCAGATGCTTACGTTGCTTCGAGGTAAGTAATTCTCACAATCTTGCAATTTATTTAATGTTTTGATTATTGGGTGTTACTTTGGTGGTTTGCGCACCCGCATGAACACCTCACATGTTAGTGATTAAGTTAAAATGGATCCAGATTGCTTGCCAAAATATTTTTGAAAAGAAAAGGTACCGAAAGGGCGTTAGACTAGATCTAGCGTAATCAAGTCCCCGAGCTTAGAATCTCTGGTTCGTAGGAATAAAACATGTCTCCCTATGTTTTATTTAGGTTTCTAATCGACCTACCATAAATAGATTAGTGGCGACTCCGAGCATGAAAATATTTGCATGTTAAAAACTTAAACCCAAAGTTGCGAATTGGTAGGGCTTGGGAGGGCTCGAGTTAGGTTTAGTCCTAATAATCCATTAGCCTGAGAGGAAATTTTAGGTCGCGACAGCTTGGCGACTCCGCTGGGGAATTGAGTTAAAACTCTTAGTGGACTTAGGCCAGTTTTTCTTTTTTAAAAAAAAAAATAAATATTTTTGCTTGGCAGCGAGGATCCCAGGTACGTCCCTAACATTTTAGGTGTTAAATGTTTTTGCAGAATGGGAGGTATAAGGGGAGGCGTGATTGTTAACCCTTGTTTTGCAGGGAGGTGTTGGATGTATGGTTTATTTTATGCACGAAGCGCTGTATGATATAACTTGTTGTGCATGCCTTGCATTTACACTACACCGCACACACTTCCCGCTGCCGGACCTGGGCGGCACAGGTTTAGGATGGTACTGAGAAAACGGACACCCCGACCACACCCGCGTGGTATGGGTCGCCTTTCTTGGTCCCGAAAGTTCTTTCATGGTGTCATTGAATACCTACCACGGTTGCACCCTTTGCAACTCGGGTCGGCTCTTTGACTAAGCCGGAGTCAGGGGAATCCCAGCCTAACCACCACCATGACTGGTTTAGCTCGGTAATCCTCATGTTTCCATTTTGCAAGCCAGAGTCTAGTTAGAAATCGAACCTCACGTTTCATGCGCATGTCTATGTGATTGCCATCATTCTACCGGGTGAAGTAAGATTTCTAAACCTTTATCTCGCAATTTATTTATGTTTTTTCTTTGGTCGGTCCATGACATTAGGTTGGTCGTGAGTCTTGGTCTATACACTATGGGAGGGGCAGACATCCGGATTCTTGATGCTCCTAAGGACGAGCTCCGTGCCTGGTGGAATCTACTCAGTCTGACCAACCGCAAGCTAGTTGAGGGCCACATCGGGAGGCTGCTCCCCCTACTGGAGGTCAAAGTCCGTACCGGCCTCGTTCGAGCATTAGCGCACTTCTGGTGTCCCGAGACCTCTACCTTTATATTCGGTAAGCACGAGCTCACCCCGACGTTGGAAGAATATAGCGTGCTCATTGGAAAACCATTGGAGTCGGATTTAGTCACACCACCTTTGGGAATTGATTCTACTTTAATGTTGGCTGAATTTTTGAATGTCGGAAAAGATGAATTGGGAAAAGTGTTAAAAGCAAATCGTGGCACATGTCCATTTTCATTCCTGAGTCAGTGTTTTGAAAAAGCCACATCTTTTCAAAAAGGCAGAATCTTTTCACCAGCGTTTTTCGGGTTCGTGATTTTTCCTTACTATAAGAATGCATGTAATCCGTCAATCGCATGGTTGGTCCAACAGATCTATCTTGAAAAGAATTTTATCAACATCATTTTAGCCGAGACTTTCATTTCCCTCACTAAATTTAAGCAACATGTTGACAAAACTTTTCATGCCCCCCTCGAACTTTTGCAAATCTGGTTTTTGTCTCACATAAAAGGGTGTGGCGATTTACTCACAATATCCGAGCTTAGTGATTCTAGCCATCACGTCTTGAGGTATAAAGAAAAACAAGGGGGTGCACCCGATTATCATTACTCTGAATGGATTATTTTCATGAAAAACGCTAGACCCC
The DNA here is from genome assembly GCA_031216405.1 of Syzygium malaccense. Classification (NCBI taxonomy): domain Eukaryota; kingdom Viridiplantae; phylum Streptophyta; class Magnoliopsida; order Myrtales; family Myrtaceae; genus Syzygium; species Syzygium malaccense. Next base: position 14,188,508 of record CM062255.1, on the reverse strand, counting down.
AAGGTTTCCAATGGCATGCTAACTGGTTCAAAGTCGAGGAAGCTCGGCTTACATGTAACGGTATTGGACCGGTTCCACTGTTGGGTTTCACCGGAGCAATTGAATACTACCCCGCCAGAGTGTCTCGTCAGTATCAGATTCTCCAAGGGCTCCCTCCAGCGTTACAACCAGAACTCCTCCAAGTCGACTTCGCCGATGATGATAAAGACCACGAAGCGACTGTAGCTCAGCTCAATAAGATGTGGAGGAAGTGTCGTGTGTTAAAGATAACTCGGCCCGAAGGAGAACTAAAGGGAGAGCAGAAGTCCTATTTCGCGACGACCCAGTACATTCGTCGGCACAGAATCCCGCAGGATTTGCTCCCGAAGATACCCAAGGTGCCTCTCAAGTCCGCCAATCGCTCAGAGAACAATCGCCTCAAAAGGAAGGCCGAAGAAGCTGAAGAAAAGGCGTCCAAGATAGCTCGAGCTTATGAGCAATTGAAGAAGAAAGTCGCCTCCCATATGTCTATAGATCAAGCTAAATAAAAAGCTCGAAGTTCTTTTCTCATTTCAGTTTCAATTTTTAAAATTTGTTTAGGAATTGAGTCATTTGTCTTTATATTCAGTTCAATTTCAAGTCATTAATTGATGTAAAAATTTTCGCCATTTCAATAAAGGGGTCTTTTCAATTCAAAGCGGTTAGACCAATGTCATGGATTGGCGTATGATTTTGCTTGCCACTTATGTATGCCTGTTTCGTTCCAAAATTAGGTAGCTACGGACCGATCACGATCGCCCATTCGTACACGGTCGAGAGCCAGAATGGCCGATCAAATCGACTTGCAAGAGCGTGTTGTTGGTGTGGAAGACCAGATCAAGCAACTTGTCATCGCAATGCAACAAATGTCCGCTGAGATCAAAGCTCTCCGGTCGGTTCCTGTTTCGGCACCCCTCGAAGCGTCAGTCCCAAAGCAGAAAATCAGAAAAAGTGTCGATGTTGACGGAGATGACGATATTCCTGATTTAGAAGATGACCCCGTCCAGATCATCGTCAACAAGGACAAACCTGATGAACGGGTCAATAAACTTGAAGAAAGAGTGAAACAGCTGGAAGGTTCGCAGGATTCACCTTCGATCGATCTGTCCCTGTACTCACAGATCAAAATCCCAAAGAAGTTCAAAATGCCGGATTTCGACAAGTACAATGGCACCACATGTCCAAAAGCCCACCTACAGCTCTATCACGTACAAATGACTTCGTACGTTGATAACGAACTCCTGATGATCCATGCCTTTCAAGCAAGTTTGACGGGTCCTGCTTTGAGCTGGTATCTCATGAAGAAGATAAATGGCCTCAAAACTTGGAAAGAAGCCAGTGAAGCATTCTTGAAGCAGTACAGATTCATAACGGACATCATTCCTACCCGTGATGATCTCGAACGCGCTCAGATGAAAAAGACTGAGTCCTTCAAAGACTATGCTATCAGATGGAGGAATTTAGCTGCTCAGGTTGTCCCAGAACCCATAGACAGTGAGTTAAAGAGGATATTTGTGAAAACTCTCCCGTTCGAATACCGTAATCGGATGGTTGCCATTCCGGCTGACAACTTCAACCAACTCATCCCCATGGGCGAACAAATTGAAATAGGGCTGAAAGATGGATGGTTTGTCGAGCCGTCCTCCTCGACCAGAAGATTTGGTGCGAGAAAAGAGAAAGAACCGGCAGCTGAAGTGAATGTGGCTTATAACCAACCGAGCCGGCGGAATGCTAACTCCGCCCCAGCAATCCAAGTAGTAGAAGCTCAACAACAAAACTCGGGTCGTCAACCTTTCCAGAGGAGGAACAACAGGAGGCAATTCACCCCCCTCCCCGGATCGTTGTCTCAAGTACTGACAGTGCTCCAGAAGAAAGGCTTGCTTACTACTGAGCCAAAGCGGCCCAATCCTGAGCGGTTCTATAACTTCGACCCTTCAAAGAAATGTGATTATCACATGGGTGAGCTGGGACACTCAACCGATGATTGCTATGCCCTCAAGCACCGAGTCCAAAACCTCCTAGATACGAAGGCTTTCTCATTTCAACCTGCTAAGCCGAATGTTCAGAGCAACCCACTCCCTGATCACGCAGGCAATGTGAATGCCATATTTAGCTTCGATGCTGGTCAAATCAAGAATGTTAAGGTGTATACTACTGATGTCTACGGTGAGTTAGTGAAAGCCGGTTGTTACCCGAGTAATGAAGACCTTCCCCTTGCCATCATGAGAGAAAGAATCTCAAGAATGGTAGAAGCTGGGATGATCGTTTATGCTGACCACACTGGCATCATTTCCACTATCTCTGAAGTGGTTATTAATTGGGAGGAGGAGTTTGCTTCGTTGAACACCGGGAGCGACGAGGGCGACCCTCTGCTTGAAGACATGCCTCCGCTTGAAGACGCGTCCGATAATGAGAAGATCATTGTAAGCACGCCTACAACTGATGAAGGGATAGTGATCGAGATACCTCAACCGTATGAGTACAGTGATAATAGGGCAGTTCCTTGGTCCTACAGTCTCGATGTCGACTTAGTTACCAGATCTAGGCGTTCCTACGGCCAAGCTAATGCTCAACCTGCAAAACCTGTTACTGATGAAGAAGCCAAGGAATTTCTAACTGTGATTAAGGCTAGCGAATACAACATAGTTGAACAATTGCGCAAGCTGCCCGCACAAATCTCTCTGCTTGAGCTACTCCAGACATCGGTCAAGCATCAGAAGGCCTTAATGAAGGTGTTAAGTGAAGTCCACATGCCAGAAACGATCGATCATGACAAATTAGAGGAATTTGTGGGTTCTATACTCCTCAAGGACCTCATAACCTTTTCAGATGAAGAGTTCCCTCTAGAAGGGAGGGGGCATACCAAAGCACTCTATATTTCCGTCAAATACAAGGCCTCACATGTAGCCCGGGTACTCATCGATAATGGATCAGCCTTGAACATCTGTCCTCTGGCAACTTTACACCGGCTCAAGATAGATCCTTCTAAGATAAATTCTGCGAAGACCTCCGTTCGAGCCTTTGACGGAACGAAAAAAGAAGTGATGGGAGAAATCCACCTTGACATACTGATAGGACCAACAATGTTCAATGTCCTATTTCAAGTTATGGACATTCCCACTGCATTCAATTTTCTGTTGGGTCGTCCATGGATTCATACTGCCGGAGCTGTGCCATCCAGTCTACATCAGAAGGTGAAGTTCGTTGTGGAGAGAAAGTTAATCACAGTCCACGGTGAAGAAGAGCACCCAATCTACCACGCAACGGCTATCCCCTATGTTGAGCCTGATTGCAAAATAGAATCGAGCTATCAGTCGCTCGAGCTCGTATCAACCATACATGCTTCTAGAGGATCGTCACCGCCTATTCCCGAGGTGTCAAATGCTGCAGTCATGGTTGGCAAAGTAATGATGTCCCATGGCTTTACTCCAGGTGAAGGCCTTGGTAGGGATGGTCAAGGTATCCGCCAACCGGTGGAAGTTTCTCAAAGGCCCCGCATTACTGGGTTGGGATACCTGGGGTCAAGTGAGTCAAATAATGGGGCACGTAGACGTGGACGTGGACGCGTTCGAGGTCGAAGTCGGGGAAGTGGACAGAACAGATCACAATCCGAAGAAGAGCCGAATGTTGAAGAACGTAGGCGTGGTAGGTTGCTTCCACACCTCCGTACCACATTCCCGGGCCCTGCAAGAATGATGTATGAAGAGAAGGAGGTGATCGACACTTTGGGGCAACCAAGCGGCAAGTTCGATTATTATGTGAAATACTCAGCACCCCCGAGCTTCTATGTTGACCCCTGTGACATTATCCCGGATGGATGGGGAGGTATGGATGATCCAACACCTCTAGTGACAGAAGATCCTGATGATGCAATGGAAGGAATCACTGCCCTGTTCGATGATTTCTTCATTGGAGCTATTGAGGAAGGACCGTTGGAGGAAATGGGCACTGGCCCGCAAGAGTAACACATTTACTTTTTCGCACACTCCCCTACGCGGGAATTTTTACTGCTTTTTAGGACTCGCCCCGTCTCGGGAGCTACTTTTTAGCACTTTTCATTTCTAGGATTTGATTATTGCAATTTCCATTCCAATAAATGTAATTCATTTGGTGATAATCAATGAAATTACAAGTTATTTTCGTTTTGAGGGCATGTTGAGGTACATCAAACCAGCCCGGTGATGATATCCAACCGATAAAATAAAATATAGTCCAAGGAGAATTCTGAGGCCTGGGCTTCTTCATGCTTCCTCGTGTTAAAACCTTTTGGAAAAGAATTTCAAAAAAATATAAAAATTAGAAGAAATAAAAATACACTGTTTAGCCCTGTTTGTCCTACTGAACCCCCTACTTTATGTTTCAGGGGCAATTTTGTGACACGTAAGGGTATGGGAATGGTCCAATCTGATGAATTATGTGCCACCGAACCTGATCTCGATGACACCAATGAACTCGAAGATTCCTCGGACCTCCAGCGTGATTTAGAGCATCATGAAAGACCTAAAGTCCTAACGGTAGACCAAACTATCACCATCAACTTGAGTGATTCTGGAGAACCCAAAGAGGTGAAGATAGGGGCAACCCTTCCCGAAGGTGAAGCTAAACGCCTGGTTCAACTGCTGAAGGATTACCAGGATATCTTCGCCTGGTCGTATGTCGATATGCCGGGTTTAGACCCTTCTATCGTGGAGCATAGTCTACCTACTAATCCGGACATGCCGCCCAAGAAACAGAAGCTGCGAAGGACCAAGCCTGAACTTTTCAAGAAAATAGAGGAGGAGGTCATGAAGCTTTTGAAAGTGAGATTCATCGAAGTCACCCAATACCCCAGCTGGGTGGCTAATATTGTGCCAGTCATGAAGAAGGATGGTCGAGTTCGGGTTTACATCGACTATTGCGATTTAAATAAGGCTAGCCCTAAAGACGACTTCCCATTGCTACATATAGACGTTTTGGTGGACAGTACTGCTGGGTTCGAGCTATTTTCCTTCATGGATGGTTTTTCAGGCTATAATCAGATAAAAATGAAAGACGATGATAAGGAGAAAAGGGCGTTCATCACTCCTTGGGGGACATTCCACTATAAGGTCATGCCTTTCGGCCTTAAAAATGCCGGGGCAACATATCAACGGGCAATGGTGACGCTCTTCCATGATATGATGCATAAGGAGATTGAGGTTTATGTCGATGACATGATCGCCAAGTCTCGACCTGGGAAGAGTCACGTCGACACTTTGAAGAAATTATTCGAGAGACTCCGTGAATTTAAGCTCCGTCTCAATCCAGCAAAGTGCGTATTCGGAGCAACCTCGGGTAAATTACTTGGGTTCATAGTAAGCAGTAAAGGCATTGAAATTGACCCCTCCAAAGTGAAGGCTATATGTGAGTTACAACCCCCGTCGACCGTAAAAGAAGTGCGGAGCCTCCTGGGTAGATTGAACTACATAGCCCGTTTTATTTCTCAGCTCTCCGCAACTACTAAGCCATTCTTCAAACTTCTAAGGAAGAATGCTCAAGTGAAATGGGACGATGATTGTCGGGAAGCGTTTAACGAACTAAAGCAATACCTGATGAAACCACCAGTGCTAGTCCCACCAATGCCGGGCCAGCCTTTGATCCTTTACCTCACAATTCATAGTAAGTCTTTAGGTGCGATGCTAGCCCAGAAAAGTCCTGAAGATGGAAAAGAGCGAGCCATTTATTACCTAAGCAAGAAGTTCACTGTCTCGGAGTTGAATTATTCTGAACCCGAGAAGACTTGCGCTGCGCTAGTGTGGGTGCTCCATAGGCTGCGACAATATACACTGCATCACTAGACTTTGCTAGTGACTGAGACCGATCCCATTAAGTATTTACTTAATCAGCCAGCTTTGGTAGGGAAGTTAGCCAAGTGGCAGATTTTAATTTCAGAGTTTGATATCCAGATGAAGCCACAGAAGTCAATTAAAGGTCGAGTAATTGCTGACGTGTTAGCTGAAAATCCTGGAGTCCCGGATGATGATAGATATTCTCCAGAAGATCGCATTTTGGTAATAAAGGAAGATACATGGACCATGTTTTTCGATGGAGCTGTAAACTTGGCCGGTTCCGGCACTGGGGCAGTTTTAATATCCCCAGATGGGCAACATTATCCAGTAGCAGCAAAGTTGGTGTTTCCCTGTACCAACAACATAGCTGAGTACGAAACTTGCATCCTCGGACTCCAAGCCGCAGTGGAAATGAGGATAACCAAGTTGAAAGTGTTTGGTGATTCTGCTTTGATTATTCTCCAAACTGTGGGAGAGTGGAAGACGAGAGACACCAAACTAGTGCCGTACCATGAATACCTCGAAGAAATCATAGAGGAATTCGAAGATATCTCTTTTGAGTACTTATCGAGGTCTCATAATCAGTTTGCTGATGCGCTAGCTACGTTATCATCCATGTTGCAAGTGATTGATGGGTTAGAGGTAGAACCCTTGAAGATCGAAGTCCTGACAAAACCAGCCTATTGTATGGTTGTGACCGGAGAACCTGACGAAAAGCCATGGTATTACGATATCATGAGTTACATTCAGAAACAAGAATTTCCTGAGGGAAGCACCCCGGCTGACAGGAAGTACATAATGAAAATGGCTTCAAAATTCTTTGTTAGTGGTGAAAAGCTGTACAAAAGATCGTATGATTCGATCCTATTAAGGTGTGTGGATGCGACTGAAGCTACCGGAATCATGCAAGAAGTACACGAAGGGATATGTGGCCCACACATGAATGGCCACATGTTAGCTAAGAAGATTATGAGGTTGGGTTATTATTGGCTCAGTCTTGAGAGTGACTGCATCCAACATGTTCGAAGATGTCATCGTTGTCAGGTTCATGGGGATAAAATAAATGTTCCCCCGACAGAATTACATCAGCAGTCTGAGCCATGGCCCTTTTCAATGTGGGGCATCGATGTGATTGGCCCGATTAATCCCAAGGCATCAAATGGACACCGATTTATCTTGGTCGCGATTGACTATTTCTCTAAGTGGATTGAGGCGTCATCTTATGCAAACGTCACTGCAAGGAATGTTGTAAAATTCATCAGGCGAGACATAATCGCTCGTTATGGTGTCCCTGAGGCTATCGTCACTGACAATGGGACAAATTTGAACAACAAGTTCATTGATCAGTTGTTCAACGAGTTCAAAATCCGGCACCTGAATTCATCTCCTTATCGTCCACAGATGAATGGAGCAGTTGAAGCCGCTAACAAGAACATCAAGAAGATCTTGGCCAAAACGGCTGAAAACTATCGTGACTGGCATGAAAGGTTACCATTTGCACTAATGGCGTATCGAACTTCGATCCGAACCTCTGTCGGAGCAACCCCTTTTTCCTTGGTGTATGGCATGGAAGCAGTCCTACCCGTCGAAGTAGAGATCCCTTCCTTGCGAGTATTATCTCAAGTGGAGTTGTCCGAGGCAGAATGGATGCGACAAAGGCATGAGCAGTTAAACCTAATTGATGAGAAGCGATTGAGAGCCATTTACCACGGTCAAACCTACCAGCGGAGGATAGCTAGATCCTTCAATCAAAAGGTGCGTCCAAGACACTTCGAGGTAAATGATCTAGTCCTAAGGAAGGTACTGCCAGTCTTTCCTGTTCCTGGAGGAAAATTTGCCCCAAACTACATTGGTCCGTATGTGGTTAAAAAGGTGCTTCCCGGAGGTGCCCTGATCCTCGCAGAAATGGATGGTCGTGAGTTCTCCACTCCTGTTAATTCTGATGCTGTGAAGATCTATTATCCCTGATGGAATTTAACATTTTGCAGTAAAAGTTTTCAAAAGTTTGGTTTTATACTCTGAATTACAAACATTGCATTTATGAATAAATGGTTTCAATCAATTTCAAGTTAAGATGTTTGCATTGGCTTTAATTTCTGCATGGTTATTTGTCAACCTACATCATTGACCTCAAAGGGGGAATCTATTTAGACAATATGATAACTCACGTGGAATGAATTGAATGTGTTGAATGAGGTATATCGGGATGATGAAAGGCAAGTCATATCCTATACACAGTCCCATGCACTAATCCCCAGTGAGTTGAGTGGAAAAATTCCATATCTGCAAGGTAAAGGGTTATCTCGCAAAAGGTACGGCAACTGAAATGATGAGAGGCAGTTCATTTTTCTATCCCAAACACTATAGGTTATCCATTGTTTCGCCACTTTGAGCCTAAAACACTTGGAGAAATTCATTCAAATTACCCCTGTCAAGAACCACCCCACATCGGGGCAAACTGGAGGTAAGTCAGCGTCATAAGGTGAAAAATGAGTAGAAATTTTCATGCTCTCACTTGCATCAATCTTCGAGTGTTGCTTTTTCAGATGAATTCACGTAAAGTTCAAGTGCCTTAGGATGACGAAGAGCATTTCTTTCTCTATCCTATACACACTTTATCCTTTGTTAAGCCCAATTGAGCCTGCAAATTCATTTCTTAAACCCAGTTGGTGATCATCCCCCACACTAGGGCAAGGTAAAAGTCATCATTGTTCAGGCAGCATATCCGGAGCGCCGATAAAAGACGAAGACCCTGAGAGTCCAAATGTTAGTCATTCGGTCAAAACAAGCCAAAGTGTGACTGGCCAATGTATGCATTGTAGACAGTGTGTGTCAAAAAAAAAAACTAGAGGGCATGAAAAAGCAGTGTGCCTAGTAAAAGCAAGGCCGATGCCCGTGAAAGAAAAGAAAAGAGAAGAAAAAATGGAGAAAAGTGACGACTTTAGATTAGAAAATGTTGAGATGTGTCAAAGTCACAAAAATATCCAGAGTCTTAAGGAATCAAGTGATGAATCTTCGAAGCCAATGGAGCATTTACTGAGAAGACAATCCCTGGTGAAGAAGAAGACCGGTAACAATGCCGAGATGATCACCAATTTATTCACCCCAATTATACACATTTTGAGCCTTATGATCCATTCATTTCTCAACCCATGAGCCTAGCCTGCGTTACATCCCTTGCAAAGTCTCTTCAGATTAGGGCACTTGAACTAACGTAGAATTTCTGATGTTTATAAGCTTAACTCGAAGAAGTGCGAGCAAGTCCATTTCTATCTCATTTTGCAGGTTCTTGACTTGTAAACCCGGAGACAATTGCAGAGTATTTTCTTTCAATAGCCTTGACTTGAAGGGTCTCTTTTGCTAAGCCATTGACCAAGCCCATGTTACGGTCCTAACAAAGACCTCTCAGATTGGTAAAGTCGTACCGTTTGCGAGAATACTCGGACCCTTGTCGACATGATGATGGTGAGATAGAGTGATTTTCATAAATTAGCCACTTCTCGACGAGAGTGAGTGAAAGCCCTTTCGAACCAAAAGTCCCTCATTCGACATTTTCAAGATATCTACTTGTGAATCTGGATTGTCTTGTCATGATTTTTCCCCAGCGAAGTTTGTGATGCTGATTTGACAAAACCATCGTGCATGAAAATCAGTTGAAATCATGGTGCATTCTTAACAGCATGCGAATGCGTATTACGCGAAATCGTGTCTAACAGGAGACACACCTTTAGAGTTGGAGATGTCACCAGGTGAGTATGTCTCTATCCCTATGATATTTATGACTATCAAGGTATCCCTAACCTGTTCAAGCAATTGTCAGGTCCCCACATTTGATCATTTTTGTGATCTCTAGATGCCTTTGATTGTGTTCAGGTGTCTATTGATCAAACCTTTTCAGGTACTTCTGATGATATCCAGGTACTTTGTCAAGGAACTCTTGAATACTTGGGCTAGCCCCTTTTGTTCATCGAATCACAGATTTTCATATAATCTCGAGAAAGATTCCCCCGTTACATGACTATGAGCAGGTATAGGCATGGCGGCCAAATCTTTACATATGAGCAGGTATATGTAAAGGTCGGAATATTTTCCCCAAATCTCAGATGTTCCCCCGCTACTCACCTATGAGCAGGTATAGGTGAAGCGGCCAAATCTTTACATATGAGCAGGTATATGTAAAGGTCGGAATATTCTCTCAACCTCAGGTGTTCCCCCGCAGTTCACTTATGAGCAGGTATAGGTGAAGCGGCCAAATCTTTGCATATGAGCAGGTATATGTAAAGGTTGGAATATTCTCTCAACCCCAGGTGTTCTCCCGCAGTTCACCTATGAGCAGGTATAGGTGAAGCGGCCAAATCTTTACATATGAGCAGGTATATGTAAAGGTCAGAATATCCTCTTGATTTCAAAAGTTTCCCCCGCAATTCACTTATGAGCAGGTATAAGTGAAGCGGCCAAATCTTTGCAAACACCTATGGAGATGTATAGGTAATTCGTAAAGATCGGAACTGTTCTCACAAATCCAGATGATGATTGGATATGTCGAGCTTTCTTCGTGTGTTTTGACTTAGTTGCAGATCACCGAAGTTCATCAACGTATATCAGGCAATACCTATGGGACTGAGCCCATACATTTGCCAAAACAACGTACAAGTTGAAGTTGTGCCTCGAATTGCATTATCTCGCTCCTGTCAGGTAAGTAATTCCAGATATGTTTTCTACTCATGTCAGCATGCATCATTTCTTAATGCATTGTAAAATGGGATTCTTAATCCCGACAAAAACAACGTTCACTGCATTTGCATGATTGAAATTTAGGTATCATTTAGTCTTTGAATGCAACCTCTACGAGCTCACCTTCAAAGAGGGGCAGCTGTTGACACCTAAATTTTAGCGACCATTTAGTATAATTTGCATAGAAAATTAGGGATTAAAATTTTTAACCCCTAAACAAAAAATATTTAAATTGCATAACATATAGTTTAAATTCATTTTAGATTAATTGCATTTTGCATCGGACTGGCGATGACGAACGAGCTTAAATTTCATCGAATGGGACTCGGCTCGCTTGGAATGCAAGGGCCGGGAATTACAAGTCAAACGGGCTTGGTTGTTTTAATTTGAGCATTAATTCAGCCCATTTATCCTTAATTAATTCAGTCCATTTAAATTAATTAAAATCAAAGCCCAAGCCTAAGCCCATTAGGACTGGAAAGCCCATCTAATTGACCTAGATTAATACTATATATACATTATTAGGTCAGGATTTTAGGAGGGGACACACAAAATTTCAGATCAGAATTTTCAGAGTGTGAGAGTGAGAAAGAGAGAGAGAGAAGGAGACCGGCCGGAGCACCCCCGACACGGCCAGAACCGCGCCCTTCGTGCCGCCGCACGCCGTGCCCCGCTGTTGCACCGCTGCCGCCGCGCCTGCCGCCGCCGCGCCTGCCGCTGCCGCCTCACGCCGACGCTGCTGCTGCCGTGCGACGTCGCCGTTGCTGCTTCCTCCTCACGCCGTCACCGTCGCTGCTGCTTGTCGCTGCCGCCTCACGCCGACGCCGCTGCTGCCGCCGCTTCCCACGACGCTGCCGCTGCTCCTCCCGCCGGCGCTGCTGCTGCCGTGCGACGTCGCCGTTGCTGCTTCCTCCTCAAGCCGACGCCGCCGCTGCTGCTTGTCGCTGCCGCCTCACGCCGACGCCGCTGCTGCCGCCGCTTCCCACGACACCGCTGCTGCCGCTTCCCGCCGACACCGCTGCTGCCGTGTGCTGCTGCTGCTGCTGCCGCTCCATGTCGCTGCTGCCGCTCCACACCGCCTGCCGCAGCTGCTTCCCGTCGACGCCGCTGCTGCCGTGCATCACGCCGTGCGCCACCGCCGCCGCTGCTGCCCTCTGTTGCTGTGTGCTGCTGCCGCCGGAGCCGTCGTACGCCGACGCCGCTGCCGCAGTTTCCCCCGACGTGCGCCACCGTCGCCGCCGTTCCCGACACCGTGCCGCCGGTCCGCCGTTCGTCGTTCATCCTGATCCGCAAGTTCGAATTTGGAAATTATCTGCAAATTAGGTAATTGAATATTATCTGATATTTTTTCAGAATATCTAATTTACTAATTTGGATGTTTGAATATTGCATGAATATCGTGCGGAATATTAGATATATTAGGATGATTATCTGATATCTGCAATATTTTTAAAATATTCAAAATTAGGAAACTTTCCTAATTTAGCAACGTATCTGGACGATTATCCTACCTTATCCCTAAGGTACGATACGCGGCGATATGGAAAATCGTTATCTCGTCCATCATCACTTGGATACGATAATAGATTTTATTTGCCTTCCAAATTTGAATGATCGACTTTCCGTCAATATCTATAACCCTATAGATATGACCGATAGTTCGATTTTTGTGCCTAATCCGAGTTTTAAAACGAATTTTGCGGATTGCGTGGTTGTTTTAAATGTGGATGCTATCTCTGTTTAAATTGTTTTTCCTTTTCAAATAAAAAAAGAAAATTCAAAAAATATCAGTTAGGATTTGAATTTGAGTTTTTGCATGTTTAAGAATCTTAAATATATCTAGACGATATGTCGCGACCTAAAGATTTTCCTTTCAGGCTAATGGATTGTTAAGACTAAGCCTAACTCGGGCCCTCCCAAGCCCTACCAATTCGCAACTTTGGGTTTAAGTTTTTAACATGTAAATGTTTTCATGCTTGGAGTCGCCACTAATCTATTTGCGGTAGGTCGATTAGAAACCTAAATAAAACATAGGGATGTATGTTTTATTTCTACGAACCAGAGATTCTAAGCCCGGGGACTTGATTACGCTAGATCTAGTCTAACGCCCTTTCGGTACCTTTTCTTTTCAAAAAAATGTTTTGGCAAGCAATTTGGATCCATTTTAACTTAGTCACTAACATGTGAGGTGTTCATGCGGGTGCGCAAACCACCAAAGTAACACCCAATAAAGCATTGAATAAATTGCAAGTTTGGGAAAAATTACTTACCTCGAAACAACGTAAGCATCTGCATTGTTAGCTAGAAAATCACATCAACAACCTAATATGATTTCTAATTAACAAGGAATTCACTCAATTTTTAGGTTTTCTCCTATTTAAGTGAAGCCTAATCTACATGCAATGACGTGCAAAAATTGACACGCGAATAATGCAACCTAACATGTAAACTATATGTCATACGACGACGTGACCTAATTCTGATGACGGGCAAATGATTTATTTTTGGTATTTTTTGATGAAATTCGGAATAAAAATATGCCTAAATTAACGTGCAACTTATGGTGACTTAACATATCCTAACATGACTTATTTTTGAGGTTTTTGTTAAAATTCGAAATAATAAATTACTTAAATTAAGAATGCAATCTATCCTAATCTACCATAAAACAATTCATTCTTTTTTGGGATTTTCATGAAAATTCGGAATAAAATAAAAAAATAAGCTAAATAATCTATTAAGATTAGAAAATTACTTAATTTAAACTAGGAAATAGATTATCTCAAGTCCTAATCTAAATTAAATAATTACTCTATCGTCTAGATATATTTAGGATTCCTAAACATGCAAAATTCAAATTCAAATCCTAACTGATATTTTTTTGAATTTTCTTTTTTTATTTGAAAAGGAAAAACAATTTAAACAAAGATAGCATCCACATTTAAAACAACCACGCAATCCGCAAAATTCGTTTCAAACTCGGATTAGGCACAAAAATCGAACTATCGGTCATATCTATAGGGTCATAGATATTGACAGAAAGTCGATCATTCAAATTTGGAAAGCAGATAAAAATCATTATCGTATCCAAGGGATTATGGATAAGATAATGATTTTCCGTATCGCCACGTATCATACCTTAGGGATAAGGTCGGATAGTTGTCCAGATACGTTGCTAAATTAGGAAAGTTTCCTAATTTTGAATATTTTAAAAATATTGCGGATATCAGATAATCATCCTAATATATCTAATATTCTGCACGATATTCACGAAATATTCAAACACACAAATTAGTAAATTAAATATTCTGAAAAATATCAGATAATATCTAATTACCTAATTTGCAGATAATTCCCAAATTCGAACTTGCGGATCGGGATGAACGGCGAACGGTGGACCGGCGGCGCGGTGTCGGGAGCGACGGCAGCAGCAGCGGCGCACGGCGAGAAGCAGCGGCAGCACGCGGTTGCGCGCGGCAGGGGGCAGCAGCAGCAGGCGGCGGCCTGCGGCGGAAGGAGTGGCAGCAGCAGTCGGCGCGTGATGGGAGGAGCGTCAGCAGGCGACGGCAGCAGCAACAGCGCTGGCATGCGACGGCTCCGGTGAGGACGGCGGCAGCAGCGTCGGGCTCGGCGGGGATAGCGGCGGGAACGTCGGCAGGGCGCAGTGACGGACGGCAGGCGCGGCTGTGTCGCGCGGCAGGGAGCAGCAGGCACGTTGTCGGCGGGAGAAGCGGCGGGACGCGGCAGCAGGAGGCAGAAACAGCGGCGTCGCACGGCAGCAGCGGCGTCGGCGGGAGGCGGCAGCGGCAGGCGCGGCGGCAGCAGCTGCGTCGGCGTGAGGCACGGCGTCAGCGGGAGAGGCGGCGGGACGCGGCAGCAGGAGGTAGCAACGGCGGGGCAGCAGCAACGGCAGCGTCGCGCGGGACGTGAGGCAGCAGCGGCGGCGTCGTGCGGGACGTGAGGCGCGGCGGCAGCAGGCGTCGGTGGGAAACAGCAGCGGCACCGGCGGGCGCGACAGGGAGCGGGCGCACGGCAGCAGGCGTCGGCGAGCAGCAGCGGCACCGGCGGCAGGAAGCGACGGCAGCAGGCGCACGGCGTGCGGGGGGCGCGAAGGGCGCGGCGCCGTAGGGTGGCTCCGGCGGTGTGAGGCACGCCGGTTTCCCTCTCTCTCTCTCTCTCTCTCTCTCCTTCTCAACTCTCACACTCTCTAAAAATTCTGATCTGAAAATTGTGTTCTGAAAATTGTGTCTCCCCCAAAATTCTGACCTAATGAATGTATATATAGTATTAATCTAGGTCAATTAGATGGGCTTTCTAATCCTAATGGGCTTAGGCTTGGGCTTTAATTTAAATGGGCTGAATTAATTAATGACAATGGGCTGAATTAAGTTCAAATTAAAACAACCGAGCCCGTTTGACTTGTAATTCCCGGCCCTTGCATTACAAGCGAGCCGAGTCCCGTTTGATGAAATTTAAGCTCGTTCGTCACCGCCAGTCCAATGCAAAATGCAATTATTCTAAAGTGAATTTAAACTATATGTTATGTGATTTAAATATTTTTGTTTAGGGGTTAAAAATTTAATCCCTAATTTTCTATGCAAATTATACTAAATGGTCGCTAAAATTTAGGTGTCAACACGATAGAGTAATTATTTAATTTAAATTAGGACTTGAGATAATCTATTTCCTAGTTTAAATTAAGTAATATTCTAATCTTAATAGATTATTTAGGTTGTTTTTTTTAATTCCGAATTTCATCAGAAAATACCGAAAATAAATCATTTGCCCGTCATCAGAATTAGGTCACGTCGTCGCATGACATATAGTTTGCATGCTAGGTTGCATTACTTGCATGTCATTTTTGCACGTCATTGCATATAGACTAGGTTTCATTTAAATAAGCGAAAACCCAAAATATTGAGTGAACTGCTTGTTAATTAGAAATCATATTAGGATGGTTGATGTGATTTTCTAGCTAACCATGCAGATGCTTACGTTGCTTCGAGGTAAGTAATTCTCACAATCTTGCAATTTATTTAATGTTTTGATTATTGGGTGTTACTTTGGTGGTTTGCGCACCCGCATGAACACCTCACATGTTAGTGATTAAGTTGAAATGGATCCAGATTGCTTGCCAAAATATTTTTGAAAAGAAAAGATACCGAAAGGGCGTTAGACTAGATCTAGCGTAATCAAGTCCCCGAGCTTAGAATCTCTGGTTCGTAGAAATAAAACATGTCTCCCTATGTTTTATTTAGGTTTCTAATCGACCTACCATAAATAGATTAGTGGCGACTCCGAGCATGAAAACATTTGCATGTTAAAAACTTAAACCCAAAGTTGCGAATTGGTAGGGCTTGGGAGGGCTCGAGTTAGGTTTAGTCCTAATAATCCATTAGCCTGAGAGGAAATTTTAGGTCGCGACAGTATCGATCGGTAGTTTTTGTGAAAGTGGGCGAATACTTCTATCAGACCCAAGAGTACATTGCTTGGTGTCTTCGGGACGTTGACGAGAACATAAGCCGACCTCTCAAGACCTTCGACGCCCCACTTGACGAGAATGGCCTGATGAAGCCTATAGTTGCGGATGGTGAGGTGATAAATCCTCAGGATGCTCATGATTGAGATATCCAGGATGAAGTCATGGATGGGGAGCCACAGGTGATAGTTGAAAATCCAGATCAAATGGAGGACGAAGAGGATGAACTAGAGGCCATGGACCTAGATTCATATGAGGATAGGGAAGTTACAGAATTAGGCTCGGACGAAGAGATAGGACTATACCTCGACCGGGAGTTAGAGCCGGACTCTGAAGATGAGAGGGCCGCGGCAGAAAACATGGATTCCGAGGATTCTGAATCTCAGGAGAGTTCTTCAGAGGAGTCCTCAGAGTATGATCCGGACCGGGAGCCCTAGTATAGGTCCTAGCCCTTAGTTAGGAAACTCGTACCTTTTTTACTGTGACCTTCCCTATAGACCGTCTATCTTCCCCTAGCCGCTTGCCCCTTTTTGATCTTGTGGCGGTTGACTGTTTTCTATATTTGTGTCTTTTGATGTGTAAAAAGGACTTTGTAAAAAGGTGTCCTTGTAGAAATGAAAATGTATATTTGTAATTATATTCCTATTTGGTTTGTTATACTATCTTTGGTCTCGTATATTTATATTGTACGGATGTTTATTTATTGCTTCCGCATGTGCCTTATTTCTGTTTGGGTGTTGGGTCGGCGACGCGTCCTGGGAGCGTTGCACCATAATCGGCCAAGGGTGGGATGCTCGCGTGCCGGAGGGTTCGGGACGTGACACATTCCACAAAGCCAAGAGTTAGTTGAAGCAAGTGGTGACTAAGAGGTTCCCTTGCTTCAACTCTGATAATGCTTGGATGAGTGAGAAGATCTTAGCTCGGTCAAGCTTCCTGTACATCTCGCGGATGTTGTCCCACATGGTTTTTGAGTCTTTAGTCAGTGGGAGTCTGGCTCGACGTCAAGAGCTATACGGTTCCCGATCCATGTGCGAACAAGCGGGTTGCACTTGTGCCAATATCGTTGGAAAAGCTATGGTTCCATTGAGGAAACCATCTTTGTCCTTTGTTACTAAAGCTCGCGGGAAATCTCAAGCCTAAGTGGAGTAGTTGTCTGGTCTTGCGAGTTGTTGATTGATGAGTCGTAGTTTCGGTTTGTTGGCCGGTGATGTATAGAGTGGGTCGTCGAGCTCCAGGCAGCCACCGGTGGCTAAAATGGCATAGGGTAGGAAACCGGGTTGAAAAATTTAGTAAAGATTAGTCCCAAAACCCACCAGTGTTAGTTCGGGTCGCTGGCCCGAAGGCGACCAACCCGACCCACTATTCGGGTTGGTCCAGAGAACAAAAGGAATCGGCCCACCTCCATAGGGCTAAGCTCCAAGGGTTGAAGCTTCTTCTTCTCCGAATGGATTGTGCTAGACCCATGGTTGATTTGGCCCAGTGGCCTATTGGCCTTGAACCAAAAACCAATGGATTGGTGGCCACTAAGTTGGACTTGGATATTGAACATGACCAATAGGGCATTAGACGGAAGACTGCTCCCCTTAAGTAGGATCAATTTGATCTGAAGTCTGGTTTCGGTGTGAATTGAGAGCATCTTCCAATACAGGTATGCCCGGATCACGGTTGTCATCAAAACTTGAATTTTAGTTCTTTGGTATGGTATCGTTGATAAATATATATATGTGGATTCCTACCCGGAGTGCTAACTTTGTTTTGCAGATTATGATTTGCAACAAGAAGTCAGAAAACTAACCGGAGGAATTGTAATTGTATTTCTACTATCTTGCTTGTACATGTACATAAGGATATTTATAACATAATAAAATACAAGTAGGAAAAAATATACAAGATAATGTTTCCCTATTTTACCGACTGAATATCTAATCTTATAGATAGATTGGACCCACGAACAAAAGGAATCGGCCCACCTCCATCGGGCTAAGCTCCAAAAGCCGGAGCTGCTTCTTCTCCAAATGGATCGTGCTGGACCCACGGTTGATTTGGCCAGATGTCCCATTGGCCTTGAATTAGAAACCAGTTGATCGGTGGCCATTGGACCGGACCGGACCGGGATATTGAACAAGACCAGTAGGGTGTTAGACGGAAGACTGCTACCTTGAGTCAGATCAATTTGATTCGAAGTCTGGTTTCGGGGTGAATTGGGAGCATCTTCTAATGTAGGTGTGCCTGGATCGCAGTTTTGATTGGAACTTGAATTCTTTGACATGGTATCATTGATAAATAAATATATGGATTCCTACCAATAGTGCTAATTTTGTTTTGCTTATTATGATTTGCAACAACAAATTAGAAAACTAACCGGAGGCAATCCCAAAAATTTGTGAAAGCTAGGCTAGAAAAGAATGCTCTGATACCATGATAGAAATCGAAGGAGATTTATGGAGGAATTGTAATTGTATTTTTTCTATCTTGCTTGTATATGTACATAAGGATAGTTATAATACAAGAAAATACAAATAGGAAAAAATGTACAAGATAACGTTTCCCTATTTTACTAATTGAATGTCCAATCTTACGGATTGACTAAATCAATTAGTCCGTAATCTAAGGAATCATAATCAGATCAAATCCAATCTTTCAACACAATTGTTTTACAATTTCCCTGTGGACTCTATACATGCAGCGGCAAGCGTGTTTATCACGGCAAGCGATTCAAAAAATCAAGAATCACTCGTATCAAAAGATTGCTAGTCTCTTTCGATACCGACCTTTAAAAAGTTGATTGAGTGATAAAGTTCTTTATTTAAGCAATCTAAATCACAACGCTTCATATGTAAAACAACTTTGCCATTGTAGATCACGGTTCATGAAGCCTAAGGACAAGAATCAACGACGACTAGCATCCTCACTAGTCTTCTCCTATTGATTTTCTATTTCAGATCATATGTGTCTTTAATATGTATTTGGCGTCAACCATAACAATGCATTGAAGGACCTTAAAGAAAAACCCTAGATAGGAGACTTTGAACTTGGTAATAAGTCAAGAAAATGTCATTATTCTACGTGATGATGGTGTTAGAAGATATGTTAATTTACTACGTCGTATATTGGCGTGATTTGAGGTGTCCACGTTCTCTATTTATTGCGTGCAATGTTCGTTATGTCGTGTCATACAAAAGTTGCTTTGGTGCTTCTTCTGTAGGGTTAATTGACAGGAAAGAAAGTCTTGGTCTAGTCAAGAAAAATTATAGACTTTGCACGGACTTTACAATCATGGTCAAGTCATGAAAACATTAGGCAGAAATAATTTTTCTGTTGATGTGACGAAGAAGCCACTAATCCCACCAACATGAGTTGTCAGATTGAGAAGATATTGTACTGCCAAGATGCCATCTTTCTAATTTGTAACAAATATTAAGTATCCTCCTTGCCAACTTTTTTATATCAATGCGATACTTGCGCATTGGACATGGCACATTTTAAAAATATTTCACCGAATTTTGATTATAATAAGATAACACATTCAATTTCGAGCTTTGTCGAGAAAGTTTGATAACATAACCCTTAAATTTTTTAGGATCTTTTTCTTAAAAGTTGATACACTTTAATCAAAGTGCCATTATATTTCTTAATAAAGTGATATGTAAAATGATTATCATGACCATGTGACATCAAACTCAGCTCCAACCGAAAATATTTAAATAATAAATCAATATGAAAACAAAAATCTAAGAAAAAAAAAGTAAAATAGGGCAGATCAACCTTTTGCTAGTGGTTACATTCGAGATATGTCGACCCAACTGAACCTCAGCCCCTTTACTATTGGGTATAGATGGGTTATGCATAAGTTTTCCCAACTCCATCATATGTGATGGAATCATTCAAACAATGACATTTTCAAACTATGAAAGAAAAGATGTGTACCAAGAATATATGTACTAACAAGACAAAGGAGAATGATTTAATAGAGGAAATGTTGAACATTTGGATATCCCAAAAGGATCAATATCAATAACGATTTATTATTTCGATGAATCGTTTAGTCAAAGAGAAAAAAATTATGTAAATACCTATTGAAAATATTATCGAAGTCTATTGTGACAGACGGAATTGTTTTTGTAGAATTTGCCATCAAAAAAGAAATCCTTGGATAACATCATGTAAAATGACCATAAAAGTTTTCACTACTTCTCAGGATCAGCTTGAACAAGTATCTATAAGTAGCCAATATAGATGTTTCTACCCCATCGAAGGCTACATGAAATTTCTTTCTTAGAGAGTTGAAAAAACGGTATTTCGTTGAAATAATTTAGAGCTGATTATACAATTTTCTCTAAAATTTATGTATTAAAGCAGTATTTAATATCATGCAAAGCATGGGGTCTGGCTCTTGCAGCACGTTTGTCCAGACTCCAGGAGATAATTTCCAGGAATTTGACCTCTCCAAATTTGTATAAAAAGGAAAAGGAACTGATAATAACTCTGCAAAAGTTCAAGTTCCCATGAGACAGCAACATACAAGAAAATGAGACGACGACGACATGAACATATTGCAATGGAGATGAAAGTGGATTGACTGTCGCTTAACGCACGCTCAGCTTCGTACCAATTACGATCAGCTGCTAATTCTGCTGTCATTATTGTTTTTGACAAACCACACCTCCCTCCTTTGTCGAGTACCGTGTTTCATACGGTGCGGCAAGTTCTTGTCTCTCTAAAACTTAGACCGTTAGAAACGAATCAACAATATTTGTATTAACTATATTTAGAACACTCCTAGCAAGTAAACTAACCATGATAGGTGAGAGTAGTAATGTCGAGGAAGTTTCGAGGATGACTTTTTCATCCTGCCTCTCTCAACCTGTACCCCTGCTTCCTTTTAACGAAACCACAATGAATAGACAGTAAGAAGCAGAAACAACATAGCAATGATGAAATATTAGGGTATGAGCACTGTTCGTGGGATGGTGGTTAGGGACGTACGGCCACCTCGAGACCTTGTGGCCATCACGAGTAGGCCTTCATCACCTTCGCTGGAGGAAGACCATTGCATTCTGGTCGCTTGAGGCCATTGCGAGAACTCATGACTTCTAGACAACATCATGTCACGGTCATTGTCAATTGGGAATTCTGAGCATTTTGAGCCATTCTTGATCCGGGCTATGTCCCAATATGTTCCATCCGCGTGATTCACCTAATACCTGACAGGATAAAATTTTTCTATTCAAAATTATATTTTGTCCTCCAAGCTTAAGGTGTCAAGATTAGGCCAATCACGAACATGGAAATGTGTCTTAACATTTTAGAAAGAGTACTAGATCTCGTTATACATGTTACATCTAAGTTGTATTTGTTTCACTGAAAACTTCTTGATAAAGGAAAATATTTTGCATGAAAATTATTTTTAAGGAAAATAAATAATTTTCACTTGTTTAGTGGTTTAGGGAAAGTGAGTTCCTTCTTGCCAAAAGGGGAACTTGTTTTCCCTAATCTAAATTTTTTATTTTCAGTCCATGGAAAACGTCTTCTGTAAATCAACTAGTTTTCGTTTTTCAAACATCGGAAAGTTAGAAAACAATTTCCTGAAAATAGTTCTCTCTCAAACAACCAAACCCCTAGTTGGACTTTCAAATCCACATCCCATCTAGATCAAGAAAGTCCAATTTTACGAATTGTGTTTGGTTGTCAGGATTTGGATTGAGATAGAATTAAAATGACGAGAGATTTGTTATATCTTATATCTTGTTTGCTAAATGATCGGATATAATCTAAATTTTGACTAGACAAATAATAATAATAATAAATAAATAACTTGAAAGAAAAAACCTAACCTACTTTGCATAAAAAGTGACAACCACATGTCGTGGTCGCAATTTCTGATGGTGACCTGCATGACGGGGTTGCTAACCATGGATGGAGATCCAATCTAGCTCATGAGAGCATCCGTGAGCACGGACAACATGTGGTGGTTGTTGTAGCTGCTAGGTTCAACTACTGCTAGTAGTTGCCAAAGCAAGGCGACCATGGCGGTGGCCAAATCTACAGAAACTTGGCCACCGCGCTCGCTATAGACACTGAAACTTTTAGTTGACCACCATCGAAAACTATTGAGCGACGGTCAAAAGTGGCACCATGGTGGCCCTTCTAGTTTTCAAGACATAGACTTCGCACTATTCAGATATTCTCTTTTGATTTTTTTTTTTACTCTTTTATATATATTTTTGAATCAAATCGGGGTGGGATAACTCCTAGAGGCAAAGTAGATTATCTGGCTTTTTATTTTAACATATCCGTGTTTATCCCGTCCAAAATGTGTCCCCGAATGCCTAGTAAAATAATTTTTATTCTATCGGGTCCTTATCCAAGTCACTAAACGTGCTCCTAAGGGATTAGCTGGGTGCTTAAACTCTTGATTGGGGCATGGAAGATCCCGAGTTCAAATTACAAAATCATCCACTTAGGCCACACCTGCCATCTTGTGAATGAATCCTTTAACTAATATAAAAGGATGGAGTGATTTACGTGCATTTGTAGAAATTAATCAAGCCGAAAAATATAGATATACAATGTGTGCCAAGAAAAAATCCTAGATGAAGGATCCTAAGTCAATTAAACATCCCTATCACCAGTTGTGGTGAATTTCTTCTGGCCAATAAAAAAAATGGATACAGACGTCAGATGATGTAGTCGACACTGACAAACTATATCTCTCTGTTTTATTCCTTGCTGAGATCCTTGGGTTAACAAAGAATCCACCACAAAGTCTTGGTCGTGTCAAGATAATAGAAATTACATTTCCACCAAATTGTTAACGGGGGATTGGTTAGCTTCCAGGACGTCTCTTTTTGTAAAGTAGAAAAGTAAAGGAGGAAGGGAACGACAATAACATAATGATGTTCGTGAAGAACTGAAAAGTCTCCAAATTGAACCCGAGAAACGTCACGTTCAAGACTTACAGAGAGATTGCGTAGTGTGAAGGGGGAAATTTCAAATGATGCTTAGATAGAATGTCAAAGTCCAGAGTTTGTCCATTATATATGCATTCTAGAGCGTCCATCCATCATGATGGAAGGCTGATAGATGTGATGTTGAATAGCAATGCCCACCACGAACAAAAAATGCATCTAGGATGTATTCATGATGACCCCGTAGGAATTTTTTTGGTGGTCAATGTTTTGTCTTTCTTTGGATTAGATAAATATAAAACAAAGGGTTAATATCATGGAAAATCATAAATCGGTATATTTGTGACAAATTTACCCCGAACTAATTTTTTTACTACAAAAAACTCAAAATTGGTACATGTGTAACAAATTTACCCCAAACTAATTTTTTGACTACAAAAAACCCAAAACTAGTACACTTTTGACAAATTTACCCTTCATTAAATTGCATTAATATCGCAAAAAATTACAAATTAGTAAACTTGTGACAAATAGAGAGGTAAAACCTCAAACCGGTACACTAATTGAGAGTAAATTTGTCACAGGTGTATTGATTTAGGGCTTTTGGTGGTCAAAAAATTAGTTTGGGGCAAATTTGTCACAAGTGTACCAGTTTGGGGTTTTTTGTGATATTAACTCTATAAAAAATGAAATGAAAGAGTGAAACCTTAATTGAGAGAAAGAGAGTGAGAGCTGCGAACACTGCCAACACCACGGTTGTTGCATGTTGAACGAGGTTGCTCGACAATGGTTGTTATTGAGTGACGACGTTGCCGATATTGCGCTAGTTCATCTCTCTTCTATAGACATGCTCTTGCTTGAGTAGCAGGATTTTTGAAATTTTTTTTCCCCTGATTCATCCCACAATCAATTTTTTCTTGTATTCAAGACATATCGAGTGTCACCAAATATCAATTAAAACAAAAGTTTTAGGAGTTGGTAATCAAATTGAAATTTAGCATGCCATTTGATTGCTAGCATTGTTGAATCATTGGGGAACTTAAAGCAACAATTGTAATCTGTTGTGCATTAGGCAAGTTGTAAATGCAGAAAGTTTAAGAAAACGAAAAGGAACACAAACTCGATTTTAGGTCTTCAAAATGATGTCTAGAAGGAGCGATACTCTTGATTTCTCGAGATTTTATTATAAGAGAGTTCAAGTGGACAATTTGATCACATCTAGATTACTCCTACTTCAAATATATATATATATATATATATATATATATATATCAAAGTAAGTTAAACACGAAAGTACTTTTATCTGAGTCTAATATAGGATCTATTTATACTAGTGTAAACTGTTCAGGAAACACACCAAAAACATAAGGGTTTCTGGATCTTGGACTCATCCAATTATAGCGGCCTTATAACACTCAATCCGACACTCCGGCCCATGAATTGATGCTCAGAACTGAGGCCCAATCAAAATCGACTTTTGGAAATCCCCATGAATAATTTCTTGTCAAATGTCTTGACACGCCTACGTTCGTTTGGGATGATGTCGAGGGTACTTATACTACGTTTGGCACTCAAGTACGTATCTTATGCTGTGTTTGATGCTTGCTCAAGATAAGATAAATTCGGATATATTAGGGATATAACTCGGATAAAATTATTCCATGAGAAAGATGGGATAAAGGTGGATATAATTTCTAATATCCATAATAAAAAAAAACATTTTTTCGAATAACAAACTTCTTAAATAAATAAAACTAAAATAATAACAAAAAATAAAATTTTTATTTTTATTTCTATATTCAAAATTTTTTTCTATATTATAATATAAAAGGAAAATTCCAAATAAGGGCATGAAGTGAACTTTGTGTCAAATAATGGCATAAAGTGGCATGTCATTCTCAAATAAGGGCCTGAAGTAGCCATGAGAGTTTCAAATAAAGGCTTTGACCTTGTCGGTAGCCGGCCGGCAAATTTATTCCAGTTGGTTAAGGGCATTTTCGTCCAAAATTTTTTTAATTTTAATTTATATTTTCTTCTTTTCCTTTCTTTTCTTTTTTTCCTTCACTGGTCACCAACGAAGCCTGGGAAAGGCTAGGAACCCTCGCCAACAATAGGCGAGGGGTAGCCTTGCCAGATTTGGGCAAGGCCGCCCTCGAAAGCCACAAGCGAGGGCCGACCCCTTGCCGGAAGCTGGCGAGGGTCAATGAGGGTCGCTTCGCAAAGCAAGACCGTCCTTCGCCTATTGTCGAACAAGGTGGCCCTCGCCAGATCAGGAGAGGAAGGCCCTCGCCCAGCTCATCCCGGGCATTGCCGATGGTCGGTCGCTGGCCACCGATGAAGAACAAAGAAAAACCAAAAAAAGAAAAAAAAAAGGAAAAAAATTCAAAAAAGTTAAAAGATAAAAATGCCCTTACCATTTTGAAAGATAGGTCCTTCTTTGAAACATACATAGCAATTTCAACCCTTATTTGAAACAAAATATATTTCTTACCCTTATTTGAGAAAATGAGGGCACTTCATATCCTTATTTGATATTAAGTCCACTTTAGGCCCTTATTTAAGACAATGAGGGCACATCAAATCGTTATTTGAGATTTTCCCTAATATAAATTTAAGAGATGTAAATTTATATTTAATATTATATTTATTACATATTTTCGATATTTAGTATTTTAGGTATATTAGTATAGTTTACTATTTCATAAAATTTTATTAGAGAATGATGGAAGGGAAAAAAGGAAATAAAAAAAGAAAAGCATTAAAAATAGAGGGAAAAATAATAAAAAATAAGTAAATAAAAATGAAGTAGGCAAGATTTTCATAAGATTTTTTTACCATCTTCGTTTGTGCAAATTTTTATATTCATTTACACTAATATGTCATTTATTCTAAACAATGGACATGATATGATGTGAAAATATCCAGTTTTAATACTGCGATTCACAAAATAGTAGATAGGATATTAGCAAAATCATTGGATTTTATATCCTATCCTACCAATCCCATCCTTATTAGAAGTTTAGATGACAAAACATAGCCTTAAATTTGGATAAATGTGGGAGGGTGAGTGCAACGCTAATTAAGTAGAGAAAGGCCTACAAGAAACTTACCCAAAAAGAAATTCATGTTTTCAGAAAATCTCTAAAAATATTCATCATACATGGAAAGATTAAGCTGGCATATTGGTATGGAAATGACGTATGAGAATGTAGATGACAGAAATCTTACTTTTTTATTTGGTCCGTAACAGAAATCTGACTTTAAAAATGGGTAAAGTGACAAATGAAGAGTGAAAAGAACAATAATGTTGCACAAATAATCTGAAGAGCGATTAGTTGAGGACAGTAGATCAGAAATGAAAGGCAGAAAGATAAAAAAATGAATCAGATAAACTTTCACCAACCGGGGCACCACTTTCCTCTCTCCTCCCTAGGGTTTTCTCCTTTCCTTCTCATCTTTACACAACTTTCTTCTTCAACCTCCTCAGAGGGGAGGTTTTGATTTAGATCTCTCCTTCCCCTGCCTCTTTCCTTTTTTATTTTTTTTTGTTGATTTGGTTTTTTGTTATTTTTTTCTTGCTTTCCTCTTGTTTTGCGAAGCTTTTCTCTTTTGATCTAATCTAGATCTAGAAGCTTCTCTCTCCTATTTTGGAGAGATTTCTATTCCGATCTAGTCTAGATTTGGGGATTTTTGCGTGTATGATCTTGGGGTTTCGCTTCCCTTAAGTTTTGTTGATGCAAAAGTCCAATTTCAAAAGAGTTTGGATGAGCTTTGTAAAGGTTTCGCTCTCCTAGGTGTCAAATCTGTGCTCATTCAACCTTATTACTCTAAATGGCAATGGTGTTGGAGATACCGAACCTAGGCACGCACCACCGAAAGGCAAAACCGCAGTAACATATATAGATCTCAATGTGCGCTCATTATTGATGACGGATAATAAGCTGCCGATTTTGGTTTGAAAAAGTCATAAATTTGCTCTTTAAGCGACTGACCCATAACATTGTTCAGATAAATCATCTTGTCATCTAGAGCACGTTTTACGTTGAAGTTGGCTGGGATTTGTCTTGGTTTTTAGTTGCACTGCGATGATTTTCTCTTGTATTTCTTTAGAAATGAATGTAATGTTATTTTGATTAAAAAAAACCTTTCACTGACACGAACGTTGATAATCCTATGTGGCGCGGCCGACACTGATGTGGACAATTTTTAATAATATTTTCATATTTTTTTAAATTTATTTTTTATTCTATCTTTTCTTTTTCCTTTTTAACTTCCCTTCTTCCTCTAGCCGGTTGCCAAGCCTCGGCGATAGCAAACAATCGACTAGAGGGAAGGGCCAATGAGGTCGACCTTGCTGTCATTGGGCAAGGTTGGCCTTGCTATGGTTGGGCAAGGCTCGAACTCGCTAAGTCTGGCGTAGGTCATGCCTCACCTAACGATGGCGAGGTCAAACCTTGCTAGGGGTGGGTGAGGCTTGCTCTCTCCAGTGGTCAATGAGGGCGAGCTTCACCAACTAGAGGAAGAAGGGAAGCAAAAAAATAAGAGAAAGAAAAGAAAAAAAAGGAAAAGGAAAATAAATAAATTTGAAAAAAATTATTAAATATTTTTCACATCAGCACTGGCGATTGTGCCACGTAGGATGGCCAGTATCTACATCAGCGATTTCTAATCAAAATTGACCGGATGAATTCAATTGGCAAAATGTAAAATACTTTATGACACAATTAAAAGGTTTATAACTAAATTGGCAATGATATAATATGTTTAGGACTTTTTGAATAATTTTCTCGACTTTTCACCATATCCATTGCTATGATAATTAGTTGCTATGAATGATGAGACCGTTATGACACGGTAACTGGGAAAATTACCTAATTGATCATAAACCTATTGTATTGGAGGTCAATTCAATCATAAATTTTTCAATTTTGCCAATTTAGTCATCAACATTTGCGGGAAGCTTTAATGTAGTATTTCCGCTTAATTTTTACTAGAAATCGCTAATATGGTGATCAAGTCATCGCCAACCGTACTACGCGGCTCACCATCATGTAAAAATCCGAGAAGCCAAAAAGTCTCTCTAGCATCAAGCCATAAGAACGACCCCTCTCTCTCTCTCTATAGAACAACAAGAACAAGAAACAAGACGACGACCAGACCAAGAAGTGGGCAAGATGTTGCCGTTGGTGGAGTCAACACTCGCGGCTATGCGTGTCTTTTCCTACAATGGTCAATGTAGAAACATCTTGAATTCCTTTTCTTTTTTGTTGGTTGTTGACTTCTTGGGTGTTCTAGGCGCGACCAATCAAGAAAGAAAGAATCCATCAGTGTCGTGTCGTTCTTGGCCGCGCGTGACGGATCTGGTGTGATTCCAATTGGCGCAACGTCTCTTTGTTCCAAGTTTGTGGGGGACGTTTCCTAAGAGAAAAAGGGACCCCATTGCGACTATTCTTCCACAGGAATATGACCTCTAGGAATGGCCACCAACTGCCGCGACCCCTCGCCATGGACCTCGCGGTTGCGCTACTTGAATACCGTGTTTCTAGAACTACCTGAGAATCCCAACATTCGAGGAACTTCTTTAGATTGACCAATATGACATGCACTTTCAACGGTTGAGATTTGTTAACTAGTTGGTTTTCTTGTCACTTAGGGTGTCATTCAACGGCTGGCATTTGATGTTAGAGAATCCTTTTTCTTCTTCATTTTCATATGAATGAGCACCGTTGATTTTACAATACATGTGAATATTCGGTCGCCGTTGTCTTCTTATAATAAACACATATCATGAGATCAGCGGTGCTTGTATCGAGAGACAAAACAAAAAAAAAAACATTTCTCCATTGCCAGTAGAACATGAAGGAAATTCCTGTAAAAGAATGTACGGAGGCATGTTGCTTGAACGCCTCCTTGGACTTCTATAAAAAGGTGAAGGTAGAACTCTCTATCCTAAGTAGATGATAAGAGAAGATTTGAAATTTTGTCGGGAAGTTAGGTAATATCCCTTAATAATTGCGCAAATGATATCTTCAAATGCGGGGAAAATTGTCCAAAAAGTCCTAAACCTGTTGCACTTTTACCAATTCAATCATAAACCTTTTAAGTTTGCTAATTGAGTTATAAACCTTTTCACTGCTTACCAATTGAGTCCATTCGGCCAATTTTGGCCACTCGAAGCTAACATGGATGCTGTCGGCGCCGGCCGTCCGGCCAACGCTAATGTGGTAATTTTTTAATATTTTAATATTTTTTTGAATTTAAAAAAAATTCTTTTTTTTTCTTGTCTTCTTTCCTCTGGCGAAGCTCGCCTCCGCCGGCCACTGGCAAGGGCGAGCCTCGCCAACCCCTGGCTGGGTGAGGTCGACCTCGCCATCGCTTGGGTCTCCCTCGCCTGGTGACGGCGAGGTTGGTTTCGCTAGATCTGGGTGAGGTAGAGCCTTGTCGACCCCTTGCCTGGCCCAACGATATTGAGGTCGACCTCGCCCAGCAACGCCGAGGTTGGCCTCGCCAAATCTGGACGAGGTCAAGCCTCGTCGGCCCCTGACCTCGCCTAGTGACGGGGAGGTTGGCCTTGCCTTGGCTAGGTGAAGGAAACCCAGGCAACGGCGAGGTTAGCCTCACCCAGCCAAGGCGAGGCCAACCATACCGTCGGTGGGTGAGGCAAGGGACCAGCGAGGTTCTACCTCGCCCAGATCTGGCGAGGCCGACCTCGCCTAGCCAGGGCTCACCCTTGCTAGTGGTCGGTGGGGGCGAGCTTTGCCAAAGGAAGAAGACTAGAGAAAAAAATAAAAAAGGAAAAAATATTGAAAAAAATATTAAAATATTAAAAATATTTCCATGTCAGCGTTGGCCAGACGATCGGCGTCCACGTCAGCTCCGGGTGGCCAAAATTGACTGAATGAACTCAATTGGCAAGAAGTAAAAAGGATTGGAACTCAATTGGCAAATTTAAAAGGTTTAAAACTAAATTGGCAAAAGTGTAATAGGTTTAGGACTTTTTGGATAATTTTCCCTTCATCTATCAAATTATGTAGAAATATATTTATTTTATATGTAAGTCCAGCCAAAGAGACAACATAGTTTCTTGAACTCCTACATCATTAGTCACCAACTATACGAATGATTTCTAGTTCGACTAGTAAATAGAGAATTTCATTTTCTTTTTGTGAATGCAGGTTTTTCATTTGGAAGTGAAAGGAAGCGCACACATAAAAGAAAAAAGGAAAGCTAGTGGAGGGAGAAGAAAATGTGAGGAAATAAATAAATGTGAAGGGAAAAGAAATATAAATAAGATAACAAATTGGAATGTGTGTCAAAAATGAGCAGATAGCCGTGTCTCAGCAATACATCTCCTCAAAAAGCACCGGAACTACTCATCACATAGTATCAAATTAAGGAGATATTACTGAGTTAGTGCTAATTAAACATATTATATTGATGTCAATTCAGTTCTAAACTTTCAATTTTACCAATATATCTCTAAATTTTATCAGGGAATTCTAATGTAGTCCTAATAAATGACAACAACTGATAAAGGGAGACAAGACACGGAGTGGGTAGGTGGTGGTGAGGGTGCTTGCAATGACAACGGCTTGGTGAAACTAGTGGCAATATGAACAAAGAATGTGGATCCGCATTGTGGCTGAGAAATTCGTCATGAGAAAGAAGAAATAGGGAAGGAGAGAAAGAAGATGAGTAGTAACAATGAAATCAAAGGGAAAAAAAATAAAATAAGTCTGAAAATTTGAAAAAATTAAGCAAACGGTGTCATTTCACTTAAGTTCTCCCATGTCATATGTCAGTTATGCCACGTAAAACGATTGGTAATGATTAGATCGCCTCATCAGCATTTTCAAGTAAAAATTAGCCGGAATAACTACATTGGAAATACATGAAATGGTTTAGAATTATTTTAATGAAACTAAAAGTTTGAAACTGAGTTGGCATTTATACTAATTTGGTAATGTTTCCATTAGGTTAGTTTTGGTCATGTATGCTGGTATGCATGATAATATTATTGTAGTGAATAATGACAAATGTAATAAGTAAAAGCCTGATGCCGGAGAGAGTATAGAGAAGTAGGAGGTAACAAAAGTGAGTACTTAAATGGATAGATCACTTGTCATCCACAGTTAATTTCACCCAAAGGATAAAAGCAATACTCGCCACCCGTCGGAATCCACCGGAAGGGATAAGAGTAGAACAAGAAGTTTTATTGTTCTTAAGCCAAAGGCTCAAATAAGTTTTGAATCAAATAAGTCTACTTCTTTTATTCATCATAGTATGCTTATATAGATGAGCATGGAACAACCCTCCAAGCATGAGTAATTATCAAGACTCTTTGAAAAGACAAAAGACTCATAGGAAAGACAAAAACTAGATTTACTAGAGAGCAAATATAATTAAGTAAGGACTCTAGAAATTTGAACGATATCTACTAAACCTTGAAAACATGAGAAATAAATTAAGTCGGTTGAGATTCTCTACGGTTCTAGTTCCAAGTAATTGAATTAATGGCCTTCAAGGAAATGCGAACAAACACCGGACATGTCATGATTGATTAGACTTGGAATTGACAGTAGGCTTGCAGCTCGGCAACTTGTTAGATTATCGTCAACTTGTCCACTAGATCAGCAACTCTCTTGCATAATCAACGTCTTCAAGGAATGCTTCGGCATCAAAGTTGCCTCAAGTAGATATAGTATAATAAGATGAACACTCCGTCCTCAAATCACCAAACAAGTTTAGTTTGCAGGCTACTCAAATTCGACTAAGCCTCTAAACAATCATGTCAAGTTCAAGTAGCTTATATGCCGAGCTGAAAATAAGCTCGTGAGCATATCAACTTGCTTGGTCAGCCAATACACAAAAGATGAGATGTTCACGTCTTCAATCCAAAACCGACCATTGTCATAACCCGACTGTTGAATTCAATGCTTGAACTATATGTAAATCATACTAAATACAAAACTCCGATGATGCCCTTTCCATTCACCACTTCTCGATCCGGGCTTGGTTGAATATCCTTCCCGATATCGCATCCGCAAGCGCTGCCGTGAAATTGGGATCTCTCTTCAAGGAAGAGGCCATCTGCTGCACCAGAAACGGTTGAAATTCCGCCACCGCCGCTGTTTCTTGGCCCCTTTTTGCAGATAGAGTGTCGATACCCAGGCACATCAAATCAGGAGTACTCCTAGGACTAGAAGATCTCGACTTCAAGGGTGATGGAATTGGAGGGGCGCCCGGATTCAGTTCCTGTTTGTCAGAACCTAGTGGAATCGGGGGCCGAGACAGGTTTGGGTGGTTGTGTTCTCCTTCATATGTGGCCAATAGGACAGATGGGTCATCAACACTTCTTTGTACCTGAAGATGCAAATGAAGCGTGAGAGTGAGATTGAATTCGTTCGGCTACTTTTCATCAAACACGCTATTTCTTGATTTATTTTTGGACTGTGATTGAGTGATCTCCAGAAAATAATTTCTAAGAGGTCTAACTAAGCTGAGTTACCTTCTTTTTAACAGGGCAAGTTGGGGCAAAGGAACATCTGTAGTAAGCTCTTGGAAATGGGTTGTCTCTTGTGACCTTTTGACCGTATTTCCTCCATTGATAACCATCCTTCACTACCTATAGCAAGTGCAAATTCATAAAGCAAAATAAATGGAAAAATAATCAATACAGTGGAATCCACTTAGTACTTAGAAAAGATGAATTTCTTTATGCTAACTATAAGCTTGAGAAACACGAAAAAACTGTTGTGTGTTGAAACTAAGATCTTACAAGGCTCATGTCGGACGCATCAGTTCGGAAATGGATTTTAGAGATCTTGTGTTTGAAGCTGTCCTTTGGCTTCTTGAACGTCTGATCTACGCCGTAACTGCAACTCTCTGCAGCGACATGAGCTTCATGCTTCCTCTTTCTTGAAGCGCCGAGTTCACTTTCGGAGGTTTTACTCCCCAAGACATTCAATTGGTTATGCAGCGTATTATACCTCTCATGCATGAGGGTCAGCATTTCAGTCAACTTCCTGTTCTCGTGGCTAATTCGGTGATACTCCTCGACCAGTTCACTGGCCTGTACACAACAAAACAGATCATCTTTCGGTTTTGATCTTTGTATTCAAATACTCTAGTTTTCAGAATCGGTCACAGGGTTTCTTCAACTTCATTCTTATAGAAATTGATTCTTCTTTATTTTAAATGAGACCGGTCAGCTACACTTTTCTTGGAGTGTAGGTTTAACTTGACTTTGCCTCTTACCATTTCATTTTCGCTATTGTGCACTCTTCACTTCAACCGAAGTTGTCTAGAAGTACTTGAAAATTTGGGCTGGTTAACAGCAATACAAAGCTGGAAGTTTCGCCACACACTTTGCGTGAAATGCTCATGTCCATTTTAGAGGTCGAATATGTTGATTCACAGACACATTCTCGGCTTCTATAATAGCTGCCCTGGATTCCAATTTCTGTGACATTCTTATTAACAAAAGCAATTGTGTCATGTGGACGACTTAAGATTTGAAGTGGAATTTGCTGTTACTATTAGCTCCATTCCGGACGTTAACTGTGTCCGATTAGCCATAAGACCTTTACAACTTAATTTCATAAACTGACCTTTTATATCTCTAGCATTATTCCTATTTCTTCATGCAACTTCTGTTATAGATGGACTCACCTCATGCTTAACAACAGGCTCTTCTCGTCGTCCTCCTTGAGAGTTATCATTTCTTGGAACAATTTCCTTCTTATGGCTCAATAAGAAATATGAAGAAGAAGAAGAAGAAGAAGAAGAAGAAGAAGAAGAAGAAGAAGAAGAAGAAGAAGAAGAAGAAGAAGAAGAAGAAGAAGAAGAGAGACTGTGAGTTAAACATCTAAAGATCTTTCTTTTCTTTTCACCAAACACAGAGATAACAACAGAAGCACAAGATTAATTACTGCATATCTATGCAAACATAAGTCCATCTCACCAGATACGATGTGTTAAGCTCTAGGGAAGTGTCCACTATCCAATTCGATTCCATCGGACTTGCTCTAGACGCCATCAAGAACCAGAAAACCTGAAGTGATGAAGTTTAACTCAGAAGCCTTCCAAAAGAGTAGATGAAGGGACGGATGCAAGAATGGCGTTGCAATTTATAGTAAACTTATTGGGTGAGTGAGAAAGAGAAAGAAAATAAAAAAGAAAGGTGTACACATTAAGAGAGTTTCCACGAAGTATCGTTCGTAATGGAGTTCTCGAACGGCAGATTATATGTTGGCATTCGTCTAAACCTAAAAAACAATTATAGTTGATTCCAAAACCAAGTGGAGCCCAATAATTTGTTGACTTGACTTTATTTGTTGGCATTCGAACGGCAGAAGTTGCTTTTTCCAGCTTGGATTTTTTTGTTGACTTGACTTTCAATGGTTTTGGTTAACTTTGAGCAATAATTTGTACATTCTTTTCAAATGAATTTAGGCAAAATATGACCACTTGACTAAGTGAATAATATGCTCGATCGATCTTGGATTTTCCCTAAGGGCAAGGGTGTAACCCAATCACGCGCATAAGAAGCGGAGAGGCTTCGCGCCAAGAATGTTCGTCCAGTTCTAGAATATGGCGATTGTGTGATGATCTCCAGTTCATTTATCAATTCTCTCTCTTTATAATAAAAAGAGGGAAAATTGCTAAATCACTCATAAACTTATTATATAAATGAATTCAGTAATAATTTTTTCAATTTTGCAAATTTAGTCATAAACTTTTGCACAAAACCAACTAATTTTTGCAAGAAATCACTAACTTGGTGGTGTGCCATGTAGGACAGCTAGCGATAACTTGATAGAAACTTCAGCGATTTATGGCGAAAATTGGCAGGATAGACTACATTGGAATTCCGCTTGTTCTGTGAAAATTGTGGCATTTCTTCTAGACAATATTTTTCGTGGAGTTATTCTTTAGGAAAATGACAATATTCTACAGTGTTGAACTCAGATTAGAAAATGAACTAGAAAACATTTTCCCTCATTTGATAAGGAAAATTTCATTTGATTTTCCTAACTAGATATATACACTATTCAGTGCAATAGTGACTTGCGTATGGGTAGCCAAAGAACCTAGCACGGGCACCGGGTCTCGAACCTAGATCCCCGTCTCTTGGGCACAAGCATGGGTATTGGTCTTGGGTCTACCAAAGCTGAGCGATCGTGCTCAGCTCTTTGGTGCCTCAGCCCGAGTCTACAAAGGCTGAGCCCGGTCCATTGAGGATGAGCTTTGGTCCCCGACGCTCTCTCCTAGGCCCATAGAGGTTTGGCTCGGGAACCCAATGCCCGCCCTTGAGTTTATCGAGGTTGGGTCCTTGGCAACCAAGTACGAGCATGGGACTAGGATCCTAAGCCTAACTTTAGTGGACCCAAGCATGGGAGCTGGGGACTTGGTTTCGAGCCTGAGCATCGAGGTCTTGGCTTGGGCCTCAATGGACCTGAGCACAAGCGACAAGGACTTGGACCCAACCTCGATGAACTCGAGCGGTAGGGAACGGATTGGGCGACGTGGTTCGAGGCTTGGCCTCAATGGACACAAGGTCCATGTACTGAGGACTCGAGCTCAGGCACTAGGGTCTCGGGCCTAGCAGAGATGGGCTTGAGTCCGGTATAGATAAACTGGAGCTCGGATGCCGAGGACCTTGGCACGGGCACAAGAGTCCCAAGGCACGGGCACAAGAATCTCGGGCCCAGCCTTGATGGACTTGGGCTCGTGGGGCCGAGGACCCAAACTCAGCATCGATGTTACTAGTCTCAATGTCTTGGGCATTAGCACAAGCATCAGTATCTTGAGTCCGATCTCAATGGAGCGGGGCGCAGTGATTAGGGTCCCAAGCACAATCGCCCGAGTCTCGAGCATAGGCACTGGGGTCTTTAGGCCCTGCCTCGATGGACCAAGGCTTGCCCTCAATGGACTCCAGTAGACTCGGTCATGACCTCTAGTTCTAGCCCTACTGCCAAAGGGTTGAGAACAAGTGTTATAGTTCTCATGCCTAAGTGCAAAGATTCTAATCCAAGTGCCAATATCTAGTTATATTTTGAAAAATGATTTCCGATTTATTAAAAATGAAATTATTTTCATGAATTTAAGCATTGACTTTCAATGATTGGGAAAACCTTTTATGTTTACTCATTTTCCTAAGCGATTCAAATACCCAAAAATGAGGAAAATGTTTTTCTCGATATAAACGGAGCCTAAGTATTTGGACAATTTTGCTAAAGTCGGGGGGTGCAAATATGTATTATAAAAGATAGAGACATGTAGATAGGTACTTATGTGAAACCTAAAGTACGTTATTTGCATTTCCCCTTTTCTTGAAGTTCCATTTCCTCTAGTGCCCTCCTTCTTTTGTTTCTTCCTTGGAGGCAGACCTTAGCACACCATCACATTACCGCTCGCCTGTAGCTGCCCCTAGACCTCACTGACTCGTCTCCAGCCATCACCAACTCTCTCTCTCTCTCTCTCTCTCTTTCTCTCTCTCTCTCTCGCTCTCGCTCTCTAGGGTTTCACGAAATCAGGGTGACGTAATGCTAAGGCATGAATGAACATTGCGTGCAATATGGATCTTCGTAATAAACTCAGGGTGTGAAACGGTTGTTTCCATAGACTTGGTAATTCATCTTTAGTATATCATGCGTTGGGAAAATAGGAAATCTTCAAATGGGTTGGAGCCAATCAAGGAAAAGTCGGAGTGGATCGAACAAAGTATCAGCTGAACGAGTTGAAGTTTGAAATCGTAATCGAACTTTATTTTAATGGGCGGCAATGGTTGAATGATGGATATATACATTGAAGTTTGACCACAGTGTGAAAAATCTGGCCGCTATCCACGAGATATTAT
Source organism: Syzygium malaccense (assembly GCA_031216405.1). NCBI lineage: Eukaryota > Viridiplantae > Streptophyta > Magnoliopsida > Myrtales > Myrtaceae > Syzygium > Syzygium malaccense. The sequence continues at coordinate 14,151,701 of CM062255.1, read as the reverse complement.
TAAAAAGAAGGCATGAAAAGTCGGCAGGTAATACACTTTCTCAAACAGAGTATCTCACCAAAATAAATGAAAATACTTTATGTGTCCACTCTTCCTTTCAAAAACACACACGGAGTAATACAATTCTTAGTTGGTAAGTAGACCCATCAAACGGTCAGATGTAAAAATGATCCGACCTAATAGACCCATTTAATCCATTTTCACACATTTCCATGCAATGCAAATATATTGACCTGTTTCAACCAAAAAAATAATATATTGATCCATACCCGATCCAACTCATATTTTTAAAACAATTCAATATTTAACCTAATCTAAGAAAACTTATAACCAAATTGAAGTAAGAGTGCAGAGTGAGTGAGCACAAAAGAAAATGAAGAGAGAGAGAGTTATACGTGGATTGTGTTTAAATAAGTTGTAAACTCGTTTATGACCCATTGAATACTCATATTATCCCATTTAAAAATTATAGCTAACCCATATAACAACTCAGTTCATCATATATAGGTTAAAAAATAAGTCTATGACTCATTTTGATAGATCTATTGGTAAGTAGGCCTTTTTATTAAAATTTTCTTTTTTTATTTCTAAGTTGGCTTGAAGTCCTTGACTGGCAATTAAAATTTCTTTTATTTTTTGGATAATTTAAGGGCATGAACACAGAGCTCCAACTGCCTAGATGCTTATAAAATATCATGCAAGCTCCATAAATCGGGTTAGATGTAATCACAATACTTTCATAATCTATCTATGGTATTACTAAGCCAAATTTAGCCTCACACTCCAATTTAATGGGCCTTGCACTCCATCTTAATGGTACATAGGTTTTTATTCATTATCCCTAAAGTAGATAATCTTTCAATAAAAAAAATCAATATAACAGAGAAGAAATTCGGTACAGGTCGTCTTCTTTCTAAATTTAGATCCTTTTTCTAAGACTAGAGATTACTTTCCAATAATAATTTATGAAAAAAATCTCCCTAATGATTAAGTTAGGATATTATGCGAACTCGCATAATACTTTAAAGCATGGTATTACATTTTGAATACCAACCATAAGAGATTGTAAAGATTAAACACGCAATTGCTTCAGGCTAGTTATCTTATCTTATCTTATCTAGGTGATCAGTTTCAAAGTGTAAAGAAGTAAAAATAGTATTTTTCCTCTTATCAAGCGATACAAATGTTTACCTTCTTGTAGCATCATGACTCTAGGCACTGCAAAATCGCCCTGCATTATCTCAATCGTCGGATTGAGATAGTCATGACATTCATTAGGTCAATTTTGAGCTGCAAGCCCATGAGAGAACAAAGCGAACTTGATCATGCTAAAATTTCGGATTTCTAGTGCCTGGATGATAGGAAATTAATCAATTTATGGAAAAGGTTTTCCATGAACTAAAACAACAAGTTTAGATTAGGAGAAAGCGACTTCTCCTTTTCCTTCTGGCAGAAATGAAATCATTTTCCCTAAACCATCAAACAAATAAAAACTCACTATTTCCTTTGACAAATGGTTTCCATAAAAAAATATTTTCCTTTATCATAAAGTTTCCGGTGAAATAAACGCACCCTAAGCAAGACTTTTGCCTCACACTCCGATTTAATGGGCTTCACACTCCAATTTAATGACATAAAGGTTTTGATTTAATACCCTCAAAGTAGATAATCTTTAGTAAAAAAAATTGATATAATGGAGAAGTTTGGTACAAGTTGTCTTCTTCCTAAATTTATATCCTTTTTCCTACAATTAGGAATTATGTTTCAATTGTAATTTTGAAAAAGATCTCCCTATTGAGTAAGTTAGGAACTTAGGATATCATGTAAACTTGTTCAAAACTTTGAAGGATGGCATTACATTTTGTTGCACAAGGTATAAATAGGTAAAAATGATATTTTGCTTTATCAAGCGGTACCAATAGTTACCTTTTTGTAATATCGTGCCTCCGAGCACGACAAAATCGCCATGCATTATCTCGACCGTCATTGGATTGAGATAGTCATGTCGGTCTTTAGGTCAATTTTGACAGCGAGCTTCCAAGTGAACAAAACGGACTGTTGACACCTAAATTTTGGCGCATCATTTAGTGTTAATTGCATAGAAAATTAGGGATTAAATTTTTAACCCCTAAACAAAAATATTAAAATTGCATAGCATATAGTTTAGGTTCATATAGATTAATTGCATTCCGCATCGGATCGGCGGTGGCGAGTGAGCTTAAAATTCATCACGTAAATCGGGCTCGGAAATCGAACGAGACTCTACTCACTCGGAAGGCAAAAGACGAAAATCACACGCAGAAGGGCTTGGTTGTCTTAATTTGAGCTTAAATTAGCCCATCAAGTTTAATTAAAAAATCAGCCCAAATTAATTTAGCCCGTTTGAAATTAAATGAAAATTAAAGCCTAAGCCCAAGCCTAAGCCTACTAGGACTAGAAAGCCCATCTAATTGACCTAAGTTAGTGTTATATATACATCATTAGGTCAGGATTTTAGAGGGGGGGTTCTCATAATTTCATATCAGAAATTTGTTTTAGAGAAAAGAGAGAGAGAGAGACCGGTAGAGCCGCCGCACATCGCCACTCCCCGCGCCGCCGCACGTCGCCGCTCTCCGCACCGCCGCGCATCGCCGCTCTCCGCACCGCCGCACGTCGCCGCTCTCCGCACCGCCGCACGTCGCCGCTCTCCGCACCGCCGCACGTCGCCGCTCCCCGCTCCACCACACGCTGTCGCCCGGAGACCGCCACACGCTGCCGCTTGGAGATCGCCGTTGCGCCGCGCCACTGCCTGCGCCGTACCGCTACCCCTGCCTGCACCGCCGTTGTTCCCACCAGCACCGCCGCCGCCACGGAGCTGCATCGCCGCCCGGACATCCCTGTCGCACGCCGGACGTCCCTGCTGCACGCCGGACGCTACTGCCGCTGCACCACATCGCTGCCTGGACGCCCTTGCCGCACGCCGGACGCCTCTGCCGACGCCGGACGCCCCTGCCGCTGCATCGCCGCTGCTGCCACTGCTGCCCCAGAGCCGCACCTTTCCTGCCGCCATACGTGCCACGCCACCGCCGTGTCGCTGCCGCTCCCGACGCCGCGCCGCCGCTCCCGACGCATCCCGATCCGCAATCTCGATCCGTTGCAAGTTCAAATTTGGAAATAAATCTGCAAATCAGGTAAATATCTTATCCTGATTTGGTTTGAATATTTTATTGCTTAATTCGGGCTTATTGATATCTAATTTTGTATATTTGAATAATAAGCATTATCTCAATTAGGATTTGTCTCTTTTTTTAAAAATCTTGGATATCTGTTGCTTACCAAATTTGGATAGAATTTAGAATTTTCAAAATCCTTTGAATATATCCAAAATATTTAAGATATCATAATTTTTCAAGATGTGATCGATTAGGAAAATTTCCTAATCCGCAACCGCACACGTAGAAATAAATCTATCTATCAGGCTTTAGATAGAATTATTTCCATAGCGGGAATTTCGAATTTTAGGGTCGATCTGTCAGGCTTCAGATCGAAACTTAATTCGAAAGATTTAGCGGTTATATTTTTTTATTTAATTTTAATTTCGAATTTCATAAAAAAAATACCAAAAAAAGATTGCTTTAGAATAGATTAATTTCTTTAGTTTAGAATTGCATGTTTAGATAATTGGTATTTTTAATTCCGAATTTCATAAAAAATAAAAAAAATAATATGCCCGTCATTAGAAATAGGTCACGTCGTCGCATGACATATAGTTTGCATGTTAGGTTGCATTAATCGCATGTCAATTTTTGCACATCATTACATATAGGTTAGCTTTCATTTAAATAAGTAAAAAAAAAAAAGGAAATTTCTGCACCTTTGAACTCTAAGTCAGGATTTATCAAAATTGTCAAATTGAGTATTTTTCTCGAAATTGGTACCGAAAGGGCGTTAGGGAATCTAGCGTAACCAAGTCCCCGAATTTATGATTTCTGGTTCGTAGAAATAAAATAGTACTCCCACTATTTTATTTAGGTTTCTAATCAACCTACCCTAAATGATTAGTGGCGACTCCCGTTGAAAATATTTGCATGCTCACAATTGGACCTAAGTTGCGATTTGGTAGAGTTTGGGAGAACTCGAGCTAGGTTAGTTAATTTAATTGATCTAGTAATCCATTAGCCTAAGATCGAAACCCGATTTTTTTAGGTCGCGACAGCTTGGCGACTCCGCTAGGGAAAAACTTGAATTTTTTTGAAAATTTAAGGAGGACTTAGGCCAAAAAAAAATTTCATGGAAAAATCACTTGATTTGACAAAATTTGATTGAATTCTCATTCTTAGGTGTTAAATGGTTTTGCAGGATGGGAGTTATAAGGGGAGTAGTGATTGGCTAACCCTTTGTTTTGCAGGCTTGGTGGAGTGGAATTGTGATTTAATTTTTGCACTATTGAAGTGGTGTTTGCATATAACTGTTGTGCATGATTTACAGTATTTACACTACACCACACACAACCTGTGATCGGACCTGGGTCACACCCATAGTTTTAAGATGGTATTTAGATGGTTCTTTAACCTTGGCAGTAAGACCTCGCTAAAGGTTATCCCATTTGGATCCCGAAAATTTTTCAAAAAATGGCTCAAGGGTCGTCCTCATGCACGTGAGGCTACTACGCATGGAGGTTTCCCTTGTCGATCGAATCAAGCCGAAGTGATTGGACCCGACTAGTCATGACTATTGTATGCGAGGCTGCGGCTAGTCATGATGATTGTGCGCGAGGCCGCGACGTGTCGTTCCGTTCATCATTTCACTTTGCAAAAGCCATTAGGATAGATAGATTAAAATTCAAACTCACAATTCATGTGCATGTCTCTGTGATTGACATTTTCTCCCCAAAGATGGTAATTTCTCGAGCTTTATCTTTGGTTTTCTTCATCTTATTTTGAATCGGTCCATGATTTAGGCTGAGTCATTTGGCACGTGGCCTCTAAAAAAGGGAAGCCGTTTGATTTCTTGTTTGGTTTAGGGAGTTTTTCTTTTTTTTAGGAGGAAATGTTAGCTTATTATTAACGTTTTCTAGTAATAGATGTCGTTTCTGAACGATTTTTATAAGAATTCTTTTGAGACATTTTCCATTTTGAACAATTCAATGAAAAACGTTAAACTATAATTTGTAAATTTTGGAATTAATCCAAGTTTTTATTGAATGAAGCAATTTGGAATTTCAGGATTTACTGGACGAATCGGTCTTTTGAAAAAAATTTCATCTTGAGGGTCTAGAGGATGTCATGGACCGACTCGTTATTCTTACTTGTTGTATTCATTCGATCGTTGCTTTTTGCAGGTAATTTGCCACGGATCCCCCTCATCCTCATAATACTCGATCGATGACCAAAAGAATGATGACCAATCAAGCCGAGATTGCGACCATGATTGATGAAAAGCTGAAAGAACATATGAACACAATTAATGAGCAGATCGCAGCTGCCATATCCAAAATGATGAGCGATCTCATGGCCAAGCAGCAGCGATCTCATGGCCAAGCAGCAGCAGATCAATGCTGCCTCTTAATCGGAGATTCCACCTTCAGCCCGTCAAGGCCTTCACCTTGACAAAGCTCCTGCAGTGAACATTAATCCCACCCTTCAACTGGATGATGTCATTCTGACTGACACTAGTGCGTCTCCAGCGGCCCGTGTTCTTCATCCACCCCCAAATGATGAGAATGCCAAGTTGCTGGCTAAGATTGACCAAAGGTTACGCGAAGTGGAGGGAACCCAAAGTTTTCCTCCAGTTGATCTGTCTATTTTTGCCCGGGTCCAAGTGCCCGATAAATTCAAGATGCCAGCTTTCGAGAAGTACGACGGCACCTCAAATCCAATTCAGCGCATCGAGATGTACCAGGGGCTCATGAACAGATATGTTTCTAATGGACCTCTAATGATCCAAACCTTCCAAGCAAACTTGAAGAATGCTGCAATGAGGTGGTATACCAACCACCAGATCAACCGGAAAGACTCATGGGAAGAGGTGGCAAATCTTTTCGTCAAGCACTTCAAGTTCAATCTCGATGTCACCATTACAAGGGAAGACCTGGAGAGAGCCGAGCAGAAAAAGGGCGAGACTCTAAAGGAGTATGCCACTCGCTGGAGGAACATGGCGGGACAGATCATGCCTGAACCCTCAGAACGTGACTTAATGAAGTTGTTCGTGTCCACCCTACCGCAGCCGGTTCATTCACGAATGTTAGTGACGGCCGCCCAATCTTTTAGCCAGCTAATAGCCATGGGTGAGGAGATTGAGTCCGGGCTCAAGAAAGGATGGTACAGTGAGTCAAGTTCATCAGGCAATAAATTTACTAGTAAGAAGGACAAAGAGCATGTCCCCGAAGTCAACATGACCTATGTACAGAAGATGCCAGCGCAGGCCCCGAAGCTGCAATTTAGCACTCAGCAGACAACCTCTTATGGACGGCAAGGTCAACAAGACTCACGCCAGTAGCGTAAAACTCGCCAGTTTACTCCACTTCCTGGGACGTTATCTCAAGTATTGGCTGTGCTAAGGAAGAAGAACCTACTGAATTTAGAGCCACAAAGATCTAATGCCGCTGGCTATGCAAAATATGATCCGTCGAAGAAATGCGATTACCATAGAGGTGAAGTTGGGCATTCGACAGACGATTGCCAGGTACTCAAACATCGAGTGTAGGATCTACTCGAGACTGGAGCGTTTGCGCTACAGCCAACCGGTAAGCCCAATGTGCAGAACAATCCACTCCCTGATCATTCGAGCAGTGCAAATGTTGTCTTTGGTCCGGGAGTCAAATAGGTTCAAGGCTTCAGGGTCCCTCTCAAAGACATGTTCGATGCTTTAGTCCGAGCTGGTTATGTTTCGACTGGTGAGGTGGTGTCACTCGGCGAGATAGAAAAGAAAGTGGATGAGTTGTTGAGAAAGGGAATGATTAGGACAACTGATGAATTCGGGGTAGTGGCCACTATATCTCAGGTCATCATTGACTGGAATGAAAAGCTCGCAATGTTGACCGATGAACCAGTTAAGTTGGATCCTGAGCTAACTGACATGCCCCCTCTCGAGGACGCCTATGACGATGACCTCAGGATCGTTATACCCGATGCTTCGGAAATGTTGGTCCTGGCATCACCTCAGTCTTACGCTTATGAGAGTGACAAGATGGTTCCATGGTCGTATGATATTGATCTGATAACAAGGTCAGGGCGAACTTATGCTGATAATCAACTGGCCAAGCTAGTAGCTGAGAAAGAAGTGAAAGAATTCCTGGCTGTGATAAAGGCTAATGAATATAACGTGGTTGACCAGCTGAGAAAGCTACCTGCACAAGTTTCGTTGTTGGAACTTCTCCAGACATCAGATAAACATCGGAGTGCTCTAATGAAGGTTTTGAGTGAGGTTCATGTGCCCGAGACTATTGAAGAAGACAAGCTAGAAGAGTTTGTCGGGGCGATTCTCCTCAAAGATCAAGTAGCATTTTCTGATGAGGAAATCCCAGTTGAAGGACGTGGTCATAATAAGGCGCTTCACATATCGATGAAGTATAAAGAGACTCACGTGGCTAGAGTGCTTGTTGATAACGGGTCGACTTTGAATTTATGTCCGTTGGCTACTTTGAAAAGGCTGGGCATTCCTCCATCTACCATGCAAGCAGCCAAGACTTCTGTCCGAGCCTTTGACGGAGTGAAGAAGGATGTGATAGGCCAGATTAACTTAGCGCTGCAAATTGGACCCTCGGTGTTCGATATTCTTTTCCAAGTGCTGGATATCCCTTCTGCTTTTAATTTCTTGCTGGGACGGCCATGGATCCACAATGCAGGCGCAGTGCCCTCCAGTTTGTATCAGAAAATCAAGTTCATGGCTAAAGCAAAGCTGGTTACAATTTATGGGAAGGAAGATTACCGGATCTTCAATGCAATATCGATCCCATACATAGAGCCCGATCATGTTGAAGAGGATAGCTATCATTCATTTGAGATAGTTCAAGTTGTTCAGGCTTCCTCGGATATGCCATTGCCCGTTCCTGAAGTTTCTAAAGCAGCTATCATGGTGGCCAAGGTCATGGTTGGTAATGGTTTTGAGCCAGGTCAGGGTCTTGGAAAGGAAGGTCAAGGCATTCAGGCCCCGATTGAGACAAATGGACAATACCACAAGACTGGTTTGGGATACCATGGTCCCGTAAGCCGCGAACAAAGCAACGATTGTTGCAAAGGCCGAAGTCCCTTATCACCTCCCATTGACTACATTTTTCACTCGGCTGGAGTAGTGGGTGGATATGAGAATTTAAAGTTGAGCCCGACTGAGGATGATCTTGGGCTTATCTTTCCTGAGTCGCCACAAGCTCTAACAGAACCACCTAAGAAGCATGGTAAAGCAATTGTGATCGGTCTGTCTGACGATTCTGAGGATGACCAGCCACCCTGTATTTTCAAGAAGCCGGAGTCGAGGGTGGTGGACTTTGACTTTAATGATGGTATACCCTACCTCACTGGTTGGTTTGCTGAGACCTCCATTGGTGCAATCACTGAAGGACCACTCGAAGGGATGGGCGCTGGCCCTCAAGAGTAATCATTTCTAGTTTTCATATCTCCCCTGCGTGGGAATCTTTATTGCTGTTTTCCAATTCATGTTGCACTTAGGTTTTTCAATCCAATAAGATGTAATTCATTGATCCAATGTCAATAAAATTACAGCTGTTTTTATCATTTTGAATCTTGTTGAAGTGCCCCAAACCAACCCGATGATGATAACCAACGATTGAAAAATTTGTCATCTACGGTAAGAACTGAGGGTTGGGCTTCTCAAGAATTCTCGTTTTGAGGTTTTCGAAGGCAAAATGAATTTCAAAAAGTGAAGAACTATTTTTGAAAATTGCAGTAGTTAAGCTCTCTCTTGTCTTTTTGATCCCTTTCTTTCATGTTTCAGTATTAATCTCGAGGCATGCGAAGGGACGGGAATCGTGGATCCTCATATATGTGATGCAAGTCAATCCAATGACTCAGACGATTCTAATCCAAATGATGAAGAGATACGACAGAACTTGGAAATCCATGAGAAATCTAAGCCTCTGACTGCCGAAGAAACTGTGGTGATCAACCTTGGTGACACGGAGAATCCTAGAGAGGTGAAGATTGGGGCATGTCTTCCTCAAGATGTGGCCAAATGCTTAACCCAGTTGTTGAAGGATTATCAAGACATCTTTGCCTGGTCTTATGCTGACATGCCGGGTCTTGATCGATCGATTGTCGAACATTGTCTACCAACTGATCCTTCAGTTGAGCCTGTGAAGTAAAGGCCGCGAAGAGCTAAGCCAGAACTGGCAAAGAAGATCAAGGAAGAGGTCATGAAGCTTCTTGACGTGGGATTTATTGAGACTACCCAATACTCAGAATGGGTCGCTAATATAGTCCCGGTGTTAAAGAAAGACGGTCGGATTCGAGTGTGTGTTGACTACCGAGATCTGAACAAAGCTAGTCCCAAAGATGATTTTCCACTCCCGCACATTGATGTGCTTGTGGACAGTACAGCTGGGTTCGAACTATTCTCCTTCATGGATGATTTCTCAAGTTATAATCAGATTTTGATGAACGAGAATGATAAGTTGAAAACGGCATTTACCACTCCATGGGGGACATTTCATTACAAGGTGATGCCCTTCGGTCTCAAAAATGCTGGGGCAACTTACCAGCGGGCAATGGTCACATTGTTCCATGACATGATGCATAATGAGATTGAGGTCTATGTTGACGATATGATTGCAAAAACTCGGCATGGAGAAGATCACATAGAAACCTTGACGAAATTATTCGACAGGCTTCGTAAGTTCAAATTACGCCTCAATCCGACAAAGTGCGTGTTCGGGGCAGCCTCTGGCAAACTACTTGGCTTCATTGTTAGTAACAAAGGGATTGAGATTGACCCGTCGAAAGTGAAGGCCATTTGTGAAATAAAATCGCCCTCTTCGGTGAAGGAAGTTCGTAGCTTAATGGGTAGGCTAAACTATATAGCCAGATTTATTTCTCAGCTATCTGAGACAGCGAAGCCTTTTTTTAAACTCCTCAAGAAGAATGTGCTGGTTAGATGGGATCAAGAGTGTGAACTAGCGTTTGACAAGATTAAGCACTACTTGATGAATCCGCCGGTGCTTGTTCCACCAACGCTGGGGCAACCTCTGATCCTGTACCTCACAATCCACAGTGAGTCCTTAGGTGCCATGCTTGCTCAGAAAGGTGAACAGGATGAAAAAGAACGTGCAATTTATTATTTGAGTAAGAAGTTCACCGCCTCTGAGATGAACTATTCCGAGGCAGAAAGAACGTGCGCAGCACTGGTCTGGATGCTACACAGATTGAGGCAATACACTTTGCACTATCAGATATTGCTTATAACATAATGTGATCCAATCAAATACTTGCTCAATCAACCCGCTTTGGTTGGAAAACTGGCAAAATGGCAGATTCTCATCTCAGAATTTAATGTTCAATTCATGTCTCAGAAATCAGTCAAAGGACGAGTAATTGCCGATGTCTTGGCTGAAAATCCTGGGAAAAATGACGATCTGGATCCGCTAGAGGATAGAGTTATGCCAATTGATGAGTACGTATGGACCATGTACTTTGATGGGGCCGTAAACTTGTCAGGATCAGGTATCGGGGCAGTTTTAATATCCCCGGGCGGACAACATTATCCGGTCGCAGCGAAACTGATATTTCCCTGCACGAACAATATCGCTGAATATGAAGCATGCATCCTCGGGTTACAAGCTGCAATCGAAATGGGAGTAGCTCGACTTAAGGTATTCGGGGATTCAGCCCTCATTATTCTTGAGACCGTTGGCAAATGGCAAACTAGAGATGCTAAGTTGCAACCCTATTACGTTTATTTGGAGGAGTTGGTGGAAGAATTTGAAGACATTTCGTTTGAACACTTGCCAAGAACTCAAAACAGTTTTGCCGATGCTCTGGCTACGTTATCGGCAATGCTACGAGTGACAAGTGGTTTAGAAGTTGAACCTTTGAAGATAGAGGTCTTACAGAAACCGACTTATTGCATGGCCACGACAGAAGAGCCTGACGGCAAGCCGTGGTATCATGATATCAAGGTATATCTTCAAACACAGGAGTTTCCTGAGAAAAGTACCGCATCTGACCAAAAGTATATCAGGAAAATGGCGTCGAAGTTCTTTTTGAACGGAGAATGCCTATACAAGCGGTCCTATGATTCGATTTTATTAAGGTGTGTTGATTCAACTGAGGCTGTTCACTTGATGCTAGAAGTGCATGAGGGAGTATGTGGTCCGCACATGAATGGTCATATACTAGCAAAGAAGATAATGAGGATGGGTTATTATTGGCTCACTTTAAAAAGTGATTGCATTCAGCATGTCCGTAGTTGTCACAAATGCCAGATCCATGGTGACAAGATTAAAATTCCTCCGAATGAATTGCATCAAATGTCTGAACCATGGCCATTTTCTATGTGGGGCATTGATATGATTGGCCCAATTAATCCTAAAGTGTCGAATGGGCATCGGTTTATCTTGGTCGCTATCGATTACTTTTCGAAGTGGATCGAAGCCATGTCTTATACGACAGTGACGGCCCGGGTTGTGGTGAAGTTCATTTGTCGGGACATCATTGCTTGATATGGTGCACCTGAGACCATAATTACTGACAATGGGTCGAATCTGAATAACAAATTGGTGGATGAACTGTTCAAAGAATTCAAGATCAAGCATCTGAATTCCTCTCCATATCGTCCGCAGATGAATGGAGCGGTCGAAGCAGCCAACAAGAATATCAAGAAGATTTTGGCTAAAACAGCCGAGAACTATCGTGATTGGCATGAGAGATTACCTTTTGCGCTTATGGCATATCGGACTTCTATCCGGACATCTACAGGGGCAACTCCATATTCTCTTGTGTATGGTATGGAAGCAGTGCTACCTGTTGAGGTTGAAATTCCTTCGTTACGTATTCTTTCACAGGTATAATTATAAGAAGCAGATTGGATCCAACAAAGATTGGACCAGTTGAACATGATTGACGAGAGAAGGCTTAGAGCTCTATGTCATGGCCAGTGCTACCAACAACGAGTTGCTAAATCTTTCAACAAGAAAGTCAAGCCTCGACATTTTCAGGTAGGTGACCTTGTCCTGCGAAAATTATTGCCGATAGTTCCTCTTGCAGAAGGAAAATTCGCCCCAAATTATGGCGGCCCGTACATCGTGAAGAAAGTCCTTCTAGGAGGTGCTTTGATTTTGGCCGAGATGGATGGCCGTGTTTTTTCCAGTCCAGTTAATTCTGATTCTGTGAAGAAATATTACACTTGATTTGTACTCATTCTGACTTTGTTTCTATCAAGTATCAAGTTGAATTTTATGAATCAATTGATGTTACTAAGCTTTGTTTGAGGAAGGCTTTTGATTTGGCAATCTGTTTCTGTCCTAATGAAGCGATCATATTTCATGAGAGACTTCAAGACGATGAAAGGCAAGACATTTCCATACATGTCCTGAATAATAATCCCTAGTGCAAGTTGAGTGAAAATTCCATGCTGACAAGGTAAAGGGTTATCTCACGAAAAGTATGACGACCAAAATGATGAGAGGCGTTCATTTCCTCTATCTAAACACTACAGGTTATCATTTGCTTAACCACTTTGAACGGAGTTTCATTTTTTACCCCTGTCAGGAACAATCCCATACCGAGGCAATTTCTTAGAAAGTTCAAAATGGTTAGAATTTTCTTGCTTTCACTTGCATTAATCTTCAAGTATATTTATTGCATGCAAGTTCTGCGTTAGCTCGAGTGCCTTAGATATGACGAAGAGCATTTCTTTCTATATCCCTACATAGTATACCCTTTGCATACCCAATTTGAACGGTGAATTCATTTCAAACCCAATTGGTGATCGTTCTTGTGATAAACAAATGAAATCATCTCAAGACAAGTTCAAGGTGACTTAGGGAAAATGGTAGCTCGAAAGAAAATTTATCAGAGAAAGCTCGAAAGAAAATTCATCAGAAAGGATGCAAAAAGACTCCATCAAATCGAAGTTCTCCCTCTCGGAAAAATCTCTCGAAAAAAAGAAAATCTCTCTCTCAAAAAAAAAAAGAAGAAAAAAAAAAGAGAGAGAAAGAAAAAGAGAGAGAGAAAAGCTTCAACAAGAGCTGAGTCGATATGCAAGATCATTCTTCAAGGAAAAAACCATTTGAAGGTTCATTTGTGGAGCAATTGCTAGATGGATGATCACCAATCTCCATATTCATAATACCCCTTTTGATGAAAATAGGCCATTCCTTTCAAGCCTACCCGAACCTACGTTACAACTATTACCGAAGTCTCTTCAGAATAGGGCACTTGAGTTAACGTAGGATTTCAAATGCTCATAAATATTGCTCGAAGAAGTGCGAGCAAGATTTTTCTATCTCATTTTTACAGTATTCCTGACTTGTAAACCCGGAACAGCTGGTGATATCAATTCTTTCAATAGCCTCGACTCGAAGAGTCCCTTTTGCTAAGCCATTGACCAAGCTCACGTTTTAGTCCTTATAAAAACCTCTCAGATTGGCCAAGTCATACTAATTTTGAGAATATCCGAACCCTTGTCAAGCACGATGAAGAGAGTTCGAGTGATTTTTATATCCGTATCAAAGGTCGGGTCAAAAGCCTTTCATTGAGAGTGAGTGGAAAGTCCTTTCTGATTAAAGATCTCTCATTTAATATGATCAAAATGTCAAAAGGACGAAATGGTTGTTCTTATTAATAAATTCCCTAGTAAAGCTTGGTAATGCAAGCAGATTCATGAATTATGTTTTTTCTGCCTTTGCGCATGTGTTATTTTAACCTTTTTTCAGGTAAAAACAAGAGCGATGCCATTGGTTCCGTCATAAGAAGAATTCAGGTACGTCTGCTATTTACTCTTCGTTATTTCTCTCTCCGGAATAGGAGAAATTATCTCTCTCATATGTTCACCAAGTGGAACAGGTGACATTTGGTGTTGCTAAGTGGAGTACGCGGCACACCGTATTTTCATGTTCGCCCAGTAGGACAGGCGACATAATTTCACATTTGGTGTTGCTAAATGGAGTACGCGGCACACCATATTCTCATGTTCGCCCAGTAGGACAGGCGACATAATTTCTCTTTTGGTGTTGCTAAGTGGAGTACGCGGCGTACCCCATTTCATGTTCGCCCAATAGGACAGGCGACATAATTTCTCTTTCGGTGTTGCTAAGTGGAGTACGAAGCACACCCCATTTTATGTTCGCCCAGTAGGATAGGCGACATAATTTCTCTTTTGGTGTTGCTAAGTGGAGTACGCGGCGCACCCCATTTCATGTTCGCCCAGTAGGACAGGTGACATAATTTCTCTTTTGGTGTTGCTAAGTGGAGTACGAAGCACACCCCATTTCATGTTCGCCCAGTAGGACAGGCGACATAATTTCTCTCTTGGTATTGCTAAGTGGAGTACGAAGCATACCATTTCATGCTTACCCGAATGAAAGAGGTGACATGATCCTTTTTGTGATTGTCCAGTGGTATAGACAACACATTCCATTCTTTCTTCATATCATACGCTATTTCGCATCTGTAGGAAACTACAGGTAATAGGTAGGCAATCCAGTACCTTGAGAACCTTACTCCCAATAGACTAGAAGTTTGGAGATCGAGGGAATTCAAAGCATTATAAAGCTTTCCCCCACTTGGACGCTTTTTGTGCGATCCGTATGTAAGACTCTTTCACCGCTCCGCATGAAGTGAGAAGCCTTAGCATACGTTCTTTATTGTTTGCATATCATGCATCATCATTAAAAAAAATCATCATTCATCATTTTTCATAGTTTAAATTTAGGTCTCAGTCTTTGAGCGAAACCTCTGCGAGCCTCCACTCAAAGAGGGGCAGCTGTTGACACCTAAATTTTGGCGCATCATTTAGTGTTAATTGCATAGAAAATTAGGGATTAAATTTTTAACCCCTAAACAAAAATATTAAAATTGCATAGCATATAGTTTAGGTTCATATAGATTAATTGCATTCCGCATCGGATCGGCGGTGGCGAGTGAGCTTAAAATTCATCACGTAAATCGGGCTCGGGAATCGAACGAGACTCTACTCACTCGGAAGGCAAAGGACGAAAATCACACGCAGAAGGGCTTGGTTGTCTTAATTTGAGCTTAAATTAGCCCATCAAGTTTAATTGAAAAATAAGCCCAAATTAATTTAGCCCGTTTGAAATTAAATGAAAATTAAAGCCTAAGCCCAAGCCTAAGCCCACTAGGACTAGAAAGCCCATCTAATTGACCTAGGTTAGTGTTATATATACATCATTAGGTCAGGATTTTAGAGGGGGGTTCTCATAATTTCATATCAGAAATTTGTTTTAGAGAAAAGAGAGAGAGAGAGATCGGTAGAGCCGCCGCACATCGCCACTCCCCGCGCCGCCGCACGTCGCCGCTCTCCGCACCGCCGCACGTCGCCGCTCTCCGCACCGCCGCACGTCGCCGCTCTCCGCACCGCCGCACGTCGCCGCTCTCCGCACCGCCGCACGTCGCCGCTCTCCGCACCGCCGCACGTCGCCGCTCCCCGCGCCGCCACACGCTGTCGCCCGGAGACCGCCACACGCTGCCGCTTGGAGATCGCCGTTGCGCCGCGCCACTGCCTGCGCCGTACCGCTACCCCTGCCTGCACCGCCGTTGTTCCCACCAGCACCGCCGCCGCCACGGAGCTGCATCGCCGCCCGGACATCCCTGTCGCACGCCGGACGTCCCTGCTGCACGCCGGACGCTACTGCCGCTGCACCACATCGCTGCCTGGACGCCCTTGCCGCACGCCGGACGCCTCTGCCGACGCCGGACGCCCCTGCTGCTGCATCGCCGCTGCTGCCGCTACACCGCCGATGCTGCCCCAGAGCCGCACCTTTCCTACCGCCGTACGTGCCACGCCACCGCTGTGTCGCTGCCGCTCCTGACGCCGCGCCGCCGCTCCCGACGCCGCGCCGCCGCTCCCGACGCCGCGCCGCCGCTCCCAACGCATCTCGATCCGCAATCTCGATCCGTTGCAAGTTCAAATTTGGAAATAAATCTGCAAATCAGGTAAATATCTTATCCTAATTTGGTTTGAATATTTTATTGCTTAATTCGGGCTTATTGATATCTAATTTTGTATATTTGAATAATAAGCATTATCTCAATTAGGATTTGTCTCTTTTTTTAAAAATCTTGGATATCTGTTGCTTACCAAATTTGGATAGAATTTAGAATTTTCAAAATCCTTTGAATATATCCAAAATATTTAAGATATCATAATTTTTCAAGATGTGATCGATTAGGAAAATTTCCTAATCCGCAACCGCACACGTGGAAATAAATCTATCTATCAGGCTTTAGATAGAATTATTTCCATAGCGGGAATTTCGAATTTTAGGGTCGATCTGTCAGGCTTCAGATCGAAACTTAATTCGAAAGATTTAGCGGTTATATTTTTTTATTTAATTTTAATTTCGAATTTCATAAAAAAAAATACCAAAAAAAAGATTGCTTTAGAATAGATTAATTTCTTTAGTTTAGAATTGCATGTTTAGATAATTGGTATTTTTAATTCCGAATTTCATAAAAAATAAAAAAAATAATATGCCCGTCATTAGAAATAGGTCACGTCGTCGCATGACATATAGTTTGCATGTTAGGTTGCATTAATCGCATGTCAATTTTTGCACGTCATTACATATAGGTTAGCTTTCATTTAAATAAGTAAAAAAAAAAAAGGAAATTTCTGCACCTTTGAACTCTAAGTCAGGATTTATCAAAATTGTCAAATTGAGTATTTTTCTCGAAATTGGTACCGAAAGGGCGTTAGGGAATCTAGCGTAACCAAGTCCCCGAATTTATGATTTCTGGTTCGTAGAAATAAAATAGTACTCCCACTATTTTATTTAGGTTTCTAATCAACCTACCCTAAATGATTA
Source organism: Syzygium malaccense (assembly GCA_031216405.1). Lineage (NCBI taxonomy): Eukaryota > Viridiplantae > Streptophyta > Magnoliopsida > Myrtales > Myrtaceae > Syzygium > Syzygium malaccense. The sequence continues at coordinate 14,134,726 of CM062255.1, read as the reverse complement.
GTGGCGACTCCCGTTGAAAATATTTGCATGCTCACAATTGGACCTAAGTTGCGATTTGGTAGAGTTTGGGAGAACTCGAGCTAGGTTAGTTAATTTAATTGATCTAGTAATCCATTAGCCTAAGATCGAAACCCGATTTTTTTAGGTCGCGACACGGACTACACTAAAATTTCCGCCATAATCTTTGTTTTAAAATAATATTTCTTGGAAGGTTCAGGAAGAAGCGAGACTTGACTTACGGGTTTGAAACCCAATGCATGTCACAAGAGAGGTTTAGACAGTCTTTTCTTTCTAGAAATTAGACATATTTGTGGATACTACGACGTGGGACAAATTGATGACCCCATGAAATGTACGTGTGACCAGTCCAAAAGACAAGACAATGCATGGCTCGTGACGCACGAATTGATGACAAAGGCATTAATTTCGACGGGCCCTTCCCAGCTAACCCGTCCGTGTCTTCATCTGCTGCTAATCGCGTTTAAAAAGTAATCAAAACTCAATTACAAAAACATTCGCATCCGATGACGTCAGTATTCTCTGAACCATGATGCCATGCATATGACGCCATTAGGGTTTGCCTCCTATGGTTTCTTTGCACGTCAAGTTTAATTGCTTTACAATTTCCTTGTGGTCTCTGTACGCGCAGCTGCAAGTGTGTTTCTCGAGGCAATCAATTCAAAAAAACGAGAATCATGCGCATGGGAAGATTGCTAGTTTTTTTTTATACTAACCTTCAAAAGTTGGTTGAGTGATTGAATGCTTAATTTAGACGTTAGAAGGATTCATTTTTGAATCAAGACGCCTCGTATGCAATATAACTTTGCCGCCGTAAATCACGGCTTGTGAAGGCTAACAACAAGAACCAAAGAAGACTAGCGTCCTCACTAGTCTTCTTCTATTGATCTTTTATTTCATATCATGTGTCTTTAACATGTATTTTGCCTTAAGCATAATAATGCCTCGAATGGCCTTAAAAATAAAACCTAGATAGGAGACTTCGAACCTGTTAATAAGTCAAGAAAATGGCATTAATTTACGTGATGATGGGGTTAGAAGATATGCTACTTTACTACGTCATATATTGGCGTGATTTGAGGTGCTCACATTCTCTAATTGTTGCGTGCAATGTTGGCCATATCATGTTATACAAAAGTTGGTTTGTTGCTTCTTCTGTAGGGTCTATTGACAGGAAAGGGAGTCTTGGTCATGTCAAGAAAAATTATGGACTTTGCACGGACTTTACAATCGGGATCCAGTCGTGAAAGCATTTCCCAATTTAGAAATGATTTCTCTGTTGATGTGACGAGGAAACCACTAATCCAACGGACAGGAATTGTCAGATTGAGAAGATTTATTGTAATGCCAAGATGCCATCTTTCTAATTTCTAACAAGGACTATACGAATTTTTAAAACATTTCATTGAATTTTAATTATAACAACATAACACGTTCATTTTTGCGCTATGTCAAGGAGTTTCCTTCAATCAAGAATGGAGATAACACAGCCCTTAAATTATTTTAGGATCTTTTTCTTGGAAATTGATGCACTATAATCGAAATGTGATTATTTTTCCTCATGAAATGCTATGTAAAGTGATGACCAGGACTGTGTGACATCCAACTCAACCCCAACCAAAAATATCTAAATGATAAATCAATTTGAAAACAAAAAAAATAAGAAAATAAGTAAAAGAAGGCAGATGGAATAATTGCTAGTGATAACATTCGAGATGTCAACTCGGCTCGACCTCAATCCCTTTTCCATTGCATATAGCCGGGTTAACCATAAGTTTTCCCAACTCTATCATATATGATGGAATCATTCGAAGATTGATATTTTCAAACTCAGAAAGAAAACATGTTTACGAAGAATATATGTAGCAATAAGATGAAGGAGATTGATTTAATAGAAGAAATGTTGAACATTTAGAGATCTCAGAAGGATCAATATCAATGGTGATTCATTATTTTGGGAATCATTTATTCAAAAAGAAAAAGATTATGTAAATACCTACCGAAAATCTTATTGGATTCTATTGTGGAAGATAGAACTGTTTTCGAATAATTTGCCACAAAAAAAAAAAAAGAAATCCTTGCACAACATCATTAAAAATGACTATAAAACTTTTTCACTACTACTCAGGATTAGCTTTAACAAGTATCCATAAGTAGCCAATATAGATGTTTCTACCCTATCGAAGGCTACATGACATATGTTTGCGATAATTTTTTTTTCTGAGAGAGTTGAAAAAGCAGTAATTCGTCGAAATGATTCAGAACTTATTCTACAATTATCTCTAAAATTTACGTATTTAATATCATGCAAAGCATGGATCTGGCTCGTGCAGCACGTTTGTCCAGACTCTAGGAGATAATTTCCAGGAATTTGATCTCTCTAAATTTGTATAAAAAGAAAAAGGAACCTATAATAATTCTGCAAAAGTTCAAGTTCCCTTGAGACAGAACATACAGGAAAATGAGACGGCAACAACATGAGCATATTGCAGATGTAGATGAAAGTGGTTTGATTGTCGCTTTAACCTACCCTTAGCTTCATGCCAATTACGATTAGTTACTAAGGGCGTGCATGACAACTATTTTATTTCTGTCAAGAATTAGTATTCTATTTTCCGGAATAGGTTTAGAACAAAAATCCGTTTGATAACCCAATTCCATTTTTCTATTTCTGGAATAACTTTTTGTTCTAGAATTGGTTTTGGACCAAAAATTAGAACAAAAAAAAGTAGGTTTTCTGTTTCTAAACGATAAATGAAAACCATTTCTAAAAGAACATGTCTTGTCTCTTCAAAATACATCTCTTCGTTCATTACCCATGAACCGCTCCTCTCCTAAAAACAAATCTCGACTTCGATATTTCTTCTGTTGTCGCTTCGTATTCATCATGGTCGGAGTTATGGTGGGGCAATGTATCTGAGGAAATCGTTGGTCTAGTGTTTATCTCTGGCTATGATTGTCTAGTGTCTGACAATGGCGTTGAGCTTTTCGATTTTTTTCTAGACTTCTTTTTTTTTTTTAGGTATTTGGTTGATAAGGCTCTAGAATCGCTAGTTTTACTTCTAAGGGTTGCGCCTTAAGACTCCATGCCCGGTGTTTGCTTTTTTCTGCTCTTTATGTGAAGAGCGTGACAAAAAAAAAATTGGGTCTTTATGCTTGTAACCAGCGGAAATGCTTCGCCCTATGTTCTGATAAGGAAGAGACCACGACGTCATCTTCTCTGCTAAGACCAGGACCACTCATGCTGGAATCTGTTTCGTTGATTTTGAATGTCTTGTACTAATTTAGTATGAACCTGGCCTTCAATCCAATTCCAGTATTGTCTCATCTCATTCGTCAACCAAATGCACATTCTTTGTTTGATAATATGTTTGAACTAGATCAGTGTGGATTTGTTCTTGTTGTTGACATGACTTAACAGCATATTAACATTATTCGCATGCCAGTATTGTATATTTATTAATTTTGAATTTGACTATCAATAATCATAATGTGAGCAAATTGAATGCTGCTTTCATGATTAGGAGAATGGAACATGAATTATATGATTGGAGAAAATTTGTTTCATTAAGTATCAAGGGTATATAGCAAATAATACATGACTTTCTTAAATGGGTTGGCTTGTTGTCTGAAATTAGAGGGACCGATGAGGATAGCAAGAGATGCATCACAAGTGCATGACAAGTTCACATTTAAAATTACAGAAATATCAATTCAAGAAAACATTTTTCCTACTACTCTAATATTTTCATTTAGCTTCGTGAACGAAATGCAGTAGCTTGAGAAATAAAACTCCGGATGGGCAATGCTAGTTGTATAAATAGAAACATGAATGGAATATATGACAACCATTGTATTGACTGTAAGTCAAGACTTATCAACTTTGCAAGAATACGTAAATGCTTGGCTTTTTCATTATTTCCGGTTTACTTCCTAGTAGACTATCTAACCCCATTGTGTTGAGTCATGTAAATTTCTCTCAGTTTTCTGCGGTTGAATTGCTATTGTTGTCCTCCTGTGCTTTTGTTTTTCTTGTATGCTGGTTATTTTGTCGGTTTTAGGTTATCGATTTTAGGACTTCTTTCGATTTTTTAGGTAACTCCATGTTACATTTCCTCTCACCCTAAACTCGATAAGGATGATATATGCTTGCTTGTACAATCTGATATGTGGATCTTGACATCAAATCTTCTGCATTTGAATTGGTACACCATATGATATGGCTCATTTGATGTTCAACCACTTAAGGTTAAATGGCATCTCAAAAAGAGGTATTTATGGCAAAGTGGACAGAGCCTTTAACCAATATGCTTGTAAGCTTGATGGTAGAAGAGGTAAAAAAGGGAAATCGCATCACCACTACCTACAACAAAGTTGAGTGGAATAACATAGTTACCGAGTTCAATAAACAAACAACACTCCAGTTTATTGTAGTTCAGTTGAAGAATAGGGCAAACAAATTGAGGAGACAGTATGGGAGATATAAGAAGCTCCTTTCACAATCTGGATTTGGATGGGATAATATTAACAAAACGGTTATTGTGGAGGATCCAAGTGTATGGGAAGATCACCTCAAGGTATCACTTTACTTGGGTCATTTTGTTCTTATTGTGGATGAATGCTTCAATTATGTTGCTGACATATGTCACTATTTTGGAAATTGCAGGATAACATCGAATGGGCTAAATTTCGAAAGAATGGGTTTCCTCAATATCCCAATCTGTGTATTGTGTTTGGCAATATATATGCTACTGGGGATTACGCAGCAAAAAATGCAGAATACTTGGTGGCATCGGAGGGGAAAGACAATGGTGGTGGTACTTTGGTAGGTGATCTAAATGAACTTAGTGATGGAGTCTTCATGCTTGATGTGACTGCCATATAAGTTCGCGAGAAGCACAAGTTAGATAGGACTCCAAATTCCAAAAGGAGGAGAAAGGGTAGCACATGTGATGTTGCTGGCACCTGTAAAGCCATTCAAGATATGATCAAGTCCAAGGTGGGTCAATCAACAAGTGACTCTGTCACCTCACATACCCCCCACCCGATAACCCCTACTCCATGGGAGCTGTGGTTGCCATCATAAATGACATGCCTTACTTGCAGCAGAATCTTTAAAACAAAACAATGAACCAAGCATGCCTTAGTGCTAACTGGAGAGAGGGTTTCATCATATCTTTACCTAAAAGGAGACGTGGTTTGCTTAAATATCTTTAAGTAAATGTTGAAAAATATGCTTTGGATTCATGTTTGCTTTATTTTCACTTTATGACTTGTGTCCTTGAGATACTTTGATTTTTTTTTATTTATGGAACTATGATGCCCTTGGTTTGTTTTTAATTATGCAATTATGATGACGTTGTGGCTATTGTTAATTATGCAACTATGATGACATTGTGGTTATTGTTGATTCCTGACTTATTTATTGTGTTTGTGCTCTTCGTGCGATGGCATAGGTAATATGGAGAGGGGTGAAAGTAGTATGAATAATGGTCCAGTAGCATCAGTTGAACCAGTTAAAGAGGTCTTTGATGATTTTGAACTTTATATACTGAAAGCATGGTTGTGTATTTTTACGTTGGACATGTCCATGCATGCTAGAGAACCTATTAGGGACAATAAATTGTCAAGGCCCGAATAGATAAGAGAGATTCTTTATGGACTTTTAGATAGAGTATATGAAACTTTTAGAATGGAGAGACATGCCTTTCTCAACCTTCGTGATTTAATAAAGGCAAGAGATTGGTTAGAAGATAGTCGATATATTAGGGTAGACGAACAAGTTGGGATCTTCTTATCTATGATTTGTCACAAGAACGCGAATAGAGATTTATATGAGAGATTCCAACATTCGAAACAAACTATCAGCAAGTACTTCGCTAAAGTGTTGCAAATAGTTTTGAATCTGGCAAGAGGGATTATCGTACCACCTTCCTTTGATGTTGTCCCTAAAGATATTCTTATGGATCCTAAATATAATTCTTACTTTAAGGTAGGATTTTCATACATTCTTTTACACCGTTATTTACATTTTGATGATAATCTTGTATAATGCTAATCTTTGCTAAAATGACAGGATTGCATAGGTGCTATTGATGGCATCTACGTTCATGCTTCTGTACTAGTGTCGAATCAGATCCCATTTAGAGGCAGGAAAGGGATTATCACTCAGAATGTGATATGAGTTTGTTCATTTGATATGAAATTTACATTGTGTATGCTAGTTGGGAAGGCTCTGCTAACGATTGTCGGGTGCTCTCGGCAACACTTGAAACACCTCGCTTATAATTTCCTCGACCACCACCAGGTATTTGCTTGTTCTTCATGGGATAATTTTCTTTATAACTATATTGCATTTGCAAATCATGATCAATATATGAATACCTTGTGATAAGCAAATACTACGTGATAGATTTTGATTATGCTGCAGCTCTAGGATTTTTGACTCTTTTCAAAGGTGAATGGTATCATTCGAATGATTTTAGGAGTAGAGGGAGGCAGGCAACAACAGCAAGAGAATTATTCAACCATAGGCATTTTTCACTAATGAATGTTATTGAGAGATCATTTGCGACATTAAAGAATCGCTTCTTCATTTTGAGACACATGCCTTCATTTTCAATTCGAAAGCAATCATTATTGTAATTGCATGTTGTGCTATCCATTATTAGATCTGTGATCAAGACAAGATGGATAAGAAATTTTTTCTATATGGTGATCTGGAGTACCCATTTGGAAGTGCACAAGATGAGGTTATAAACGAGACATCGACCGATGAGGGTATCAAGATCAACATGCTTAAGAAAAAAATTGCCGATCAATTGGCAAGTGCTAATAATATGGCGGAGATTCCATGAAAATGTGTTTTCAACTTTTGTAATGTATTTCCATTATTTATGTATTTGAGGATTTCCTATGTTGGCTCTTGTAACGTGATATGGTATTTTGGGATCTCCTATGTTGGCTCTTGTAATGTGATGTGCTTTGTTTACTTTTCTCCATAAGCATTTGGGATATTATGAGGAACAATGTATGCTCACAAATATTGAGAGCGAGTATGTAGGAATCCCATGTGATTGAATATATGACCTTCATTCATGCTTCACGTGCTCCTGAGTTTAGTTCTTTATGCTAAGTGAAACCATGTTATACTTTTTTTTGGTGAAATGTAGCTTCAAATTGATAGTGCTTTTACTCCAAACTTGAACTCAAAGACCTTATCAGCTCTAACTCTTAGTGCAATGAACTTTCCTGCACTTTCCTCGTCAAAAAGTTAGAGTGTCCAACAAAAATATACTGGAGATGAAGTCCATCAGAGTAGCATGCCTTATCGATTTACTAACAAGGACAACCTTCTTCTGTTCAAGTTCGGTTCTTCCTTTCCATCTAGAGGTGCTATTGATTTTGCTTCAGCAGTCAAGAAAATGCCGTCTCAAGATTCCAACATTTGGAAATACGATAGGAATGGTTCAACCAATTCCAACATTGGTTCCAGTAGAAATTCCTAAGTGTTGGCTAGTGCTTACAGTAGTGGGCATGAAAGAGGCATCTATGGTGATAGGTTGGAGAGTTGTGCTTTTGCCCGATCAGTCTATCCCCTACAAATACATATATCAAGATTCGGTAACCTCCTTCTCATGAAGATCATACTCACTTGTTCTCTTTCTCCCAAACACACAAATGTTTTCACATTTAGCATTTACAGAAAATCACTTGCTTGATATATTTGATTCTGATGACCAGCCTCTTCAAGGAAAGTGATGGTGGTTGAATGCTGAAAACCCGTTCCAGTGCTTAGCTGTTTGCATTAATCTTACTGAAGCTTTGAGAAGCTCTTCTCCGGAAAGACGTCAAAATCAAATCGGAAAACTAGTTCAATAAACTTATGTGATTAATTAGAAAAAAAGCAAGCGATAATTTTGAACATATGAGGGATTTGCATCAAAGTTGCTCTATTATAAAGTTTGGAAATATAACTTTGTGTTGTTAAAAAAATGAATTTCCGTTTCGGTAAATGGAAATTTGTGTTGTTATCAAACGGGTTTTTGTTCCAAGAAATAGAAATTTTATGCTATTATTAAACGGGTTTCTGATCTAGAAATAGAAATTTTTTGTCATTATCAAACGGATTTCTTTCCTTAGAAACTCGTCCTGGGAACAAAAATAGAAAAACCTATAGCTACCTCTTTTGTCGAGTAACATAATTCATACGGTGTGGCAAGTTCTTGTCTCTCTAAAACTTAGACCGCCAAAAATGAATCAACAATGTCTGTATTAACTATATTTAGGACACTCCTTGCAAGTAAGCCAACCTTGATAGGTGAGAGTAGTAATGTCGAGAAAGTTTCGATGATGACTTTTTCATCCTACTTCTCTCAACTAGCATTCATGCTTCCTGTTAACAAAACCAAAATAAATAGGTAATAAGAAGCAAAAACAACATAGCAATGAGCACTGTTCGTTGGATGGTAGTTAGGGACGTGCGGCTGCTACGAGACCTTGTGGCCATCGAGTTGGCCTTCATACGAAGACTCGAATTTAAACCTCTTTAATTAAAGATTAGTGACAGCATCATAAGTTATCATTGCCTGATTGAAATGTCTTAAAGAGTTTTTGCTTTCTGGGTGTAGCGAGGCTGGTTAGGGACTTTTTTGGCCTACCACCTGTCCTTCCCAGTAGCCTCAGTGTTGTCCCGTTTCCTAAGACACCTCTGATGACTCGTCATCAACTTGTATCCTACCATCTTGGCCTTATCAACATGAATACACAGTATGTCAATCTTTCAGGGTACTTTTGCATCTTTGGATTTTCACATTTCCATACTCCGGGGTTTCAACAGATGGAACTATCAAGAACTTCCTATAACTGAGTATTACTTATATATATCTTAACTTCAGCCGACTTCAAGCATCTTGACATTTCTTACCTGCCATCTAGCATTCGAGTACACTAGCATTGGCCACTCTAACTATCGCACCCTCTCTACCTTCTCCCTTTGGAGACTATTAAGTTTGATTTTTTTTGTCGATATTTAAGTTTGATTTGAGAACTAGAATATGCATCTTGTGGTGAATTACTCTTATTAAAGTCGTTATAATGTCAAAAAATAGATAGTAACATATAACTTTTAATCTTGGATAATGATTCCGGATAGTGACATAAATGATCCTTGAATTTTGGCCTAATATGTAATGTAGTTACTGAATTTTTAATTTGTTCAATGTGATCTATGAGCTTTAGCTTATTGTGCAATATGATCCTTAGATTTTTTGTACATGTTCAGCATAGTCCTTGAATTATATGAAAATATTCAATATTGTTCTTCCATTAATTCAAGTTCAAGAACAACATTGAACATTCTCATATAGTTCATGAATTGAACATGCACCAAAAGTCAAGGGATCACATTAGACAAATTAAAAGTTTAGGAACAAAATTAGACATTTGATTACAGTTCAGGGATCACATTAAACAAATAAAAAGTTTAGAGATGACATTGCACATTGGGGCAAACTTCAGACTCTATTTATGTCATTTTCCCTAAAAATTAAAGAAAGTCTTTTCATTGCATAAATAAATAGTTGATGACACCTCTTGAGTCAAAATAATGCCATTTGAAATAAATCAAAATGGCAGTACAAAGTAGAGTTTGATATTTGTGAATCATACATGTTCGTGTGACTGACTTTTTTCACAAGAAAATTACCCAAAAGATCTTAAACCTATTGCACTTTTGTCAATTCAGTCAAACCTTTTAATTGTGTCAATTGAGTCATAAAAATCTTCACGTTTTATCAATTAAGTCTATCCATGCCATTTTGGCAGGATATCGCTAATGTGAACATTGGTCATCCTATGTGGTGTGGCCAGCACTAACGTGCATAATTTTCAATAATATTTTAATATTTTAAATTTATTTATTTATTTTTCCTTTCTTTTTTTATTCCCTTCTTCCTACCGTCGGTTGTCGGGTCTTAGAGATGGCCAACGACCGGCCAGGGGCAAGGGCTGGCGAGGTCAACCTCACCGTCGTTGGGCGAGGTTGGCCTCACCATGGCTGGGCGAGGCTTGAACTCGCTATATTTGGCGATGGTCGAGCCTTGCCAATGGCAAGGTGAGTTTGACCTGCCCAACAATGGCGAGGACGAACCTCACCATGGGTGGGTGAGGCTCGCTCTTGCCAATGACTAGTGGGGGTGAGTTTCACAAGAGGTCAATGAGGTCGACCTTGCTGGCCCTCATCTCTGGCTATTTGCCAAGGACTGGTGATCGGCTAGAGGAAGAAGGGAAGCAAAAAAGAGAAAGAGAAAGAAAAGAAAGAATAAATAAATAAATAATTCGAAAAAAAATTAAAATATTATTAAAAATTATCTTCGTTAGTGCCGCCGGTTGTGCCATGAAAGATAGCTGACATTTACATCAGTGATTTCCGGTCAATGGACTTAATTGGAAAAACATGAAAAGTTTTAAGGCTCAATTAATACAATTAAAATATTTAGGACTGAATTGACAAAGATGTAATAGGTTTATGACTTTTTAGACAATTTTCCTGACTTTTCATATAATGATAATTAGTTTCTATGAATGATGAGACCGTTTTGACGTGGTAATTGGCATAATTACCCAATCAATCATAAACTTATTGTATTTAATATCAATTTAATTATGAACTTTTCAATTTTGCCAATCTAATTCTCAACCATTTTGAAAAATTTCAATGTAGTCTTTTCGGTCATTTTTCTTTGGAAATCACTAACGTGACAGTTTAGTCATTGTTAGTCATCATATATGGCTCACTCTCATGTAAAAAGTGCAAGAAGCCAAAAAGTCTCTCGAGGGTCTAGCCATAAGGACGACCGCCCCCTCCCCCCCTCTGTCTCTCTCTCTCTCTAGAACAAGAACCAAGAAACAAGACGATGACCAAACCAAGAAGGGGGCAAGATGTTACCGCTAGTGGAGTCAACATATGCGGCTATGCGTGTTTCTTTTCACACAATGGTTAATGTAGAAACATCTTGAATTCCTTTTTCGTTTTTTGTTGGCCTTTGACATCTTGGGGTTCCAGGCGGGACCAATCAAGAAAGAAAGAATCGATCAGTGTCGTGTCGTTCTTGGCCGTGCATGACCGATCTGGTGCGATTCCAATTGGCGCAACGTCCCTTTGCTCCAAGAGAAAAAGGGACCCCATTGAGTATTCTTCCACAGGAATACGAACTCCAGGAATGGCCACCAACCACCACGACCCCTTGCGGTTGCGCTAATCGGACACCGTGTTTCTAGAACTACGTGAGAATCCCGACATTCCAGGAAATTCCTAAGGTTGATTGATGTGACATGCACTTTCAACAATTGAGATTTGATAACTAGTTGGTTTTCTTTCTAGCAAAAAAACACTAGTTGATTTTCTTGTCCCTCGGGGTGTCATTCAACGGCTGTCATTTGATGTTAGAGAAATCTTTTTCTTCTTCCTTTTCACATGTATCAGCACTGTCGATTTTATAATACATGTGAATATTCGGTCACCATTGTCATCTTATAATAAGCACATATCGTGAGATTAATGGTGCTTGTGTCAAGAGCAAAAGAACATTTCCCCATTGCCAGCAGAACGTGAATGAAATTCCTATAAAAGAATGTAGGGAGGGATGTTGCTTGAACGCTTCCTTGGACTTCTACAAAAAGGTGAAGGTAGAATTCTCTATCCTCAGTAGATGATAATAGAAGATTCGAAATTTTGTCGGGGAAGTTAGGTAATATCCCCTAATAATTGTGCAAATGATGTCTTTCGAATGGGTGTATGAAATTATGTAGAAATTTATTTATTTTATATGTAAGTCCAGCCAAAGAGACAACATGGTTTCTTAAATGAACTCTTTCACCCTTTTTTTTTCCTGTACCTTGTCGTTTCTAAGTTTCTTGGCCTTTGTCAACCTACATCATTAGTCACCAACTATATGAATGATTTCTAGTTCGACTGGTAAATAGTGAATTTCATTTTCCTTTTGCGAATGCAGATTTTTCATTTGGAAGTGAAAAGAAGCGCACACATGAAAGAAAAAAAAGAAAGCTAGTGGAGGGAGAAGAAAATGTGAGGAAATAAATAAATGTGAAGGGAAAAGAAAAATAAATTAGATAACAAATTGGAAAATGTGTCAAATGAGCAGATAGCCGTATCTCAACCATACATAGATCTCCTCAAAAGCACCCGAGCTACTCATATAGTAATAAATTAAGGAGAAATTACGAAATTAGTTTTAAACATATTATATTGATATCAAGTCAGTTAAAATATTTTCAATTTTGCCAATATATTTCTCAACTTTATCGGGGAATTATAATGTAGTCCTTCTAATCAATAACAACACTTGATAGAGATGAAGGAAATGCGGGGTGCGTAGGTGGTGATGAGGGTGCTTGCAATGACAACGGCTTGGTGAAACTAGTGGCAATACGGACAAAGAGCGTAGATTGGTATTGTGGCTGAGCAATGCATCACGAGAGAGAAAAAATAGGGGAGGAGAGGAAGAAGATGACTAGTAACAATGAAATCAAAGGAAAAAAATAAAATAAATCTGAAATTTTGAAAAAATTAAGCAATCGGTGTCCTTTCGTTTAAGTTCTCCCATGTCAGATATTGGTTATGTCATGTAGGACAATCGATGAGGATTAGATCGCCATATCAGCATTTTCAAGCGAAAATTAACTGAAATGACTACATTGAAAACGCATGAAAATGGTTTAGGATTATGTTAACGATACTAAGAGTTTGAGACTGAGTGGACATTGTCGCGACCTACCCCCCCGCCAAGATCAGGTTAGGGCAAGAGGTATTTGTCGATGGATATGAACATTAATTAATTCGTTTGAAAGACAAATCAAATAGTTCATTAATCCAAAGACCAAGGCACTCCCAAACCTCATACCTCGCGTGATGAGAATTGTCTAATTTACGCATTTAATTGGAGTTGCCACTAGCTATGATCAAGGATTGACTAGAAACCTTAATCGAGACGCGGGAGTATCACCTTGATACGAGCGAAAATCAAAGATTCTAAATATCGGGAACTTGATTATACTAGCAATCTATCTAGTGCAATTTTGATACCTAAACTTGAACATTTGCGAATTAATGTACCGAGCCGCCTATCGAAAAAGCTTAAGATTCCACCTAATCGTGCTAAAAATGGAAAATAACAACCAAAGTATTAAAAGTGCGTAATCAGATAATCATAAAGAAAATAAACAACCAGCGACCTGACATCGTCTCAAAAAAAGAAAAGGCAATCAGAAGCCCTAAAGTAAAGTCATAATGGCTTATCCAGATTTTTTGGGAATTTTTTAAAGGTTTTCTCAATTTTCATTTTTTTTGCGAGTTTTTAACCTAAAATCTAGTGAAATTAAGCAAAAAAAAACTGATTTTTGAGCATTCTTCGATTTTCTGGAATTTTTTTGAATTTTTCTGAATTTTTTTGAATTTTCTGAATTTTTCAATGTTTTTCAGATTTTTTAAATATTTTTTGAGTTTTTTTAAACATTTTGGAATTTTTTTGAAATTTTTAATATTTTAATTTTTTTTAATAAAATAAAAAGTCCGGGCCTGTTCCCCTGACCCGGTTCTCTGACCCGCCCGGGACTTCCTTTTTTCTATTTCTTTTTTATATTTTTTTAATATTTTCTTTTCTTTTTTTTCTATTTCCCTTTCCCCTTTATTCTTTTTTTCTCTTTTTTTTCGGTTTCTTTTTCTTCTTTTTTTAATTTTTCTTTTTACTCTTCTGGACGTCTTCTTCCCGTTGCCCAGAAACTAATACATGAAGCCCAGAACACCAACTTCAACCGAGAGCTTGCTTCAATCACCAAAGGCCCCTTCACGCCCGAGGCTTCACGCTTCCAACTGAGGCCGCGCCGGGACGCTACCGCCGGCTGTCGGCTCGGGCAGCGAGCGCTGGCGACGGACTGGAGCGGCCTTTAACCGCGGGCAACTCCGGCGAGGGGGATGGATCTCCGATGAAAGGGGCGTTCATCCATGGAAGCTCGGGAAAACGATTTTCATGCCACGAAATCGAAAGAAATCACAGAGTCCGTGTTGATTCAACAAGAATAAGAACAAAATGGCATAAAAACCGAGTTCCAAGCACCGATTCCACAAAAAACCATTCGGACTTCTATTTGGACATTTCGTCGAACATGCGGTATGCAAGCTGAGATAAACGTTCTTGGGTGAGATTCAATGCGATTTCTAGCTTTAAACACGATGTATACAACTCTAAACGACCGTGTATGACAACAAATTCATCTCAGTTTACACGAAAACGTTCGAAACTTTCAGACCCAAACTCGGTGCTCAAAACTTCTAATATCTCGTTCAAGCACTTCGACGAACAGTTAGCATGCGAATAAGGATGCGAGGTCCGAATCTGATTTCTTCGTGATTCTTGGCCTAAACATGATACTTACAGACTCAAGTCGTCATTATACACTACGATCCAACTTCGGTATCACACGATTGGGTCACGACACCACCTAGTGAACTTGGTACGTGAGACTACCGAGATGCAGGGGAGAAAACAGGGCAAGTAAGTTCCTGGTTCGGTCGCCGAGTTCCAGATCAGTCGGGCTAGTGTCGCCGGCGCGTAAAAATGCTCCCGACTATCGCTAATCTTCTTGCAACGAAGCTCGGCTCGGTCGAGAGGAGCTCCGACAGCCAAGAATAAGAGAACAGCTAACTCGGGTGTTTCGCGGGCTCTTAGTGCACGGCGGAGGGGGCTCGACGGCGATTGGGGCGGTCCTCCGACGAACGAGCGAAGCTTCGTCTTCGCCGATTCCCCTCAAGATCTCTCTTGGTGTCTCTCCTCTCACTCTCAGTTCTCCCTACCCCCCAAAACGCTCCCCTTTTCCGGCTCTCTTCCCCTTCTTATCCTCCTTGCTCTCTCTTTTTCCCTTGGGACCACCGAACGCGCCTGACATCCTCGGCGCCGCGCGACGTTCTACTGCTGCTGAGCGTTCTGTTCTGCTGTTTGAGCGTCTCCCCCCTGCTTCTTTTTCTCTTTCCTTTCCTTTGTCGTCTCTGTCCCGACGAGCATGCGCGAGTGAGAGGGAGGCTGAAGATTGGACGTGGGCCGGGCGTAAAGGGAAGCGAAAGAAAGAAAGAGCCAAGCCCAGAGAAGAGAAAAAAAGAGGAATTAGCGGAATTAGCTGTCTGGTGGGGGGAGGCCAAGCGTGAAGAGAGGAAGAAAAGAGGGGTTGGGCCGTCCCAGCCCTGATTCACCCTCCTTTTCTTTCTTTTGGTTTTTAAATTAAATTTTTTTAGAAAGATAAATAAAATATGTTCTAATAAATTATACTAATGCAAATGCACCTAGTGTCTATATGCTATGCAATTTAATTAACTCTTTTTTTTAGGGGTTAAAAATTAATCTCTAATTTTCTATGTAATTAAACCTTAAATGACTAGGCAAAAATTAGGTGTTAACAGACATCCTTACTGATTTGGTAATGTTTCCATTAAATTAGTTTTGGGCATGTATGCTAGTATGCGTGCTATTGTTATTGTAGTGAATAATGACAAATGTAAGAAGTAAAAGTCGCCTCAAATAGATATAGTATAAGCAGATGAACACTCCGTCCTCAAATCACGAGACAAGTTTAGTATGCAAGATACTCAAATTCAACTAAACCTCTAAACAATCAAGTTGAGTACAAGTAGCTTATATGCCCGAGCTGAAAATAAGCTCATGAGCAGATCAACTTGCTTCCTCAGCCAATAAACAAAAGATGAGATGTTCACGTCTTCATTCCAAAACCGACCATCGTCATGACCTAACTATTGAATTCAATTCTCGAACTATATTTAAATCATACTAAATACAAAACTCCGACAATGCCCTGTCCATTCACCACTTCTCAATTTGGGCTTGGTCGAATATCCTTCCCGATATTGCAACCGCGAGTGCTTTCGTGAAATTGGGATCTCTTTTCAAAGAAGAGGCCATCTGCTGCACCAGAAACTGTTTAAATGCCGCCGCTGCTTCTGTTTCTTGGCCCATTTTTGCAGATAGAGTGTTGAAACCCGGGCACATCAAATCAGGAGTACTCCTAGGACTAGAAGATCTCGACTTCGAGGGCAATGGAATTGGAAGGGCGCCCAGATTCAGTCCCTGTTTTCAGAACCTAGCGGGATCACGGGCTCAGACAAGCTCGGGTGGTTGTGTTCTCCTTCATATGTGGTCACTAGGACAGAGGGGTCATCAACACATCTTTGTACCTGAAGATACAAATAAAGCATGGGAGTGAGATTGAATTTGTTCTGCTACTTTTCATCGAACATGCGATTTCTTGATTTATTTTTGGACTGTGATTGAGTGTGGTCTCCAGAAAATAATTTATAAGAAGTCTAATTAAGCTGAGTTACCTTCTTTTTAACAGAACAAGTTGGGGCAAAGGAACATTTGTAGTAAGCTCTTGGATGTGGGTTGTCTCTTGTGACCTTTTGACCATATTTCCTCCATTGGTAACCATCCTTCACTACCTATAGCAAGTGCAAATTCATAAAGCAAAATAAATGGAAACAGAATCAATACAGTGGAATTCACTTGGTACTTAGAGAAGACAAATTTCTTTATGCCAACTATATGCTAGAGAAACACGAAAAAAATGTTCTGTGTTGAAACTAAGATCTTACAAGGCTCATGTTGGACGCATCAGTTCGGAAATGGATTTTATAGATCTCGTGTTTGAAGCTGTCCTTTGGGTTCTTGAACATCTGATCTTCGTCGTAATGGCAACTCTCTGCAGCAACATTAGCTTCATGCTTCCTCTTTCTTGACGCACCGAGTTCACTTTCGGAGGTTTTATTCTCCAAGATAATCAATTGGTTACGCAGCGCATTGTAGCTCTCGTGCATAAGGGTCAGCGTTTCGGTCAACTTCCTGTTCTCGTGGCTAATTCGGTGATACTCCTCGACCAGTGCACCGGCCTATACACAACAAAACAGATCATCTTTCGGTTTTGATCTTCGTATTCAAATACTCCAGTTTTCAGAATCGGTCAAATACTCCAGTTTTCAGAATCGGTCCCAGGGCTTCTTCAGATTCTCTGTTTTAGAAATCGATTCTTCTCTATTTTAAATGAGGTCGGTCAGCTACCCTTTCCTTGGAGCGTAGGTTTAATATGACTTTGCCTTTTACCATTTCATTTTCCCTATTGTGCACTCTTGACTTCAATCGGAGTTGTCTAGAAGTACTTGAAAATTTAGGATACATAGCTGGAAATTTCGCCACGCACATTGCGTGAAACACTCGTGTTCATTTTAGAGGGCGAATAAGTCAGTTCGCAGACACATTCTCGGCTGCTCTAATTGCTGCCCTGGATACCAATTTCAGTGACATTCTAACTAACAAATGCAATCGAGTCGTGCGGACCGACCTGAGATTTGGAGTGGAATTTGCTGTTACTCTTAGCTCTCATTCTGGATGATAACTGCGTGCAATTCCTAGCCACAAGACCTTCGTCTCGTAATTTCGTGAACTGACCATTTATATCTCTAGCATTATTCCTATTTCTTGACGCAACTTCTGTTATATATGGACTCACCTCGTGCTTAACAACGGGCTCTTCCGGTCGTCCTCCTTGAGAGCTATCATTTCTTGGAACAATTTCCTTCTTCTGTTTCAAGAAGAACCAAGAAGAAGAAGAAGAGGAAGAGGAAGAAGAAGAAGAAGAAGAAGAAGAAGAAGAAGAAGAAGAAGAAGAAGAAGAAGAAGAAGAAGAAGAAGAAGAAGAAGAAGAGGAGGAGGAGAGACTGTACGTTAAACATCTAAAGATTTTTCTTTTCTTTCCACCAAACACAGATACAAAAACAGAAACATAATATTGATCACTGCATATCTTTGCAAACATAGGTCCATCTCACCGTATACGATGTGTTAAGCTCTAGGGAAGTGTCCACTATCCAATTCGATTCCATCGGACTTGCGCTCGACGCTATCAAGAACCAGAAAAAAGAAAACCTGAAGTGATGAAGTTTAACTCAGAAATCTTCCAAAACAGTAGATGAAGGGACGGACAAAAGAATGGTGTTGCAATTTATAGGGAACTTATTGGTTGAGTGAAGAAGACAGAAAATAAAAAATAAAAAGAGAAAAAGAGAAAAGTGTACACGTTAAGAGAATTGCCGCGAAGTATCGTTTATTATAGTATTCTTGAACGGCACATTTTATGTTGGTGGTCGTCGACCTCAAGGAAACCAAAAAATAATAATGAGGAAGAAGAAAACTAAGAAGAGTGCAAATTATTGCTCAGGTCTGGTATTGTTTATTCACTTGACTTTCAATGGTTTTGGTTAACTTGGAGCAATAATTTGTACGTACTTTTCAAATGAATTTAGGCAATAAGTGACCACTTGACTAAGCGAATAATATGTTCAATCTATCTTGGATTTTCCCTAAGGGTAAGGCTGTAACCCAATCACACGCATAAGAAGCCGAGAGGTTTCGCACTAAGAATTTTCGTCCAATTCTAGAATATGGTGATTGTGCGATGATCTTCGGTTCATTTATTAGTTCTTTCTTTTTATAATAAAAATAGGAAAAATTATCGAGTCAGTCCTAAACTTATTGTACGTATGTTAATTCAGTCATAATTTTTTTAATTTTATTAATTTAGTGTTAAACCTTTGCGCGAAATTCAAATGTGGTCATTTCGGCCAATTATCGCAAAAAATTGCTTACGCATTTGTGTGTCATATAGAACAGCCGAAAACTTAACCGCCACTTTAGCGATTTCCAACGAATATTGGCAGGATGGACTCCATTGGAATTTTGCGCAAAAGTTTAGCACTAAATTGATAAAATTGAAAAGATCGGGACTAAATTGACATCCGTATTATATGTTTATGACTGATTGAGTAATTTTTCCAATAAAAAGAAGAGAAGCAACATTATCAGGTGGTTTGCGGTCCGTTTGAACAGGTGGGCTTGTTTGGGCCTACCATGGTCATTGTCGATCTAATTTCCCAAAGTGTGAAATGAATAAACCTAGATATTTCCTTACAAGACCATCAGCAACTTGAGGGCTTTTCCAAAATGTGGAGTGACATACGTTTATATTCTTTGTTACGCAATTCCATGTTTATCTCGTCTTCTACCAATTCACATTGGGAAGTTGAGCAAGTAATTGACTCCTCACCCTTTTGCTGAGCTTGAAATTTGGCTTCAGGTAAATTTGCTTCTCTCATTGCTCAATCTGATTTGTAATTTCACTCTAATCACTAAACCCACAATATTCATCATCTTGCCTAAAATAATTCATCATACTTTTCAAGAAAAATCGATAACAAATTGTCAGCATGGTTATTACTAGGCAATTCAAGATTTATTAGTGAATCTAGTCACAAATAGGATTTTATCCACATATTAAAGATTTCATGAAAAATAATTTTTCGAAAAGCATTTTTTCTTATACTAAAGTTTTCCCAGAAACGAGGGCAACCATAATTTATATCATGTACTCGTACAGGCAAAAAAAAAAATTTTCTCACCAAGTGAAGTAACACGAATCGCAATGATCTACCATCGGTGAATCTAGAAACTGATGATGATGCAACTCGAATCTTCGCAGAAACAGATGAATATGTGGACAGACGATGTTCGGGTTGTTTATTGACTTCAAAAGGCGCAAACACGGTTTTCATGATCATTACCGCTTTGCCCTGAAAATGCCAACTGAATGAAGACTTCCTTTCTGAAAGCTTCCATGTCTTGGTGGGAAGACATGCTCTTGACACCTATTTTCTAATTTTTTGCCCAAAATTAACTATTCAAATTTAGGAATTAATTTCTTAATCAATTCATAAAACAAAAGAAATATATTATTTTTATCTAATTGCATTGCATATAAACATTAGGCACATTTGCATTAATAGGGCCTATTAGAGTATATTTTCTTAATTAACTTTCAAAAAAAATTTAAAAAAATTAATTAAAAAAATTTAAAAAAAAAATTCGGGTTGGGGCTAGATCGACTTGGCCCTTTCTTTTTCCCCCACATGGGACCGACTTGCTTTTCTTTTTTTTCTTCTCCCCTCCAAGCGAGCTGGGCCCGGCCCGGTCCGACTCTTCGTTTTCTTTCTCCCCTCAACGCCAGTCTTCTTCCTCTGCTCTCCCCTGCATCTGGCCATCGAATCAATGGACGGCCGAGCAGCCTCCTGTCCCCATTCGAGCAGGTAAGAGAGCAGCAGGAGGAGGGCATTGATGGCTAATCCCATCCCTCCCCCTTTCCCAGTCTCTCTCTCTCTCTCTCTCTCTCTCCCTCTCCTCTTCCCCTCTGTGGCCATGGAAGTCAAGAGCAAAGGAGTGTTATCCTCCCCTGCACCGACCTAGAATAGCCACCGAAGTCGTAGCGCAAAGCAGGCCAGCGTAGGGACCATTAAGGCCAGGAATTTCGAGGCAGAGTAGGTGGTTTCTGTCGCCTATAAAGAGCGGAGAGAGTGGAGAGAAGGGGTGGTCTATTCTCGAGCATCAGAACAAAGCATAACACAGAGAGAGAAAAGAAGGGAGAAGAGAGAATTTGAGTGCAAATTAAGTGTTACAGGTCGTTGAGGAGCAGCAGCAGCCCCGCCGTGGCCATCAAGACGACCAGAGACCCCCCAGAAGTTAGCACCGGCCGGTGAGTCTTCCCGGCCTTGGCACCCCCTATTTTTTAGCACGATTTGGCCAGGACTCGCGCCGGCCGTTTCGTGTAAATCCCAACCCATACCATCTTTGGTCCCAGGCCCCACTCATCGTCGGAGGCGAACCGTGGCCGCCAGAGCTGACCAGGTCGCCGGAGGAGGTCGAAATCCCTCAATTTTTGTTATACCCACCATCTGTTCGATGAAATGCCTCAAAGAGGCTGGGTTTGTTTTTGGTCGTTGACTAGCGAACGGGCGGTCAGACGGTGGGCCTAGAGATCAAAGAAGGTAAGTCGGGGTTCATTAGGTGGAGACCCAGGCCATAGGTGGCCTGGGTCAACCGGCGAGACGTCGGATCTCGCCGGCCGAGGCTCTTACGTGTCCAGACACGCAGGAGCCGTCCCTGGACCGGCCTGCAGATCGGTTCGAAAGGTCTACAGGCCAAATAGGGCCAGTTCGACCCTGTCAAACCGGCCCTATTTCATCCTTATCCACTAAACCGAGCTCCAACCGAGCTCGATTCGGTCCAAACTCGAGTTAATGACCTGGGTTGACCCCAGACCCGAGTCGGATCCGGAAATCTGACCCGGGTCAACGCGATGGGGCGGGTTCGTTGACCTAGGTTGTTTCTGATCAACTTGAATTTGCCGACCCGATCCGGTTTTAATATTTTATCATTATTTTATTAAAAAAATATATTTTTTAAAAAAATATAAACATATTAAAAAAAACTTCGATCTTTTTATTTTCTCTTAAAATTAGAAAATAGTTTAGAAATTAGTATTTTTAAATATTTTCTAAATTTTGTGAATTATTTGATCAATAATTAGGTTTAAATCAAATAAGCCTATAGGGTTGTACGGTAGGATTTTGTGTGCTTTTTTTATGTACTGTTGTATTATTATGCTTGTTTTTAATTAGAATATAATTGAATGAATTATTATGTTTTGAATGTTGTCGCCTTAGTTACGATTAGAATCCTAGGCTGCATATCTATCTTGACTGCTAATCATTAATGATTGTGCACTCATTTGATCACTTCACATGTTAGAAGATAGGTCCTAAAATCAATCAAAACTGCCTAACAAATGTTTTCTAAAGTGAATAGGATGAAAGGTATCGAAAGGGCATTGGTCACTTAATTAGTATAATCAAGTTCCCGAACTCATTTAATCTCTAGTTCGTAGGAGTAGGGTGATTCTCCTATCACCTTACTTGGGTTTCTAATCGATCCACCCCAAACTAATTAGTGGTGACTCCTAGATAAAAACCACCAGCAAGTTAAAAATCTAAATCTTAAGTCGCGATATGGTATGAGCTTGGGAGAACCCGAGTTAAGTCCCGAACTTAAATTTAGCGCGTACCAGGCGAGACCCCTTTTTGATGTTTAAAAAAATCGAAGGTCGGTCGCGACACATGCCAAGCAGTGATGTTGACAGCTTCGCTGTTGTTTCAAAGCGGTTTTTTTCGATTCAGAGACTCGAGAATTTTTGCCAAAAGGCCAAAGAAAAGGCATAAGACTCATCGAACTGGGGCCACGCGAGCTGAGCGTCAAAATGATGTCATAATCATGTTGTGAGTGTGTAGAATAAATCCACCACTTATAAATGGCGTCACTTTACCTCGTAAATTTAGAGAATTTTATTTTTATGACTGTATCCTCAAGATCTTTCATATCTAGGGGCAAGAGGGGCTTCATTGTGTTCATCAAATGTAATGGAGGAAGGACATATTTCATTTGTATTTGTGGAATTATAAGAAGATCCTTCTCATCTTTTGCAACAATGCCACTCTAAATTTCGAACCTTAAAACCTCCAACTTTTGTTTCAAGACAAACTATAACTTGATAGAGTTTGTAAAAGGTTTCTATCATACTATTTTCTTATGGAGGTTGGTATATTCATCCAAATGCTAGTAAATTTTTAAGCTCACTTGATTAAATTTGAAAGAATTTGGTAACTTACTAACTACCCTTGTAAATTTTGAGAAAGGTTTGAATATTTACACATATATATTGGGTATTGGTAAATTCATTATGGTTACAAGCATACCTCGTTTTAACAGATGGCATAGTTCAATGAAAATGGCTCTTTGACAGAAATTGGCAACTTACTAATTTTATTAGAATGTTAGTAAGCCTCTCATAAACTTGGTATTTTATGTAGATGTGTCAATAGGTCAGTTTGGTTGGGGTTTCTACTGATACCTGAACCTCCCCAAACACAAAGATATATAGTTTTTACGGCCCCAGTGGTCGCTCCTGGGTCCATCGAGGTTGGGTCCTTGGCAACTAGGTACAGGCATGGGCACTAGGATCCCAACCTTGACTTTAGTGGTTCTGGGCACAAGCCTTAAGGACCTAGCCCCGAGCCCAAGTGTTGGGTCCTAGGCTAGGCCTCAATGGACCAGAGTGCAGGAGACAAGGACTTGGGCCCAACCTCGATGGATCCGGGCGATGGGGATCGGGGCTTGGGTGTCGGGAACTAGCCTCGATGGACACGAGCCCATGTGCTGAGGACACGGGCTCGAGCACCGGGGTCTCTAGCCTGACATAGGTGGACCCTAGCCTAGTATAGATAAACTGTGGCGCAGGTGCCAGGGACCCTAGCACGGGCACGAGTGACCCAAGCACGGCCACGAGTGTCTTGAGCTCGGCCTCGATTGACCTAAGCTTGGGAGCCAAGGACCTAGACTTGACCTCGATGTAATTGGGCCTGACATCTCCGGCACGAGCACTAGCGACCCGAGCTTGACTTCGATGGACCGGGGAACGACAGCTAGGATCCTGGGCACGAGCGCCCGAGTCCTGAGCACGAACACTAGGGTCTTGGGCCCTACCTCGATGGACCAAGGCTTGCCCTCGGTGGACCCTAATATACCTAGCCCTAACCTCTAGCTCTAGCCATGCTGCCAAAGGCTCAGGAACGAGCGTTAAAGTTTTTGTGCCTAAGCATAGAGTTTCTGATCTAAGTGCTGATATCTAATCATATTTTGAAAAATAATGTCCAATTTTTTAAAAAGGAATTCATTTTCCTAAATTTAAGCATTGACTTTCCATTTATTAGGAAAAATTTTCTGTTCACTTACTAAGTGATTCAAATGGCAGAAAATGAGAAAAATGTTTTCCACAAAACAAGCGTGGCCTAAGTATATAGACATTTTGCTATAGTGAGAGTGCAAATATGTGCGATACAAAATATTGAGACATGTAAATGGGTACTTGGGTGAAACCTAAAGTATCTTATTTGCATTTCCCCTTTTGTTGAAGTTCCACTTCCTCTAGTTCCCTTCTTCTTTTGTTTCTTCCTTGGTGGCAGACCTCATGCACACCATCCATTAGGCGTATCCAGCCATCACTAATTCTCTCTCTCTCTCTCTCTCTCTCTCTCTCTCTCTCTCTCTCTCTCTCTCTCTCTCTCTCTCTCTCTCTCTCTCTCTCTCTCTCGTTTTAGGGCTTCTCGAAATTAGGGTTTTCTTTATTGGAAAGTATTAGAAGCAGGAAATTTTGAAGTAGTGCTAAAAAAAAAACTTTGCAATATGGATCTTCGTAATAAAACTCAGGGTGTGAAACGTTTGTTTCCATAGACATGGTAATTCATCTTTAGTATATTATGCGTTGGGACAATAGGAAATCTTCAAATGGGTTGCAGCCAACCAAGGAAAAGTGGGAGAAATTTGTGGATCAAACAAAGTATCAGCTGAACGAGTTGAAGTTTGAAATCGTAATCGAACTTAATTTAATGGGCGGCAATAGTTGAATGATGGATGTATACATTGAAGTTTGACCACAGCGTGAAAAATCTGGCCGCTATCCGACAGATATTATTAAAAAGAAGGCACGAAAAGTCGGTAGGTCTAACTTCATGCGTATCTGACCAAAAAAAAAAAAACTTCATGCATCCGCTCTTCCTTTCAAAAACACATTTTCTCAAATGGAGTGATACAATTCTTAGTTGGTAAGTAGACTTGTCAAACGGTTGGATCGAAATGCTCCGACCCAAATAAACCCATTTGACCCGTTTTGACCTATTTTCATGCAATTAAAATCTATTGATCTATACCCATTCAAACCCACTTTGCTAAAACAATTTCATATTTAACCCAATCTATGATAACTCGTATTCACCACCCGCCTGGGTGGCGCTGCTGGAGAGGACACGCTTCCTCTCGCAAAAGGTTGAGTGTTCGAATCCCGGGTGCCGCAGAGTGACTTAACCGGTGCACGTGTGTGGTGGCTAGCACGTGTCGCCCCCAGGGTTTACCTCCCGGCTGTCGGCCGTGCGGGGGTTCCCTGGGTTATCAAAAAAAAAAATGATAACTCGTATTCAAATTGAGTGAGTGAGTGGGAGATCTAATGAAGGGAAGAGAGGATAAAAAAAGAGTCATAGAGGTGGATTGGATCCAAATAAGTTGTAAACTCATTTATGACCCATTAACACTCATATTATGTTTAAACTCATTTATGACTTATTAACAAAATACAACTAACTCATATAACAACTCAATTAATCATATATGGGTTAATAAATAGATCTATGACCCATTTTGATAGATGTATTGGTAAGTAAGCCTTTTTATTAAAATTTTCTTTTTTTATTTCTAAGTTGGCTTGAAGTCCTTGAACTGAAATTAAAATTTCTTTTATTTTTTGGATAATTCAAGGGCATGAACGCAATGCTCCAACTGCCTATGTGCTTATAGAATATCATGCGATCTCCATATATCGGTTAGATGTGATCGCAATACTTTCATAATCTATCTATGGTATTATTAAGCCAAACTTTAGCCTCACGCTCCAATTTAATGGGCCTCGCGCTCCAATTTAATGACATAAAGGTTTTGATTCATTATCCCTAAAGTAGATAATATTTCAGAAAAAAAAACCATCAATATAGCAAAGAAGTAGTTCGGTACAGGTTGTCTTCTTTCTAAATTTAGATCCTTTTTCTAAGACTAGAGATTACGTTCCAATAATAATTTAGAAAATCCCTAATGAGCAAGTTAGGATATTATGCGAACTCGTATAAAATTTTAAAGTACGGTATTATTTTTTGAATACCGAGCATAAGAGATTGTAAAGATTAAACGTGCAATTGCTTGAGGACTAGTTATCTTATCTAGATGATAAGTTTCAAGGTGTAAAGGAGGAAAAATAGTATTTTCTTCTTATCAAGCGACACAAATATTTACCTTCTTGTAGCATCATGCATCTAGGCATCGCAAGATCGCCCTGGATTATCTCAACTGTCATATTGAGATAATCATGTCAGTCATTAGGTCAATTTCAAGCTACATGTTCATAAGAAAACAAAGCGAGATTGATCGAGATAAAATTTGTGATTTTCTGGTGTTTGAATGACGGAAAACTAATCAATTTACAAAAAACGTTTTCCATGAACTGAAAACAATAAACTTAGATTGGGAAAGTGACTTCCTCTTCTGACAAGAAGGAAATATTTTTCTTTAAACCACCAAACAAATAAAAACGAATTCTTTCCTTTAAAAATGGTTTTCATAAAAAAAACATGTTCCTTTATCATAAAGTATTTCGTAAAATAAACGCATCCTGAGCCAAACTTTTGCCTCACACTCCGATTTAATGAGCATTGCACTCCAATTTAATGACAAAAAAGATTTTGATTTATTACCCTCAAAGTAGATAATCTTTTAGTAAAAAAATCAATATAATGGAGAAGTTTGGTACAGTGTCACGCCCCGAACCCCAACAGACTCGCGACATCCCTTCGCTGGTCGTATTAAACGCGACGTCCTAGGACGCATCGCCTACCCAAAAGAAACATTCACATGAGTATGCAAGCGGAAGCGAATTTAAAACAACTCAGACAATAAAATATGACAGAGAGGTAACAATAATGCAAACCAATAACATCCTAACAATAGAAGATCGTCACTTATAACATTCAGTCGTACAATTCAGGCATTAGGCTCCTAGGGTTAGATCTACCATAATCATAAAAAAGGAATAGGTGGCAGGTAAACTAGCCTAGCTATACAAAAAGATCCACCAACTCCATAGGCTTCTCTTCGAGTCTTGCTCCATCAGCCCTTCCTCGGGATCCCAAAACGCTGTGACGGACCATTCATGGTCGGGATTGAGGGTCTGAAATAATTATATAATAACCATGAGAACAAGTCTCAATAAGCAACACCCTAAACCCCACATAGGCCAATACGTACCCAGACAAGTCGTACATGCAATCTAGCCAACAACATAACGAGATCACATCATTATACTTACCTTTGCCATCAGAACGTATGCCAACTCTGCACGTTAGTCAAAATGTGATAATGCAATAATAATAACTCAATAACATATCACAATCACTCAAACATCAACCGCACTTGCACTCAATCAATCCAACCAATTCAATCACACATTCAACTAGCCAATTCAATCACACTCAATTCGCATGCGTGGCCGAACATCTTTCTCATGACCCGCGCCACTGCGCCTCAGGTCCATTCTTACTGCCCGCGCCACTGCGCCTTAGGCCCAATCTCACAACCCGCGCTACTGCGCCTCAGGCTTAGCCCTTCAATCAATCCAAGCTTCGTCCCGCGTAACCACGCCTCAGGACATTTTTCCCCTTTCAATGACCCGCATAACCACACCTCAGGTTTAGTCATGCCTTTCTCGCCACACCTGCGTAACCACGCCTCAGGTTGGCAGCCCTCCGATCAATCCGAGCTTTTCTTATGTACATGCACAACATAATTCACCATTCTCACAAGTCGTACCATTCAAACTCAAGGCATGCTCACCACATCACAATTCGCCATTCAACATGTCGTACGAATCTAAATCACATCACAAGCCCATCACACTAGCCCACTAATCCGACATTCAAGCCGACCACATACGAACGTCAAATCCACCCACGAATGCCACAACAAGCCAATCATTGACCCACCAACATTAGCCACTAATATGCACCCAAAACCATCTCAATTCCAAACCACGAGCTCACCAATCCGACATTCAAGTCGGCCACAATCAATCATCAATTTCAGCCACACACGCCACGGCAATCCGGTCCTTTAACTCACCATAATTAGCCACGCAATCACCACAATTTAATCTACCACCTATCACAAAATTCATGTACTAATCACATTCTAACCAACTAATCTATTTCCTAACTTAGTCACTAAACCAATTCTAATTGACCCCTAAATAAGTTCAAAAATACCCATTGTGCTAAATAGGGATTAGGAAGTCACTTACTAAGTTTTGGCTCGGGAAAAATCCACTCGGGCTCAAAATGGCCCAGGTGAACAGTGCTGAGTTCGGCACGAGCAAGGGCGCGATGGGCACGGGGCTCGGCCACGGCTCGGCACACTGGCAAAATTCTCGGCATGGCCCACGGCCATGGGCTCGGCCACGGGCAAAATGCTTGGCCGCGGCAGGGCACGGTGATTGGCACGGCGAGCAACAGGCCGCGGCCAGGCAAGCGGCCAAGGCTGCTCGGCCACGGCCTTGGCAAGCTGGTTGGCTATCCGGCCATGGCTGGGCAAGCTTGGTCGGTGAGCTCAAGCACGGCTGGGCACGCTCGGCCAGCGAGCTGGTCGGCTGGCTAGCTGGCCGGCGAGCTGGTCGGCCGGGACGACGGTTGGACGGCGGCAAGCTACGGCGACGGGCAGCAAGCTACAGCGACGGGCAGGGGCGACGAGCTCAACGACGGGCTTGGCCAGAATAAGAAGGGTGAAGCAGGGGCAGCCGCGTCGTCACCAGAGCGGCAAGGGTGACGACGGTTCGGGAGGGGAAGTTGGCATGGTGGTGGTGAGCTGAGGGGAGGGGCGACGGCGTCCGAGACGGCGGCGCCCGGCGATGAGCGATGACGAGCAGGTGCGATGGCAGCGGTGGTGAGTTCGGCGACTATCTCAGCCAAAGTAGAGGGGCAACAGCGTCGTCGTCGAGCAGCAAGGACGACAGCGGCGCGGCGGCGAGCTGGTCCCGACAACATGGCGGCAACGGCGTTGAAAGGGAGGGGAAGGTCAGTCGAGTAGAGAACAATCGGTTGGGGTGGCAGCTGGACGGATGGTGCGGCATGGCGGTCGAGCTGGCTAGCGATGGCGGCGGCGCGCGGCGATGGGCGGTGACGTTCTCGAGCGATGGTCGGGTGGAGGAAGAAGCAGAAGTAGCGGCGTCGGGGAAGAAGGAGGGAGAGGAAGAGAAGAAGGAAGAAAGAGAGAAGGGAAGAAGAGAAAAAGAAGAAAGAGGAGAGAGAGTCTGACAGAAAAAAGGGGGGAACGTGAATGAGGAGACATATACATGGGGGGGGGGGGGAATGTACGCGGCAGAGCGGCGAGAGAGAGAGTCAAAGTAATGATCGCGATCCAACGGTCACGATCCGAACCCAAAAATTAATCTAACGGTCCACAAAAATCCTAATTAATAATTAAAAAAAAGGGCCAGAAGAAACTAACTAAAACACACTACAATGGAGGTCTACTAGTCCAAATTTGCACCTGGTCAAAATTTCACTTTTCGCATATCCCGGGCAATATTGAGGCTGGCCACAATAATATCGACACCGTCCAATTAAATTCGTCCTAGAACTCTGAGAAATTCGACACCGAAGTTTGGGCTCTAAATAAAAGCCAAATTCGATTGAGTGCGATTCTAGCGAAATTTCAATTTTAAAAACAATAACCGAGAGTGATCAATTCCCGGGCGAGATTTTATTATAAGCACACTGACGAATTACACGTTTTATAAATCCCAAAAATGGGTCGAAATTCGGAATGTCACAACTCTTTCCCCCTTACAAAAATTTCGTCCTCGAAATTTACAATCCAACCCAACTATTCAAACAAATGATGGTATTGGTGTCGCCTCAACTCTTCGCTTTCCCACGTCGCACCTTCGGTTCCATAGTGCTCCCAAATCACCTTGACCATCGGAATCGTCTTGTTCCGCATCACTTTTTCTATTCTGTCCTCGATTCTTACTGGCTTTTTCACGTACAACACTCTGTCGTCCACGTCTATTTCTTCATGATTTAGCACGTGAGTCGGGTCCGGTTCATATTTCATTAGCATAGACACGTGGAACACATTGTGAACATGAGATAAATTTGGTGGTAGCGCGAGACGATAGGTCAAAGTGCCGATTCTCTCTAAGACTTCGAATGGACCCACGTACCTCGGGCTCAATTTTCCTTTCTTGCCAAACCGTGACAATCCTCTCATCGGCGACACTTTGAGGAAAACGTGGTACCCCACTTGAAACTCCAAAGGCCTACGTCTTCGGTCAGCATAATTCTTTTGGCGGCTCTGAGCGGTCTTAAGTCTGTCCTGGATAACCTTGACCGTCTCAACTGACTGCTGAACCAACTCTAGTCCCGTGATGCTCGTCTTGTCAATTTCGTCCTAACAAATCGATGTTCTGCAAACTCTGTCATACAATGCTTCAAACGGTGTCATTCTGATACTCTGCTGATAGCTATTATTGTAGGCAAATTTAACCAAATGCAACTGTTCCTCCCAACTACCTTTAAAATCCAATACATATGCCCATAGCATATCCTCTAAAATCTTAATTGTCCTTTCAGACTGGCCATCCGTTTGGGGGTGATAGGCCGTGCTAAATTGTAACTTTGTTCCTAATACCGTATGAAGACTTTTCCGAAAAGCGGCAGTGAATTTAGGATCATAGTTTGAGGTAATCGTCACTGGCACTTCGTGCAGACGGACTATTTATCGCACGTAAATCTCAGTATACCTTTCCAAGGCGAAGTCCTTTCGCCCTAGCAGAAAATGTGCTGATTTTGTCAATCGATCGACTACCACCCAAATCTAATCGTGACCCTTCTGGCTCCTCGGTAATCTCATTACAAAATCCGTCGTGAAGTGTTCCTACTTCCACTTAGGGATTTCCAATGGTTGCAACATTCCACTCGGCTTGCAATATTGTGCCTTCACTTGCTGACATATTAAACACTTTGCTACGTGCTTGGCTACGTGCACTTTCATGCCGTTCCACCAATAATGTTGTCGCAAGTTCTGATACATCTTCGTACTACCCGAGTGAATACTATAATTACTACGGTGTGCTTCAGACAAAATCTCCTCCTTAAGTTTTGCATTATTGGATACACACACAACTGTTCGCGGAATTTCAGAATCCCATTTTCGGATACCTGAAAGTCAGATTTCCTCTTTGTGACATCCATACTCAAAATCTTTTGAATCTCTGGGTCCGTCGACTGTAAGGCCTTGATCTTAGTCTAGATTTTCGGCTCAATCCTTAATGCTGCAAGCAAACTTGAGACCTGACTCACTTCCAACTTAAATTCCGAATCCCGAACTCCCTCCAACAAAGTCCATTCCTTGACCATCATATGCGCGATGCTCGATTTCCCCGGCTTAGTGCATCCGCTACTTTGTTAGCTTTTCCGAGATGATACATAATCTCGCAGTCATAGTCCTTAAGGAGTTCCATCCAATGGCGTTGTCTCATGTTTAATTCCTTTTGGGAGAACAAATACCTTAAACTTTGATAGTCTGTATAAATTTGAAAATTTTCCCCACACAGGTAGTGTCTTCAAATTTTAAGGGCGAAAATAATCGCAACCAATTCCAAGTCGCGAGTCGGATAATTCAACTCGTGCTCTCAATTGTCGCGATGCGTTTGCCACTACTCTTCCGTGTTGCATTAGCATGCATCCCAATCCTCTTATCGACGCATCACTATAAATCTCATATCCTCCCGGACTTGACAGGATTGTTAACACTGGCGTGGTCGTCAACCTCTGTTTTAACTCCCGGAAGCTCCTTTCGCACTTATTCGTCCATTCGAATCTCATTTCTTTCTTTAGTAACCGCGTCAACGACGTTGCTAATGTCGAAAACCTTTCCACGAAGCGTCTGTAATAACCCACCAGACCCAAGAAGCTTCGAACCTCGATTATTGTTGTCGGTCTTAGCCAATTTTTGACGGCTTCAATCTTTGCCGGATCTACTACGATTCCTTCTCCAGACACCACATGTCCTAAGAATGCCACTCAGTGAAGCCAAAATTCACACTTACTGAACTTAGCGTAAAGTGCATGTTCTCTTAAGTCCGTAGAACCTTTTCCAAATGTAACTCGTGCTCGGCGGAACTCTTTGAGTATACCAAGATGTCATCTATGAACACGATTACAAACTGATCTAGAAATTCCTTGAATACCCGATTCATTAGATCCATAAAGGCTGCAGGGGCATTAGTCAATCCGAACGGCATTACTGTAAACTTATAGTGTCTATACCTCATCCTAAATGCCGTTTTTGGTATGTCGTCCTTTTTAATCCTCAATTGGTGGTAACCTGTCCTTAAGTCGATCTTAGAAAATATCGATGCTCCTTGCAGCTGATCAAATAGGTCGTCTATCCTTGGTAGTGGGTACTTATTCATAATGGTCACCTGATTCAACTGTATGTAGTCAATGCATAACCTTAATGATTCGTCCTACTTCCTCACAAATAAAACTGGCGCTCCCCATGGAGACCCACTCAGAGAATGAAGCCTTTATCTAATAACTCCCACATTTGGATCTTCGATTCCTTCAATTCCGACAGTGACATCTTATAGGGCGCTTCCAAGATCGGTTGTCCCTGGAGCCAACTCAACCACAACCTCCATTCTCCTATCAAGTGGCAATCCCGGCAATTCCTGAGAAAAGACATCGGGAAGATTATACACCTCGGCTATGTCCTTTAGCCTTGGTTCCTCAACCAACGAGTTAACCACAAGATAGTTACCTTTTTACACCTCGAAGATAAAGCTCAACCCATCCAATTTTAATGCAATGATCTCTCAAAACAATCGCCTTGGTCCTTTACAAAATCTGAAATTTCCAAGCAACCCACATCCTTCCTAACTTGTCCAAGAATATTGTTAGTAATTTAGAAATCCTTAAACCGATTGCGGCTACCCACTATAAGCAATTATACATCGTACATGACCATTCAAACTATAACTTCAAAATCCTCTTGCATTGCACCCACTATCATCACATAATGCATCTAGGCTTTCAAGACAAATCCTCTGATTTCTTCCCAACCACAACATACACATTTTCTTATGTCCGTAACCGATTCTGATTATTCTATGGGCCAGCTCCCACTTAATATCCTACCTGCAATTGCATCGGTGATCTAACTTGTTGACTCAGCAATTTCTCACTTGATGACCATGTTGGCCACATCCAAAACACGCTCCATGTCCACCCTAGGCAAGGGCTATTCCCGCGCCTCTTTCCACAAGACCGACAGGTGACGTTGGAATAGTAGTTCGACTTTCCAAAGTTCTTCCTTACCGGAGGAACAAGTCTCATTTTCTCCGTCATAGGCTTCTTTCTAAAGTTCCTATTGTCCCTAGCCGAAGCGCACCACAATTCAGAAGCGGCAGTCCTTTCACTCATATCCGTTTCAACTATCGAGCTCTCTCATACAACTCGTTGTAATCCTTTATGACTCAAGAGGACTAACTGACTACGGAGTTCCGGTTTCAATCCATCCGGAACCTCCTTGTCCTATCCACTTGGTCCTTGACTATCCTTGGTGCATACTTAGACAACCTTACAAGCTCGACCTCGTATTGATCGCCTGACATCCGATTTTAGCGAAGCCGAAGAAACTATGTCATCTTCTGTCCTTACGCACTCTCCGAAAGTACTTCTCATTGAAGGCTTCGATAACGACACCCCAGCTTGGAAATATGCCCTCTGAAATAGCCTACTTCGAGGGTCCTCTTACCAATCACTTGCACTTCCTTAGAGTTGATGTATAGCCAGGGTCACTTCTTCCTTATCAGTGCACCCGAGTACCTCCTCTATCTAAAGTAATGTAGTCTCAGGGTCACCTTTACCATCGAACTTCAAAGGTTTCAATTTCAAATATTTTCCAACCAGCTGACGCATCTATCTGAGTGCATTAACTTACCCTTGACCTTGATTCCCAATATTTCCATTATGCCCACGATTCCCGTTACTTCTATTGGTGGCGGCAACAGTGGCCTCAGCATTAGTAGCAACAGTAGCATTTCGCTCATCAATCTGTCTTCCCATTAAAATTCCAACTCCCTCGAGTGCCCTCAAAACCCCATCCATTTGGGATCCTCTGCAACTCCAACTTGCGGACCTACACGACCTCGACCTCGACCTCTTCCTCGGCTACTCATACTCACGGGATTCATACCACCTACTTACCTGCTATAATTCCTCTCGAGAATTAAAGACCTAGGCCAACTATACCAGCCTAAAGCCCTAGGCAGTGAATCACAACAATTCACTAAGCAGACAGTCAATCACAACATCACTCAATCACAAAGAACAAGGATCGTGCACTAACCTCAAGTCTTGGCACACCTGCATTTCACGTATTAGTGCATAATATCACTCAGCAACCACAACCAAGCAGTTTAGGTAACGCATGGCCTACAAGTTTCCCTAACTAACTACCCCAAAGTCATCATTCCTTATCACTCCAGGCTTCGACTATCTTGGATCGAGCTAATCTTGCTCTGATACCAAATCAAAGGGGATGTCATGCCCCGAACCCCAACGGACTCGCGACACCCCTTCGCTGGTCGTATTGAACGTGATGTCCCAAGATGTGTCGCCGACCCAAAAGAAACACTCACACGAGTATGCAAGCGGAAGCGAATTTAAAACAACTCAAACAATAAAATATGACAGAGGGGTAACAATAACGCAAACCAATAACATCCTAAAAATAGAAGACCGTCACTTACAACATTCAGTCGTACAATTCAAGCATTAGGCTCCTAGGGTTAGATCCACCATAATCATAAAAAAGGAACAGGTGGCAGGTAGACTAGCCTAGCTATACAAAAAGGTCCACCAACTCCATGGGCTTCTCTTCGCGTCTTGCTCCATCGGCCCTTCCTCGAGATCCCAAAACGCCGTGACGGACCATTCATAATCAGGGTTGAGGGTCTGAAATGGTTATTTAATAACCATGAGAACGAGTTTCAATAAGCAACACCCTAAACCCCACATAGGCCAATACGTACCCAGACAAGTCGTACATGCAATCTAGCCAACAACATAACGAGCTCACATCATTGTACTTACCTTTGCCATCAGAACGTATGTCAACTCTACACGTTAGTCAAAACGTGATAATGCAATAATAATAACTCAATAACATATCACAATCACTCAAACACCAACCACACTTGCATTCAATCAATCCAACCAATTCAATCACACATTCAACCAGCCAATTTAATCACACTCAATTCACATACGTGGCCGAACATCTTTCTCACGACCTGCGCCACTGCGTCTCAAGTCCATTCTCACTGCCCGCGCCACTGCGCATCAGGCCCAATCTCACTGCCCGCGCCATTGCTCTTCAGGCCCAATCTCACAGCCCGCGCTACTGCGCCTCAGGCTCAGCCCTTCGATCAATCTGGGCATCATCCCGCGTAACTACGCCTCAGGTCTGGTCATGCCTTTCTCACCACACCCGCATAACCACACCTCAGGTTGGTAGCCCTCCGATCAATCCGGACTTTTCTTATGCACATGCACCACAACACAATTCACCATTCTCACAAGTCGTACCATTCAAACTCAAGGCATGCTCACCACATCACAATTCGCCATTCAACACGTCGTACGAATCCAAATCACATCACAAGCCCATCACACTAGCCCACCAATCCGACATTCAAGCCGACCACATACGAACATCAAATCCACCTACGAATGCCACAACAAGCCAATCACTGATCCACCAACATTAGCCACTAATATGCACCCAAAATCATCTCAATTCCAAACCACAAGCTCACCAATCTAACATTCAAGTTGGCCACAATCAATTATCAATTTCAGCCACACACGCCACGGCAATCCGGTCCTTTAACTCACCATAATTAGCCACGCAATCACCACAATTTAATCTACCACCTATCACATAATTCATGTACTAATCACATTCTAACCAACTAATTTATTTCCTAACTTAGTCACTAAACCAATTCTAATTGACCCCTAAACAAGTCCAAAAATACCCATTGTACTAAATAGGGATTATGAAGTCACTTATTAGGTTTTGGCTTGGAAAAAATTCACTCGGGCTCAAAATGGCCCGGGTGAACAATGCTGGGTTCAGCACAGGCAAGGGCGCGGGGCTCGACCACGGCTCAGCACATGAGCAAAATTCTCGGCGCGGCCCATGGCCATGGACTTGGCCACGGGCAAAATGCTCGGCCGCGGCAGGGCACAGCAACGGGCATGGCGGGCGACGGGCCACGGCCAAGCGAGCGGCCAGGGCTGCTTGGGCACGGCCTGGGCGAGTTGGTTGGCTATCCAGCCATGGCTGGGCACACTCGGTCGGGGAGCTCAGGCACGGCTGGGCACTCTCGGCCGGTGAGCTCGGGCACAATTGGACATGCTCGGCTGGCGAGCTGGCAGGCTGGCTGGCTTGCCGGCGAGCTGGGCTGGTCGGGACGATGGTCGGACAGCGACGGCGGCGAGCTACGGCGGCGGGCGACGACTAGCGGCGACTACTAGCGGCGACGAGCTTGGCTAGAATAAGAAGGGTGAAGCAGGGGTAGCCGCATCGTCACCGGAGTGGCCAGGGCGACGGTGGCTCGGGAGGGGAAGTTGGGGTGGTGGTGGTGAGCTGAGGGAAGGGGCAACGGCGTCTGGGATGGCGGCGCGTGGCGGCGAGCGGCGATGAGCAGGTGCGACGGCGGTGGTGGTGAGTTCGGCAACTATCTCGACCGGAGCAGGGGGCAGCAGCGTTGTCGTCGAGCAGCAGGGATGACGGCGGCGCGGTGGCGAGCTAGTCTCGGCGACGCGGCAACAACAGCGCCGAAAGGGAGGGGAAGGTTAGCCGGGTCGGGGTGACGAGAGGGGGAGAGTTGAGGCTAAGGGAGGGGACAAACCGGCGGTAGTCGGGGCGACGTGGCGAGGTGGCTGGCAGGGCGGCGGTGCCAGGCAAGTGGCCGAACGAGCTAGCCAACAGCTCGGTGGAGCCTGGCTGCGGCGAACGCAGCGGCAAGCTGCTGCTCGCATGGAGGAGAGGGAGAGAACAATCGGTTGGGGTGGCGGTTGGACGGATGGTGTGGCGCAACAGTCGACCTGGCTGGCGACGGTGGCGGTGGGCGGTGACAAGCTCGGGTGATGATCGGGTGGAGGAAGAAGCAGAAGCAGTAGCGTCGAGGAAGAAGGAGGGAGAGGAAGAGAAGAAGGAAGAAAGAGAGAAGGGAAGAAGAGAAAAAGAAGAAAGAGGAGAGAGAGTTTGACAGAAAAAAGAGGAGGGAGGCAGGTCTGCATGGTTAGGGGGTGTGCATGAGGGGACGTGCGCGGGCAGAGCGGCGGGAGAGAGAGAGAGAGAGAGAGAGAGAGAGAGAGAGAGAGAGAGAGAGAGAGAGAGAGAGAGAGAGAGAGAGAGAAAATAATGATCGCGATCCAACGGCCACGATTCGAACCCAAAAATCAATCTAACGGTCCACGAAAATGCTATTTAATAATTACGAAAAAGAGCCGGAAGAAACTAACTAAAATACACTACGATGGAGATCTACTAGTCCAAATTCGCACCCGATCAAAATTTCACTTTTCGCATATCCCGGGCAATATCGAGGCTGGGCACAATAATATCGACACCGTCTAATTAGATTCGTCCCGGAACTCCAAGAAATTCGTCACCAAAGTTTAGGCTTTAAATAACGGCTAAATTTGATCAAGTGCGATTCTAGCGAAATCTCAATTTTAAAAACAATAACCGAGAGTGATTAGTTCCCATGCAAGATTTTATTATAAGCGCACTAACGAATTACACGTTTTATAAATCCTAAAAATGGGCCGAAATTTGGAATGTCACATACAGGTTGTCTTCTTTCAAAATTTAGATCATTTTCTTAAGATTAGGAATCATGTTCCAATAGTAATTTTGAAAAAAAGATCTCCCTATTGAGTAAGTTAGGAACTCAGGATATAATGCAAACTCTTTCAAAATTTTGAAGCATGGTATTACGTTTTGTTGCACAAGGTGTAAATGGGTAAAAATAATAGTTTTCTCTTATCAAGCGATACAAATATTTATCCTTATTTTTCTCTTAGCACCATGCATTATCTCGACCGTCGGATTGAAATAGTCATGTCAGCCATTAGGTCAATTTCAACTACGAGCTTCCGAGAGAACAAAGCGGAATTGGTCACGCCAAAATTTCTGCCATAATCTTTGTTTGAAAACAATATTGAGCAGAAGGTTCAGAAAGAAGCGAGACTTGACTCGCAGGTTTGAGACCCAATGCATGCCACACGAGAAGTTTAAGCAGTCTTTTCTTTCTAGAAATTAGGCATATTTGTGGATACTAGGACATGGGACAAAGCTCCTGTCCCAGAAGGCCCCATGAAAATCACTTCCCCTCGATATAAAAACGGGAGATGTACATGACACCGGTCCAAAAGACAAGACAATGCCATGGCTCGTGACACACGAATTGATGACGAAGGCATTGATTCTGACGGGCGCTTCCCAACTAGCCCGTCCACGCCTTCATCTGCTGCTAATCGCGTTTAAAAGTAATCAAAGCTCAATTACAAAACATTCGCATCCGATGACGTCGCTATCACTGACACCTCTGGCATGAACCCATGATGCATGCATAATTACCTCATTAGGCGATGCCTCTTATCGTTGCACGTCAAGTTCAATTGCTTTACAATTTCCTCGTGAATTCGGTACGTGCAGCTGCAAGTGTCTTTCTCGAGACAATCAATTTGAAAAATCAAAAATCACATGCATAGGAAGATAACTAGCGTTTTCATATACTAATTAACTTTTGAGAAGTCGTTTTAGTGATCAATTGCTTAATTCAGACATTAGAAAGATTCTTTTTTAAATCATAGCGTCTAGTATGCAAGATAACTTTGACGTCGTAAATCACGGCATGTAAAGGCTAATGACAAGAATCAAAGATGACTAACGTCTTCACTAGTCTTATTCTATTGATTTTTTATTTCATATCATACGTGTCCTTCATATATATTTTGCCTTAAGCATAATAATGCATCGAACGGCCTTAAAAATAAAACCTATATAGGTGGCTTCGAACCTGTTAATAAGTCAAGAAAATGCCATTAATTTACGTGATGATGGGGTTAGAAGATACGCTACTTTACTACGTCATACACAGGCGTGATTTGAGGTGCCCACGTTCTCCAATTATTGCGTGCAATGTTGGCCATATCATGTTATACAAAAGTTGCTTTGTTGCTTCTTCTAGGTTAATTGACAGGAAATGAAGTCTTGGTCTAGTCAAGAAAAATTATAGACTTTGCACGGACTTTACAATCGGGGTCAAGTCGTGAAAGCATTTCCCAATTTAGAAATGATTTTTCTGTTGATGTGACGAGGAAGCCACTCATCCCACCGACAGGAATTGTCAAATTGAGAAGATACATTGTACTGGTAAGATGCCGTCTTTCAAATTTCTAACAAAGATTAAGAATACTCCATGGCAACTTCTTAATATCGACGTCATCCCAAAACGTTGGATTTTGTGCATTTTAAAAACATTTCACTAAATTTTGATTATAATAACATAATGCGTTTGTTTTCGAGCTATGTTGAAGAAGTTTCCTTCAATCAAGAATAGAGATAACATAACCCTTAAATTTTTTAAGATTTTTTTTTTAGAAAATGATGCACTTTTATCAAAATGTGATTATCTTTCCTAACGAAGTGATATGTAAAGTGATTGACATGACCATGTGACGTCCAACTCAGCATTAACTGAAAATATTTAAATAATAAATCAATTTGAAAACAAAAAATTAAGAAAAAAAAGTAAAATATGGCAAATAGACTCACTACTAGTGATATCATTTGAGATATGTTGACATTGCTGGACCTCGGCCCCTTTACTATTGCGTATAGATGGGTTATCTATAAGTTTTCCCAACTCCATCATATATGATCAAATCATTCGAAGATTGATATTTTCGAACTATAAAGAAAAGATGTGTACCAAGAATATATGTAGTAACAAGATGAAGGAGATTAATTGAATAGAGAACATGTTGAACATTTGGAGATCTCAAAAGGATCGATCTCAATGGTGATTCATTATTTCGAGAATTATTTATTCAAAGAGAAAAAAATTATGTAAATACCTACCGAAAATCTTATCGGATTCTATTGTGGAAGATGGAATTGCTTGCGAAGAATTTTCCATAAAAAAAAAAAAAAGAAATCCCCGCATAACATCATGAAAAATGACCATAAAACTTTTTTCACTACTACTCAAGATCGGCTTGAACAAGAATCTATAAGTAGCCAATATAGAAGTTCTACCCTATCGAAGGCTACATGACAAATATATTTGCAATAAATTTCTTTTTGAAAGACTTCAAAAAGTAGTTTCTCGTTGAAATGATTTAGAATGGATTGTACAATTTTCTCTAAAATTTATGTATTAGTGTTGAATATCATGCAAAGCATGGGTCTGGCTCTTGCAGCACGTTTAAACAGACTCCATGAGATAATTTCCAGGACTTTGACCTCTCCAAATTGTTATAAAAAGAAAAAGGAACCCATAATACTTGTGCAAAAGTTCAAGTTCCCATGAGACAGCAACATACAAGAAAATGAGGCGAAAACAACATGAACATACTGCAATGGAGATGAAAGTGGTTTGACTGTCGCTTAACCTACCCTCAGCCTCATGCCAATTACGATCGGCTGCTAGTTATGTCTGTCATTAGTGTTTCTGACAAACCCGCACCTGCCTCTTTTGTCGAGTAACGTGTTTCATACAGTGGGGGCAAGCTCTTGTCTCTGTAAAACTTAGACCGTCAGAAATGAATCGATCAACAATATCTGTATTAACTATATTTAGAACACTCCTGGCAAGTAAGCCAACCATGACAGGTGAGAGTAGTAATTTCGAGGAAGTTTCGAGGATGACTTTTTCATCCTGCCTCTCTCAACTTGTATTCCTGCTTCATGTTAACGAAACCCCAATGAATATACAATAAGAAGCGGAAATAACATAGCGATGATGAAATATTAGGGTACGAGAACTGTTTGTTGGACGGTAGTTAGGGATGTGTGGCCACCTCGAGACCTTGTGGCCATCGAGTTGGTCTTCATCATCTTCGCCAGATGATGAAGACCATTGTGTGCTGATTGCAAGAGGCCAGGCAAGAACTCACGACTTCTAGATAACATCATGTCACGGTCATTGTCAATTGGGAACTACGAGCACCTCAAACCATTCTTGATCCGGGCTATGTCCAAATATGTCCCATCTAACCAATTCACCTAAAGACTTTACATGGTAAAATTTATTCTATTCGAAGTTATATTTAGTCCTCCAAACTTAAGGTGTCAGGGTCAAGCCAATCGCGAACATTGAAATATGTCTTAACATATATGAGGAGTATCGAATCTCATTATACATGTTATATCTAGGGTGCATTTATTTCATGGAAAACTTCTTGTTAAAGGAAAATATTTTTCATGAAGAATAGTTTTCACTTATTTGGTGGTTTAGGGGAAGTGATTTTCTTCTTATCAAAAAAGGTAGCCGTTTTTCCCAATCTAAATTTCTTGTTCTCAATTTATGAAAATCGTTTTCCGTAAATCGATTAGTTTTTCGTTTTCTAAACACTAGAAAGTCGGAAAACAAATTCAAACAACTGCACCCCTAGTTGGACTATCAAATACACGTCCCATCTAGATCAAGAAAAACCAAATTGAGATAGGATTAAAATGGCAAGAGATATGTTATATCCTATATCTTGTTTGCTAGATGATTGGATATAATGTAAATTGTAACTAAACAAATAATAATAAAAAAATAACTTGAAAAAATTTGGTACGAGAACTTGGTACGTGAGACTACCGAGATGCAGGGGTAAGAACAGGGCAAGTAAGTACCTGGTTCGGTCGTCCGGATCAGTCGGGCTAGTGTCGCCGGCGCGTAAATATGCTCCCGACGATCGCTAATCTTCTTGCAACGAAGCTTAGCTCAGTCGAGAGGAGCTCCTACGGCCAAGAATGAGAGAACAGCTAACTCGGGTGTTCGCAGGCTCTTAGTGCACGGCGGAGGGGGCTCGACGGCAATTGGGGCGGTCCTCCAACGAACAAGCGAAGCTTCGTCTTCTCCGATTCCCCTCAAGATCTCTCTCGGTGTCTCTCATCTCGTTCACAGTTCTCTCTACCTCAGCAGCTCCCCCCCCCCCCACCCCCTCTCTGGTTTACTGGAAGCCCCCCAAAACGCTCCCCTTTTCCGGCTCTCTTCCCCTTCTTATCCTTCTCTCTCTCTCTTTTTGCCCTTGGGACCACCGTACGTGCCTGACATCCTCGGCGCCGCGCGACGTTCTACTGCTGCTGAGCGTTCTGTTCTGCTGTTTGAGCGTCTCCCCCCTGCTTCTTTTTCTCTTTCCTTTCCTTTGTCGTCTCTGTCCCGTACGAGCATGTGTGAAGGAGAGAGGGAGGCTGAAGATTGGACGTGGGCC
The DNA here is from genome assembly GCA_031216405.1 of Syzygium malaccense. Taxonomy (NCBI): domain Eukaryota; kingdom Viridiplantae; phylum Streptophyta; class Magnoliopsida; order Myrtales; family Myrtaceae; genus Syzygium; species Syzygium malaccense. Next base: position 14,092,527 of record CM062255.1, on the reverse strand, counting down.
GGGCATAAAGGGCAGCGAAAGAAAGAAAAAGCCAAGCCCAGAGAAGAGAAAAAAAGAGGAATTAGCTGTCTGGTGGGGGGAGGCCAAGCGTGAAGAGAGGAAGAAAAGAGGGGTTGGGCCGTCCCAGCCCTGATTCACCCTCCTTTTCTTTCTTTTGGTTTTTAAATTAAATTTTTTTAGAAAGATAAATAAAATATGTTCTAATAAATTTTACCAATGCAAATGCACCTAGTGTCTATATGCTATGCAATTTAATGAAATTATTTTTTAGGGATTAAAAATTAATCCCTAATTTTCTATATAATTAAACCCTAAATGATTAGGCAAAATTTAGGTATCAACAGATATCCTTACTGATTTGGTAATGTTTCCATTAAATTAGTTCTGGTCATGTATGCTGGTTTGCATGCTATTATTATTGTAGTGAATAATGACAAATGTAAGAAGTAAACGTCACCTCAAATAGATATAGTATAAGCAGGTAAACACTCCGTGCTCAAATCACCAGACAAGTTTAGTATGCAAGCTACTCAAATTCGACTAAACCTCTAAACAATCAAGTTGAGTACAAGTAGCTTATATGCCCGAGTTGAAAATAAGCTCGTGAGCAGATCAACTTGCTTCCTCAGCCAATAAACAAAAGATGAGATGTTCGCGTCTTCATTCCAAAACCGACCACCGTCATGACCTGACCGTTGAATTCAATTCTCGAACTATATGTAAATCATACTAAATACAAAACTCCGACAATGCCCTATCCATTCACCACTTCTCAATATGGGCTTGGTCGAATATCCTTCCCGATATTGCAACCGCGAGTGCTTCCGTGAAATTGGGATCTCTTTTCAAAGAAGAGGCCATTTGCTGCACCAGAAACTGTTGAAATGCCGTCGCTGCTTCTGTTTCTTGGCCCATTTTTGCAGATAGAGTGTTGAAACCCGGGCACATCAAATCAGGAGTACTCCTAGGACTAGAAGATCTCGACTTCGAGGGCGATGGAATTGGAAGGGCGCCCAGATTCAATCCCTGTTTTTCAGAACCTAGAGGAATCGCGAGCTCAGACAGGCTCGGGTGGTTGTGTTCTCCTTCATATGTGGCCACTAGGACAGAGGGGTCATCAACACATCTTTGTACCTGAAGATACAAATAAAGCATGAGAGTGAGATTGAATTTGGTCTGCTACTTTTCATCGAACATGCGATTTCTTGATTTATTTTGGACTGTGATTGAGTGTGGTCTCCAGAAAATAATTTATAAGAAGTCTAATTAAGCTGAGTTACCTTCTTTTTAACAGAACAAGTTGGGGCAAAGGAACATTTGTAGTAAGCTCTTGGATATGGGTTGTCTCTTGTGACCTTTTGACCATATTTCCTCCATTGGTAACCATCCTTCACTACCTATAGCAAGTGCAAATTCATAAAGCAAAATAAATGGAAAAAGAATCAATACAGTGGAATTCACTTGGTACTTAGAGAAGACAAATTTCTTTATGCCAACTATATGCTAGAGAAACACGAAAAAAATGTTCTGTGTTGAAACTAAGATCTTACAAGGCTCATGTTGGACGCATCAGTTCGGAAATGGATTTTATAGATCTTGTGTTTGAAGCTGTCCTTTGGCTTCTTGAACATCTGATCTTCATCGTAATGGCAACTCTCTGCAGCAACATTAGCTTCATGCTTCCTCTTTCTTGACGCACCGAGTTCACTTTCGGAGGTTTTATTCTCCAAGATAATCAATTGGTTACGCAGCGCATTGTAGCTCTCGTGCATAAGGGTCAGCGTTTCGGTCAACTTCCTGTTCTCGTGGCTAATTCGGTGATACTCCTCGACCAGTGCACCGGCCTATACACAACAAAACAGATCATCTTTCGGTTTTGATCTTCGTATTCAAATACTCCAGTTTTCAGAATCGGTCAAATACTCCAGTTTTCAGAATCGGTCGCAGGGCTTCTTCAGATTCTCTGTTTTAGAAATCGATTCTTCTCTATTTTAAATGAGGTCGGTCAGCTACCCTTTCCTTGGAGCGTAGGTTTAATATGACTTTGCCTTTTACCATTTCATTTTCCCTATTGTGCACTCTTGACTTCAATCGGAGTTGTCTAGAAGTACTTGAAAATTTAGGATACATAGCTGGAAATTTCGCCACGCACATTGCGTGAAACACTCGTGTTCATTTTAGAGGGCGAATAAGTCAGTTCGCGGACACATTCTCGGCTGCTCTAATTGCTGCCCTGGATACCAATTTCAGTGACATTCTAACTAACAAATGCAATCGAGTCGTGCGGACCGACCTGAGATTTGGAGTGGAATTTGCTGTTACTCTTAGCTCTCATTCTGGATGATAACTGCGTGCAATTCCTAGCCACAAGACCTTCGTCTCGTAATTTCGTGAACTGACCTTTTATATCTCTAGCATTATTCCTATTTCTTGACGCAACTTCTGTTATATATGGACTCACCTCGTGCTTAACAACGGGCTCTTCCGGTCGTCCTCCTTGAGAGCTATCATTTCTTGGAACAATTTCCTTCTTCTGTTTCAAGAAGAACCATGAAGAAGAAGAAGAAGAAGAAGAAGAAGAGAGACAGTACGTTAAACATCTAAAGATCTTTCTTTTCTTTCCACCAAACACAGATACAAAAACAGAAACATAATATTAATCACTGCAAATCTTTGCAAACATAGGTCCAACTCACCGTATACGATGTGTTAAGCTCTAGGCAAGTGTCCACTATCCAATTCGATTCCATCGGACTTGCGCTCGACGCTATCAAGAACCAGAAAAAAGAAAACCTGAAGTGATGAAGTTTAACTCAGAAATCTTCCAAAACAGTAGATGAAGGGACGGACACAAGAATGGTGTTGCAATTTATAGGGAACTTATTGGTTGAGTGAAGAAGACAGAAAATAAAAAATAAAAAAATAAAAGGAGAAAAGTGTACACGTTAAGAGAATTGCCGCAAAGTATCGTTTATTATAGTATTCTTGAACGGCACATTTTGTGTTGGTAATCGTCGACCTCAAGGAAACCAAAAAATAATAATGAGGAAGAAGAAAACTAAGAGAAGAGTACAAATTATTGGTCAGGTCTGGTATTGTTTATTCACTTGACTTTCAATGGTTTTGGTTAACTTTGAGCAATAATTAGAACCTACTTTTCAAATGAATTTAGGCAATATGTGACCACTTGACTAAGCGAATGATATGTTCAATCTATCTTGGATTTCCCTAAGGGTAAGGGTGTAACCCAATTACACGCTTAAGAAGCCGAGAGGTTTCGCACTAAGAATTTTCATTTGATTCTAGAATATGGTGATTGTGCGATGATCTTCAGTTCATTTATCAATTCTTTTTTTTATAATAAAAATAGGAAAAATTGTCCAGTCAATCCTAAACTTATTGTACGTATATTCAGTCATAATTTTGTGTGTCATATAGAATAGCTGGCAATAACTTGACCGCCACTTTAGCGATTTCCAACGAATATTGGCAGGATGGACTCCATTGGAATTTTGCGCAAAAGTTTAGCACTAAATTGGTAAAATTGAAAAGATCGGGACTAAATTGGCATTCGTATTATATGTTTATGACCGAGTAATTTTTCCAATAAAAAGAAGAGAAGCAATATTGTCGGGTGTTTTCCAGTCCGTTTGAACAGGAGGGCTTGTTTGGGCCTACCATGGTCATTGCCGATCCAATTTCTCAAAGTGTGAAATGAATAAACCTAGATATTTCCTTACAAGACCATCAGCAACTTGAGGGCTTTTCCAAAATGTTGAGTGACATATGTTTATATTCTTTGTTAAGCAATTCCATGTTTATCTCGTCTTCTACCAATTCACATTGGGAAGTTGAGCAAGTAATTGACTCACCCTTTTGCTGAGCTTGAAATTTGGCTTCAGGTAAATTTGCTTCTCTCATTGTTCAATCTGATTTGTAATTTCACTCTAATCACTAAACCCACAATATTCATCATCTTGCCTAAAATAATTCATCATACTTTTCAAGAAAAGTCGATAACAAATTGTCAGCATGGTTATTACTAGGCAATTCAAGATTTATTAGTGAATCCGGTCACAAATCGGATTTTATCTGCATATTAAAGATTTCATGAAAAATAATTTTTTGAAAAGCATTTTTCTTATACTAAAGTTTTCCCAGAAACGAGGGCAACCATAATTTATATCATGCACTAGTACAGGCAAAAAAAATTTCTTACCAAGTGAAGTAACACGAATCGCAATGATTTACCATCGGTGAATCTAGAAACTGATGATGATGCAACTCGAATCTTCGCAGAAACAGATGAATATGTGGACAGACAATGTCCAGGTCTTTTATTGACTTTGAAAGGCGCAAACACGGTTTTCATGATCATTACGGCTTGCCTTGAAAATGCCAACTGAACGAAGACTTCCTTCCGAAAGCTTGCATGTCTTGTTGGGAAGACATGCTGTTGACACCTATTTTCTAATTTTTTACCCAAAATTAATTATGTAAAATTTAGGAGTTAATTTCTTAATCAATTCTTAAAACAAAAAAATATTATTTTTATCTAATTGCATTGCATATAGACATTAGGCACATTTGCATTAATAGGGCCTATTAGAGCATATTTTCTTAATTAACTTTCAAAAATTTTATTTAAAAAATTAATTAAAAAAATTTTAAAAAAATTTTAAAAAAAATTCAGGTCGGGGCCGGATCAACCCAGCCCTTTCTTTTTCCCCCGTGCGGGCCCAGTCGGCTTTTATTTTTTTCCTTCTCCCCTCCACGCGAGCTGGGCACGGCCCGGCCCAGCTCTTCCTTTTCTTTCTCCCTCCGATGCCAGTCTTCTTCCTCTACTCTCCCCTACATCTGGCCGTTGGACCGACAGACGACCAAGCGGCCTCCCGTCTCCATTCGAGCAGGTAAGAGAGAAGCAGGGGGAGGGCATCAAAACAGAGCTAAACACAGAGAGAGAAAAGAAGGGAGAAGAGAGAATTTGAGTGCAACTTGAGAGCTGCAAGTCGTCAAGGAGCAGCAATAGCCCCGTCGTAGCCATTAGGATGACCGGGGACCCTCCATAAGTCAGCACCGGCCAGTGAGTCTTCCCGGCCTCGGCATCCCCTGTTTTTTAGCATAGTTTGGCCGGGACTTGCGCTGGCCGTTTTGCGCAAATCCCGGCCCATACCATCTTTGGTCCTAGCCCCCACTCGCCATCGGAGGCAAACCGTGGCCACCAGAGCCGACTAGGTCGCCAGAGGAGGTTGAAATCCCTCGATTTTTGTTATGCCCACCATATGTTTGATGAAATGCCTCAAAGAGGGTGGGTTTATTTTTGGTCACCGACTGGCGAACGGGCAATCGAACGTCGGGCCTAGAGATCGGAGAAGGTAAGTTGGGGTTCATTCGACGGAGACCTAGGCCATAGGTGGCCTAGGTCGACCGGCAAGACGCCGGATCTCACCAGCCGAGGCTCCCACATGTCCAGACACGCAAGAGCTGTCCCTGGACTGGACCAGTCTACAGGCCAAATAGAGCTGATTCGACCCAATCAAACCCGCCCTATTTCATCTTTATCCACTGGACCGAGCTCCGATCGGGCTCGATCCGATCCGGACCCAAGTCAGACCCAGGTCAATGACCCGGGTTGACCCTTGATTCGGGTTGGATCCAGAAATCCGACCCAGGTCAACGCGATGGGGCGGGTCCGTTGACCTGGGTCAGTTCTAACCGACCCGGATCCGTCGACCCGACTCGGTTTAAATATTATATTATTATTTTATTAAAAAAATTAAAATATATATATAAAACTTTGATTTTTTTATTTTCAATTAAAATTAGAAAATAGTTTAGAAATTAGTATGTTTGAATATTTTTCCAAATTATGTGAATTATTTGATCAATAATTAGGTTTAAATCGGATAAGCCTATACAGTTATACGGTAGGATTTTGTGTGTGTGTGTTTTTTTAACATACTGTTGTATTATTATGCTTATTTTTAATTAGAATATAATCGCATGAATTGTTATGTTTTGAATGTTGTCGCCTTAGTTAGGATTAGAACCCTAAGTTGCATATCTATCTTGACTACTAATCATTAATGATTGTGCATTCGTTTGATCACCTCACATGTTAGGAGATGGGTCTTAAAATCAATCCAAACTGCCTAAAAAATATTTTCTAAAGTGAACAGGATAAAAGGTACCGAAAGGGCATTAGTTACTCAACTAGTATAATAAAGTCTCCGAACTCATTTAATCTCTGGTTCATAGAAGTAGGATGATTCTCCCGTCACCTTACTTGGGTTTCTAATCGACCCATCCCAAACTGATTAGTGACGAATCCTAGATAAAAATCACTTGTAAGTTAAAAACCTAAATCGTAAGTCGTGATATGATATGTGCTTGGGAAAACCCGAGTTAAGTCCCAAACCTAAACTTAACACATACCAGGTGAGACCCCTTTTTGATGTTTAAAAAAACCGAAGGTCGGTCGCGACACATGCCAAGCAGTGATGTTGACAGCTTCACTGTCATTTCAAAGGGGTTTTTTTCGATTTAGAGACTCGAGAATTTTTGCCAAAAGGCCAAAGAAAAGGCATAAGACTCGTCGAGCTGGGGCCACGCGAGCTGAGCGTCAAAATGATGTCATAATCATGTTGTGAGTATGTAGCATAAATCCTCCACTTATAAATGGCATCACTTTACCTCGTAAAGTTAGAGAATTTCATTTTTTATGACTATATCCGCAAGATCTTTCATATCTAGGGGCAAGAGGGGCTTCATTGTGTTCATCAAATGTAATGGAGGAAGGACATATTTCATTTGTATTTGTGGAATTATAAGAAGATCCTTCTCATCTTTGCAACAATGCCACTCTAAAATTCGAACCTTAAAACCTCCAACTTATGTTTCAAGACAAACTATAACTTGGTAGAGTTTGTAAAAGGTTTCTATCATACTATTTCTTATGGAGGTTGGTATATTCATCCAAATGCTAGTAAATTCTTAAGCTCATTGATAAAATTTGAAAGAATTTGGTAACTTACTAACTACCCTTGTAAATTTGAGAAAGGTTTGAATATTTACACATATATATTGGGTATTGGCAAATTCATTGTGGTTACAAGCATACCTCGTTTTAACAGATGGCATAGTTCAATGAAAATGGCTCTTTGACAGAAATTGGCAACTTACTAATTTTATTAGGATGTTAGTAAGCCTCTCATAAACTTGGTATTTTATGTAGATGTGTCAATTGGTCAGTTTGGTTGGGGTTTCTACTTATACCTAAACCTCCCCAAACACAAAGATATATAGTTTTTACAGCCCCAGTGCTCGCTCCTCGGTCCATCGAGGTTTGGCCCGGGAATCCAACGCCCCCACCCAGGTCCATCGAGGTTGGGTCCTTGGCAATTAGGTACGGGCATGGGTACTAGGATCCCAAGCTTGACTTTAGTGGTTCCAGGCACAAGCCTTAAGGACCTAGCCCGAGCCCGAGTGTTGGGGTCCTGGGCTAGGCCTCATTGGACCCGAGTGCAGGAGACAAGGACTTGGGCCCAACCTCGATGGATCCGGGCGATGGGGACCGAGGCTTGGGTGTCGGGGCCTAGCCTCAATGGACACGAGCCCATGTGCCAAGGACACGGGCTCGTGGACTGGGGTCTCTAGCCCGACATAGGTGGACCCTGGCTTGGTATAGATAAACTATGGCGCAAGTGCCAGGGACCCTAGCACGGGCATGAGTGACCCAAGCACGGCCACGAGTGTCCTAAGCTTGGCCTCGATTGACTTGAGCTTGGGAGTCAAGGACGACCTCGATGTAATTGGGCTTGACATCTCAGGCACGAGCACCAATGTCCCGAGCCTGACTTCGATGGATCGGGGAATGGCAGCTAGGATACTGGGCACGAGTGCCCGAGTCCCGAGCACGAACACTAGGGTCTTGGGCCCTACCTCGATGGACCAAGGCTTGCCCTCGGTGGACCCTAATAGACCTGGCCCTGACCTCTAGTTCTAGCCATGTTGCCAAAAGCTCAGGAACGAGTGTCAGAGTTTTCGTGCCTAAGCACAGAGTTTCTGATCCAAGTGTTGATATCTAACCATATTTTGGAAAATAATGTCCAATTTTTTTAAAAAGCAATTCATTTTCCTAAATTTAAGCATTGACTTTCCGTTTATTAGGAAAATTTCCGTTCACTTGCTAAGTGATTCAAATGGCAGAAAATGAGAAAAATGTTTTCCACAAAACAAGCGGGGCCTAAGTATATAGACATTTTGCTGTAGTGAGAGTGCAAATATGTGCGATACAAAATATTGAGACATGTAAATGGGTAATTGGGTGAAACCTAAAGTATCTTGTTTGCATTTCCCCTTTTGTTGAAGTTCCACTTCCTCTAGTTCCCTCCTTCTTTTGTTTCTTCCGTGGCGGCAGACCTCATGCACACCATCACATTACGCGCATCCAGCCATCACCAACTCTCTCTCTCTCTCTCTCTCTCTCTCTCTCTCTCTCTCTCTCTCTCTCTCTCTCTCTCTCTCTCTCTCTCTCTCTCTCTCTCTCTCTCTCTCTCTCTCTCTCTCTCGTTTTAGGGTTTTCTTTACTGGAAAGTATTAGAAACAGGAAATTTTGAAGTAGTGCTAAAACATAAATAAACTTTGCGTGCAATATGGATCTTCGTAATAAAACTCAGGGTGTGAAACGGTTGTTTCCATAGACATGGTAATTCATCTTTAGTATATTATGCGATGGGACAATAGGAAATCTTCAAATGGGTTGCAGCCAACCAAGGAAAAGTGGGAGAAATTTGTGGATCGAACAAAGTATCAGCTGAACGAGTTGAAGTTTGAAATCGTAATCGAACTTAATTTAATGGACGGCAATAGTTGAATGATGGATGTATACATTGAAAATTTAATGGAGAAGTTTGGTACAGGATGTCTTCTTTCAAAATTTAGATCCTTTTCATAAGATTAGGAATCATGTTCCAATAGTAATTTTGAAAAAAAGATCTCCCTATTGAGTAAGTTAGGAACTTAGGATATAATGCAAACTCTTTCAAAATTTTGAAGCACGTTGCACAAGGTGTAAATGGGTAAAAATAATAGTTTTCTCTTATCAAGCGATACCAATATTTATCCTTATTTTTCTCTTAGCACCATGCATTATCTCGACCGTCGGATTGAAAAAGTCATGTCAGTCATTAGGTCAATTTCAACTGCGAGCTTCCGAGAGAACAAAGCGGAATTGATCACGCCAAAATTTCTGCCATAATCTTTGTTTGAAAACAATATTGAGCAGAAGGTTCAGAAAGAAGCGAGACTTGACTCACAGGTTTGAGACCCAATGCATGCCACACGAGAAGTTTAAGCAGTCTTTTCTTTCTAGAAATTAGACATATTTGTGGATACTAGGACATGGGACAAAGCTCCTGTCCAGAAGGCCCCATGAAAATCACTTTCCCTCGATTTAAAAACGGGAAATGTACATGACACCAGTCCAAAAGACAAGACAGTGCCATGGCTCGTGACACACGAATTGATGATGAAGGAATTGATTTTGACGGGCGCTTCCCAACTTGCCCGTCCACGTCTTCATCTGCTGCTAATCGCGTTTAAAAGTAATCAAAGCTCAATTACAAAACATTCGCATCCGATGACGTCGCTATCACTGACACCTCTGGCATGAACCCATGATGCATGCATAATTACCTCATTGGGCGATGCCTCTTGTCGTTGCATGTCAAGTTCAATTGCTTTACAATTTCCTCGTGAATTCGGTACGTGCAGTTGCAAGTGTCTTTCTCGAGACAATCAATTCGAAAAATCAAAAATAACATGCATAGGAAGATAACTAGTGTTTTCGTATACTAACTTTTGAGAAGTCGTTTGAGTGATCAATTGCTTAACTCAGACATTAGAAAGATTCCTTTTGAAATCAAAGCGTCTAGTATGCAAAATAACTTTGACGTCATAAATCACGGCATGTGAAGGCTAATGACAAGAATCAAAGATGACTAGCGTCCTCACTAGTCTTCTTCTATTGATTTTTTATTTCATATCATACGTGTCCTTCATATATATTTTGCCTTAAGCATAATAATGCATCGAACGGCCTTAAAAATAAAACCTATATAGGTGGCTTCAAACCTGTTAAAAAGTCAAGAAAATGCCATTAATTTACGTGATGATGGGGTTAGAAGATATGCTACTTTACTACGTCATATATAGGCGTGATTTGAGGTGCCCACGTTCTCCAATTATTGCGTGCAATGTTGTCCATATCATGTTACACAAAAGTTGCTTTGTTGCTTCTTCTAGGTTAATTGACAGGAAATGAAGTCTTGGTCTAGTCAAGAAAAATTATAGACTTTGCACGGACTTTACAATCGGGGTCAAGTCGTGAAAGCATTTCCCAATTTAGAAATGATTTTTCTGTTGATGTGACGAGGAAGCCACTCATCCCACCGACAGGAATTGTCAGATTGAGAAGATACATTGTACTGCAAAGATGCCATCTTTCTAATTTCTAACAAAGATTAAGAATACTCCATGGCAACTTTTTAATATCGACGTGATCCCAACACATTGGCTTTTGTGCATTTTAAAAACATTTCACCGAATTTTGATTATAATAACGTAATGCATTTGTTTTCGAGCTATGTCCAAGAAGTTTCCTTCAATCAAGAATAGAGATAGCATAACTCTTAAATTTTTTAGGATCTTTTTTCTTAGAAAATGATGCACTTTAATCAAAATGCGATTATTTTTCCTAATGAAGTGATATGTAAAGTGATTGACATGACCATGTGACATCCAACTCAGCCTTAACTAAAAATATTTAGATAATAAATCAATTTGAAAATAAAAAATTAAGAAAAAAAGTAAAATATGGCAAATAGACTCACTGCTAGCGATATCATTTGAGATATGTTTACTCAGCTCGACCTTAGCCACTTTACTATTGCGTATAGATGGGTTATCCATAAGTTTTCCAACTCCATCATATATGATGGAATCATTCGAACATTGATATTTTTGAACTATGAAAGAAAAGATGTGTACCAAGAATATATGTAGTAACAAGATGAAAGAGATTGATTGAATAGAGAACATGTTGAACATTTGGAGATCTCAAAAGGATCGATATCAATTGTGATTCATTATTTCGAGAATTATTTATTCAAAGAGAAAAAAAATTATGTAAATACCTACCGAAAATCTTATCGGATTCTATTGTGCAAGACGGAATTGCTTTCAAAGAATTTTCCATAAAAAAAAAAAGAAATCCTTACATAACATCATGAAAAATGACCATAAAACTTTTTTCACTACTACTCAAGATCGGGTTGAACAAGAATCTACAAGTAGCCAATATAGATGTTTCTACCCTATCGAAGGCTACATGACAAATATATTTGCAATAAATTTCTTTTTGAAAGAGTTCAAAAAGCTGTATCTCGTTGAAATGAGTTAGAATGGATTGTGCAATTTTCTCTAAAATTTATGTATTAGTATTTAATATCATGCAAAGCATGGGTCTGGCTCTTGCAGCACGTTTAAACAGACTCCATGAGATAATTTCCAGGACTTTGACCTCTCCAAATTGTTATAAAAAGAAAAAGGAACCCATAATAATTGTGCAAAAGTTCAAGTTCCCATGAGACAGCAACAGACGAGAAAATGAGGCGAAAACAACGTGAACATACTGCAATGGAGATGAAAGTGGTTTGACTGTCGCTTAACCTACCCTCAGCCTCATGCCAATTACGATCGGCTGCTAGTTATGTCTGTCATTAGTGTTTCTGACAAACCCGCACCTGCCTCTTTTGTCGAGTAACGTGTTTCATACAGTGGGGCAAGCTATTGTCTCTATAAAACTTAGACCGTCAGAAATGAATCAACAATATCTGTATTAACTATATTTAGAACACTCCTGGCAAGTAAGCCAACCATGACAGGTGAGAGTAGTAATTTCGAGGAAGTTTCGAGGATGGCTTTTTCATCCTGCCTCTCTCAACTTGTATTCCTGCTTCATGTTAACGAAACCCCAATGAATAGACAGTAAGAAGCAAAAACAATATAGCGATGACGAAACATTTGGGTATGAGAACTGTTCATCGGACAGTGGTTAGGGACGTGCGGCCACCTCGAGACCTTGTGGCCATCGAGTTGGACTTCATCACCTTCGCCAGATGATGAAGACCATTGTGTACTGATTGCTTGAGACCAGGCAAGAACTCACGACTTCTAGATAACATCATGTCACGGTCATTGTCAATTGGGAACTACGAGCACCTCAAACCATTCTTGATCCGGGCTATGTCCAAATATGTCCCATCTAAGCAATTCATCTACGACCTGACATGGTAAAATTTATTCTATTCGAAGTTATATTTAGTCCTCCAAACTTAAGGTGTCAGGGTCAAGCCAAACACGAACATTGAAATATGTCTTAACATATTAGGAAGAGTACCAAATCACATTATACATGTTATATCTAGGGTGCGTTTGTTTTACGGAAAACTTCTTGTTAAAGGAAAATATTTTTCATGAAGAATAATTTTCACTTATTTATTATTTAGGGAAAGTGATTTCCTTCTTACCAAAAAGGATAGCCGTTTTCCCCAATCTAAGTTTCTTGTTTTCAATTCATGAAAAATGTTTGCTGTAAATTGATTAGTTTTTCGTTTTCCAAACACTAGAAAGTCGGAAAACAAATTCAAACAACTGCACCCCTAGTTGGACTATCAAATACACATCCCATCTAGATCAAGAAAAACCAAATTGAGACAGGATTAAAATGGCGAGAGATATGTTATATCCTATATCTTGTTTGCTAGATGATTGGATATAATGTAAATTGTAACTAAACAAATAATAACAAATAAATAACTTGAAAATCAGAAAAACCTAACCTACTTTGCATACAAAGTGGCATCCACCTGTGGTGGTTGCAGTTTCCGACGGCGACACCCATGACGGTGTCACTAACCATGGATGGGGATTGGATCTAGCTCACGAGAGGACTTGTGAGCGGCGACAACATGTGGTGGTCGTTGTAGCCACGAGGTGCAACTACTGCTAGTGGCTCTCGAAGCAAGGCGACCACAACGGTGGCCAAATCTATAGAAAACCTGGCCATCGTGCTCGTGATAGACAGTGAAACTTTAGCATCCACCAATGACAACCAGTGAGTGGTGGCTGAAAGCGGCACCACTGTGGACCCGCTAGTTTTCAAGGCATATACTTAGTACTATTCATATATGCTCTCATTATTTATTTATTTTTAAATTTTTATAAAATGTTTAAATCAAATCGGGGTGGGATAACTCGTAGAGGCAAGGTAGATTATCCAGCTTTTTATTTAAACATATCTGTGTTTATTCCATCCAAAATGTGTAGCCAAATGCCGACTAAAATAATTTTTATTCTATCGGGTCCTTATCCGAGTCACCAAATGCACTCCCAAGAGATTAACTTGGTTGTTTAACTCTTGATTTGGGCATGGAAGATCCCGAGTTTAAATTACAAATTTCCCACTTAGAGTAACACTTTGGCCACACCTGCCATCTTGTGAACGGAGCCTTTACCTAATAAACAAGGAAGGAGCACTTTTCGTGCATTTGTAGAGATTAATCAAGCTGAAAAATTTAGATATACGGTGTTTGCCAAAAAAAAATCCTAAATGAAGGATCCTAAGTCAATTAAACATCCCTATCACCGGTTGTGGTCAATCTCTTCTGGCCAATAGAAAAATGGATACAGACGTCAGATGATGTAGTCCACACTGACATCACCATCCTCACATCATTTTAAAAACTATATTTCCCTAATTTTTTTTTTGGGTAAGGATATATTTCCCTAATTTAATCCTTGGGTTAACGAAGAATCCACCACAAAGTCTTGGTCGTGTCCAGATAATACTAAGTACATTTCCACCAAATTGTTAACAACGGATTGGTTAGCTTCTTGGACATCTCTTTTTGTAACGTAGAAAAGTGAAGGCGAAAGGGAACGACAATAACATAATGATGTTCGTGAAGAACTGAAAAGTCTTCAAATTGAACCAGAGAAACGTATATTTACAGAGAGATTGCGTAGCGTGAAGGGGAGAATTTCAAATGATGCATAGATAGAATGTCAAGATCGAGAGCTTGTCCATTTTACATTATATATGCATTATAAAGCGTCCGTCAATCATGATGCAAGATTGATAAATGTGATGTTGAATGGCAATGAGCACCACAAACCAAAAAAGGCATCTAAGATGTTTTCATGAGGACCCTGTAGGTATTTTTTGGTGGCTAATGTTTTATCTGTCATCGGATTAGATAGATATAGAAAATGAAATGAAAGAGTGAAACCCTGATTGAGAGAGAGCTGCGAAGACCGCCAACACCATGGTTGTTGCCTGTTGAATGAGGCCGCTCGACAATGATTGTTCTTGAGCGACGCTGGCGTCGATGTTGCCCAAGCTCATCTCTCTTCTACAGATGTGCTCTTGATTGAGCAGCAGAATATTTTGGAATTTCTTTTTCCCTGGTTCATCCCACCTCTTAGATCAATATTTTTCAATTCGGTACATATCGAGTATCGTCAAATACCAAATAAAATAATAGTGATCCTGTTTAGGTTTTCTCTGATTTTGTAACAATAGCGCAAGGGTTAGAAAACGACGTATGGTTTTTTGCAATGCTTTTATCTATATATTTACTATTTTCTAAATAAGTAAAGCTCTGCTGGTAAAAATATGAGAATAGCATGGTATATACCGTTGTTTACCTTGATAACTGATAAGCACAGAAAGAAATCACCGTGAATGTGTGATGAGTTGGAAATCGAATTGATGTTAGGCATGCCATTTGATTGGCCAGCATTGTTGAATCATAAGGAACTCAAAGCAACAATTGTAATCCGTTGTGCATTAGTCAGACAATTTACAACCCGAAAAGGAACACAAACTCGATCTTAGGTCTTCAGAAGCGATGTCTAGAAGGAGTGACACACCCAATTTCTCAAGATTTGATGAAAAGAGAGTTCGAGTGAACAAGTTGATCACATCTAGATTACTCCTAACTTCAAATATGTATACACACACACATCAAAGCAAGTTAAACACGAAAGTACTTTTATCTGAGTCTAATATAGTCGTATAAACTGTTCAGAAAACATACCAAAAACAGGAGGTTTTCTGGAACCTGGACTCATCCAATTATAGCGGCCTTATAACAGTCAACCCGACACTCCGGCCCATGAATCGATGCTCAGAACTGAGGCCCATTCAAAATCCACTTTCGGAAATCTCCATGAGTAATCTCTAGTCAAATGTCTTGACATTCCTACATTCGTTTGCAAAATTGCAAAACGTACCTCGTATAATGGGATGGACATACTTTGATAGAAAGAGCAGAAAGTTTGGGATGATGTCGAGGGTACTTATACATATAAATTTGGAGAAACGAAGGAGGGTGAGTGCAACTCTAATTAAGTAAAGAAAGGCCTACATGAAACTTGCTAAAAAAGTGGTTAATCATTTTTAGAAAATCACTAATAATATTCATCATGCATTGAAAGTTAAGTTGGAATCTTGGTACGGAGATAATTTATGAGAATATAGATGGAAAAAAAACTTAATTTAAAAATGTGTAAAGTGACCAATGAAGAGTGAAAAGAACAGTAATGTTGCACAAATAATCTGGAAAGGGATTAGTTGAGAACCGGAGATGAAAAAGAGATACTTTAAAAAAATGAACGAAATAAACTTCGACCAACGAAAACACTTTTTGAATCTTTTAAGGTTTAGTGGTTTGGTGGTGTCCGTTCCGACTTTTGCGCACCTCGACCGGTCTGCTATGCTGGGTGATCTTAAGGGTGCAATCCCCATATAGGCTTGGTGCATACAAGATTTTATTCTTGGATGTTTCCAACAAGACTTGAACCAGGATTATAAGGAAAAGAGCAAACTCCTTTGCCATCTAAGGCAACCAAATTTGACACGCATGGTATTAGATATTAAGGTGATGACAACATTTTTATGTTATCAAAGGAATCAACAAAAATGCAAATGATGAAAAAGGTTCATGAGGCTAAAGGGAAGGCAAAACTCCAGTTAATCTTGACACCCAAAACAAGTCGAGAAACACCACTTAAATGAGGTTAAGAAATAAGAAGATAAGCCGAAGCGCATGTGATACTTGTTTGTGGTGGATTTATCTTTGACGGGCTTCCTAAGACACATTGGGCTCTAGTTTCAAAATGGGCCTCCAAATAATAAATGGACCTATAATTTACATGTGAATGTAGAGAAAGATAAAATTGAACCCTAACTTGGTTGTTGATAAACATTAAACCAAGGATATGACAGAAATTATACTTGGGCTGCGTTTGGATGGACTTTGAAAATGGGCTTTGGGGCTCTAAAGGCACTTGACAAATGAAAATGGTGTTTGGTAATTTTTTGGAAAACTTTGGTGAGATATGATCGCATTTCCAAAATCTTCCAAAGCCCTTAGCCCAATTTAAGTCCCATCTAGTTTTGAGCTTTGAGCATTTGAGAATGTCAATTCTTTTCTTTTTCTTCCAACTTTACCCTCACTAAACTTTGAAATGCCACATTTACAATCATCATTTTCACCTCAAGCGATGTTGCCAATGAGCCCATATCTAAATGTGGGCAAGCAAGATTTGCTGTCAATGAGCCTCGTTTAAGGTCGCACAACCTTAGGCCTCAGGCAAGAAACACCTAAGGTCTTGCAACTCCAGGCAACTCGTGCCACCTTAGGCGAGGGCCGCTAATGCCAAATCTAGCTTGCTGGTGGCTTGAGCCTTTGTCAACATCCGGCGAAAAGGTTTGAAGTTTTTGTTTTTAAATAGTAAAATTCTTGTAGAAGTGTAGATTTTTCCAAACAGTATCTAATCAAAGTTGCTTCTCGAGGTACTTTTAAATTGCATTTTATTAAACACTATTTGCATCTCCACAAAGGTTTTTTCCAAAAGTTAAACCAAATGCAACCTTAATCTTAGATGAAAGCTAAGAAAATTGTTTGTCGTCAATAAACGTTATCATGACCTTAATTTTTTATAGAAGATGTAGCCTGTAAAAACTACGATTGAATGACAAAATTATCTGATTCTTCTTGCGTGCTCCAATGCGTCTCAAAGGGGGGACACTCGGATCAAACTATACAATGACAAAGGGCGAGTACCAATGTGAAATGTCTAGCGAATATTAGTGTTCTTATCTCATAAGCAATGTCTTCTTCGTCCTTGCATATGTTTTGCAATAGTTGCTTTCATTAGATTTTTGATTCAACAAGTCACCACTAGAAGCCTCATGAAGTTCAATAGTTTCCCCAGATATGCGAGACAGAAATTATGAGTTGATGGTGATTACTGACTAGAATGTTTTTCCGTGACATATGATTGTTTTATTGAAAGAAACTAAAGAGTTCGGATTTGAAAAATCAAAAGAAAGAGTCAATAAAGAAAGAGTCAATGAGACATAATACGAGGAAGATACCGAAAACATACCTGAGTTTCCCCTATATTCCACTAACATATCTTTGATTTTGAAAATACACTTTCATACCTCGGAATAAAATCTCACATTGAAAAGATCAAATTGCCCTCACTTTGAAAATCTCCAAACCACCAAACATCCACAAGCCCTAGCCTTCATCACCAATCCCAACCCACTACCACATATGTTGATAAAACTTTCTAATATATTTTTAAATTAACAAAACTATCAATGTGTTTCATAAGTCTGATACACGCCTTGAAGTATTTTGATTCAGAAAATTATTTTGGAAGAGAAACATATGGCAATCTTAATTCAAGTTCAGATTGTGGAATTTACATCAAGAAACAAAAGGTTCAAACTTTAGACTCAAATGAAGAACTTCAGACCTTATATGAAAAATTTCAAATTTAGAGGACTACTTATATTCCCATCGTAACAATGTTCAGAACGGAAGTTCTATATATGACACAAGATTAGAATGTATACAATGGCTAGTGATCTTGTTTGGATTTCGCACTTAGAAAGATTTGATTGATTCAATCTGGTAGATTGTCTTGCAACAATTTAATATCCAAAACATCTTAAATGATTAGCAAATCAATCTCAAGACAAGTTACTTTCCTAATGAAGAAGCTCTACTTGTTGAAACCAATACTTTGGTTGTATGGGCAACCAGATTTAGCGGAGATTTGGATTTTGTCCCTCAACGGCAACTCAATCTTCTTCATACAAATCTTTTCAACGTGGAGATTGGAAGATGATCCTCTGAAAAACTGTCCAACGGCTAGATTGGAAATGAAGCAATATAAAAGAAGGCCAAGTGCTGAGGAGTAGAAGCAAGAGACAAAGTCTAAAATCTACAATTCCAAAGTCTGAGAATCCTTCAAACATCCTATACTTGTCTTTTGTGTGCCAAAATTTGTGATCTTGAGAGAAGTACTAAAAGAGTGATTGAATGAGATAGTGAGACATATCATACACTGAGTATCATCACTCAAAATTGTAATCTTTTATTAATCATCTAGTGGAATCTAGCCAGTGGGCTATCGGCGTGGGAGAGTAGAAGCATACTTAATCTAAGCCGAACCACTATACGTCTTGTGTGCAGATTTTCTCGTCTTTTAAAATTCATTTTGTTTATTACTTTCTATTACACACTTGCACAATTGTTTCCAAAGATTGTTTAAAATCTGAACATTATACTTAAGTTCAGACTTTGTTCTTGATATTTTGAATTCCGCTTTAAATTTATCAAAAATTGTTAAAATCACCTATTCACCCCCCTTTTGGTGATCCTTGCTAGCCACCTTAACCTCAATATTGACCGTTAGCTCGCCACTGTGCCAACCATCAGCCCACCACCCCCAACCATCATTTGTGCCGCTTACGCAATCTCAACCTCCAATGTCGTTGATCCCATCTCCGCCTTCTCCATGCTCCCCTCTCACTAAGCTCACTTCTTCTTCCCTGATTCTCATAGGAACACCATGCATGGACGACTTCTGTCGCAACTCGCGGGCAGCTGAGGGACATTGTCCATGCCTTCACCATGGCTTGAAGGATGACACTGACCTCAATCAAGGTCGATGTTTCCTAGCACAACCTTTATCGAGGTCATGAGAGAGAGAGAGAGAGAGAGAGAGAGAGAGAGAGAGAGAGAGAGAGAGAGAGAGAGAGAGAGAGAGAGAGAGAGAGAGAGAGAGAGAGCATGGAAGTGTTGGAAGGGGCTACAAGTGAGGTCTCGACATACGGCGGCGAGCCTAGCAGAGGTCATCATAGCGGCCGCAACTGGTGGTGGCTAATTAGGTTTGAGTTGAGCTTATTGGTTTTTAGTAGGTTGGGAAATTAGGGATTCGCACTGAATTTTTTTAGAAAAGAAAATTGTGATTTTGTAAATTGTAACTGATGTCAGTATGCAAAGTGGTATGCAGAGTCAAAACTCAAGGTCCAAACATGAAAATAAACGTATGAAAGCGGTCAGAGAAAGAAATTTGTAAAGTATGTTTTTGGTGCAATTGTTATAAAAGTCAGTCGAAATCACGTGACTTTATTCTACGTTCGGGAGCTGAAAAAATTGGGTGGAAAATGGTGGGTATATTGTGAGTAACAATGGAGGAAAAATTTGAACTTTTTTTCACTTTATTTCCACATAATTTTTTCTTCCCCGACCCTCCCAAGCATAGCATTTAGTCTGAGCACATGTCAATGCAAAACGACGTGTCGTGAAAACGGACAGCGGAGAAAATAGTCCAATGTGCTTATCTGCACCGCGCTTACCATATTGAGTAAAACTAAGTGAGATGTTTTCGCTTGGACACAGAGTTGACAAAGGTGGCCATCTCGTTTGTCCACATCTTGCAACGTAACAGCACTGCTGGGGACGAATAACTTCTGATGTTGGATCAAGATTAAATGAAGTCGTTTTCACCGCATAAAGAAATAGTTAACGGCGCCTCTTGAGTCAAAATAATGCCCAATTGAAATAACCAAAACGACGGTACGTTGTTTCTACGAACATACATGTTAGTGTGACTAACTTTTCACTGGGTCCATTGCTATGAAAATTAGTTTCTATGAACGATGAGATCATGACGCATTCTGTCATAAACTTTTCGCGTTTGCTAATATAATCCTAAAACTATGCTTGAAATTCAAATGTAATCATTCCGGTCAATATTCGTCGATAATCGTTGATATGGTGGTCCAATCATCGCCGGTCGTCCTATGTGCACACCGCCACGTTGGTGATTTTCAACAAAAATTGACCGGAATGACTATATTGAAATTTCATATTAATGTTTAAGACTAAATTTGTGAAATTGAAAAGTTTAAGATAAAATTGACATCAATATAATAGATTTAATACTAATTGACTTATTTCCCCCACGGTAATCAGTAGGGGTGTCAGAACCGAACCGAAAAACCGAACCGAGATACGAACCGAACCGAACCGAACCGAAAATTTCGTGTATTTCGGTTCGGTTTCGGTTTCGGTTCGGATCATCAAAATAAACCAATTTTTCTTTTCGGTTCGGTTCATTTCGGTTCGATTCGGTTCGGTTCGGATTGAACCAAACTAAAATAAACACTTCGGTTTAGGGCTATTTTGCCCTCTCTCTCTCCCCTTCTCTCTCCTCTCTTCTCTCTCTCTATGCTTAATGAACTTGAAACCGAAAACTGATCCGAACCAAACCGAACCAAACCGATTTTTCGGTTCGGTTCCAATTCGGTTCGGTTCAAATTCGGTTCGGTTCAAGGGGCACCCTTAACGGTTCGGTTCGGTTCGGTTTTTTTGAAAAACCGAACCGAACCGAACCATTTACACCCCTAGTAATCAGCTCTATCTTTATCCTAGTTTACCAGTTGCAAAGAACATCATATCTTAAAATTTATAAGCATGAAGTATTAACTTGGAATTCCATTCAGGCTGGCCGGGTTCTATTCCTATTTAAACGAGATATGAAGTGACCTTTGACCTATTGAATAATTCGAAATTAGGGTTTTTAAAAGAAATTTGTCTTCTTTTACTTTTTTTACTGGTTTTAATACATGTTACGTGTCCTTTTTGGCACGCAGCATTTCATAATGAATGGCATATATTTGCCTTCACTTATGTTAGAAGAAACTACCTCCGAACCTCTGATCATGTCTCGAATTGGTGATTTTTAAATTTTGAACTTCATCTTCATCCAAACTTAACTAAAAGAAATTTGGGATGTCCATATTAATTACTTGCCAACCATAAGAAAATGCTGATCATCATACTCTAGTTTCATCCCATATGCTATCTTCATGCAGGACGTTGCGATATATGGATACTTCATTTGTGCTCGCTTACATCAAATCGGCTCCGTTTGTTTGCCGGAAAATATTCTCTTTTTGAAAAATATTTTCTCGGAAGTTATTTTCCTGAAAAATGTTTTCTGGAACACAATTTTCTGGTGTTCGGCTAAAATTTAAAAAAGTTTCGGAAAATATTTTTTGGTGTTCAGCGACGGTCGATCCGGCGGCGGCGATTGGCAATCGACGGCGGTCGGTGGCGGTTGGCGATCGGCGGCGGTGGCCAGCTACCGGCGGCGGCGGCCGGCTGCGGGTGGCCGGCGACCTGCGACGGGCGGCCGGCGACCAGCGACCGGTGGCGACGGGCGGCCGACGATCGATGGCGGCAGCGGCGGTGGCGACCGGCCGCGGCGGCGGCCGGCGACCGGCAGCGGCGGGCGGCCGGCGACCGGCGGCAGGCGGCGGGGGACGGCGGCTTGCGACCGGCGATTGATGGCAGTGACCGGCGATCAACTTTCTCTCCCACGGAAAACATTTTCCCTCCCATGGGCAATTTTGCCTTCACTTTGGGGGTAAATAATGTCCTCTTTGTGAAAAGAGGAAATCATTTTCCTCAAAATAATGAAGGATTTGGGGGTGGGGAAGGAAAATGTTTTCCCACGGAAAACATTTTCCGCCCCCGAACACCAAAAAATGCAGAAAATATTTTCCGAAAAAATATTTTTTCTGAAACGAACGGAGTCCAAATCTCATAAAAAAAACTTTTCAATTTCTCTTTCTCTCTCTCCCTCCCTCCCTACCTACTCAGCCTGACCACATACACGAGTTTGCCGTTGTGCCGCCGCAACAACGACACGTGAAAAACATTATGTACTTGGGATAGGTTAGGGGGCAATGCAAGTCGATAGGCCATATCACCAATCTTTTCCAATATCTCAAATGGCCCAACGTACCTTGGACTGAGCTTTCCTTTCTTGCCGAATCGAAATAATCCTTTCATTAGTGACACCCTGAGAAAAACATGATCTCCCACTTGGAATTCCAAAGGTCATCGTCTTTAATCAGTATAACTCTTCTGACGACTTTACGCCGTTCTCAGTCTATCCCGAATAATCTCCATTGCTTCTATCGTCTGCTGTACTAACTCTGGGCCTGTGATACTTTGCTCACCAACTTCATCCCAACACAACGGCCTTCACCAAGCTCTGCCGTATAAGGCTTCAAACAGTGCCATTTGAATTCTCTGCTGGTAGCTATTGTTGTAGGCAAATTCTACTAGATGCAATTGCTCTTCCCATTTGCCTTGGAAATCTAATACACAGGCTCTTAACATATCCTCAAGGGTCTGAATTGTTCTTTCAGATTGGCCATCTGTCTACGGATGATATGCAGTACTGAATTGTAACTTCGTACCTAAGGCCACTTCCAAACTTTTCCAAAAATTGGCCGTAAATCTTGGATCACGATATGATGTGATCATCACTGGCACTCTATGAAGTTGTACTATTTGCCGCATATATAGCTCTACATACCTTTCTAGCTCAAAGTCCTTTCGCACTACTAGGAAGTGCGCTGACTTAGTTAAACGATCCACTATGATCTATATTGAGTCATGTCCTCTTTGGATTCGCGGCAATCCCGTCACAAAATCCATCGTGATGTGTTCCCATTTCTATTCAGGGATCTCTAACGGTCTCAATAAGCCACCTGGCTTGCAATACTGTGTCTTCACTTGTTGGCAAGTCAAACACTTGACCACATATTTGGCCACATCCGCCTTCATTCCGTTCCACCAATAATGTTGCTGTAGATTTTGATACATCTTCGTGCTGCTTAGGTGGATACTATAATTGCTCCTATGAGCTTCCGATAAAATTTCCTCCTTAAGCTCTACGTCATTAGGCACGCACAACCTTCCTCGGTACTTTAGGATTCCATTTTCGCTCACCTGAAAATCCGACTTCCTCTTAGCGACATCTAACCCAACAATCTTTTGAATCTCTTGGTCCGTAGACTACAATTCCTTGATTCTAATTTGAATCTTCGGTTCAATCCTTAACGCAGCCAACAGGTTGGACATCTGGCTCACCTCGAACTTAAACTCTGAATCTCTGAGCTTTTCCAATAATGTCCAATCCTTGACCATTAGGTACGCTATACTAGACTTGCGACTTAAAGCATCAACAACTCGATTTGCCTTACCCGGGTGATACAAAATATCGCAATCATAATCCTTTAAAAGCTCCATCCAACGGCGCTGCCTCATATTCAACTCCTTCTGCGAAAACAAATATTTGAGGCTTTGATGATCAGTGTAAATCTGGAACTTCTCTCCACACAAGTAATGTCTCTAGATTTTGAGGGTGAAAACTATAGCAGCTAATTTCAAATCATGCGTCGGATAATTCATGTCATGTGATCTTAACTGACGCGATGCATATGCTACCACTTTTCCGTGCTGCATCAAACACATCCAAGCCCTCTCAAAGAAGCATCACTGTAGATCTCAAATCCTTCAGGTCCAGATGGAATGGTCAACACTGGAGCTGTCGTTAACCTGTGCTTCAGCTCTTGGAAGCTTCTCTCACATTTATCATCCCAATCAAACTTAGTTTCCTTCTTAAGTAGCCTTGTCAATGGCATGGCTATCGATGAAAATCCTTCCATGAAACGCCTATAATAGCCAGCCAAACCTAGGAAGCTCCTAATCTCAGTCACTGATGTCGGTCTAGGCTACTTAGTCACTGCTTTAATCTTTACTGGATCTATAGAAATCCCATCTCCAGAAATGATATGTCCAAGAAACCCTACTCGGTTGAGCCAAAACTCGCACTTGCTCAACTTGGCATACAACACGTGTTCCCTTAAAGTCCGTAGCACTTCAGCCAAGTGTATTTCATGCTCTTCGGGGTTCTTAGAGTATACCAGTATATCATCAATGAAAACTATTACGAACTGATCTAGGAACTCCTTGAACACCCGATTCATCAAATCCATAAAAGCAGCTGGGGCGTTCGTTAATCCAAAGGGCATAACCGTAAATTCATAATGCCCGTATCTAGTCCTGAAAGCAGTCTTAGGAATGTCCTAATTTCTGATCCTCAACTGATGGTACCCGACCCTCAAATCTATCTTGGAAAACACTGAGGCTCCTTGTAATTGGTCGAATAGATCATCAATTCTCGGCAGTGGATACTTGTTCTTCACCATTACTTGGTTCAACTGCCAGTAATTTATGCACAACCTCAAAGTTCCGTCTTTCTTTCTCACAAACAGTACTGGCGCTCCCTATGGAGACACATTAGGGCGAATAAAGCCTTTGTCCAGCAATTCCTGTATTTGCACTTTCAACTCCTTCAATTCCAATAAGGACATCCGATATGGTGCCTTT
Organism: Syzygium malaccense; assembly: GCA_031216405.1. Taxonomy (NCBI): domain Eukaryota; kingdom Viridiplantae; phylum Streptophyta; class Magnoliopsida; order Myrtales; family Myrtaceae; genus Syzygium; species Syzygium malaccense. The sequence continues at coordinate 14,067,847 of CM062255.1, read as the reverse complement.
GAAATCAGCTCCGTCCTAGGGGTCAATTCAATCACAAACTCTACCTTTCGCTCAGGTGGCAAACCCGGCAATTCCTAAGGAAACACCTCGGGAAAATTGCATGCAACGGGTATATCTTCCAACTTAGATTCTGCCACGGTTGGATCAACAACATTCACCAAATATCCTTCACACCCATCATCTAACAACTTGGTCACTTCGAGCAAAGAAATCCAAGGGATCGAGGTTCCTCCTCGATTTCCCTGAAACACAAAACTAGGGCATCCATCTCGGTTAAATTGGATCGTCCTATTGCTGCAATCCAATATAGCCTTTTGTCGGACTAACCAGTTCATACCAATAATCACATCAAAATCGAACATGGCCAATACTGCCAAGTCGATACTTTCTTCCTGACCCCCAACAATCATCTTACAATCAGGGTATCCAAAAGAAACTAACACCCTATCATTCACAGGCGTTGACATGCAAAGCATATTCTCAAGCAACACTGGTTCTATATCAACCAACCTAATAAACTGCTCTGAAATGAAAGAATAAGTCGCCCTCGGATCAAACAAGGCATAAGCGGCATGATCACATAAGGAAATCGTACCTGTGACTACGCCCGACGCATTCTCAGCTTCCTTGTGCACCATGACATAGACCCTTCCTTGAGCTGGCGGTCAGCCTTGATTAGCCGGTGGGGGATTCCCGGCTTGATTCCCTGCTCGAGGTTGCTGCTGGGACATCATCACAGGCAGTCCAGAGGGACGCATTTGCGGACAATTCTTGATTTGGTGGTCTAAGCTCCCACATCTGAAGCACACTCCAAACCTACTCGGTTGGGGATTCAGTTTTCCAATATTTCTCCTCACTGGCGGGACAAATCGTCGATTGCCAACCATTGGCTTCTTCCCAAGACGACGATTATCTCTATTTGAAACAAACCGCGATCCCGAAGCGGCTGCTCTTTCCTGCTGATCCCGCTCCATAATCTAAGCACGTCTACACATTTCCTCGTAATCCTTAATATCATGTGACAAAATCAGGCTCCGAAGATCCGGCTTCAATCCATCCCGGAATCTTCGAGCTCTGTCTCACGAATTCTCTACCAATGAGCCAGTTCCCAGCCGGAGTTATCGCCTTTGTCAACTTTGGCTCCATGGCCATGGGACCTCCAGATCTAGGGGCAATCGCTCCTCCATTGCCAGAGACTCAACTACGATGTCGAGAAACTGAAGGCTAATTTTTACATATTAGGCTTCCTCATTATTAAAATAAAATCGGAAAATCACATTCATGAATATACACAAAGGAGAGCTCTGCAATCGGACCAGTTCTATCCGGAAATCGGATCTGACTACCATGAAACTAGTCCGGTTTCCAGTTCTGAGTGAAGAACCACCTGGGAACCGAACCAAATTTGGAACCGGTTTCATAAAGCCTAAAAACTCTAGTTTTTCTCTTGACATGTTTTTCTCTATCTCTCTCTTTTTTTATGTTTTTTCCAACCTTACTCAAACACTTCACAACTCTCACTCTCTCTTGATTGCAACTCACCCTCCTCCTCACAACTCGCCCTTGCTCGTTCGAGCCACGTAACCCTCGTTCGTTCCTGACTCACCTTTTCTCTCTCACCCTCGTTCACCTATTACTTCGAACCGTTTGTTACTCATATTATTTTGTTGTAAAAAATGAAACCTAAAAAAGGAACAAAAGAAAAACTATTTTTCGGGTGGACCTTGGAATCGTATCGGAAAAACAAGATAGGTTCCATGGTTGATTTCAGGGTAATCAAGATAGGTTTCGAAAACTGATAACCGATTTTAACAGGATAGATTTCAAGTTGCGGGTTTGGAACCTGCCCATCCTGAAATCGATCACCCCTAATACAAAAGGCGTGTATACGTCGCTAGTTATCTACATCATTGTTCTTTTGATGAGTGTTGTGGTGCTCTTTGAACATTTTGCAACTCCATATGGACATTTCAGAGGCTAGAAGAGAGTTGAAGATACAAGTTCTAAAACACATGAAAAAAGGAGATTTTAAAATGATATATAAATGCGCTACACTCTCTTCACCATTTATTTTCTCCATAACTCACATTTGCCATCATTGATTTGGGTAATTATAAATTGAAAATTTGACAAACTATCCAAATCAATAATGATGGACATGGATTGTATAGAGAAAGAATTTCGCTCTATACTAATTGTCGACATGGAGAAAGAATCTTATCTATTTGAACATTATTCAGGTAAAAGAAAGACATCTATAGTTTTTTGAAAAGTGAAATCAAATTTTAAAACTTGTCATGAAAGTGCAATCAAATCCTAAAATTTTCAAAAAGTACAATTAAGTTCTAAGGCTCCGTTCATTTCCGGAAAAATATTTTTCCGAAAAATATTTTCCGCAATTTCCGGTATTCGGGGGCGGAAAATGTTTTCCGTGGGAAAACATTTTCCTTTCCCACCCCTAAATCCTTCATTGTTTTGAGGAAAATGATTTCCTCTTTTCACAAAGAGGAAATCATTTTCCCCCAAAGTGAAGGCAAAATTGCCCATGGGAGGGAAAATGTTTTCCGTGGGAGAGAAAGTTGATCGCCGGTTACTGCCATTAGCCGCCGGTTGCCAACCGCCGCCCGCCGCAGGTCGCCGGCAGCCCGCCGTCGGTCACTGGCCGACGCCGCCGCCAGTCGCTGGCCGCCGCCGACCGCCGTCGGTTGCCAATCGCCGCCGCCGAATACCAGAAAATATTTTCCGAAACTTTTTCAAATTTTAGCCAAACACTAGAAAATTGCGTTCCAGAAAAATTTTTTTCAGGAAAATGACTTCCGGGAAAATATTTTCCAAAAGTAGAATATTTTCCGACAAACGAACGAAGCCTAAAATTTGTAGAATTTATCCAATCAAGTTCTAAAACTTGTAAAATTTGTCCAATTAAGCCTTTGTTTTTTAAAGTTTTAAGACACAGTTACATTTTTATGACAAGTTTTAAGATTTAATTGTACTTTTTAAAAATTATAAGATTCGATCATACTTCCGTAATAAATTTTAAGACTTTTAATATATTTATCCTTTTTAATACGGATTCGTTTTTGGCCACATCACTTGCCCTCTTCTTTACGGCTCCTAGTCAATTGCGTTTACCTCAAAAAATAGTGTCGTGCGAACTGTGCAAGTGCATGTATTAAATGTTTAGCAAAAAAAAAAGTGCATTTATTCAATGGATAAGTTGATGTGCACTGCCTTTTTCGTTAACACGGGACCGCGTGCCGGTCCCTTAAATTCAGCTTCTCGACAAGCTCTGACAATGGGTTCATAGTTCACGAGGCAACAAGAATCACGCTGAGCAGTCCCCAACCAAATATCTGGTTATCTTTGACTCTTGGACCACTTGAATTGTTAGTTAGATCGGTTATTTGACTTTTCCAACCAGGATAAGGTCTCGTTATAATATTTGCGGAACTGACCTAGAAATTATGATGAAATTGTTCCTGATGGGAAAAGACTGCCAGAGTATAGGTCGAGGATGCTTCGTGGGTTGGAAAATATGACCATTAAATTGGCACCCGCGTGATCCAGGATTTTGTTAATGAAAGTCTCTAAGCTTTACTAGGTATGTAACGCTAAAGATTGCAGTTTTTCCGATGCATTGTTATGTGTAATCAATGCTTTTGAATTAAGAATATTGTCTTAATAAGTATGTCTAACAAGCGTGATTCAAAAAAACTTATCGACAAGACCAATTTAATTAAATTCATGCAGTCAAGGGATCGGTTCAAGTGCAAGTCCCTTCTTTAGATTTGTCGTCAACCATTGGGTCAAGATTAGCGATAGGGTTCATGGGAGCGCAGATAGATGGATTTGAACTCATACAACTTCGCATTGAGAGGAAGTCCTGCTCCTTATCTCAATAAAGGGAACATTCGATTTTACATCGAACTTATGAATGAAGACAACTAAACAACTAATCAAAACTTGCAGTTGCGTTACAATGATTGATATCGTATTGTAAAGGTTCTAATTAAAACTTACTTTGAAACTAGCCATAAACATTGAAGTACATAGCCTATATAAAATTGATATTAAAAAAAGAGAGTAAAGATTGGGGTTCCCCTCAATAAGCGTTTGTCGCGACCTAAAGTTTTTCCTCTTAGGCTAATGGATTATTAGGACTAAACCTAACTCGGGCCCTCGCAAGCCCTACCAATTCGCAACTTAGGGTTTAAGTTTTTAAGATGCAAATGTTTTCATACTCGGAGTCGCCACTAATCAATTTGTGGTAGGTCGATTAGGAACCTAAATAAAACATAGGGAGATATGTTTTATTCCTGCGAACCAGAGATTCTAAGCCCGGGGACTTGATTACGCTAGATCTAGTCTAACGCCCTTTCGGTACATTTTCTTTTCAAAAATATTTTGGCAAGCAGTTTGGATCCATTTTAACTTAATCACTAACATGTGAGGTGTTCATGCGGGTGCGCAAACCACCAAAGTAACACCCAATAATCAAAACATTAAATAAATTGCAAGGTTGAGAGAATTACTTACCTCGAAGCAACGTAAGCATCTGCATGGTTAGCTAGAAAATCACATCAACCATCCTAATATGATTTCTAATTAACAAGCAGTTCACTCAATATTTTTGGATTTTCGCTTATTTAAATGAAGCCTAGTCTACATGCAATGACGTGCAAAAATGACATGCAACCTAGCATGCAAACTATATGTCATGCGACGACGTGACCTAATTCTGATGACGGGCAAATGATTTATTTTTGGTATTTTCTAATGAAATTCGGAATAAAATTATGCCTAAATTAACGTGCAACCTATGATGACTTAACATATCCTAACATGACTTATTTTTGGGATTTTTGTTAAAATTCGAAATAATAAATTAATTAAATTAAGAATGCAATCTATCCTAATCTACCATAAAACAATTCATTCTTTTTTTTGGGTTTTCATGAAAATTCAGAATTAAAAAGGTAACCTAAAAAATCTATTAAGATTAGAAAATTACTTAATTTAAACTAGGAAATAGATTATCTCAAGTCCTAATTTAAATTAAATAATTACTCTATCGTCTAGATATATTTAGGGTTCCTAAACATGTAAAACTCAAATTCAAATCCTAACTGATATTTTTTGAATTTTCTTTTTTATTTGAAAAGGAAAGACAATTTAAACAGAAATAGCATCCACATTTAAAACAGCTACGCGATCCACAAGATTCGTTTCAAACTCGGATTAGGCACAAAAATCGAACTATCAGTCATATCTATAGGGTTATAGATATTAATGGAAAGCCGATCATTCAAATTTGGAAAGCAGATAAAAATCATTATCGTACCCAAGTGATTATGGATAGGATAATGATTTTCCGTATCGCCACGTATCATACCTTAGGGATAAGGTCGGATAGTTGTCCAGATACGTTGCTGAATTAGGAAAGATTCCTAATTTTGAATATTTTCAAATATTGCGAACAAGGCAAACATTATCCTAAGATATCTAGCAATCCACGCAATATTCACAGAATATTCAAACATCCAAAAATTAAGAAACGAAATATTCTAAAAATATTGGATAATGTTCAATTACCTAATTTGCAGATAATTTCCAAATTCGAACTTGCGGATCAGGATGAACGACGAACGGCGGATCGGCGGCGCGGTGTCGGGAACGGCGGTGACGGTGGCGCGCGTCGGGGGAGACTTCAGCAACGGCGTCGGCGTGCAACAGCTTCGGCGGCGGCAGCACACAGCAAAGAAGGCAACAGCGGCGGCGGTGGCGCACGGCGTGATGCACGGCAGCAGCAGCGTGGAGCGGCGGCAGCAGCAGCAGCACACGGCTGTGGCGGTGTCGGCGGGAAGCAGCGGCAGACACGGCGTCAGCGCGGGAAGCAGCAGCAGGCGCGGCGTCGGCGTCGGCGTGAGGCGGCAGCGACAAGCAGCAGCACCGGCGGTGTCGTGCGGGAAACAGCGGCGGCGGCGTCGCGGGGGGGAAGCAGCAGCAGGTCCGGCGGGGAGCAGCGGCAGCAGCAACGTCGGCAACGTGAGGCGCGGCAACAGCGGCGTCGGTGGCAGGAAGCGGCAGCAGGTCCGGCAGGGAGCGGCAGCAGCAGCAGGGGCGTCGCGCGGGACGTGCGGCGGCAGCAGCAGGGGCGTCCGGCGTGGAGTGGCTCCGGCGGCGTGGAGGCGCGGCTGTGCGACGGCGCGGCAGGCGTAGGCGGTGGGCACGCGGCAGCGGGGCAACCGTGCGGCGGCGCGAAGGGCGCGGCGCCGTAGGGTGGCTCCGGCGGTGTGGAGTGGCTCCGGTTTCCTTCTCTCTCTCCCTCTCTTTCTCAACTCTCACACTCTCTAAAAATTCTGATCTGAAAATTGTGTGTCCCCCTCAAATTCTGACCTAATGAAGTATATATAGTATTAATCTAGGTCAATTAGATGGGCTTTCTGGTCCTAATGGGCTTAGGCTTGGGCTTTAATTTAAATGGGCTGGATTAATGATGATGGGCTGAATTAATTAATGATAATGGGCTGAATTAATTAATGACAATGGGCTGAATTAAGTTCAAATTAAAACAACCGAGCTCGTTTGACTTGTAATTCCCGGCCCTTGCATTACAAGCGAGCCGAGTCCCATTCAATGAAATTTAAGCTCGTTCGTCACCGCCAGTCCGATGCAAAATGCAATTAATCTAAAATGAATTTAAACTATATGTTATGCAAATTAAATATTTTTTGTTTAGGGGTTAAAAATTTAATCCCTAATTTTCTATGCAAATTACACTAAATGGTTGCTAAAATTTAGGTGTCAACAGCTGCCCCTCTTTGAAGGTGAGCTCGCAGAGGTTGCATTCAAAGACTAAATGATACCTAAATTTCACTTATGCAAATGCATTGAATGTTGTTTTTGTCGGGATTATGAGTCCCATTTTACAATGCATTAAGAAATGATGCATGCTGACATGAGTAGAAAACGTACCTGGAATCACTTACCTGACATGAACGATAGCGCGATTCGAGGCACAACTTTAACTTGTATGTTGTTTTGGCAAATGTATGGGCTTCAGTCCCATAGGTATTGCCTGATATACATTGATGAACTTTGGTGATCTGCAATCAAGTCAAAACACACGAAGAAAGCTCGACGTATCCAATCATCATCTGGATTCGTGAGAACAGTTCCGATCTTTACGAACTACCCATATATCCATAGGTGTTTGCAAAGATTTGGCCGCTTCACTTATACCTGCTCATAAGTGAATTGCGGGGGAAACTTTTGAAATCAATAGGATATTCCGACCTTTACATATACCTGCTCATATGCAAAGATTTGGCCGCCGCACTTATACCTGCTCATAAGTGAACTGCGGGGGAACACCTGGGGTTGAGAGAATATTCCGACCTTTACATATACCTGCTCATATGCAAAGATTTGGCCGCTTCACCTATACCTGCTCATAGGTGAGTAGCGAGGGAACATCTGAGATAATGAGAGTATTCCGACCTTTACATATACCTGCTCATATGCAAAGATTTGGCCGCTTCACCTATACCTGCTCATAGGTGAGTAGCGGGGGAATACCTGAAATTTGGGAGAATATTCCGACCTTTACATATACCTGCTCATATGCAAAGATTTAGCCGTCATGCCTATATCTGCTCATAGTCATGTAACGGGGGAATCTTCTCGAGATTGTATGAAAATCTATGATTTGATGAACAAAGGGGCTAGCCCAAGTGTTCAAGAGTTCCTTGACAAAGTACCTGGATATCATCAGAAGTACCTGAAAAGGTTTGATCAATAGACACCTGAACACAATCAAAGGCATCTAGAGATCGCCAAAATGATCAAATGTGAGACCTGACAATTGCTTGAACAGGTTAGGGATACCTAGATAGTCATAGATATCCTAGGGATAGAGACATACTTACCTGGTGACATCTCCAACTCTGAAGGTGTGTCTCCTGTTAGACACGATTTTAAGTAACATGTAATATGCATTCGCACACTGTCAAGAATATATATACACATGAACTATGATTTCAACTGATTTTCATGCACGATGGTTTTGTCAAATCGGCATTACAAACTTCGCTGGGGGAAAAATCATGACAAGACAACCCGAACTCACAAGCGGATATCTTGAAAATGTCGAATGAGGGACTTCCGGTCCAAAAGGGCTTTATCTCATTCTCATCGAAAGGCTGATTTATGGAGAATCGCTCCATCTCACCATCATCATGTTGACAAGAGTCCGAGTATTCTCGCAAGCAGTACGACTTTACCAATCTGAGAGGTCTTTGTTAGGACTGTAACATAGGGCTTGGTCAATGGCTTAGCAAAAGAGACTCTTCGAGTCGAGGCTATTGAAAGAAAATACTCCGCAATTGTCTCCGGGTTTACAAGTCAAGAACCTGCAAAATGAGATAGAAATGGACTTGCTCGCACTTCTTCGAGCTAAGCTTATAAACATCAGAAACTCTACGTTAGTTCAAGTGCCCTAATCTGAAGAGACTTTGCAAGGGACGTAACGCAGGCTAGGCTCATGGGTTGAGAAATGAATGGATCATAAGGCTCAAAATGTGTATAATTGGGGTGAATAAGTTGGTGATCATCTCGGCATTGTCACCGGTCTTCTTCTTCACCAGGGATTGTCTTCTCATTAGATGCTCCATTGGCTTCGAGAGTTCATCACTTGACTCATCACTTGACTCCTCAAGACTCTGGATACTTTTGTGACTTCGAGACAACTAAATATTTTCTAATCCAAAGTCATCACTTTTCTCCATTTTTTCTTCTCTTTTCTTCTTCTTTTCACGGGCATTGGCCTTGCTTTTACCAAGCACACTGCTTTTTCATGCCCTCTAGTTTTTTTTTTGACTTTTGACATACACTGTCTACAATGCATACATTGGCTAGCCACACTTTGGCTTGTTTTGACCGAATAACTAACATTTGGACTCTCGGGGTCTTGTCTTTTGTCGGCGCTCTGGATATGCTGCTTGAACAATGATGACTTTTGCCTTGCCCCAGTGTGGGGGATGATCACCAACTGGGTTTAAGAAATGAATTTGCAGGCTCAATTGGGCTTAGCAAAGGATGAAGTGTGTATAGGATAGAGAAAGAAATGCTCTTCGTCATCCTAAGGCACTTGAACTTCACGTGAATTCATCTGAAAAAGCAACACTCGAAGATTGATGCAAGTGAGAGCATGAAAATTTCTACTCATTTTCCACCTTATGACACTGACTTACCTCCAGTTTGCCCCGATGTGGGGTGGTTCTTGACAGGGGTAATTTGAATGAATTTCTCCAAACATTTAGGCTCAAAGTGGCAAAACAATGGATAACCTGTAGTGTTTGGGATAGAGAAATGAACCGCCTCTCGTCATTTCGGTTGCCGTACCTTTTGCGAGATAACCCTTCGCCTTGCCGACATGGAATTTTTCTACTCAACTCACTGGGGATTAGTGCACGGGACTGTGTATAGGATATGGCTTGCCTTTCATCATCCCGATGTACCTCATTCAACACATTCAATTCATTCCACGTGAGTTATCATATCGTCTAAATAGATTCCCCCTTTGAAATCGATAATGTAGACTGACAAAATAATCAAGCATAATTTAAGGCCAAGGCACACATTCCATCTTTAAATTGATTGAACCCATTTATTCATAAGTGAAATGTTTGCAATTTAGAATATAAAACCAAACACTCGAAAACTTTCGCCGCAAAAATGTTAGATCTTATTAGGGATAATAGATCTTCACAGCATCAGAATTAACAGGAGTGGAGAACTCACGACCATCCATTTCTGCGAGGATCAGGGCACCTCCGGGAAGCACCTTTTTAACCACATATGGACCAATGTAGTTTGGGGCAAATTTTCCTCCAGGAACAGGAAAGACTGGCAGTACCTTCCTTAGGACTAGATCATTTACCTCGAAGTGTCTTGGACGCACCTTTTGATTGAAGGATCTAGCTATCCTCCGCTGATAGGTTTGACCGTGGCAAATGGCTCTCAATCGCTTCTCATCAATTAGGTTTAACTGCTCATGCCTTTGTCGCATCCATTCTGCCTCGGACAACTCCACTTGAGACAAGACTCGTAAGGAAGGGATCTCTACTTCGACGGGTAGGACTGCTTCCATGCCATACACCAATGAAAAAGGGGTTGCTCCGACAGAGGTTCGGATCGAAGTTCGATACGCCATTAGTGCAAATGGCAACCTTTCATGCCAGTCACGATAGTTTTCAGCCGTTTTGGCCAAGATCTTCTTGATGTTCTTGTTAGCGGCTTCAACTGCTCCATTCATCTGTGGACGATAGGGAGATGAATTTAGGTGCCGGATTTTGAAGTCGTTGAACAACTGATCAATGAACTTGTTGTTCAAATTTGTTCCATTGTCAGTGATGATAGCCTCGGGGACACCATAGCGAGCGACTATGTCTCGCCTGATGAATTTTACAACATTCCTTGCGGTGACGTTTGCATAAGATGACGCCTCAATCCACTTAGAGAAATAGTCAATCGCGACCAAGATAAATCGATGTCCATTTGATGCCTTGGGATTAATCGGGCCAATCACGTCGATGCCCCACATTGAAAAGGGCCATGGCTCAGACTGCTGATGTAATTCTGTCGGGGGAACATTTATTTTATCCCCATGAACCTGACAACGATGACATCTTCGAACATGTTGGATGCAGTCACTCTCAAGACTGAGCCAGTAATAACCCAACCTCATAATCTTCTTAGCTAACATGTGGCCATTCATGTGCGGACCACATATCCCCTCATGTACTTCTTGCATGATTCTAGTAGCTTCAGCCGCATCCACACACCTCAATAGGATCGAATCATATGATCTTTTGTACAGCTTTTCACCACTAACAAAGAATTTTGAAGCCATTTTCATTATGTACTTCCTGTCAGCCGGGGTGCTTCCCTCAGGAAATTCTTGTTTCTGAATGTAACTCATGATATCGTAATACCATGGCTTTTCGTCAGGCTCCCCAGTCACAACCATACAGTAGGCTGGCTTTGTCAGGACTTCAATCTTCAGGGGTTCTACCTCTAACCCATCAATCACTTGCAACATGGATGATAGCGTAGCTAGCGCATCAGCAAACTGATTATGAGACCTCGATAAGTACTCAAAAGAGATATCTTCGAATTCCTTTATGATTTCTTCGAGGTATTCATGGTACGGCACTAGTTTGGTGTCTCTTGTCTTCCACTCTCCCACAGTTTGGAGAATAATCAAAGCAGAATCACCAAACACTTTTAACTTGGTTATTCCCATTTCCACTGCGGCTTGGAGTCCGAGGATGCAAGCTTCGTACTCGGCTATGTTGTTAGTACAGGGGAACACCAACTTTGCTGCTACTGGATAATGTTGCCCATCTGGGGATATTAAAACTGCTCCAGTGCCGGAACCAGCCAGGTTTACAGCTCCATCGAAAAACATAGTCCATGCATCTTCCTTTATTGCCAAAATGCGATCTTCTGGAGAATATCTATCATCATCAGGGACTCCAGGATTTTCAGCTAACACATCAGCAATTACTCGACCTTTAACTGACTTTTGTGGCTTCATCTGGATATCAAACTCTGAAATTAAAATCTGCCACTTGGCTAACTTCCCTACCAAAGCTGGCTGATCAAGTAAATACTTAATGGGATCGTTCTCAGTTACAAGCAAAGTCTGGTGATGCAGCGTATATTGTCGCAGCCTATGGAGCACCCATACTAACGCAGCGCAAGTCTTCTCGGCTTCAGAATAATTCAATTCCGAGACAGTGAACTTCTTGCTTAGGTAATAAATGGCTCGCTCTTTTCCATCTTCAGGACTTTTCTGGGCTAGCATCGCACCTAAAGACTCACTATGAATCGTGAGGTAAAGGATCAAAGGCTGGCCCGGCATTGGTGGGACTAGCACTGGTGGTTTCATCAGGTATTGCTTTAGTTCGTTAAACGCTTCCCGACAATCATCATCCCATTTCACTTGAGCATTCTTCCTTAGAAGCTTGAAGAAGGGCTTAGCAGTTGCTGAGAGCTGAGAAATAAAACGGGCTATGTAGTTCAATCTACCCAGGAGACTTCGCACTTCTTTCACGGTCGACGGGGGTTGTAACTCACATATAGCCTTCACTTTGGAGGGGTCAATTTCAATGCCTTTACTGCTTACTATGAACCCAAGTAATTTACCCGAGGTTGCTCCGAATACGCACTTGGCTGGATTGAGACGGAGTTTAAACTCACGGAGCCTCTCGAATAATTTCCTCAAGGTATCAACGTGATTCTTCCCAGGTCGAGACTTGGCGATCATGTCATCGACATAAACCTCAATCTCCTTATGCATCATATCATGGAAGAGCGTCACCATTGCCCGTTGATATGTTGCCCCGGCATTTTTAAGGCCGAAGGGCATGACCTTATAGTGGAATGTCCCCCAAGGAGTGATGAACGCCGTTTTCTCCTTATCATCGTCCTTCATTTTTATCTGATTATAGCCCGAAAAACCATCCATGAAGGAAAACAGCTCAAACCCTGCAGTACTGTCCACCAAAACGTCTATATGTGGCAATGGGAAATCGTCTTTAGGACTGGCCTTGTTTAGATCGCGATAGTCGATGCAAACCCGAACTCGACCATCCTTCTTCATGACTGGCACAATATTAGCCACCCAGCTGGGGTATTGGGTGACTTCGATGAATCCCACTTTCAAAAGCTTCATGACCTCCTCCTCTATTTTCTTGGAAAGTTCAGGCTTGGTCCTTCGCAACTTCTGTTTCTTGGGCGGCATGTCTGGATTAGTGGGTAGACTATGCTCCACGATAGAAGGGTCTAAACCCGGCATATCGACATACGACCAGGCAAAGATATCCTGGTAATCCTTCAGCAGTTGGACTAGGCGTTTAGCTTCACCTTCGGGAAGGGTTGCCCCTATCTTCACCTCTTTGGGTTCTCCGGAATCACTCAAGTTGACAGTGATAGTTTGGTCTACCGTTAGGACTTTAGGTCTTTCATGATGCTCTAGATCACGCTGGATGTCCGAGGAATCTTCGAGTTCATTGGTGTCATCGAGATCAGGTTCGGTGGCATATAATTCATCAGATTGGACCGTTCCCATACCCTTACGTGTCACAAAATTGCCCCTGAAACATAAAGTAGGGGGTTCAGTAGGACAAACAGGGCTAAACAGTGTATTTCTATTGATTTTTTATTTTGAAATTCTTTTCGAAAAGGTTTTAACACGAGGAAGCATGAAGAAGCCCAGGCCTCAGAATTCTCCTTGGACTATATTTTATTTTATCGGTTGGATATCATCACCGGGCTAGTTTGATGTACCTCAACATGCCCTCAAAAACGAAAATAACTTGTAATTTCATTGATTATCACCAAATAAATTACATTTATTGGAATGAAAATTGCAACAATCAAATCCTAGAAATGAAAAGTACTAAAAAGCAGCTCCCGAGACGGGGCAAGTCCTAAAAAGTAGTAAAAATTCCCGCGTAGGGGAGTGTGCGAAAAAGGTAAATGTGTTACTCTTGCGGACCAATGCCCATTCCCTTCAACGGTCCTTCCTCGATGGCTCCAATTAAGAAATTATCGAACAGGGCAGTGATTCCCTCCATTGCATCATCAGAATCTTCTATCACTAGAGGTGTTGAATCATCCATACCTCCCCATCCATCCGGGACAATGTCACGGGGGTCAACATAGAAGCTGGGGGGCGCCGAGTATTTAACATAATAATCGAACTTGCCGCTTGGTTGCCCCAGAGTGTCGATCACTTCCTTCTCTTCATGCATCATTCTTGCAGGGCCTGGGAATGTGGTGCGGAGGTGTGGAGGCAACCTACCACGCCCACGTTCTTCACCATTTGGCTCTTCTTCGGATCGCAATCTATTTTGACCATTTCTTCGAACTTGACTTCGACCACGTCCACGTCCACGTGCCACATTATTCGGCTCACTTGACCCCAGGTATCCCAACCCAGTAATGCGGGGCCTCTGAGAAACTTCCACCGGTTGGTGGATACCTTGACTATTTCTACCAAGGCCTTCACCTGGAGTAAAGCCGTGAGAGATCATTACTCTTCCAACCATGACCGCAGCATTTGACACCTCAGGAATAGGCGGTGATGATCCTCTTGATGCATGTATGGTTGATACGAGCTCGAGCGACTGATAGCTCGATTCTATTCTGCAATCCGGCTCAACATAGGGGATAGCCGTTGCGTGGTAGATTGGGTGCTCTTCTTCACCGTGGACCGTGACTAACTTTCTCTCCACGACGAACTTCACCATCTGATGTAGACTGGATGGCACAGCTCCAGCAGTATGAATCCATGGACGACCCAACAGAAAATTGAATGCAGTGGGAATGTCCATAACTTGAAATAGGACATTGAACATCGTTGGTCCTATCTGTATGTCAAGGTGTATTTCTCCCATCACTTCTTTCTTCGTTCCGTCAAAGGCTCGTACGGAGGTTCTTGCAGAACTTATCCTAGAAGGATCTATCTTAAGGCGGTGTAAAGTCGCCAAAGGACAGATGTTCAGGGCTGATCCGTTGTCAATGAGTACCCGGGCAACATGTGAGGCCTTGTATTTGACGGAAATATAGAGTGCCCTGGTATGCCCCCTCCCTTCTAGAGGGAACTCTTCATCTGAAAAGGCTATGAGGTCCTTGAGGAGTATAGAGCCCACAAATTCCTCTAATTTGTCATGATCGATCGTTTCTGGCACGTGGACTTCACTTAACACCTTCATTAAGGCCTTCTGATGCATGACAGATGTCTGGAGCAGCTCAAGCAGGGAGATTTGCGCGGGCAGCTTGCGCAATTGTTCAACTATGTTGTACTCGCTAGCCTTAATCACAGCTAGAAATTCCTTGGCTTCTTCATCAGTAACGGGTTTTGCAGGTTGGGCATTAGCTTGGCCGTAGGAACGCCCAGATCTGGTAACTAAGTCGACATCGAGACTGTAGGACCAGGGAACCGCCTTATTGTCACTGTACTCATACGGTTGAGGTATCTCGATCACTATCCCTTCATCAGTTGTAGGCGTGCTTACAATGATCTCCTCATTATCGGACGCGTCTTCAAGCGGAGGCATGTCTTCAGGCAGAGGGTCGCCCTTGTCGCTCCTGATGTTCAATGTAGCAAACTCCTCCTCCCAATTAATAACCACTTCGGAGATAGTGGAAACGATGCCAGTGTGGTCAGCATAAACAATCATCCCAGCTTCTACCATTCTTGAGATTCTTTCTTTCATGAGAGCCAGGGGCAGGTCCTCATTACTCGGATAACAACCGGCTTTCACTAACTCACCGTAAACGTCAGTAGTATACACCTTAACATTCTTGATTCGACCAGCGTCGAAGCTAAATATGGCATTCACATTGCCTGCGTGATCAGGGAGTGGGTTGCTCTGAACATTCGGCTTAGCAGGTTGAAATGAGAAAGCCTTCGTGTCTAGGAGGTTTTGGATTCGGTGCCTGAGGGCATAGCAATCATCGGTTGAGTGTCCCAGCTCACCCATGTGATAATCACATTTCTTTGACGGGTCGAAGTTATAGAACCGCTCAGGATTGGGCCGCTTTGGCTCAGTAGTAAGCAAGCCTTTCTTCTGGAGCACTGTCAACACTTGAGACAACGATCCGGGGAGGGGAGTGAATTGCCTCTTGTTGTTCCTCCTCTGAAAAGGTTGACGACTCGAGTTTTGTTGCTGAGCTTCTACTACTTGGATTGTTGGGGCGGAGTTAGCATTCCGCCGGCTCGGTTGGTTATAAGCCACATTCACTTCAGCTGCCGGTTCTTTCTCTTTTCTCGCACCAAATCTTCTGGTCGAGGAGGGCGGCTCGACAAACCATCCATCTTTCAGCCCTATTTCAATTTGTTCGCCCATGGGGATGAGTTGGTTGAAGTTGTCAGTCGGAATGGCAACCATCCGATTACGGTATTCGAACGGGAGAGTTTTCATGAACATCCTCTTTAACTCACTGTCTATGGGTTCTGGGACAACCTGAGCAGCTAAATTTCTCCATCTGATAGCATAGTCTTTGAAGGACTCAGTCTTTTTCATCTGGGCGCGTTCGAGATCATCACGGGTAGGAATGATGTCTGTTATGAACCTGTACTGCTTCAAGAATGCTTCACTGGCTTCTTTCCAAGTTTTGAGGCCATTTATCTTCTTCATGAGATACCAGCTCAAAGCAGGACCCGTCAAACTTGCTTGAAAGGCATGGATCATCAGGAGTTCGTTATCAACGTACGAAGTCATTTGTACGTGATAGAGCTGTAGGTGGGCTTTTGGACATGTGGTGCCATTGTACTTGTCGAAATCCGGCATTTTGAACTTCTTTGGGATTTTGATCTGTGAGTAAAGGGACAGATCGATCGAAGGTGAATCCTGCGAACCTTCCAGCTGCTTCACTCTTTCTTCAAGTTTATTGACCCGTTCATCAGGTTTGTCCTTGTTGACGATGATCTGGACAGGGTCATCTTCTAAATCAGGAATATCGTCATCTCCGTCAACATCGACACTTTTTCTGATCTTCTGCTTTGGGACAGACGCTTCGAGGGGTGTCGAAACAGGAACCGACCGGAGAGCTTTGATCTCAGCGGACATTTGTTGCATCGCGATGACAAGTTGCTTGATATGGTCTTCCACACCAATAACACGCTCTTGCAAGTCGGTTTGATCGGCCATTCTGGCTCTCGACCGTGTACGAATGGGCGACCGTGATCGGTCCGTAGCTACCTAATTTCGAAATGAAACAGGCATACATGAGTGTTAAGCAAAATCATACGCCAATCCATGACATTGGTCTAACCGCTTCGAATTGAAAGGACCACTTTATTGAAATGACGAAAATTTTTACACCAATTAATGACTTGAAATTGAACTGAATATAAAGACAAATGACTCAATTCCTAAACAACCTTTAAAACTAAAACTGAAATAAGAAAAGAACTTCGAGCTTTTTTATTTAGCTTGATCTATAGACATATGGGAGGCGACTTCCTTCTTCAATTGCTCATAAGCTCGAGCTATCTTGGATGCCTTTTCTTCAGCTTCTTCGGCCTTCCTTTTGAGGCGATTGTTCTCTGAGCGATTGGCGGACTTGAGAGGCACCTTAGGTATCTTCGGGAGCAAATCCTGCGGGATTCTGTGCCGACGAATGTACTGGGTCGTCGCGAAATAGGACTTCTGCTCTCCCTTTAGTTCTCCTTCGGGCCGAGCTATCTTTAACACACGACACTTCCTCCACATCTTATTGAGCTGAGCTACGGTCGCTTCGTGGTCTTTATCATCATCGGCGAAGTCAACTTGTAGGAGTTCTGGTTGTAACGCCGGAGGGAGCCCTTGGAGAATCTGATACTGACGAGACACTCTGGCGGGGTAGTATTCAATTGCTCCGGTGAAGCCCAACAGTGGAACCGGCCCGATACCATTACATGTAAGCCGAGCTTCCTCGACTTTGAACCAATTAGCATGCCATTAGAAACCTTGGGGTCTAGCATTTTTCATGAAAATGATCCATTCGGAGTAATGATAATCGGGTGCATCCCCTTGTTTTTCTTTGTACCTTAAAACTGGATGGCTAGAATCACTAAGCTCAGGTATTGTGAGTAAATCGCCACACCCTTTTATATGAGATAAAAACCAAATTTGCAAAAGTTCGAGGGGGGCATGAAACGTTTTGTCAACATGTTGCTTAAATTTAGTGAGGGAAATGAAAGTCTCTGCTAAAATGATGTTGATAAAATTCTTTTCAAAACAAACCTGTTGGACCAACCATGCGATTGACGGATTACATGCATTCTTACAGTAAGGAAAGATCACGAACCCGAAAAACGCTAGCAAAAAGATTCTGCCTTTTTGAAAAGATGTGGCTTTTTCAAAACACTGACTCAGGAATGAAAAAGGACATGTGCCACGATTTGCTTTTAGAACTTTTCCCAATTCATCTTTTCCGACATTCAAAAATTCAGCCAACATTAAAGTAGGATCAATTCCCAAAGGTGGTGTGATTAAATCCGACTCCAATGGTTTTCCAATGAGCACGCTATATTCTTCCAACGTCGGGGTGAGCTCGTGCTTACCGAATATAAAGGTAGAGGTTTCGGGACACCAGAAGTGCGCTAATGCTCGAACGAGGCCGGTACGGACTTTGACTTCCAGTAGGGGGAGGAGCCTCCCGATGTGGCCCTCAACTAGCTTGCGGTTGGTCGGACTGAGTAGATTCCACCAGGCACGGAGCTCGTCCTTAGGAGCATCAAGAATCCGGATGTCTGCCCCTCCCATAGTGTATAGACCAAGACTCGCGACCGACCTAATGTCATGGACCGACCAAAGAAAAAGACGAAACATAAATAAATTGCGAGATAAAGGTTTAGAAATCTTACTTCACCCGGTAGAATGATGGCAATCACATAGACATGCGCATGAAACGTGAGGTTCGATTTCTACCTAGACTCTGGCTTGCAAAATGGAGACACGAGGATTACCGAGCTAAACCAGTCATGGTGGTGGTTAGGCTGGGATTCCCCTGACTCCGGCTTAGTCAAAGAGCCGACCCGGGTTGCAAAGGGTGCAACCGTGGTAGGTATTCAATGACACCATGAAAGAACTTTCGGGACCAAGAAAGGCGACCTATACCACACGGGTGTGGTCGAGGTGTCCGTTTTCTTAGTACCATCCTAAACCTGTGCCGCCCAGGTCCGGCAGCGGGTAGTGTGTGCGGTGTAGTGTAAATGCAAGGCATGCACAACAGGTTATATCATACAGCGCTTCGTGCATAAAATAAACCATTCATTCAAACACCTCCCTGCAAAACAAGGGTTAACAATCACGCCTCCCCTTATACCTCCCATACTGCAAAAACATTTAACACCTAAAATGTTAGGGACGTACCTGGGATCCTCGCTGCCAAGCAAAAAATATATTTTTTGAAAAGAAAAACTGGCCTAAGTCCACTAAGAGTTTTAACTCAAGTCCCCAGCGGAGTCGCCAAGCTGTCGCGACCTAAAGTTTTTCCTCTTAGGCTAATGGATTATTAGGACTAAACCTAACTCGGGCCCTCCCAAGCCCTACCAATTCGCAACTTAGGGTTTAAGTTTTTAACATGCAAATGTTTTCATGCTCGGAGTCGCCACTAATCAATTTGTGGTAGGTCGATTAGAAACCTAAATAAAACATAGGGAGATATGTTTTATTCCTGCGAACCAGAGATTCTAAGCCCGGGGACTTGATTACGCTAGATCTAGTCTAACGCCCTTTCGGTACCTTTTCTTTTCAAAAATATTTTGGCAAGCAGTTTGGATCCATTTTAACTTAATCACTAACATGTGAGGTGTTCATGCGGGTGCGCAAACCACCAAAGTAACACCCAATAATCAAAACATTAAATAAATTGCAAGGTTGAGAGAATTACTTACCTCGAAGCAACGTAAGCATCTGCATGGTTAGCTAGAAAATCACATCAACCATCCTAATATGATTTCTAATTAACAAGCAGTTCACTCAATATTTTTGGATTTTCGCTTATTTAAATGAAGCCTAGTCTACATACAATGACGTGCAAAAATGACATGCAACCTAGCATGCAAACTATATGTCATGCGACGACGTGACCTAATTTTGATGACGGGCAAATGATTTATTTTTGGTATTTTCTAATGAAATTCGGAATAAAATTATGCCTAAATTAACGTGCAACCTATGATGACTTAACATATCCTAACATGACTTATTTTTGGGATTTTTGTTAAAATTCGAAATAATAAATTAATTAAATTAAGAATGCAATCTATCCTAATCTACCATAAAACAATTCATTCTTTTTTTGGGGTTTTCATGAAAATTCGGAATTAAAAAAGTAACCTAAATAATCTATTAAGATTAGAAAATTACTTAATTTAAACTAGGAAATAGATTATCTCAAGTCCTAATTTAAATTAAATAATTACTCTATCGTCTAGATATATTTAGGGTTCCTAAACATGTAAAACTCAAATTCAAATCCTAACTGATATTTTTTGAATTTTCTTTTTTATTTGAAAAGGAAAGACAATTTAAACAGAAATAGCATCCACATTTAAAACAGCCACGCGATCCACAAGATTCGTTTCAAACTCGGATTAGGCACAAAAATCGAACTATCAGTCATATCTATAGGGTTATAGATATTAATGGAAAGTCGATCATTCAAATTTGGAAAGCAGATAAAAATCATTATCGTACCCAAGTGATTATGGATAGGATAATGATTTTCCGTATCGCCACGTATCATACCTTAGGGATAAGGTCGGATAGTTGTCCAGATACGTTGCTGAATTAGGAAAGATTCCTAATTTTGAATATTTTCAAATATTGCGAACAAGGCAAACATTATCCTAAGATATCTAGCAATCCACGCAATATTCACAGAATATTCAAACATCCAAAAATTAAGAAACGAAATATTCTAAAAATATTGGATAATGTTCAATTACCTAATTTGCAGATAATTTCCAAATTCGAACTTGCGGATCAGGATGAACGACGAACGGCGGATCGGCGGCGCGGTGTCGGGAACGGCGGTGACGGTGGCGCGCGTCGGGGGAGACTTCAGCAACGGCGTCGGCGTGCAACAGCTTCGGCGGCGGCAGCACACAGCAAAGAAGGCAACAGCGGCGGCGGTGGCGCACGGCGTGATGCACAGCAGCAGCACACGGCTGTGGCGGTATCGGCGGGAAGCAGCGGCAGACACGGCGTCAGCGCGGGAAGCAGCAGCAGGCGCGGCGTCGGCGTCGGCGTGAGGCGGCAGCGACAAGCAGCAGCACCGGCGGTGTCGCGCGGGAAACAGCGGCGGCGGCGTCGCGGGGGGGAAGCAGCAGCAGGTCCGGCGGGGAGCAGCGGCAGCAGCAACGTCGGCAACGTGAGGCGCGGCAACAGCGGCGTCGGTGGCAGGAAGCGGCAGCAGGTCCGGCAGGGAGCGGCAGCAGCAGCAGGGGCGTCGCGCGGGACGTGCGGCGGCAGCAGCAGGGGCGTCCGGCGTGGAGTGGCTCCGGCGGCGTGGAGGCGCGGCTGTGCGACGGCGCGGCAGGCGTAGGCGGTGGGCACGCGGCAGCGGGGCAACCGTGCGGCGGCGCGAAGGGCGCGGCGCCGTAGGGTGGCTCCGGCGGTGTGGAGTGGCTCCGGTTTCCTTCTCTCTCTCCCTCTCTTTCTCAACTCTCACACTCTCTAAAAATTCTGATCTGAAAATTGTGTGTCCCCCTCAAATTCTGACCTAATGAAGTATATATAGTATTAATCTAGGTCAATTAGATGGGCTTTCTGGTCCTAATGGGCTTAGGCTTGGGCTTTAATTTAAATGGGCTGGATTAATGATGATGGGCTGAATTAATTAATGATAATGGGCTGAATTAATTAATGACAATGGGCTGAATTAAGTTCAAATTAAAACAACCGAGCCCGTTTGACTTGTAATTCCCGGCCCTTGCATTACAAGTGAGCCGAGTCCCATTCAATGAAATTTAAGCTCGTTCGTCACCGCCAGTCCGATGCAAAATGCAATTAATCTAAATTGAATTTAAACTATATGTTATGCAAATTAAATATTTTTTGTTTAGGAGTTAAAAATTTAATCCCTAATTTTCTATGCAAATTACACTAAATGGTTGCTAAAATTTAGGTGTCAACAGCGTTGAAGTTCATTGTATTTAAACTGAAAGATTGAAGTAGTGGGGCTTTGAAAGATTGAGGTAGTGGGGCTTTTTTTCCCTTTATAGAGGACTTTCCAAATTTCCCGTTTCATAGAAATACTATTCCAAGTCATCCTTGGGAAACGTGTTAGTGCACCAACATTTGTGCACAGATGTTTGTGGTTTAATTCCAAATAAGAGTCACCATTGTTTTCTAAAATAAGAATTTGAAATGGACATTATGTCAAATAAAGATTCGAAGTGCTTTCATTTTCTCAAATAAGGGCATGAAGTGGACTTTATATTAAATAAGGGTCTAAAATGGCTATATCAATATTAAAGAATGACCTAACCTTGCTGGCTAAAGGGCATTTTCGTCATTTACCTTTTTTTTTGAATTTTTTCCCTTTTTCTGTTTTTTCTTTTCTTTTTATTTTTTCTTTCCCCTCTTCCCTCCACCAGCCATTGTTGGCGGAGATTGCCGGACTCAAGCAAGGGTTGCCCTCGTCGACGTCGGGCCAGGTCCACCATTGCCCACTTAGCCCAGGCGAGGGCAACCCTCACCCAAACCGACGAGGGCGCTGCTAGCGAAGGTCGCCAGAGATGGCTGGGGGAGGGAAGAGGGAAAAAAAGGTAACCAAAAAAAAGAAAAGAAAAGGAAAAGAAAAAGAAAAAGAAAAAGAAAGTAAAAAAAATCAAAAAAAGTATACTTAAAACTTTTTTGGCTAAAATACCCCTTTTTCGATAGCTGGAATAGTCTCCGGCCAGCCAAAAGTCCTTATTTGAGACGATTTGACCACTTCATGCCCTTATTTGAGAAAATGAGGGCACTTCAAACTCTTAATTGAAACTTTCCTTCTCATCATATATATATATACACACACACACACAACAATTACTTTTTCTTGTTTTGAAAAGAAAATTTTGATTTTGTAAATTGTAATTGGTGTAGGATGTAAAGTGGTATGTAGAGTCAAAATTCAAGGTCCAAACATTTTTAAAATGAAGGCATGAAAGTGGTCATCCAAAGAAATTTGTAAAGTACGTTTTTGGTGCAATCGTTATAAAAGTCAGTTGAAATCATGTGAATTTATTCTACGTTCGGGAGCTGAAAAATTCGGGTGGAAAATGGTGGATATATTATGAGTAAGACAGGATAAATTTGAACTTTTGTACACTTATTTCCACATAAATTTTCTTCGCTGACTCTCCCAAACATAGCATTTAGTCTTAGCATATGTCCACGCAATATGACATGTCGTGAAAATGGACGATGGAGAAAATAGTCCACTATGCTTATCTGCATTGTGCTTGCCTAAAAATGTAATTTTTCTCTTGGCATTTTTTTCTCTATTTCTTTTTCTTTCTGTTGTCTCTAACCTCACTTGAACATTTTACGAGTCACTCTCTCTCGATAGCGACTCACCCTACTCATCGCTCGCTCGTAGCTCGCCCTCATTCGATCTTTACTCGCCTTTGCTCAATCACCCCATTCATCTTTCATTTTGAATCGTTTTGTTGTTCATATTTTTTTGCTGTAAAAAATGAAACCAAAAAGAGGATTGAAAGAAAACTTGATTTTCAAATAAACCGTGAAATTAGATTGGAAAACCAGGGTAGGTTTCTTGTTCTTGGTCTAAAAATTACTCACCCCGAAACCAATCACCCCTAACACAAAGACGTGTATACGTCGCAAGTTATCAGCATCGCTGTTCTATTGATGAGTGTTGTGGTGCTCTTTGAACATTTCGCAACTCCATATGGAGAATCCTGTTGGCCATGAAAACGGCACGCCTAGGATCACCATAATCAGAAATCGAAACACGATAATGGAGAAATTGTCGATTCGCGTACCTGGCTTGGAATCCATCGAACTTGACGCGGAATTTGCAATGGTTTCCGAACACGATCTCAAGTTCTTCTCCCCTATACCCTTCTTTAGAACACTAGCCTAATGAGATTGCCACTCACGAGAAGAAAGTTCTCTCTAGATCCGTATGTGAGTCAAATTATGCATCATCAGGTTATGGGAGGGACTTGAGCGCTATTTATAAAGTCTTCGACCACGGGCCCTCTCATTATGGGCCAGGCCGTACTCGGTCCACACCAGCCAGCCTCATATTAGACTTATTAAGAACCCATATATCTTACCTTTATTAGATCAAACTAATTCAGTTAATTTCAATTAATGAAACCTATATTAGGAAATTTTTATATTCTCCCACTTGGGCGATATTAATTGAAACAGAACTGTGTGCGCACCCTTATATTGGTCTATAAATTATTCTTAATAGTCAATCCGATCCTATAAAGTCTCGAACACCGAATCATAGCGGTAATTGCATGTACTCACGCAGAGCCTTTCATGGTCACGAGTGCTTTCAACTTTACTGATATGGATTCAATATGGTAATGTGTCAAATGGACAATACCTCATAATGAGTGATACTTCATGTGTTGTCTATTTTGTTAGTCCAAATTCTCTCTCCTTAAGTGTCACAAAACCTAGTGTGTCACCAGAGAATATCTTTCATGGTTCCAACGAACCTGCATATGTCTTACCTTGATAGTTAATTGTACTTTATGTGTAACAAGACATATCGTTAAGGCTAATACCAAGAATGCCCCATAGCCTGTACTCAAGGTTTACATAATGCCTCAATATTTTCATCAAATATATGTACTCAACTTGATAAATCTACATTCATAAATACCTCATTGAATGCAAAAGAGTTGATACATATTCAAATATTACAAAATGTAATAAAATTAGATACAAACTTCATAAGAGCAATATAAAACTAAACTGCTCTCACTAATTAACAGTATCCCATGATACTTCTAAACCCATGTTAATGACATGTCAATCAAATACGCAAGGACGAAGGCCTTTAGTTAGCGGATCTGCAATCATATCATCTGTTGAAATGTGCTCTACTGCAATGTCACCATCCTGAACTTTTTCCTTTATAGTCAGGTACTTGACCTCTATATGCTTAGACCCCTTGAGATCTCTATTGTTGTTAATAAACAACACTGCAGAGTTATTATCACAATATAATTATATGGGTTTATCCATAAAATCAAATACAGTCAACTCCTTAATGAGGTTCTGGAGCCAAATTGCCTGAGTAGCGGCCGAAAAGCAAGCTACAAACTCCGCTTGCATGGTAGAGGATGTCATTGATTTCTGTTTCTCACTTTTTCATTATACTACACCTCCTGCTAACTTAAAGATGTAACCCGTTGTCGACTTCTTTTCATCTTGACAGTCAACAAAGTCTGAATCCGAATACCTAACTAGTTATAGGTCCTGAACATGTTTGTAAATTAGCATATAGTCTTTTGTCCTCTTTAAGTACCTTAAAACCTTCTTGGCAGCAACCCAATGATTGTGTCCTGGATTTGACTGATATCTGCCTTGAAGTCCTGCTGCAAAAGCAATATATGGTCTAGTACATACTTGAGCATACATAATAATCCCAAGTGCTCTAGCATAAGGTACATTCTTCATTTGGGCTTTCTCAAAATTTGAATGAGGATATTGTAACAGACTCAACTTATCACCTTTAATGATAGGAGCAATTCATGGCTTGCATTACTGTATGTTAAATCTTTCTAAGATACAATCAACATATGCCCTCTGAGATAAACCTAATAATCGGCGAGAACGATTCCTATGAATCTCAATGCCAATGACAAAAGACGCCTCACCAAGGTCCTTCATATCAAAGTTTTTTGACAACATCCACTTTGTCTCATGCAGTAAACTAAGGTCACTGCTCGCAAGTAGGATATCATCCACATAGAGTATAAGGAAAATGAATTTCCTCCCACTGACCTTGCAGTATATACACTGATCTATTTTGTTCTCAACAAAATCAAATGAAGCGATAACCCTATGAAACTTCAAGTACCATTGTCTAGAATCTTGCTTGAGACCATAAATAGACTTTTTCAGTCTACATACAAGCGTACCTGAATTATCTGCCACAAAGCCTTCGGATTGCATCATATAGACTTCTTCATTAAGGTCTCCATTGAGATAGGCAGTTTTAATAACCATCTGGTGTAACTCCACGTCGAAATGAGCTACCAATGCCATGATCACTCTGAAAGAATCTTTAGAAGAGACCGGAGAAAAAGTTGCTTCGTAGTCTACTCCTTCTCTCTGAGTGAAACCCTTGGCTACTAGTCTGACTTTAAACTTCTCAATCTTTCCTTTAGAGTCTTTTTTAGCCTTATACACCCATTTACAGCCAATGGGTCTATGACCTTCAGATAATTCAACAAGTTCCCAAACTCCATTATGCTTCATAGACTGCATTTCATCTCTCATTGCATCCAACCACAGTTTCGACTGATGACAAGAAACAGCTTCCGCATAAGTCACTAGATCAGCCACAGAACCAATATCGTAGTCTTGCTCTCCTATATAGACTAAATAGTCTGGTGGTATAGCTAATCGTCTCTCCCTAATTGATCTCCTTACTGGAGTAGCAACAGCCTTATCCTGCACCTGAGAGCCTTGAGAAACTTCATTAAGAGCTATCTCGACAACAGGATCCTAAGCCTCAACAGATTCAGTCTGTGGTGTAGGAGTCTCCACAATTATCTGTATGGGAGGAGATAAAGATACAACATTACCCACCGTACTATTATCCTCAATAGTTTATGAGCAGCTACTTTCTTTGGCCACATCAAACTCCAGAAACTTGGCTATCTGTGATTCCACAATTCTTATGCCTCCATTGGGATTATAGAACCGATATCCCTTCGAATGATCCGGGTAAGATACAAAGTAACACCGAGTGGTTCTGGAGTCCAACTTACTTAATGTTGGATTATATAACTTCACTTCTGCAAGACATCCCCAAACCTTAAGATGGTTTAAGTTAGGCTTACGTTCAGTCCATAACTCAAAAGGAGTCAATGAAACAGCTTTAGTAGGTATACGATTCAGAATGTACAAAACTGTTTTCAAAACTTCACCCCACAGAAAACTAGGTAAATTTGTCATACTAATCATACTCCTCACCATTTCCATAAGGGTGCGATTGCGCCTTTCGGCTACACCATTTTGCTCAGGACTCCCAAGCCTAGTGAACTGAGCCACTATCCCAGAATCCTCTAAGCATTTGGCAAATGGGCCCTTAAGCTATTCGGCATCGCCATGCTTGCCATAATACTCTCCACCTTGTCAGATCTAACAACCTTTATGACCTTTCCCAACTGTTTCTCGACTTCAGTTCGAAAAATCTTGAACTTGTCAAGAGACTTAGACTTTTCTTTAATCAAGTACAGATAGCCATATCGAGAATAGTCATCAATAAATGTAATGAAATAAAAATTTCTCCACAAGGTTGCCGTATAAGGTCTACTTATATCAGTATGAATGACCTCCAACATGTCAGAACTTCGGACTGCAGTTTTCTTCCTTATCTTGGTCATTTTACCCCTACAACAGTCTATGCATATCTCTAAGTCATCTTTAAGAGCAGGCAAGATGTTAGTCTTTGTCAGCCTTTCTACTCTATCCTTAGAGATATGACCAAGCCGTTTGTGCCACAATGAATAAGACTGTTCCTTAGGTAGTGGTCTCTTAGAAATAATCTTTTCAGCCGTATAAGCGACGTATATGTCATTGGGAGACAAACACAATCTGTACAATCCGTTGGATATATAACAGCACCCAACCTTATTTGAATTAAGAAACAAAAAAATAACATTGTTCTTGATTTCAAAAGAGTAGCCATACATGTCCAAGCACAATACGGAAACTAAGTTCCGTCTAAATGAAGGTACATAAAAAGTGTCTTTCAACATTAATCTAAAACCAGAGTCTAGAATCAAGTTACATCTCTCACAAACACAACATCGGCTTTCTCATTGTTTCCCACAGTGAGTCTTGACTCATCCTGATTTGACTTCCTCCGATTTATGAATCCCTGTATGGTAAACGCAACATGATTAGTTGCAACGCTATCGAGCCACCAAGAACTGGATGGTGCTTCTGATAGGTTGGATTCACAAACAAGTACCAAAGAATCATTACCTATAGGCTCACGTTTGGACCAACCAAGCTTTAAACTTTCCACAGTCCTTCTTTATGTGACCTTTCTTCTTACAAAAGAAGCAGCGGTCACCATCCCTTTTGAAGGATATTTTCTTTGGACCCATATTGTCAGATTGACCAATAGTGTCATGAGTACCTTTATGAGTACGATTTCTGGACTTCTTATCCTTCCTTTTGTGGGAACCAGAAACATATAAGGCTAGATGCCCTTTTTTCTTCTTAAGTTTCTCTTCCTCTACCACCACCTTTGCTATCAAGTCATTCACTGACCAAGTCTCATCTTGAGAATTGTAATTTGTCTTTATAATCCCAAAATCAGGTTGAAGAGTGTTCAGGGCTTGATGCACAATGCAAATATCAGGAATGGAAACATTAAGAGCTTGAAACTTCGTCTTTAGATCTATCATCCTAAAGACATAATCTCTAACCCCAGCAGTACCATCATACTTCATATTGAAGAGCTTTTGAAGAAGTGTACCAACCTCAACATTAAATGAAATACGGTTTCTAGCCTCTAAGGTTGCCATTATTTCCTTAGCAGTACAGTCAGCTGGCAAACCACTTTTTAAGTGTTCTTGAATGGATTTCTTCATTGTCAATAAGCAAATCCGATTGCTCTTTTCCCAGGCAGCATAGTTCGTTTTCTCAGCTTCAGTACCGGTGGTCGTGATATTTGCCAGCTTATCCTTTACAAGAGCAATGTGAACATCTGCCAGCTCAATTCCAAAATTCTCTTTCCATTTCTTAAAGTTCAACCCAGTAAGAACCTCAATGGAAATGGAATTGCCGTTGATAGAAAATGTGACTGGAAAACAAACAAACAATACAATCAGCATCATGTGAGTACTTATCTAGAGAGTTACACACATCATCACATAATCACCTTTGGGCAGAAAATATGACATGCAGTTGTACACTCTCCACATGACAACGGCCATGAGAACATATTCTAATCTTTCGTGAAATCACCACCTTTGGGTATAAGATCAGTCATTTCTTAAGCACATGCTATATATGTACCCCTCCATGAATTAATACAAGATCACCTCCTTTGGGAGTATGATCATGGAATAGAACGGGAGACATCCCACCACAATATGAGATCGATATTTTTCAAACCCAGTCAAGTGTGCCACTTTGGCGATCACTATCCAACTGAATCCTTGAAAATCTCTCATACCAGGGATATAAGCTTTATGTATCACATTCACTAGACACATGTAATGTTAGACGTAAAGACAGGGGCGTATGTCTCTCAAATTACATGTCATGCTAATTATATTGTTCCATTCATTGATAGACAATGAATTACACCATACACAGTCCTTATTTGATGATATACATGTGAGCTACCATATGTATTTCCGAAACCATAGAGAAATACAATAAAATACGCAAAAATACCCTAAAAATACGCATATATATACGTATTTTCACATCTGTAAAAGCTTCAAACATGTAAACTAAATATACCATAGTGTAGAGAATCTCGATACGAGCACGTCGGTACCAAGAACGTCCAAAATGAACGTCGGACGCGCCCTCACACGCCGCCGGAAGGTGCGGTGCATGCGCGCTTGTTCAGCCGGTCAAACCGGTCTAAACAGCCGGTCCGACCAATTGACCAGTCCAACCAGTCAACGGTCAACAGACCGGTTTGATCGGTTGACTGGTCGGGTCAACGGTCGGGTCAGGATCCGGGTCAAGTCGGATCCGCGCCCTCGTTGACGTCATGCTGACGTCAGCCTGCAGTACCGGCGAAAAAACGTGCCAGTTCGGCACAGTCGCGCGTGGCCGTCACACGCCGCCACGCCTAGGGCGCGTGAAGGCGAGTGACGGCGCATCCGGCCTCCTCCGGCGACGTGCCGCGCACCATTCTTCTCGTCTCGACGAGTAGATTCCAAATATGTAATAAAACTTAACTTTCATCCAGCAAAAAATTTCAAAACTGGGCAAAAACCTCTCGAACAAAATAAAAACGGTCCTAATCCGCATGTTTCAATTCTAATCTATGGCAGGCTCTGATATCACATGTTGGCCACGAAAATGGCACGCCTAGGATCACCATAATCAGAAACCGAAACACGATAATGGAGAAATTGTCGATTCGCGTACTTGGCTTGGAATCCATCGAACTTTACGCGGAATTTGCGATGGTTTCCGAACACGATCTCAAGTTTTTCTCCCCTATACCCTTCGTTAGAACATTGGTCTAATAATATTGTCACTCATGAGAAGAAAGTTCTCTCTAGATCCGCATGTGAGTCAAATTGTGCATCATCATGTTAGGGGAGGGGCTTGAGCGCTATTTATAGAGTCTTCGACCACGGGCCCTCTCATTATGGGCCGAGCCGTACTCGGCCCACACCAGCCAGCCCTATATTAGACTTATTAAGAACCCATATATCTTATCTTTATTAAACCAAACTAATTCAGTTAATTTCAATTAATGAAGCCCACATTATGAAATTCTTACAAATCCGAGGCTAGAAGAAAGATGAAGATACAAGTTCTAATACATAAGAAAAGAAGAGATTTTAAAATCGTACATACTACACTACACATGGTGTGCACCATTTATTTTCTCCATGACTCACATTTGCCACCATTAATTAGGTAGTTGTAAATTGAAGAATTGACGTACTATCCAAATCAATGGTTGTGGATACATTAACCGTCGACATGGTGAAAGAATCCTACTTGTTCGATACATTATTTAAGTAAAAAGAAACACAAACTATCTATTGTTTTTCGATATATTACTCATGTTATAAATGAAATGTTAACTCCATGCGGTTACAGTGAGGCAAGAAGAGAGTGGAAGATTTGAGATCTAATACATAATAGATAGCGGATGCATAACCGAGGCCTTATTTGATAAAACTGAATTAAGTATTGAAAATTGTAAATGCTTTCCATTTTAAGCAATGAAAATGAAGAATGAAATGTTACTTGACAATGGCTAAATGAGCATCGAGTATTGAATAAACATTAGATCTTCACCAAACATGGAATTGTGAAATAGTGTTGGTCAAGTAGTTGAAATGGTGCATAGTGATAATGGCCATGAATTTCTTTCTAATTCTATGAATTTTTTTTTCCAAAAGTGGAGTGATGCATCAAACATCATGTTCTTACACGCAACAAAAGAATAGGCGAGTTGAAAGAAAACACCGACACATCCTCAATGTAGCATGGATACTATGTTTTCAAGCGAATGTACCAATTCGTTTTTAGGGTGTTTGCGTATTAACGGCTATTTATTTAATTAATTATACTCCAACTCCATTATTATCTAGAAAAACTCCGTTCAAGCTTTTGTTTGGGAAACCCCCGGATTATAGTCATTTGTGAGTTTTCGATGCACTATACTATGCTCACAAACCATCAAAGGGCACAATAGGTTTGAAGAAAAGGCAAGAATATGTGTATTTTTGGGATATCCATATGGCACAAAGGGTTCGAAGGTTTTTAATTTGGAAACTAAAGAATTATTGGTATATCATGATATTATTTTCTATGAAGAGAATTTCCCATTTGCTCAGCAACCTGTACATGAGGATCAAGACTCTCTTCCTCTTTTAACACCAGCTCATGAGATGGGTTTGCGTGGAATCAACCTCAGAGGGAGGAAGTAAAGGTTCCAAGCGAAGTTTGTGAAGAAAATAGGCAAATAACGATGCAAGATTGTGATAGTACAGTCCAAGTAGAACGGAAACCCAGTAAGCCGCCTGATGACCAAATCCCACTCTCAATTTGCCTTGTACAACAGAAAAGACAACCAACCTATTTGCGAGATTATGTGTACCATACAATCCAAACGAAGACCCCAACTCCTCAGACCACTCCGTCGATATCTTTAGGTACAGTCTATCTAATTGAGAACTTTATTTTTTATGAACAATTTGTTGAGCCTCACATCGCCTTTTTAGTTGTTGTTAATTCTGATATTGAGCCTAGAAATGACACTAAGGCTATCAAAAATCCTTTGTGGAGAGAAGCGATGGCGGCATAAATTAAAGCAATAGAAGATAATAAGACTTGGACTTTAGCAACTTTGTCGAAGGGTAAGAAACCCATAAGGTGCAAGTGGGTTTACAAAATCAAGATTCAAGATTACGGTAGTATTGAGCAATATAAGCTCGTCTTATTGCAAGGGGATTCACCTTGATAAAGGGCATGGACTTCCGTGAAACCTCTGCACTAGTGGCTAAGTCTTTTTGCAATTGCATTGGCTCATAATTAAGAGTTGTATCAGATGGACGTCAACAAAGCATTTCTTCATAGCGACTTGGATGAGGAAGTTTATATGAAACTTCCACAAAGTTTCACAACAACGGGCTCGAATCGTGTACACTGACTATAAAAGTCCTTATATGGTCTTGAACAAGCATCTCGACACTGATTTTCAAAATTCTCTAATGCATTGAGGGAGTATGCTTTTGATCAATCATTAGCAAATTAAGCGTTGTTCATGTATTCTTATGACAATTCTTTTTTAGCCGTGTCAATATATGTTGACGATATTATCTTGATAGGCAATAATTTAAAACAGTGCGCAGCACTCAAAAAGTACCTTGATGAGCGTTTTCATATCAAGGACCTTGGCCAATTAAAATATTTTTTGGGAATTGAAGTAACGTGGACGACTTCATGGATATTTTCGTGCCAGAAAAAGTATGTACTAGACATCCTATTAGAATGTGGCATGCTAGCAGCCAAACCAACAACTTCTCTAATGGACCAACAACACTAGTTAGCTACGACAACTAGACCTGCGATGACAGACCCAAGTTGCTATTGTCGATTAGTGGTACATCTATTTTATCTCACTATTGCTTAGCCTAAATTACGTTATTCTATCTACATACTTTCCCAGTTCATGCAGAAACCAAAGGAGCGACATTGGTAAGTAGCTATATGAGTTCTTCGATAACTCAAGAAAAACCTAGGACATTGGATTCTATTATCAGTCCAAGCTTCACTTCACTTGACTTCCTTTTGTGACTCCTATTGGGGCAAGTTGCCCGATCACTTGGCAATCAGTTACTGGTTACTTTGTCCTACTCAACGGTTATCCCATGTCTTGAAGAACCAAGAAGCATACCACAGTTGCTCAATCTTGTGTTGAAGTTGAATATCGCGCTATGGCAACTATCACTAGTGAATTGATTTGGTTGCGCACTTCACTTGCCTCCTTCGAGATATTGTCTGACAAACTGATGGGCCTTTATTGAGACAACCAAGCTACCTTACACATCGCAGCAAACCTGGTATTTCATGAACGAACAAAGCACATCAAGATTGGCTTCCACTTTATTCGCGAACATGTACAGTCGAGCGCCATTAGAATTGAGCACATAGCTGCTGGACTTCAACTGGAAGACATTTTTACTAAAGTAGTGGGTCGAGATCGATTTGCATTTCTCGTTAGCAAGTTAGGCATCCATGACCTCCATGCGCCGGCTTGAGGAGGAGTATTACGGAAGATTTACTAAAGACTAACATTCTGGTTTCTAATATTTAGCATATCTCTTATTATTAGTTAGGATTTACTTTTATTTTTAGTTAGTATAATATTCACTATATTTTTTTTATAATTAGTTAGAGATATTTAGTAGATCTTTTCTTTCCCTTTTCTGTTAAGCAGTATGTTGTATAAATATTTTACTATATGTTGAGAAAAACAAGCAAATTACGAATTATCACATGATATTAGAGCGGAAGGTCATAAGTTCAAATCTTTACAAGTCCCTATTTGTGCCTCCCCAATTATATATTTCCATGCTTAAGTTTAGGCCAAAGTTCGGCCTAAGGGTGAAGGGGAGTGTTAGAGTAATTGAAAATTAAACCACGCATTCATCTAATAGCTTAAATTTTTAGAACAGCCGGTAGTTGTCCCAAAAATCTTACCATATACCTTTTGCATTCATGAAAAAAAGTTTATTAAGTATGTCAGACAAAGATTTCTTAGTCAAAGAGGTAAATTGTGGTAAATATGGAATTTTTCGGGGATGATGCAAACATATATGTCGAGTGACTAGTCAATTTTTGCTCTCGCGTATCACTTGGTATTGTCTCTAGCCGCTCTACTTCTCTACATCTCTTGTCACTTTGTTACCAACTTCTATTACGAGATCGAATACCACTTCACTTTGTAACAAGTTCGAACATCACTTAGCAACAAGGTCAATTTCCACCTGGCTATCTGAGTCCACTTTCATACTCCATTACCTCGAAGTTATAAGTTTTGAATAGATTTAATATAACGAAAAATCACAAACTGGTGCACCGATAATAAATTTACCTCAAACTAATTTTTTACCACAAAAAACCCTAAATTTGGTACACTTGTGATAAATTCATCTTCTGTTAATTTCTGTTAAATTTTACTGTTAGATTGCTTTGTTAAATGACACACGACAGTTGACGGATGTATCAGTTTTGTATTTTACCCTCCATTTGTTACAAGTATACTAGTTTGTGATTTTTTTTGTATTGATCCAATTTAACGAAAACTAGCGGAAGGTAAATTTGTTACACGTGTACCAGTTTTGAGTTTTTTGTGATTGAAAATTTAATTTGAAGTAAATTTATAATAGATATACCAATTTCAGATTTTTAGTAATTAAAAAATTAATTTCAAATAAATTTATTTTATGTGCATCACTTTGAAATTTTTTGTAATATTAATGCTTTTTAATACAGAGTCTTTTTGGCCACATCAGTTTCCCTCCTCTTTACATCTCCGAGTCAATTGCGTTTACCTCAAAAAGTTCTATCGTGCGGACTATTTTAAGTGCATTTATTCAATGGATAAGGTGATAGGTACTGCCTTTTTCGTTAACACGGTATCTCGTGCCGATCCCTTAGATTCAGCTGCTAGCTCTGACAATCTGTTCATAGATCACGAGGTACCAACAATCACGCAGAGCAGTCCTTAAATCTCTGGTTATCTTTTACCCTTGGACCACCTGAATTGTTAGTTAGATCAGTCATTTGACTTTTCGAACAAGGATAAGCTCAGGACGTACAAAAATAAATATATAAATGAAGGAATATTTTTTATTTTTGGAAAATGTATGTGGAACTGGCCTAGAAACTATGATGAAATGTTCATGATAGGGAAAGACAAACCGGAGTATGGGTCGAGGTTGCTTCCTTGGGTTGGAAAATATGACTTTCAAATTGGTGCTGCCGTGATTTTGTTACTAGGTGCCCTTGGAGCTTTTGCTAAGTATGTAATGGATAATGTTTGCAAATTTTCGATGTACCACTATTCTTTGAGTTATGTCAACTTTTCATTGACAAGACATTTCTTTATTAAGAACATATGCGATCAAGGGATTGGCGGCAAGCACAGGTCCCTTCTTTAGATTGGTTGTTGGTCGATGAAGTCAGGATCATGTTCTGAGAACGTTAGAGCAATAGGGTTATAGGAGCGCCAATGGATGGATTTGAACTAATCCAACTTTGTATTGAGAAGGAAGTCCTGCCTCTTATCTCAATGGAGGGAACATTGGATCTTATATCCAAACATATGGATGAAGACAACTAAACAACTAATCAAAACTTGTAGTTCCATTACAATGATTAATATCGTACTCTGAAGGTTCTAATTAAAACTTAACTTTGAAACTAGCCATAAACTTTGAAGTACATAGCCCATATAAAATTGATAATAAAAAAAATAAATATTGGGGGTCTCCTGAGTTAGTGTTGAAGTTCATTGTATATAAGCTAAAAGATTGAAGTAGTGGGTTCTTTTTTTTCATTTATTTATCGAAGACTTTTCAAATTTCCGATTTCATTGAAATACTATTCCAAGTCATCCTGGTATAAAGCGTTCTTTGTCAAACAAAAATGATGGAAGTGCGCCCACAGATGTGCAGAAATATTTGATGAATAATTCTCATCATATATATACAAATAACAATTACTTTTTGTGTGAATTCTTACTGATCAAGTACATAAATAATCAAGATAATTGTCCGTAAAGCCATATACCTTTTGTATGACAGTCAATTCAGTTTTAAACATTTCAATTGTGCTAATTTAATTCTAAACTTTTTGACGATTTGCCAATTTAGTTTGAAACATTTCTTTGTGTTGATTTAGTTGAAAATTTGCCAATTTTGTCCTAAATCTATTATTTGGATATTTGGCCAATAGAAGTATACTGGCAAATCATCAAAAAGTTTAGGAAATTGGCAAATTATTAAAAGCTTTGGGACTAAATTCGCTTTATTGAAAGGTTTAAGACTAAATTGACATCTATATAATAGGTTTAGAACTTTTTGAACAATTTTCCTTAGACAATTGATCTGTCGTCTCATCTGAGTTCTAATCTTTTGTGATTGTTAGATTTGATAGAAGAGTTTCCGATTGAGGTGCTTGTATGATTTTGACTTTCGTGATTATGGATATGTAATCGAGATGGTATATCACTTTCTTTTTGAGGTTAGATAATCTAAGGGCCCATTTGGTTAAGCATTTGGAAGGGGCTTTCGGCCTCGAAAGCCCCTTGGCCAAATGCTGAACCGTTTGGTTTAACTTTTCGAATCCGAAAAGCTGAAAGCTAGCATTTGGAATGCTTTGGAATGCTGAAGCCTATTTTTCCTTGCCAAATTGCCTACACTCAAATTTCAATATTCCGGTTTTGCCCCTGTTACTGTTCATCTTCCTCACCGCGAGGGTGGCCGGCGAGGGCAGATATGGCCGGCGAGGGCGGATCTGGGTGGCGAAGGACTGGCGAGGGGCCGGCGAGGTCGCCCGACCCAGGCGAAGGCCACCTGGGGTCGGGCGACCGCCCAGGCGCCCTCGCCTGGGTCGCGCGACCGCCCAGGCGCTGTTGCCTGGGTTGCGCGAACCCATGCGCCGCCCGCCTGGGTCGCGCGAACCCAAGCGACGGCGCCTGGGCGGTTGCCCGACCCCAGGTGGCCGTCGCCTGGGTCGGGCGACCTTGTCGGCTAGATCTGCCCTCGTCGGCCCTTTGCCGGCGACCCTCGCCGGTGAAGAAGATGAACAGTATAAGGGCAAAATCTGAATATTAAAAATAAAAGCTGTCAAAGCCCTTTGCAAAAAAAAATTTACCAAACACTACTTAGGCCAAAGTAGCTTTACAATTTTTTTTACCAAACACCACTTGTATTTTTTCCAGTGACTTTCACCTAAAAGTATTTGCATTCTCTCAATTAGCATTTGAAAAGCCGAACCAAACGGGCCCTAAATGTAAGAGGAAATAATAAAGGTAATACCCAAAGTCCGTCGGAAACCTAACGAGTGCCCCCATTAACTTATTTAGGCAGTATTGACTATTGAGCGTCTGTTGGAAACCTAATTAGCGCTCCGTTAACTTCAGGGCTTGGACGGCTTCTAGATTTTATTTACAACATATGATAGGGTTTGGACGGATTTGAGAAATATATCAAACGTTATTGAGACAAAAAAGACAAAACCCTAGATAGAGTTCATTAAAGAAAAGATGAACCCCACATCAAAGGTGCTGTTGAACACAGCAAACCCCAATCATTGATCAACATTACACACCCCAAGCAATCATAGACTAAACAAAAAGATCGTGCGAATCCCTCTCTTTTCTTTTCCCTCCAAACGGGTCACAAGAACAGATTAATAAAAGAGAAAAAAAGTAGAAAAAACAAGAAAAGAAAAGAATGGTCGCTTGGCATTTTGTTCCCATTTCTAAGAGCTTTCAAGGCCCGTTCCGTCGACGCGTGTTGTGGGGGAAGGAATAGAGAAGAAGCCGTGAAAGCGAAAGCAGAGCAACTTCCACCCTTTCTACATTCAATATCTACTTAGGAGATGGAGAGCTTCTTTTCCTTGGTGGGTCACGCTTTTGAAGGATGTGACAGCATCATTTGTCGGAAGTTCTGTAGAGAGGGGTTCGCGCGAGCCCGGCCTTCGGTTGGGTTCTTAAGCTGTGTTGCATATTTGTAGCTACCAGTCCAAAGGTATATGTGGTCACTAAGGTTAGAAGCAGTGGATTAGTCGAACCGGGAAATTCGTTCATTCGAACGGGACTTCCGTTAGCTATTAGATCAGGTGGGGTATGTCAAATATAACGGTTCAGATTAAGTCCATCCACCGTCGATTGGATATGCATGAAATGTTTCTCCTCGATCAGAGGGATGGATGGAGCAGAATCGTCGTTTTCGATTTACAATTGCTAGTCAGTTGACAGAACATGTTACTTTGTGTGGACCTTACGATGGTATCATGCAATAAATGTAGTCACTTTCTCCCAATAACATTCCGCAAGACGACGTCCCGAAAGCCTGCCCTGAGGCCAAAAACATAAAGTAGAGGAGAGATGCGTATACCAAATATTTGATCCTCTCTGCGATGTAACAAAATTGTAACGCGATCCAAATCGAATTAACGGCAACAAAAAGATGAGAAACGGCTAATCTAAGGAGAGATCGACAAGAAAAGGAAATATAATGATGGGACATTTCTTAATTAGAGGAGATTCACATGCCTCAAAAGTAAATTTGTTGTGGCGATTGTTGATGATTCCTCTCCGGGTAGTCATGGCCACGGGCCGGTTTCGGCTCGGAACCGGCCCAAAATAGGCCCGGTCAAACCCGGGCCTCGGCCCGTTGACCGGGCCCGCAGTTCGGAACCGGAACCGGCCTGTGGCCTACGGGCCCGGTTCAGGTTCCAGAAATTTTGGAACCGGCCCGAAACCGCCGGTTCCGGGCCCGGTTCCAAAAAAAAAACCCTGCATTCACCTGCAGACTGCGGTGCAGCAGGGCCCCACCCCCACCGACCCCCACCTCCACCTCCTCCAGCACTCCACGCCCTCCTCTGTCCTCTCCCACCAATCTTCCGCTCCACGCCTCCACCCTCTCCTCCACCGTCCACACCCCTCTCCGCCACTCCCACCCCCTCTCTGCCGCCGCCGCCCCCTCCGCCTCCCTCCTCCTCATGCCATCTTGGTCCTCCCACCCTTCCCTCCCTTGCATCGGCGTCAAGCTCGTGACCCATTTCCCCGACAACTCCTCCGTGCTGAACCTGCCGGGGGTTCACGCCGTCTTCGTCCTCTTCAACTCCCTCACCGGCCAGCCCCTCGCCACCGCGGACGCCACCGTGTTGATCCTGTACCGCACCGCCTGCGTCTCGGGCCTCGCCTCCGAGCTCCTCTCGCGGACCGACATTCTTCCCCCCTCTCCCCTGTGCCGGTCCTCCCCTTTTCTCCTCCGTCCGCCCCCCGTCTTCTCAGATCTGACCTCCGCCGCCGTCGCTGCCGTCGCCCCCGCCCATGGCCGCAGCCGCCGACGCCGACGCCCCCTCCTCCTCCCCCTCGAACCGAAACGGGCCGGAACCGGAATCAGAACCGGAACCGGCCCGGAACCAGAACTGCCCCCTTGCGGTTCCGGTTCCAGTTCATACATGGCCATGAACCGGAACCGCCGGTTCCCGAACCGTGGCCATGACTATCTCCGTGGACTTAATCTAGCAACCAAATAAGCAAACTTCTCAAATTTCATGCACTACTCTTCTTGGGGAAAAGTACCAAAAAAGATTTAAATATATTGCATTTATGCCAATTCAGTTCTAAACATTTTTATTGTGCCAATTAAGTCATAAACTTTTTAACGATTTGCCAACATAATTATCAAGCCAATTTTGACCGGAAATTGCTATCATGGACACCCGCCGTTTTACGTGACATGGCCGGTAATAACGTGGACAATTTTTTCAAATTTTTTTGAGTTTTTATTATTTTTTTCCTTTTTTTTTCTTTTCTTTCCTTTCTTTTTTTTCCCAACTAGGGGCCAACGAGGTCGCCGGCCGACCTTCACCGGCCACAAGCAAGGTCTAGGCATGGGCCTCCACCCCTTGTTGACCACAAGCAAGGTATGGGCAAGGGCCTCCTCCCCTCAATGGCCACGGGCAAGGGTGTCGAGCCCTCACCCCGATCCAAGAGAGGGCTACAACACTTGACTATTGGTCGGTGAGGGTCGTGATGCCCTCACCTGGTCTGGGCAAGGGCTGCATGCCCCTCGTTTGTGGCCAACGAGCGCATTGTGGCCCTCACCTACATTTGGGCAAGGGCCCAACACCCTCGCTTGGGATCTTAGCAAAGGTACGGAGACCCTCGTCGGCCAACAGGCAAGAGTGTTGGTCCTCGCCGAATCTGGCTGAGGGCCGCGACGCCCTCACCCAAACCAAGCAAGGGTCGCTAGCCCTCACCTGCCCAGAGTTGTAAAAAAGAAAAAGAAAGAAAAGTAAAGAGAAAAGAATAAAAGCAAAAAGAATAAAATTCAGAAAAATATTTAAAAATTGTACTATTTGTCCATATTAGTACTGTTCGTGCCACGTACGATGGTCGTTGTCCTTATTAGTAATTTATGGCCAAAATGGGCCAAAAGAACTACATTGACAAATTTTCAAAGGTTTATGACTTAATTAATACAATTGAAATGTTAAAAATTGAATTGGCACAATACAATAGGTTTAAAATTTTTGGTACTTTTCCCGCTCTTCTTGTGTATTGCGTGTAATTGATATTTAAGAAATCAGTATATTCTTTATTAAATGTCCAGTAAATGCACTACTCTTTCTCTATTTCAGATCCTGAGGATCATTATCCTAAATTACAATAAGGGGAGAACACAAGTAAAGGTTACTATACAGTTGGAACAAAACCTTCAGATTCCACAGGAAAACCTTAAGGTTGCTTTTCTTGTCTGTATGTGCATCAGAAGAGTCCTCTGATTGTTGCCCTTGTGGGAGAGAATATAACCTAACGCTCTCCCTTGTGAGGATGAAGTACTAATCTTGACTCTGACGTACCAACTAACTTGATTAGTTTCTAGGTATGACTGTTTAACTTACCATCCTCTGAACCAAACCTAAGACCAACTTTTTCCCATCAACCAAAGGTCACATTCCATCTCTCTGGGAAGATGCTTTGCAGAAGCGGCAGGACTCTTTCCTTGGAGCTTCTTCGGTCTTTGGAAAAACCGATTTATCCTCGTACCGCATATTCATTTTTCACATTTCTCATATGAAGTGTTGTAACACGCAAATACTTAAAAAAGGAGCGACGAGCCCAGGTATCTTAGAGATTACCGGTCCTTTCGCTAGATACAACTAAATATGCACCCAAAGATCTCCTTGCGAACTGTCTTCAATCAGTACAACTGGCTATTCATGTATCATTCCAAGCCACAACTTGTTCTTCACCCACAACTATGTACAGCAATATCACATGGAAAGTTCTATGTCCCAGTGCGAGAGAGCGTATCGAAATCAAACCAAGCAATGCCCACAAAAAAGCATAGGAGGGTGAGTAAAATTGTGAAACCCCCAAAATTAATAACGATGTTAAGACTTGTAATTAGGAAATCAACGCCTGCCTCTGTAGTTCTTCACCTTCAGCGACGGTTCCATTGCAGTGGCTAATGTTGTCCCCTTGCCACGACCAAACTATGTCCTTGAGCGCAGGCCTAACGTCTTCTTCGCAGAATTTCAAGTACTCCAACGTGTCCCCGGCCGACTTGCAGAATTCAACCACCGCGACCTCTGGTGCCACCTCGAAGACCTCCGCTGTCACTGACAGCCGCCCCTTCCGCCCCTCAACTGGTCCCTGCAGCCTTATCTTGAAGTCCTTCACGCTCGCGACCTTGAAGCTTAACCCCTTCGCAAGCCCCTCGATCTTCGACATGATCGATGTTGCCGAGCACTTAGAGGTGAACATGGACCCGGCCTTCCGCTTTGTCTCGAAGAGGCTCGACAGGTCGAAGCCCGAAGACATCGATGAGATGAACTCGAATGCGTTGAAGAACTTCGGGGACGACGGGACCTTATTGGATTTAATCGACTCTGAATTCGGTAGCTTTTCCTCCTCTGCTTCTCTCTCGCCCGATGGGTTCTCTGATCCCGGGTCTGGAATCGAGAAAGCCAATGGCTGGCAGAATCCTTTCCGGAACCAGGG
Source organism: Syzygium malaccense (assembly GCA_031216405.1). NCBI lineage: Eukaryota > Viridiplantae > Streptophyta > Magnoliopsida > Myrtales > Myrtaceae > Syzygium > Syzygium malaccense. The sequence goes on along the minus strand of CM062255.1, from coordinate 14,026,105 downwards.
GTTACGCATTATTGCAGGGATTGCGATCCGCTTCTCGGGATCGGACACAAGCAGCCTCGACACAAGCCGCCTCGTGTCCGTCGAGAACCATGGCGGGAACTCAAACTCGGCCTTGAACACCTTTCGGTACATCTTCATCACGTTCTCATCCTGGAATGGCAGGAACCCTGCGAGGAGGACGTACAGAACCACACCGCACGACCAGATATCCGCCCTCGACCCATCGTAGCCCTTCTTCCGCAGGACCTCGGGGGCGACGTAGGCCGGCGTGCCACACCGTGTGTGGAGGAGCCCATCGTGGCGGAGCTGCTCCGGCAGGGCCGAGAGGCCGAAGTCGGAGACCTTGAGGTCCCCGTTCTCGTCGAGCAGCAGGTTCTCCGGCTTCAGGTCGCGGTGCGAGACCCCGCGGCTGTGGCAGAAGTCGACGGCGGAGATGAGCTGCTGGAAGTACTTGCGGGCGAGATCCTCCTTCAGCTTCCCCCGCGCCACCTTGGCGAAGAGCTCACCGCCGCGAACATACTCCATCACTACGAAGATCTTCGTCCTGGTGGCCATGACCTCCTTCAGTTCGACGACGTTCGGGTGGCGGACGAGCCTCATGACGGAGATCTCGCGCTTGATCTGTTCCATCATGCCTTCCTTCTGGACGTGGTCCTTGCTGATGACCTTAATAGCGACGCTCTCTCCGGTCTGGAGGTTCTTGCCGTAGTAGACCTTGGCGAACGTTCCCTTCCCCAGGAACCTCCCCATCTCGTACTTCTGGAAAATCAGCTTCCTGTCGCTCTCCTCCATTGCCGCTCGGATCCAAGAAACAAAAAGGGACTGGATGTGATGTTGGCAACCAGATCTCTCAGTCTCCGGAGCAGGAGGACCCTGCTTCGGCTCTGTCTTTCCCTCCTCCTTCTTCTTCTTCTTGGGTTCTGTCAACAGTTACAGGTCAAGATTGGTGTGGGGGGGTTTTGGGAGGAGGGGTTGACTGAAGCAGCAGTGAGTAATGGAATCCATGAGAGGAGGGAGGAGATGGTGATCTGGAGAGATCCCATTGTAGAAAGAGAAGGGAAGGGGGAGTGAAAGAGAAGGGATTATATGGAGGAGGGCTTTGATTGCAAGGGCATTAAGGAGAGGTTTTGGAAAAAGATCGGAAAACGGGAGGAAGTTGGATTTGTGCCGTCAGAGCAATTGTTACCATCGGAGCACCCGGTGGTCTTTTGGTCTTTTTGAGAGATAGAGAGCGCACACAGAATGGAAGTCTCAGAAAGAGAAGTTTTTAATATGCAACGGCAGCACCTTGGAAAGGGGAGGGGTCCGTGTAAAATGCGGGACAACCGAGGCCACGTAATTTATTCTTGAATCAGAAGATTACAACGGAGACGCTTTAGTGATTATTTATGACTAAAGTTAAAAGCTTTTATAGGACTATATAGCACAGAATAATAGGGCTATGACAGCGCCTTTTAGTGGTCTCTCTATGATATTATCGGCAACGGCACGAAAAATAAATCAAGGGTTTTCCAAAATGGATCGATTTATTTCTTTTTGTGGAGACCAAATTGAATTGGAAAAGGTACCTATATGTTTGGTTGGTAGGTCGTGTACTCATGTGGTTGATTCTTTTGAGAAGTATTATCAAATCCTTTTATTTATCTTTTGCATGTATTGGAATTATACTGTTTATGAGATAACAATTTTATCCGTGTCAAATATTCGTGATTCTATCGACCTCTATCAAGAAGAAGTTTGAATCGCAAAAGAAGTAAAATTCGATTGTAATCGCATATCGTATAATATATGATCCTTTCGATACACAAGTTTGTTTTTTTTTCCCCTTTTTTGCTGGGAATCTTTTGAATATAATTAATGATATAAATGTACATCTAGAAGAGGGAAGGACAAGAGATCGATTTAAGAAAAAAGAAAAATCACAAGCTTGGTGATTGGTTTTAGAGTTTGGTGTTGTGCATGTCTATATTGACCCATCTCTTATTTTCGAGATCGATTTAAGAAAAAAGAAAAATCACAAGCTTGGTGATTGGTTTTAGAGTTTGGTGTTGTGCATGTCTATATTGACCCATCTCTTATTTTCTTCAGTGGCTAGGGTTTTATCTTCCTCGGTTCATGGAAGAGGAGATGGGGCATGGTTGTTCGTTGAAGCCGCCATTGCACCACAATGTCAAGTTTTTGTCGCTCCTAAAAGACGTGCGTACATGTGTTCATTAGTTGGGACACTTCTTCTCTTTCATTTTTTTTCAGGTCATTATTGTATCGGAAACCCCGAAAAAAGTACAGGCATCGCATGTGAAAATAACTTAAGAATTGGTCAATTTGGGAGGACCTTTGCAAACTTGAAAATAGGGTCGATTAAGGAGATTTTTGAAATGTGATGTTAGAAAGAATTTGGTTGATTTGAGAAAAAAAAACGAACTAAATTTTTCATGAAATAAGGACTTGACTTGCCATATAGAATACTAAGTATTTTGAGAAAAAAATAAACGTTTGATAATTTGGTAAATTTTGGAAATCAACTTAAATTTTTTGTGAAATAAGAAGGATTTTTACTTACCAAAATTAAGAAATACTTAGGTTTATGCGTGGAAAGTGCTAGAGATTTAAAGAATCGTGATTTAAAGTGTCGGAGATGTAATTCATAGTTGAATTACATTTTCGAGCATCATCGAATCTTACATAAATGTGTGCACCTTCTTACGCATGTGGGCTTTCTATGGGAATTTCTATCGATAAAGAAATTGAAATCATATTGTAGGTTTTTTTTGCCATATAGAATGACAACAAAGATAGATGCAAAATTATTTTTTAGCTTAAAAGGGAAATAAATTAAATGTTGTACTTTTAGGGTTAATACCATGAAAAACTCTAAACTAGTACACTTATAACAAATTTATCCTAAATTAATTTTTTGACCACCAAAAGTCTCAAACTAATACACCTGTGACAAATTTATCTCCATTAGTTTTTATTAAATTTTACCGTCAAATTACTGAATTAGATGACATGTGGCAATTTGACAGGTGTACTGGCTTGAGGTTTTGCTCTCGTTTGTCATAGATGTACCGGTTTGTAATTTTTTGTGGTATTAATATAATTTAATAGAAATTAAATGAGAGTGAATTTGTTACAAATACATCAGTTTGAAGTTTTCAGTTGTAAAAAAAAATTAGTTTTGGATAAATATGTTATGAGTGTACTAATTTGAGATTTTTTGTTATCAAAAAATTAATTTAGGATACATTTATTACATATATATCAATTTAAGATTTTTCGTGATATTAACATGTACTTTTATGATCAAATAGTACCTTCGTAATATTCCGCCGTTATTCTTTTCATTTGCGAGTTTTCGTTCCCCATCTTGTTCTCCGTCTCCAATAGCACTAGTGAGTTGGTGCGTGAAGATTTTTTCTTCTACAATTCATTAGAATATTCAAATGGGTTGCCGACAAAGGAGTGTGCGCTCACCCTGGAATAGGACACGAAGAAACATTCGCATAGAGCAGCTCAAGCTTGGACAGGTCGCACTTGGGCTTAGTTTGAATAATAAAAAGTTGCATTTTGATGACCCGTTATTGGTGGTCTCTAGGGCAAGCAAAGTCAATAGGAATAATACAAACGGTCGAAAGAAAGAGTTGACTTTAATGCCATGCAATAGGGAATTTGTACCATTTCTTTTGATTTCCTTTAAAATGTTTCAATAGGAGTAGTGCAACTTTCGTTACTTTTATGCAGTGCTCAGTTTAATTGTATTCAATCGATCACTTGATTGTTGTAATTTTCGTACAGCATTCGTTTGAATGCTAGAACTTTAAAAAAAATTGTTCGTCGCAAGTGTAGGAAATCCGACATGTCGTGACATTTGTAGTGAATTTCTTTTTTAAGTTACAAGGCTGTAGTAATCGATTGAAAAGTTGTGGCACCCAAAGGGATCGTGGCATCTGTGGTGTCTTTATAGTATTAAACCCAACTTATGATAAATCTCTGGTCAAAAATCTTACGTGGTAAATGTTCTTATTTCTTCCTTTTCTTATGCATTTTCTTCCTTCTTTGAATTGGACTGGATTATCTTGATTTTTCTTCTTTGTAAGATTAGGGAAAATAAAGAAAACAAGAAGTCAACCATTCACATTCAATTTTTGGAACCAAAAAAGCAGTATTTAATTAAGTTTGGTAAAGAATTTAATCAATCGTCGGCCTGGCATGTTCGGCGATTAGTGCCTAATGCTTGCCAACGCATTTCTTGGGCAGCAATTCAACACTATTAGGTGATTTTAACCTTGATTATTCTTCAACCGGATTGCAATTAAAAGGAATTTATCGTGGCTCTGATACTTGTTAATCAACTGAATTAAAGAAAGTCTGCAACTGCCAATGCACTAATTTTCTCGGGTTACCTCTATGAATGACGAAGCAAACCCGAAATATTGTTTTGACCAAAAAGTTTTACTTGATAAATTTCATGAAATGCACATAGTATATTGTTGTGGTAAAGAAATCGTAATTCGAAAATAATTTGAATTTCCAACACTTCACATCACGATTCTTCAAATTTCTAAAACAGACAAATTTTAAAAATCTTTTTTCCATCATATATGTAGGTGTTGTTTGCATACATATAGCGTTGTTTTCATTTATAAACAATAAAATCTTTTAACATGTTTTTAGTTTATTGTAAGGTTTTGTAATTGAAATCAATGTTTGGTTATATATATATGTATGTATTTAATGCCATTTTCCTTGAACAACGCATGTCATGTCTACTGCTCGTTGTGAATTTTTTGTGTCGTTAGTTCATAATACTTTTAAATTTTTGACGAAAATTACTGACATGTGGTCTAGTTAATGCCTATATATCATCCAACATTCACATCACTAGATCATCAATTTTCGGCAAAAATCGCTTGGAATGACTTCATTGAAATTTTATATAAAAATTTAGGACTAAATTAATAAAATTAGAAAGTTCAAGATTGAATTAGCATTCATACCTCAATTAAACAATTCTACTATGGATCCCTTTTACCAAGAAATCTTTATCCACCCATAATCCTCTCGATTTTCGTCAACATTCGAAAACCTTCCACCTGGAAGAGAGTAGGTTGCTGACCGTCGGACCGATTTGAATACGTGCCCCAATAATATCAAGGAGCATAAGAGAAGAGGACTGGCTCCAAGAATTCCATAAATCACGACAAAAATAAAAAAATAAAAATCTTTCTTCGCACGTAAAGTTAGTCTATTTCAATTTTAAGTAAAGGTCCAATGCTCCCGCCTTTTCGGAAATATTATATGCTTTATTATTGGGGTACGTTATAAAATAGAATACCTTCATTATTGAAGAGAAATAATATGTCTGAGTGGAGGGACCTCTCTAAGCACCCAACAACCCCCCATAACGAGGCAAAATGCGTGGCCCAAACACCATAAGATCTTCTGATCGTGAAGAGATGTGTGTGGGACATGTTAGAAAAACAAATTAGAATAAAATGGAAAGGACAATAAAAAAAAAGAAAATAAAAGAAAGAAATGTTGTTGGGTTTGGGGGGGATGTTGAATCCCAGGTAGACCTAATTAATACTAGGGAAGGAAAATTTTAATTTATCTAGGTTTTATTTATTTCGCGGAAAATAAATAATTTGACAAATATTTTCCTAAATATAATCGTTTGTATCGGTTACAAAAATAAATTAATAATAAATATTTTCATTTTACGCGTAAATTATTATCGATAATGAAAATATTTTTTCTTGGCTAATTATTCCAAGCAATATAATCAATCATTTTTAAGAAATTTTTTTCAAATTGGTCATTTTTTGCAAAACAAACGGTACTTGTAAAACAAACGGTACCTTAGACCCTAATGAATTTTCGAGCTCAATTTTGATCATTTTAGGGTTATTCAAGACACTTAACCCTTTCTACTTATTAGGTTTATAGGTTTTATTGGTTACCCATAAAAATCGATTTCATCATTTAAAAAAGAAATAATTTTGGTACTCATTAGTTTATAGGCTGCCTAAACAAAAGTTCAACGCGCAAAGTAGATAAAAAATAGAACAATAACTCCAATTGAATAATCTAAATCTTAGATAGCATCAAATATCGAATGTAAAGTAGGAAATTAAATCAACAAGGTGGTTGAGAGACTCTTGTATTGCATTAGGCTATCCCATCACAATGAACGCTGACCCTCTAACAGGTTTCGAATGAAACTGGATAGTACATCAACTTTATCTCGATCATACAAAAAAAAAGATATGTAAAGATTATTATTATTATTGGATTTACTGCCAATGTAAAAAAGTGATTACACATTAACCATTTGACGAGAGAGAAGTGTGTTTAAAGTTAGTTCTGTAATCGAGTTCTTTCACATGTCAACTATTCAACGGTAAACGTGTAAACAATATTTTATACTGAGAGTGGACCTAATATAAATTCAAAGGATAGAAGTATATATTTATAAAATTTAACAAACCATCACTAGCAAAAATCTCAAAATCGAATAAATGAGGCATTGAAATCTTGGTGATCAACATTACATCAATGTCTACATGCTCAAGCATGTAAGACTTGTTATCATCCTCGTGACCAGCTTTCTTTTAACTACTTTTTAAAGATAAATTGATAAAACTAGGGAGTGAGATTAAGATCGATGACTCAACATGTCACGTCCCATAGCCGATCTCCCCGAGCCTCGAGCGTGCGACACTCGCGAGGTTATTGAATTGCAACATCTCAGGAGGCGTCGCCAACCCATTTCTTTTATCTTTCAATTAAGCACATTGGGAAGCGTACTTGAACATCGCCCAATCAACAACAACAAACGGATAACAAGGAAAACACGTAGACAAAACACACTTTATATATATATGCATCATTAACAATCGGAAGTTAGCTAAATACAAGCCCACTACTATGGGCCTTTTCCAATTTCAATCAAAAGAGGTCGGGGTCAGTCCTAGCTCCTCTATCTATGAGGGCGGCTACCAAAAAATGGTTCCACCATGGGAGACCGATTCTCTACGGTTTGGGCTCGGGATCATAGTCCGGGTCAGACTCGGGGTCGCTCACGACGCCATCAGGAGGATTTCCCACCATGGGATCCATTGGGGCTCCACCAAGGTTACCCGGGGTCTGTCAAACCCACGAAGAGGACCGAAGAGATCCCCATCGAACCATACAAACCAGGCTACAAAACAATGAGCAACCAAGTGCTCTAGGCCCTGATCAACCCATATCGTAGTGGTACACTTATTATTGGTAATATCACTCCTCGCTATCACAACCTCAGTAACGTCCACATCCTTAGTAACGGGGTACCCAAAATGGACAAAGCAGCTATACATCTCTACGAGCCTGAAAAGAAGTGAACAACAATAAATGAGTAAAACTCAATAAGTAAATCCTATAAGCCTCGTGTAAGAGGATACCTCGCCTCGAAAACACACCAAACATAGGACTTACAAGTCGATGGCAAATCAATAGCAAAGTTTTTGCTTTGCCTTATTTGTATACATGAAAGATAACCTCATCTTCTCAGTATGCCAAAAATACCATCAAATAATCACACGTGAATTCTTATTTCTTGTCGGCACATAAAATTCACCCAAGTAATCACACGTGAAGCCTCGCTTTCAATTGGCATGCGGCAAATACACATAGTAATCAAGAATACTTCATATCACATATTCATGCACAATGCATCCACACATGTTCCGATTATTACGACCGCTTACAGCCATGACCTACACTCACGTCAGTAGTCTTCTAGCGTAATCGGGCATGACAACATCTCGATCTCACTCGAAGATGACATTCACTTAAGAGCATCGTTCCGAAATCTATTCGCGAACGGCATCCGAAATCCATCGAGTTTCGTTTCCCGCAATCATACGGGCACGGAACCATTTATGTGATCACGCAAGCACATCAAGTACTCGAGCCAATTATTATCTTTCACTTTAGCCAATGCAAAAGTGTTTAGTGCTCACACGATTAGAACCACTACAAAAAAACTGGATTTTTGCCACGAAAATTTGCGACGAAAAAATTTTCGTTGCAAATTTGCGACAAATTTTCCAACGAAAAGCAAAATTCGTTGGAAATTTTCAACGAAAAATTTTCGTCGCAAAATTCGTTGGAAATTTCCAACGAAAAAATTTTCGTCGTAAAATTCGTTGGAAATTTCCAACGAAAAAAAATTTGTTGGAAATTTCCAACGAATTTTCCAACGAATTTCAATTTTCCGGGAAATTACTTCAGTGTATACAATTTTCGTTGGAAAATTCGTTGGAAATTTCCAACGAATTTTCCAACGAATTACAAAAAACCCACATTTTTCATATTCGTTGGAAAATTCGTTGGAAATTTCCAACGAATTTTCCAACGAATTTCAATTTTCCGGGAAATTAATTCAGTGTGTACAATTTTCGTTGGAAAATTCGTTGAAAATTTCCAACGAATTTTCCAACGAATTTCAATTTTCCGGGCAATTACTTCAGTGTATACAATTTTCGTTGGAAAATTCGTTGGAAATTCCCAATTCCGGACAATTATTTTAGTGTGTACAATTTTCGTTGCAAAATTCGTGAGAAATTTCCCACGAATTTTGCAACGAAAACCCTACTTCTTCCTTATTCAATATTTTCGCGCTCGTTATTCTTACAACTCTCAATTTCAACGTTAATTCTCTCTCTCTCTCTCTCTCTCTCTCTCTCTCTCTCTCTCTCTCTCTCTCTCTCTCTCTCTCTCTCTCTCTCTCCTTCGCCTTCACCTTCTCCCTCCGTCTCCCCCTCCGCCTCCTCCCCCGCCGCCCCCCCTCCTCCTCCGGCTCCGGCTCCGGCTCCGGCGCCATGGACACCAAGCCTCCGACGCCCGCCCCCGACGCCACCAAGCCTCGTCGCCAGCAAGGCTAGGAGACGACGACGAACTTGATGGGCGGTGACCCCAAAGCCTGCTCCCGCCCCTGCTGCTACTACTACTTCTTCTTCATCTTCTTGTTCTGGGAAGAACAAGAAGAGGCGCAACAGCCTCGCCGGCCATGAGGGCAAGCCTCGTCATCGGCGAGGGCCGAGCTCGCCCAGATCTGGGCGAGCTCGGCCCTCGCCGACGACGAGGCTTGCCCTCGCCGGCCATGGCGAGGGCCGAGCTCGCCATGGCCGGCGAGCTCTCGGCCCTCGCCGACGACGAGGCTGGCCCTCGTCGGCCATGCCGAGGGCCGAGCTCGCCATGGCCGGCGAGCTCGGCCCTCGCCGGCGACGAGGTTGGCCCTCGCCGGCGGCGAGGGCTATTTTTTGACCTAAAAAAAAAATTTCGACCAACAAATTTTTTTTTCGATGGAAAAAAAATTTCCACGATTTTTCGACAAAAAAAATTTGTAGTTTCCAACGAAAAAAATTCGTCGGAAAAAAAAGTTCATTTCCAACGAATTGAGCCACGAGTTTTCCAATGAATTTTCCAATGAAAAAAATTCGTCGCAAATTTCCAACGAAAATTGAAATTTTTCGTTGGAAAAATTTGCGACGACTTATTACCAACGAATTTTTTTCGTTGGAAAATTCGTTGGAAATTCGTTTTCCAACGAATTTTTTCGAATTTTTCGTTGGAAATTTCGTCGGAAAAAACATGTTTTTTTGTAGTGAACATCTAAAATCCCGCACACATAAAGATACACAAAAATAATCACACGTGAACAACTGCAATCCTTCAACATGCGAAATTGCACACACTTCACTTACAAACCTTTCTTGTAAAGATGGACATATGCAAGATGACATACAATGTCGGTTTCTCATAAATCGATAATTATGTGACAACACGAGACTTCTATTACACTAAACAGTCACATGCGTGCATACACTTCATTTTGACCACCATAACATATACATGCATCAAGGAAACATATAAACTCACATGGCAATTAATAACGAGAATAAGAATAGCGAAAACATTTCATAAGTAAACCATACAAAATTGCTATACGGCTTCCTCTTCCGAGAACAATCATGGAACCTAAACTCGAAACTTAATCCAACTACGTAGAACCAAGTCCAATCCAAGGTATAAATGATCTACCTACGACCTAAGCAATATCATAGTAGAACAAGCTCACATAAGAATCAACCTAGGTCCGAAATACGTAGAATAACATCTATCCACGGATTAAAAGAACTACTTACTACACCGGTTGAACTACAGATGACAACAAATGAACGGCTATGGTAGAGAGGTGCGGTCGACGGTGAGATGGAGCGGCAATTAGTGGCCAAGAGGACGGCGCGACGACAGTGGCGACGAGCGGATGGCGCGACGACGATGGTGACAAGCGGATGGGGCGGCGTGGCGGTGGACGGCACGGCGGCAAGCGGCGATGGCGAGAAGAGGGCGTGAGAGAGAAGGGGTGAGGGAGAGAAAGAGAGAAATGAGAGTAAGTGAGAGGGAGTGAAATGAGAGAAATGAGAGAAAAAGAGAAGACTTCCTTGAGCTTGAGAGAAAGCAATAATGCAATTGCATTTATGACTCTCCTATCTACCCTAGCCTAGGCCTCTTTAATTTGCTCACATCCAAGCAAATTCATGGTCAAGAGGCCATCTTGAAAGCTTCCTCAACAAATCTCACACTTAGGCTATTATGGCTACTAAAATAGGCTCAAGCATTTAGCTGGGGACTAACCAAGGGAACCAAACTAAAAACCAACTAAGTTGATCTCTTCCCCTCCTCTCCTAAAATGGCGCCCAACCTCTTCCAAACAAGACCAAATTTTGGTCTTTCCCCAAACAAAGCTTCTAGAAGGTGCATTAAATGTTAAACCATAGGTTACTAAACATAGAAGACTAATCATGCACATGGCACACTAATGTGCAATCTTCTAAAAATCACCAGAGGGTCAAATGTGGGCAAGATGGGCTTTACCCTCTTGAATGGCGCCTAATAAGACCGAACAAGTCCCTTGGGCTTGTCTTGGGCGCGGACCTTCGTTGGGCTTCCAATGCTTGGCTTATATCCACTTGTCCGAAGATTAACGGTCCAAAGATACATAATTAAGCATTGTTGGATTGAGGATGTCACACAATAACATTGAAATTAATGGATCTTGCAATTCAAATCTTATGCGAGAAGAAGGAATTACTAGAAAAATCAATGAGAACCGCTAAAGAATATTGGAGATTTACATGGTTCGACCAGAATGTTGGTTCTTATTCCACTATGAGAGGCCACTCAAAGAATCCACTATCAGCTGAAAAGTTACCGAGTTACAATTAATCCCCTATGTGTTCGACAAGCCCCAATACACAAACCTTAGATACACTTAGGTTTCTCTCACCAAGTTTTTGCTAGAAAACTCATATAGACTCAAATAGCTAGTGTTCTTTTCTATTTGAGAGAAAATTTACTTAAGAAAGAAAAACTGCTTCAAAAATGCGTTCGTGTCGGGTACCCGAACAAAAGCAGTTTGGGTACCCACCCCAGTCGGGATACCCTAACAAATAGGGGTTGGACATCCTAGCAATGCCCAAAAAGCTTTTACGCTTTCTAGGACGTTGGCCGGCGATTCGACCTAAGTGTGGCAAACCAAACCAAACCATGATTCAGAGCATTCTTAGACTATCATCGCTCTCCCATATTACACAATCTTGAGCTTTGATCCGAACTCCACAACAATGGATCAGCAAAAATTAAGCCACAAATGACTACACTTATCATTCACAAACCTCTTATATGGATAGTGCTAGAGTATAAAATGACCTTATCGTTAACCAATTTGTCTTTAGACATGAAATATGTTATGTGTTGATGGAGCAATATTTAGCATAAAATAATCTATCGTCATGAAATGAATAAAAAATTGGTTGAACTTAGTCAGGTGAGATATAAAATAATAAAAAAATAAGTAAAATTTATGATTGAAAAAGGACACAAAACAAATGAAGTTATGATTAAAGCTAAATTTCTTCTTTTTTTTCTATTCAAAAATGAAGGGAAAAAATAGCAAAATAATAAGAACTCTTAGCTTCGAATTATCTCAGTCATCTTTTCCCTTGCTAATTTGTTAGGCTTTTTTATTATTGAGTTAGGTCTAAGAAATTGTTTTTTTGGCTATCAATCAGTAAAAAATAATAATATCACCTATTACATACTTTCTAATTTGGAATGAAAAGGTAAGAGGAATAATCTTAAAAAATAATTTTAAGAAGTCATGCCACCAGAGACAGTTCGAATTTTTTCAAGAAAATAAAATAATTCTATATTTTTCCACTTCAAATTGAAGAGAAGAAAAGAAACAACTCGTGCACCGCCTAAGAAGACCGCATCAACCAAATGCGAATCATACTCCCTGCCTCATCTTGACGTATAACGTTCTTGCCGCAATATATATATCCCAGTAGAAACTTTAGGTTAGAAATGGTAGATGTACAAAAGCATTAGTTAAAGAGTGAGATTGAGACAATAATCTAATTATCCAATAAAAAAAATCAAGAGACAAGCCAATAGATTCACCAAAGAGAGGTGCCATATTAGTTAATTGAAATGCCTCAATCACTTTACGAAGAATTCACCTGATTAGAGAAAGGAACAAATACCGAACAACTGACTCTAATTCGAGCCTCTATGGTTAAGCCCCTCAATTATAATAATAGATAGACATAATAAATAAATTCACATTACAAGCACAACTAGCGACTTAGTAAGAAGTAGTCCATTAATCGTGGCATTGCCATTTTAGCGTGCGTCAAGTTGCATGAATGAAAAATGGCAAAAATTTCCTAAGTTAATCCCATTATTTTATGTTATTAGTTCGTGTAGATGTAGGGTATTTTTTTGAGGATTAAGGCGATGATGTATTCTCTGTTGTAGTTAACATATCGTTTTAGCAAAATGCTTTGGCAGAATCTCTAGAGCTTAAAATGCTCTGAGAACGAAATTTTGTCCTAAGTTTATCATTCGGTCAATCACTTACTTAAACAACATAGGACAGCCTGCCCGCTCGGTAGCTGGAGAAAAATAAACAATGATATGATCTCCAATAATGCACTTTTTTGTCGAGGAAAATATGAAAACTATATGCTGGGTTTCTAAAGAATGTATTTTGTTGTTAATAACAATGATAGTAATAATACAAAGTAAACCATCATGACGTTGTATTATTATATGCAGCTTTCTAAAGCATCAAGGCCGAGCATATTAGAGAGGTCAGCAAAATGGACACTATGAAATAATAAATCGCTAGTGGCATCAAACAATTCAATTTTGACATGGTGTGAGTTGAGACTTCTTACTTTAATTTTTGAAATTTAATAATTAAAATCCGAGGTTGGGCAATGAAGATCTAGAGCCTCTAAAGCTCAAGATAATTGTCCAAAAAGTCATAAACATATTGTACGGCAATCAATTCAGTCCTAAATATCTTAATTGTGTCAATTTAGTCATAAACCTTTTGACATTTGCTAATTTAGTCCTAAACTTTTCAAATGAACCAATTGAGTCCTAAATCTTTTGAAAATTTTCCATTTTAGTCCTTGGAGTATTCTAACCCGTCTATACTAGATAAATCAAGTCAAATAATTATGTGGGGAGAAACTATCGTCTTGAATCATTGTATTAGATCAATTCGATCATATACCTGTTAAACAATAGAAGAACACACTGATTCCGTCTTAAAAAGACATGCTCAAGCTAACTCATTCTATGTATATTTTATCCGCCTTATCGTTTATAGTCTTGCAATATTTGATTGACCATACTCTTAGTGATTTTCGTTAGGTGTCGGGGTCAGGTAGCACCCTAAGCCAAATTTCTCTCATTATTTTCAGTTGTATCTTCATTTCTAACTTCGTCAAAAGCAAAAACCTGTCCTTGGTTCAGATTGCAGGCTAGGCAAATAGGGCCACTCCCTTCCAAAGTCACAGTAATAGGGCCTCATGGCCTACCGATAAAAATTAGAGGGCCTAAGCACCCTTTAATATCCAAATTTTTCGTGTTAGATACTATTGTAACTAACTTTAGTCGTCTTTCACAAATAGGAAACTACACAAAACAGATTTAAGAATTTAATAATACCATTTTTGTGTCCTTGTTTAACTCAAGAATCAAAATAAATTTAAGCATTTTAATTGATGATTGCTCAAATGACGTTCCTTCGTGTCTTCAACGATGTACCCAAATTATTGGATAAATAACCTTATCTAACCTAAGAGAAGACGTGTTATAGAAAATACAAGGGCAAGCATTTGTTGTGCCACAAAAACCGTGGGCGATTCTCTCAATCATGGGGAGTTCAGAAGGACATGAACTTTGGAAGCTTCTGCAGCAACGATAATATCTGCTCATGATGATACAATCATTGTCATAATATATGCTCTGACTCTGTGCATCATAATGTGATGACTTCGAAAACTGAAGAGACAAATGGCTTTTGAGGCGGCCACGCGAGGCGGCCACATTTCAAAGCCAAGTGAAAGGAGTTTCAATCGCCATTTGATTATGTATGCTTAAGAAAGGAGACAAGCATAAATTTGCTGGCCAACCATATTTCATATCTTTATGATCCACGATTGTGTGCTAAAGATCTGATTAGACATGACAATGGGGGTGAAGTCGGAGGCTTGTCCGCAACCCTAGGCCGACCAGTTGCTTGCACAATATAATCTGCTTTGGCAGGTTGGATCACCCGCATCCACAAGGCTTTATAAAGTATTGTATTAGTTTGAGGTTGCACGAGACTTATTTGGCGCTCGACATCCTAACTTGAGTTTCGTATATACTGTCGTACGCAGCCCGTCCAGGTCTGCTGCCAACGTAATATTCTCTGTTTGGGTCGAAGCTCACTTGTGCACTCATGACTTTAGAACAAGCTATGCTAGTATGAAGTTGAGCAAAACTTATTTACTAGTGGAATAACCCATACATGAAGATATGAAATCAGAGATATTTTGATGTCCATCATCCCCTAACTAGCTCTAATATCATTGTAGGCGCTTCACCTGAACCTAATGGCGGGCCTAGAAATTAAGGGGAAATTGTCCAATTAGTACCAAACCGATTGTATGGATGCAAATCCAATCCTAAATTTTTCAATTTTGTCAATTTAAACCTAAATCTTTATGTAAAATTCGATGTATTCTTTTTGGTAGATGCCTGTGTGCCACGTGGGATAGTTGGCGATGACTGCAGCACCATATTGGCAATTTCCGGTGAAAATTTACCAGAAGGACAATCTTGGAATTTCGCGCAAAGGTTTATAATTAAATTGACAAAATTAAAAAATTTGGAATTAAATTGGCATCCGTACAATATGTTTATAACTGATTGGGTAATTTTCTAGAGAAATTAAGTTTAGAGGTGAGCCCACCCTCATGCGGTGGTGGCAAGTAGTGGTGCTACCATCGAGCAAATAAGTGAGGGCCAGCAGCCCTTGACTTGGCCCCTGCGAGGGTGGATGACCCTCGTCCATGAAAATCGGAGGGTGATGGTTTTAATCTTCAAATCTTCAACCCTTTTTTTAATCTTCAAACCTTCTCTCTCTATTTCTGGTTCTCTTTTAGATTTGTTTTTCTTTTTCTTTTTAAAATTTTTCAGTTTTTGTTTTCTTTTACAAAATATTTTTTGCTTTTTCCTTTACAATCCTTTTTTTATTTTCTCTTTTCTACTTTTTCAAGCTTGTTATTCATATGAGCACCACATCAACCCCATATGTATCAAGATACAATTAAAATGCCAGGTTAGCATTTTCTATTTGTCAAATTGAACGGAGTACAGCAAAATACTCAATTACATTAATCGGACAAGTTATTAGTACTTGATTGTACTTTTTGAATATTTTAAAACTCAATTGAACTTTCTTCAAAATGTTAAGGATATCCGGTGCACATACAACCTCTTTAAAATAGGAACTTGCTCCTTGCCATTTCTTAATATGTCAAGAGTTTAGCTGGAGTGACTTTTACCTTTTTTTTTTTTTACTTTGCATAAATCTTAGGGAAAATTCCAAAAAAGGGTTTGAAGTGGAGTCATTTTCTCAAGCAAGAGCCTAAAGTGCCCTCATTTTCTCCAATAAGGGCCTAAAGTAAATCTTATCTCAAATAAGGACTTGAAGTAGCCATATCAGTCTCAAATAAGGACCTGACCTCACCAGCCAAAGGGATTTTCATCTTTTACTTTTCTGAATTGTTTTTCTTTTTTTCTTTGTTTTCCTTTTTCTGTTTTTTTTTCTTTTTTTTCCTCTCTTCCCTCCGCGAGCCATCGCCGCGGCTGGCAAAGGCCAACCTTGCTTAGGCAGGCAAGGGTTGCCCTCGCCGACCTCGAGTGAGGGCCACCCTCCCCTGGGCTAGCGAGGGTCGCCCTCGCCGATGTCGGGAGAGGGCCGCCCTCGCCGGTGTCGGGAGAGGGCCGCCCTCGCCGGTGTTGGGCAAGGGCCGCCCTTGCCTAGGCTAGCGAGGGCGAGGCCAACCTAGGCGAGGCGACCCTCGCCCAACGCCGGCGAGGGCAACCCTCGTCCTTGCCTGGGCTAGCAAGGCCAGGCCAAGGCAACCCTCGCCAGATTTGGCAAGGGTTGCCCCCGCCTGCCTAGCCCAGGCGAGGCGACCCTCACCCGATGCTGGTGAGGGCGGCCCTTGTCGGAGACCGACGGAGGTTGCCAGCAAGCGCAGTAACGGCTAGGAGGGAAGAAAAAAAAGGAAAAACAAAAAAGGAAAAGAAAAGGACAAGAAAAAGAAAGTAAAAAAATAAAAAATATATACTTATAATTTTTTTTTACTAAAAGACCCCTTCTCCAATGATGAAATAGTCACCGGTTGGCCAAAGATTCTTATTTGAGACGATTTGGCCACTTTAGGCCCTTATTTGAGAAAATGACTTTACTTGAGTTTTTAGAATTGTCCCTAAATCTTACGAAGCACACACCTTGACCTTTTTCTTTATTCTTAAGCACCTGAAATTTCATAATATATCAATGCTTATATATGGACTTCCATATAATTTTTTTAATGACTTTTTAAAACTCGTTTAACATTTATATTTTGGTAGGATAATAAAAAGTTACTTTAAACTTTTAATATGTCAATACAAATAATCCCTCAATTTTGAAACTAATCTCACAATATATTTGATTGCAGTGATGACTATTAAATTACAGATTTATTATAGGCCAACTGACTATTATAATGTTTGCTTACGGTAAAAGTTATTACAAATACAGTCTCAACTATTGCCAAAACTATAATAGTTTTTACGGTCAGAGGCTGTAATAACTATTCTCAAAGTACCCAGCCCTTTCTCTCCCACTCACTCTATTAATGTTAGATTATTAATTAATAAATAAATTTATGAAAATAATAACTTATTAAGTTTGTTGACGTAATTGTAATGCTAATTATATTTGTTTTGACATAATCACATAAAATATCATTAATCAAATAAAATACCAAATGATTTTTAAATAATTTATGTATTTTTTTTGGTCGGTCAAATAATTATGTATTAGTAATTATGTTTTCTTGATAATTCATAATGATTTATTACATTAAAAATTACTCATGATATAATAATTTGCACAATAATGGTTGATTATCTTAGTTACTAATTATAATAGTTAATCCTCAAATTTATAATTTGTGTTTACAATTAAGTTTTTTTTTTGGTAAGGTAAAATGTATTACTTTTCAAACTACCATATACAACCTAAGCCAAGACCAACTCCTGACCCCAGATGGACATAAAGATGTCCAAACGTGGTCGTGTTTACAATTAAGTTTATTAGTTATTACATAACTAATAGTATGATTGAAATAATATGGATAGGGTTCCACTCACTACAAAAAAACATCTTTTTTCCAACGAAATTTCCAACGAAAAATTCGAAAAAATTCGTTGGAAAACGAATTTCCAACGAATTTTCCAACGAAAAAAAATTCGTCGGTAATTCTTCGTCGCAAATTTTTCCAACGAAAAATTTTAATTTTCGTTGGAAATTTGCGACGAAATTTTTTTCTTTGGAAAATTCGTGGCTAAATTCGTTGGAAACACTACAAAAAAACAACCTTTTTCCAACGAAAAATTTGAAAATCCAACGAAATTTCCGACGAACAAAAATTCGTCGTCGCAAATTTTTCCAACAAAAAATATAAATTTTCGTTGGTAATTTCCGACGAAATTTTTTCGTCACAAAATTCGTAACTAAATTCGTTGCAAAATTCGTCGTTAATTATTCATTACAAAAATGTGGCAAAAAAAAATTTGTCGAAAAATCGTGACAAAATTAGTTTCGTCGTGACAAAAATCGCTGCTGGCGAGGGCCAGGCTCGCCCAGATCTGGGCGAGCTCGAGTTCGAGTTCGCCCAGATCTGGGCAACCTCGAGCTCGTTGGCCATGGCGAGCTCGGCCCTCGCCATGACCGGCGAAGGCCAGCCTCGTCACCGGTGAGCTCGAGGTCGCCCAGATCTGGGCGACCTCGAGCTCGCCGGCCATGGCGAGCGTTCTGGGCGAGCTCGAGCTCACCCAGATCTGGCCGAGTTCTGGGCGACCTCGAGCTCGCCGGCCATGGCGAGCGTTCTGGGCGAGCTCGAGCTCACCCAGATCTGGCCGAGTTCTGGGCGACCTCGAGCTCGCCGGCCATGGCAAGCTCGGCCCTCGCCATGGCCAGCGAGGCCCAGCCTCGTCGAACTCGGCGGCGGACAAGGAAGGAAAGGAAGTGGAGCATGAACCGGGGGCTCCCGCGATGGACGAGGTCGAACTCAGTGGACATGGACACGGACCCGGCGGCGGGGGAGCCGAGCGGGCCGGTGCCGGTCTTGACGGCGAGGGAGAAGGGGCTGGCGGAGTCGTTGGGGTGGTAGGAGAGGCGGAGGGAAGGGCCGAAGCCAAAGGAGGTGCCGAGGTGGAAGGCAAGCTCCCAGGGCTCGCCGGCGACAACGCCGGATTGGAAGGGGAGGCCGAGGATGCTGAGGGGGACCTTGGCGCGGATGAGGGGCTTCCGGTCCTCGTGGAACTTGAGGGAGGCCTTCATCCTCCGCTAGGGTTTCTGGGGAAGGAGGATGGAAAATGGGTGGGGGGGATTTTGGGGGAGATGGGAATTTTGCGACAAAATTAGTATAAGCGGCATCTTTCAAATTCGTTGCAAAATTCGTAGGAAATTTCGAATGAATTTTCCCACGAATTTCAATTTTCCGAGTAATTATTTCAGTGTGTACAATTTTCGTTGCAAAATTCGTTGGAAATTTCCAACGAATTTTCTCACGAATTTAAAAAATGCCGAACAATACCGGTTTTTTGAATTCGTCGCAAAATTTGTTGGAAATTTGCGACGAAAAATTTGCAATTCGTTGGAAATTTCCAACGAAAAACTTTTCGTCACTAATTTCCAACGAATTTTGCGACGAAAAATTTTTCGTTGGAAATTTCCAATGAATTTTGCGACGAAAAATTTTTCATCGCTAATTTCCGACGAATTTTACTTTTCGTTGGAAAATTTATCGCAAATTTGCGACGAAAATTTTTTCGTCGTGAATTTTCGTGGCAAAAATCCAGTTTTTTTGTAGTGACTCATGATTGGCTATTAAAGTGATTATTACCATACTAATGTTTATTTTGATAGAATCACATTCCATGTGCTTAACTTTTAATGATAATCATAGATAAATTATTTTCATGAAAATTCCTAATTGACTATTAAAGTGATGATTGCTATGTTATGTCTAATTCTGATTTTTGGGGTACTGGAAATTCTGATGTTATTCCTCTCTTACAACAAATGTTATGCATGGAACCAAATAATGAAGCAGATATCACATTACTTAAACCAAACAACGTAAGAGTTATTACAACTCTATTAAATTACAACGTAAAATTCATTATATTATGATCTTATTCCATTACTGCAATTAAAATTGCGGCGAAAAAGGATAGTGTCTTCGACCAAAAAAAAAAGGGATAGTGTCAAAACCGAAATTAATGAAGCTATACTGTGTAATTCCAGAGCCTACTTGTTTCCCTCGTTGTGTGGCGGACAATTTCCGGCGTTGCTTCTTAAATAAGCTAAGTAGAAATGAAAAATCTCCGAGTCACGTCACGACGGCAATAATTTACTGGATGATAATGCCATGGACAAGTTGCTACATCTGTCCATATCGTTGAACTTGGATGGCGAAGTGCTTCGCGCACCTTGTTTAGCACCGTAAAGCTTCCCGACATGTCACGTGATCTGAGTTGACTTCCGGGATTGGAGCATAGCATGGAGTTATCGATATGTGATGTGAGTTATAACTAGTAAGGAGGAAACTCATCTAGACCGAAAAGTCTGAGTCGTGGTGTAACAAAATTTCTGTTCATTAATCACGAGACGAAAGTTTAATTCCCAACACAAAGGTGTTTGCACGACACGACCGACGCATCACAAGAGATTAGAACTTCTTTTTCGATTCATCCCTAGATGTAAATGATGATATATATACAAATGGATCTTTGCAGAGAGAACCTACCGAATAGGGTTTATTTCTATAAAAACCTTGGTTAAGTAAAATGGTTTTCTTTTGAAATTTGATATGAAATTCGACAAACCGGTAAGATATCTAAGGACGGAGAAGGAATCATAAATATATTATTAACTGGGTTTGTTTCCTATATGGAGTGTGAAAAGACCACTGAACACTAAAGCAAGGTCTAGACGGCTTCGACTTGTGCAGACTCGGAATTGCTCGAGCATGCTCAGGCAATATGGGATAAGCCTTTACCCTCTATGACTATTTATATACTTGTTTTCCAAATCACCCTTTGCTGAATTGTCTCTCTTTGTTACTTAGTATCACATTGACATTATTAATCGGAGATATATTGCCAAAAATTAATAAAAATCAATACGTGTGTACATATATAGATGTTGCTTGTGAACTTCTTGGAAACTCTGCGGGCTCCACGTGGCCCATGGTATTGCAACAAGTGGAGCCCCGAATCTGTTGGCCAATTTGGTACCCATTTCGATTGAACTTCGTTAGTGGGCCTAATGCCTTGTCGTGACAGGTAATAGTCCATTCGACTGATTCAAATGTCATCTTCAAGAGAAGACTATTTCCTACAACATTAATTCCCCAAATTTCTTTTTAAAAAAAGAGAGGAAACTTGGAAAAGAAAAACAGAGTTGATTTGAAAATTGGGAATGGAAAAGAGAATAGGAATAAAAAAATATTTCTCTTCATGAGAACAGAAACGTTGTTCAATTACTGTGTTTTTCATCAATGCGGGGGAGGCATGAGTTATGGGAAAGATATGAGAATGAGTTGATAAGAGAAGATGAGTCGATGTGTGTATTATTGGGATTGGATTAGGTAAATTTACTATGAAAATTTAATAAGATAAGTATGCTTAACTAATTTAATTATATGTTAATAATTTGAAATAATAAAATCAAACCCCTAATTCGAGCTAGCTTATTCTGACAACCGAACAAGTCTTGTAGGATTTTTGAGCGGTTCTGGGATCCGAGTAATTCCAAACTTGAGAAACTATTGCAAATAATCCTTATTTTTTTTTAAACACCTAGAATTACTTATCTAATTTTACCAACTCTACAACAAAAGCCCATGGGCTCTCTAGGGATTATTTGAGGAGTGCAAATTCTTGCCGGCCCGTTTAAAAGGTTTCTCAATGGCCCATTGCCCCCGTGAAGCCAATCAAGTAGCGGACTAGATTGCGAAAACCCGCCGAAAAATGACTCTCCCTTTTAATTGGCTTTCTAAGCCCCCCAACCCTTTTGGGACCTTCGTTGTCTTGAAGCTTGTTATCCTTGTTCTTCAGAACTAGATACTTGAATGAATAGACAGTCTTCTTTGGCCAAAAACCAAATATAGGACTCCTAGATCACATATTGTCTTCTATTATTTGATGTTAAATTATCATAATCTATATTTCCTTACTGTAAATTTTTTAATTTGAAATTTGTAGTACATGGGATTCTAATAAATGTGTTGTGGTTGCAGCCGGTTCACTAATTAAGATGGATTTAAGACTTGATAGTCAAAATATACAATGGATTTGAAATCAATCAAACAATTTATGGGGAAATTATCCAATCAGTCCCAAACCCATCAGACGGATGTCAATTTAGACATAAACGTTTGAATTTTGTCAATTTACTTCAAAATCTTTGCATAAAATTATAATGTAGTTCCTTCGGTCAATTTTCGCCAAAAATCGCTGACGTGGCGGTCCAAACATCGCTGATCATCCTACACGGCACATCCTCACATCAGCAATTTTCTAACGAAAATTGATTGGAATGATTATATTAGAATCCACGTAAAGGTTTAGAACTAAATTGACAAAATTTAAAAATTTAGGATTGAATTGATATCCATACAACAAGTTTTAAATTGATTGGGTAATTTTCTTACAATTGATAAGAGGGCTTTGGAATGAGAGCTATCCCAAATGTAACCCCTTTTCCTTCCCTACGCATGAGGCTGATTCAGGCGTGGATTGTCACGATCACCAAGCATGGGGCCTGGTTCTCAACTTGCTGAATTATGGACAGTGCAGCAACTGTTCCTAGCTTGTACAGTCCAGGACGACGACGATGGGTTGGTCATGCCTTGAAGTGATTGGAGGTGTCTTTGACATTCCTGAAATGTCTCCAAATGTCACTTGGTCTTTTGCTCGAGTTAGAGTTTCGTTTTAGGATTGTGCCAATATCGACCAACTTGATGAGGGCTGGGGTCGGTCATTACGCAATGATGGCCAGCAATGGTGCCTCCGTCGTGCGAGAGCTTGCCCCCATCTCCTCTTTTTGTGTTATTCTTTTATGTGGCACCACATCATCGCCAATTATTCCTCAACCAATTTTAGAAAGTCATCTCATATTTTCTGTCACTCGAAATTAATTGAATTAATGAAATCATGTGATTACACTTTTTGAACAAATTTTAATACCTAATTCCACTAGCTAAAAGCTTAAGGACTTGAGTATATTTTCTTTATAAATTTTAGGACTTTACGTGCACATACCCAGTGCTAAATATAGAGTATCCCTCAAATTTCATCAAAGTATTGAGTGAGTGTTCGAGAATTTTATTTACCTAGTAAACTTATGGCTTCCGAATTAACCAATTAAGCTTGTCATAGGATGCTACATGTTTTTCTTTTCTTAATTACTCGCGACTCTTTGTTGATTAACCGCAACAAGATACTAAGAGAATGGACCTTGTAGGAACCTAAACATCAAAATATCTGAAAAATGTAAGTATCTTAGAATTTTTTAACATATACCAAATAAGAACTAGGATTCATCTTTTCCCCCTATCTCTCTTCTTTTCTAGCCAAACTCAAACTCGGACCCAAGTGTGAGGTGCTGCAAATCTCTCTCGATGCACAAATTCGGGGATAGGCCTATGCAATTATACAGGAAATATGTACGCTTGATCCAAGAGGGAAAGCCAAAAGACAATTAATGTGATTGACACCTACCCAATGCCGAAAGGTCAAAGAAGTTGGTAACCTAAGCCAATTCTAATCGACAATAGATACACGGGCTTTGCTATAATTAGTTCATCATTCAATACGACCTATCATTTAGTAGTTGATGCAATCTTTCGAAGCCTTTTTCAAGAGAAAGGATGGGACTAGATTACAACAAACATCCTTCGCCCACCTTTTTTATGAGGCCGAGATATTCTTTTAGGAAGTTTTGAAGTGAGTGACTTTCTCTCTCGATTTCAGCTAGGTTTGGGTTTGGGTTGATTCAACACCTAACCCAAGGACGAACCCGCACAATGTTGGAATCCCAATTTTTGGGACTAGGGACCGAGGACTGGATCAACCCTATGGGTTCAGTCTAGTTCTAGGTCAATGCCGGACCAACTAATTCTTTTTCTTTGTTTCATTTTTTGTATTCCTTGACAGGAAAACATACTCTTTGAAATTACATATATTGAGCCACCAAACTATGAACACCGATACAAATCAAATAGAAATTTAAGATAAGCCAACATGAGAAATCTCCACTTGCCAAAAGCAACAAACCATAGAAGACGAACATGTGAAATAAAATTAAATAATAAAAAGTTCAACATACGTAACATAAACCATGAATTATACAACTTCGTATCTTGTTCATTTTTAAAAGATTGTTTCAAATTCTGAACACCTGAAAATAAAACAAACAACAAACACAATTAATACTTAACAATAGTTATATGGATTCATCTAGTTCATGTAAATACTTCGGTACTAACATGTAATCAGTAATTGCGAAATCAGTATATCATCATTATCATCAAAGTCCACAAAATATAAGATCATTTTCTGGTACAAAATCCAACCAACATTTATCACTTAGGACACCTAAAGACATGTGCAACAATCAAAACCACAATTATACAGTCAAATGAATGACGAGTAGAGCAAAGTCAAAACATGATTTATCACATGCAAATATTAAAGGAAAGAAATTGAGTATCTGCTTCAAGGAAAAGCATACAAGCAGCAGATCATCATACGACTATTCGAGGTTCAAAAAACACAAAAAGCAAGATTTCTCAGGAGAATTATCACCAAATGGACTTTACTCCATAGATTAGGAAGCATTATCACCACTAAGAAAGAGAATTTTCTAATGACTTGAAGCTCTCAGATCAAGCACAAACCACGAAACATAAGTGGAAAAATAAATACCCATCTCAAATTGAGAACGCACACGAGCTTTAAGCTCTCAAATGAAGCACAAATCGGGAACTCACCAACTAAGTTGCATCGTGGGGCGAGGGAAGAGAGGTGAGCGAGTTATGTTTGTGAGTTGGGCCAAGAGAGGCGAGCGATGTCACCATCTGAGCTGGTGTTGGTGAGGTGAGCAATCAGAGTCAAGAGATCCAGCGAAGAAAAGCGAGCGAAGAGAGATAATGGGTTTTTTAGTTTAAACGGCCCAGATATGCTGTTATTTTTATCATTTATTATTTGCA
This sequence comes from Syzygium malaccense, assembly GCA_031216405.1. Lineage (NCBI taxonomy): Eukaryota > Viridiplantae > Streptophyta > Magnoliopsida > Myrtales > Myrtaceae > Syzygium > Syzygium malaccense. Next base: position 14,001,155 of record CM062255.1, on the reverse strand, counting down.
TCCATCCAATCGAAGGACAATCTCGTGCTTAGCGAAACCCCCCCCCCCAAAACTCCTCCATCATCTTTATTCTTACCCTAAGCCCCAAGAAAGAAAAGCACAATGACGATGTCCATTGCGGAAAACTCATGCCATTAAGTCCCACCGATTCTTTGGTACAAAGTCACCACCTCCGTCACCACTATAAATCAGCAGCCTAAAAGAGGAGGAGCCTAGGGTTTTGACAAAATATATATAGAAAGTTGATTCAAGTTGGACCAACCCCAAAGCCCAAGTACAAAGGATCAGCCCACACAATATCTGTTCCAAGGGTCCCAAGACTAGGTACTGGCCCACTCTCCTTGGGAACCAAACCAGAAATGGCTAGGACCCTGAACCAATGCTGCCTGGACCGATGCTCACCCCTATTTTCAGCTGCACCCTATTTGTAAACCTTCAAAAAATGCGAAGGGAGCCTTCAACCCTTCTCTCCTCTCCCACTACACACTTGAATAGATTGGGGGGGGGGGGGGAGATAGGGTATGTGAAAGGCTCTAATCAACATTCAAACTCATTCTACTTTAGAAATCAGGAAAGAAGCGATCTTCTGAGCAACCAAGCAGGAAGTGATCTTCAACCCTAACTCTTTCATGCGTCACTATAATCAGCAGCTCTCTTGGTCATCACATAGCAAAATTTCCATAATCCATTTTTCAATTGCAATAGTTGGACCTTTTTCGGTCTCTGACTAGTTAAAAGAGTACATTGACATATCAGTTTATTCCTCATTAATTTGGAAGAGAGACCAATCAAAAAATAATATATCCGGGAAACATACTTACAATTTTGACCTTAATTAATGTAGCGCAATTGCCTAGAGCATACATATATCCAGCATAAAACTAGCAATACATCAATCCCTAGAACCACTCAAAAGATTGATATTCTCCCTCAGTGCGTCGTCCAAGACAGTGCAAACCCTGAAATCGCACAAACGGGACACAACCTTAGATTTGTAAAGTTACACATCAGATAAATAATATATATATATGTAAACAATATATATATCTCGAATACTACATATCTCAACCTATACTAGCAACATAGATACAGCTCAACGAATATGACGGACAACATTTTCATTCGATTAGTAGAATATCTCATGGGACTTTCAAAAAAGTATTTTTGTTTTATTTCTCTACTTTTCGAGTCTGTTCGGAAAAGGAGAGAAAATGAATGGAATCAAAATTTGGGCGCAAAATAATTAAAAATTTGAAAATATTGTGAGAGGAGAGAGGAGGAAAATTTCAAATTTGTAGTGTTTACTCTCACAATTTTCTTCATGATGGTGTCCCAGACATAGCATCAAGATATTAAAATAACATTATAACCTTTTTCATTGGTCACACCGGTTTTATCTAGTAACAATACTGATAAATATATTAAATATAAAATAAGAAGCGCAGTTCATAGGTAAATATTTTCTTTCTTTTCTTTCTTTCGAGTACCTCTTATTAAGTATGGTAAAGTTATGATGCACACTAACAATTACATAAAAGTTAAATTTTCAAAAAGCAAAACTTGCTTACCATACACTATTTTCATTGCTATCCATCCCATTTTCCTTTGTATTAGACTTCTCCACAACTTGGGCATGAATTCTAACATATAAATGATTTGCAGCAACTTTCCTAATTTCACTAAACTTGTTCTTGTTTATATTGAATTCCATGGTGGACTGATTAATATATTAAACAAAGTCAGTCTCCCATCAAATGATTACAATCTTTTGCAAAGATTGATACATATGATATACAAGTTACCAAATTCGACAATAGGTTAAAGTTGATTAAGAGAGAGAACTTAATGAATAAAGTTCACACCTGGGCGAGTCACGCGGCGCAACCATGAGAGTAATACCAACTTGTGGTAGACCTAGCATTTACAATATGTAGAATACGTATGCAGATTGATAGTCGTGACTCTCATCACCCTATATTTTTGTTATGCAATGTTACACATGATGATAGAACATCTAATCTAAGATAAGCTAAGTTAATGAAGGATGCAACAAGGTCTTGTGTGATTAATTTTCTAAGCCTCTGGTGCACATGGTATTCTTCCAATTACTAAAAGTTTCATTGGCAAATGAAAACAATAAGAAGAACATAATTTCCAACTACTCAAACGCAAATTTTGTAATGTGAGGTGTTGCTCCTACACCTCGTAACATGTACTGTGACCAAGCTACCAAACTACTGGAGCCCCAATCACCACCACCGCACACGCAACACCACCTTGAGTCACCCACCCTCCAGCCACCAGCCGTCGCCCCTCTCTCTCTCCCTCTTGCTCATCCCCTTCTCGTCCATTTCCCCACAAAATGGACACAAAGGCCCGCGTTCTTCACCTGTTCGTTCACTTTCAAAATGAACAGGTAAGACATGAGACTAGAGCCCAAATGCACTCGTATCCTTGTGCAAGTCCAGTACAAGCATGTCAAATGTGTGATTAAGTACTAGAATTTCTTATGGGATCACCACTTTTATTTGAGACCTAAAGAACTAAATCTGAAATGTAGAAGGGGATATGCAATTAGAGAAGTCCCCCATCTATAACTAAAAATTCATAATAAGCTGTTAAGGCAAAGAAAGTAAAAGAAGAAACTTAAGCAGCAATACCAAAAGTAAGAAGACAAGGTTTCATATCATGTCAAAGCCTATCTACCTCTTCATGGCAAAAAGGTAAAAAGGAAAAAAACTAGTTCTTCACCTTAAATAAGACCAATACTGTTCCATTTCATGAAGTAATTTACGATAACGTTCCAATAAAAGCCCGTATAATGTAATTCTTAGGAACTATAATCCAAATCAACACTGAAGCATCCCGTGACTCTCAGTCAGAAATAGCAGGATGGAGAAAATAACAATCAATACAAAACCTTCCCAACAAGTACACCAGAAAGAAATAAGACAGAAGCACCCAACAATGGAAAAATATAATTGAATACATTGAAGAAGTACCATATCTTCACCTGAATAATGCATCACAACTTACATGCGCCGTATTAATACCACCATTGGTTTAGGTTCAAGAAGCAGCTCTCAGGGATTCACACTCATTATCATCGAGCATTTTGCCAAATGTTCTAGCCCCAAATTTCAATAATTGGACAAGCAAATGAAAACTAATGAAACCACTTCAACTATCATATCATGGTTTAGATCATCAAAATGAGAATTTGAAAAGCCCCCCGCCAACTAGCAAAGTAGGATGAAAACCCAATTACAAACATATGGTGAAAAGGAAAGATGGATAGATAAGTTCCATAAAAAGTATCTCCACATCGTAAAAGCAATTGATTAGTGCAAGATGAAAAGGAATAAGCACAAAGTCCTTCAAAGGATCAATTTTATGTTGATTAATATAGTTGGCCAAATGTAGATGATATCGACAAACTCTACAAGCAGGTAAACCACAAAATTTCAGTCAAAGTCTCTTCGGTCAACATATGCATCAGCAAATTATGCACCATAATAATGCTCTATAAGTACCACAAAAGAGACGCTAATGGAACAGGAAACATGTGATATGTTAGACAAGCTACAAGGGAAACACTAAATGTACAGGAAACATGTGATGTGTGAGAACAGAAGATAGGATAAGCAACAAAGCATTTCTTCTTTTTTCCATAAAAGTGCCGCCTAAAAAACTATCTCTACCATACAAAGTGATCATCCAAATGTTAAACTACATGTATATGTATGATGTCATAAATCATGGAATATTACACACCTTCACAAAATGATGAAGCAACTGTTCTATTCATATATTCATATATCACAGCGTGCAAATTTAGTAAAGCCAACAACTCACTATGACACAAATCATGAAAAATTAAGCACTATCGAACCCTTTCACCACAAGGTTTGTTCATTAAGTACCTACAGCCTGTTCAATTCCAATTGTAAAACCCAGCGACCACCATGATATAATGTTCGGAAATAGAAGAGCAACCTCATACATACCTCTGTTGTGCCACTACCCTTATCTTTCATTCCTTTGCCTTGCTTCTCAGGAAACTCTACCTTGTGTGTAAGCCACGACTTGCTTGTACTACTAGGACATATTTTCATCCTCAAGAGAATGAGAGAATAAACACAAGTTATATGCAAGAAAATCACAAAAAGGACAATAAGAATGTGTGAAATTGCTCTCTAGACTGCTTCTCTGATAAAAACAGTATATGTCAAGCATGTTTCTTGGAAGAAACAACTATTTTAGTTGGCGGGACATCTCAGTTGATGTATGTTAAGAAGCAAGTATAAGGACAGACAAGGGGTTGCTAATTAGTAGCCAAGAATCTACAAACTCTTACAGCAAACAAGCAAAGGATTTAGTGGGACAAAGCTAGATCGATCAAAGAAGAAAATATTCGCCCCAGTATTCTTCTACTTTTGTCCATGAAAACTATATATCTCAAATTCTGATCCCCAAGACACATGGAAGAAGGTCAATACTTCACATAAACTATATTTCATAGCTTGAGAAGTACCATTTCTACAGTAATCATACTTTAGCAGAACGCCATCTAAATATGTAAGAGACTTGACTCCAAATCAGCCTTGTATAACTGCTTGTGCCAAGATTCAAGAAGATTCCCAAATCATGGAACTAATACCCCCACCGCCCAGTTGGGCCTACCTTCTTTGTGAAAGGGATTTACCCTTGGCTATTGGTGGAGGGCTTAAGCCCGATGCTTTGATATCAATGTGGTACCTCACCAAGGCTATCATATTTTGCGCTAGCGCGCGCATGAGAGAGAGAGAGAGAGAGAGAGAGAGAGAGAGAGAGAGAGAGAGAGAGAACTCAATTCTTCATCATCCTTATCATCCTTGAACCATCAAAAGAAGGAAAGAAATGACTTAAAAGAACGAAAATACTAAGTGAGTTTCCTCACGGGACTCCTATAGCTAGGTTCCTATCAACCTATCCATCAAAAAGATAAAAATCGCCTCTCCTTATTAACACAAACAAAATTAGCCGTGCAAACAAATGAGGGAAAATTAAACCGACAGTAAACAGTTGCTCTCTCGGTGCCATCAATTCTTTCACCCGATTATTTTCAACGGGACTCCAAAGGAGCATTTCTTATCTGCAAGAACCCAGAGAAGATGAGAGATAAACGATGAATATAATCCACAAACTCGCCAAGACATATTCCAGTAGTGGCTTGATCATCAGACTACATCTTGTTTACTCGAAGTATCTCTCATCCCACAGTTTGATGGCTCTAGAACTGTTGTCCTTCTCCAAATCCTATATTTATTGAGAATGGAAGAGGGAGTATGAACTAGCTAAGAAGGTTTTCTTGCATGTTAATTTGAAAAATACAGTAAAAAGCCACTTAATCTGGCTAGAGACCAAGAACTAGAACAGATTATAAGACATGAAAATAAGCATTCTTATGGACATTAACTATGTCATGCTTTCCCTGTTCCATATTGCATGCAAGAAAATCAAACTGTAGAAGAGTCGAAGGACAGGGTATTCCTCTCTGAGTCTAAGACCAAAATAATGCAATAAATAAATAACAATGAAGATTATTAATTACCTGAACGGTCTGGCATAAAATATGTAATTTTCCGTTAAATCCGCACAGTAAAGGGCATTAATTACCCCATCGAAAGTCACGCTCTCTGAAGCTGCTAACTGTTGCTCATCATCAATCTTAAAAAATCCAAAAGGAAACAAAGGAAAAAGCTTTCACGGCTTAATCAAACCCAGACTCACAGAACCCATGTGAACCAGTCGCGCGTTCTCAGTTTTCTTTTGCTTTGGCTCATTGCCAGTCCCACATAGACAGCCACAGAGAGAGAGAGAGAGAGAGAGTCGGGCAACGGGAAGCTTGACGAAAAGAGAAATGAGCACACAAAAGCAAAGGTATAGCCTCTATACAATTACCTCTGTGTGCTCACTCTCTTCTGTCAAGTTCTTGTTATGCCCCATATCAACCCTAACAAAGAGATGATGCAATGGAACAGCAAGACAATGGAGCAGAATTCAGAAGAAGAAGAAGAAGAAGAAGAAGAGGAGGAGGAGGAGGAGAAATCAGATCTGTGGAGATGGTGGAGATACCCATTTGAGGAGAGTTACTTTAGGAATCTCTAGACATCAAAGAGATTCATCATCGCCTGTCGGTGACAGCTAGGGTTTCCCCCCCATCAAGAACACCCAAAACAAGAGCAACAAAACCAAACCCCACTCTCTTTCTCTCTCTCTCTGTCTCCAGAGACACAGGCACACAAACACACATGCCAGGTGTCTACAGGTTTCGGGGATAGCGTACCAGATGTTGCGGAATGAATCGTACAGTGAACGACGGCCATGGACCGAAAATGGCAAAACCACTGAAAAAAAGGAAAGAGAAAATGTGTGTGTGGACTGTGGAGAGAGAGAGCGTGCTCGTCTTTGCCCTTTTGGTTAAATGAGGAAACCGAAGCGACTGAAGGTTCACTTCTATTGCGAATTACCCAAAACAGGCAAAAGAAAAAGATTTTAATAACCTGTGGACACCTGTTAAATAACACTATTAAAGAAATTTTATATTTTGAAAATTGGGTTATTTCATACCGTTGACCTAGGTAAGTCTTTGAACTGTTTTGTCTGAACTCTGAGACGTTAAACCCGGGAGTATTCCTTAGGGAGAGGGAAGAATAACTTTCTTTTTAATTAAGAGGTTGGGCGTGCAGGAACCGGTACGTTAAAATAAGAAACACAATCCTATCAGCCCTTTAGGTACATATACCTAGACAGCCGGAGTGGCCCCATTCGAAAGTTTCGACTTCACCTGCTTTGGTGAGGAACCCTTGATAATCACCACTAAGGATCCAAGTCAGGCTCTACTTTAGACTATTTCATACCGAGTTAGCTTGATAAGTGTCATTTTCTTCGCACAAATCTTCCATCCTAATTGTCAGCATACAAATACTTGTTAGACATAAGAAAAAAATATTGAGTATGATAAGATGAATTACGAGAAGTCGCAGAAACAAATGACACTATCTCTTTTTTATTTGATCATTGAAGAAATTGTCCAAACGCTCTTTAAAAAGCTTCTTTTTTCTTTCCTCTCCTCTTCCCCAGGATGTATTTCTTGGGAAGAACAGACGCTGGTGGATTGATTTCTAGCTGTCAATTCGATTGGTGTCGTCAATTCCTTGTGCATGTAGACTCACTTTCGAGTGGTGTGGTCGTCTTGGCAATCTGGCATTTCAGAATAGGACTACGTCAATCCGGGAGACAGGTCTTGCCTGCGACTAACTCGCAGATAAGTTTTTATAAAAGTACAGATTAAATTATCATCATGTATTTTGCTAAACTAGATAAGGAAGTATACAGTTTTCGGTTTAGTGACAATACTCATGATGTGATATGGACATTGTATTTCAAAATCTCATCAAACACGTTTAACAAGTGTCTTGAAAGCACTCGTTAATAAAACCCTTTCGATGTTAAGAATTTTGTTATTCTCAAGAAACTTCTTGAGTAATTAGTTAAGAAAATTTAGCAATTGAAGATGCAATGAAATCTGGGTAATCTTTGACCGATTATGAATTTATTAATATTCTAAATGTCTTGAAAACCCAATCATCATAAATTAGATATGCTCAACAAGTAATTTGAAAACACTCATTAGTCCGATGTACAACATCTTTACGAATGAATCAGAGTGAGGTTAACACCCTTATCTTTGGGGCTTATGTTTATAGTAGCCCTTTAGATCCCCACTTGCTGCATTTCTACATCATTTAGATAAAATCTTTTAGAAATTTTTTCTTTTGTTGATACTCTCACTGGGCGGGCGTAGACGACTCGAGCCGGGCCTTCCCAAGATGTAGCCACGATGACCAACTCGCACATAATTTGCAGCATTCGTAAAAGATTTATTTGATTAGTCAGAGAGATTCACTTGGGGGAGGCATAGACCGCACGATCCCATGTGCCGCCAACCGATTCCAGATTGAAATGTTTTGTCATTTGACTCATAAAAACTTACGAATTTCATGTCATCACTTGGAGTACTTCTTTTGGAAATTTGACCGAAATAGATCAAGCGGGTAGTTAAAAATAGCTCAAAGCAGTGTCGGACGGCAAGGGAAAGTGAGTGTTATATTGTGAGAGTCATCTTTTAGATCGTTTGATACAAACGGCTGCAAACTTGCAAGGCCCGCCCTCACTAGGATTCTACCCGCCTAACGTGGATCCCTAATTTGAATGAGAGAATTTTTTCCATCTATATCCCGTATTGATTAGGAGACTTGTGGCTTGATTCATAAGCGCAACTCACCTCAAATGGTAACTGTTGGGAGCACTTTCTTTGAGGGTTTGGCCCCGTGAGTCAGACATGGTTGGTTGGGATTGAATTGGGATGAAAATAGAAGAGAAGAAACGAAAAAAAAAAGAGTAAGAGATTGATATTTTCTAGTTATGAATTATTATTAGCTTAATACGAGAATTTTCATTTGTAATTATCAATTAAAAGAAACTCGAAATTAACGTGGCTCGATTCTCAAGCACACGCAAGCAAGCAAGCAAGATGAAGATAACATGGTTCCAAATTGTTGCACCAAGCACAGATTGGAATAGAATAGGATAAAACTGACGCTAATCCACTCATAAGAAGTAAATTGCTGGCAGCAACAAAATGAAAAGTATTTTAATGGAAAGCAATGGGCAACACATGATTTGTACTGTCCGTTTGAAGAGAGGTACTTAAGTCCACAAGGTACAGATGATTAAGACAAATGCCCTTTTTATCTTTCACATTAGAGAGAGAGAGAGAGAGAGAGAGAGAGAGAGAGAGAGAGAGATATGGGGTTAAGATTTTGTAATGTAATTGTCACATATCAAAGCTCAAATTTATTGAATGGAGGACATCAAACTTGTCAGTATTAGGGCATAGGTAAGGACCGCACGCATGAGCCATGGACCACCCAATTAAAGTTTCATTTTTCACTTCACAAGAATTTGTCTTTTGGCCATGAAATGCGGTAATTGTCACGCACATCTGGATAAGGAACCAACAAAAGATGATAGGTAAATGGGCTACAAAGGGAAAAGCGCTATGATTCTGATGAGCATCGAGCCGCTCTCCTTCTGCTTTTGCCTCTCTTTTTTTCCGTTTAGGGTAAATAGGGTGTACCCACGATTCTAATTCTGGCAACATTTGGAAAGTTTCTCCCGATGTTTAATGCTGCTGGTGCATGATCTCTTTGTCCAAAGGCCTATGGTCGTGTCCCACCCACTAGACACCGTATAATCAAATAATTCCCAACGGTCTTTCTAAGACTGTACTGTCGTTAATCCAGATTTAGTGCGCAAAAGCTTTGTTTCCAACTGCTGCGCTCGTGAAAGTTTTCATGCAATAATATCGAAGGGTTTGATGGGAGGCGATGAGATAACATAATTAGAAATGCAAGAAGTGTGAGGTCTCGGATTCCCTACATTGGTTAACATTTACTTGGTTAGCATAACATGTAGAGCTCACTCATTTCGATGGGGGCGATATGATGACACAATTAGAAATGCAATAATATCAAAGGGTTTGATGGGGACAATAAGATGACACAATTAAAAATGCAAGAAGCGTGAGGTCTCGGATTCCTTGCATTGGTTAACGTTAACTTGGTTAGCATAACATGTAAGAGCTCACTCGTTTTGATGTTTGGACAAATCCGTCCATGATTCAATCGTGCTTCAAGGAAACCTCCTGTAAATAAATTACATTTCGAATATCTTCTCTTCGAAACCCTAATCTTATATATAATTTTTTTAGAAGGAGGAAGCTTGCTTAAGATAAATTCGCAGCATCACGAAATACCCGCTAATTTCATAATTCTGTATTTGTTGCCTGCACCTGCCTCCCCCAATTGTCCAATATGGGGCAAGGTAAACCTAGAGAAATCAACCCAAGCTTCTTTTCCTGATGTGTATTGTCCTCCTTAGGGTTTTCTTTTACCCTGACAACAAGCCCCAACCAGCAAAAGTTTGGGAAGGATGAATTAAAATCATCCAAAAAAGAATAAAAAGATAAACAAACAATAAAGGAGGCTTCGGGAATGTCCTTACATTAGTGTAGTTGAAGGACCACAATTGGGGCTACTAGGACTGGACCACCCTCAGAAAATATTCAATTTATCAAGAAAGGCCACTCGTCGACCCCGATAAGAACCCTAGGTTTAATTAAATATATATAACCTGTGTCGTGCTCGTACCGATGGATGAAGTGTACCCATTGGTCCGAAATCTTCCGATCCGGAAAATGAACAAACGATGGTGTCATTCATTACATGAGCATATTCCAACTTCATGTGTTGCATCGTATGATAAGTTGTACTCTTAAGACTCATTTCAGTCGCGTGATGGACCATGCCTAATTTCGCAATTAGCGATGTAATTATTGTTCGCCGCAGTGCAATTGTCGACGAAATTTAAGAGTATCTAGGAGATGCAATCGGTTTGGCGATACTCAAGAGTGAGTCAGATTAGAGGAGTATCTCGGGTCTCCACAGAAGTTGGAGACCAGTCGTAGTTAGCCCACCATCGATACAAGGTCCAACATGCCGATTTTCCTCCCGTCGAACAGATTCCGCCACTCCTCTTGGAGGAGACGTAGCGTCTTGAAATAAGAAACGGAAGCCGATGCAAGGAGAGACGATGCGTGAATTGGTTTGATGCAAATGGCATTTCAATTGCTGAAAGCTCAGAAGGTAAGCGAGCAGCCATCGGCTTCAATCTTTAAGCACTAACGGCTGCGCACTAGGAAAACCCCAGGATCTCAATCTTCAAACCAAGACGGACCGAGGAGCCTCTACGATCGTGTCATCCAAGGATTCAGGTGATGTCGAATCCGATGTTTTGCCAACGGTTATGCCACGAGAGCATGGCCACACGTTCTCGATATTTTGGACATGGACGCGAGGCATGAAGGAAGCTCCAGGGGCTAATTCAACTTAGTAGACGATGAACAGATAGCCCAACTCCAATCCAGAAAACCCACGAGATCCCGCGAATTCAATATCAATTTGCTCTCCAGCTCTCTCCTGGGCTTGCTACTAGACAAGTAATTCTTGGACAGCTGCCTACTTGACACTACAAATGCTAGTAAGAAGGCTGCGATCGGGACCTAAGTACCATTCTCTTAGGCCGGGTCGAGTTGCTGATGACTCGGTCTAAACAATCTTTTCCGGTCCCAGAAACATGCCTCGAAATACCACTTGCTGTCCTGTTGCCGAGCTAGAAATTTGAAGCAAAACATTCAATTAACTCGTAGTAGATGTAATGAGAAGAGGTCCCAAGGGGTCTTTATGCGTCGACCTTAACGAACAACCGTCATTTCTCACAGCTGCTCTTCTGACACCTCCGGAAATCTGGTGCCACTAGAGTGGGCTATCTTTGTGGCATCGATTTTACAAGCGCGTCAAAGTAGAACTCAGGAACAAAAGCGCTATAGAAACCCTTGAAACTCTTAACATCCACATACCCACCGCAGTCCCACCTTGCAAATCGAACGGGCAAGTGCTAGGACCTGGATGAATAATTCGGCCGAAAATCTCATCAATCATGAGGCACGCTAACAATACATTACTGTCAAAGAAAAGCCTCTTTAAGTCGAGCAACATGAAGCTAATGCCATCTGTAAATAACCCCATTTTTTTCCAAAAGGAAACAAAGCTAAGCAATGCGCTCTGCAGTCAAGTTCCAACAACAGCATTCCTCTCTAACAGCAAAAGGAAAACTAAGCTAACCCTCTACAACCGCTAATGATCTAGATTATCTGAATATAATGCTGGCCATAATATTAACTACCACCAAGAGAATGTTTTGCTTAAATACTGCACAGCTCGGGAAGATCCACAAACATGCAAAATCCTAAGAGTTCCAGAGAGATGGACCGGTGCCTCAAGGAGAAAACACCTTCTATTCAGTCAGTAAAGGCCCCCCTTTCAGATTTTAAGCTCCTTTTCGACGCTTTTTCCCAGTACTCGACTTGCCTCCCTGCGATTTCAAAGACTCCGACAGCGCCTTTGAAGACTCCAACAGCCTTGCTTTCTTACTTAGAGGGACTTCAGGTGTCTCCTCTGAGTCTTCATCCTCACTTTCATCCTCTTTTGGCTTGGGTGAACCCAGTTTGAGCTTTCCCGAACTACTGGTATTAGCCTTGCCAAGGCTTCTCGGACCTTTCCCCTTGGAAGTACTCTTATCGGCTCGCATGGACTTGTCACTTTTCTGGATTTCTCGGTCAGACTTAGCTGAAACACTTCTTGCACTGGCGTCATTGGCTTTCGATTTGCCAGTTTTGAGAGTCATGAGTTCAGTATCCTTGGATTTCCCAGACGTTTTCAAAGTTGCCTTACCAGAACTTTTAGGGGTTCGGTCTTTCTCAACATTGCCATCTGTTTTCCTGCCATCCCTAGACTTGTGACCAGATGTTGTAGCAGCAGAAGCTTTGGACTTGCCAGAAGAAGCACCTCCACTCCTAGCAATTAAAAGTAAAACAGTCATGTAACGAACTAAGGACAATAATAGTCTGTCTAAAATTTAACTCACTTCTTGGGCGACATATCGATCTTCACTTTCTTTGCTGAAGCCAGCCCAGGCTTCACTTTCGCCTTTTTCTTAAGAGGCCTGAATAAAGCAACCAGATGATATCGGTACAACACTATCTACTATTATAGAATGTACAAAGGAGAATGGAATCAAGTGAAGAACAAAAACACGGTACAATGTGCATGAGATACAGCAATCACACATCAGGGGAAGCAAATATAGAGATCTAAGTGCCACAACCTATCCATGCTGAAAAGATATCTTAATAAAGTCCTTCAGAAAAGCATTAAGACAGAGACAATGGCATCCATCTCCAAAAACAAGAGACGACTCCCTAACATCTTCACTTAAAAAAGGAATGCCCCAGAAGCTTCAAAGGGAAGAATAATATATTCATGAACTACAAGAAAATCCACCCCGAATTCAGACTAGAAAGTCGGATGTTCCATGTATCCTACATATGTATCGATTTCAAAAATATTGAAGCAGCCTTCCCAAAATAAACTCTAAATTAAGAATTTTCCACCAAATAAAAATTTTCATGATGTCAAATGTATTATTTCGTCAAACAAGAAGTCGGGGGAAAAAATAAAGAGACATACATTTCTGGCGAAGCATCCGAACTATCATGATCAGCAGCTCGGCCCTGTGGAGAGAAACCATCACTCAGTTATCCATAAGAAATAGCAACATTGAGGTTATAAGGTTAATGTTATTGAATCCAGTAGTACCCACCTTTTCTCCAGAATCGCCTTCAACTAACTTCCATTTCTCTGCCTCAAGATTTAATATCTCAACATCACCGTCCTCATAAAGAACCTGTAAAAGCATGCAGTTGTAATTTTCTGGACATAATGCCCCAACTTCTAATACTAGAGGAAAAGAGCATGTAATAACCATTAACTGCCATCTCACCTTATGCTTCTTTTGCACATTATCAAAAGCCTCAATGACACCTTCATAGTACCTGAAAGGTTATGAAATAGTCAGAAGCAAAACTGAGACCACAAGAACCGGCTTTCAGTTTGGTTAGCTGTAGAGCCAGCACTTAAAATATTTGACTTAGCAAAAATAGAACAGGCATACAGGGAAAGACTACAGAAAATCTATACGTACTGTTTATCAAGAGGCCACCAAACTTTAATCTTCGAACCAACCAGATCCTCTCCATTAGTCTTAGCTTCAGAATCCTGGGACACCAATGACCAACCAATCAGTAATCATGTCACTAAGAACACTGGATTTTCATCCTATGGAATGGTCTTTCTATTTTCCTTTTAGTGCCGGGAGTGGTATAGAGCTGGGGGAGGAATGAGTAATACGCACTTCTACTATCCACTTTAAGCACAACAAAAGCTTGCAGAGATGGTGGGAGAAAGGACAAAGATCAGAACCATCAAATAGATGGTTCTTATCGCTTAAGATTCTAACTTTCTCCTTAAGTTCTTCCCTAATCAAGCCCTTCAATTCTAAAACTTGCAAATGCAAAACAAGAAAAGGTTGAAAATGTAAAATAGATGGTTAGACAGAGTGCATATCATACCTCCTCTTTGCCTGAACTACGCTTCCTCTTGAAATTGTCCTTAGAGGTCTCACCCAGGTACTTCTCATCTTTAACTGGTCTTTTCACCACCTTAGGGGAGGAAGGAGGTCCCTGATAGGCAAAAATATCCATCACTAAACAAGTGAAGAAATATTTATATTATAGACAAATTTCAATGTGGAAGTACCTTTTTATCATATTTCCCAGCGGATTTCTTGACATTCTTCTCAGAAGCCAATCTACTTTTGGAGAGCTTCCTTCTGTCCTCTGGCTTCTTTCTAGAGGTACCTTCCCCACCGCTGGTGCTTGCATTCACTTTCTTCTCTGACTGCTTCAACATTTTTACATCCGATCCACTGGTCGCATCATCTTCTTTGGATGTTTCCTTGGATGTTTCCTCTATTGTTACGGTTCTCTCCTTGCTGGACATATCATCAGCGCTATCATCCACTCCTTTCGTATCTGTTTCTACTTGAAGACCAGCCATTTCTGCAGTTTCCTTTTTGGAAATGTCAACAGAGGATGGTTTCACCTCTTCAGCTGAATCCTCTTTATCCTTTGGTGATCCAGCCTCCTGGGGCTGACCGTCACCAGGTATCTCCTTAGTTAGGGTAGGCAAAGCAGAGACATTGGATTCATCATCTTTGGGCACATCATCTTTGGGCACATCATCTTTGGATTCATCATCAGCCACTTTATCCGTAGATGGCTCAGAGGCACCCTCCTTTTCACTTTGTGATGGTAATTTTGCCTCACATTTCAGATCTACGTGTGGCAGACTTGGAGCATCATTGCCAGGTTCTTTCTCAGCGTCTTTGACATTTTCAGCATCCTTATCATCAACCCGAGAAATGTTGGAGGACTTCACAGATTTAGATGACATATTGGTTCTCCTACCTCTTCTCTTGGTAGCTTGTTCTGGCTTGGATTCTTCTTTCTGTGCCTTCTCATTGTCCAGTTTATCAAGGTCACCATTGCTCGATGCATCAGCGGTTTTGGATGCACTCTCCTTACCATCTTCTTCCTTCTTCAATGACACGGGATCCACCATAGAATCATCTTTGCCCAGCTGGGTCGAACCATTGTTCACAACTGTCTTTGAAGATTCGCCGGGTGCAGGAACATCTTGAGTTGAAGGCTCTTCAACTAACCCCTCTTTTTCCATCTAAACAAGCATAAATCGGACGTTAAAAGAATTTATGCGAATAATGTCACCAAGCCAGAACAGAAAGAAAGAAAACAAAGAGATGCAACTAAATATAGACATCGGAATATCTTGTTGAAGATGGAGAGTAGATCATCTCGTGGGTTCATGAAAATCAAAATGGAGAACCATTTAAATTCTCATTTTACGTGAAAATGAAAACTGAGAACATCTTACAAACCAAACACAGCCAAAATTAAAGGTGGAACTTATCTTCACTTACATCCTGGATATCAGTTTGCTCAACTCCACCATTTGTGTCTTGACATATGGAAGCAATTACTTTACTATAATCATCTAAAACAACACCAGACGATTTCAATGCTTGGGCCAGGTAAGGTCTCAGTTTCACGGCACACTTCTCAAGCACTTTCTCCCCGAGCTTCTTTGCAATAGGAAGCACATCCTGAAAAATAGTGTGATTTATAATGTTAAGGAGAATCATCAATAAAGCAAGAGATCTAGCTGACTTGAAAAGACTTTTACCTCATTGTCCTTTTTTACACTGGCCAAGACCGGGGAGAGAAGCTCTGGTGAAATATCTTCACTTTCTTCTATAACCAGTGTCATAATTGTTTCCATTGATGCAAAGACATTTTCTGGATGGTACTCCCTGAACGTTGTTCGTTGAACATTAGTTAAACGCATAAGTATAGATGCAGTTATATTAGGTGAAATTAAAACCACCAAAGGAACGCAAATAATTATATAATCTGCAAGATACCAACCAAAAAGGCTAATTCTGGAATCCCCGTCGGGATATAGGGACACCCAATGCACTCAATTAATTCAATAACATATAGATCCAAAACTTCCTCCAAGCACACAAATGGCATCTGACACAGATACTGAACAATAAATATGCCAAACAGACATCATAGAACGGAAAGTGAGACAACTGAAAACCGAAGTACTGAGACGAGAAGAAAAGACAAAAAGCCGATAAGACACATCAAGTTGTCAATACACACAACTGCCATTAAAATTTTGTGGTACCTTCACAACCAAAATGAACTAACGTTAATTGGTAAAGGACATAAACTCCTAAGCAAATATGATTCAGAGTCGGCACAAGTAAGAATTCATTATGCGAGATTATACAGATGCCACCTTGGAAAATGATCATTCAAATCCATAAAAGAAAAAGGAAGACAGTGGAGGACCAGCTATGCCCAACTATCCATGAAGCCTGGATCAAGCATCGACGTACCTTATTTCCTTTAAGAAATGCTCGAACATTTCAAGTATCAGAGTATCACACTCGAGGTCCAGCATTACAACGCAGGACCTGACCTTTGCGACAGTTTCCAAAATTGTGGCCCTTTTCACATATGATCGGCTTGACTTATCAGATAGATTTTGAAAGGATGACACGATCAACTGAAAAACTTCCTGTAGCCAGATTCAAATTAAAACAGCTTAAAGGTTAGGTCACCAAACATTTGGCCACAATGATCCAGGAACATCATTAATATAAGATCGGTCATTACCTTCATTTGGTCATCATCATAAGGAGCCTCCGGTGCACTGATCCTTGTTATCTCGCTAATGCATGAGGCAACAGCAACTTTAACATCAACATCTGAGTGCCTGAAAAGTCTATTAGCCACTAATGCCTTTTGCGACGGAGAAAGCGCCTTTTGCATTGATTTGCTTGGGGATTGTTCTACTCTTGAGAGACAAGTTTCAACTCGCTTCATTTGCCAGGCAAAAGCAAAATAAAGGTGAATTAGTAGCTAATAGTACCATCCACTCTAATAGTCATGCGCAATATGAACAACATGAAAATATGTAAAGCACCATCGACCGTATTAACTCTTTTCTATCCTCCGTAGAAGCACGCAGAAAGTTCAAAAACAAAGGACATGGATGCAAACATAAGGGCAACGCTAAATAGAGAACATAAGTTTCCTAAGACAACAATCAAACACTTGATCACCTTATTGGAGGATGTACGAATAGGAAAGAAATAACTTCACGGCCAAGCAAAAACTGAATGAGAAGATCGATTAGAATTTCCAAGAAACATGCAAATAGCCAATCACAAATTCAAAGTTGCCAAAATACCAAAGCAATGCGGACAAAATCAGCAATCAATTGACGCAAAGATACGCAAAATACCAATTCTGACGTGTTTGTGGCTACCAAAATCAGCATGGAAATTTCCGAATAAGGAAAAGATTAAACAACTGGGTAACCTGTCCGTACTTTGGACCGTAGTCAAGCGTACATTTACTGAATCGACATATTCCTTAAAATTCTTCCTTAAAAACTCGTCATAAATACTCAAGTCGAATGAAAATATCAACTGGCAGCAATAAATTCAAGCAAGTTCAAAAGGGCACCTATTCGACGTATTACGGAAAGCTCAAATTGAAATCACAAAAGATACTAACATCATAACGGCCTCCTACCTAAAAAAACAAGGATTACTCTATTCAACCTTCTCTCTTAATGAAATAAATTGAAATATAACGGGAAACAATCAATTGACAGAAACAAATCCACAACGGACACCTCTCCAACGGCCTTAACGGTCATAGTGGCCACCCGACAACAACGCAAGGATTAGCAATTTCGACCTTATCCTAACGTAAATATCGATACAAAAGGAAATAATCAACCGACATCGATAAATACAAGTAGAATTCACTACAGACACCTCTTCAACGATATCAACGATCATAACGGCTATCCTACCAAAAGAACGAGGGGTTACTCAATTCGACCTTCTCTTACTGTAACGACACATCCATGCAACTACAAACACGTATTGCCTCTCAATTCGACCTTCTCTTACCATAGCAAAACATCCGTGCAACTACCAACATGTATTGCCTCTCGATTCAACCTTCACTTACTGTAACAACACATCCATGCAACTACGAACACGTATTGCCCCTAAAAAACAGCAATTATCGACATATCCATCTCGGCAACACCATGCAGCCCTCGCAAAAAAGCAACCAGATTGCGCATCGAGCGAGAACCCCACATTCGCCCGAGGTTCCAAGAAGCAAGAAAGATCTTTTCACACGCGAACGGCAGGAACATGATCGATAACCCACAATCCCCATACAATTGAAGTCCCCCCCGCGCAATCACCCCCCCTCCCCCCCGGACGGCTCCGAATCAACGCATTCTCGACCCAATGCACGCCGACCGCACCATGCATGACCGGGAAAAAAACCTAACCGAGCCAAACGAAGACGAACCGTATCCCCCAGGGAAAAGCCCTAGCACCGCCCACAGCAGCCACGCCACGCCCCCAGCAGATCAAACCACGCCCCACATTCGCCGCGGAACCAACCAATTACCCGTTCCACCGAACAACAAACCGGGAAAGAAGGGGGGAGCGGGGGGACAATCAGAACGGGGGGCGAAAAGGGAAGGGGAAGGGGAAGGGGAAGGGAAGGAGAGCTTACGTCGAGAAGGGGGAGGAGCTCGTCGACGGCGGACGGCGGCTCCAGCAGCAGCTTCCTCCCGGCCTCCGCGAGCTGCTCCTCCAGCTCCTTATCGGACGACGACGACGACATGGCGAACACCCCGGGCCCTCCCCTCCCACACGCGAACTCCCGACACCCGCTCCCTTCCCGAAGGGCCGATCTTCACATCGACCTCGCGAGCCGCCGCCGCCGCCGCCCGCCCGCACCCACCCGCCGCCGGAACCCTAGAGAACACGCGCGCGCGCAGCAGAGAGGAAGCGAATCGGAAATCGAGTGAAGACGACGACGACGGAGACGAAGGAGCAAAGAACCAGATTTTCGCACCACGAGCAGGGGGTGTAGAGAGAGAGAGAGAGAGAGAGAGAGAGAGGGCTGTCGAGTTGCAAGGGGGGAGTTTTAGGGTTTTTTCTTTTTTCGATTTTTTTTTCTCCTCTCCCCTCTCTTTTTCGGCGAGCGTAATTCAGCAGGATTTTTTGCGAAGGGCGAAAAAATCGGGGAAAGAGTAAATGAAAAATTCTCCTTTTCTTCTTTTTTTTTTTTTTACCTTCGCCTTTTTTTTTGTGGGGGGGATTCTTGTCATGCGAGGGCTTGGAGGCACTGTTCGGGTGGGCTTTTATAGGTGAATCCGCCGAGGCCAGGGGGGCACGGATTCCGCCGGGCTCTATGAACTGGAGTTGAATCGGCCGGCTGAAATCCGCCGTTGGATCGACCCGGGTGCGGGTGTTCCTGGCCGTCGGATCGATTCCGCCCAGCTGTTTTTCCCTGCCCCGGGATTTTTCCCTTTCTATTGCCTAGGGGGTTCTTCCATTTCATGGGATGGAATTTAATGCTGGTTTCCCCTTTTGAAAAAAGAGCAGGGGTGGGGGATTTTGGTTGCTGAATTCGTCGGACATGCCCCGTTTTCTGCACGAGGGTGGACGGTTCGCCGGATCGAGTCGAACGGGGCTGTGTTACCATATTCGGGGGATTAGGTAGTAGTAGTTCGGATGTGGTGCGGTGGCTGTTCGGATACTGAAAGCCCGGCTGCCGAGTTAAGAAAATTATGAATTTTAACGGCGATCGCGGGACGCTTATTTGCGTGCCGGCGTACGGGACGTGTGTCTTCCCCGAAGGAAACGTTGTGCGTCGATTCACGACTTACTGGACATGGGCAAGTTCCTCCGGAAAATGGCTGGTTAGCGGTTTTTACCGTTAAATTCGGTTGTTTCAAAGTGAATAAGTTTAAGACGGAACTTACCTGAAAAATAATGGGACCGTTAAAAAAATAACGTTGAATTACATGAGAAAATATAATGGTTTGTCCAAAAAAAATTGTGTGCAATATCTATTCAACGGATAGATCGCATTGCATATATATCTGTCTATGAATACAGATGAAAGACAAAGACTTGAACTTGCAATGGCATTTCGAATTTCAATTAATCTATATTTGGGAATTATCAAGCAAATGACAATTACTAATATTCTGTGATTTATACCTGGAGTAGAAATACTCTATTCTTTCTTTCTTTTTTCATAGTACATTGGTAATTCAATAATCTTCTTACAATTGATTGTTCAATGGTACAATAGACATAGAAATATCTTTCTCCAACTTTGATTGTCAATATTCTTCAAGTTCTTCATCGCGTAGATTATATGGATTTGTTATTAGAAATTGGATAAGAACGATTACTTCCTTCTTAGAAACCCAATTTCCCAATTCATAAACATATATACCATTTTTCACAAAAGCCAATTATTTATTGAGTTACTTGAAAATTTCACTAAGATTGGTATACTGGAGTTGAATTGAAAAACTTTACAATAATTGTTAAGGAATTGGAAATACAGCTGTCTTTATTTCTATGCATAGAAATATGGATAGACTTTTCAAAAGGAGGGTTTTCATTTTTTGGGTTGCCAGATTTTCATTTAAAGGATTTACTTTAATAAATTCTCTTTATGAATTTTTTTTTGGATTTTGGTTACTTAATTTGTGAATATGTCCCTTTATGCAAAAGTGGACTATTTGTCAAATCAATTGAAAGTGTTACCATAATCGCAAAATTGAATAGTTTTGATGTGGTGGTATGTGGTGTAATGATTGTTCAAATATTGAAAGTCCGCCTGTTTTACGTAGTTTGAGTAACTTAAAAAAAATTAAAATTAAATGGTGATCGTGGTACGCTTATTTGTCAGCGTACGGATTTTTTCTTCCCAAAGGAAACATTATATGTTAATTCATAACTTACTACACATGGATAGTTTCTCCAAAAAAATGATAGGTTAACAGTTTTACCGTTACTGACAAAAAAAAATAGTTTTACCGTTAAAATCATTTATTTCGAAGTGAATAAGTTTAAAACGAAACTTATCTTAAAAGAAATAAGACAATAAAAAAATAATACTGAATTACTTAAGAAAATACTGTAATTTCTCCGAAAATATTGTGTAAAATATTTATTGATCGGATAGATTGCATTGCATATGTACATAGATATAAATGAAAAAAATAAGAGGTGAACTTACACGGACATTTCAAATTTAAATTAAGCTATATTTGTGAATTATCAAGCAAATGACAATTACTAATTATGCGATTTATACTTTGAGTAGAAATACTTTATTCTTTCTTATTTTCATAGTACTTGTTAATTTTTAGACAAGAGAAAAACAATTCTTTATATAAATGCTTGTTCAATACTACAATAGAAATAGAAATATTTTTCCTCAACTTTGATTGTCAATATTCTTCTAATCCTTTATCATGTACATTATATGGGTTTGTCATTGAAAAATAGAGATTTCGGTTGCTTAATTCGCAAAATATGCCCGTTTATGCAAAAGTGGACTTCGTCAAATCAACTCAAAAGGATTCTTACCATAATCGTGGAATTGAGTTGGTTTTGATGTTGACGATGTGTGGTGTGATGACTATTCGAATATCGAAAGTCCGCCTATTCTATACAGTTCGAATAACTTAAAAGAATTAAAAATTTTAATGATAAGCATGGGACACTTATTTATGTGTCGGCATATGGACGTATGTCTTCTTGAAGGAAACATCGTGTGTTAATTTATAACTTACTACACATCGATAGTTCCTCCGATTAATGATTAGTTAAAGGTTTTTATTGTTAAATTTTTAGATATTTCAAAGTGAGTAAGTTTAAAACGGAACTCATCTAAAAAATAATGAGACAATAAAAAAAACATTGAATTACTTAAGAAAATATTCTGGTGTGTCCAAAAAAGTTGTGTGAAGTATCTATTGAACGAATAGATTGCATTGCATATGTATATGAATATAAATGAAAAACAAAGATGTGAACTTGCACAGGCATTTTGAATTTCAATTAATCTACATTTGCGAATTATCAAGCAAATGATAACTACTAATATTCTATGGTTTATACTTGGAGTAGAAATACTCTATCCTTTCTATTTTTTCATAGTACATTGGTAATTTCCAAACAAGTGAAAAAAAATCTTCTTACAATTGATTGTTCAATAGTTCATTAGACATAGAAATATTCGTCCTAAATTTTGATTATCAATATTCTTCAAATTCTTCATCGCGTAGATTATATGGATTTGCCATTAGAAATTGAATAAGAATCATTACTTCTTTCTTAGAAACACAATTTCCAAATTCATAAACATATATACCATTTTCCGCAAAAGCCAATTATTTATTGAGTTACTTGAAAATGTGATTAAAATCGTATGCTTGAGTTGAATTGAAAAACTTTGCAATAATTGTTGAAGAATTGGAAATACAACTGTCTTTATTTCTATGCATAGAAATATGGATAGACTTTTCAAAAGGTGGGTTTTTATTTTTGGGTTGCCAGATTTTCATTTAAGGGATTTAAATTAATAAAGTCTCTTTATGAAAAAAAATTTGGATTTTGGTTACTTAATTTGCGAATATGTCCCTTTTGGCAAAAAGTGGACTATTCATCAAATCAATTGAAAGCGTTACCATAATCGTAAGATTGAGTAGTTTTGATATAGTGGTGTAATGACCGTTCAAATATCGAAAGTTCGTCTGTTCTACGTAATTTGAGTTTCTAAAAAAAATTAAAATTTAACGGTGATCATAGTATGCTTATTTGTCGGCGCACAGACATTTTTTTCCTAAAAGAAACGTTATATGTTAATTCATAGCTTACTACAGTCCTAAACAAAAAACTGTTAAAATCAGTTATTTTGAAGTGAATAAGTTTAAAACGGAACTTATTTTAAAATTAATGAGATAATAAATAATAATAGTGAATTAATTAAGAAAATATTTTTTCCAAAAATATTGTGTAAAATATTTATTGAACAGATAGATGGCATTGCATATGTACATAAATATAAATGAACAAAATAAGAGGTGAAATTACACGGGCATTTCAAATTTCAATTAATCTACATTCATTAATTATCAAACAAATGACAATTACTAATTCTGTGGTTTATACTTTGAGTAGAAATACCTTATTCTTTTTTTTTCATAGTAGTTGTTAATTTCTAGACAACAGAAAAAATATTCTTTATATAAATGCTTGCTCAATAGTATAATAGAATTAGAAATATTTGTCCTCAACTTTTGTTGTTAATATTCTTTGTACGTCCTGAATTCGACCTACCTTCGTGATCAATGAAATCGATGTTATTTCTCATTTCGTTTTAATAAGTTTTACCCGGAACTAATCATTCTCGGGAGACTGACCAATGGAGATTGGCTAACTAGGAAAACGGTACGTGGACTCAAGAACTCAATCATGAATTAAGTCCGATTCCGAGAAACGACGAGGAAATATTTTATGCCAATGTGAGCCGATCAAAGGAGAGTGACGGATTCAGTTTGGCCAACGACGTACGATCGGTTCGCGGGTGATTCCGCATGATCGAAAGTACGTGTGGCGAACGTTCCCGAACTTATTCCAAACGATCGCAACCCCTGGTACTAGCGATAATCCTCCTGTTATCTAGGAAATCGAGATCGTCACGACTTAAGTAACCCTAGATCGATACGCGTAACCTTTAAATAGCCGCTCGTTAGTGAGAGATGCTAAAACTGCAAATTGAGCTAAATCGATCGCGAAATTGAGTCCGGACTTCAATATCGAATTTCGTGAGCGTACGCGACTATTTTTGCAAGGACAACGTCGTAAAAGTGTGGTCAATCATATTTGGGATCGGTAGAGTCGAAAAATGGAAATTCGGCCCGAAATTGAAAAATTACTATTTTGTCCCTAGGCCTAATTATAGTGTTCCGAATTTTGGGGGATATTTGGGGTTTAATTTATGGTCTAATCAGCCCCAATAATTCAGAATATTATGGACAAGATTGCCCCTCCATTATTGGACTTGGATCAATCTCAACCTTTGGATTAGGGGTAAGATGGGCATTATGGGAGGTTGGTCACCTAACCCACTAAGTCCAACTATGTTTAAGCCTTGCAATGTCTCTCTCCCTCATTTTCACCCTGACCTCAGCCGGCCACTCCCCCTCCTCTCTCAATCTCGCCTCCCCCTCTTCCTCCTTGCTCGGCTGTGAGACCGCCGGAGCCCGCCGCCGCCGCTCGCTGGAATCCGCCGGCCACGCGCCGCCATCACCACCACCACCTCGCCTCACCATCACCACCGACCATCTCTCTTTTCCTCTCCCTCTCTTGCCACCACCGACCATCACCGAACCAGCCGCCTTGGCCGTGAATCGCCGCCGAGAAGGCCGCCCGTCGCCGCCGCTTGCGCCACCGTGGAAACAGCTCGGGCCGCCCATTCTCCCCCTCTTGTTCAGCTCAGTTGGGAGCTTAGGAATTTAGGTGAGTACAACCATAAACCCTAGTTAGGCTAATGTACATTTCTAGATGAGTTTTAGGGGTTATTTAGGGTTTTTTAGGGGTTAATTTGTGGAGAATGTTTAGGGCTGATCTTGTGACTAATTTGGTGGCTTAGCGTGATAATTTAAACGAGGTTTAGTGGGCTATAATGTGTTGTGTGGTGGCTAAGCATAGGAGCCTTGATTCGAGCAAAAATGTGGATTTGGCGGGTGTAAATGGTAGGCCGAGTGGTGGCTATTTTCCTGGTGATTTTTGTGGTCTAATGTGATGATTTAGAAGTGACTTAATGGCCTAGGGTGGACTGTTCATGGCTGATTTGATATAGGTTTGATTCGGGCCTTAATTGATTAATCGAGGTTTTAGTGTGAGTTGCTAAGGGGATTGTGATCGGCACATGAGGAGGCTGAATTGAGCATGGCTGATTGTAACTGTGTAATGCCCTATGATGTGCTTGACGTGGCCAATTCATGAGTTGCTTGGTAGACTATCGGCATGTGTAGCTTTGGTGTTTTAATTGTGTGAATTTGGGTCCCAAATTACATATTGCGACTAATGCGGATTAATTGGTTCATTGGGCATATTGAGATACGGATCGAGCATTCTGTGACATTATTTGAACATGTGGCCAAGTCATATTGAATGCCCAGTGTAAATTTCACGAATGCCGAGTGTGGATATTATGGCCATGAGCATGCATACCAAGTATTGGCATAACATTGCATTATGCGTGTGTGCACGAACGGCATGAGCATGTGATCATCTCAATCGCTCTTATGCGTTTTACACAGGATTCGGATAATAATTAGTAATTGTGTACGTATGATCACATAAAGCCCTTATGCATTTTACGCAGGGTATTGAACTTGTCCTGATGCCTTTTACGCGGGACGATGCCCGGACTACCGGAAGATGATAAACCTGATGCGTTTTACGCAGGTTGTGTCATGAGCCTGATGCGTTTTACGTGGGCTGGAGATCGATCTCAAAGTGATAGACCTGATGCGTTTTACGCGGGTCGAACCTGATGCGTTTTACGCGGGTCGGTGAAATTGGTAAATTTCAAGGTGCAAGAGTGCAAGTGTGCAAAAGTGCATTGATGAGACATGAGCATGAGTATGAGCATGAGCATATGTATGACATGCGTCATGGCTAAGTGATATGTGTGTAAGTGCCGTGGTTGAGTTCTGTGCCATTATTGTGATTGTTATGTGCCTAACGTACAGGGTTTGTAATATGTTAGATTTGGGTTGAGGGCCTAAGTCACGTGATTGTCTGGCTGTTTGTTTAATTAATATTTGTCCGGGAGGTGCATGTTAGCCTAGTTTAGGTTTAGGGGGGCCTACTCGCTGAGATTAATTCTCACTGTTGTGTAAACCTCAACTTTTCAGACCCCCAGCTTTGAAGATGTCCGAGGTACCGATACGTTTTGGGATTCCGTCTCGGATAGACCGGGACGTGATCGAGTATCCCGTAGGGAATGAGGATACATATATTAGGCATTTCACTACAGTTTGATTCGACGTGGGCAAGCAGCATTTCCAGGCCCACAAGTATATAGCCTGGTGTTTTAGGGACTATTTCGAGACCTTCGGGCCCCTCAGGACTTTTGACGTCCCGTTTAACGGGCTAGGAGAGGTGGACTCCCAGTGTCAGGATGGAGACCTAGCGAGTCTCGAGTACACATCCGAGGGGAGTTCCAGTTCTAGCCGCCGGTCTCTTATCTGGGAGGTTGACGAGTTTGACCTGATGGATATGGAGCCAGTGAATTGGGGTTTTGATCCAGAGCCAATGGAGTCGAACGAGGAGCCAAAGCCGATGGAGCAGGACCCCGAGCCTGAGGAGGTGAATTCAGAGGAGGAGCCGGTAGAGGTTGAGTTTGAGCTGGATTTCATGGACTCCGAGGACGAGCTGTCTGATAGCTCTTCTAAGTCATCGGGATCCGACCCGGACTAAGTCCCGTAGGTTTAGCCTTAGTTGCAGATTGGTCAGGCCAGTACCTTTTTGATCGGAGCCCCACCTTAGATGGTAGTCTAACCGCCCAGGCCACTTACCCCTTTTTATCAGTAATGGCCATTGACCCGCTTTTGATTTTTGATGATCATGCTGTATATGAATATTGTATATGTTTCCCTGACTAATGCAAGTGTATATTTGTAATGTTGTTGTTGTTGCTTGTGTTATCCTTGGTTATGTGGTTTTAAATTGTACGGGTGTTTATGTTGCTTCCACGTATGCATGATTCTTTGTATTGGGTGTTGGGTCGGCGACGCGTCCTGGGACGTCGCTTGAATCGACCACGGCAGGGATGTTGCGCGTTGTAGGGTGCGGGGCGTGACATTCTTCTAATCCTTTATCGTGTACATTATATGGGTTTGTCATTGAAAAATAGATTTTGGTTGCTGGATTCACATAATATGCCCGTTTATGCAAAGAGTGGACCGTTCGTTGAATCGACCCAAAAGGGTTCTTGCCATATTCGGGAGATTGGGTAGTTCTAATATGGCGGTACATGGTATGATGACTGTTCAAATATTGAAAGTCCACCTATTTTGTGTAGGTCGAATAAGTTAAGAAAATTAAAATTTTAATGGTGACCGGGGGACGCTTATTTACGTGTCTGCATACGGACGTAAGTCTTTCCAAAGGAAACATTGGGTGTTAATTCATGACTTACTACACATAGGTAATTACTCCGCAAAATGATTGGTTAACGGTCTTTATCATTAGATTCAGTCATTTCAAAGTGAATAAGTTTAAAACAAAACTTATCTGAAGAATAATAGGACAATAAAAAAATAACATTAAATTACTTAAGAAAATATTATAGTTTGTCCAAAAAAATTGTGTGAAATATCTGTTGAACGGATAGATTGCATTGTATATGTATATGAATATAAATGAAAAACAAAAACGTGAACTTGCATGGGCATTTCGAATTTCAATTAATCTATATTTACGAATTATCAAGCAAATAACAATTACTAATATTCTGTGGTTTATACTTGGGGTAGAATACTCTATTCTTTTTTTTTTCATAGTAGATTGGTAATTCCTAAACAAGACAAGAAGATTCTTCTTACATTTGAATGTTCAATTGTATAATAAACATAGAAATATTTGTCCTCAACTTTGATTGTCAATATTCTTCAAATTCTTTATCTCGTAGATTATATGGATTTGTCATTAGAAATTGGATAAGAATGATTACTTCATCTTAGAATCACAATTTCCAAATTCATAAACATATATACCATTTTTGCAAAAGCCAATTATTTATTGAGTTACTTGAAAATTTGACTAAAATTGTATGTTGGAGTTGAATTGAAGAACTTTACAATAATTGTTGAAGAATTGGAAATACAACTGTCTTTATTTCTATGCATAGAAACATCGATAGACTTTTCAAAAGGAGGGTTTTCATTTTTGGGTTGCTAGATTTTCATTTAAGGGATTTAATTTAATAAATTCTCTTTATGAATTTTTGTTTAGATTTTGGTTACTTAATTTGTGAATATGTCCCTTTAGGCAAAAGTGGACTATTCATCAAATCAATTGAAAGCGTTACCATTATCGTAAGATTGAGTAATTTTGGTGTAGTGGTGTGATAACTGTTCAAATAATGAAAGTCCGCTTGTTCTACATAGTTTGAGTAAGCTACAAATATTAAAATTTAATGGTGATCATGGTATGCTTATCTAATAGCGTACAGATGTTTTTTTTGTCGAAGGAAACATTATATGTTAATTCATAACTTACTACACATGGATAATTCTTCTAAAAAATAATAAGTTCACAGTTTTACCATTAAAATCATTTATTTTGAAGTGAATAAGTTTAAAACAGAACTTATCTCAAAAGAAAGGAGACAATAAAAAAATAATATTAAATTACTTAAGAAAATTTATAATTTGTCCGAAAATATTGTGTAAAATATTTATTGAATGGATAGATTGTATTGCTTATGTACATAGATATAAATGAAAAAAAAATAAGAGGTGAACTTACACATGCATTTCAAATTTAAATTAATCTATATTTATGAATTATCAAACAAATGACAATTACTAATTCTGTGTTTTATACTTTGAGTAAAAATATTTTATTCTTTCTTTCTTTCATAGTAATTGTTAATTTCTAGACAAGAGAAAAAACAATTCTTTATATAAATGCTTGTTCAATACTACAATAGAAATAGAAATATCTGTTCTCAACTTTGGTTGTCAATATTCTTCAAATTCTTTACCGTGTAGATTATATGGGTTTGTCATTGAAAAATGAGGATTTTGGTTGCTGAATTCGTAAAATATGCCCGTTATGCAAAAGTGAACTGTTGGTCGAATCAACTCAAAAGGGTTCTTACTATAATCGAGAAAGTTGGTTATGATGTTAGTGGCGTGTGGTGTGATGACTGTTCGAATATCGAAAGTATGCCTGTCCTACTCAGTTGGAGTAAGTTAAAAGAATTAAAATTTTAACGATGATCGCGGAACGCATATTTATATGTCAGTGTATGGAAATATGTCTTCTTGAAGGAAACGTTGTGTATTAATTCATAACTTTCTACACGTGTAGTTCCTCCGAAAAATGATTAGTTAACGGTTTTTACCGTTAAATTCAGTTGTTTCAATGTGAATAAGCTTAAAACGGAAGTTATCTAAAAAATAATGAGATAATAAAAAAATAACATTGAATTACTTAAGAAAATATTTTAATTTGTCGAAAAGTATTGTGTAAAATATTTATTGAATGGATAGAATGCATTGCATATGTACGTAAACATAAATTGCAAACTAATAGGTGAACTTTCACGGGCATTTCGAATTTCAATTAATCTATTTGTGTATTATCAAGCAAATGACAATTACTAATATTTTATGGTTTATACTTAGAGTGGAAATACTTTATCATTTCATTTTGAGATATGTTCACTAGAAGTCCTAAAACTTATCATAAAAATCACAAATTGGAGAAGGGTTCTGCCAACGGACTTCAGAAGCATTTACGAAGGCTTGTAAGATGGTCCCCTTGACGAAGAAAGCAGGATTTTGATGCCCCAATCTGTGCCGCCTCCATCCCTGACGACGAATTGTGTTGTTGCTACCTTCTCAAGCGGTGCCTACTGTTGCTGCACAGAGCGTCGACTCAACCACTTCGCCCTGCATCAAAAGCCTGATCGCAACAACTTTGCTGTTGATCCTCACAAAAATTGGTGGCTATTTGCTGTGGGACTCTGGATTTCTAAGTTGCTAAGCTGTTGAATTTCTGGGGATGCTAAGTTGCTGTTCGCTGAAGGTGATGTCCACGAGCAGCAGAACAGAGAATGCATACTAGGTGTTCAACAAAATTCCTCAAAGAAGGGAAATTGTCCTTTGGCCGTGGCTGGACTGGTTGGTTGGTTCTGGTCGTGATCCATGGTTTAGGCCATTGAACGCGTCGACCCAGACGCCTCTCCACGCAGGATTCGACGCACCTCCTCTCTAAAAAATATTGCTCCATCAGCAATGGTCCAAACTCGTAGCAGCAAATCTAGTGTTATGAAAACCTCAATATCCAATAAGATGAAGAATCAAGCTAATTCAGCTGAGATTAAAAGTAGCCTTTTCAAATCTTTAAAGGAGAAAGTGGTTGAGACTTTGAACTCAATTGCTCCGAAACCTTGTTCCAATTGTGCAAATATAGTTCAAAATTGTAATCTTAATGTTGGATATGGCTGTGGTAATCTCGATTGTAATTTGGCTATTGATATCGATGGTGTTAAGCCTGCTTCTATGAGTCCAAATTGTGTTGCTGAACCCGAAGTTGAAGCTTCCATTAAGGAAGATGGTATTATGTGCAATAGTAGCATGACTGGATTCATCTTTGCTGAGTCACTTCCTAGCCAAGATTCACCTTCACTGAACCCTGCTGCTGCCCCAAATCCATCTTGGAAAAGTATTACCATGGTTAAGATCTCCCAAACAGCAAAATTGGATTTCATCCCTCCAAACAAACATGGCTTGGTGCCCCCCCCCCCCACGGAGATTATTGAAGAAGGGAAGGCACACTTTGAGAACTGTCTTGTTGGTCACTTTCTCATTGCTAATGTCTCATTTTACCGGGTGAGAGGTATCGTTAAAAAACTCCGGGGCACAGAAAATCTTTTAGAAGTTTTGGCTACGGAAGACAGTTTTTTCTTTTTCCGATTCTCTAATGTACAAAAGCTAGTCGAGTTTATGGAGGTGGGGATATGGGACATAGCTGGCAAACCATTATTTTTACAGAAATGACATCCCCTAATCAAACTGGAAAAGGCAAGGATTACTTTCATGCCAATTTGGATACATCTCTATAACGTACCCCATGTCCTTCGGACCAAAATCGGTCTAAGCTATATGTGCAACTTTCTTGGTAGACCTTTGTACATGGATAAGGCTATCGAGGAAAAACGACGACTAAAATTTGCTCGTGTATGCATTCTCATGGACTTTGATAGCTCATTCTCGGAAAATTTTGATCTTGATATGTGTTGACACCTAAATTTCAGCGCATCATTTAGTGTTAATTGCATAGAAAATTAGCGATTAAATTTTAACCCCTAAACAAAAATATTAAAATCGCGTAACATAGGTTCATATAGGTTAGTTGCATTTGCATTGGACCGGCGGTGGTTGGACTCGAGTGAACGGCTCTGAACTTAATGAAATTGGACTAAGCCCACGGTAATGAAAATTTGACCCAGCCCATCAATCATTGGGGGTATTTGTCGAGTTTGGAGATTGATTTGTCCTGGGGAGCAATTAAAGAAAGGAAATTGCAGTCATGCAAGATTTGTCCGAAGATATGCTAAGCAAGATTGTGGCCGAGTATATTTTATCTCAATGTTCAAAAGGAAAGTGTGGTCAATAATTCTGGGCATATCAAAAGCATATATTAAATAAAAACAGTTGTCAAATTGAAAGAGGAAGAATTCGGTCAACAAAAGAAAAGAATATTTGATTGAAAGAAAAAGGAAAGAAAATATTTGCTGGTCCCGCAAGGAGTCAGTGAAGAAATATACACTCTCTAGACGTTTACATGCATATATATAGACACGTACAGGAGAGAGGGGGGCGGGTTTTTCTTTTGGGGGGGATCCGACACACACACACAAGAGGGCGAGAGAGAAAAATCAAAGGGGGAGAAAAAGTTAGAAGGAAAGAGTCAACAGAGGGAAAAAGTGTTTTCTTCTTTAGTTTTCGTCTTTGGTGCTTCGTTTCCCTGTGCTTCAACGAAGAATTTGCCCACAACTGTGCTGCCACTGATCTTCTCCCAGCGTCCACCATCGAGAGAAGAAAAGTCAAAGGAGGGGGAATCGGATGACACAAAAACACAGGGAGAAAACAAGAGAAAAAGAGAGAAGAGGGGGGCCCGCGTGAAGCTCTTCCTGGTCACGCCTTGCTCCTGCACCTCCGCTGTTTGACGTTGACATCAGTCAGTCGTGAGCCTCAACGATGATTCCTTGCTGCTTTGCGTTGTCTTTGTCTCGAGTGTCCACGCCATTGTCGCCATCCCGACGTAAGCCGCGGATTATCCCGCTGTTGACATCATCGCTGCCACGGAGCCGCACTGCTGCCGCCACCATCTCTCCCCGCGACGCTGCTCCCCGCGCCGTCGCACGTCGCCGCCGCGCCGCCGCTCCCGACGCATCGCCGATCCGCAATCCCGATTCGCTGCAAATTCAAATTCGGAAATAAAT
This sequence comes from Syzygium malaccense, assembly GCA_031216405.1. Taxonomy (NCBI): domain Eukaryota; kingdom Viridiplantae; phylum Streptophyta; class Magnoliopsida; order Myrtales; family Myrtaceae; genus Syzygium; species Syzygium malaccense. The sequence continues at coordinate 13,968,838 of CM062255.1, read as the reverse complement.
CCGCAAATCAGGTAATTATCCTATCGCGATTTGATTTGAATATTTTGTTGCCTAATTTGTGCTCGTTGATATCTAATTCTACATATTTAGATAATAGGCAATATCTCACTTAGGATTTATTTCCTTTTTGAAATCATAGATACCTATTACTTGTCAAATTTGGATAAAATTTAGAATCTTCAAAATCCTTTGAATATATCCAAGATATTTAATATATCATAAATTTTTTCAAGATGTGATCGATTAGGAAAATTTCCTAATCCGCAACCGCACACGTGGAAATAAATCTATCTATCAGGCTTTAGATAGAATTATTTCCATAGCGGGTATTTCTAATTTTAGAGTCGATCTGTCAGGCTTCAGATCGAAACTTAATTCGAAAGATTTCGCGGTTATTTTTTTTACTTGATTTTAATTTCGAATTTTGATTAAAAAAAATACAAAAAAAAAGATTGCTTTAGATTAGGTCAATTTGTTTAGTTTAAAATTGCATGTTTAGATAATTGGCATTTTTTAATTCCGAATTTCATTAAAAAAATACAAAAAAAATAATGTGCCCGTCATTAAAAATAAGTCACGTCGTCGCATGACATATAGTTTGTTTGCATGTTAGGTTGCATTAATCGCATGTCAATTTTTGCACGTCATTACATATAGGTTAGCTTTCATTTAAACAAATAAAAATCAAAAAAGAAATTTCTGCACCTTTGAACTCTAAGTTAGGATTTATCAAAATTGTCAAATTGAGTATTTTTCTCAAAATTGGTACCGAAAGGACGTTAGGGAATCTAACGTAACCAAGTCCCGAATTTATGATTTCTGGTTCGTAGAAATAAAATAGTACTCCCGCTATTTTATTTAGGTTTCTAATCAACCTACCCTAAATGATTAGTGGCGACTCCCGTTGAAAATATTTGCATGCTCACAATTGGACCTAAGTTGCGATTTGGTAGAGTTTGGGAGAACTTGAGCTAGGTTAGTTAATTTAATTGATCTAGTAATCCATTAGCCTAAGATCGAAACCCGATTTTTTTTTAGGTCGCGACAGCTTGGCGACTCCGCTGGGGACAAACTTGAATTTTTTTGAAAATTTAAGGAGGACTTAGGCCAAAAAAAATTCTCATGAAAAATCACTTGATTTGACAAAATTTGATTGAATTCTCATTTTTAGGTGTTAAATGGTTTTGCAGGATGGGAGTTATAAGGGGAGTAGTGATTGGCTAACCCTTTGTTTTGCAGACTTGGTGGAGTGGAATTATGATTTAATTTTTGCACTATTGAAGCGTTGTTTGCATATAATTGTTGTGCATGATTTACAGTATTTACACTACACCACACACAACCTGTGACCGGACCTGGGTCACACCCATAGTTCTAAGATGGTATTTAGATGGTTCTTTAACCTTGGCGGTAAGACCTCGCTAAAGGTTATCCCATTTGGATCCCGAAAATTTTTCAAAAAATGGCTCAAGGGTCGTCCTCATGCACGTGAGGCTACTACGCATGGAGGTTCCCCTTGTCGACTGAATCAAGCCGAAGTGATTGGACCCGACTAGTCATGACTATTGTATGCGAGGCTGCGGCTAGTCATGATGAGTGTACGCGAGGCTGCGACATGTTGTTCCGTTCATCACTTCATTTTGCAAAAGCCTTTAGGGTAGATAGATTAAGGTTTAAACTCACTATTCATGTGCATGTCTCTGTGATTGACATTCTCTCCCCAAGGATGGTAATTTCTTGAGCTTTATCTTTAGTTTTCTTCATCTTATTTTGAGTCGGTCCATGATTTAGGTTGAGTCATTTGGCACGTGGTCTATATAAGAATGGGTCGCCTCGATATCCGTTTCGTGCCTACTCCGAAGCTAGAGCTCAAGAAGTTATGGAGCCAGTTGAAGCCAGATGGTCAGCAGTACGTTCTCAAGCGCATTGGATTCATGCTGCCAATCCTTGACATAGATGTTCAGAGCGGAATCATGCAGGCACTCGCTAATTTTTGGTGCCCCGAGACGACCACATTTGTGTTGGGAGGTAAGTTTGAGCTCACACCGACTCTGGAAGAATACAGTTTTGCCATTGGAAAATCAATTGAGTTAGATATAGTCGAACCACCCATTAAGGTAGATCCTGTGGTAGTGCTCGCTGAATTTTTGAATTTGACCAAAAAGGAAATTGAAAAAGTGTTAAAGGGTAATTGTCAAGCATGCCCGCTATCTTTTCTTATTGAATGTTTTGAAAATAACTCCGTTCTCATGAGGTCTAAGATTTTTATCTTAGCTTTTTTCGGACTCATCGTTTTTCCATTCCGTCAAAATGCTATTGATCCTGTCATAGCCTGGACGGTAAAATTAATATGTGGTGGAGTTAGTTTTATAAATGCAATTCTGGCAGAGACCTTCTTATCTCTGACACGATTTAAGAAAGGAAAAGATAGAATTTTTCGAGCCCCGATTGAGCTTTTACAAATCTGGTTTTTCTCACACCTTTCTCAATTCGGGGAAAATATGACTGTATTTGAAATGAACACGACTGATAATCCTATTTTAAGGTTCAAACAAATACAAAATCAAACTAAAAGTTTGCACTATACACAATGGGTCCATCTGTTCAAAGATCCGAGCTCTAAGATTTTCCTTTGGCAAGCTGTATGGTTTCGGGAGGTTGAGGCTCGACTATACTATGGTGATCAGAAGCCCGTACCTTTGATGGGCATTTATGGGGCAACTGCTATCAGCCCCTTCGAGTTATGCATCAGTTCCGAGTTCTACAGGATGTCCCACCTCCACTCAGACCCAATGAATTTCAAGTCCAGTTCGAGAAGGGCGAGTCCTACAGAGTTGAGCTTAGGTGTCATTCCGACGCTTGGCAGGATTGTTCCACTCAAAAGCTGATTTGGCCCGCAGATGAGCCCATCGGAAGGATGAAGAGTCAATTTGCCACAGCCCGGTATATTCAGCATCATACCATCCCGGCTGAGATACTCCCGAAGATCCCGGTCGTGACAGTACGACACACTCTTCAGACTCAGATCAAAATCAGCGAAGAAAAGGCGACGAAGGCCCAAGATAAGGCAGATGCTCTAGCTGAAGAGAATGCACGATTACGGCGTGCCTTAAAGGCCCATTCGTCTATAGATCACGTGCCCTCTAAAAAGAGGAAGACTGTCTGATTTCTTGTTTAGTTTACGGAGTTTTTCTTTTTTTTTAGGAGGAAATGTTAGCTTGCTATTGATGTTTTCTGGTAATAAATGTCGTTTCTAGACGATCTTTCTAAGAATTCTTTTGAGACATCTTCCTTTGTGTGCAATTCAATGAAAAGCATTAAGCTATAATTTGTAAATTTTGGAATTAGTCCAAGTTTTTATTGAATGAAGCAATTTAGAATTTCGAGATTTACTGGACGAATCGGTCTTTCGCAAGGAATTTCATCTTTAAGGTCTAAGGGATGTCATGGACCGACTCATTATTCTTATCAGTTGTATTCATTCGATCGTTGCTTTTTTTAGGTAATTTGCCACGGATCCCCCTTATCCTCATAATACTCGATCCGTGACCAAAAGAAGGATGGCCAATCAAGCTGAGATTGCGACCATGATTGACGAAAAGCTGAAGGAACACATGAACATAATCAATGAGCAGATCACGGCTGCCATGTCCAAAATGATGAGTGATCTCATGGCCAAGCAGCAGCAGATCAATGCTGCCTCTCATTCGGAGATTCCACTTCCAACCCGTCAAGGCCTTCGCCTCGACAAATCTCCTGCAGTGAACACTAATCCAACCCTTCAACTGGATGATGTCATTCTGACTGATACTAGTGCGTCTCCAGCGACCCATGTTCTTCATCCACCCCCGAATGATGAGAACGCCAAGTTGTTGGCTAAGCTCGACCAGAGGTTACGTGAAGTGGAAGGAACTCAATGTGTTCCACCTGTTGATCTGTCTATTTTTACCCGGGTCCAAGTGCCCGATAAATTCAAAATGCCAGCCTTCGAGAAGTATGACGGCACCTCAAACCCGATTCAGCACATCGATATGTACCAGGGGCTCATGAATAGATATGTTTCTAATGGACCTCTAATGATCCAAACCTTCCAAGCAAGCTTGAAGGATGCCGCAATGAGGTGGTATACCAACCACCAGATCAACCGGAAAGACTCATGGGAAGAGGTGGCAAACCTTTTCGTCAAGCACTTCAAGTTCAATCTCGATGTCACCATTACAAGGGAAGACCTGGAGAGAGCCGAGCAGAAAAAGGGCGAGACTCTAAAGGAGTATGCCACTCGCTGGAGGAACATGGCGGGACAGATCATGCCCGAACCCTCAGAACGTGATTTAATGAAGTTGTTCGTGTCCACCCTACCGCAGCCGGTTCGTTCACGAATGTTAGTGACAGCCGCCCAATCTTTTGGCCAACTGATAGCCATGGGTGAGGAGATTGAGACCGGACTCAAGAAGGGATGGTACAGTGAGTCAGGTTCATCGAGCAAGAGATTTACTAGTAAGAAGGACAAAGAGCATGTCCCCGAAGTCAACATGACTTATGTACAGAAGATGCTAGCTCAGGCCCCGAAGCTGCAATTTAGCACTCAGCAGACAACCTCTTATGGACGGCAAGGCCAGCAAGACTCACGCCAGCAGCGTAAAACTCGCCAGTTTACTCCACTTCCCGGGACGTTATCTCAGGTATTGGCTGTGCTAAGGAAAAAAAACCTGCTGAATTCGGAGCCACAAAGATCTAATGCCGCTGGTTATGCAAAATATGATCCGTCGAAGAAATGCGACTACCATAGAGGTGAAGTTGGGCATTCGACAGATGATTGCCAGGTACTCAAACATCGAGTGCAGGATCTACTCGAGACTGGAGCGTTTGCGCTACAGCCAACCGGTAAGCCCAATGTGCAGAACAATCCATTCCCTGATCATTCGAGCAGTGCAAATGTTGTCCTTGGTCCGGGAGTCAAGCAAGTTCAAGGCTTCAGGTCCCTCTCAAAGACATGTTCGATGCTTTAGTCCGAGCTGGTTATGTTTCGACTGGCGAGGTGGTGTCACTCGGTGAGATAGAAAAGAAAGTGGATGAGTTGTTGAGAAAGGGAATGATTGGGACAGCTGATGAATTCGGAGTAGTGGCTACTATATCTCAGGTCATCATTGACTGGAATGAAGAACTCGCAATGTTGACCGATGAGCTAGATCCTGAGCTAACTGATATGCCCCCTCTCGAGGACGCCTCTGACGATGACCTCGGGATCGTTATACCCGATGCTTCGGAAATGTTGGTCCTGGCATCACCTCAGCCTTACGCTTATGAGAGTGACAAGATGGTTCCATGGTCATATGATGTTGATCTGATAACAAGGTCAGGGCGAACTTATGCTGATAATCAACCGGCCAAGCCAGTGGCTGAGAAAGAAGCGAAAGAATTCCTGGCTGTGATAAAGGCTAGTGAATATAACGTGGTTGACCAGCTGAGAAAGTTACCTGCACAAGTTTCGTTGTTGGAACTTCTCCAGACATCAGATAAACATCGGAGTGCTCTAATGAAGGTTTTGAGTGAGGTTCATGTGCCCGAGACTATTGAAGAAGACAAGCTAGAAAAGTTTGTCGGGGCCATTCTCCTCAAAGATCAAGTAGCATTTTCTGATGAGGAAATCCCAGTTGAAGGACGTGGTCATAATAAGGCGCTTCACATATCAGTGAAGTATAAAGAGACTCACGTAGCTAGAGTGCTTGTTGATAACGGGTCTGCTTTGAATTTATGTCCGTTGGCTACTTTGAAAAGGCTGGGCATTCCTCCATCTACCATGTAAGCAGCCAAGACTTCTGTCCGAGCCTTTGACGGAGTAAATAAGGATGTGATAGGCCAGATTAACTTAGCGCTGCAAATTGGACCCTCGGTGTTTGATATTCTTTTCCAAGTGCTGGATATCCCTTATGCTTTTAATTTCTTGCTGGGACGGCCATGGATCCACAATGCAGGCGCAGTGCCCTCCAGTTTGCATCAGAAAATCAAGTTCGTGGCTAAAGCAAAGCTGGTTACAATTTATGGGGAGGAAGATCACCGAATCTTTAATGCAACATCGATCCCATACATAGAGCCCGATCTTGTTGAAGAGGATAGCTATCATTCATTTGAGATAGTTCAAGTTGTTCAGGCTTCCTCTGATATGCCGTTACCCGTTCCTAAAGTTTCTAATGCAGCTATCATGGTGGCCAAGGTCATGGTTGGTAATGGTTTTAAGCCAGGTCAGGGTCTTGGGAAGGAAGGCCAAGGCATTCAGGCCCCGATTGAGACAAATGGACAATACCACAAGACTGGTTTGGGATACCATGGTCCCGTAAGCCACGAACAAAGCAACGATTGTTGCAAAGGCCGAAGTCCCTTACCGCCTCCCATTGACCACATTTTTCACTCGGCTGGAGTAGTGGGTGGATATGAGAATTTAAAGCTGAGCCCGACTGAGGATGATCTTGGGCTTATCTTTCCTGAGTCACCACAAGCCCTAACTGAACCACCTAAGAAGCACGGTAAAGCAATTTTGATCGGTCTGTCTGACGATTCCGAGGATGAACAGCCACCCTGTATTTTCAAGAAGCCGGAGTCGAGGGTGGTGGACTTTGACTTTAATGATGGTATACCCTACCTCACTGGTTGGTTTGCTGAGACCTCCATTGGTGCAATCACTGAAGGACCACTCGAAGGGATGGGCGCTGGCCCTCAAGAGTAATCATTTCTAGTTTTCATATCTCCCCTGCGTGGGAATCTTTATTGCTGTTTTGCAATTCATGTTGCACTTAAGTTTTTCAATCCAATAAGATGTAATTCATTGATCCAATATCAATAAAATTACAGCGGTTTTATCATTTTGAATCTTGTTGAAGTGCCCCAAACCAACCTGATGACGATAACCAACGATTGAAAAATTTGTCATCTACGGTAAGAACTGAGGGTTGGGCTTCTCAAGAATTCGCGTTTCGAGGTCTTCGAAAGCAAAATGAATTTCAAAAAGCAAAGAACAATTTTCGAAAATTGCAGTAGTTAAACCCTCTTTTGTCTTTTTGATCCCTTTCTTTCATGTTTCAGGACTAATCTCGAGGCATGCGAAGGGACGGGAATCGAGGATCCACATATATGTGATGCACGTCATCCTGATGACTCAGATGATTCTAATCCGAATGATGAAGAGATACGACGGAACTTAGAAATCCATGAGAAATCAAAGCCTTTGACTGCCGAAGAAACTGTGGTGATCAACCTTGGCGACACGGAAAATCCTAGAGAGGTGAAGATTGGGGCATGTCTTTCTCAAGATATGGCCAAACGCTTGACCCAATTGTTGAAGGATTATCAAGACATCTTTGCCTGGTCTTATGCTGACATGCTGGGTCTTGATAGATCGATCGTTGAACATTGTCTACCGACTGACCCTTCAGTTGAGCCTGTGAAGCAAAGGCCGCGAAGAGCTAAGCCAGAACTGGCAAAGAAGATCAAGGAAGAGGTCATGAAACTTCTTGACGTGGGATTTATTGAGACTATCCAATACTCGGAATGGGTTGCTAATATAGTCCCGGTGTTGAAGAAAGATGGTCGGGTTCGAGTGTGTGTTGACTACCGAGATCTGAACAAGGCTAGTCCCAAAGATGATTTTCCACTCCCGCACATTGATGTGCTTGTGGACAGTACAGCTGGGTTCGAACTATTCTCCTTCATGGATGGTTTCTCAGGTTATAACCAGATCTTGATGAACGAGGAAGATAAGTTGAAAATGGCATTTACCACTCCATGGGGGACATTTCATTACAAGGTGATGCCCTTCGGTCTCAAAAATGCTGGGGCAACTTACCAGCGGGCAATGGTCACGTTGTTCCATGACATGATGCATAATGAGATTGAGGTCTATGTTGACGACATGATTGCAAAAACTCGGCATGGAGAAGATCACATAAAAACCTTGACGAAATTATTCGACAGGCTTCGTAAGTTCAAATTACGCCTCAATCCGATAAAATGCGTGTTCGGGGCAGCCTCTGGCAAACTACTTGGCTTCATTGTTAGTAACAAAGGGATTGAGATCGACCCGTCAAAAGTGAAGGCCATTTGTGAAATAAAATCGCCCTCTTCGGTGAAGGAAGTTCGTAGCTTGATGGGTAGATTGAACTATATAGCCAGATTTATTTCTCAGCTATCTGAGACAGCGAAACCTTTCTTTAAACTCCTCAAGAAGAATGCTCTAGTTAGATGGGATGAAGAATGTGAATTGGCGTTCGACAAGATTAAGCACTACTTAATGAATCCGCCAGTGCTTGTTCCACCGACGCCAGGGCAACCTCTGATCCTGTACCTCACAATCCACAATGAGTCCTTAGGTGCCATGCTCGCTCAAAAAGGTAAAGAGGATGGAAAAGAACGTGCAATTTATTATTTGAGTAAGAAGTTCACCGCCTCTGAGATGAACTATTCCGAGACAGAAAGAACGTGCACAGCACTGGTCTGGGTGCTACACAGATTAAGGCAATACACTTTGCACTATCAGATATTGCTTGTAACAGAATGTGATCCAATCAAATACTTACTCAATCAACCCGCTCTGGTTGGAAAACTGGCGAAATGGCAGATTTTCATCTCAGAATTTAATGTTCAATTCGTGTCTCAGAAATCAGTCAAAGGACGAGTAATTGCCGATGTCTTGGCTGAAAATCCTGGGAAAAATGACGATATGGATCTGCTAGAGGATAGAGTCATGCCAATTGATGAGTACGTATGGACCATGTATTTTGATGGGGCCGTAAACTTGTCAGGATCAGGTATTGGGGCAGTCTTAATATCCCTAGGCGGACAACATTATCCAGTCGCAGCAAAACTGATATTTTCCTGCACGAACAATATCGCCGAATATGAAGCATGTATCCTTGGGTTACAAGCTGCAATCGAAATGGGAGTAGCTCGACTTAAGGTGTTCGGGGATTCAGCCCTCATTATTCTTCATACCGTTGGCAAATGGCAAACTAGAGATGCTAAGTTACAACCCTATCACGTCTATTTGGAGGAGTTGGTGGAGGAGTTTGACGACATTTCGTTTGAATACTTGCCAAGGACTCAAAACAGTTTTGCCGATGCTCTGGCTACGTTATCGGCAATGCTACGAGTGACAAGTGGTTTAGAAGTTGAACCTTTGAAGATAGAGGTCTTACAGAAACCGGCTTATTGCATGGTCACGGCAGAAGAGCCTGACGGCAAGCCGTGGTATCATGATATCAAGGCATATCTTCAAACACAAGAGTTTCCTGAGAAAAGCACCGCATCTGACCAAAAGTATATCAGGAAAATGGCGTCGAAGTTCTTCTTGAACGGAGAATGCCTATATAAGCGGTCCTATGATTCAGTTTTATTAAGGTGTGTTGATTCAACTGAGGCTGTTCACTTGATGCTAGAGGTGCATGAGGGAGTATGTGGTCCGCATATGAATGGTTATATGCTAGCGAGGAAGATAATGAGGATGGGTTATTACTGGCTCACTTTAGAAAGTGATTGCATTCAGCATGTCCGAAGTTGTCACAAATGTCAAATCTATGGTGACAAGATTAAAACTCCTCCGAATGAATTGCATCAAATGTCTAAACCATGGCCATTTTCTATGTGGGGCATTGATATGATCGGCCCAATTAATCCTAAAGCGTCGAATGGACATCGGTTTATCTTGGTCGCTATCGATTACTTTTCAAAGTGGATTGAAGCCATGTCTTATACGACAGTGACGGCCCGGGTTGTGGTGAAGTTCATTCGTCGGGACATCATTGCTCGATATGGTGCACCTGAGGCTATAATTACTGATAATGGGTCAAATCTGAATAACAAATTGATGGATGAACTGTTCAAAGAATTCAAGATCAAGCATCCGAATTCCTCTCCATATCGTCCGCAGATGAACGGAGCGGTCGAAGCAGCCAACAAGAATATCAAGAAGATTTTGGCTAAAACAGCCGAGAACTATCGTGATTGGCATGAGAGTTTACCTTTTGCACTTATGGCATATCGGACCTCTATCCGGACATCTACAGGGGCAACTCCATATTCTCTTGTGTACGGTATGGAAGCGGTGCTACCTGTTGAGGTTGAAATTCCTTCGTTACGTATTCTTTCACAGGTACAATTATCAGAAGCAGATTGGATCCAACAAAGATTGGACCAGTTGAACATGATTGACGAGAGAAGGCTTAGAGCTCTATGTCATGGCCAGTGCTACCAACAACGAGTTGCTAAATCTTTCAACAAGAAAGTCAAGCCTCGACATTTTCAGGTAGGTGACCTTGTCCTGTGAAAGTTATTGCCGATAGTTTCTCTTGCAGAAAGAAAATTCGCCCCAAATTATGGCGGCCCGTACATTGTGAAGAAAGTCCTTCCAGGAGGTGCTTTGATTTTGGCCGAGATGGATGGTCGTGTTTTTTCCAGTCCAGTTAATTGTGATTCTGTGAAGAAGTATTACACTTGATTTGTACTCATTCTGACTTTGTTGCTATCAAGTTTCAAATTGAATTTCATGAATCAATTGATGTTACTAAGCTTTGTTTGAGGAAGGCTTTTAATTTGGCAATCTATTTCTGCCCTAATGAAGCGATCATATTGCATGAGAGACTTCAAGATGACGAAAGGCAAAACATTTCTATACACATCCTGAATAATAATCCCTAGTGCGAGTTGAGTGAAAATTCCGTGCTGACAAGGTAAAGGATTATCTCACGAAAAGTATGACGATCAAAATGATGAGAGGCATTCATTTCCTCTATCTAAACACTACAGGTTATCATTTGCTTAACCCCTTTGAACGGAGTTTCATTTCTTACCCCTGTCAGGAACAATCCCATACCGGGGCAATTTCTTAGAAAGTTCAAAATGGTTAGAATTTTCTTGCTTTCACTTGCATCAATCTTCAAGTATATTTATTGCATACAAGTTCTGTGTTAGCTCGAGTGCTCTAGATATGACGAAGAGCATTTCTTTTTATATCCCTACACAGTATACCCTTTGCATACCCAATTTGAGCGGTGAATTCATTTCAACCCAATTGGTGATCATTCTTGTGATAAACAAATGAAATCATCTCAAGTCAAGTTCAAGGTGACTTGGGGCAAATAGAAGCTCAAAAGAAAATTCATCAGAAAGGATGCAAAAGGACTCCATCAAATCGAAGTTTTCTCTCTCGGAGAAAATCTCTCTCTCAAAAAAAAAAAAAAGAGAGAGAGAGAGAGAAGAAAAGAAAATCTCTCTTCAAAAAAAAAGGGAGAAAAAGAGAGAAAAGCTTCAACAAAAACCGAGTCGGTATGCAAGATCATTCTTTAAGGAAAAGACCATTTGAGGGTTCATTTGTGGAGCAATTGCTAGATGGGATGATTACCAATCTCCATGTTCATAATACCCCTTTTGATGAAAATAGGCCATTCCTTTCAAGCCTACCCGAACCTACGTTACAACCATTACCGAAGTCTCTTCAGAATAGGGCACTTGAGTTAACGTAGAGTTTCAAACGCTTATAAATATTGCTCGAAGAAGTGCGAGCAAGATTTTTCTATCTCATTTTTGCAGCATCCCTGACTTGTAAACCCGAAACAGCTGGTGATATCAATTCTTTCAATAGCCTCGACTCGAAGAGTCCCTTTTGCTAAGACATTGACCAAGCTCACATTTTAGTCCTTATAAAGACCTCTCAGATTGGCCAAGTCATACTGATTTTGAGAATATCCGAACCCTTGTCAATCACGATGAAGAGAGTTCGAGTGATTCTTATACCCGCATTAAAGGTCGGGTCAAAAGCCTTTCATTGAGAGTGAGTGGAAAGTCCTTTCTGATTAAAGGTCTCTCATTTAATATGATCAAAATGTCAAAAGGACGAAATGGTTGTTCTTATTAATAAATTCCCTAGTAAAGCTTGGTAATGCAAGGAGATTCATGAATCATGTTTTCTCTGCCTCTGCGCATGTGTTGTTTTAACCTTTTCTCAGGTAAAAACAGGAGCGATGCCATTGGTTCTATCATAAGAAGAATTCAGGTACGTCTGCTAATTATTCTTCATTGTTTCTCTCTCCGGAATAGGAGAAATTATCTCTCTCGTATGTTCACCAAGTGAAACAGGTGACATTTGGTGTTGCTAAGTGGAGTACGAAGCACACCTCATTTTATGTTCGCCCAGTAGGACAGGCGACATAATTTCTCTTTCGGTGTTGCTAAGTGGAGTACGAAGCACACCCCATTTTATGTTCGCCCAGTAGGATAGGCGACATAATTTCTCTTTCGGTGTTGCTAAGTGGAGTACGAAGCACACCCCATTTTATGTTCGCCCAGTAGGATAGGCGACATAATTTCTCTTTCGGTGTTGCTAAGTGGAGTACGAAGCACACCCCATTTTATGTTCGCCCAGTAAGATAGGCGACATAATTTCTCTTTCGGTGTTGCTAAGTAGAGTACGAAGCACACCCCATTTTATGTTCGCCCAGTAGGATAGGCAACATAATTCCTTTCTTGGTGTTGCTAAGTGGAGTACGAAGCACACCCCATTTCATGTTCGTCCAGTAGGACAGGCGACGTAATTTCTCTTTTGGTGTTGCTAAGTGGAGTACGAAGCACACCCCATTTCATGTTCGCCCAGTAGGACAAGCGACATAATTTCTCTCTTGGTGTTGCTAAGTGGAGTACGAAGCACACCATTTCATGCTTACCCGAATGAAGGAGGTGACATGATCCTTTTCATGATTATCCAGTGGTATGGACAACACATCCCATTTTTTTCATATCACGCACTATTTCGCATTTGTAGGAAACTACAGGTGACAGATAGGCAATCATGTACCTTGAGAACCTTACTTCCAGTGGACTAGAAGTTTGGAGATCGGGGGAACTCAAAGCATTATAAAGCTTCCCCCCGCTTGGACGCTTTTTGTGCGATCCGTATGTAAAGCTCTTTCACCGCTACGCATGAAGTGAGAAGCCTTAGCATACGTTTCTTATTGTTTGCATATCATGCATCATTAAAAAAAAAATCATTCATCATTTTTTCATAGTTTAAATTTAGGTCTCAGTCTTTGAGTGAAACCTCTGCGAGCTTCCACTCAAAGAGGGGCAGCTGTTGACACCTAAATTTCAGCGCATCATTTAGTGTTAATTGCATAGAAAATTAGCGATTAAATTTTAACCCCTAAACAAAAATATTAAAATCGCGTAACATAGGTTCATATAGGTTAGTTGCATTTGCATTGGACCGGCGGTGGTTGGACTCGAGTGAACGGCTCTGAACTTAATGAAATTGGACTAAGCCCACGGTAATGAAAATTTGACCCAGCCCATCAATCATTGGGGGTATTTGTCGAGTTTGGAGACTGATTTGTCCTGGGGAGCAATTAAAGAAAGGAAATTGCAGTCATGCAAGATTTGTCCGAAGATATGCTAAGCAAGATTGTGGCCGAGTATATTTTATCTCAATGTTCAAAAGGAAAGTGTGGTCAATAATTCTGGGCATATCAAAAGCATATATTAAATAAAAACAGTTGCCAAATTGAAAGAGGAAGAATTCGGTCAACAAAAGAAAAGAATATTTGATTGAAAGAAAAAGGAAAGAAAATATTTGCTGGTCCCGCAAGGAGTCAGTGAAGAAATATACACTCTCTGGACGTTTACATGCCTATATATAGACACGTACAGGAGAGAGGGGGGCGGGTTTTTCTTTTGGGGGGGATCCGACACACACACACAAGAGGGCGAGAGAGAAAAATCAAAGGGGGAGAAAAAGTTAGAAGGAAAGAGTCAACATAGGGAAAAAGTGTTTTCTTCTTTAGTTTTCGTCTTTGGTGCTTCGTTTCCCTATGCTTCAACGAAGAATTTGCCCACAACTGTGCTGCCACTGATCTTCTCCCAGCGTCCACCATCGAGAGAAGAAAAGTCAAAGGAGGGGGAATCGGATGACACAAAAACACAGGGAGAAAACAAGAGAAAAAGAGAGAAGAGGGGGGGCCCGCGTGAAGCTCTTCCTGGTCACGCCTTGCTCCTGCACCTCCGCTGTTTGACGCTGACATCAGTCAGTCGTGAGCCTCAACGGTGATTCCTTGCTGCTTTGCGTTGTCTTTGTCTCGAGTGTCCACGCCATTGTCGCCATCCCGACGTAAGCCGCGGATTATCCCGCTGTTGACATCATCGCTGCCACGGAGCCGCACTGCTGCCGCCACCATCTCTCCCCGCGACGCTGCTCCCCGCGCCGTCGCACGTCGCCGCCGCGCCGCCGCTCCCGACGCATCGCCGATCCGCAATCCCGATTCGCTGCAAATTCAAATTCGGAAATAAATCCGCAAATCAGGTAATTATCCTATCGCGATTTGATTTGAATATTTTGTTGCCTAATTTGTGCTCGTTGATATCTAATTCTACATATTTAGATAATAGGCAATATCTCACTTAGGATTTATTTCCTTTTTGAAATCATAGATGCCTATTACTTGTCAAATTTGGATAAAATTTAGAATCTTCAAAATCCTTTGAATATATCCAAGATATTTAATATATCATAAATTTTTTCAAGATGTGATCGATTAGGAAAATTTCCTAATCCGCAACCGCACACGTGGAAATAAATCTATCTATCAGGCTTTAGATAGAATTATTTCCATAGCGGGTATTTCTAATTTTAGAGTCGATCTGTCAGGCTTCAGATCGAAACTTAATTCGAAAGATTTCGCGGTTATTTTTTTTACTTGATTTTAATTTCGAATTTTGATAAAAAAAATACAAAAAAAAGATTGCTTTAGATTAGGTCAATTTCTTTAGTTTAAAATTGCATGTTTAGATAATTGGCATTTTTTAATTCCGAATTTCATTAAAAAAATACAAAAAAAATAATGTGCCCGTCATTAAAAATAAGTCACGTCGTCGCATGACATATAGTTTATTTGCATGTTAGGTTGCATTAATCGCATGTCAATTTTTGCACGTCATTACATATAGGTTAACTTTCATTTAAACAAATAAAAATCAAAAAAGAAATTTCTGCACCTTTGAACTCTAAGTTAGGATTTATCAAAATTGTCAAATTGAGTATTTTTCTCAAAATTGGTACCGAAAGGGCGTTAGGGAATCTAACGTAACCAAGTCCCGAATTTATGATTTCTGGTTCGTAGAAATAAAATAGTACTCCCGCTATTTTATTTAGGTTTCTAATCAACCTACCCTAAATGATTAGTGGCGACTCCCGTTGAAAATATTTGCATGCTCACAATTGGACCTAAGTTGCGATTTGGTAGAGTTTGGGAGAACTCGAGCTAGGTTAGTTAATTTAATTGATCTAGTAATCCATTAGCCTAAGATCGAAACCCGATTTATTTTTAGGTCGCGACAATATGGGAAACGAGGAAACCTTTGGGATTACTGTTGATTATAGCTGGATTCCGCTAAAATGCAAAAAATGTAACTACTTTGGTCATAAGGATTGCAATGTGCCGAACAAGACAATATGGGTTCCTAAATCCCAATCGGTGGCAAGACCACCAGAAAATAATGCTTCTATTGCTCCCATCCCACCTAGAGCGATCACCAAAGTACTGCCAAATAAAAATTCCTCGGCCATACTATCAAAAGCTCCTGCTCCTGTCACTGATACTAGTATTTCCATGGTCAATCAGCCGAAGAATCTTGTTCATGATGCTTCACAGTCAGGTTTATCCTATACAAATGTCAAACATGGTGGAAGTAAGAACTCAGGCTCCATTAGCAAAAGTAGAGATACTTTCAATTCTTTGAATCTATCTCCAAATAGATTTGCATTATTGGGCTAGGGCGATCATTCTGCTATTTCTGGCTAGCCCGTTGCTCTACTTAGGGATGTGGGGAGTGGAGCGGAATCCCCTGACCAATGAATATCCTCTCATGGAAGGTACGGGGCCTTAACAGTAGCCCCAAACAAAAGGAAATTGTAGATTTTGCTTTATCTCAAGACCCTTCTATTCTTATTTTGATTGAACATAAAATAAAAGAGGGAAATGCGGAATTTGTCATCAATAGTAAGTTTCGAGGCTGGAAATTTATCCATAACTATCAGAACAGCAGCCTAGGTAGAATATGGGTATTATGGAAACCGTCTATTTTAAACTTGACTATGATAGAAGGTTCAACTCAAGTCAATCACTGCCTTGTTGAAAAATCAGGAGATGACTCATTTCTCCTATCTGCAGTTTATGGAGGCAATTCTAAAACTGAAAGGAGATCCCTATGGCATAATGTTAATACATTCTCCACTGGTAATATAGGAAATATGCCTTGGTTACTTATAGGTGATTTCAATGAAACGAGAGATACAATTGAATGGATCGGATCTAATACCCGATGGACTTTTGGAATGGATGAGCTAAACACAATGATTGAGGAGCTGGCATTGATTGAGCCTAATTCCACAGGCCCATTTTTCACATGGATAAATAAAAGGTCCAATGATGATCTTAGAGCAAGCAAGATTGACAGGGTCTTCATTAATGCAAATTGGCAAAACAGGTACTCTCATTATTCGGTAGAATTTTTACTGCCGGGTGTTTCAGATCACTCTCCATGCCTAGTGCGTCTTAACACCACTGTTAGGAGAGGGAAGCCCTCTTTTAAATTCTTCAATTTCTGGACTGAAAGTCTCGATTTTCTACCGATTGTTTATGCTGGCTGGTAATTGGATTTTAAAGGATCCAAAATGTTTATTCTGGTGAACAAGCTCAAAGCATTGAAACAAAAACTCAATCACTTGAATAAATCTCAATTTGATGACCTATGTCATAAGGTCAAATGCTAGAGCGAACCCACAGTGAATACAACGAGATCTTGCATTGGACCCGTACAACATAAACACCCGGGATGAAGAAAAGGCACAATTGGAGCAACTACTGACCCATAGCAAACATGAAGAAGTCCTCCTAAAGCAAAAATCTAAAAATCTATGGTTAAAGGAGGGGGACAACAACAGCAGGATTTTCTTTGCCTTCATGATGCGTAGAAGTGCTCAGAACAAAATTAACCAGCTCTCACTCGATGATGGCACTACTATAACAGATGAGGGAGTTCTTAGGGATGTAATTGTATCTTATTATCATTGCGTACTTGGTAGCTCCAGGCACACTCATTTCCCTTACGAAAGGTTTGCTTCCCTATTCCCTAAAGATGTCAGGACCGCTATCATTTTACCAGACTTTCAATGTACTAAGATCATTAAAGTGCTTAAAGGCCTAAATAATTTCAAAGCCCTGGGTCCAGATGGATACAACAGTTTATTCTTTAAAAAAGCCTGGCCCATCATAGGGCGTGATATAGAGGATACTATCATGGACTTCTTCTCCTCTAGAAGACTGCTAAAAGCTATCAATTCTACTCTGTTATCCCTTGTGCCGAAGGTACAAAATCCATCCCGCCTCACGGATTTCAGGCCCATCTCATGCTACAATGTTCTATACAAGATCATATTGAAACTACTTGCGGAAAGACTCGGCTATTTCCTCTCTTCGGTTGTTGGCCTCAACCAAACCGCTTTTATCTTGGGTAGATAGATATCGGAGAATATTCTGCTTTGCCAGAACCTTCTTCATAACTACCATAAGGGAGATAAAGGTAAATGCGTGGTAATAAAAATTGACCTTATGAAAGCTTTTGATATGGTAAAATGGGAAGCAATTCTTGGTGTTCTTAGGGCTATTAATATACCTTAGCATTTGTTTGATCTGATAGCTCAATGCACAACTACATCGAGATTTTTGATAAACCTCAACGGCGAACAAGTTGGCTACTTTGCTAGTACCAATGGACTAAGACAAGGTGACCCACTCTCTCCTTATCTATTTGTCTTGGTTATGGAAATCCTCAACAGGATCATAATTGAGAAAGTTGTAGCAACCTCCTTCAAATATCATTGGCACTGCAAAATAGAAAAAATCACTCACTTATGCTTCGCAAATGATCTGTTTCTTTTTCTCACGGGAATGTAGATTCAGTCATTTGCCTTGTTGATGTACTTGATGAATTTGCAGCTCTCTCAGGACTGCACTTCAATCAAGATAAATACCAAATCTTTTTCTCTGAGTTGTCCAAGGAAGAAAAGGGAATTATATTGGATCACACACCTATCCCCACAGGTAACCTCCCTATTAGATACCTTAGTGTTCCGCTTGTTACAAGAAGACTCACACACGCAGATTGTAAGAGTCTGATCCATAAAATCTTAAAAAAAATAGAAGGCTGGGGCATGCAACATATTAGCTACGCTGGTCGTCTCCAATTGATGAAATCGGTACTTATCTCCATCTGTACCTTTTGGATGCAAATGTTTTTACTTCCAAAGTAAACTATATATGAAATTGAAAAGAAGATTAGACATTTTTTGTGGGTTGGAAATACAGAAGAACATGGATCACACAAAGTTGCTTGGGAAGTTGTTTGTTCGCCAAAAAAGGAAGGAGGTTTAGGGTTGCCTCATCTAAAATTATGGAACAAAGTTTTGCTTGGCCGTATGCTTTGGAACCTCATAAATTGTCCGTCATCTTCCTTGTGGAGTAAATGGGTTCATAGTACCAAGTGTAGAGGCAATTCGATTATACATCTTGAAATCAAGAGCTCTATGGCATGGAGTTGGCGTTGTATTCTTCAACTAAGACCAGCTTTAGCGTCAATCATATCTAGACCAAGATATTGTTGCCAAGAGGTATGCGATGAAATCAAAAATGTGAGACCGGCTGTGGAATGGTCCTAATTGATCTAGAAAGGAGGTATTAGCAAGCATAATTTCATCGGCTGGCTAGTTTGTAGAGATAGACTACAAACAACAGAAATCATATCACGTTGGAAGCCTAAAGTAGATATTCATTGCAATTTTTGTATGTCTAGTCTGGAAAGCAGAGACCATCTATTTTTCCAGTGCACCTGGACCATAAGCATTTGGCGCACTATTCTTGCACAATACGGAATTCGATGCCCTGTAGAAGGATGGAATGATGAACTTAAATGGATGATCAAGACTATAAAAGATAAGGACTTGGCGGTGAGACTTCCGAAGGTATCTTTCCTAGCGATCATATACTGCATTTGGATGAAGCGTAATCGTAGACGCTTCCAACAAAAGTCAAATGACGCCCTTATCATTTTGGCTAAAGTTCGCAAACTTATCAGAGGGCGAGCTTCGCACTACAAATCTTTAAGATCGTCCCGAACAAATGAAACTTTGCCTACTATATGGAGACTCCCCCACTCCATTTTTTTTTGTAATCTTAGTTCTATTTGTAATATTGGGGAATGCCCCTAAACTTCTGTACATCATCTTATAAATACTAATTACATTTACACCAAAAAAAAAGTTGTAACAAAAGTGCAATTGAGTCCTAAAACTTGCAAAAAGTACAAACAAGTCCTAAAAATTATCAAATTGGTTCAATCGAGTCCTAAAGTTAACACCGTCAAATTTACTAACGGAAAATGCTGACGTGGCTTATTTTAATCATTTCTCTCTCCTACGTGGCAACTAGGTCAAGGAAATTCCTCCACGTCAGCAAAACAACGTCGTTTTGGATGATTTACGTATCCAAAAATGACGCTGTCTTTTCTCTACTTCCTCACGTTCGCACTTGCGTTCTCCTTCTTCCCAAATCGACTTCTTTGAAACCCTAAGCCCTTCATGGTGGATGCAAATCGCGATCTGCTCCCCTTGCGAGTTGGAGCACCATCCCCATGGTGATTTTGGAGCTCAGCGCCGTATCAGCATTTTCCGTTAGTAAATTTGACGTACCCACGTAGGAGAGAGAAATGGATAAAATAAGCCACATCAGCGCCACATAAGCATTTTCCATTAGTAAATTTGACGGTTTTAATTTTAGGACTCGATTGAACCAATTTGACAAGTTTTAGGACTTATTTGCACTTTTTGCAAGTTTTAGGACTCAATTGTATTTTTGTGACAAGTTTTAGAACTTTTGGTGAACATATCCCTTTTGTTTTTTTTCATAGTACATTCGTAATTTCTAGACAAGAGAAAAAAAGTATTCCTACAATTGCTCGTTCGATAGTACAATGGACATATAAATATTCGAACTCGACTTTGATTGTTAATATTCTTCTAATTCTTCATATTGTAGGTTACATAGGCTTGTCATTGAAAATTAGATAAGAATGGTTACTTCCTTCTTAGAAACACAATTTCCAAATTCATATTTATGTACACTATTTCTGTAAAAGCCAATTATTTATTGAGTTACTTGAAAATTTGACTAAATTCATGTGTTTGAGTTGAATTGAAAAACTTTGTAATAATTGTTGAAGAATTGGAAATACAACTGTCCTTATTTCTATGCATAGATAGAAAAATGGATAGACTCTTCATAAGGAAGGTTTTATTTTTGGGCTAATACCACAAAAAACCCTAAACTGGTACACTTGCTATAATTTTACCCTGAACTAATTTTTTGATCATCAAAAATCTCAAATTGGTACAAATGTGATAAATTTACCCCGAACTAATTTTTTAACCATAAAAAATCTCAAACTGGTACACATGTGACAAATTTACCTCGAATTATTTTTTTAACCACCAAAAATCCCAAACTGATACACATGTGACAAATTTATCCCAAACTATTTTTTTAATTACCAAAAATCCCAAACTGATACATCTATAATAATTTTATCCCGAACTAATATTTTGACCATCAAAAACCCCAAACAACTATATTTGTGATAAATTTATCCTCCGTCAGTGTCCGTTAAATTGGATTATCATAAAGAAAAATCACAAATTGATAAACTTGTGATAAACAAAGAGGTAAAACCTCAAACCGGTATACTCGTTAACTACTACATGTCATCAAACTTAGCAATTTGACAGTAAAATTTAACAGAAATTAATGGAGGGTAAATTTATCACAAGTGTACCAGTTTGGGATTTTTTGTGATCAATGGAGTTGGAGCCCAAAGAAGAGTCGATTGAGATCTAAGCTGATACGGAGTTGGAGTCTACGAGGTTTGATTCTGATTGGGCACTGTAGGAGCGTCTGGGTGACGGGCTTAGAAGCTTTTTTGTAGAGCCCTTTTTGTGCAGCTAACTAGCCTACACGGCCACCTGTCCCTTTTTTTATGATGAAGGTGGATGCTAACCCTAGGAGCCTAATGTATGAATTTTATGGTCTTAAGCTAATGATATGAGTTTATTGATGTGTACAAGTACTACCCTTTTGTCATTGTTTGTTGTCTAGGTTGTTTGATTTCCGTTTCCGCTTGCGTTTGTCTTCGCGTGTTTCGTTTGGGTGGGCGACACGTCCTAGGATGTCGTGTTCAATACGACTTTCAAGGGGTGTCGCGAGTCCGTTGGGGTTCGGGACGTGACAGTATATATATTTTAAATTTTTCGATTGTTTTACTCTTTTTTTTCTTTTTTTTCTTTTTTGCTTTTTTTCCCTCTTTCCTCCCCTGCCATCACCGGCGACCTCTGCCGACCTTGGACGAGGGCCACCCTCTTTAGCGTCAAGTGAGGGCGACCCTTGGCCTTGCTAGCCCAAGCAAGAACGAGGGTTAATCTAAAAATTGATGGGAGAATAAAAAAATGATATTGAATTATATATTTGTAAATTATCAAGCAACAATAGTCATGAATATTTTGTGGTTCGTACTTTGAGTAGAAATACTTTTTTTTTCTTTTTCACATACCAGCTTAGTAATTTCTGGATGAGAGAAAAGAAAGTCTTCCTATAATTGATTGTTGAATAGTATAATAGAAATAGAAGTATTCATCCTCAACATTTGTGGTCAATATTCTTCTAAATCTACATCGTGCAGATTCTATGGTTTTGTCATTAAAAATTGGACAAGAACAATTACTTCCTTCTTAAAAACACAATTTCCAAATTCATAATATATATATATACCATTTTTGCAAAAACCAATTATTGAATGAGTTATTTGAAAACTTTACTAAAATCGTATGTATTTATTTGTATGCATCAAGAAATGGATAGACTTTTCAAAAAGAGGCAATCTTAATCCTTCTCTAAAGAAAAGCAAGTAATAATTTTCATCACTAAATCAAAAATAATTTCTAAATAAAATATCTGAAAGAGATATTACCGTGAAATTGATATGACAAGCATGATGAACTCTTTGAAAACGCAATACAACTCTGTCTACAGTTAATAAATCAGAATCTTATTACATATAAATACAAATAATATTAATAAATGATGCTGTCATTTCCAATTTTCCCTTGATCCAACCGATCTACATGCAATCAAGCAAAAATAGTACAACAGACGATTGCTTCTATATAAATGCATGTGTGTCCTTTACATATAAAAATGCATCATATTTTTTAGGGTTAATACCATAAAAAATCCAAAACTAATATACCTATATCACATTTTTCCTACACTAATTTCCCCAAAACAACGTTTTTGGGAGACTCATTTACGTTGAATTTCTATATCGGATCCACATCACACACTTACCATATGAATTGTTTCCCACTCGTGTTTTTACATTGGCAATTTGATGGGAATATTGAACAAAAACTAATGGATGTTAAATTGGATACAAGTGTACCAATTTGGATTTTCTGTGACAAAAAAACTAGTTTGGGACAGATGTGGCACTAGTGTATTAGTTTAAGATTTTTGCAATCGAAAAATTAGCTTGGATAAATGTGACACGGATATGTAAATGATGCTGATTGGTTGGCTTTGTCAATATAAATTGACAATGCTGGTCTTGCTCTCTTTGTATGAGAAAATTATAATTGCTGAATTCACGAAAAGTTGTTTTTAGTTTACATGGTCCAATCATTTAAGTACGTCCTTAAATTGAAATGCTTTACTTATATACCTTATGTACAAAATAACAAATATTATACTTGGATCAATTATTCAATGAATGATAAATCACGATTGATATTTAGTTATTCATTTTTAGTTACACAAGTGATGAAGACATGTGATTTAAATAACGGAACATATAATATTTAAAAAACGTATTCATAATGACCGGAAAAGTGGAAACAAAACCAAATCATCGTGAGCAAATCCAAAATCTTTGTGAACATAGCCAATCATTAGTTCCTTAAAATGAGGGCAATGGAAATAGTCACCATACATAAGATTTTAGAAGTTTTAAGGTGTGATGGTAACTGTGTGATATAGAGTGATTGTTGAAATATTGATAATTCGGTCATTCTATATATTAAGGAAAAGCTAAAAAGAAAAAAGAAAAAAATTCGGTGGTCATGTACATTCTATTGTATGCTGGCGTAAATATATATTTCCTCTCAAAAGAAACATCTATATAAATAAATTATAACCAAATCTTATTTCAAGAATTGCCTCTAAGTGAGCCATCTACAATTGTAGATTGTTAAAACTAGAACTCTCCACATTGGAAGAACAGATTTTGGTTCTTTCTCCGCAAAAACAGATAGACATATCTACACTAATTTATTATCCTCCATTCTTTTCATCTCTCTTCATTATTTCTACATCATTCTTCCCGTATTAGTTAGTAGACAAAGCTTTTGTTGTTTATAAGCATTTTAGAGATAGTATAATATTTACGATATATTTTAATTATTTTGTGAATTTTATTTTTATACTAATTAGTTGTTTTATACTTTGATAATTTGGTTTTTATGTGTATCTTTTACAACTAATGATGCGTTAAGATAACACTGTATTTAAAATATAATGTTTCATGCTCTACTTTAAGTAAATTTTTTGTATGACAATCCGTGCAATGTGCAGGTAAACATCTAGTAATAATTCAATTGGTAGATATGAGATACACGAGTGGGTTTGTACGAAAATAATAAGTTATTGTTGTTAACAATTAAAATCAGTAACATAAGTTTAAGATCTTGTTTGAATATAACGAGACAAAGAAACATAGTACGAAATATTTGAAAACATACTATAATTTCTGTAAAAATATATTTTATGATATACTATTAGATGGATAGAAATGCGTTGAATGTGTACTTATAATTTATGAAAAGGTAGTTGGTGAACTTGCACGGGCATTCAATTTAAGTCAATTAATCTATACGCAAATTATCAAGCAATACTAATCAAGAACATCAAATGGCTTATGCTTTAGAAATACTCCGTTCATTTTATTATTTTTCATGACACATTAGTAACTTCACATTTAAATGTTGAATAGCATAAGAGAAAAGGGTTAATACCACCAAAAACCTCAAACCAGTATAACTGTGACATATTTACCCAAAACTAATTTTTTGAACACGAAAAACCTCAAACTGGTACACCTGTGATAAATTTACCCTCTGTTAGTTTTCGTTAAAGTTTACTGTCAAATTGCTAAGTTAAATGACATGTGACAGTTGATGAGTATACTAGTTTAGGGTTTTATCCCTCTATTTGTCATGGATTTATCAATTTGTGAATTTTCGTGGTATTAATCTAATTTAATGGAGGGTAAATTTGTTATAAGTGTACCGATTTGGAGTTTTTGGTGGTAAAAAAAATTAATTTAGAGTAAATTTGTCACATGTATATCAGTTTGGAATTTTTGGTGTTCAAAAAATTAATTTCGAATAAATTTGTCATATGTATATCGGTTTGGGGTTTTTCATGATATTAACTCATATTTTAATAGACTTTCTCTAAAGAAAAACAAGTAATAATTTTCACCGTTAAATCAACTATGGTTTTACATTAAACAATTTGAAAGAGATAAACATTTTATGTATAAATCTTGGGCCACGCCGGGCTTAAATTTTTAATTCAAACCCACCCATCATCAACTTTTTAAGTACAAATCTCGGGCCACGCAAGGCTTAGTTCATGCTCTATCTAGCAGGGCCAGACTTTCTCACTACATGACCTAATCCAAACCCTCCCAAAAAGTCCTTGAGACGCTGGGGAAAATTACCAAAAAAGTCCTAAACCTTTTGTAATTGTATCAATTCAGTCTTAAACCTTTTTTTTTGCTATTTCAGTTCTAAACCTTTTGCAATTGTGTCAATTCAGTCCATCCGGCCACTTTTGGCCCGTCAGCGCTGATGTGGATGCCGGTCGGTGCTGACGTGGACATCGACCGGCTAACGTGGCATTATTTTAATATTTTTTTCCTTTCTCTTTTTTTTTTCTTTCATTTTTCCCTTGGCCGGACCGGCCAGGGGAATGCTTGCCGGCGAGGTCACCTTGCCGGCCATGGCAGGGCTGACCTCGCCCAGGGACGGCGAGGCCTCGTCCAAATTTGGCGAGGCGTCACCGTCGCTAAGCGAGCTCGACCTCGCCCAGATCTGGCGAGACCTCGCCATCGCTGGGCAAGCTTGACATCGCCTATGGCCGGCAAGGTCTCGCCAGATTTGGGTGAGGTCTCGCCGTCACTGTAACGTCCTGAAATTCGACTCACTTTCGTGATCAATGAAATTGATGTATTTCTCATTTCATTTTAGTAAGTCCCATCTAGAATTGATCACTCTCGGGATACTAACCGATAGGGAAATGCTAACTAGGAAAACGGTACGTAGACCCGAGAACTCGGCCGTGAAT
This sequence comes from Syzygium malaccense, assembly GCA_031216405.1. Taxonomy (NCBI): domain Eukaryota; kingdom Viridiplantae; phylum Streptophyta; class Magnoliopsida; order Myrtales; family Myrtaceae; genus Syzygium; species Syzygium malaccense. Next base: position 13,943,300 of record CM062255.1, on the reverse strand, counting down.
TGAGTCCGAACCCGAGAAACGATGAGGAAATATTTTGTGCCAATATGGGCCGATCCAACGAAAGTGACGGATTCAGTTTGGCCAACGACGTACGATCAGATTGCGGGTGATTCCGTACGATCGAGAGTACACGTGGCGAACGATTTCGAACTTATTTCGAACGATCGTGACCTCCGAAACTAGTAATAAATCCTCGTGTTCTTTGGAAAATCGGGACCGTCATGACTCGAGTAGCCCTAGGACGATACATATAACCCTTAAACAGCCACCCGTCAGTGAGAGACGCTAAAACTGCAAATTGAGCTAAATCGATCTTGGAATTGAGTCCGGACTTCGGTGTCGAAATTTGTGGGCGTGCGCGACTATTTTTACAAGGACGACGTCATTTTTATGTGGCCAATCATATTTGGGATCAGTGGAGTCAAAAATTGGAAAATTGACCCGAGACCGGAAAATTACCGTTTTGCCCTTGTGCCCTAGCCTTGTATTCTGAATTTTTGGAGATTATTTTGGGATTTTATATTGTTGTATCTCAGCCCAATAATGCTGGAAATGTTGGACATTTGTGCCCCTAGGTGTTTATTCTAGATTTGGTCTTAGCCCTTGGATTAGGGGTAAGTTGGTCTTTTGTGCATATGTGGTTCAACCACCCCACTATCTAGAAGTGTGTATATCTCCCATTGTCTCTCTCTCTCTCTCTCTCTCTCCTCCCATTTCCTCCTCCCCAAGTCAGCCGGCACCCTCTCCTCTCTCCCTCTCCCGTGAGTCTCTCTCTCCCTCCCGGCCTCACATCGCCGCCGCTCGCTAGAGCCGGTGTCGCCGCCGCTGTGAGTCGCCATCCCCCTCGCCTCACCACCACCATCCAGCCATCCCATCCTCTCCTTCTCCCTTCCCCAGCCGCGTGAGGGTCAACCTCCTCCGCTTAGGATCGCCGTCCGTGAGCTGCGGCCGTGAAGGCCGCTCGCCGCCACCACTGTTTCGGCGCGGAATCGTCGCTGTCCAGCCACCCTTGCCACTTACTCAACCTTGTTTAGAGCTTAGGATTCCAAGTGAGTACAACTCTAAACCCTAATTAAGCTAATTTACATTTCTAGATAGGTTTTAGGGGTAATTAGGGTATTTTAGAGGTTAAATTGTGGAAGATGTTAGGGGCTGATATTGTGGCTAATTTCATGGCTTAGTGTGATGATTTAATCAAGGTTTAGTGGTTCATAATGAGCTGTGTGGTGGCTGAGCTTAGACGCATTGATTTGGACGAAATTGTGGATTTGGCGGATGTAACTTGTGGACCGCATGGTGGCTGTTTGCATGGTGATTCTTGGGGTCTAATGTGGTGATTTGGAAGTGAATTTAGTGGCCTAAGAAGGGCTATTCATGGCTGATTAGGTATCGGATCGATTCGGACCATATTTGGTTTATCGAGGTTTTAGGGCGAAATGCTTAGGGAACGATGAACGGCCCGCAAGGATGTTAAGTTAAACGCGACTTGAATGTGATTGTGTGATGCTCTGTTGTGACATTCCGAATTTTGGCCTATTTTTGGGATTTATAGAATGTGTAATTCGTCAGTGCGCTTATAATAGAATCTCGCCTGGGGAACTGATCACTCTCGGGTTCTTGTTTTAAAAATAGAGATTTTGCTAGAATCGCACTCGATCGAATTTGGCTGTTATTTAGACCCCGAACTTGACAGTCGATTTCGGGACGAAATAAATTGGACAGTGTTGATATTATTATGGCCAGCGTCGGTATTATCAGGAATATGTGAAAAGTGAAATTTTGGATCGAGTGCGGATTTGGACTAGTAGACTTTCCTCGTAATGTGTTTTGAGTTATTTTATGTTGACCCTTTTTCCTATATTATTAATTAGAATTATTATGGACCGTTAGATCGTTTTTAATTTGAATCGTAGACCGTTGGATCGCGATAATTACCTTTGACTTTTTCTCTCTTTCTCTCTCCTCCCCTTTTTCCTGCTCGCGTTCCCCCTGTCCCGTCTACTCTCTCTCTCTCTCTCTCTCTTTTCTCTCTCTCCCCTCTGTCGCGCCGAGCCCCTGACCTGCACGTTTCCTTTTCCCATGCGTTTGCCCCCTCTCTCCTTCCTTCTCTCTCTCTCTCTCTCTCTCTTTCCCCTTGCATGCACACGTCCATCACACATGCAGGCACGCCCATTTCCCCCCTCTGACACCCCACCCTCTCTCTCTCTCTCTCCTCTTCCTTCTTCTTCTCTTTCTTCTTCATTCTCTTCTCTTCTGCTCTTCTTCTTCAGTCTTCTTTCTTCCTCCCCCGACGAGCCTGCGTGTGGCCCTGCTCCGCCCAGCGCCGACCCAGCTCACCAATCGCCGCTCGCCGGACCGATCTCCGCCGCTCGTCGCCACCGCACACCATCTGACCGCCACCTCCGCCTAGCCGGCCCGACGCTGCCTTCCTCCCCTCCCGAGCGCGCGAGCTCGGCTCGCCGCCATGCTCGACGAGTCCTGGCCGCTGTCCAGCCAGCTCCCCAGCACCGCCCCGACGCCTGAGCGTCTACGTCGCCGCCGCAGCCGAACGCCCCCAGTCGCGCCACCCGCCTCGGCCACCTTCCTCTTCTTCTTCCTTCGTTCCCATCGTCGTCGGGGAGCAGCTTGCCGCTGCCTGCCGCCGTCGCTACCTCTTCCACCACCACCCGGCGTCCCTTCTACCACCGACCGCCGCCATGCCGCCCGAGCATTGCCGGCTCCGAGCCCTCACCGCCCCAGCTCTCTTTCTCCCTTGCCACCCCACTCTGGCCAACTCTCCTCACTCCCTCCGAGCTGGTCGTCGGAGAGCCGCCCTGCTCGCCGCCGCGTCACCGCCACCGCCAGCTATCGGAGCAAGCCCAGCCAGCCAGCCGACGCCACCCAACCTCGCTAGCAGTGGCCGCCGTCGTCCTGGTCGTCGCCGCCGCGCCCCAGCCGTCACCGTCGTCGCCCCCAGCCGCGTTGTCGCCGCCCCAGGCCAGCTCGCCCAGCCGTGGCCGGACTGCCCAGGCCGTGGCCGGGCCCGTCACCCGCGCGACCAGGCCACTCGCCCACTGCTCGGCCCTTGGCCCGTCCCGTTCGGCCGCTCGCCCGTGCACCCGGCGCGTTGCCCGTTCAGCCGGCCCGTCGCCCGGGCACGTTGCCCATCCCGCTCGGCCGTGCGCCCCGGGCACGCCGTACGGCCACCGCGCCCGTGCGCCAGGCACACCGTCCGGGTGCTGTGCCCGTGTTGGCTGGCCAGCGCGCCCGTTAGCCCACGCTCGCGCCTAGTTCAGCACTGTTCACCCGGGCCATTTTAGGCCCGAGCCGTTTTTCCCCGGGCCAAAACTTGGTAAGTGACTTTCTAAACCCTATTTAGTACTTTGGGTATTTTATAGACTTGTCTCGGGTTTAGAACGGTTAGGGCGTGATTTAATTTAATTATATTATGATATAATTGTGCTAATTGAATTGGATAAAATAATATGCATGATTTGGGTGATCGTACGTGGCTGATTTGAACGTCAGGTTTGTGGATTGATGTGGCGAATTGTGAATTGGTTTGAGTTGTGAACATGGATCGTTTGATGCAATTGGCGTGAAATTGATTGAATGGAATGGCGTGTGTATGCCTGTCAATTACAAGCCCGGATTGATCGGAGGGCTACGGACTTGGGACGTGTTGACGGCGGTCCGTGTGAAGGCATGAATGGTCGATGTGCCAAATGGATGCGGGCTTGAGATGTGTTGACGGTGGCCCGTTAAAGATGTGTTGGACCGGGACGTGTTTACGTCGATCGTTGGAAATTGAGCTCGGATTGATCGGAGGGCTACGGACTTGGGACGTGTTGACGGCGGTCCGTGTGAAGGCATGAATGGCTGATGTGTCAAATGGATGCGGGCTTGAGACGTGTTGATGGTGGCCCGTTAAAGGTGTGTTGGACCGGGATGTGTTTACGTCGGTCGTTGGAAATTGAGCCCGGATTGATCGGAGGGCTATGGACTTAGGATGTGTTGACAGCGGTCCGTGTGAAAGTACGAATGACCAATGTGCCAAATGGGCTTGAGGCGCAGTAGCACGGGCAGTGAGAATTGACTTGAGGCATAGTGGCACGGGTCGTGAGAAAGATGTTCGGCTATGCATGCGATTTGAGTGTGATTGAATTGACTGGTTGAACGTGTTATTGAATTGGCTAGTTGGATGTGTGGTTGAGTTAACTGGATTGATTGAGTGCAAGTGTGGTTGGTGTTTGAGCGATTGTGATATGTTATTTAATTACTATTATTGCATTATCACATGATGACTAACGTGCAGAGTTGGCATGGGCTTGATGACGAGGTAAGTATAATGTTGCGAATTTTATATGTTATAGGGTAGATTGCGTGTACGACTTGTCTGGGTACGCATTGGCCTATGTGGAGTATAAGGGTTTGCTTATTGAGACTCGTTCTCACGGTTATTATATAACCATTTCAGATCCGCGACCATGAGTGATTGGAGACGCTGCAAGGGTATCTCGGAGATCGAGGATGGGTCGAGTACTCGGTATTTTGAGTCCCCTCTTTTTGTAGAGGAGTTAAATTTGCGAACCATTGCCCCTTTTTAAGGAATGTGGCTATGTTGTTGTGGCCTAGCTTGGGGATTGCCTTTTTGTGGACATCGTATGTATCTGCCAAGTGTAGGAATTACAGTTATTATTTTGTGCTATTGTTACCCCTTGTCATTATTAATTGTCCGAGTTGCTTCTATTTGTTTCCGCGCGTGCCTAATCTCTGATGTTTGGGTTGGGTCGGCGACGTGTCTAGGACGTCGCATTCAATGATCGACCATCGAGGGATGATCGCGTGCTCATAGGGTGCGGAGCGTGACATCACCGGTTGATTTGGTATCAGAGCAAGGTCAGCTCGAACCAAGATGGTCGAAGCTTGGAGTGATAAGGAGCGATGACTTTGGGGTAGCCAGTTAGGGAGACTTGTTGACCATGCGTACTCCAGACTGTGTGATTGTGGTTGCTGAGTGATTTTATGCAATAATATGTGAGGTGCAGGTGCGTCAGAACTTGAGGTAAGTGCACGAACTTTGTTGGTTGTGATTGGGTGTTATTTGTAATTGGCTGCCTGCTTAATGATTTGTGTTGTGATTCATTGCCTAGGGCTTAGACTGGTATAGTTGGCCTAGGTCTTTAATTCTTGAGGGGAATTATAGCAGGTAAGTGAGTGGTGTGAACCCTGTGAGTATGAGTAGCCGAGGAAGAGGTCGAGGTCGAGGTTGTGTAGGTCCGCAAGTTACAGTTGTGAGGGATCCCAGATGGGACGAGATTTTGAGGGCACTCGAGGAAGTTGGAATTTTGATGGGAAGGCAAACTGAGGAGCGAAATGCAACTGTTGTTACTAATGCTGAGGCCGCTGCTGTCGCCGCCAATGGAAGTAACGGGAATTGTGGGCATAATGGAAATGTTGGGGATCAAGGTCAAGGGTAAGCTAATGCAGTCAGACAGATGCATCAGTTAGTTGGAAAATTTTTGGAATTTAAACTTGCAAGGTTCGGTGGGAAGAGGTGACCTTGAGGCTACATTACTTTGGACAGAGGACTTAGAAAAGGCTTTTGAGGTATTCGGGTGCATTGATGAGGAGAAAGTGACCCTGGCTATATATCAACTCTAAGGAAATGCAAAAGATTAGTAAGAGGGCCCCCGAAGTAGGATATTTCAGAGGGCATAATTCCAAGTTAGGGTGTCGTTATCGAGGCCTTCAATGGGAGGTACTTTCAGAGAGTGCGCGAGGATAGGAAATGACAGAGTTTCTTCGGCTTTGCTAAAATTGAATGTCAGTTGATCAGTACGAGGTCGAGTTTATAAGGTTGTCTAAGTACGCACCAAGGATAGTCAATGATCGTGTGGATAGGATAAGGAGGTTCCGGGATGGACTGCAATCGAATCTTCGCAGTTAGTTGATGCTAATGAACTTAAGGGATTGTAATGAGCTGTATGACGAGGCTTAAACGGTTGAAAGGGATATGAATGAGAGGGTTACCGTATATGGATCGCGGTACACGCCGGCTAGCGACAATAGGGACTTTGGAAAGAAGCCTATGGCAGAGAAAATGAAATTTGTCCCTCTAGTAAGAAAGAACTTTGGAAAGCCGAACTACTACTTCAACGCCGCATGACGGTCTTATGGAAAGAGGCATAGGAATGGCCATTGCTAAGGTAGAAGTGGAGCATGTTGTGGATGTGGACGATAAGGTCACTAAGTGAGAAATTATTGAACCGATAGGTTAGGTCACTAATGTAATCGCAGCAATCGCAGGTAGGACATTAAGTGAGAACTGCCCCGCAGATTAATCAAAATTGGCTAAGGACGTAAGGAAAAGTGTATGTTGTGGCTGAGAAGGAAGTGAAGGATGTGCGTTGAAAATCTAGATGCGTTATGAGATAGTATTGGGTACAGTAGGAGATGATTTTGAAGTTATCGCCCGTGTGGTTATGTAAGACTTAAAATCAATTTTATAAGGGATCGGCGCAATCGGTTTAAGGATTTATGGATTACTGATGATATTTTGGACGAGTTGGGAAGGATGTGTGTTGCTTGAAAATTTCGGATTCCGTAAAGAACTGAGGTAATTTGTTTTGGAAGACTGTTGGATTGAAATTTGGATGGATTGAGCTTTGTCTTTGAGGTGTAAAAAGATAATTAATTTGTGGCTGATTAGTTGGTTGAGGAATCAAGGTTAAAGGACATAGCTGAGGTATGTAATCTTTCCGATGTCTTTTCTCAGGAATTGCCGGGATTACCACCTCATAGGAGAGTCGAGGTTGTGGTTGAGTTGGCCCTAGGGACAAAACCGACCTTGGGAGCGCTCTACAAGAGGTCACTGTCGGAATTGTAGGAATCGAAAGTCCAAACGCGGGAGTTATTGGATGAAGGTTTTATTCGTCTGAGTGGGTCTCCATGGGGAGCGCCAATTTTATTCGTGAGGAAGAAGGACGGATCGTTAAGGTTATGTGTTGACTACAGACAGTTGAATCAGGTGACTATTAAGGATAAACGCCCGTTGCCAAGGGTAAATGACCTGTTCGACCAGTTACAAGGGGCATCAATATTTTGTAAGATCGACTTGAGGACTGGTTATTACCAATTGAGGATCAAGCAGGAGGATGTGACGAAGCCGGCATTTAGGACGAGGTATGGACACTATAAGTTACGGTGATGCCGTTTGGACTGACGAAGGCCCCTGCAGCCTTTATGGATTTAATGAATCGGGTATTTAAGAAATTTCTAGATCAGTTTATAATCGTGTTCCTAGATGATATCTTGATATACTCAAAAAGTTCCGCCGAATATGAGTTACTTTTGGAAAAAGGTTCTACGGGTTTTAAAAGGAACATGCACTCTACGCCAAGTTCAGTAAGTGCGAATTCTGAACTTATCGAGTAGCGTTCTTAGGACATGTGGTATCTGGTGAAAGGATTGCAGTGGATTCGGTAAAGATTGAAGCCGTTATAAATTGGCCAAGACAGACAACACTAATCGAGGTTCAAAGCTTTTTGTATCTAGCAGGTTATTACAGACGTTTCGTGGCAAGTTTTTTTTAGCGTTAGCGACACCGTGGATGCGTTTGCTAAAGAAGGAAACGAAATTTGAATGGACAGATAAGTACAAAAGGATTTTTCAGGATTAAAACAGAGTTTGATGATCACGCTAGGGTTGACGGTCTCGTCAGGTTTGGGAGGATATGAAATCTACAGTGACGCGTCGCTAAGAGCACCCAGATGTGTGTTGACACAACGTGGAAGAGTAGTGTCATACGCATCACGACAAATGAGACCGCATAAGCTGAATTATCCAACGCATGATTTGGAATTAGCCGCGATTATTTTCGCTCTTAAGATTTAGAGACATAACCTGTGTGGGGAGAAGTTTCAGATTTATACGGATCATTAGAGTTTAAGGTACTTGTTTTCCGAAAAGGAATTAAATATGAGACATCACAGTTGGATGGAACTCTTTAAGGACTACGACTATGAGATTATGTATCATCCGGAGAAAGCTAATAAAGTAGCGAATGCACTAAGTCGGAAATCAAACATCGCGCACATGATAGTCAAGGAGTAGACTCTATTGGAGGGAATTCGGGATTCGAAGTGAGCCATGTTTCGGGTCTACTTACCGCTTGGAGGACCGAACCGGAAATCCATGCAAAGATTAAGGCTTTACAATCGACGGACCCAGAGATTTAGAAGGTTCTGGAAATGGACGCCACAAAAAGGGAACCTGTCTTTTCAAGTGTCCGAGGATGGGATTTTGAAGTTCCGTGGAAAGTTGTGTGTACCCAGTGATTCAAAACTAAAGGAAGAGATTTTGCCTGAAGTATACCGTAACAATTACAGTATTCACCCGAGTAGTACGAAAATGTATCAGAACTTGCGACAACATTATTGGTGGAACGGCATGAAAGTGGACGTAGCCAAGCACGTGGCCAAGTGTTTAATATGTCAGCAAGTGAAGGTGCAACATTGCAAGCCGGGTGGAATGTTACGGCCATTGGAAATTGCCGAGTGGAAATGGGAACACATCATGATGGATTTCGTCATGGGATTACTGAGGAGCTAGAGGGGTCATGATTTGATTTGGGGTGATAGTGGATTGATTGACAAAGTCAGCACATTTTCTACCAGTGCGAAAGAATTTTGCCTTGTAGAGGTATGCCGAGATTTACGTGCGACAAATAGTCCATCTGCATGGAGTACCAGTGACGATCACCTCGGACCGTGATCCTAAGTTTACTGTCGCTTTTTAGAAAAGTCTTTATATGGCACTAAGGACTACGACTATGAGATTATGTATCACCCGGAGAAAGCTAATAAAGTAGCGAATGCACTGAGTCGGAAATCAAGCATCGCGTACATGATAGTCAAGGAGTGGACTCTATTGGAGGGAATTCGGGATTCGAAGTGAGCCATGTTTCGGGTCTACTTACCGCTTGGAGGACCGAACCGGAAATCCAGGCAAAGATTAAGGCTTTACAATTGACGAACCCAGAGATTCAGAAGATTCTGGAAATGGACGCCACAAAAAGGGAACCTGTCTTTTCAAGTGTCCGAGGATGGGATTTTGAAGTTCCGTGGAAAGTTGTGTGTACCCAGTGATTCAAAACTAAAGGAAGAGATTTTGCCTGAAGTACACCGTAGCAATTACAGTATTCACCCGGGTAGTACGAAAATGTACCAGAACTTGCGACAACATTATTGGTGGAACGACATGAAAGTGGATGTAGCCAAGCACGTGGCCAAGTGTTTAACATGTCAGCAAGTGAAGGCGCAACATTGCAAGCCGGGTGAAATATTGCGGCCATTGGAAATCGCCGAGTGGAAATGGGAACACATCACGATGGACTTCATCATGGGATTACTGGGGAGCTAGAGGGGTCATGATTCGATTTGGGGTGATAGTGGATTGATTGACAAAGTCAGCACATTTTCTACCAATGCGAAAGAATTTTGCCTTGTAGAGGTATGCCGAGATTTACGTGCGACAAATAGTCCATCTGCATGGAGTACCAGTGACGATCACCTCGGATCGTGATCCTAAGTATACTGTCGCTTTTTAGAAAAGTCTTTATATGGCATTAGGAACGAGGTTACAGTTTAGCACGGCCTAGCATTCACAGATAGATGGCCAGTCTGAGAGGACGATTCAGACTTTGGAAGATATACTGTGAGCATGTGTGTTGGATTTTAAGAGCGGTTGAGACGAACAACTACATTTGGCCGAGTTTGCCTACAATAATAACTATCAGCAGAGTATCAGAATGGCATCATTTGAAGTGTTGTGTGGCAGAGCTTGCAGAACACCAGTTTGATGGGATGGATTTGGTGAGAGGAGCATCACAGGTCTAGAGTTGGTCCAGCAGTTAGTCGAAATGGTCAAGGTTATCCGGGACAGACTTAAAATTGCTCAGAGCCACCAAAAGAATTATGTAGACCAGATACGTAGGCATTTGGAGTTTCAAGTAAGGGACCACGTTTTCCTCAAGGTGTCGCCGATGAGAGGATTGTCACGGTTTAGTAAAAAAGGGAAGTTGAACTCGAGGTACGTGGGTCCATTCGAGGTCTTAGAGAGAATAGACACATTGGCTTATCGTCTCGCGCTACCGTCTAATTTGTCTCAAGTACTCAATGTGTTTCACGTGTCTATGCTAAGGAAGTATGAACCGGACTCGATCCACGTGCTGAATTACGAAAAGATAGATGTGGATGACAGGGTGTCGTACGTAGAAAAGCCAGTTCGGATCGAGAACAGAATAGAAAGAGTGTTGCGGAACAAGAAAATTCCGATGGTCAAGGTAATTTGGGAGCATCATGAAACCGAAGGTGCGACGTGAGAAAGTGAAGAGTTGATACGACATCAATACCCCCATTTGTTTGAATAGTTGGGTTGGATTGTAAATTTCGAGAACGAAATTTTTGTAAGGGGGAAGAGTTGTGACATTCCGAATTTTGGCCCATTTTTGGGATTTATAGAACGTGTAATTCGTCAGTGCGCTTATAATAGAATTTCGCTCGGGAACTAATCACTCTCGGGTTCTTGTTTTAAAAATAGAGATTTTGCTAGAATTGCACTCAATCGAATTTGGCCGTTATTTAGACCCCGAACTTGGCAATCGATTTTTGGGAGTTTTGGAAAGAAATAAATTGGACAGTGTTGATATTATTGTGGCCAGCGTCGGTATTGTCAGGAATATGTGAAAAGTGAAATTTTGGACCGGGTGCGGATTTGGACTAATAGACCTCCCTCGTAGTGTATTTTGAGTTATTTTATGTTGGTCCTTTTTCTTATATTATTAATTAGGATTATTATGGACCGTTAGATCGTTTTTAGTTTGAACCGTGGACCGTTGGATCGCGATAATTACCTTTGACTTGTTCTCTCTCTCTCTCCACCCCTTTTTCCTGCTCTCGTTCCCCCTGTCTCGTCTACTCTCTGTCTGTCTGTCTGTCGGTCTGTCTGTCTGTCTGTCTCTCTCTCTTTTCTCTCTCTCCCCTTTGTCGTGCCGAGCCCCTGACCTGCACGTTTCCTTTTCCCGTGCGTCGCCCCCCTCTCTCCTTCCTCTTCTCTCTCTCTCTCTCTCTCTCTCTCTCTCTCTTTCCCCTTGCATGCACACGTCCATCACACATGCAGGCATGCCCATTTCCCCCCTCTGACACCCCACCCTCCCTCTCTCTCTCTCTCTCCTCTTCCTTCTTCTTCTCTTTCTTCTTCCTTCTCTTCTCTTTTGCTCTTCTTCTTCAATCTTCTTTCTTCCTCCCCCGACAAGCCTGCGTGTGGCCCTGCTCCGCCTAGCGCCAACCCAGCTCACCAATCGCCGCTTGTCGAACCGATCTCCGCCGCTCGTCGCCACCGCACACCATCCGACCGCCACCTCCGCCTAGCCGGCCCGATGCTGCCTTTCTCCCCTCCCGAGCTCGCGAGCTCGGCTCGCCGCCGTGCTCGACGAGTCCTAGCCGCTGTCCAGCCAGCTCCCCAACACCGCCCCGATGCCTGAGCATCTACGTCGCCGCCCCCGCCGAACGCCCCCAGCCGCGCCACCCACCTCGGCTACCTTCTTCATCTTCTTCCTTCGTTCCCGTCGTCATCGGGGAGCAGCTCGTCGCTACCTGTCGCCATTGCTGCCTCATCCACCACCACCCGGCATCCCTTCTGCCACCAACCATCGCCATGCCGCCCGAGCATCGCCGGCTCCGAGCCCTCACCACCCCAGCTCTCTTTCTCCCTCGCCACCTCACTCCGGCCGACTCTCCTCTCTCCCTCCGAGCTGGTCGTCGGAGAGCCGCCCTGCTCGCCGCCGCGTCGCCGCCACTGCCAACTGCCGGAGCAAGCCCAGCTAGCCAGCCGATGCCACCCAACCTCGCTAGCAGTGGCCACCGTCGTCCTGGTCATCGTCGCCGCGCCCCTGTCGTCGTCACCCCCAGCCGCGTTGTAGCCGCCCCAGGCCGGCTCGCCCAGCTGTGGCCGGACTGCCCAGGCCGTGGCCGGGCCCGTCACCCGCGCGACCAGGCCACTCGCCCACTGCTCGGCCCTTGGCCCGTCCCGTTTGGCCGCTCGCCCGTGCACCTGGCGTGTTGCCCGTTTAACCGGCCCGTCGCCCGGGCACGTTGCCCATCCCTCTCGACCGTGCGCCCCGGGCATACCGCACGGCCAGCGCGCCCGTGCGCCCCGGGCATGCCGCATGGCCAGCGCGCCCGTGCGCCAGGCACACCGTCCGGCTGCTATGCCCGTGTTGGTCGGCCAGCGCGCCCGTTGGCCCACGCCCGCGCCTAGTTCAGCACTGTTCACCCGGGCCATTTTAGGCCTGAGCCGTTTTTCCCCGGGCCAAAACTTGGTAAGTGACTTTTTAAACCCTATTTAGTACTTTGGGTATTTTATAGACTTGTCTCGGGTTTAGAACGGTTAGGGCGTGATTTAATTTAATTATATTATGACATAATTGTGCTAATTGAATTGGATAAAATAATATGCATGATTTGGGTGATCGTATGTGGCCGATTTGAACGTCGGGTTTGTGGATTGATGTGGCGAATTGTGAATTGGTTTGAGTTGTGAACATGGATCGTTTGATGTAATTAGCATGAAATTGATTGAATGGAATGGCGTGTGTATGCCTGTCGATTACAAGCCCGGATTGATGGAAGGGCTACGAACTTGGGACGTGTTGACAGCGGTCCGTGTGAAGGCATGAATGGCCGATGTGCCAAATGGATGCGGGCTTGAGACGTGTTGACGGTGGGCCATTAAAGGTGTGTTGGACCGGGACGTGTTTACGTCGATAGTTGGAAATTGAGCTCAGATTGATCGGAGGGCTACGGACTTGGGACGTGTTGACGGCGGTCCGTGTGAAGGCATGAATGGCCGATATGCCAAATGGATGCGGGCTTGAGACGTATTGACGGTGGCCCGTTAAAGGTGTGTTGGACCGGGATGTGTTTACGTCGGTCGTTGAAAATTGAGCCCGGATTGATCGGAGGGCTATGGACTTAGGATGTGTTGACAGCGGTTCGTGTGAAAGTACGAATGGCCAATGTGCCAAATGGGCTTGAGGCGCAGTAGCGCGGGCAGTGAGAATGGACTTGAGGCGTAGTGGCGTGGGTCGTGAGAAAGATGTTCGGTCATGCATGCGATTTGAGTGTGATTGAATTGACTGGTTGAGCGTGTTATTGAATGGCTAGTTTGATGTGTGGTTGAGTTAACTGGATTGATTGAGTGCAAGTGTGGTTGGTGTTTGAGCGATTGTGATATGTTATTTAATTCCTATTATTGCATTATCACATGATGACTAACGTGCAGAGTTGGCATGGGCTTGATGACGATGTAAGTATAACGTTGCGAATTTTATATGTTATAGGGTAGATTACGTGTACGACTTGTCTGGGTATGCATTGGCCTACGTGGGGTATAGGAGGTTGCTTATTGAGACTCGTTCTCACGGTTATTATATAACCATTTCAGATCCGCGACCATGAGTGATTGGAGACGCTGCAAGGGTATCTCGGAGATCGAGGATGGATCGAGTACTCGGTATTTTGAGTCCCTCCTTTTTGTAGAGGAGTTAAATTTGCGAACCATTGCCCCTTTTTAAGGAATGTGGCTATGTTGTTGTGGCCTAGCTTGGGGATTGCCTTTTTGTGGACATCGTATGTATCTGCCAAGTGTAGGAATTACAGTTATTATTTTGTGCTATTGTTACCCTTTGTCATTATTAATTGTCCGGGTTGCTTCTATTTGTTTTTGCGCGTGCCTAATCTCTGATGTTTGGGTCGGGTCGGCAACGTGTCTGGGACGTCGCATTCAATGATCGACCATCGAGGGATGATCACGCGCTCGTAGGGTGCGGGGCGTGACATTTGTGATATGCTTGGCATGGCCAATTTATGAAATGCTTGGTAGGCAATTGGTATATGTGGTTTTGGTGTTTAACTACGTGAATTTGGGTGCTAAACTATGTGTTGTGACTGATTTGGATTTGGCTGGTTCATTGGGCATATTGTGATGCGAATCGAGTATGTAACCAAATCATGTTGAGCATTCAATGTGGAATTCACGAATGCCAAGTGTGACATTGTGGCCCTGTGCGTGCATACTGAGTATGGGCATATCATGTGCATTATGTGTGAGTGCACGAACAGCATGAACATGTGATCACTTAAAATGCCCTAATGCGCTTTACGTGGGGTTCAGATAATAACTGGTGTATGTGAATGTATGATTACATAAAGCCTTGATGCGTTTTACGCGGGGTATTGAACACGTCCTGAGGCGTGTTATGCGGGACGATGCCCGGATTACTGAAGATGACCAACCTGAGGTGTTTTACGCGGGTTTCGTGTCATGAGCCTGATGCGTTTAACGCGGGCTAAAGATCGATCTCGAAATGACGGACATGATGCGTTTTACGCGGGTCGGACGTGATGCGTTTTACCGGATTGAAGAAGAATTGATTAATTGCAAGTGTGCAAGAGTGCAAGTGTGTGAAAATGCATTGGCAAGATGTGAGCACGCGTATGAGCACGAGCATAAGCATGACATGCGTTGTGACCAAGTGATGCGTGCATGCGCCGCGATTGGGTTCTGTGTTATTATCGTGAATTATAAGTGCCTAACCTGCAGGGTAAGGTAAGTATTGGATTTGAGCCAGAGGGCCTAAGTCATTTATGATTTGATTAGTGTGTTGACTGGTGCTCGTCAGGAGGTGCATGTTAGCCTAGTTTAGGTTTAGGGAACCTACTCGCTGAGATTTATTCTCACTGTTGTATTAAACCCACTTTTTCAGACCCCCGACCTTGAGATATCTACAGTACCTATTCGTTTTGGGATTCCTTATCGGATAGATTGGGAGGAGTCGGTGTACCCAGCAGTGAACGGGGATTTTTGGGTTAGATACCTTTCTACAGTTCAGATTGACGCGGGCGAGGTGGTTGACCATGAGGGGATCTACGGGCCTTTTCGATCTTTTGAGGTTCTGCTTACCGATGCCGAGGATGTTAACCCTCAGTGTCTCGATGGGGAATTGGCACGCCCTGACTGTACGCCGGAGGACGGGAATTCAGACCCGGAGCCGATGGATCCGGAGGACGAGGAGCCTAAGCCCATGGAGCAGGACATGGAGCCGGAGGATGAGGCCGAGCCGATAGATTCCGAGGAAGAGTCAACGGGGGCCGAGTCCGAGCAGGATTCCCTAGACTTTGAGGTTGAGATGTCTGATAACTCTTCCGAGTCATCGGGATCCGACTCAGACTGGGTTCCGTAGGTCTAGCCTTAGTCCTAGATAGATGGGGTCAGTACCTTTTTGACCGGAGCCCCTTCTAGTTTTAGTAACCCTGACCGCCCAGGCCATTTACCCCCTTTTTGTTAGTAGTGGTCATCGACCCGTTTTTGATTTTTGATGATCAGGCTGTACATGAATATTGTATATGGTTCCCAGTATCAATGCAAGTGTATATTTGTTCATGTTGTTGGTTGTGTGGCTATCCTTGGTTATGTGTTATAATATTGTACGGGTGTTGGTATACTTCCGCATGTGCTTTAATCTCTGTGTTGGGTGTTGGGTCAACGATGCGTCTTTGGACGTCGCTATTCAATTTGACCTTTACGAGGGATGTTGCGCGCAGGAGGGTGCAGGGCGTGACATTCCCGTTTGATTTAGTATCAGAGCGAGGTTAGTTCGATCCAATTCGGTCGAAGCCTGGAGTGATAAGGAGCGATGACCTTGGGTAGCTAGTAGGGTGACCTCGTGTGCTAAGTGTACATCTTGACTGCCTGTGTTTGATTGAGTGCTTATGCAAATTGACCGTAAAGTGCAGGTGCGGCAGGACCCGAGTTAAGTACACGAATCTCCTTGGTTAAGATGTTGTGCTTTGTGTAAGGCCGCATGCTGGTTGCTTGACTACTGCTGTGTATACCTGCCTAGGACTTTAGATCGGATTAGCTTAGTTTAGGTCTCTAATTCTTTAATGGGATTATAGCAGGTAGGTGAGCGTGCGAGTCGAGAAGATGAGTAGCTAAGGAAGAGGTAGAGGTCGAGGTCATGGTAGAGGTAGAGGTCGAGGTCGTGAGCAGGACCGTGTAGAACTACAAGTGAGGGTTGCTGAGGACCCAAGGGTGGATGGAATTTTGAGGGCGCTTGAGGAAGCCGGAATTCTAGGAGGTAGGTTAGCCTAGGAGAGAGATGCGATGATTGTCGCTGCTGTTGAGGTTGCCATCACTGCTGCTAATGGGGCCAATAGAAACCATGGAAATGATGAGAATCCGGGGAATATTGAGAATCCAATTCCGGGACCAGTAAATGTGATTAGGCCGATGTCTAAGTTGGTCGAGCAGTTTCTAAAACTAAAGCCACTGAAGTTCAACGGCAAAGGTGATCCCGAGACCGCACCCCGTTGGGTTGAGGAGCTAAAGAAGGCTTTCGAAGTGTTAGGGTGCACCGAGGCCGAAAAGGTGACATTGGCGATGTATTAGCTGTAGGACAATGCCAATGATTGGTGGAAGGCCACCAAAGGAAGGGTATTTCCCGAAGGAACCGCCTAGACTTGGGCCGTATTTTCTGAGAACTTCTTGGGAAAATTTTTTTCTGAGAGCGCCAGGCAAAGAAAACTGGCAGAATTTATGAGGTTCCGCCAGGGATTGATGACCGTGGATCAGTACGAGGCAGAATTTGCGAGACTGTCGAGGTTTGCATCAAGGATGGTAGAACACTCTGAGGACAAGGTGCGAAGGTTTTGGGACGGACTGAAAGTCGACATTCGCGGCCAGCTGATACCAGTGAATTTGAAAACGTATGAGGACTTGTACGAGAGAGCTCAGGCTATTGAATAGGAGCAAGTAGATAGAGCGACCGCATCTGGATCGTGGTTCGCCTCGGCTAAGGACAACCACCGTCTTGGAAAGAAGCCGATGGCGGGAAATAGGCGATTTGTCGCACCGATCTGGAAGAATATCGGAAAGCCAAATCATCAGTAGAACAGATCTGGGGCTTTCTTCAAATGTGGGAGTATGGAACACCAGATTAGAAATTATCCCCAGCAGTGCCCCACAGGACCACCGGCTCAAGTGCAGCAGCCCTGAACTGGAAATCAGACTGGGAATCCCCCGCCGGCTAATGTGAACAGGCCGTCGGCACAAAGACGTGTGTATGCCATGGCGCGAAGGGAAGTTGAGAATGCGCTAGGGGTGGTCATAAGTATGGTTTCCCTGTGCAATCATGTCACGTATTCGTTATTTAATCTGGGAGCATCACATTCGTTTATATCTACTCAGTTTGTTGAATTGGCTGGATTAAATCCTGTTCTGTTAGAAGTACAGTTATATGTGACTACGTCATTAATGGATAAAATATGCATATCGTTAGGATGCCCGAATTGTGAGATAGTAATCGATGGCGTAGAAAGCAGGATAGATCTAGCGGTTTTGCCAATGTATGATTTTGATTTGATTATGGGCATGGATTGGTTAGTCAAGCAGAATGCCGTAATGGACTGCAGTAGCAGGGTGATCCAGTTTAGCCCGGCTGGATACCCTAGATTCGAGTATGTAGGGAGTCGAGGAGGAACCTGGATCCCTTGGGTTTCATCAGTAGAAGCAGCTAAGTTGCTGGATGAGAGCTGTCAAGGTTATTTAGCAAGTGTGGTTGACTCGACAGCGGAAAAAGTACAGCTAGAGGATATAGCAGTGGTGTGCAACTTTCCCGATGTCTTTCCTCAGGAATTGCCGGTATTACTACCGGAAAGAGAAGTGGAATTCGTCATCGAGTTGGCACTTGGGAATGAGCCAATCTCGAAGCCGCCTTATAGGATGTCGTTATCGGAACTGAAAGAACTAAAGGTTCAGATACAAGAATTGCTAGACAAAGGTTTTATCTGATCGAGTACGTCTCCATGGGGAGCGCCGGTATTATTCATCCGGAAGAAGGATGGGTCGTTGAGGCTGTGTATCGACTACCGTCAGCTGAATCAAGTGACAATTAAAAATAAGTATCCCCTCCCAAGGATTGACGACCTGTTTGATCAGTTACAAGGGGCCTCTGTATTTTCTAAGATTGATCAGAGGACGGGTATCATTAGCTAAGGATCCAAAGGAAGATATCCCAAAAACGGCATTCAGGACGAGCTATGGACACTATGAGTTCACAATAATGCCATTTGGGCTGACTAATGCCCCTGCTGCTTTCATGGACTTAATGAACTGGGTATTTAAGGAATTCTTAGACCAGTTCGTCATTGTCTTTATTGATGATATTCTAATGTACTCAAAGAGTTCCAAAGAGCATGAGGTATATTTGGAAAGAGTTCTACGGATGTTAAGAGAGCACGCACTGTATACTAAGTTTAGCAAGTGTGAGTTTTGGCTGAACCATGTAGCGTTTCTTGGGCACATAATTTCCGGAGAAGGAATCTCCATGGATTCGGCAAAGATTGAAGCGGTAATGGATTGGCCGAGACTGACGATAGTTACTAAGGTTCGGAGTTTCTTAGGACTGGTAGGTTACTATCGGCAATTTATAGAGAGGTTCTCAACAATAGCCACTCCATTGATAAGGTTGCTTAAGAAGGAGACTAAGTTTGAGTGCACAGAGAAGTGTAAAGAAAGTTTTCAGGAGTTGAAACAGAGATTAACGACGGCGCCAGTATTGACGATTCCTTAAGGACCAAGCGGGTATGGGATTTATAGTGATGCTTCGCTCAAGGGATTAGGATACGTGCTAATGCAACATGGAAGGGTGGTTGCTTATGCATCGCAATAGTTAAGGCCTCATGAGATGAACTACCCGACCCACGACTTGGAACTGGCAGCAATTATTTTCGCGCTTAAGATTTGAAGGCACTACTTAAGATTCCAGATCTACACGGACCATCAGAGCCTCAAGTATTTATTTTCGCAGAAGGAATTGAATATGAGACAGAGGCGCTGGATGGAACTGTTGAAAGACTATGATTGCGACATATTGTATCACCCCGGAAAGGCCAACCGGGTAGCAGATGCCTTGAGCAGGAAATCGAGCATCGCGCAATTAATAATCAAAGAATGGATTTTATTGGAAGGAGCGCGAGACTCGGAATTTAAGTTCGAGGTAGGACACCTCTCCAGTCTGATAGCAATGTTAAGGATTGAACCAGAAGTACAAGCCAAGATTAAGGCGTTGCAATCTATGGACCTTGAGATTCAGAAGATTCTAGAAATGGATGGTACTAAGAGGAAACCGGACTTTCAAGTGTCCGAGGACGGAATTCTTAAGTTTCGAGGACGTTTGTGCTTGCCCGATGATTTGGAACTCAAGGAAGAGATTTTGTCGGAAACTCATAGGAGCAATTATAGCATTCATCCGGGCAACACGAAAATGTACCAGAACCTTCGACAGCACTACTGGTGGAACGGAATGAAAGTGGACGTGACCAAGTATATGGTCAAGTGTTTGACGTGCCAACAAGTGAAGACACAACATTGTAAACCCAGTGGAATGTTGCAACCATTGGAAATCCCAGAATGGAAATGGGAGCATATTATAATGGATTTTGTAACGGAACTGCCAAGAAGTCAGAGGGGACACGACTCTATTTGGGTGATAGTGGATAGATTAACCAAGTCAGCACACTTTCTGGCGGTGCAAAAGGACTTCGAGCTAGAAAGATTCGCAGAATTATATGTGCGGCAGATAGTTCGTCTTCATGGAATACCGGTATCAATCACTTCGGATCATGATCCCCGGTTTACTACAAGTTTTTGGAAAGGTCTGTAATCGGCCATGGGAATTAAGTTGCAATTTAGTACGGCCTATCATTCGCAGACGGATGGCCAGTCTGAGAGGACCATTCAGACTTTAGAGGATATGCTGAGAGCACGTGTATTAGATTTTCAAGGCAAGTGGAAAGAGCAGTTGCATTTGATGAAATTTGCCTATAATAACAGCTTTCAGCAGAGTATCGGGATGGCACCATTTGAAGCACTTTATGGTAGAACGTGTAGAACACCATTGTGTTGGGACGAAGTGGGGGAAAGAAGTATAACAGGTCCAGAGTTGGTCCAGCAGTCGGTAGAAACAGTAAAAATTATCTGGAAAAGATTGAGGACAGCTCAGAGCCGTCAGAAAAGTTACGCGGACCGAAGACGTAGGCCGTTAGAGTTTCAGGTTGGCGACCATGTGTTCCTTAAGGTCTCACCGATGAGAGAATCGTCTCGGTTTGACAGGAAAGGAAAGCTGAGTCCAAGGTATATAGGCCCGTTCGAGATTTTGGAAAAGATTGGGACGTTGGCCTATCGACTTGCCTTGCCGCCGAATTTGTTGCAAGTTCATAACGTCTTCCACGTGTCAATGTTGAGGAAATATGAATCGGATCCAACCCATGTGTTGAATCATGAG
Organism: Syzygium malaccense; assembly: GCA_031216405.1. Taxonomy (NCBI): domain Eukaryota; kingdom Viridiplantae; phylum Streptophyta; class Magnoliopsida; order Myrtales; family Myrtaceae; genus Syzygium; species Syzygium malaccense. The sequence goes on along the minus strand of CM062255.1, from coordinate 13,922,914 downwards.
GTAATCGATGTGGACGACAGGGTGTCGTACGTGAAAAAGTCAGTGCGAATCGAGGACAGGAAACAATAGGTTTTGAGGAACAAAACGATCCCATTGGTCAAAGTTATCTGGGAATATCACGGGATGGAAGGTGTCACGTGGGAAAGCGAGGAAGTAATGTGACATCAGCACCCCCATTTATTTGAGTAGTCGGGTTAGATTGTAAATTTCGAAGACGAAATTTTTATAAGGGGCAAGAGTTGTAACGTCCTGAAATTCAACTCACTTTCGTGATCAATGAAATTAATGTATTTCTCATTTTATTTTAGTAAGTCTCGTCCGGAACTGATTACTCTCGGGATACTAACCGATAGGGAAAGGCTAACTAGGAAAACGGTACGTGGACCCGAGAACTCGGCCGTGAATTGAGTTCGAACCCGAGAAACGACGAGGAAATATTTTGTGCCAATGTGGGCCGATCCAAGGAAAGTGACGGATTCAATTTGGCCAACGACGTACGATCAGATTGCGGGTGATTCCGTACGAACGAGAGTACGCGTGGCGAACGATTCCGAACTTATTTCGAACGATCGTGATTCCCGGAACTAGTGATAAATCCTCGTATTCTTTGGGAAATTGGGACCGTCATGACTCGAGTAGCCCTAGGATGATACGCGTAACCCTTAAACAGCCGTCTGTCAGTGAGAGACGCTAAAACTGCAAATTGAGCTAAATCGATCGTGGAATTGAGTCCGGACTTCGGTGTCGAAATTCGTGGGCGTGCGCGACTATTTTTGCAAGGACGATGTTATTTTTATATGGCCAATCATATTTGGGATCAGTGGAGTCGAAAATTGAAAAATTGACCCGAGAAAGGAAAATTACCGTTTTGCCCTTGTGCCCTAGTCTTGTATTCCGAATTTTTGGAGATTATTTTGGGATTTTATATTATTGTATCTCAGCCTAATAATGCTGGAAATGTTGGATATTTGTGCCCCTAGGTGTTTATTCTAGATTTAGTCTTAGCCCTTGGATTAGGGGCAAGTTGGTCTATTGTGCATAAGTGGTTCAATCACCCCACTATCTAGAAGTGTGTATATCTCCCATTGTCTCTCTCTCTCTCTCTCTCCTCTCATTTCCTCCTCCCCAAGTCAGCCAGCACCCTCTCCTCTCTCCCTCTCCCTCTCCCTCTCCTGTGAGTCTCTCTCTCCCTCCCGGCCTCACGCTGTCGCCGCTTGCTGGAGCCGGTGCCGCCGCCGCCGTGAGTCGCTGTCCCCCTCGCCTCACCACCACCATCCAGCCGTCCCATCCTCTCCTTCTCCCTTCCCCAGCCGCGTGAGGGTCAACCTGCCCCGCCTAGGATCGCCGTCCGTGAGCCGCCGCCGTGAAGGCCGCTCTCCGCCGCCACTGTTTCGGCGCGGAACCGCCGCTGTCCAGCCACCCTTGCCACTTACTCAACCTTGTTTGGAGCTTAGGATTCCAAGTGAGTACAACCTTAAACCCTAATTAGGCTAATTTACATTTCTAGATGGGTTTTAGAGGTAATTAGGGTATTTTAGGGATTAAATTGTGGAGGATGTTAGGGGCTGATATTGTGGCTGATTTCATGGCTTAGTGTGATGATTTAATCGAGGTTTAGTGGTTCATAATGAGCTGTGTGATGGTTGAGCTTAGATGCATTGATTTGGACGAAATTGTGGATTTGGCGGACGTAACTTGTGGACCGCATGGTGGCTGTTTGCATGGTGATTCTTGGGGTCTAATGTGGTGATTTGGAAGTGAATTTAGTGGCCTAAGAAGGGCTGTTCATGGCTGATTAGGTATCGGGTCGATTTGGGCCATATTTGGTTCATCGAGGTTTTAGGGCGAAATGCTTAGGGAACTATGAACGGCCCGCGAGGATGCTAAGTTAAATGTGACTTGAATGTGATTGTGTGATGCTCTGTGATATGCTTGGCATGGCCAATTTATGAAATACTTGGTAGGCAATTGGCATGTGTGGTTTTGGTGTTTAATTACGTGAATTTGGGTGCTAAACTATGTGTTGTGACTGATTTGGATTTGGCTGATTCATGGGGCATATTGTGATGCGAATCGAGTATGTGACCAAATCATGTTGAGCATCCAGTATGGAATTCACGAATGCCGAGTGTGACATTGTGGCCCTGTGCGTGCATACTGAGTATGGGCATATCATGTGCATTATGCGTGAGTGCACGAACAGCATGAACATGTGATCACTTAAAATGCCCTAATGCGCTTTACGCAGGGTTCAGATAATAACTGGTATATGTGAATGTGTGATCACATAAAGCCCTGATGCGTTTTACGCAGGGTATTGAACCCGTCTTAAGGCGTGTTATGCGGGACGATGCCCGAATTACCGGAAGATGAACAACCTGAGGCGTTTTATGCGGGTTTCATGTCATGAGCCTGATGCGTTTAACGCGGACTAGAGATCGATCTCGAAATGATGGACCTAATGCGTTTTACGCGGGTCGGACCTGATGCATTTTACGCGGGTCGGAGAAAAATTGATTAATTGCAAGTGTGCAAGTGTGCGAAAACGCATTGGCAAGATGTGAGCACGCGTATCAAGTGATGCGTGCATGCGCCGCGATTAGGTTCTGTGTTATTATTGTGAATTATAAATGCTTAACCTGCAGGGCAAGGTAAGTATTGGATTTGGGCCAGAGGGCCTAAGTCATTTATGATTTGATTAGTGTGTTGACTGGTGCTCGTCAGGAGGTGCATGTTAGTCTAATTTAGGTTTAGGGAACCTACTCACTGAAATTTATTTTCACCGTTGTATTAAACCCACTTTTTCAGACCCCCGGCCTTGAGATGTCTGCAGTACCTGTTCGTTTTGGGATTCCTTATCGGATAGACCGAGGGGAGTCGGTGTACCTCGCAGGGAACAGGGATTTTTGGATTAGATACCTTTCTACAGTTCGGGTTGACGCGGGCGAGGTGGTTGACCATGAGGGGACCTACGGGCCTTTTCGATCTTTTGAGGTTCCGCTTATCGATGCCGGGGATGTTGACTCTCAGTGTCTCGATGGGGAATTGGTGAGCCCTGACCGTACGCCGGAGAATGAGAATTCAGATCCGGAACCGATGGATTCGGAGGACGAGGGGCCTGAGCCCATGGAGCAGGATTTGGAGCCGGAGGACGAGGCCGAGCCGATGGATTCCGAGGAGGAGTCAATGGGGGCCGAGTCCGAGCAGGATTTCCTAGACTCTGAGGTTGAGATGTCTGATAGGTCTTTCGAGTCATCGGGATCCGACTCAAACTGGGTTTCGTAGGTCTAGCCTTAGTTCTAGATAGATGGGGTCAGTACCTTTTTGACCAGAACTCCTTCTAGTTTTAGTAACCCTAATCGCCCGGGCCACTTACCCCCTTTTTGTTAGTAGTGGCCATCAACCCGTTTTTTTATTTTTGATGATCAGGTTGTACATGAATATTGTATATGGTTCCCAGTATCAATGCAAGTGTATATTTGTTTATGTTGTTGGTTGTGTGGCTATCCTTGATTATGTGTTATAATATTGTACGGGTGTTGGTATACTTCCGCATGTGCTTTAATCTCTATGTTGGGTGTTGGGTCGGCGACGCGTCCTAGGACGTCGCTATTCAATTCGACCTTTGCGAGGGATGTTGCGCGCCGGAGGGTGCGGGGCGTGATAGTCGCTGGGCGAACTCGACCTCGCCCATGGCCGGGGAGCTCGATCTTGCCATGGCCAGGCGAGATCGAGCTCGCCCATGGCCGGCGAGGTCACATCGCCAGCGAGCCTCCCCTTGGCCAGTCCAGTTAGGGGGAAGAAGGATAGGAAAAAAAAAAGAGAGAAGGGAAAAAAATTAAAATAATGTCACGTCCACGTCAGCACCAGCCGGCCAAAAGTGGCCGGATTGACTAAATTGGCACAATTGCAAAAGGTTTAGAACTTTTTTGATAATTTTTCCTGAGATGCTGTGACCTGAGCTAGTTCTTGATGGACTTATGAGCCACCAAACCCATAATTAAGTTTACCTCTAATGGTTATGGAGGAATTGGAAATACAACTGTCTCCATTTATATCTATCGGGATATATATATAGACTTTCAAAAAAAGCACTATATCTTAATCTGTCTTTCATGACATAGACTTTCTCTAAAGAGCAAGAAGTGTTATTCGCATTGCCGATATCAATAACAATTTCAAAATAAACATGTTTCAAAGAAACACCACCCTAATATTAACGTGACAAAAATAATGAATTATTTGAGAACGTGATGCAACTCTTTTCACAGTTAATCAAATAGAATCTCATTTTGTGTTGTATGTATCTTCAAATAAATAAAACGAACATTAATAAATTATGTAGGCATTTCAAATTTTCACTTGATCCAACTGATTTAGATGTGATCAAGCAACAAAGTTAAACCATACTAATAATTGTATAACTCCTCTTTTCATCATTTCCGTATGCATAACAATTTTTTCCCAAGGGAAAGGAAGGCATGATATAATTTGCTGTTATTACTGAATGGCAGAGTACGGTGTTACGCTTGGGATAATTCTTGCTTGGAAATTACAACTTTTTGCATACATAATTTGTTCATTGAACCAATATGAAATTGTTACTACTATCATAAAAATGATCATTCCCGATAAGGTGATGAAACCAATCAGGGTAATTTAATTGTTTAGAAATAAAAAAAAAATCGACAATTCTTTATGGTTCGAAAGGTTAGAAGCGAAGTAAAAACTTCTCAATAACTCTGTTGCATCAATGTAGGTATATGGACATATGGATATACTTTCTAAAACAAGATACATTACATGTTAATTCATATGCATAAGATATAAAAAAATTTTGACCATTCATATGCATACTTTTTACACGAGTAACTATAAAAACAATTGACAAAATTTAAAAATACCATCTCAACTTTGCTCCCTATATCAATTATCCTCGTCAAATTCCAAAAACCATAATTACCATCCTCATTTTTGGCATTGGTTTTTAAGTTGTATCTCCCACCAGCACACAATTTATAAAAATTGCTATTTTCTTTTTCAAATCACCTCATCCTCAGCATTGGAATTCATTTTTTGATGCGTACGTAGGTGAGTGATTCCAAAATTGGGGGTTTATGGATTACTTGTATGGATGGGTGTGTGTTTGCGCGAAATATGTCGATGGGTAAAATGTAATTACGATCATCACCAAGGTATAAAGGATGCGCCACCAACCAAAAATGAAGATCAAGATTGACGAAGTTGACCACCAAGGCATATAAGATAAGCCACCCGCCAAGGATAGAGGACTTTAGGATATGAGAAGCTCACCACTAGGGCCTAAAGGGAAAATCACTGGCTGAGGATACAACGCTTCTTTGTTCACCATCGAGGAGTAATGCACTCTCCAAAGATAAAGAAATCGATATAGGAATTATCTACTTTCTAAATATATTTGCTCACGGAAAGGAAAATATCATGTATTTTCATTCATCAAAGTCTTTTGTCTTACAATAGAGATCTCTCCTTCTTTTATAGAGGGACTAAGACATAGGAAATAACCAAACATTAAAAAAAAACACGGGAACTACCCAAATATTTAAGGAAACGGGAACTAGGAAGCTATTTAAAGGTCTAGTAACTATAAAATGCATTAATGGCAGGGAGACTTGTAATCTTGACTATTCAGCCTTGTGGTTCATCTTCTAAAATTCGTTCATTAACTTTGACGAGAGGATAACCACTTCAATAAATTAGCAAATGTCATAGGAAATTGCTTGGACCAACCTCTTATCGATATGTTGTCGATCGACAATAAAATCAACAACTAATCTTGGTGAAACAATATTGAATCGTCTAAGTCAAGAATCGACAACTCATTTGATCGATAACTTGGTCAATAGTCTCGTCACTGACAACTTAATTCTTTGACCCAACGAAGCAAGTTATAACCAAAGTCAATTTTGGCCTAGATGATCATTGATTGTGTTGGGCTCGTCGATGGAATCAAGTCAAAACTTCAAGCATGTTCCTTAGAATCGGATGCTCTCGCATCATTTTTTGAGCGTAGAATTTGGTGGGAAATACAAAAAAAGTCATAAACCTATTACAATGGTACAAATTTAGTTTAAACCTTTTAATTGGATCAATTTAGTATTAAATTTTTTCACGTTTTGCCAATTGAGTTCATCTAGCGAATTTATCCTAGAAATTGCTAACGTGTACATCAATCATACTACGTGGCATGATTGGTTCTAATATGGACATTTTTTAATTTTAAAATTTTTTAGAATTTTTTATTAATTTTTTCTTTGCTTTTTTTCTTCTCTTTCCCTTCTTTTTTTTTTCCACTATGGCTGGTGTAGTCATCGGAGCTCGCCGGCCATTGGGCAAGGGATGCCAAGCCCTCGCTCGGCTTGCCATGGCTTGGCTTGCCGTGGGCAAAGGAGGACTTGCTCACGATTGGCAAGGCCATGGCTGTGGCAATAGAGGGCGGCCTTGTCCACTAGCTTGCGCTTTGCCTTGACCATCAACTTTGCCGCCGTGGCCATTGTCTCGCTAGCTGGCAGCGAGGCTGCCTTCGCCCATGGCCGGCTAGGCCATGGCAACGCTACCCTCACCACCCTCAGTGGGGAAGAAAGAAAAGAAAAGAAGGAAAAGTGAAGAAAAGGAAAAAGAAAAGAAAAAGCTAATAAAAATTAAATTTTTTTTAAAAAAATTAATTTTTTATTAGCTTTTTCTTTTCTTTTTTTTATAAAAAAATTTTTCGCGTTAGCGCTAGTCGTGCCACAAAGGATGGTTGACATCCACATCATCAATTTTAGTCTAAATTGGTCGGATGGACTCAATTGACAAAACGTGTAAAAATTTATGATTAAATTGATCCAATTGAAATGTTTAATAACTGAATTGGTATGAATGTAACATATTTTTTTTTTGGTCGAAGGTACCAATGTAATATATTTAGGACTTTTTTTGGTATTTTTCCCAATTTTGGTGTGCATGAGAAGAAATAGGTCTTTTTAAGTTGCAGAAATGCAAAATGTAAGTTTAACATGTGATGAGAATATTCGAAATGAGGAGCAAAATTGAGGATGGCTTTTGTAATTATCCCAAAAGAATATGATAAACGAGTAGCTATTAATAGTAGCATGCTATAAACTCTTTTTTTTTTTGGGTCGGGAGCATTCTATAAACTACACCGTTGGTTATAAGTTCCATACTTATAAGTTTGAAAGGAACATTTTCTTAAACCAATATGAGAAAAGAAGCGGCAAGGCCCTGTTTAAAGAAGTAAGGGCAATTGGCCCCACTTTAATTGCAAACGTATTCGTTTGTACCTACTAATATTTTTGGCGTAGGTCAGTGGGACCCACTAGTTTTTATGTATTGACCCCACTAAATATTTTGAAATATAAAATTGACCTTAGTAGAACATCAAAAACCCAAATTACTGCTGATATGATTACAGGATCATTGATGGCTATAGTCGAGAAGCTGCCGATGTATTTACACTGTAGTCATCGAAGACTTTATGCTCGCTTTCTGGGCATGCCCATACCTAACACCAACACAATTGCTTCAAGTACTCCCACTAGATGGCTGGCGAAACATCAAGTACAAGGCGATTATCATGCGCCGACCCATGAGTTGCGACCGATCAGCCCATTGTGTATGAAGGTGTGGGCAAATTGATAACAGTGCTCTTGATCTTCGTCATCATGTTAATACTGTTGGTAATGCCTTGGGAACCAATTCCACTGTCCTTCAAGCCCTGCCACAACAGTGTTCATCTTCTAAGAAGACTGAGGTATTTCACACACAAACTAAAGGACGGTTTAGACTAAGACTCTTCACCAGATCAACGCTGACAGGGGCAGTTTCGTTGGTGATTATAACCTCAAAGATAGGCTATAAAGTAAGAATATCGCGCCCAAATTGACGTTCAGTTCATGCAAACTTCCGTTGCACAAAGGACCCAGAAAAGGCATTCTATACTTTGCTTATTAAAATTCCATGACATTGCACTCGTTACTAACGACCTATCAGTATTTTTGGCATAGGTGCTTCTATTGGTAGTGTCAGTAATTTGAGTACCCATGCTGATTTTTCCATCCTTGTTTGACGAGGAATGAAAATTACCTGGAAAGGAAAGTGATCAGGTCCTCGCGCTGGGGCAGAATTTATTTGAACAGTTCCCGTCTCCATTGCATCACTAATTAGTATTGCCTTATTTATGTCTCTTGTGAAGACACACCCCTGTAAACAGTAAACACATGCACATTGTGCAGAAAACAGGCATTTGTCACAATCAGCGGAAATTATTCCAATTCTGCATAATCAATTTTTTGGTAAAGAGTTTCACACTCTGTACAAGAGAGAAGTATAGCTAATGAGAATACAGATACATCACACCACAGGTCAATCTGTCAGCAATAATAATAAGGATAAGGACAAGTGTCAAACCTGAAGACCGAAGTTGCTAGCGTTACAATGGTGAATTCCTTCTTCAACGGAGTTTATTCGGATGACCGGCAAAACTGGACCAAATGGCTCCTCCCATGCTATCCTCATATCGGGTCGAACATGATCCATTAGTAGAGGCCAAATAAGATTACCCTCCCTCCTGTACTCTTGACAAAATGTCGCTTCTTTCTGCTTGGCATCCATCACCAACCCTTCAATGAAGTTGGCTGAGGACTCCGTAACAACTGGAGTTATATCGCAGTCATCCTCAGGAGCTCCTACGGTCAACTTCTGCACTTTAGCATTCACTTTCTCGACAAGTTTATCAGCTACAGATTCCATAACCAAGACAACTTTCACTGCAGTGCACCTTTGACCGCTGATTATAAAATATATCATGTCAAGATATCTCCTTTGGCAGCAAATGCAACTAAAGCAACATAACTCTAGTTAGATCAACGAATGATTTAGAATCTTCTATTCCATTGATCTAGAATTTATAAGCTCAACTGAAAGTTTAAGTATGTGGTGATAGCTAAGAAGAGAAACTCATTCTTAGTTTAAAATTACCTATTAGAGAACAATAGCAAAAAGATTACCTATAAGAGAAACCTCCCTTAACAACATTAGCCGCAGCCAAATCTAAATCTGCATCTTCTAAAATGATACAAGCATCTTTTCCACCCAGTTCCATCTGAAGCGGGACCATGCCTGCCTTCTTAGAGATGGCTATTCCAGTATCCCCACCTGTGAAACTGAGAAGAAGGGTCGCACCATCAGATCATGCAACTACAACATGCCTAAAGACATACACAATTGATCTCAAACTGGAAGAGAGTTGCATCCCCTCATAAGGCATTTTGATTCGCATGAATTTGAGGGATGAAAATAAAGCTTCTCCCGCATTCCAACAAGAAGTCACTTTGAAAAAAATGTCTCCAAAGATGCAGTCCCATGCTGAGAAATTTAAGGACCTTTTGGAGATGATGCAATGATATAGAAAGAATTACCTGATACAACTAACACCAGGATGCATTGTGAGGAAGTCACCAATCTCAGAACCTTTTCCCGTTACACAACTGATGAGACCTCTTGGCAAGCCAGCCAAGTGAAAGCAATGCACCATGTGAAGTGCAGCAACAGCACCCTTTAAGTATAGAGGCATAAGTTCATTTAGCAAGTCGATCTATATGAACAGTTGTGGACAGACAATCCACCTCAAATAATATGAGATGAAACAGGGGAGAGCAATTATAGATCAATCCTCGGCATCAACCAACCTGGGTCGGTGGCTTCAGAACTATTGAGTTTCCAGCAATAAGTGCAGGAGCAATCTTAGAAACAGCGAGATTAACTGGGTAGTTGAAAGGAGGGATAGCCAGAACAACCCCCAGCGGAATCTGCAAGCTAAGGAAAGTCAAATATCTGTAACACTTCATTTCTCAGAAACACAAAAGTACATACAATTACCATGGTTTGCTGTAACTAATGACCTAACTATAGATCTAGATCCTTCCTTTGCATCTCTGTTAAACCAGATACGGGTTCAATCTTTGATCAGTTTTGACACCAACTCAGTTTGATACTGGTAAGATTTTGAAAACACCACTTGATCTAAAAGGACATATAAAAACCTCCTATCCCTGTACAGATGGGGCCTATGCACTCAAGTGTCTTCTAGATAATGTTGTTTTACTGTCCTTCGGCTCACATTTAAATTACTGACCTAAAACTGGGGACTGTTGACTGTTGAGAGATATGGCAATATCCAGACAAAAACCAAATTATGCGATATAGTGCAGTTTTCATGTTAAGTTGGGAGGTTTCCTCAATGGCTACATCAGCTGTATACATGCCGAGAGGAGACTAGTTGGTGCCGCTTCTCATGAAACTATCATTCTGTTTGTAAGGATCAAAACAACTCTATCAGGTGACACAAACAAAAAATTACAAAAGAAAAGGACCAACAAGAACAAAAGATAACCACCATTTTGTCTTAGCAAATTACTACTTATTACAACGATAGGCACTCCTCGTTTAACACATATATGAGCTGGATGTTATTGTCATGAGAAATCCAATTCTATAGGAACTAGACATGATTGATTAGTATGATCTGCATGGAGTACTAAGTCCAATTATTATTGCTTCAAGGATATTGATTCCTGTCTATGAAAGTGAAACATGGTATCAATGGGATATTTTCTACTTACCAGATTTTCCATTAGATTGTAGCATTTGAAGCCAGATTTTGGATTATCCATCTATTGCCGATTTTAGTTCACTTTATCAAAATGATTTGCTAAAGTTTAGTTTTAAAAAAAAAGATTTCCTAAAGTTATCTTCAATTCTGCTAACTACATACGTTTAACGCATGTAATCTGAATCCTTTTTTAATGTATTAGGATGAGATGTGAAGAACCTCTCGTGACACATGTTTAGTAAATTTTAGTTTAGACAAAAGGCACAGCATGATTCAGTATAGATCCATTTGTACCCATCAGCTGTTCAGTTATCTAGAGAAGCTTTCGGCATATATGGTCCCGTGTTCAATTAATCCGTAAATCATACCATCTTCAGTATCCCAAGAAAAAAAATGCACGAGAATTAAATTTCTCAAGTTTACGAATATGCTCATATTTAATGGGCCAATTATCCACAACAATCAAGTTCATGTATGGTAAAAATACTCCCCCAGCCTCATCTATCTTTTGAAAGAGATGTAGGACGGCGTAGACAAAGACACAAAAAGAGAAGCAAATAAAAATGGCATATGGAATGGAATATACCCAGCATGAGGCGTACGTGTAATTAGAAAGGTTCACAAATCCAGAGCTTAATTTTGCTCATTCTTTTTTTCTGGCAGAAGTCAATGAAGTGTCTATTAATAATTCAAATCCATCTTACGTTTTCCATGGGCAGAGTGCACAGGGCAGGGCATAAACAAGTCCATCTGAACATTAAAAAAATATGTGAAGTGCCTACCTAAGCAGAGATAGAAGGACAGTAAGAACAAACCACAGAGTTGAGTTGTAGCTTTACAGGCAAACTAAGAGAGAATTGGTCAGAAACCACAGGGACATTTGTAAAACCTACCGAGAGAAGTGCAAAATTACCTTAGAAGTGAGACAGTACTTGGTCCTCTCATTCCCAGGGAAGCTATCAGACACCAGAAACTTCCCCTCTCCGAGAATCCTCACCCCTTCCTCTGCGCAATACGATATCAAATCCCCAGATCTCACAACCTTCAAATTCGTATTATTTCAAGGAAAAACAAAAAGAAGCAATTAGTGCCCTATGCTTCCAAATTCAAACACAAGAGAAGCATCTAACAAAGATTACAACTTCTTAAATTTACAAGCAAGAGCTGTGATTTCAACTCTCATTTCAAAGTTTTTTTTTTTGGTAAGAACTTTCATTTCAAAGTTAGTTTTCATAAAGTTTATAAAGTCGGAAACATACTTCGGTGACGGCGTCCTTGGCCGGTTTAGCGATCTCCTTGACGAGGCACTCGGCGATCGGAGCCTTGTGCTCCTTCAAGATCGCTGCAGCTCTGTGGAGCAGCTCAGCTCTCTTCCACAGAGGAGTCTTGGCCCATAACTTCTGCGCAGCCCTTGCTGATTCTATGATCTTGTTCACCTCCTCTTGTGTACAGGCTATTGGAATCCGGAAACCAACCAAAAAAATTCAAAATAGCTGAACTAATCAAAAGTTGATGTTTGAGCGAGAACTAGCAGAAGAACCGTTGGAGTTCAGAAGCGGTACCTTGGACCTGGAAGTGAGTGCTTCTAGTGGTGGGGTTGATGATGGGCACGGATTTCCCGGAAGCCGATGCCTTCCATTCGCCGTCGGAGTAGTAGCGGAACACTCCATCTCCATCTTTGATCTCTGCAAACACCCCACTGCCCGCCATGTACTAGCTCCTCGCGAACCCAAACGGGCTCTGATCAGTGATCACTGTGATGAGAATAAGAGGGAGAGATGCTCGTGGGTGGAGTTACAATGGTGGAAGAGAGAGAGAGAGAGAGAGAGAGAGAGAGAGAGAGAGAGCGCGCGTGTTTGTTGGATTCTCCGTGATGTGGGTCAAACGCAGGGTGGATCTTTATCAAAGATTTTGCTTTCACAGCTGGGCTGCACGTGGTTGAGTTTTGCTCCATATTTTCTTTGGGTCAACGCCACCCAAAATCTTAAATTGATATAAATATGATAATTTTATCTCAAATTTTATTTATTATAAAAATTCTCAAACTGGTATATTTATGATAATTTTATCCTAAACTGATAAATTTGTGATAAATTTATCATAAACTATTTTTTATCACGAAAAATCTCAAACTGGTACATCTGTGATAATTTTATCCCGAACTAATAATTTTTTAATATAATTTTTTATTTTTTTGGATTTTTTAATTTTTCTTTTCTTTTCTTTTCTTTTCTTTTTTTTCTTCATCTTCTACCTCCGGTGATTGGCCAAAAGCGGAAGCCGGCGAGGTTGGCCCTGCCGGTTGCTGGCGAGGGCGGCCCTTGCCAGCGTCGGGCGAGGGCTATCCTCGCTCGCCCAGGCGAGGTCGGCCCCCGCCGACGTCGAGCAAGGGTTGTCCTCTCCGGCGCTGGGCGAGGGTCGCCCTCGCCTGGGCGGGCAAGGACAGCCCTCGCCAGACGCTGGCGAAGGCCGACATCGCTTGAGTAGGCGAGGGTTAGATCTGGCGAGGGTCATCCGACTTAGGCGAGGGTCGCCTTCGCCCGACGTTTGCGAGGGCGGCCCTCGCCAGCAGCCGGCGGGGCCGAACTCCCCGGCTTCTGCCTCTAGCCGGTTGCCGAACCGGCAACCGGCCAAAGGTAGAAGATGAAGAAAAAAAAGAAAAGAAAAAACAAAAAAATTAATAAAAATTGAAAAAAATAAAAAATAATAATATTAAAATTTTAGTTCATGGTAAAATTGTCACATGTGTACCAGTTTGGAGTTTTTTGTAGTATGTTCAGGGTAAAATTATCATAAGTATACCAGTTTGGGGTTTTTTTTGGTATGTTCGAGGTAAAATTATCACATGTATATCAGTTTAGGATTTTTGATAGTAAAAAAAAGTTCAGGATAAAATTATCACACATGTATAAGTTTAGAGTTTTTGGTGGTATTAACTCATTTTCTTTTCCCCTCCGCAACTGGATGTGCGAAAACAATGGAAGTGTGTTGGTCACTCAAAGCAAAACTGTGGAGCATCTTCTTGAGCCTTAAATTGACAATCTTTTTGGGTCTTATTAATTTGGGCTTTGCTAGCATAACAACTTTTAAGCTACTGATAAAATAACAACTTAACTTTCAAATTCTTGAAGGAGTAGACCCATCAATAATTTTTAATTATTTGTTATTTTTTTGTGACCCGAAATAATCTGTTATTCTCACAATAGATCGAAGACAATCACATAAGCATTTCCCTACCAACTTATTATGGAGGCAAACTCGCAGCCATTTCTCTACTTTAGAAATCAACTTCGTCGCTTCATTATGGTGACACTCATTTCTCAAATTGGAAATATGATCAAGTACTTTCAATAGGTCAAGATTCACCATAATTTTAGAGAGGGGAATGCCTGTGCAAATTGGCTAGCAAGTTGAGTTATCCAACACAACAATGTAGTTGATAATCATGTATTAGACAGGGCACCGATAGATTTGCTTTGTTGTTAGAGGATAGATTGAATCATGATTTATTAGGAGAGTAACAATATAACTCTGCCCCTTTTCTTAATAAAAAATACATTTTTGTATTGTTATTAATATTTTTTTTCATTTTATGTATAATTAAATATTCTTAGAATCAATCATGTATAATATTTTCAAAATAGGAAATACAGGCAATTTTACACGTGCACATATTCTAGTCCATGGATGAGAAGAAGGTTTCTGTTTTTTTAGGAATATTTGCTCTCACCTCTCCCCAACTAGCTTCATCAAATCTCGAATGACTGCATGTGATATAAATGTACAGACATAACTGCAGACTAAGCTAAAGTAATTCGACCAGTCATCAACAAACTTTCACATGTTCATCCACTAAGCCTATATTATTCGTATTCTCTAATGTCGGTTGAAAATTCCTTGAAGTTCTTTCGTGAATCAAAGGCACTCCTAGATATTTGCCTAGCTCAAAATATAAATCAAATCTCGAAATTTCGGTCAAGTTCTGTTTCAGCACCAGAAAAATATTCTTTGAACATAGAATTTTAGTTTTGGCCTTGCTCATAACTTGCCCTATCTGTTACAAAAATCACCTAAACAATCCATGATGATAGCTATTCGATTTTTCGAACTCTCTGCCATTAACAATAGATACATTGATGAGAAATTCGTGGTCAACTTCTTCGAATATAAAAAGGTTTCCGTTGTTGTGAATTCACTGCATCATTAATAATGTAGGATAAACTTTTAAATGCATAACACAAATATTTATGGTGGGAGAGGGTCTTTCTTTGTTACGTGTGAGGTAATTAATTGGGTAGATAATCTAGAATATCATAGTATATCGTCTATTATTTGGAAATGAAAGGGACCTCAACGTATTAAAACTTTCCTCCGGCTAGCCACTCACAAGCAACCATTGATTAAAGAAAATACATTTGACAACTTGGGAGGAAACCCATATTGGTCGAGATGCAAGTCTCATGTAGAAACAACATTACATATTCTAAGAAATTGTCCAATTATTCGTAAGACATGGCTTGAGTTTGTTTGACAACAATACTTGGAAGAGTTCTTCTTGATGAAATTATCTCAATGGATGAATTCAAATCTTGCTGGTAACATACGATTGAATTTTCGTCGGAACAAGTAACTTTTTTAGGACAATTTTATTTTCCCTTTGAATCTAGTACAAGAAATTCGGTCACACGTGAAGGAAATCATCAAGGCTTTGTCTTTGAATAACTTGACGTTAAGTGGATCACACATTTCTCCGATTTTGGTTAGTTGGGATCCTCCACCTTCAGGGTGGATTAATCTTGTGATATTCTGAATTTTGACCCATTTTTGGGATATATAAAACGTGTAATTTGTCAGTACGCTTATACTAAAATCTCGCCCGGGAACTGATCACTCTCGATTATTGTTTTTAAAATTGAGATTTCACTAGAATTGCATTTGATCGAATTTGACCGTTATTTAGAGCCCGAACTTTGATGTCGAATTTTTCGGAGTTTCGTGACGAATTAAATTGGATGATATCGATATTATTGTAGCTAGCCTCGAAATTGCCCAGATTAGTCAGAAAGTGAAAATTTGGATCGGGTGCGGATTTTGACTAGTAGACCTCTCTCTGGGTTTATTTTATTTAGTGTCCGTTGGTATTTCCTTAGTTTATAATTAGGATTTTTGTGAGTCGTTAGATCGTTTTCGGATTTGAATCGTGGCCATCGGATCGCACTTGAGTGCGATGTTTGACCTTTCTCTCTCTCTCTCTCTCTCTCTCTCTCTCTTCCCTTCCGCCCAACCCGTTGCCGCGCACGTCCCCTCCGTGCACGTTTTCCCCCCTTCTGTTAGACTCTCTCTCTCTCCTCTTTCTTCTTTCTTCTCTTCTTCCTCTTCTCTCTTTCTTCCTTCTTCTCTTCCTCTCCCTCCTTCTTCCCCCAACGTCGCTGCTTCTACTTCTTCCTCCGCCCGACCATCGCCCGCAGCTCAGCACCGCCCGCCGCTTGCCTAGCGCTGCCACTCACTCGCTGCCATGCCACTCGCCAACCGTAACCCGCTCGTCGCCGTCGCGAGCCCAGCTCGCTGCTCGCAGTCATCGGGCCTAGCACGTCACTGCTCAGCTAGCCCGCTAAGACCAGCATGCCGCTGCATCGCTAGTCGCCGCTTGACGTCGTCGTGCCACCCCGACCATCGCCGGTTCGCCCCCCCTTAACCACCAGCTCTCCCTCTCTTGCCACCATTGCCCTCGGCTGACCTCCCCCTCTCCTTCGCAGGCGTGCAACAGCCCGTCGCTGCCATGCCTCATCGCCTCCGCCCGACCACCCCTCGCCAGCCCAGCTCGTCGCCTGACGTCCGCACGTCGTCACCACCGTCGCCTGCGCGTCCAGCACCTCGCCACCGCAAGTTTCGCCGCACAACCAATGTGCTCGCCACTCGCCTGGCTAAGCTCACCGCCGACTAGCTCACCTGCGTGCCTTGCCCGAGCTCGCAGCCATTACCATCACCGCCCAGTAGCCACCCGAACCGTCGCCAGCTCACCCAGCACCACCCGTTGCCGCTACCTCAGTCACCGCACGCGTGGCCAAGCTTACCTGGCCTTTGCCCTGGGCCATGGCCGAGCGTGCCCAAGCCATGCCCGAGCGTGCCCCAGCCAGCTCGCCGGCCAACTAGGCCACGCCCAGCCACGGCCGAGTTGTCTAGGCCATTGCTCTGCCCGTGGCCGAGCACCTCGCCCGCTGCCTGAGCCATCCCAGCCGCTCGCCCGTCATGCCTGGCTGTTGCCCGTGTCGTCCTACCCGTGGCCAAGTGTCCCAGGCCATGGTTGAGTGCTGCACTGAGC
Source organism: Syzygium malaccense (assembly GCA_031216405.1). NCBI lineage: Eukaryota > Viridiplantae > Streptophyta > Magnoliopsida > Myrtales > Myrtaceae > Syzygium > Syzygium malaccense. The sequence continues at coordinate 13,905,941 of CM062255.1, read as the reverse complement.
CTGGTCAGCCATTGTGCCCATCGTGCCCTCGCCTGTTACTGTTCACCCAGGCCATTTCGGGCCCTAGCCGATTTTTCTCGGGCCAAACTTAGGTAAGTGACTTCCTAATCCCTATTTAGTATAATGGGTATTTTTAGACTTGTTTAGGGGTCAATTAGAATTGGTTTAGTGACTAAGTTAGGGAATGGATTAGTTGGTTAGAATGTGATTAGTACATGGATTATGTGGTAGGTGGTAGATTAAATTGTGGTGATTGCGTGGCTAATTATGGTGAGTTAAAGGACCGGATTACCGTGGCGTGTGTGGGTGAAATTGACGTTTGATTGGGCCGACTTGAGTGCCGGATTTGTGGGCTAGTGTGATAGGCTTGTGATGTGATTTGGATTCGTACGACGTGTTGAATGGCGAATTGTGATGTGGTGAGCATGCCTTAAGTTTGAATGGTACGACTTATGAGAATGGTGAATTGTGTTGTGATGCATGTGCATGAGAAAAGCCCGGATTGATCGGAGAACTGCTAACCTGAGGGGTGGTTACGCGGGTGTGGCGAGAAAGGCATGAGTAAACCTGAGGCGTGATTACGCGAGTCATTGGAAGAGGAAAAATGTTCTGAGGCGTGATTACGCAGAACTGAGCCCGGATTGATCGGTGGGTTGACCTGAGGCGTGTTTACGCGGGTCGTGAGAATAGGCCTGAGGCGTGTTTACGCGGGCAGTGTGAAAGGACCTAGGAGGTGGTGGAAAGTTGCTCGGCCACGCATGCGAATTGAGTGTGATTGAATTGACTGAATATGCGTAGTTATGGCGTTCGATTAGTGATGTTATGTTTCTGGGTTATTATTGCATTATAGTGTTTCATTAATATGCAAGGTGGATGTGTGGTTTGAGCGAGGTAAGTATGATTATGTGAATTCTGTACCTTATTGGTTAGATTATATGTTAGACTTATCTGGGTACGCATTGGCCTATATGGGGTTTAGGGTGTTGCTTATTGAGACTCATTCTCACGGTTATTATATAACCATTTCAAATCCCCGCCCTTGAGCATGCTGCCAGCTAGGCATTTTGGGGTCCCCATGCATATGGTGCATGAGGAGACCGAGTACCCGTTAGGTCCATATCAATCCTACATTAGGCACCTCACTATAGTATGGGTAGATGTAGGCCTAGAGGAATTGGAGCGTCACGCCTACTTGGCCTGGACCCACCGTGTCAGGTTGGAGACTACCGAGCCAATCCGTGGTTTCGAAGGGCTATAACATGAGAATGAGGGTGCTATGAATTGGGACCTTTGGGACAAGTTTACTCCTGATGGCGAAGTAACGGACCTCGGCGAGCCTATGGAGTTCGAGCCTGAAGAGGAACCCGAGCCTATGCCGGAGCCTATGGAGTCTGAGCCCGAGGAAGAGCCGGGTATTGAGGAGCGGCCGATCGAGATCAGTTCGGACACGGGGTCCGAGTCTTCGGGATCTTATTCGGATTGGGTACCATAGGGGTGTTTGGGTACTGGGCGTAGGAACTTTTTATAGTGACCTTTTTGTGTATTCGGTAGTCTAACCTGCCACCTGTCCCTTTTTGATGATTATGGTGGATCTAATCCTAGGAGCCTAATGCCTGAATTGTATGACCGAATGTTGTAAGTGACGGTTTTCTATTGTTAGGATATTATTGGTTTGTGTTATTGTTACCCCTATGTCATATTTTATTGTCTAGGTTGTTTTAAATTCGCTTCCGCTTGCATACTCGTGTGAGTGTTTCTTTTGGGTCGGCGACGCGTCTTGGGACATCACGTTCAATACAACCAACGAAGCGGTGTTGCGAGTCCGTTGGGGTTCGCGGCGTAACATCCCCGGTTGATTTGGTATCAAAGCAGGTTAGCTCGATCCAAGTGATTGAAACCTGGAGTGATAAGGAGCAATGACTTTAGGGTAAACAGTTAGGGAGACTCGTGTGCCCTGCATACCCTAGACCATTTGATTGTGATTGCTGAGTGATTTTATGAGATACGTGTAATGTGCAGGTGCGTCAGGACTTGAGGTAAGTGCACGAATTATGTTGGCTGAGATTGATTGATGTATGTGATTAGTTGCCTCCTTAGTGAATTGTTGTTGTGATTTACTGCCCAGGGCTTTAAACTGGTATAATTGGCCTAGGATTCTAATTCTCGTGTGGAATTATAGCAGGTAAGCATTTGTGAGAATTGGTAAGATGAGCAGTCGAGGTCGAGGTCGAGGTAGAGGTTGAGGTCGAGGTCGTGTAGCCCCGTTAGCTGGAGTTATGGAGGATCCTAGGGTGGATGAAATCTAGAGGGCGCTCAAGGAAGCGGGAATATTATCGGGTAGACAGACGGGGGAAAGAAGTGCTATTATCGCTGATGCGGCTGCTAGCGAAATTATTGGGAATAATGGAGGTCAGGGGAATAATGTGATTGGTGGAAATCTTGGTCTAGTGCGAGTAAATGCGATCAGGCCAATGTCCAAGCTAGTAAAACAGTTTCTGAGATTGAAACCCTCGAAGTTTGATGGGAGAGGCGATGCTGAGGCTGCACCAAGATGGGTGGAAGAGCTAGAAAAGGCTTTCGAGGTTCTGGGGTGCACTAAGGAAGAGAATGTAACGCTAGCAATCTACTAGCTTCAGAGCAATGCAAGTGATTAGTGGAGGGCCACCAGAGATCAAGTATTCCCTACTGGTACTGCTCCGAACTGGACCATCTTCACCGAGACCTTCAATGGCAAGTACTTCTCGGAAAGCGCCCGAGAATAGAAACTGGCGGAATTTATGAGATTTCGCTAGGGTCAGATGTCGGTGTACCAGTATGAGGCTGAGTTCGCCAGACTGTCCAAGTTTGCCCCCAAGATGGTAGAGGACCTAGTGGACAAAGTTAGGAGGTTCCGGGATGGGCTGAAGCCGGACCTTCGCAGTCAGATAATCTCATTAAACTTGAGAAGCTATCATGAGATCTATGAAAGGGCTCAAGCAATTGAATGAGATCAAACGGATCGGGCTGCCGCTTCTGGATCGCAGTATGCCCCGGCTAGGGACAACTATCAAATTGGGAAAAGACCCATGGTAGGAAATAGTCATTTCGTCCCTCCTGTTCGAAGGAATATCAGGAAGCCAAACCGTTACGAGAACGCCCTGTGTAGGCTATGTGAAGGAAGGCACGGGAATGGACATCGCCCGAATAGGGGCGGAGCATGTTTTATATGTGGTGGAAGGGGCCATCAAATGAGGGACTATTCTAACAACAGGCAGGCCAGGTCACCTGCACTACTGCCACCGTAGCCTCAGAATGGAAATCAAATTAGAGCCATCAAGCCAGTCAATCAGAATAGGCTGCCGGCCCAAGGACGAGTGTATGCAATGACAAGGAGGGAAGCTAAGGACACGCTTGACGTAGTCACAGGTACGATCTCTCTTTGTGATCATATTGCATACGCCTTGTTTGATCCGAGGGCATTGTATTCGTTTATATCTGAACAATTCGTTAAATTATCTGGGATTGAGCCAAAGCCGCTTAAAGTTATGTTGTGTGTGACTACGCCGTTGAATGATAAAGTGCCGATTGCATTTGGATGCCCTGATTGTAAGATAGTGATTGGCGATAAAGAAGGAAGAATAGATTTTGCGGTTTTAATTATGCATGACTTTGACGTAATTGTCGGGATGGACTGGCCAGTCAAACAAAGAGTCATTATGGATTGTAGTAGCAGGGTGATCCAATTTAATCCGGTTAGACACCCTAGATTCGAGTTTGTGGGAAATCGAGGAGGAACCTCGATCCCTTGGATTTCGTCACTTGATGTGACGAAGCTATTAGATGAAGGGTGCTAAGGATTTCTGGCGACTGTAGTTGATTCGACGGCTGTAGAGTCAAGGCTAGAAGATATAGCCGTAGTGCGCAATTTTCCCGATGTCTTTCTTCAGGAATTGTTAGGATTGCCACCTGATAGAGAAGTGGAGTTCGTGATTGAGTTAGCCCTAGGAACAGAACCGATCTCAAAAGTGCCTTATAAAATGTCACTGTCTGAATTGAAGGAATTGAAGGTCCAAATACAGGAGTTACTAAATAAAGACTTTATCCGTCCGAGTGCGTCTCCATAGGGAGCACCTGTGTTATTTGTGAGAAAGAAAGATGGATCTTTGAGGTTGTGCATAGATTACAGACAGTTAAATTAGGTAACCATTAAGAATAAGTACCCACTACCAAGGATAGATGATCTATTTGATCAATTGTAAGGAGCATCGATATTTTCAAAAATCGACTTGAGGATGGGGTACCATCAATTGAGGATTAAAAATAAGGATATACAAAAAACGGCATTCAGGACAAGATATGGGCACTATGAGTTTACGGTAATACCGTTCGGATTGACTAATGCCCCGGCAGCCTTTGTAGATTTGATGAATAGGGTATTTAAGGAATTTCTGGATCAGTTTGTAATCATGTTCATAGACGATATCCTAATCTATTCGAAGAGTTTCGCCGAGCACGAGTTACATTTGGAAAAAGTTTTACGGACCCTAAGGAAACATGCGCTCTACACTAAGTTCAGCAAGTATAAATTCTGGCTCTATTGAGTGGCATTCTTAGGACATGTAGTATCTGGAGAAGGAATTGCAGTGGACCCGGTAAAGATTGAAGCCATCATGAATTGGCCAAGACCGATAACAGTAACCGAGGTTCGGAGTTTCTTGGGTCTAGCAAGGTATTACAGACGCTTTGTGGAAAGGTTTTCGGCAGTAGCGACGCTGTTGACGTGGTTACTAAAGAAAGAAATGAGATTTGAATGGACAAATAAGTGCGAAAGGAGTTTTCAGGAGTTAAAACAGAGGTTGATGACCGCGACAGTGTTGACAATCCTGTTAGGTTCGGAATGATATGAGATTTATAGTGATATGTCGCTAAGATGATTGGGATGCGTGCTAATGCAATACGAAAGAGTAGTGGCATACGCATCGCGACAATTGAGACTGCACAAGCTGAATTATCCTACTCACGACTTGGAATTGGCCGCGATTATTTTCATCCTTAAGATTTGGAGACACTACCTGTGTGGAGAAAAATTTCAGATTTATACAGACCATCAAAGTTTAAGATACTTGTTCTCCCAAAAGGAATTAAACATGAGATAGTGCCGTTAGATGGAACTCCTTAAGGACTACGACTGCGAGATTATGTATCATCCCGGAAAAGCTAACAAAATAGCGGATGCACTGAGCCGAAAATCGAGCATCGCGCATATGATGGTCAAGGAATGGACTCTGTGGGAGGGAGTTCAGGATTTGGAATTTAAGTTTGAGGTGAGTCAGGTCTCAAGTCTACTTGCATCATTAAGGATTGAGCCGGAAATCCAGACTAAGATCAAGGTCTTATAGTCGACGGACCCAGAGATTCAAAAGATTATGAATATGGATGTCACAAAGAGGAAATCGGACTTTCAGGTATCTGAAGATGGGATTCTGAAGTTCCGTGGACGGTTGTGTGTACCCAGTGATGCAAAACTTAAAGAGGAGATTTTGTCTGAAGTACACTGTAGTAATTATAGTATTCACCTGGATAGTATGAAGATGTATCAGAACTCGCGATAATATTATTGATGGAACGGCATGAAAGTGGATATAGCCAAGTATGTGGTCAAGTATTTAACATGTCAGCAAGTGAAGGCATAACATTGCAAGCTGGGTGGAATGTTGCAGCCATTGGAAATCCCCGAGTGGAAGTGGGAACACATCACGATGGACTTTGTAATGGGATTATCGAGGAGCCAGAAGGGTCACGATTTAATTTGGGTAGTAGTCCACTGATTGACAAAGTCAACATATTTTCTGCCAATGCAAAAGGACTTTGCCTTGGAAAGGTATGCCGAGATTTATGTGCGACAAATAGTCTGTCTGCACGGAGTGTTAGTGACAATTACCTCATACCGTGATCCTAAATTCACTGCTGCTTTTTGAAAAAATCTTCATACGGCATTAGGAACAAAGTTACAATTTAGCACGGCCTATCACCCCCAAACAGATGGCTAGTCTGAAAGGACAATTCAAACTTTGGAAGATATGCTATGGGCATGTATATTGGATTTTAAAGGTAGCTGGGAGAAACAGTTGCATTTGGTTGAATTTGCCTATAACAATAGCTATCAGCATAGTATCAGAATGGCATCATTTGAAGCGCTATATGGCAGAGCTTGCAGAATGCCGGTTTGCTGGGATGAAATTAGTGAGAGGAGCATCACAGGCCCTGAGTTGGTTTAGTAGTCAGTCGAAAATGATCAAGGTAATTCGAGACAGGCTTAAGATCGCTCAGAGCCGCCAAAAGAATTATGCGGACCAGAGACGTAGGCCTTTGAAATTTCAAGTGGGGGACCACGTTTTCCTCAAGGTGTCGTCGATGAGAGGATTGTCACGGTTCAGCAAGAAAGGAAAGTTGAGCCCGAGGTACGTGGGTCCATTCGAAGTTTTAGAGAGAATCGGTACCTTAACTTGTCGTCTCACGCTATCGCCGAATTTATCTCAAGTGCACAATGTGTTCCACGTGTCTATGCTAAGGAAGTATGAACCGGACCCGACTCACGTGCTAAATTATGAAGAAATAGATGTAGATGACCGAGTGTTGTACGTTGAAAAGCCAGTAAGAATTGATGACAGAATGGAACGAGTGTTGCGGAATAAGACAATTCCGATGGTGAAGTTGATTTGGGAACATCATGGAACCGAAGGTGCAACATGGAAAAGTGAAAAGTTAATGCGATAGTAATATCCCCATTTGTTTGAGTAATTGGAATGAATTGTAAATTTCGAGGACGAAATTTTTGTAAGGGGGAAGAGTTGTGACATTCCGAATTTTGATCCATTTTTGAGATTTATAAAACGTGTAATTCGTCAGTGTGCTTATAGTAAAATCTCGTCCCGGAATTGATCACGCTCGGTTATTATTTTTAAAATTGAGATTTCTCTAGAATCGCATTCGATCGAATTTGGCCGTTATTTAGAGCCCGAACTTTGATGTTGAATTTTTTAGAATTTTGTGACGAATTAAATTGGATGGTGTCGATATTATTGTGGCCAGCTTCGAAATTGCCTAGATTAGTTGGAAAGTGAAAATTTGGACCGGGTGCGAATTTTGACTAGTAAACCTCCCTCTAGGTTTATTTTATTTAGTGTCCGTTGGTTTTTCCTTAGTTTATAATTAGGATTTTTGTGAGCCATTAAATCGTTTTCGGATTAGAATTGTAGCCGTCGGATCGCACTTGAGTGGGATGTTTAACCTCTCTCTCTCTCTCTCTCTCTCTCTCTCTCTCTCTCTCTCTTCCCTTCCCTTCCGCATAACCTGCTGTCGTGCGTGTTCCCCCCATGCACACGTCCCCTCCGTGCACGTTTTCCCCCCTTCTGTCAGACTCTCTCTCCTCTTTCTTCTTTCTTCTCTTCTTCCTCTTCTCTCTTTCTTCCTTCTTCTCTTCCACTCCCTCCTTCTTCCCCCGACGTTGTTGCTTTTGCTTCTTCCTCCGCCTGACCGTCGCCCGCAATTTGTCACTGCCCGTCGCTTGCCTAGTGCTGCCACTCACCTGCTGCCACGTTGCCCCGCCAACCGTCGACCGCTCGTCGCCGCCGCGAGCCCAGCTCGCTGCTCGCAGTCGCTTGGCCGAGCTCGTCACTGCTCAGCCAGCCCGTCGGGACCAACACGCCACCGCGTCGCCAATCATTGCTCGACGTCGACGTGCTGCCCTGACCGCCGTTGGTTCGCCCCTCTCCCTCAGCCCCCCAGCTCTCCCTCTCTCGCCACTACCGCCCCCGGCTGACCTCTCCTTCTCCTTCGCGCGCATGCAATAGCCCGTCGCCGTCGTGCGTCGTCGCCTTTGCCTGACCACCCCTCGCCAGCCCAACTTGCCGCCCGGCCTCCGCATGTCATTGCCACCGTCGCTTGCGCACCTGACAGCTCGTCGCTGTGAGTCTCACCGCATAGCCCGCGTGCTCGCCGCTCGCCCGACCGAGCTCACTGCCGACCAGCTCACCCGTGCGCCTTACCCGAGCTCGTAGCCATTGCCATCGCCGCCTAGCAGCCACCCGATGCCGTCGCTAGCTCGCCTAGCACCACCTGTCGCCGCCGTCGCCGTCGCCACACGCGTGGCCGTGCTCGCCTAGCCGCTGCCCCAAGCTGTGGTCGAGCTTGCCCAGGTCGTGCCCGAGCATTCCCCAGCCAGCTTGCCGGCCAACCAGGCCACGCCTAGCCGCGGCCGAGTCGCCCAGGCCATTGCCCGCCCATGGCTGAGTGCCTCGCCCGCTGCCCAAGCCGTCCCAGCCGCTCGCCCATCATGCCTGGCCATTGCCCGTGCCGTCCTACCCGTGGCTGAGTGTCCCAGGGCGTGGCTGAGTGCCGCGCTGAGCCTGGCCGGCCATTGTGCCCACCGTGCCCTTGCCCGTGCCGAGCCCGCCACTATTCACCCGGGCCATTTCGGGCCCTAGCCGATTTTTCTCGGGCCAAACTTAGGTAAGTGACTTCCTAATCCCTATTTAGTATAATGGGTATTTTTAGACTTATTTAGGGGTTAATTAGAATTGGTTTAGTGACTAAGTTAAGGAATGGATTAGTTGGTTAGAATGTGATTAGTACATGGATTATGTGGTAGGTGGTAAATTAAATTGTGGTGATTGCATGGCTAATTATGGTGAGTTAAAGGACCGGATTGCTGTGGCGTGTGTGAGTGAAATTGACGTTTAATTGGGCCGACTTGAGTGCCGGATTTGTGGGCTAGTGTAATGGGCTTGTGATGTGATTTGGATTCGTACAATGTGTTGAATGGCGAATTGTGATGTGGTGAGCATGCCTTGAGTTTAAATGGTACGACTTGTAAGAATGACGAATTATATTATGGTGGATGTGCATGAGAAAAGCCTGGATTGATCGCAGGGCTGCCAACCTGAGACGTGGTTATACGGGTGTTACGAGAAAGGCATGACCAGACCCGAGGCGTGGTTACGCGAGTCATTGGAAGGGAAAAAATATCCTGAGGTGTGGTTACGCGGGACTGAGCTTGGATTGATCGGAGGGCTGACCTGAGGCGTGTTTACGTGGGTCGTGAGAATGGACCTGAGGCGTATTTACACGGGTAGTGTGAAAAGACCTAGGAGGTCATGGAAAGTTGCTCGGCCACGCATGCGAATTCAGTGTGATTGAATTGACTGAATATGCGTGGTTATGGCGTTTGATTGGTGATGTTATGTTTCTGGATTATTATTGCATTATGGTGTTTAATTAATATGCAAAGTGGATGTGTGGTTTAAGCGAGGTAAGTATGATTATGTGAATTCTGTACGTTATTGGTTAGATTGCATGTTAGACTTGTCTGGATACACATTGGCCTACGTGGGGTTTAGGGTGTTGCTTATTGAGACTCGTTCTCACGGTTATTATATAACCATTTTATATCCCCTTCCTTGAGCATGCCGCCAGCTAGGCATTTTGCGGTCCCCATGCATATGGTGCATGAGGAGACCGAGTACCCATTAGGTCCACATCAGTCCTACATTAGGCACCTCACTACAGTATGGGTAGACGTAGGCCTAGAGGAATTGGAGCATTACGCCTACTTGGCCTAGACCCACCGTGTCGGGTTGGAGACTACCGGGCCAATCCGTGGTTTTGAAGGGTTGCAGCATGGGAATGAGGGTGCTGTGAATTAGGAGCCTTGGGACAGGTTTACTCTCGATGGCGAAGTAACGGACCTCAGCAAGCCTATGGAGTCTGAGCCTGAAGAGGAACCCGAGCCTGTACCGGAGCCCATGGAGTCTGAGTTTGAAGAGGAACCCAAGCTTATGCCGGAGCCTATGGAGTCTGAGCCTGAGGAAGAGCCAGGCATTGAGGAGCGGCTGTTCAAGATCAGTTCGGACACGGGGTCCAAGTCTTCGGAATCTGATTCGGATTGGGTACTGTAGGGGTGTTTGGGTATTGGGCGTAGGAACTTTTTATAGGGCCCTTTTTGTGTATTCGGTAGTTTATCCTGTCACCTGTCCCTTTTTGATGATTATGGTGGATCTAACCCTAGGAGCCTAATGCCTGAATTGTACAACCGAATGTTGTAAGTGACGGTCTTCTATTGTTAGGATATTATTGATTTGCGTTATTGTTAGCCCTCTATCATATTTTGTTATCTGGGTTGTTTTAAATTCGCTTTCGCTTGCATACTCGTGTGAGTGTTTCTTTTGGGTCGACGACGCGTCCTGAGATGTCGCGTTCAATACAACCGCCGAAGGAGTGTCATGAGTCCGTTGGGGTTCGGGGCATGACAAATCTGAATACAAATGGGGCCTCTAGAACCCAAGACTTATAAGGTGTAGTGTGTTTATTCATAGACGAATGGGGTGACTGGGTTGGTGGTTTTCACCTTTGTTGGAATATGTTCTTTGACACAAATAGAACTTTGGGTATTATAGTTAGGACTCAACTTTGTAAAACAATATCATCAATGAGATTGATCCTAAAGCCATCACTATTCTTGTTTGTTTAGAGCTTATGGTTGGTAATGTCAGCCTTGCTTTGTTAAAGATATCAAAAAACTATTGACCTCCCAATTTGAGTTCAAACCACAATGTAATTTTGGAGAAGGAAATTGTCTTGCTAATTGTCTTGCTGATCTTGGGATTGGTAAGTGCTTGGATACAAAGGCTCCGTTTATTTCACAAAAAATGAATGTTTTAGAAAATATTTTTCTAAAAATGATTGCTTATATTGCTTGAAATAATTAACAAATGAAAAATATTTTCGTTATCGATAACAATTTATGTGTAAATATTTTCATTGACGATGAAAATATTTTTCATTTTGAAAGTGATATAAGAGATTATTTTTAGGAAAACGTTTTTCAAATCATACATTTTTCACGAAACAAACAGAGCCTAAGTTATTTTCATTGTCTCTTAGAGAATTACTTTTTTTTTTTGGTAAGGCCCTCTTAGAGAATTACTTCATGTATTATTAGATGATAAAATAGGGATATTAGATTCTAGACGTTTATTTTATATTCGGCTTTCACCCTTTTTCATATAAAGAAAATTCTCTAATGACAAAGAAAGGAGGATAATCATGTAAGTTAAGCATTCTTTATAATAATTGTGACATTCCGAATTTTGGCCCATTTTTGGGATTTATAAAACGTGTAATTTGTCAGTGCGCTTATAATAGAATCTCGCCCGGGAACTGATCACTCTCGGGTTCTTGTTTTTAAAATAGAGATTTTGCTAGAATCGTACTCGATCGAATTTGGCTGTTATTTAGACCCAAACTTGGCAATCGATTTTCGGGAGTTTCGGGACGAATTAAATTGGACGGTGTCGATATTATTGTGGCCAGCGTCGAGATTGCCAGGAATAGTGGAAAAGTGAAATTTTGGACCGGATACGGATTTGGACTAGTAGACCTCCCTCGTAGCGTGTTTTTAGTTATTTTCTTTTGGCCCTTTTTCCTATAATATTAATTAGGAGTTTTGAGAGCCGTTAGATCGATTTTTAGTTTGAACCGTGTCCGTTAGATCGCACTCGAGTGAAAAGTTTGACTTTTTGGGTCTCTTCTCTCTCTCTCTCTCTTTCTCTCTCTCTGCGCCGCGTCACTTCCCCTCTGCCGCGCACGTCCCCTCTCCCTCCCCATGCAGACCCGTCCCTTCTCTCCTTTCTCTCTCCTCCTTTTTCTTTCCTTTTCTTTCTTCTCTTCTCTTTCTTCTTCTCTTCCTTCCCTTCCCCGACGCTGCTGCTTCTGCTTCTTCCTACGCTCGACCGCACCTCGCCGACCGCCTCGCACCGCCGTCGCCCCGACCGAGTTGCGCCGCCGCTCGTCAACCGCCAGCAGTCCCGTTGGCCGCCCACGTCACCTGGTCACTCCCCTTTCTCCCCCGACTCCCGTCCGCCTCCGCAGCTCCTCCCCGCCTCTGTCCAGCCCACCGATCGTCGCTCGTCCGCCTTCAGCTTCCGCTCGACGCCGCCCTACCAGCCGCCGACGCCGCCGTCCTCCTCGCGCCGTCGTCGCGCCTCCGCGTCGCCCGACAGCTCTGCCCGACGCTACCTTCCTCCCCTCCCGAGTGCACGAGCTCGGCTCGCCGCCGCTTGCCGCCGTGTCCGACGAGTCCCAGCCGCCGTCCAGTCGTCCGGCCAACTCCTCAGCCCCGCTTCGACTCCTGAGCGTCGTCGTCGCCGCCGCCAAACGCCCCAGCCACGCCACCCGCCTCAGCCACCTTCTTCTTCTTCCCTTTAGCTTTCCGCCGTTCGCCGCCGTGTCGCCGTCGCAGCTGCCCGCTGCTGTCGCCGTCGCCGCCGTCGCCGCCGCCGCCGCCGCCGCCGCTCCGGCCAGCCAGTCAGCCCGGCCGGCCAGCCCAGCCGTGCCCGGGCTTACCCAAGCCGTGGCCGGCCCGTTGCCCACCCGACCAGGCCGCGCGCCCGCTCGCCCATCGTGCCCGGCGCCTTGCCCGTCCAACTCGGCGCGTCGCCCGTCCAACCAGGCGCGTCGCTCGTCCAATCGCCCGTGCGCCTCCGGGCACGCCGCTCGTCCACCGCGCCCCCGCGCCAGGCACACCGTTCGGCCATTGTGCCCATGTTGGCCGGCCAGCGCGCCCATTGGCCCACGCCCGCGCCTAGTTCGGCACTGTTCACCCGGGCCATTTTGGGCCCGAGCCGTTTTTCCCCGGGCCAAAACTTGGTAAATGACTTCCTAAACCCTACCTAGTATTTTGGGTACTTTATTGACTTATCTCGAGTTAGAATGGCTAGGGCGTGTTTTAATTTAATTATATTGTGTTATAATGTGCTATTTGAATTGGATTAATAATATGCTTGACTTGGGTATTTGTGCGTGGCCGACTTGAACGTCGGGTGTGTGGATTGAGGTAGCAACTTGTAATTGGATTGAATTGTGAATATGGATTGCTTGGTGTGGCGTGTCGTGGATTGGATTGAATTGTGAATATGGTTCGCTTGGTGTAATTGGCGTGAAATTGATTGAATTGAATGGCGTGTGTATGCCTGTCGATTACAAGCCCGGATTGATCGGAGGGCTACGGACTTGGGACGTGTTGACGGCGGTCCGTGTGAAGGTATGAATGGCCGATGTGCCAATTGGATGCGGGCTTGAGACGTGTTGACGGTGGCCCGTTAAAGGTGTGTTGGACCGGGACGTGTTTACGTCGGTCATTGGGATTGCTCGAACAGTGTGGCTTGGGACGTGTTGACGGCAGCCACTGAAATTGATTGGATGGTGTGGCTTGGGACGTGTTGACGGCGGCCACTGGAATTGATTGAATGGTATGGCTTGGGACGTGTTGACGGCGGCCATGAGAATTGAGCGAATTGTGTGGCTTTTATGCCCGTAAGACCGGACTTGAGACGTGTTGACGGTGGTCAGTGAGAGGAAGGTTAACTGGGCACGTGTGTGTGATGTGACTGATTGGATTGGCTAAATGTGCGTGTGGGTGGTTGGTTGGATTGGCTGATTGAGCATGTGATTGAATTGGTTGGTTGAGCGTGTGATTGAGTTGGCTGGTGGAGCGTGTGATTGAGTTGGCTGGTGGAACGTGTGATTGAGTTGGCTGGTTGAACGTGTGATCGAATTGGCTGGTCGAGCGTGTGATCGAATTGGCTGGTCGAGCGTGTGATCGAATTGGCTGAATTGGCTGGTTGAATTAGTTGGATTGATTGGGTGCAAGTGTGGTTGGTATTTGAGTAATTATGATGTGTTATTTAATTACTATTATTGCATTATCACATGACGACTAACGTGCAGAGTTGGCATGGGCCTGATAACGAGGTAAGTACAATGTTGCGAATTTTATATGTTATGGGGTAGATTGCATGTACGACTTGTCTGGGTACGCATTGGCCTACGTGGGGTATAGGGGGTTGCTTATTGAGACTCGTTCTCACGGTTATTATATAACCATTTCAGATTCGCGACCATGAGTGATTGGAGACGCTGCAAGGGTATCTCGGAGATCGAGGATGGGTCAAGTATACTGTATTTTGAGTCCCCCTTTGTAGAGGAGTTAAGTTTGCGAACCTTTGTCCCTTGTGAGGAATGTGGGTATGTTGTTGTGACATAGTGTAGGAATTACAGTTATTGTTTCCTGCTTTTGCTACTCCTTTGTTATTATTAATTATCCGGGTTGTTTCTATTGTTTTCGCGCGTGCCTAATCTCTGATGTTTGGGTTGGGTCGGCGACGTGCCTGGGACGTCGCATTCAATGATCGACCATCGAGGGGTGTCGCGGGCCCGTTAGGGTTCGGGGCGTGACATCCTCGGTTGATTTGGTATCAGAGCAAGGTCAGCTCGAACCAAGATGGTCGAAACTTGGAGTGATAAGGAGTGATGACTTTGGGGTAGCCAGTTAGGGAGACTTGTTGGCCATGCGTTACCCAGATTGCTTGGTTGTGATTGCTGAGTGATTTTATGCATTAATATGTGAGATGGAGGCGCATCAGGACTTGAGGTAAGTGCGCGAAACCTGTTGGTTGTGATTGAGCGATGTTGGTGAATTGCTACCTGCTGTGTGAATTATTGTGTGGTGCACTGCCTAGAGCTTTAGACTGGTATAGTTGGCCTAGGTTTTTAATTCTTGAGAGGAAATTATAGCAGGTAAGTGGGTGGTGTGAACCCTGTGTGTATGAGTAGCCGAGGAAGAGGTCGAGGTCGAGGTCGTATAGGTCCGCAAGTTGGAGTTGTAGGGGATCCCAGATGGGATGAGTTTTTGAGGGCACTCGAGAAAGTTGGAATTTTAATGGGAAGGCAGACTGAGGAGCGAAATGCTACTGTTGCTACTGATGCTGAGGCCACTATTATCGTCGTCGATGGAAATAATGGGAATCATGGGCATAATGGAAATGTTGGGAATCAAGGTTAAGGGCAAGTTAATGCAGACAGATAGATGCGTCAGCTGGTTGGAAAATTTTTGGAATTTAAACCTGCAAGGTTCGATGGGGAGAGATGACCCTAAGGCTACATTACTTTGGATAGAGGAGTTAGAAAAAGGCTTTTGAGGTATTTGGGTGTATTGATGAGGAGAAAGTGACTCTGGCTATGTATCAACTCTAAGGAAATGCAAGTGATTGGTAAAAGGACCCTCAAAGTAGGATATTTCGAAGGGCATAACTCCAAGCTGGGGTGTAGTTATCGAGGCCTTTAATGAGAAGTACGTTCAGAGAGTGTGCGAGGACAGAAAATGACATAGTTCCTTCGACTTCGCTAAAATGGGACGTCAATCGATCAGTACGAGGTCAAGTTTGTAAGGTTGCCTAAGTACGCACCAAGGATGGTTAAGGACCGTAAGGATAGGACAAGGAGGTTTCGGGATGGATTGGAACTGGAATTTCGCAATCAGTTAGTACTTTTGGGTTTTAAGGGATTGCAATGAGTTGTATGAGAGAGCTCGATGGTTGACACGGATATGAGTGAAAGGATTGCCGCTACTGGATCACGGTGCGCGTCAGCTAGGGACAATAGGAACTTCGGAAAGAAACCTATGACAGAGAACATGAGACTTGTCCCTTCGGTAAGGAAGAACTCTGGAAAGCCGAACTACTACTCCAATGCCGCATGTCGGTCTTATGGAAAGAGGCATAGGAATGGCCATTGCCAAGGTAGAAGTGGAGCATGTTGTGGATATGGACAGTAAGGTCACCAAGTGGGAAATTGTTGAACTGACAGATTAGGTCACTAATGCAATCGCAGCAACCGCAGTTAGGACATTAAGCGAGAACTGCCCCGCAAATTAATCAGAATCGGCTAAGGACGTGAGGAAAAGTGTATGTTGTGGCTGAGAAGGAAGTGAAGGATGTGTCTTGAAAATCTAGATGCGTTATGAGATAGTATTGGGTACAGTAGGAGATGATTTTGAAGTCATCGGCCGAGTGGTTATGTGAGACTTAAAATCAATTTTATAAGGGATCGGCGCAATCGGTTTAAGGATTTATGGATTACTGATGATATTTTGGACGGGTTGGGAAGGATGTGTGTTGCTTGGAAATTTCGGATTCTGTAAAGAGCTGAGGTAATTTGTTTTGGGAGACTGTGGGTTGAAATTGGACGGATTGAGTTGTATAGGGGTAATCGAAAGATAATTATTTTGTGGCTGACTAGTTGGTTGAGGAACCAAGACTAAAGGACATAGCTAAGGTGTAACCTTCCCGATGTCTTTCCTCAGGAATTGCCGGGATTGCCTCTTGACAGGAGAGTCGAGGTTGTGATTGAGTTGGCCCTATGGACGGAACCGATTTCGAAAGCACCTTATAGGATGTCACTGTTGGAATTAAAAGAATTAAAGGTTCAAATGCAGGAATCGTTGGATAAGGGCCTTATTCGTTTGAGTGGGTCTCCATGGGGAGTGCCAATTTTAATTGTGAGGAAGAAGGATGGATCGTTAAAGTTATGCATTGACTACAGACAGTTGAATCAAGTGACTATTAAGGATAAATACCCATTGCCAAGGGTAAATGACCTGTCTGACCAGTTACGAGGGACGTCAATGTTTTCTAAGATTGAATTGAGGATTGGTTATCACCAATTGAGGATTAAGAAGGAGGATGTGCCGAAGTCGGCATTTAGGACGAGGTATGGACACTATGAGTTACGGTGATGCCGTTTGGACTGAAGAACGCCCCTGCAGCCTTTATGGATTTAATGAATTGGGTATTTAAGGAATTTATGGATTAGTTTGTAATCGTGTTTATGGACGATATCTTGGTATATTCAAAAAGTTCCGCTGAGTATGAGTTACTTTTGGAAAAAGGTTCTACAGACTTCAAAGGGGATATGCTCTCTACGCCAAGTTCAGTAAGTACGAATTCTGGCTTTACCGAGTAGCATTCTTAGGACATGTGGTATCTGGTGAAGGGATCGCAGTGGATCCGGCAAGGATTGAAGTTGTCATAAATTGGCCAAGATCGACAACGGTAATCGAGGTTCGAAGTTTCTTGGATCCGGTATGTTATTACAGACATTTCATGGAAAGGTTTTAGCATTAGCAACACCGTGGGCGCATTTGCTAAAGAAGGAAACAAAATTTAAATGGACGGATAAGAACAAAAGGAGTTTTCGGGATTAAAACAGAGTTCGACGACCATGCCAGTGTTGACGGTCCCGTCAGGTCTAGAAGGATATAAAATCTACAGTGATGCTTCGCTAAGAGGACCCAAATGCATGTTGACACAATGTGGAAGAGTGGTAGCACACGCATCGCGACAATTGAGACCGCATAAGCTGAATTATCTAACGCATGATTTGGAATTTGTCGCAATTATCGCCGCTCTTAAGATTTTGAGGCATTACCTGTGTAGGGGAGAAATTTCAGATTTGTACGGATCATCAGAGTTTAAGGTACTTGTTTTTTTCAAAAAGGAATTAAATATGAGACAGTATAGTTGGATGGAACTCTTTAAGGACTACGACTGCGAGATTATGTATCATCCTTGGAAAGGCTAATAAGGTAGCGGGTGCACTGAGTTGGAAATCAAGCATTGCGCATATGATGGTCAAGAATGAACTATGTTGGAGGGAGTTCAGGATTTGGAATTTAAGTTCAAGGTGAGTCAGGTCTCAAGTATACTTGCAGCATTGAGGATTAAACTGAGAATCTGGACTAAGATTTAGGCTTTACGGTCGATGAACCTGGAGATCCAAAAGATTCTAGAATTGGATGTTACAAAAAGGAAATTGGACTTTCAGGTATCCGAGGATGGAATTTTAAAGTTTCGTGGAAGGTTGTGTATACCTAATAATGCAGGGCTTAAGGAGGAGATCTTATCAGAAGCCCACCGGAGTAATTACAGTATTCACCCGGGGAGTACGAAGATGTACCAGAATTTATGACAGTATTATTGGTGGAACGGCAGGAAAATGGACATAGCCAAGCACATGGCCAAGTGTTTAACATGTCAGCAAGTGAAGGCGCAACATTGCAAGCCGGATGGAATGTTGCGGCCATTGGAAATTTTCGAGTGGAAATGGGAACACATCACGATAGACTTTGTAATGGGATTACCGGGGAGCTAGAGGGGTCATGATTCGATTTGAGTGATAGTGGATCGGTTGACAAAGCCAGCACATTTTCTACCAGTGCGAAAGGATTTTGCCTTGGAAAGGTATGCCGAGATTTACGTGCGACAAATAGTCCGTCTGCATAAAGTACCAGTGACGATCACCTCGGACCGTGATCCTAAGTTTACTGCCGCTCTTTAGAAAAGTTTTCATACGGCATTAGGAACGAGATTACAGTTTAGCATGACCTATCATCCCCATACGGATGACCAGTTTGAAAGACGATTCAGACTTTGGAGGACATGTTGCGAGCATGTGTTTTGGATTTTAAGAGTGGTTGGGAGAAACAGATACATTTGGTTGAATTTGCCTACAATAATAGCTATAAGCAGAGTATCAAAATGGCATCGTTTGAAGCGTTGTGTGGCAGGGTTTGCAAAACATCGGTTTGCTGGGATGAAGTTGGTGAGAGGAGTATCACGGGTCCAGAGTTGGTCCAGCAGTTAGTCGAAATGGTCAAGGTTATCCGGAACAGACTTAAAATTACTCAGAGCCGCCAAAAGAATTATGCAGACCGGAGACGTAGGCCTTTGGAGTTCCAAGTAGGGGACCACGTATTCCTCAAGGTGTTGCCGATGAGAGGATTGTTACGGTTTGGTAAAAAGGGAAAGTTGAGTTGAGGTACGTGGGTCCATTTGAGGTCTTAGAGAGAATAGGCACATTGGCTTATCGTCTTGCGCTACCGCCAATTTATCTCATGTTCATAATGTATTCCACGTGTCTATGTTGAGGAAGTACGAACCGGACCCGACACGTGCTGAGATATGAAGAAATAGACGTGGACGACAGGGTGTCGTATGTGGAAATGCCAGTTCGGATCGAGGGCAGAATAGAAAGAGTATTGCGGAACAAGAAAATTTCGATGGTCAAGATAATTTGGGAGCACTATGGGACCGAAGGAGTGACGCGGGAAAGTGAAAAGTTGATGCGACGCTAGTACTCCCATTTGTTTGAATAGTTGGGTTGGATTGTAAATTTCGAGGACGAAATTTTTGTAAGGGGGGAAGAGTTGTGACATTCCGAATTTTGGCCCATTTTTGAGATTTATAAAACGTGTAATTCGTCAGTGCGCTTATAATAGAATCTCGCCCGGGAACTGATCACTCTCGGGTTCTTGTTTTAAAAATAGAGATTTTGCTAGAATCGCACTCGATTGAATTTGACCGTTATTTAGACCCCAAACTTGGCAGTCGATTTTCGGGAGTTTCGGGACGAATTAAATTGGACGGTGTTGATATTATTGTGGCCAGCGTCGAGATTGCCAGGAATAGTGAAAAAGTGAAAGTTTGGATCGGGTACGGATTTGGACTAGTAGACCTCCCTCGTAGCGTGTTTTTAGTTATTTTCTTTTGGCCCTTTTTCCTATAATATTAATTAGGAGTTTTGAGAGCCGTTAGATCGATTTTTAGTTTGAACCGTGTCCGTTAGATCGCACTCGAGTGAAAAGTTTGACTTTTTGGGTCTCTTCTCTCTCTCTCTCTTTCTCTCTCCTCTCTGCGCCGCGTCACTTCCCCTCTGCCGCGCACGTCCCCTCTCCCTCCCCATGCAGACCCGTCCCTTCTCTCCTTTCTCTCTCCTCCTTTTTCTTTCCTTTTCTTTCTTCTCTTCTCTTTCTTCTTCTCTTCCTTCCCTTCCCCGACGCTGCTGCTTCTGCTTCTTCCTGCGCTCGACCGCACCTCGCCTACTGCCTCGCGCCGCCGTCGCCCCGACCGAGTTGCGCCGCCGCTCGTCAACCGCCAACAGTCCCGTTGGCCGCCCCCGTCACCTGGTCACTCCCCTTTCTCCCCCGACTCCCGTCCGCCTCCGCAGCTCCTCCCCGCCTCTGTCCAGCCCACCGATCGCCCTCAGCCTCCACTCGACACCGCCCTACCAGCCGCCGATGCCGCCGTCCTCCTCGCGCCGTCGTCGCGCCTCCGCGTCGCCCGACAGCTCTGCCCGACGCTGCCTTCCTCCCCTCACGAGTGCACGAGCTCGGCTCGCCGCCGCTTGCCGCCGTGTCCGACGAGTCCTAGCCGTCGTCCAGTCGTCCGGCCAACTCCTCAGCCCCGCCCCGACGCCTGAGCGTCGTCGTCGCCACCGCCAAACGCCCCAGCCACGCCACCCGCCTCAGCCACCTTCTTCTTCTTCCCTTTAGCTTTCCGCCGTTCGCCGCCGCGTCGCCGTCGCCGCTGCCCGCCGCCGTCGCCGTCGCCGTCGCCGTCGCCGCCGCCGCCGCCGCCGTCGCCGTCGCCGCCGCCGCCGCCGCCGCCGCCGCCGCTCCGGCCAGCCAGCCAGCCCGGCCGGCCAGCCCAGCCGTGCCCGGGCTTACCCAAGCCGTGGCCGGCCCGTTGCCCACCCGACCAGGCCGCGCGCCCGCTCGCCCATCGTGCCCGGCGCCTTGCCCATCCAACTCGGCGCGTCGCCCGTCCAACCAGGCGCGTCGCTCGTCCAATCGCCCGTGCGCCTCCGGGCACGCCGCTCGTCCGCTGCGCCCCCGCGCCAGGCACGCCGTTCGGCCATTGTGCCCGTGTTGGCCGGCCAGCACGCCCGTTGGCCCACGCCCGCGCCTAGTTCGGCACTGTTCACCCGGGCCATTTTGGGCCCGAGCCGTTTTTCCCCGGGCCAAAACTTGATAAGTGACTTCCTAAACCCTACCTAGTATTTTGGGTACTTTATTGACTTGTCTCGGGTTAGAATGGCTAGGGCGTGTTTTAATTTAATTATATTGTGTTATAATTGTGCTATTTGAATTGGATTAATAATATGCTTGACTTGGGTATTTGTGCGTGGCCGACTTGAACGTCGGGTGTGTGGATTGAGGTGGCGACTTGTGAATTGGATTGAATTGTGAATATGGATTGCTTGGTGTGGTGTGTCGTGGATTGGATTGAATTGTGAATATGGTTCGCTTGGTGTAATTGGCGTGAAATTGATTGAATTGAATGGCGTGTGTATGCCTGTCGATTACAAGCCCGGATTGATCGGAGGGCTACGGACTTGGGACGTGTTGACGGCGGTCCGTGTGAAGGTATGAATGGCCGATGTGCCAACTGGATGCGGGCTTGAGACGTGTTGACGGTGGCCCGTTAAAGGTGTGTTGGACCGGGACGTGTTTACGTCGGTCATTGGGATTGCTCGAACGGTGTGGCTTGGGACGTGTTGACGGCGGCCACTGGAATTGATTGGATGGTGTGGCTTGGGATGTGTTGACGGCGGCCACTGGAATTGATTGAATGGTATGGCTTGGGACGTGTTGACGGCGGCCATGAGAATTGAGCGAATTGTGTGGCTTGTATGCCTGTAAGACCGGACTTGAGACGTGTTGACGGTGGTCCGTGAGAGGAAGGTTGACTGGGCACGTGTGTGTGATGTGACTGATTGGATTGGCTAAATGTGCGTGTGGGTGGTTAGTTGGATTGGCTGATTGAGCATGTGATTGAATTGGTTGGTTGAGCGTGTGATTGAGTTGGCTGGTGGAGCGTGTGATTGAGTTGGCTGGTTGAACGTGTGATTGAGTTGGCTGGTTGAACGTGTGATCGAATTGGCTGGTCGAGCGTGTGATTGAATTGGCTGGTTGAATTAGTTGGATTGATTAGGTGCAAGTGTGGTTGGTATTTGAGTAATTATGATGTGTTATTTAATTACTATTATTGCATTATCACATGACGACTAACGTGCAGAGTTGGCATGGGCCTGATAACGAGGTAAGTACAATGTTGTGAATTTTATATGTTATGGGGTAGATTGCATGTACGACTTGTCTAGGTACGCATTGGCCTACGTGGGGTATAGGGGGTTGCTTATTGAGACTCGTTCTCACGGTTATTATATAACCATTTCAGATTCGCGACCATGAGTGATTAGAGACGCTGCAAGGGTATCTCGGAGATCGAGGACGGGTCAAGTATACTGTATTTTGAGTCTCCCTTTGTAGAGGAGTTAAGTTTGCGAACCTTTGTCCCTTGTGAGGAATGTGGGTCTGTTGTTGTGACCTAGTGTAGGAATTACAGTTATTGTTTCCTGCTTTTGCTACTCCTTTGTTATTATTAATTGTCCGGGTTGTTTCTATTGTTTCCGTGCGTGCCTAATCTCTGATGTTTGGATTGGGTCGGCGACGTGCCTGGGACGTCGCATTCAATGATCGACCATCGAGGGGTGTCACGGGCCCGTTAGGGTTCGGGGCGTGACAATAATCATAGTGATATGTTGTGTTTTTTCAAGGAGAAACTTTAGTCTCCTTTTCCTTATACTCCCTTTTAAGAAAATCTAAAAGGATTTTGTCAATGAGTTTCTTGGAACATTTGCTAAACATCTATTTAAAGAATGTTTGTCATTTTCAAATCACTACTTTTCTTGTATTAATAAGTATACACTAAAAATGTAGATATTTATTTATTGGGTATGACTAATAAGTATCCTGGTTACTAATTAATAAGACTCCAAATAAAGTTTCATGTAAACACAATATGTGTTTGATAGCCACATTAAGTGCGTTTGATAACACCTAACTACGTACAACTTAAATGGATTTTTTAAAGTCACAAATCACTTAATGCAGTATGTAAGGAAGGGCTTACTCAATTAGTTAAGTGACAAAATATTCAATTTCTTACCAGTTATATTGTTAAAACCTTCGAATGCTCACTATTCCATATTTGGTAAGAAACAAATAAAATGTGTCACTAAATTTTCAGCTATTATGCAACTTTTTATTTTCATTTTTGATATTTAAAGATTTCATCAATTTTCATTAATTAAATTTTAGCACTTCTTTTCCATTGATCAAACGAACTCATGAATAGGGACGAATCATGTTGGCAAGCCAATGAAGAACGATGTTACTCCACGAAATATATATTGCAACGCCTTGAATTTAACTCACTGAGGTATTGTCCACTTTGACCTATCCTTGTTAGGAAAGATGCCAACCATCTCTCATTTCTATGATCACTATTTCTTTGAAGAGACTAGCTCAAATTTTGATGATGAAATTTTTGTAAGAATGATGAATTGTAATATGTGGCCCCTTAATTCAGCCCATATTTTATTAGCCAAGCCCATGTCTCTTAAAAGTCCAAACCCTCGTCATAGCCTATTTTCCTTCTCCTTTTTAATAGATTGTGCAAGTGAGAAAAGAAGAAGCTCGGGGTGACAAAAACAAGGGAAAATAGAAGAGCTCCTTTGTGATAAGAGAGGGGGGAAATAGGAGAAAGAAAAATCTTCGCATGTAGCCGATCCGAATGTCCCAACAAAACTCTGAAGCTTGGTATGGAACGGGCCAAAACGAACAATATCTCAGTAAGTTAATCAAGGGATGTCACAATATTGGATCAACGTGGGACCCTCTCCACTAGGTGTGTGGTTTGTGGACGAACAAGGTAGAAGTTAGTGGGCCTGTAATGATCTAATTTGACAAGAGCAGGGAGTGGTCATCAGAGCCAGAAAGCTTGGACAATGAGTGGTTTCTAGGATGATAAGGGGGTAAGAATGAATTGAACATGGGGAGAGTGATTCCAGAATATACATGCAAAAGTTGAAATTAACTCACGGATGTGTATTTTGACATAGTGGTAATGCTTATCTTTGGAAGTCAAAAGTTAAGCGTGCTTAGTTGGAGCACTCCTAGGATGGATGACCTCCTAAGAAGGTGCCCATCTATATGACAAAGAAAAAAAATCGTAAAACTCGGTATAGAACATGTAAAAGCGGATAATATCTCGGTGAGTTAATCCAAGCATGTCACATATATATTAAGTGTATATTATGATAAACTCGATTACTTGTTAGATTGAAAATATTGATACTGCAATTCTGTTTACTAAATAGAGGATATAAGGAATAAACAATGTTGATGGGTCCAACCAACTTTACTGTAAATTCAGTAAATTTTGTCTCATAAAGAGAGACATAACATAAGTAAACAAGGTAAAGTTGCATCAGATGTTTCAAGAGGAGATGCAATTAGTTTCATTTATTTCAAGAATCAATTTTGTTTACATTTGACTTGACAAGTATTAGAGAGCTAATATGTGAATCAATCAAATAATTACATTATACAATACAATGATTTAACTTCAAACATTAGTCAATCTTTCTTCTGCAATCAAGAAATAAGACATTATTTCTTATTGCCATTGATGTGGGTTGCTTCACTCGTCATGATATTGTAAATGTAACTATCAAGATGCCGTGTTTGTATTATTACCTTTCAAAGAGAAGTATAGTTGTATCATTACTGTGAAAGATGATTAACCGCAAACTGCATAATAAAAAATTACATTCAACATAAACATCTCCACATTAATTTACCACATTCTTTGAAATAAATTTACATTACCATAACTCTATTGAAATTGTTGGAAACTATAGTGATTGAAGCATCTGATTTTAAAATATTGAGAGAGAGAGAGAGAGAGAGAGAGAGATTGGGCTGGGCTAGAGTTTAGAGATAGCAATTGGAAAAGGGGTGAAGGTCCATTAAATTTCTCAAGGGAAGTGAGTTTGGCCCAAAAGAGAGCTTGCATCATGAGTTACTCTTCAAACTTTTGGGTGTAATTAGAAAATATGTGACATAATCAAATAGGCTTAATGAATTTCGTGCCTTTTCCTCCCTTTTTAAATCCATCAGTTCATTTTCCTCAAGCAATTTGATATATGTATGATCAAAAGTGACAAACAATCTTTGGAAAAAGTAATTCAATGTTTATGCGAAGATCTTAAAACAAGGGGACAATTATCAAAATTTTTTTAAATCTATTATAATTGTGCCAATTCAATTCTAAATATTTTCAATTGTGTTGATTTAGTCATAAATTTTTTCACAATTTGCCAATTGAGTCCATCCACTAATTTTGACCAAAAATCGTTGACATAGACACTGGCCGTCTTACGTGACACAATTAGCACTTATATGGACATTTTTTAAATAATATTTTTGAATTTTTAATAATTACACTTGTGTCATTTTTAATTAATATAATAATAATATTTTAATACTTTTTTGAATTTTTTTTATAATTTTTATCCTTTGAAAGACAAGAACAAAGATCAACAAAAAGTACGTAGAAGATTTTTTTTCGTATTCCTGCAAATCTCTATTTAATAAAAAACACATTAACAAATCATGAAACCTAAATGAAGATAAGTTAGCAACGTTCCATAAACTTAGCAATGCATATCTAATTAAAATAAAAAAGCACCTAAATTAGTCTCCAATTTCGACCAAAAAAATTAGTCTCCAATTCAGCTTTCTTAGATTTTTGTTTCTGTAGCTTTTGACTAATAATAGTACAATAAATTAGCTTTTTTAGATTTTTCTATGGGAAATCTTAATGTCAATTAAGTACAGATTCTTTTTTGTTTTCCTTTTTCATTCTATCAAATGCAGATTTGACATCCAAAATTAACATAACCCGAAAAATTGAGGGGTTTACTTTAATTGAATTTAGACCGAACAAAGGTATAACCCTTTTAATTAGCTATAATTATCGTTACCAACTTGTCTATATCCATCATTAATATACTTTTTTGAAGATGTCATACGCGATACTTTAAATTTGACGTATGGCACCATACACAATAAAGCAATTCCATTGCATTAGAGATGTAGAAAATGTACATGATAGACGAAACATACAATTAAGGTTGCAATAACTATAAGAAAATTAAGATTTATTAATCAACTAATAAAGGAATAACTGAAACTTTTTATGCAGAATTTGATCTTAAAATGACAGTTAAGAATTAGGTTCGAGTATTAGTTAACAATCTCTTTTTTCCGAGTTCAAGAAGAAGAATATTATTGCTAGGTTCAATGCATAGAGTACAATCAGAAGTCTTCCCTTGAACAAGTAATTCAAGGTTATAATTGCCCAAGGTGAAGGTTACTACCTAACGCACCTAATGATTCTCAGAGAAGATAGCCGAAAGACCAGAATGTAAGATGCTCATCTTGAAATCAAGATATAATAATCTATGTCACTAAATAATGATGGACATATTAACACTCTAGCTTTCTTTCCTTTTTTGAAGTAGATGGATAAAAAGACAGATATGTCGACTCATCAAGTTTTAAAGTCCAATTTGGCAGATAAATCCATGTCGTCATATAACTTCTAATTTGTCATCTAAGCTAAAGGAACGATTACATTGAACGTTTATCAATAATTCAAGTAACACATTGAACAAAATAAAAATATAACGGCATTAGATATGGGATCAAAGTTTAGGAATTATTGGTGTTATTTTCTCTTTGCAAAACGGTCCTTTGAGAGGGTCACGGCTGGTAAGTATAAAAAATTTATCGCAAACAAACAATTTTACCTTGTTTCCCCCGAACCCAACATATTTTGTTTTCCTCCGAGGTGACATTTGCAATGTCTTGTTCTTTCCGATGTCCCTGCTGCCCGGATCTGATTCGGTTCCTTCCGTACAATTAATTATAGGCGTGACTCCAGAATGGGCAACAAGATGACAGGAAATCGCCACATCTCTCGTGCTTGGATTCAATTTCATGTGGAATTGTTTCAGTTCAGAAGAACAAGTTCATGGACGCCAATCTACCGAGAGGATCCCAGGTATCTCTCTCCATTAACTTGTTCCTTTTCATTTCACTTCTGGTGTTCGCCATCTACTGTTGTATATAAGGTTGAATGCTTGCCTCGGATCCTTGACTGCGATTTTTGTAACAAGTTAACTGCAAACGACTATAATGTGGAGGATACCTGGAAGTTATGATGTCTGCTGAGATATTAAATGAGGTTCTGACCTTGGATTCATTTCGGGAAAGTGCCTTTGGTTTTGAATTTACTGAAAATCCCTCAAACCGACAATTGCTAAGCACCGGTTTTTCTGCTGAAAATGAAAAAAAAAATCAGTCAGATGCGGGGAATGATTTCTCAACATCTCCGACTATATCAAATAAAGTAGAGGTTAGCAGTGTGAAAAGCTAAGATTGTTAAAGACCCGTGGCAAAGCCCGGGGTAATCCAATGTCGATACCTTCACATACCGGGAAATGAGGTTGGCGACGTAGCATTTTCGGCCAGACATAATTTTCAGTGAAGGTGGGTTCGGAATTGTCTATAAAGGAATTCCGCTCCCAGCAAGATTGCTAAAACTAGCCAGGGCATTTGAACACATCCGCCGCACGAACATTGGCCTACATTCTGTAGCCCAAATTCACTTCCAAAACTGTTTTTTTTAAGCAGCACCAGAGAAAGAAGGCGTATCTATAACCCCATCATCATTCTGCTCCTTAACATAACAACAGGCAGACCTTATGGTGTATTTTGAGGCACCAATGTTTTGGGATTCATGAGAGAAGGTGATTTTAACGAATCCATCTAAGTTGTTTCTTTATGTGCCGATATAATTCCAGGCACCATTCATAGAAAAGTTGCCATCACGTTGTTCTGCACTGATATCTGAATTTCAGAATAATCTTTTTGACAACTCAATCTTAGGCACTCAATTAGGAAATTCACCACATCATATGCAATCAATATCTTTTATTATTCTACGATAAGTATGCTTAATCAATGCCTTGCACAACAACGCTTCTTCGGTTAAAATGTCAGTGCACCCTCCCACCTAATTTCCCCAAGTGTCCGACTTCGAGTTTCAAACTGAAGCAGAGCATGTCAAAATTCAGGGCCAATACTGGGTCTGTTATGTCTTTGGCACCCAACTACTAACTGACATGTGTCAGTCATCCCCCATATGACCCAGAACAATATACTATGAACCTGCACAAAGCAGAGAATCCTCCGATTCTTGAAGCTCTCTCTTGGCTCAATCCTTTTGTTTCGCGACCTGCAATTTTTTTTTCGCTTTTCTAAAGTCGACAGAACTTAGATATTTATGACCCCATTTTGATGACCATTGTGTCATCATATTCTAAACCCCAAATGCATCGTCTTTGATAAAGAGAGAACTCTAATGATGGCAGATTAGCAAGGTTTTCTTGAATGCTGCTTTATCATGGAGGAGAGTCGTCTATCTTGCGCGCAAAAGAAATTTACCTTTGCTTTGGTCTTGCGAAATCGAATTTATTGGATATATTCATCACATTCGCGTAAAGATGGCTCGTTATTCAGAGTTAATTTCCTTTTCTTTTGTTTGGTCTCTTGCTTTGTGTTTTTGTTGTTAATGCTTACTAGTTTTGAGATGGCTGGAGTTTGCAACTCTTTCAGCTTCTGGTTTAATTGTTTTCCATTTGAGTTTGTTTAAAGTTCACAGATGCCGTCCTAGTCTCAACCACCATCTTGCGTTCATGTTCCTGCATGTTTGTTGGACTCTGAAGCTTTGTTTGTTTCTTTTCCTGTCACTAGAAAATTTCTCATAAATGCCTGTTGGTACCCACCCTCCGGCCTCTAGAGCTTTTTTTGCACCAGCGTTTTCCTTCTGAAAGTTCTAGAGTCTTACCTTTTTCTTTGTTTGATTGGGTGTATGCGTTTTTTTATTGGTGTCGACACAGAAAATTTATGACTGATCAAGGGGACGCCACCCATATGTTTTGTTTCCTTAGACTTCGACTTCTACTAAGTTATGTCCACTTGACTCTGATTGTCGAGTCCAGCAGGCCCATGCCAGCCATCATTATGCGATGGTGGAAATCGAAAACAAAAACGCAATTAGTCAACTAACGTAAACTTGCTTGAAATGCACAATACCTAAACTCCCATCGTCCCAAGCCTGTAAAATCTTTCATGAAATCTTTGATGGAAGTAGACTTAGCCACGGTGAAAACAAAAGGGAGTTTTTCAGTGTTAGAGATAATTAGGATGATTTTCTAAGATATTTTTTCTATAATAGAAATAATTAGGATCTTTTTATTGATTTTCTGTATCTCTCGAGATTGTGCAAATATCTCCTTTTTATCGTGTATATCTTGATTTATATTTGTTACCTTAGATAGTCATCTCATAAAACTTATAAATAGGTTGATGTAATCTTCATTATGATATTTCGAATTATATAGAAAATTCTCCAATTCACTTTTTCGCGTTATTCTTATGGACTTTTGTGCAATCAAAATATATCACATTGTTTTGTGATAAGTGCACAAAAAACAATAAAACTTGTTTTGAAAGTGCAATTAACTCATGAAATTTTTGACAAGTACAATCAAATCTTATAACTAGTCAAATTGGTGTATTGTAAAAAAAAAGTCGTTCTTGAAGAAAACGGTCTAAGAAACAGAGAAGAGATGGGATAAAAAGTCATACCTCCAAATGCTTCTGTGGACGACAGCCCCCTGCCCTCGTGCTGTTGCGTGGCCAGGACCTTCTTGACCACCAAAATTTGAAATAAACTGAAGTAGTGTTTTAGCCGAGGTCTCTAGCACGCGAACTAGCAAACCGCTCAGCCCAAGTACGTCCATGAGCCGGGAAAGGTGAGTTCTTGGTCGCAACGAGGGTGGGCGCCGAAGCAGAGCAGAGCCACGAAACAGGCTAGTCCTGTTGATTCTGGAAGGAACAAATGTGCGTGGCGTCATCTCCAAGGGTAGCGAGGCGAGGCCGAAGTACCGTCGCGGCCTGGGTTGCCGGCAAATGACGTGAAGTCTAGAAGAGCGCTGGAACAGGGGCTCTTGGGTCTTGGTTGGCGGCAGTGGTTCTAGGTGTTGCTGGCATTTGCTTAGACGCCAACAGGGCATGGGCTGAGTATAGGAAGTTTTGCAGACAGCTCAACGATTGTCATAGTGAAGAAGAAAGGCTGCTCGGAGCTCCGGCAACGCCGGTGATTTTCGACAGTCCGGAAGAGATCCAAGACGGTGGTGAATTTGCTCTGGAGGCTTGATAGGCTAACAAACACGGATGATGATCGTGGTCATAACTGAGCTCGCACGGAGAATAATATGAACATTAACAGGGAAAGAGTGTGAAAGCCAAGAAAAGAAAAAGGACAAAGCCACGTTAATATTTATCATGAACTAATTAGACAGAGTTAATATAGCAAATTGATTGCATCAATTTGATAAATTTTAAGACTTGTTTATGTGGTTTGAAAGTAGTAAGGCTGAATTATGCTGTCTCCGTAAATTTTAGGATTTCAGGTACGAGGTTGTTTAACTCATAATGGCATTGCACTTGTAACCGTCAAGATGCCTTGTTGCATCATTGGCTTTAAAATAGGCGGTATGAGTTGTAATGAGAGAGTAGGCTAAGGAATAGAGATAGCAGTTGGAAGGGTCAAGGTCCATTAAATTCCTTAATGAAAGTGACTTTGGCCCAAAAGAGAGTTCGTATTATGGGTTACTCTTCAAACTTTTGGGTGTAATTAGAAAATATCTGACGTAATCAAATATGATTAATCAATTTCGTGCCCTTCCACCAGTTCATTTTCCTCAAGAAATTTGATATCCATAGGATGAAAAGTGAAATACCATCCTTCGAAGAAGTAATAGCGAAGATCTTAAAATAACAATACATAGAAACTCGCAGGAATTGTGCGTATGCACTACTTTCAGTTCTGAGAAAGCAAAGCAAGGTGCTATCGATGAATAAATAAAACAGGGTGTAGATATTAGTATAACAAGATAATGAAACTCGCAGGATGAATTTAAAAATAATTTGGAAGAACAAGATACAGGAGAAAGATCACTTGGGGAAGGGGACCGCCACGAGGGGCAGCGGCTTTTTCAGCAAGGGCTGTGGCCCTCACCGCGAGGGCTTGCCCTCACATGTGCGGTGATGGCACTACGGGTGGAATGGTCCTCCCAGCTCGAGTGGCAGTTGCGGACTCGCGGGGGACATGTGCCCCCCTCGGGCTCCCTGTGCTTGAAGTTGGGGTTTCAACTCAGCAGGGATGTTTAGGAGGTTCGGATTGAAGAAGGGCTGCAAGGTACTTGAGCTTAGAGCTCCTGCACCTTCGTACTATCAGGGCCTGCAATTTTTTTTTACTGGAATCTCAAACATTTACATTGCAACAAACAGGATCGAACTTCTGGGTGACGATGATACACATGACAGGAAGGGAGAGAAGGAAGGGAAGAGTAGGGTCGTGTTATCGAAATCACTTGTTAGCCTGCCATTTCCGATCTGGCCCTCGACTCCAGCTGGTGGTCGCACGAGAGCAGGCTGCACTATCGCGGAGATGGAGGCGGCCGCAGCAGCCCTGTGGCCCCTGTTCCCCCAACGTGCTTCCATGAAATTTTTTTTTTGTCCTGTTTCTAATTCTCTAATTTGCAGCTTTTGCTAAAAATTTCTTATGCGGGGTCATGGAATGGGTTCTTTCTTGTGTTCGAGGAAACTTCATCATCTCATTACCTCAAAAAGAGTCATCACTTTGTTCAGGACTAAAAAGTTTAGGCCAATCAAAGCATCCTAGAGAGAGCAGTTTTGCTTTTGACGCAATTCGCAATTGAGATGCAATCATTCCTCAAATTTATTGTCTTCGACACGGCAAATTGATGAGGACTGACCGACGACTTGGATTTCAACTTCTACTAAATTATGTTTGACTTGACTTGGTTCTGTCAATTGGGTTATCTCATATTGATTGTGGAAGGGACGGCGATCAGTTTAATTATAAGTGCGAAGGAAAACTCATCATTTGAGTTAGCTTTTGAGGTAAAAGAAGCATTAACTTGCAAATTCACCCAAACTCTCAAGATCACACAAATTTTCTTCACTTTGAATACCACGAAAAGAAAATTTCTCGTCACAAAAATAAAGAGCTCCAAAAATGGATTGCTGTGCGAGCACCCATGATCAACAACCCTCTCCTTCATATTCTTCATATCACAAGAGAACCCAACTCAAATCCACCGAAAGCGGAGCTTCATCTCGGGTATCAGGTAAATCGTCTGCCAGGCGGTTGGACTAGTCTCTTGCTCATGACAATGGCGGGTCGCTGAGGGTGGTTCAGTGCACATCTGGAGCTCAGTTCAACATGTTCTTGAGTTTTGAAGGACCGGATACTCGCTATAATTTCATAGATTCCCTCTATCATGCTGTTGATACCTATAATTAATTAGGTTATTGACAGTAAAAATATATAAAATAACAGAGACAAATGCATGAAGCTTGTCAAGAGGTGATATAATCCATAAAAGGTTGTTTACGTAAGTGTCACGCCCCGAACCCCCGTCGAGTCCGCGTCATCCCACTATTGGTCGATTAGGGCGACATCCCAGGAATATCGCCGACCTCACTTACTAATATCAAATATTTAAATCAACAGTGGAAACCACAAAATTCGCGGACAATGAAAAACTAGAGAATCAGAGAGAATACACATATTCATTACTATTTCCAAACTTATACAATATTTACAATTTACAACCGCCATATTCACATGCACATCGACTATCAAACCGCATATATTCAAAAAGGATCGATGACCTAGATTCCCTGATTTCAAAAATGGTACACTTCCAAAAACTATCATCAAACTCCTATGCTAGCCCCTACGCCCCTTACTCGATGTCCATTCTGAATCCAATTCTTCGTGCCCCGAATCTGAGCCCTCCTGAACAGCCTGCTCCTTCGAGGACTCCGGTTCAGCCTCGATCTCAATCAGGTGGTTTATGTCACCTGATTCCGCTGGGGGCTCATCTTGCTCCTCCGGCTCAGTCTCATCATCAGACCCATACTCCGGAACAAACTCTGGATCCATAAACTGGTCATACTGGAGTATATAATCTGGTTCTTCCTCAGGCTCTGCGGACTCATCAGGTTCATTCTCCGATTCCGCCTCGGGTTCTACCTGTTCTGATTTTTCCTTGGGAATTGGCTCTAGGTCTATATCCATTGGGTCAAATTCTGATTGCGATCCTTCGGGCTCAGGTTCGTGCTCAGCTCCTGAAGATACTTGTGCTGCAGGTGCTGGATGCAATCTAGACTACGCTAAACTAGTTTCTGCACTAGTCAATTCTCCGTCTATAGGGGGTATAGCAGACGGGTCCCAGTCCTCAACCAAATCAAAAGGAACATCAAAACCCCTGACGGGACCAAACTCATCGATCCCATCCTGGAAAAACCAAGCAGTATACACATGGGGCTCCCATAAAGGTAATCCTACTTCTATAAAAACCGTAGTAGTGTGCTTAATCCGGGTCATATTATCTCCTACAGGAAACTCTGCAACTTCATACTCGGTGTGCACTAGTACCCCAAAACGCTCAGGTGGCGGTGGCGAAGGATTCATGGCTCAAGTCGGGGTTCTGAAAAGTATTGGTTGAAATAACCATGAGACTACATCTCAGTAAGTACACCCCTAAACCCCACTTAGGCTATCTCGTACCTCCAGACAATCACACTAAACACAATCACACATATACAATCATCACATAGCAAGCACATCAATTGATCTTACCTGGGCCTATCACGCGTGCTACCTGCACATTAGTCACAATCATATCATATCAAATCACATGCACGATCATATCCCATTTTCCGCATTCGTTCAGTTCAAATCACAACTTTTCCACAACTCTCGCTAGTGACCCGCGTTACAGTATATGCCTCAAGTCCACTGCGATCAACTTATCACAACACTCTAGGGTCCGCGTTAACGTACACGCCTCAGGCCATGTATCTTGCCCGCGTTATAGTACACGCCTCAAGCTCAACATCTACCACCTACTGTGCAACCCGCGTTGAAGTACATGCCTTAGGCTGGCAGTTTTCCGGTAATACCGGGCATCGTCCTGCGTTGAAGTACACTCCTCAGGACGGCACAATTCCCACAATCGCACATGCCACATCACATTCACTCTCTTGCTCATGTACATGCTCAACCATCACTTGTTATACACAATTGGCCAATCACGCGTGGCCCGTGCACGCATCAATTCACATGCATTTTTCATGCTCACTAAGCACTTAACATGGCCAATTTAACAATTAATTCAATCTGACCCAAACGTGCACATAATAGGCACATTTCAATCAATCAGTTACACAACCACGCACCCAATTTCATCACCACAATTCAATCACAATACAAACACAAAACCAACACGCAGATCGGCATTTTTCTATACCCAAACCACGCCAAATCAGTTCCGGCTCTTAACGACATTTTCTCCCAATTACTTGCCGGTTCCAAATATCCAATTTACACCCCGATCGGCACATCACAACCCACCGAACAGCCAATCACAGCCCACTTTCGACCTCGAAATTTCCACCAAAATTTCCAAATTCAATCCTAAGGCCCGCCATATAATCCCGCTCCTAACATCGTACAATTTCGCACCTAAATAAACCCGATTTCACCCCAAAATTTATCCGTCGATACCCGACGTCCTAAATAGGTTTTAGGGCGCGACTTACCGAGTTCTAGACTAACGCGGCTAGAACGGAAAGTGATGGCGATTGGCGGGGACGGTGGGGACGGCGGCGCGGCTTGGCACGGCGGATGGCGATCGGCGCACGGCGGCGGCTTCCCTTGGCCGTGACCCACGGCCACACGAGCGGGAGGGAGAGAGAAGAGAGGAACGATGGGATGGGGGTGGTGAGGCGGTGGTGCGGCGCGGCACGGCGGTGGGCGGTGTAGCGGCAACGGCGGTCCGGGCGGCGGCGCGGAATGGCGGGACGGAGAGACGGCCGGAGGGGGGAAACTCACGGTGGGGGGGTGTGACCGAATGGGGAGAGAGAGAGAGAGAGGAGAGAGAAGGCTTGGTCAAGCCTGTATGCCCAAGCTTTGACTACTTTTTGGTAAATTACCAAAACGCCCCTCTCTAATCTTTTTCATCCGATGGTCGAGATTCGATCAAATCTTAAAATATACGGTCTGGATTGAATCTTGCTTAAAAATATCCAAGGGCATTGTGTCTTTTCCAAATTTGAGGGCAAAATGACCAAAATACCCTTGCCTCACAAAACTAACCATTTATAAAGCCTTGGGGGTAAAATGGTCATTTTCTCATTTTCTTGTCGAATTCGAATTTTTCTGAAGGAATCGGGACAATCCAAAATTGCACGTTCCATCCGCAACATCGTCCTAACGTCCCGTTGTGACTTCCTAATTTTCCGGTGTCCAAATTGGGCTCCATTAAATAATTAAATTTTATTAAACGCAATTCGAGCATTTCTCAAACTAACGGGCGGCTTGTTGGGGAAATTCGCATATTCGACCCGTGATTGATAATAAATCGAGTCACGTGCAAGTACATTCGGTTCGTGACGACTTCGGTTGTCATTTAAATCGTGAGGATCGATTACTAGATCCAAGGGGCACGATCGTTTGGTATAGATTCAGGATCATTTATCAAGTCATTTCATGGTCCGGCGGAATCACCCGCAATCCACTACTATGACAATGGCGAACTGACCCCTGGCTATCCTTAGATCGGCCAACAGTGACTTAAAATATCACCTCGACGATTTCATGGTCGAAAGTCAATTCACGATCGAATTTTCTTTTAGTCGTACGAATTTAAATCCCTAATTAGCCTTTCCCTAATGGTTAGTATCCTAGGAATGATTAGTTCCGGACGAGAACTAACTACGAGTACATTCATAAAACTCAGTATTTTATAAATCCCAAATGGACTGATTTTTAGGATGTCACAGTAAGCAGACAGTTGGCAAGCATTGGAATATCCTGGTGGGAAATTTGAGAATTTGAAATTGAAAAGACTAGAGTCGTAGAAGAAGCAAGCGCCACCTGAGTTTCCGTACCAAAGGTCGTCGATGAAAGTTGCTATATGGAGCCTAGGTCATCGAAGCTGTTGATGAGAAAAGAAGTATGCGATTTTATGCGCAGTTAATGATGGTTCAATAGGAAGGATAGGTGTCAAGACAGAAAAAGTCAGCGACAATTATCGCATAAGAAAGGACAGATGTCAAGACGGAAAAGAGATCCATGACGGCTACCACATAGGAAATGACAGGTGTCAAGACGGAAAAGAGATTGATGACGGTTACTACGTGGAAAAGAACAGTTGTCAAGATGGAAAAGAGATCGATAACGGGTATCGCATAGAGAAAGACATGTGTCAAGACAGAAAAGAGATTGATGACAGTTATTGCATGAGGAAGGTCAGGTGTCAAGATGGAAAAAAGATCGATGACGGTTATCCCATGGGAAGGACATGTGTCAAGAAGGGAAAAGAATCAATGACGGTTATCGCATGGGAAATGATAGGTGTCCGAAACAAGGACAAAGTCAAACTAACGGTTAATAATGGCACGAGGAAAATGGAGAAAAAGATAAGATTGATGGCAGTTAATAGATAGGTATTATAAAATGAATGACGAAGATAAGATCAACGGTAGTTATTGAATATGGTATGACTGAAAGCATTAGAAGACGGTTATCAGACTCACGGCATAAATAGTACCCGATAGTTAGAAAATGGCCCCCCGCGAACACACATCAAAATATTATCTTTTAATTATCTTTACTTTCCAGTACTGCACTTTTAATTTCCATAGCTGTAGTTATCTATGTTTTAAGATGGTAGCTTTGTAAGGTTGCATCGATGAAATTCAAATTCCTCTAGTCAGTAGCTGGACGAATTTGCCTGAATTGTTTACAAAGTTCGAAGCTCTTATTAGCTAAATTTAGTCACGGTGCAAGCCTGCGTTGCTGATCGAAATAAAGAAGCTTTTTGTTCACGCCTAAATATCTCCTGTCCAAAGTTAGCCACAGACCCGGTCTTCTCTCATTAAGAACTGAAGAACGGCTTTCGGTGAATTATATTTCGTTATGGGAGCATTTTCGACAAAACACATGCCCTTCTAGCTAAGGGTATCCATGCCATGATAGTGCCGACGCTAGCTGGATTACATGATGGCGCGTAGGAAAACCAACGAACTGGAGGTTATGACCATTTTTAATGACGTGGAACCTTCCGACAAGAAGCTGGAAACCGGAGTATATAGGGATGCATTAACTCTGCATTAAAAAAGGAAACGTGGGGCTGAGATTGTTCAGCGCCGGTCGGAAGCGCTCAAGGAGGTTACTGGAATCAAAGGGATGGGACACCAAGAACACACGGTATGTTAACTCATTCAACTCCATCTTCCCCTTTCCTCTCTATTTTTTTCGCTTGAATATTGATTTAACTCATTTGAAGAGCCAAGCCTTTTTATTTTGTTCTACGCGCGTCTTTGTCATATTGTGGTCGCTAGGTACTCAATTGTTTAAAACCAGACGGATGGCCACTTAAAATGTCAAATCTGACGTCAAATAAATAGTAGATGAATTCCAATATGCGTCGAAATCTCAATGAATTAAAGTTCAAATTACTAAGAAAAAATACAAGCAAATAACTGAAAACAAACAATAGAAATTGCAAAAAACTTTTATTGAATCTGAGTAAATGGCT
The DNA here is from genome assembly GCA_031216405.1 of Syzygium malaccense. Taxonomy (NCBI): domain Eukaryota; kingdom Viridiplantae; phylum Streptophyta; class Magnoliopsida; order Myrtales; family Myrtaceae; genus Syzygium; species Syzygium malaccense. Next base: position 13,868,612 of record CM062255.1, on the reverse strand, counting down.
TACATTTTTGGATTCCATGCTTACTTAATGACATAATTTGAACACTACCTTATTAATGGAAATTACTGAAGTACAAAATTGGAAGCTGAAAGCTTACAATAGACTAGAAAGCCTTTATACTCAAAGACAAACGTTGAACATCTAATCTAAGTTCAAATCAGAAATTCAAAACCTAAGTGAAGATCTAATCCAAACGATCTTCCTCAAATTCAGAAGGACTCCTTGATACGATTCTTGTTCAAAGTGTTTGAATTGTCTTTAGAGATGTGTTTGCATGTTGTAGATGATGTTGAGAGTTTTTTTTTTTGTCTTTGATCCCTCCTATATCTTAAAAAAAAACACAAATAGTCGTTGAACTATGACCTAACGTGCGATGTGATGCATGGACATTTAATTTGTTCAATGTAGTCTCTCAACTTTACTTAATGTGCAATATGGTCCTGAAGTTTTAATTTGTTCAATATTATCCCTAAACTTTTGATACATATTCAATTTTTTTTTTGGTAAGGTAAGATATGTATTACTTTTCAAACACCATTTACAGAAAGAAGCCAAAGGCAACCTCGAACCAAATAGGACATAGGAATGTCCGAATGGGGTCAAGGGAGCTAAAGCGGATCTATATAAAGCCTACAGCCGGCAAAACAAAAACAGAAAACCAAGGACAGAAAAAGACTAAAAAAGGCCGGACTCCTCGAAGATGGATGGAGGGAGATCCTAGTTCCTTTGTAATCTCCGGTTTCTGTGAGTGTCAGTAATTCTACCAAGAGAGGTAGCTTTGTCCTTCACCACTTTGATGAGGTGCTTGCGCATACCCGGGATGTGAATACTCTTGTTCCTGAAGATTGAGTTGTTTCTTTCAGTCCAAATGATGTGGCATAGAGCTCCGAATGAGAATCTCGAGAGCCGGTGTGCAAAGGAGGATCCTCCGCAGAATTTCATGGCCCATGATAGGTGGTCATGCCAGGGTCTATTGCGCCACGGGAGGTTACATTTTGTAGCCCAAAAGGAAGCTAGTCTATTTGTGGAAGGGCAATCAAAGTAGAGGTGGTTTGCTGAGTCCGGAGTAGTTCCGCAAAAGGCACAGTTTCCATCGAGGATCCTGCGGTTCTGAATAAGGTATACTTGGGTAGGCAGACGGTTTAAAGTGACTAGCCAAAGGAGGAAGCCGTGACGCGGGGCAATATGAGGATCCCAAACAAAGGTGTGCCAGGGGGCTGAAGGTCCTTTTAATCTGATGTGGTTCCATGCATGCGCCACCGAGAACGATCCAGAAGAATGTGGCGTCCAGATGAAGGAGTCGAGGGAATTGTCGTCAAAAGATGGCGGTTCATCCGTCCATCCCAAGATCGAAGTCAGTGTGCTAGATGCCTGCCAAGTATTATCGTAGAAGTCTCGAACAACAATGTCCCGAGGAATCCTCGATCTATAAATGTCCAAATTATCGAAAAGGAGAAAGAGTGGCCCTTTGTTGTGCCACCAATCAAACCAAAAGGAAACCGAGCGTCCATTTCCTATTTTCCATCTGAAAAGACCATGGGCTGTGGATCTCAAATCTAGAATTTTCTTCCAAGTCCAGGAGCAAAGAATAGGTTTAGAAGCAATCCAAAAGTTAGATCTTTTCAAGAAGTTGGAGTGTATCCATTTGCACCATAACGACTCCTTGTCAGTGAAAAGTAGCCAGATATGTTTAAGGATGAGTGCTTAATTGTAATCTAGAAGCCTTCTTATCCCGAGGCCTCCCTCCTTTTTAGGTAGACAAACCGAGTCCCAAGCTACCTTAGCTCCTCCGAAGCCTAGATCCGGTCCTTTCCATAGGAATTGTCGGAGTACAGTCTCTATTCTATGAAGTACAGATTTCAGCAATGAGAATATTATGGCCCAATATACTTGTATGGAGATTAGGACTGAATTAATAAGTTGCAGTAGACCAGCAAAGGATAGAAATCTTTGTGTCCAAGAGCGAGCCCTAGCCGTGATAGAGTCAACTAAGTTCTTACAATCCTCTTTTCGAAGTCTAGATGAAACAATAGGCACACCAAGATAGCGAAAGGGGAGGATTCCTTATTGAAAGCCAAGGCAGCGAGTAAGAAGTTCGTGAAGTTCCGGGGATACTCCTGAAAGGAAAATATTACTTTTATTTACATTCGGTTTGAGTCCGGACCAATCTGAGAACAGCTTGAGTGAATCCTTGAGGAGTTCGATTGACCTCAAGTGGGCCTGAGCAAAGAGGAGCACATCGTCCGCAAAGAATAGATGAGATATCCTACTACTTTTGCACCGCCAGAACCAACGAAAGTTGGGGTCCTCAGTTTTAGCCTGGATGATCCCGGATAAGACTTCCATAACTAGAATGAAGAGATATGGCGAAAGGGGGTCACCTTGTCTGATGCCTCGGCTACTCGAGAAGAACCCATGAAGGCTTCCATTAATGGAGACTGAGAATTTGGCCGAGGATATACAAGCCATAATCTGCTTAATGAAGAAGCCGGGAAAGTTGAAGGCCTTTAGAGCCTCTTCAATGAAGTTCCAGTCGACTGTGTCAAATGCCTTCTGAAAATCTACTTTGATGGCACATTTTGGGAGGTATGCCTCATGGTGGAAATCCGAGAAGAGCTCCTGGGCGATCATGATATTGTCGCTTATCCTTCTCCCCTTGACAAAGGCTGTTTGGGAGGGACTAATGATGGATGGGAGAACCCGCGCAATGCGTCTGGCAAGAATTTTAGAGATGCATTTGTATAGGGTGTTGCAACAAGCAATCGGTCTAAAATCACCCATAGCCGTAGCATTTGGGGACTTCGGAACTAGGGTCAAGATGGTAGAGTTTAATTCCTGAAGCAACCGTCCAGTATTAAAGAAATCTCTAACCGCCATAAGGATGGAAGGACCAATGATTTCCCAAGAGGATTTGAAAAAGTCTACGTTGTATCCATCCGGTCTCGGTGCCTTGCCTTTAGCTAGGGAAAATAGGGTGGTTTGTATTTCCTCATCCAGAACTGGCTGGGCTAGAAGGATTTGCTGGTTCTCATTTAGAGTTCGGCCAACATATAACCTGATCTCCTGAAAAGAGGCCTGAATAAGAGGGGGACTGCCATTGAGTAGATCTTTGAAGTGAGTAACTATAAGGTTACTTACTACAGGAGGGTCAGTTATTAAGACACCATCCTCTGTGGATACTGTGAGAATGCGGTTGAGAAGTCGTCTCTTGTTGACAAAATGATGGAAATACTTGGTGTTGAGATCCCCCTCCTTTAGCCATCTGATTCTGGATTTCTGTCGGAAGAAGGATTCCTCTTGGCTTCTCAGAGCAGAGTAAGACCGTAAGTGTTCTAGTTCTCTTTGGATCAAGTCCTGATCAAAGGGGAGAATTTCCAAGGCAGCCTGGACATCATATAAGTCAGTTCTTGCCTTTTCAATCCTGGTAGAGATATCAGAGAAAGAGCTTCTGTTCAGGTTTTTCAACTTGCCTTTAAGGATTCTGAGTTTGCAGCATATCTTGTACATGGGCGTGCCCACAATCTGAGAATCCCAAGATTGAGCAACTAGCTCCAAAAAGGACGGATGGGAGGTCCAGAGGTTGAAAAACTTAAAAGGTTTGTTGGAGTTATGAGCTGGTAGGATTTTGATCACCATAGGTGTGTGATCAGAGATACCAGGTGCGAGGAAAAGCGCTTCAGAAAAGGAGAAGTGCTGGTACCATAGGTCGTTGATGAGAACTCTGTCTATCTTGCGGAGTTTCCTGTTGTCACCCGAAGAGTGGGACCATGTGTATCTATGTCCCACATAGCGTAGATCATCCAGCCCAGCTTGGTTTAGGCAAGCATCAAAATCATCAAAAACCGGAATCCACTGTGTAGAGCTTCCCACCCTGTCACTCAGGTCTCTGATAGCATTAAAATCACCGGCAACAATCCAAGGTAAATCACACGAGGACAGCCGGATAAGGTCATCCCAAAGGGGGCGCCGTTTCCCAAAGGTATGCTCACCGTAAACAATAGTAAGAAGACAGGATTTGTGCATCGCCAATAACTTAGCTTGAGTGTGGATCATTTGGGAAGAAGAGTAGATGAGGGTGATCTCAACCTCATTTGGGTCCCATCCGAACCAGATTCGGCCAAGAGGTGAATGGTCATAGTTGGAAATCCAATTCCAATTAGGATTAAGTCCTCTAGATATGTCATCAAAAAAGGAGGCTTTGGCTTTAGTCTCCACTAAGCCAACACAAGAGAGCCGGTTCATTTTAATGAAAGCCCGGATTTCAGCTTGTCTTAGGGGTGCTACTAGGCCCCTGGAGTTCCAAATGCCAAAAAACATGAATACCGACAAAGGGGTTACCGCTGTTTTCTTGGCCGTCTCCTCTTAGACTTAAGTTTAGAGGAGGGCAGGCCTTGGGTTTTGTCAGGAAACAAGGAGCTAGGTGTTGAGCTGGGGGAAGCTTTGGAGTTGTCATCCGTTGCACTAGACGCCAAAGTACGAGAGCGGGTGTTAGGGGGGGATAATAGTTCTCCCACTATCTTGTCTTCCAGAGTGCCAACCCTCTCAAAAGTTCCCAGGGAGCCAGCTGAATCTGCTGTGGAAGATTGGGAGTTCATAGAGGAATCCTCTTCCAACTGTAGATTCGCCCTTGCAGAAACCGTAGCTAAAGGCATACAAGGTTCTGTTTCAAGGATGTCGGGGCAGTTCATGGCAGCGTCTAAGTGGCCGTGTTCCAAAGGGGTTTTAAGAACAGGGGGCCGGGATTCTTCCTTCTCTAGGATCGCTGAGTTCAACTCCAGGGGAAGGCCAAGTGCAAATTTGGACACGCCATGGCCTGCTGAGCATGGGGTAGGGGAGGAAACCAGAGTCTGCTGTACCATCGTGCTTGCTGGACCCTGAGAAGGAGCAGATCTAGGACCTGCCTCTGGGTTCATGGGGTTGATCAGATCGGTTCTGGCTAGGTCTGGGTCAGCAACCGAGTCCACAACAGATGGCCTAGGGACGATCAGCCTGGCAGCAGGAGGTGGAGGGACCTCTACGTCCATGTGACAATTCAGGTTAGGAGTTGAGGAGTGTTGCCGCTGATCTGGGGACAGAACAGAAGAGGCATTATCTTTTTTCCTCCTGACCAGAGTCCAGTTGTCTGCTGCTTGGGACCGAGAGACATGGTCAGGTCGGATTTCAGTCTGTTGAGGGGCACAACCAAAGCCCTTTGTTCCTGGTTTATGGCCAAAAATTCCGCATGAAGGGCATACAAGTGGCTTCCATTCATATTCAACACCTATCGCGTTTACTTCACCATCCCATCTGAACTTGACGCGCTTCAGTCGAGGAGTAGTGGCTGAGATCTCTATGCATACTCGGGCATAGGATATTCTGGACAGCTGTTCGGTTTGTGCATCCACATAAAGTGATTTACCGATTGCACTAGCAATGCACCCAATGCCCGCCGAGACCAGAGGGAGAAGGGGATGTCCCTTAGTTTGACCCAAACCGGGATTGAGTCTAGATTGCCCTTCTTAAGTGTCATTTTAGAATGCCACTGCTGCAGAACTAAGGTGCAGCTAAAAATGGATATTGGACCCATATCTAGGATCTTCTTACGGAAATCAGCGTTGGGAACACGGAAGAAGAAAAACCCATTCAATTTAGTCCTTGAATTATATGAAAATTTTTAATATGAACCTTCCATTAATTCAAGTTCCAGGACTGCATTGAATATTTTCATATAGTTTAGGGACTACATTGAAATGCACCAAAAGTCCGGATACCACATTGAACAAATTAAAAGATCAGCGACCACTGTTGACACCTATTTTAATTTACTAAAAATTAATTGCATAAAATTTAGAAGTTAATTTTCTTTAATCCCTAAAACAAAAATATTTCTATTTAAATGCATTGCATATGGAAATTTGGCATATTTGCATTAATAAGGTCTATTAGAATATTTTTTTAATAAAAAAAGTTAAAAAAAATCCTGAGTTGGGCCAGGTCAGGGCCGGCCCTTTTCTTTTTCCTTTTCCCCCGCATGGGCCCAGCCCACTTTTCTTTTTTTTCTTTTCCCTCCCCCATGCGAGCTAGGCCCGGCTTGGCCTAGCTCCTTCCTCCTTTTCCTCCGCCGCGCTAGCCCCAGCTCCCACTTGCCTTGT